>CM070635.1:8581458-10074209 GCA_036346255.1 Ampelocalamus luodianensis | reverse complement strand
AGTACCAAATGTACCAGATGTTAAGACTAAATTTTGTGGCCAAATTTGAAGCGAGAAGTCGCAGAGTTCGTTGTGCGGACACCGCCGTAAAGTGAAGGCAGAACACCGAGACCGCAGTTTGCTTTGCAGAATCAAGATTCCGTAATGGAAGTGGAGGAAATCGATGGATTGTATCACCGGTTTACCTAAGACCCAATAGGGTTACGATTCGACCCGGTAATAGTCGATCGCCTAACCAAGGTCGCCATTTCCTCGCCACCAAAACCACGTACTCGTGAGATCGCCTTGGCGGAATTGTACATGGCAAGGATTGTCATTAGATGGTGTGCCCAAAAGATAGTGTCGATCGTGGATCTCGCTCACCTCTCGCTTTTGGCGTAGTTTGCATGAAGCATTGGGTACCATCTGAATTTCGATCGCGTATCATCCATGCATGCATGGGCGACCAAAGAGTCAATCGATATTGAGGATATGCCGAGAGCTTGTGCTCTAGCTAATGCTACCCGATGGGATAAAAGTTTACCGTATGCAGAGTTTTCGTGACAACAATAGTTATCAAGCTACCGCAAATGTCACCATTTGAAGCTTTGTATGGCCGCGTTCGCAACCCCGCTGAATTGGTCGAAACAATAACGACGCTTTTGGTCCGTATATTATTCAGAAGCGTAAGAGCAAGTGGCCATGATAAGAGAAAGATTGAAGATAGCTCACCCAGCGTAAGAGCTGCGCCGATAACCGCGCCGAGATCTCGCCGAGCCGTAAGATTTTGTCTATCTTCGAGTGACCCCGCCAGAGGTGTCAAAGGTTTCATGCCAAAGGAAGCTTGCCTCAGGTATGTTGGTCCGCTCAAGATTTTGGAACGCCGTGGAAGTTGCTTACCAATTGAGCTACCGCAATGCTAGCGGTGAGTACATGATGTCTTTCATGTCTCGCAGCTTGAAGAAGTGTCTTCGCAGCCGTAAGAACAAGCCCTGGAATCAATTGTTCAAAGGAGGATCTACCTACAAGGAGCAAACAAATAAGATTTTGATGTCGCAGAGCGCTCACCGTAAGCAAGACCGCTCGCTTTTGCAAGGTCCAAGGAGCAACCACTGTAGGGAGAAGCAACGGGAACGTGAAGAAGAGCCGAAGCCGAGTTTCCTAGCCTTTTCTAGCTAGCCCAATCTCTGGGTCGAGATTCCTTTAAGGGGGAGGTTTGTAACATCCCAATTTTCAGAGCTTAAAAATCTTTTAAATAGTTAGTAGGGAAAATTCACCATTTGAATTTTATTTGAATTTAATTTCAAAAGCTTAATATTGACTTTACAATCAAAAACATTTAATGTGAATAATCCCAACATGAACAATAGCCAAAACTATTTTATTTGGGTTCTGTGCTCGTATATATTTTCTAGATTTTTCTAGAATTTTTCTCGAGTTCATTTGCTATTTTCTATTGCCCATTTGAATTTCTCGTATTTTCTAAATTGAAAACCTATTTAAAATCTCGAAATCTTCTTGGGCCAATCTCTCAGCCCAACTTATTTCCCGCCCGCCACGCCACAAATAGCCAATACGCATAGCCGCCCATCGACAGTGGACTCGCTGCCGCCTCTCTCTCTCTCTCTCACCCACATCCTCCACCGTCCGATCAAAGATGAACGGCTAGATGCGCATAAGGCAACCGGAGTTGTCCGAATGTTTCTTTGATTGTGGCCGCTCGATCAAGATCCAACGGTCGATCTCGGTTCGCTTTATACCGCACTGCTGCACGCGACCACGTGAGTCGTGTTCTCGACGTGTGGGACCCACCGCCACGCCATCGCCGCCTCCGAGGCGACTCGCCCGATTTCCGCGCCGCCGCCGCCGCCGCTTTGGGCGCCCGTGCCTAGACCTTCCCGAGCCGCTTATATAAGGAGGGCAAGCCCTCGGTCTCCGAGACTCCAACCCGCGCACCGCCGTAACCCTAACCCAGCCGCCGCAAAGCTCGAGAAGTGATCTCGCGCCGCAACTCCGACGAAGTTCGTTTGCCGCCGCTGCCGCCGAGTGTCGTGGGTCTACACCGCCGCATCGCACGGAGCAGACTACCTCGTGGCACCTTCGCCACGAGCGCCGCCGAGCTCCCGATCCCGCAAGCCCAAACCCTCCGCCGCTTCAACTCGCCGCGGCCGCCAGCACGCCGCCCACCACCAAGTGAGCACATCCACGAAGTTCCCGTGCCACCCTCTACACGCCGGTACCACTCACCGCCGGTGAATCGCCGCCGTCACGGAACCCTTGGTTCCCGAGCCGCCACCATCGGGTCCGACGTGGCACGCCACCTCGCCACCACCTCGCCGCGCCGCCTCGCGTCTGCGTGTCATCCCGCGGCCCTCACAAGATCGACGCGGCGACCACCGGATCCTCACTCCGAGGCTCAGAGACCCGAAGGCACCGTGAGCCTAGCCTCGACATGGGTCCCACATGTCGAGATTTCTTTATTTATCTTTTCCGAAATCGAGGCCGACGCCACCTTGCGCAATAATCTGATTTTCCTTTAGGAAAATAATTGAAATTCATGAAATATCGATTTTCAGCATTTTATGTATTTTCAATCTTCCAAAGGCCATAACTTTGCATCCTAACTCGATTGAGCCCATTCAAATTTCTAAATTTGTCTAAATTCAAGATCTACTTATCTGAGATTTTTATTTAATTTTTGGAGTTGGTTTTGCCTCTGTTATTTATTTGTTTTGTTTGTTTGTGTCTCGCTTATGTAGACGTCGATTCGTCGGGAAATTTTGTGGAAGAAGGAGCACCCCAAGACCAAGATCAGTACATAGACCTTTTCCAAGGCAAGTCATACCTTTGATCATCTTGAACCCAGTTTTCAAATTACTTTGTGTTAAATTATTGCATGATAGTTTAATTATTTATTTAAATGCTTTGGGCATAGTTATTATCCAAATTGTTATCACACCTTGGCCTTGTATGTCATAATTCCTTGTCACCCTAGATTGGTTATTAGTTGGTAATATTATAGCACCAACGTGGGTTGGTTAGATGCGAGTAAAATTGCTTAGCCATGCTACGAGTCATCATCTCATGTAAGTTGCAAATATCAATTATGACTAAGTGACTATGGAACTTTGTGTAAAACTGCAGTCAGATGTTATTACTTTGTGATGGCATGTGTTGCACTAAAACCAACTGGGTGGTAAAGGATTTAGACTGAGGCAAGTGGTGGAGACTGTGTGACATGGTGGACTATGTGATGGGAACGATAATCTGTGTGGCTTAGTTAGAAAATGGAAGTCTTGCCTTGGTCAATTAAGGACTTAACTTTGTGCGCCATTGAACCGAGCCTTACAAGACGCACCACATGCCCGGTATGGGACGGGCCTAACTTAGTAAGTTATGGATTCTCGCATTGATGTTCTGGTGGATAGGTTAGGCTATGTGATAGGTGGAGGTGTGACTACTTGGTAGTTGCATCACGGAGGATTCGCCGTCCCGTCCAACGATGTGTGTTATGCATGGGCTATGTGATATGTATAACGGTTTGTAAGCACATCGAGAGTGTCAATGTTGAGATGAAGTTTCTGAACTGTTTTGTTACGATTGGTGCTTGCTACACTAGTTGTATCTTGTGGGTAAAGTGTACAACCTCTCGCAGAGTGTTAATCAAACTATTCGAATAGCCGTCCTCGGTCATGGACATGCTCGGTGATTTCACATAAGGTTAGTTTTTATAAAATGTAGAATGGGAGCGTGTGATCTCAATCATATGGCTATGTGAAATAATCTGTTTAGCTGGTGTCTTTATGGAAATAACTGTTAAATTAATATTGTCTATTTGTTTTGAATTATACTTTCAATCTATTATTCATATTCAATTGCAAATGTTGCTTTTATGCAAAAGAACCACGTGTTTTTCTTTGGAATAAGCCTGCATCTATACATTGCATTCTGTGGTATGATTTATAGCACGGTTGTGTACTCACGCTTGTTGTAAAACTTGCGCCCAAACCTACTGTAGTGGAGGAGTCTACGCCGCTTCGAGGAGGAGTTCGTTGAAGGTCGATCGCTCGTTAAGGTCCGATCCCGATGGTTGCTCGTGGTGAATTGGTGGGATCTACGCGGAGTTATTTCCGCTCGGCCGCTGTTTTATTCTCTCATTAGCCTCGCGTGGCTTAATAAGTGTTCGCCGACCACAAGGTCAAAACCATTATTTGTTATTCAAACTAATCGCTTACTTTATCTATCGCTTGTGTGGATCGATATTTACCGTGTTAACCTGTGTGCACTAGCGTGATCTGGACTAGTGCAAGATATACGAGGGTTCCGTAATCGTAATTGGTCCCGGCAGGACTTAGCTCAATAGGGTTTTCTTGCTGAAAATGACCGTATCTCGATTCTCCCGCCAAAGATACCAAAGGAAGTGTGCCATTATCCGGAGGCTTACGGGCTAATCGAGTCGTGTGGGTAAAGTAGTACACCCCTGCAGGGTATAATCTATTCGAATAGCCGTGTCCACTGCTATGGACAACCGCTTGAGTTCGGGAGTTACTATTGTTAGACTTGGAAGTAAAATTATGGTGAACTTGGTAATTAGCATGAATGGGATGTTCATGTTTGTTGTTGTATCAAAGTGGGCAGCCACCTTGTTATTTGTATGTTTATTTGTTACTTAGTTCATTACTTATTCACATGCTTTACTTCTACTTCAAATCTGATTTTGAAATGGCATTTGAAAAACTAGTATGTGTAGGTTGTACATTGTTGCGCCTGCTTTACAAAACTAAGCCAATACGAGCCTTCCTTTGAATAACCTTATGCATAACTATTTTTATTTGTGTAAGACTTGCAGTACTATTTGGTACTCAAACGGATGTTTGCTGGCTTTTTGACAGTGAGGACGACATCGAGGTTGATGAGTTCGCCTGTGTCGATTTAGGTGACACCGACGAGTAGTATGCTATCTTCTAACTCCCGATGGTTGTCGATGGGTTGTGGGCATACCACGCTGGCCTTTTGGTTTATTTACTCGCTCGCTATAAACTTGTTAAACTTGGCGGCCGGCCACTTATGTATTTGTATACTTGAAACCGTGTTGTAACTTTTGCTCTATTTATGTATGATGGTTGTATGGATGTGATCAACGTTGTAATGAGGGTATGATTATATTGGTCGCTGATCTTGGGAGCCAATATAGGTCATACTCGCTGTTCTTGGATTCCCATTTAACTCGCTAAGTGTCGTGCTTGACTTGTTGGAGAACCGACAATCATGTAGTGCTCGCAGAGGAGGCGGCGCGCATATCGCTCGGGGCTCTAGATTTGAGTTGAGCCTCTCACTTAGACTGAGTTAAGTTGGAATCCATTTACCGGAGATCCCGAGTTATGTCCCTAAGATCTTGATTAGTCTCGGTTTTAAGGAGATAACCCCGGGGTCCCCACACCTAGACTGATAGATAAATAGAAAGAGTGAACCAAATTTTGGAAAACATGTTTCGAGTTTGTGCTTTGGAATTTACCGTAGACCTACCTTATGCGGAATTCTCCTATAACAATAGTTACCAGTCTAGTCTAAAAATGTCCCCATTCGAAACACTCTATGATAGGAAGTGCAGAACCCCTCTACACTAGTCAAAAATAGGAGAAGGTTATATCTTTGGACCAAATACCCTTAAGTAGGCAGAAGAGAAGGTTCGACTAATCAGAGACCGCCTACAAGCTGCCCAATTGATCCGCATGTGGTTATGCCGCCAATAATCGCAGGAGTTAACCATTGAAGTTGGAGACCACGCTACCTCAAGGTATCACCTCTTCGAGGAGTTCGGAGATTTAAAGTGAAAGGCAAGCTTGCGCCAAGATACATAGGACCGTTTCCAATGATCGCCAAGTGTGGAGAAGTAGCCTTTCAACTGGAATTACCTGCAAGTTTGGCAGATGTCCACAATATGTTCGACGCCTCAACTCATGAAATGTCACAGATACCAAGAGCGCACCCAAGAGAAGCCATCAAGATCCAGAAGGACCTAACGACCCAGAACGTCCAATCAAGATCCTTAATGTCGTGGGGAAGTAGAGAAGACGCCAGACCATCTACATCTGCAAGGTCTAGTGGAGCAACCACTCAGAAAGAGAAGCAACCTGGGAACACGAGGATCAGCTAAAATTTGACTACCCTTATCTATTTTCTGAGAACCTCGAATCTCAGGGTCGAAATTCTATTTAAGGAGGGTAGGATTTGTAGCATCCCATTTTGGGAGAAATTTTAGTAAAATTCAAATTTGATTTGAATTCAAAATATTCAACTCTTTTTCACTAAAAATTTCAAAACTCTCTTCGGGCTCAGTCCATTAACCTCCCCTACCCTTTCTCTGGCCCAACCTAGCCCCGAGTTTGGCCTGGAGTGCGTCACGCTACGCCGCCCACGCCTAACCCAGCCCCGCCGCTCCCACTAGCGTGCTGCTCTATCCTTCTCTGCCCTAGTGCATGTCGCCCCTCATGCGTCGCCTCTGTGCCTTGCTCGGAGCCAGCGCTCTCAGGCTCCCCCTTCTCCCTACGCCACATCTGCCTCCACTGCTTTCGCGCTGCGTCGTGCCTGTGTCTCCTACGACCGACCGTTGGAGCTCGCCTCCCCCTTTACTCCCCTCTCGCACGCCCACCGCACCCATGACTCCGCCATCTGCCTCCCCTAGCATCGCTCCAAGCGTCGCCCTCGAGACCCCGTGCGGCCATCCCCTCGCACATACTACTACAGAAAAGATCTTCACAGATGGTTCAAAAACATCATCATAAACGGTTTCATGAGCCGTCTGAGTTTATGGGTCAATAATAACATGAGATCATCACAGACGGTTTTCAAACCGTCAGGATGCGCATCATCATGACGCATGTTATTAACTCATAATCATCTGTGATAGTTGACTATCACAGACGGTTTGTAGATGAAACTGTCTGTGATGCATTAGCTATCATAGATAGTTTGTAGATGAAACCGTCTGTGATAGTTTGTAGTCATGCTTCTTGCACTTACAGTGCTCGATGAAGTTGCGTGGTCATTGCCTCATCCTCCTCATATTGCGTGACGACTTTATATATATATATATATATATATATATATATATATATGAAGCCAGTTTATAGAGAGAAGAGATCAGGAATGAAATGGTAGGACGTACCTGAGACGCAAGGGAGGAGAACTTGACTAGCATGAACATGGTTACATAGACAAATGAACCATCTGTGTTATACTTATCACAGATGGTTTATTAAAAGAACCGTCTGTGATAATCGCACTCATCACAGATGGTTCTTATTAAGAACCGTCTGTGAATTATCACAGACGGTTCATATTAAGAACCATTTGTGATGAGGCATTCATCAGAGACAATTCTTATTAAGAACCGCTCGTGATATGCCGGCACTATAAATATCCAGCCCCGACCCACTTCGCTTCTAGCGCCCACCCTTAATTAAGAACGGTTTGAGCCACCACCCCATTGCGCCACCTTAGAGAGGAGAAGAAAAGGATAAAGCTAAAGAGAGGAGGAAGCTAGGAGGAGAAGGTGAGGAGGAAGGGAGAAGGAGAAGGTGAAGGTGAAGGTGAGGAATCTCGTGGGATATTTGAAATTTTGTGGTGAACTCCGAGGGTAACGACCAGTAACTCTTTATATTTGCTCTAGGTTAATCTCTAATCAATTTTAGTATGTTTGGTTAATAGGAAGAGTAACGTATTTACAGTTTATTAATCTAATTTAATACTACTAATTTGTTACGTATGTAGCGTAGTGTCGGCGCTCCGTAACACCACCCGAGACTCTCTATGCAATGAGCTAGTCCCAGATCAACGGCTAGCTCGCATAGTCACAACAGAGAAGGAATCACAACCATACAACAAGCTAAAGAAGAAACAGATAAATTAATATTAACAAAAGCAAAAGACCTTAAGGTCAAGGTTGTTACAAAGGTGCCTCACTAGGCTAACAACAAAAGAGAAATACACAAAGAAGCAAACACAAAAGCTTACAGGGTCCATTCGACTAGCCCATAGGCTCATCGAGTGGAGGACGTCCCCTAGTTCGCAAGGTCTTCGTAGAACTCTTCTTCATAGAGCGCTGAGCTCCCTAGATCACCCTCCTTTGCTGATCAATCAGAGGGCGCAAGCCATGAGTACTTTGAATGTACTCAGCAAGTCATAGGGAAATGCAAGCAAGTAATAATCATGTAAAGCTTGACAAGGGAAAAGCTATATGGTTAGTTGGCAGAAAGTAACTTTTATAGGAGATACAATAAGTAGATTGCAAAGCACAAGTTGAAAGAATAAACGTAAGTAAACAAGTTCCATTGAAAACACTTGTGGACACCCTATCCACAACCAGACCTCACTGTGATCACCCTAATCACAGCTTGGACCACTCCAGAACACACAAGACCTCCTCAAGGCCACCACATGACCGTAACCGAGGCCGCGACTATTCGAATAGATTTACACTCTGTAGAGATTGCACACTTTACCCACAAGAGGTAGTCGCTTGATACGACACACGTTTCCTTAGACGTGTGAATCAAGTAGAGACCACCACCAGGCTTTTACAAAGATCCACTTGACTCGGTTTTGCTCGCTAAGGTTTCGCCGTCCTGGCCCCCTCTTGTGCCGTTCTCAACCAAAACAGAACCGACTCAAGATTTGCTAATTATTGCACCCGGCCCATCCCCTACTGGACATGTGGTTGCACGGTAAGACCCAGATCAATGGTTCAAGATTAGGTCCTTAGTTGGCTGCTCTGGCGAGACTATCCACATCCTAATGTGCTCTTGGCACCCACACTAACCACCTTCCACACACCTGAGCAAAACTGTTTTGGGGTTCCTCCCAGCCATAGGACCACCCTAGTCCTAGCACAACAATTCATCAAGTGACATTGCCACAGTTCCATAGCTCATTAGTCAAGTTTATCATCAAAGCATCATGAGGCCGAAACCATCGCAAGCTACAGCATGGCTAAGCATTGAACGCACCCAGGTTGGTATACAACAAGAAAGACCAACTAAGAGTACCCATCCTAGGGATGTCCAAGGATACATGTCAACATGTTGTTCTCAGATAATCAAGGAGTTTTACTGACAAGTAGGTAATTAACTACTCCCAAAAACCATTTTTATACAAATAGCCATGCATGATACGTTAAAACAACATACTTTTACAAAAAAATGGGTCCAATATGATCAAGGTCTGTGACTTGCCTTCGATGAAGAACTAGGAAGCTTCTGTAGAGGCGGCTGGATCCAAGAACTCCCTGGAGAAACCGGAATCTACACGTTTGAACAAAGCAAACAATAAGAAAAGCCATTCCAAAAAGACGATCAAAGAACTCACCAAACTAGAGCCAAAGAAGGGTTATAGAAAAAGATGGAAACATGAGCTTGAATCGCTCAACAAGGGCTCAAACAAGGGAGGTCTAACTCAAAGGAGGAGGTCCAAAGCATTGGGCAACAAACAGAGGCCAGAGAGCTCTATCGGGCCTTTTATATAGGCACAAGGAGGTTTTGAGAGAGGAGGACACCGCATTTAATGCACACGACGGGAGCAGGTGATGGAGGGAAAAGGAGCAAGTCAAGGAAGTGACCAAAGAGGGAAACCATTACTACAGAAGGGATAGCATTAATGCGATGCAACAACATTTAATGCGCGTGGACTCTCGTGGTACTTGAGACACGACAATAGGAAGAAGAAGGTGAGCAGAGGACCTGAGAAGGGGGTCCCACTGGAAAAGTGGCCGTAACCAAAGGGAGGTCGTGACCTCAAAGGTGGTCTTCGCAAAAGACCAGGAGGTCCTGAGGACAAGGAGGTCGTGACCGAAACGGTGGTATTGACCCAAGGAGGTGGTCTTTGCAAAAAGACCAACAGGGGTGGTCTTTGCAAAAAGACCGGTCGTGACCAGCAGGGAGGTCTTAACCCAAAGGGGAGGTCCTTGTCCAATGGGAGGTCGTGACCCAAGAGGGTGGTCTTTGCAAAAAGTCCAACAGAGTTGGTCTTTACAAAAAGACCAAAAGGGTGGTCTTTGCAAAAAGACCACGAGAGGTCCTGAGGAGGAGGTCCTAAGGACAAGAGGTCAAAGCCGCGGTGAAGTAGGGTTGTCTGATTTGAATCGGGTGGTCCAAAAGGAAAGGAACGGTCAGACCGGCCGAACCTTCCACCTCGATCGGGCCATCCAAAAAGGATCAGACGGTCCATGAGGATTTGGATGTTAGGACCGCTCCGAACGCGCCCTCAGGATCGGACCATTCATTAAGATCCAACTGTAATACCTGTTGTAGTAAATAGTTAAACAAGATATAGACTGTGATTAGAAAAAATAGTTTTGGTGAGGAGATGAGGTAGTGGGCCGGATTGGGCCTCTGTTGCCCATAAAAAAGGGAGATGAAACCCTAGCTCCCTTGGCATCCTTTCCCTCCTGCCCTCCTATGCCACTTCCTCCTCTCTCAGCCGCCACTCACCAGGAACCCCATCCCCTTTTCTTCATCTCCCCCAAACTCACTCTCCTACTCCATGAAGCCGCCGCCATCGGTCTCCCCAGCTTCCCCGGCCTCCAGCACAACCCGACGCCGCCAGCGACGTCGCCGCACCCTTGTTTCCCCGTGCACCCGATGCCCGGCCCGGTCCACACCGTTCGCCTGACGTCGCTTCCTCCCAGATCGTCCCGCCTCTCGGCCCTTCTCCCTGCGCCGCTGCTGTGCCTTGGTGGTTTGACCGCTACTCGCCGCTGGCTCGACCCGAGGACGCCGGCGCCTCTGCCGTGCACTGTCGAGCTCATCCCGCCTCAATTCCCCTTTCTCCCTAGCTCAGCGCCGTCGACCTTCGAGCCCACGGTCATCGCCTGCGCCCAAGGTGCCGCCACTGTGGCTCGGCCACCCGGTCTCCTCTCGCCGCTCAGATCACCGTGCGCCGCTAGCTACTCCCGGTGTGGCCTGGGGTCAGCGCCGCCACCGGCTTGCCACCTTACTCGCCTCCTGTGACCTCTGCTCCCTCTGCGGGTTGGCCTACGGCCGCCGCCAGCTCAGTTCTGCCTCCCCCTTCTTGTTCTTTGTTAAATCAATTATAGTGTTTGAGGTTGAATCAAGTCCTAATGCTAGATGATTTTCATGTTTGTATGTTCGTGGTGATCTGTTGAAGGTGGAGCTGGCTACTTGGAGGTGATTGTTTCATGGTCTGATGGTAGTGGGGTTGCACAAGCTACCACTGAAGGCCACGTCCTGGTTACTATCCTATGTTAGATTATTAGGTAAGACATAAGATGACATCATATATGATCTTTTATATGCTTGCCTTTGATAATTTGATGCTGTCAAACAAGTTCAATGAGACAATAACTTAGGATGGGATTAAAGATGTAGTTGTTGTATTGGTCATGGATGTAAAGATTGCACATTCCTATTAATAATTGTGAATTGCATTTAGTTATGTCAATTGTCATTAGCGTCTAGTTTAGGTTCATGATCCTGCTCTCTTTCTTTCCATGAAGTCTCAGAACAAATATTTAGCACTCATGAAAGGAGGCAGATTAGAATTTCTGCATCTAGTGCATTTAATTCCCTCTTTTTCCCTGAGGTTGTTCTTGATGTTGTATGGATGATCTTGGGGCGTCTCTCCTATTGATTGTGGTTGTGAGCCCATATTGTAGGCATTGCTACTTTGCTAGTTCCTATGAAATTATATAACCTTCCTGCTATTGTAGGCATGTGGCTTGGACTTGATGCTAGTACATTGGGTTTGGTATAGTGAATCACTAGTCAATCGCTGTGCATCTGATTGGAGGGCTAATATATAGTATATCCTACCTGCAACTTTTCTGCTATGTGGAAATAGAGAGGAAATGAACGCTTGGCAAGTTAAAATAGTGAGTTGATCATTTGGGATTTTGAGCTACTGGTTTCACTGAACCGTAATTATACTTCATAGATCCCAGGAAATACAGGATCTATTGCAAGGACGTGTGCAGCGTCAGCAGTTGGCCTGCATCTTGTCGGGGTAAGGTGGTGGTGAGCCCCGGTGCTAGAGCATTCCGCTATTTGTCTTCTGTCTCACGGTTAAGGCAAGTGCAAGTAGTATTAATGAGTTTTATATTTCATACATGATGAATGCCATAGTTGATTGTTGATGATTGCTGCTTGGTAATGCGGACGAGCATGAATGCCATAGTTTAATGATGATGTTTTTATGATGATGCTTATGTGATGAAGCTTACATGGAACTGTTTACATGACGATGCATGCTAATGTTTACGTGATGACACTTACATGGTGGTGTTTACATGAGGATGCTTACCTGGTAATGGGTAAATGATGATATGTACATGGAAATGGTTTCATGAGTGATGGCCATAATGATGGGACAAGGTGAGCAATGAGACTATCTTGTAATGATAACATGGAGGAATCATGATAATGACATGGGACATGTGCATTTGCATCATGTCATTGGATCCCTGTGCCTAGAGGGCACAGGCCTTGAGAATGATTTTGGTCCCCCGTCATGCATTAGACGAGCCTGGTCCCCACACTCGTGGAAAGTCATGTAACTAATCCGGTGAGATCGGTGAGAAAGATACATGACTTGGAGTGTGGGCTTTGGATCCCTGTGCCTAGAGGGCACATGCTTATAGTATGTATCGACGGATACACTACTCGGTATTACCGGTAATTGCTAAGAAGTGAAGAATATGAATTCATGACATATCATTGCATTTCTGCAGATATGGATTTGGTTGTTTGGCTTATGTTGTTGTTCACGATGGAATTGTTATTCCCTTTGACTACTTCTGATATTATAATAAGAGATGGATTTGTGGTAATAATGCTATGTTTATGATGGGACTGTTTGTTCCCTTTGACTGTTTATGATGCTATGGTTGATTTCTATTGCACTTTGCTGAGTCGTGGACTCACATTTGTTGTGTTGTGCTTGCTAGGTACCTCTCGAGGCAGCGTCATGCATGGGAAGGGGTAGACATGGTGCACGACATATAAAACACAAACCGCACTGAATAATCAAACCCAATTATCCACAATTTATATTCTTGTTAATTACCTTAGTTTCGAACCCGTGACCACCCTTCGTGGTGGATGTTTTGTTCGTGATCATGGATGATCCCTTTATATTCTCATTCGTTCGTTGATTGAGTTCATTTAACCCTCGTTGTTATGCTGATCATTGATGTATTAATTGATTAGCGTATTTTGGATGTCCTTTGATGATTCGTTTATATTGGAGGATTTGATTGTGATTGATGCTATATTAAACTGTTGAATCTCCGGTATAGCCCTCTATACAAAGGAGGTTTTGCTGAATTTTAGAGAAAAGCATTAGTTTAATTTGGTTAGTTTGTCAGTTTGGTAGCATTCCAGACTCATGTTGAGCTGGGGTGTTACACCAACGGCTGAAAAGACTAGGCGGTCCTGAGGAGATCAAGGGGTGGTCCTGCGTGGTCCAGATTGAGCCACGTAGGTGCTCCAAAGGAGGAGGTTCAAAGGAGGACGTCAAGGGAGGTTCTGACGGTCAAGATTAACCAAGGGGAGGTCCAAACACAAAGGAGGTCCAAACACAAAGGAGGTCTGAACCTAAAGGGAGGTCCAAACGGGCGTGGGAAAAACCAAAAAGGACTAGAGGGAGGTCCAAAAGAACAAGAGAAGGAAAGAAAGTTAAACGAGGGGGAGATCCAATGGGAGAACTACAACCCGAATTTGAATTCCGGAAATCAAGGAGGTTTGAAACACAAACCCGAGCTTGGACCCGAGGGAAGATCCAAACACAAGGGAGGTCTAAAGAAGGAAATGCTATGCTGAAGGATACACTGGGCAAACAGAGAAGGAAAAACTAAAAGCCAAAGGACACCAACAACTCAAGATCGAATGGTTAAGCTTGAGCAAATGACAGAACCGAATGGTTACTTTTGAGTTTTGAAATTTTTTCAAAAAGGCTCCAAAAATTGGGATGTTACAAACCTACACCCCTTAAAGGGAATCTCGACCCTAAGATTCAGGCTGGCTAGAGAATAGGTGGGGAAACTCAGCCTTGAGGTCCTCTTCACGCTCCCAGGTTGCTTCTTCTTCGGAGTGGTTGCTCCACTGGACTTTGCAAAACCGGAGGATCTTGCTTCTTGTCACACACTCGGATACTTCCAGAATTTTGATGGGCTGCTCTTTGTAGGAGAGGTCTTTTTGGAGGTCCACAACTTCTAAAGGCATTTGCCCTTTTGGTGCCCATAGGCATTTCTTCAACTGAGACACATGGAAGATATCATACAGCTTCTGCCAAAACCGTGAGGTAAACTGGGATCCTCGGTCCGACACAATCTTCCTTGGCAAGCATCATTTGAACTTTCTTTTCGCATCATTTGAAATTTCTTTTTGCATCATATTGATCCCAGTTTTTAATAAGTTAGTGTTTAAAATGTAATGATATTGCTTGCACGCTATTTTCGGTATATCAATATGTTATGAGTAGTTAGTTATGTACTACACTTGCTGGTTATCCTTGATTACTCATTATACATATGCTTAAGTTAGATGTTTGTGATGTTATGTATTAGTGTGTGTTGAGTGCTTAGCGATTGCAGGTCTAGTAAGCGTATTAGATCAATTGACGGGGATAGCTCGTCAATGGTGGGAAACACATAACATCTTCTTATCCACTTTTGTCCAGATCTTTGTATCTGGTTCTTGAGTCAAAACATTGTTATTTAAAAAGGTTTTTGGTCTGGACAAGTGGTTGTTAGTATGGGTGTTGTTATGCACAAAACTCGGGTATGTGGCTGTCTTGTCCGGACCATTAAGGACCAAACTTTGGGCTGTCGTTTCCAAGCACCCTTCATACTTTCACACACGGGTTGGGAGCCGTTTGGTCAAGTAAGGGGAGGATTTTATTGGGTTAAGTTCTAGTTGGTGTGAGGATCCTTGTGTTTAATCATTTGTCTGTAGGAGCCAATGTAATTTCTATAGTGTGCATGGGAGCACCATTGTTTTGTTATTTATATTGCATTGGTATTTCCAATACAACTTGCGTGCCCACTTAGCAAGCACTATCTATAATTATGGGGTTCATCGTGTAAGGGGACTTATCTCAATAGGATTTTCTTGCTGAAAAATATCGAATCTCGATCTACCCGACCGGCATACCTAAGGAAGTGTGCTATTATCCAGAGGCTTACAGGCAGGATCGCATTGTGTGGGTAAAGTAGTACACCTCTGTAGAGTTACTAACCTATTCAAATAGCCGTGTCCACGATTATGGACAACACTTGGTTGCGAATGACACCATTAGTAGACTCTAATTAAAGTTGATGTGGTTACAACTTGGTTTTGTCATGAATGGGATGTTCATGCATTTTTAGTTTATCAAAGTGGGCAGCCACTTTGGCATTATTTGATCTATATAATTATCTATGTATGGTGTACTTCTTTTGCTAAACAAATGTTTACAAAATGGCAAATTTCAAACTAGATGGTATAGGAATATAAGTTGTTGCGTTTTTTTGCAAAACTAAGCCACTAATACCATTCTTTTGATATCCTCTATGCATAAATACTTTTAATTTGTGTAAGACTTGCAAGTTGAATTATACTCAACCCGGCTATGCAAATTCAGGTGAGGAAGACTTCGAGCTCGAGGAGCTCGTTAGTGCCGATTTAGGCGACACTAATGAGTAGTGCTATCATTCAACTCCCAGACAGTTGCCTTGGGTTATGGGGCACACCATGCTAGACTTTTGGTTTATTTATATTGCTTCCGCTGCTACTTATCGATCTTATTTGAATTTGGTCGGTCGGCCACTTGTAATGGTTGTAGAATTTAACTATTATGTTGTATGTCTCTTGAACTCTCTATGTACGATTCTTGTATGGATCTGACCAACATTGAATGAGAGTATTCACATGTTAGTTGCTGATCTTGGGAGCCAACACGGCCTCATGCTCGCTGCTCGTGGATTCCCTCTTAACTCATGAAGTGTGTGTTTGTACCGTTTGGAGACCTATCATCATGCAGTGCTTGCAGAGGAGCAGCACGCATGATCGCCAGGGATCTAGTTTCGGTCGACATCTCACTTAGATGGAATTAACTTGGAATTCATTTACCTAAGGCCCAGAGTTATCTCCATAAAACCGAGAAGGCCTCGGTCTTGCGGAAATAACCTAGGGGTCCTCGCAATAGACATCCGAGTGAGTATTCCCTGGGCTTGTGAGGTGCCTTAATGTTCTTCGATTTCAATTTGGCTTTAACGACTTGCCTGCTACACGTGTTCCTATGAGACGACTCGGGAACCGATACAGTGATACGCTTTTCTTGTTCCTTCGGCGTCTTCTCCACGGAACCGATGAGGTGGCCTTCTAAAGCGAAGCTTGAGGTGGAGTCATCAAGGGTCCTGTTGAAGATGCATGGTCATGTCGAGATGGCGGCACTGTAGTGTCTAGGGTGATGTTCTTCTTGGTCCATTAGATAAAAGTGTACCTAGCATCCCCTAGTGTTCTGATGTCTTTGTTCGAAAAATCTCCAACGGGACGGCCATGAAATTGTAATATACCATGTCCACCTGGACCCTAGCGTAACCCTACGCTAGCTAGGCATCGTGCTGCACTGTCCCTTCCTGGCATAGATATGCCATCCCTCGCCCAGCCTCAATAGAAATGGATCCAACCAGCCTCACTTGGAGCTTGCATGGCATCGGCTCCTATAAAACGATACACAATTAGCTAAGCCATCCTATAGGTCAATCTTTGGAGCATTCCAGAGATGTACATTACCTTGATGTCGTTGATAGGTAATTGGACGTCTTCATGTTCAGAATTTTGCATGGACGCGACGCTACTCTGATGTTGAGGAGGTCTGGCTCCCAAAATAACGGGGGTGGCTTGCGACTGGCTGAGGAGTTCATTCATTTGATCCTGCAATCTTGTTATCTATCCATAAAATTTTGTAGTGCCTCGCATTAACCTCCTCTACCAACCGGTCCTCGCACTCACCCTTGGATCTCTTGCTACTCCTCTACAAGCAATCGTCGTTTGGGAATCCGTCCCTCCAAGGTACGTAAACCCCAAGGCCTCGCGTATGACCCAGGTGCTCCTTGTTTCCTAGGGCCGTGGATAGTATATCCTTCTCCCTAACTTCTTCGAAGGAGCCTTGGGAAGATTCGGTAGTCAATGTTTGCTACAAGAGGCCATCATGTTATTTTAGACACTATAAAGTTATGGACTTATTAATAACTAGGTAGTTCGACATATTTACCAGGCGTTGGGACACTTCCTCGTCTGCCAGGTTGGTGAAAGAGATGCCACCTGAAGACATGGTTGATGCCCTCGCTCTTAACCAGCTTCGGGTGCGCTCGTCTGTGATCCCAGCAAATGGTTGGGTTGCGTTCTCGTCCTCCGCCGTCCATTATATGGTTTTACCCATGTACCCAACGGTGCCGAGTTTGTGGGGGTGAGTGTTTTGTGCCTGAAGAGCCTTGTGTGCCGCACTTTGCTCCTGAAATTTGGCCGTCGTCTTCATCCGCACAAAGGCATCCCTTATATCCCGCAACAAGAATTTATACTTCGTGAAGGGCGTCTGACCTGTGATCACATACTTCGTGACAAGCATGCTCTTGAAGGTCCTCCACACATGTCCCATCGCGAGTAACGCCTGCCATTCCACACGTCCCTGGTCTGCTGTAATATCCCGAAAGTGAGTTAAGATTTGAATCAAGGAAGAATAATTTTATTTCGGGAGAGATCGATTATTCGGGGAAGAATCAAACGGAACGACGGGATGGACTTTTTGGACTGTTGTCGATCTGCAGTTTTAGAGGGGGAAAGAGCATTTTGGCGGCAACTTGGGCTGGGCCAAGGCCCATCTAGGTGGCCGGCCATGGGGGGGCTCCCCCTCCCCAAAACCCTAGCCCCTTCCCCCCCTCCCCTTTCCCCTCCCACTCCCAACAGGCCGCCCCTCTCCCTCTCCCCACCTCCCCACCTCTCCACCTCCCTTCCTCCCTCCTTGCGCCTCTCCATCTCCCCCATCACCTCCATTGCTGCTGTCCAAGGTGGAGTAGGAGCTCCTTGCAGCCGGCCAAGGAGGAAGAAGAAGGAGAAAAGAAGAGAAAGAAGGGAAGAAGAGAAGGGAAGAAGAGGAGAAGAAGGGATCCGCAGCGGAAGCATGGTGGTCATCATCCCCGCTGCGTGCTCTTTTCGTTTCGGCAAGGGTAACCCGCGATTTGTTGTTTTGGGGTCGTTTTCTAGTTGTCTAATTTTCGGATGTCAGTTCGTCGATATTCTGCAGCAGTGAAGATTGTCGGTTTTGAATAGGTTAGAACCATAATTGGGTCTGGGTGTCTCCTAGAAAGTTGTGGGTATCGTAGTTATCTTTCATTGCCGACAAGATTCAGGTCATTCGGACTTCGGTAGCCAAAGTTATGATTTTTTTAGTGCTATGATGTTTCTGTGGGTAGCAGAATTGACAGTGTCTGCTTAACCTGTTTTAAACATGCTGTTAGAGGGTTTCAGAGAGTCTCACCATAACGAAAAACGAGGTTAATCCTCTTAGCTTTCAGGAAAGCTAAAGATCACTGAATTTGGACGAACGTAGAGAAAGTTATGATAGTTTCTTTGTCGCTGTCCAGAAACCCGACGTGAAATATTTGCTCTGATTAAATAGATTGGTAGGTCTGGTAGATGGCCGAATCAGAGGGTCTCCCAACTAAGTTTATTTAGACATTTCTATTACCTTTTCAGATTGTCCAAGATCATCCTATTTGGACTCCTGAGCAGAAAGTTATGAATTTTGAAGTCTGCTGTCCGCAGTGACCGATCGCTAGAAATTAGAAAAGCTAGACGTGATAAGAAGATTAGCGATTTCGATTGTAATGTGATGTATGATTTTGGTCCAGTATGTTATTCTTAGTTTGGGGTTATCTTCTTGTTCAGGTGGCAGCGAGATCCCAAGGGCAGCACCCACTTCAAGCGTCCGCCGCTTTGCACGGTTGAGGCAAGTATTCGGGTTATAGCGTATTTTCGGTTGTATGATATGATTGTGGTGATTGCTTGTTGTAGCCTTGCACGAATGTTAGCGTAATGAGTTTTCCTTTTATCTTGATGAATGCAAGCTATGGTTAATGTTTCCCTTGAGCGTTGCTAAATCATACATGTTGTTATGTACATGTTAAATTCGTGTATATGAAAGACGTGGGCATGGAGCAATTGCATGTTCCAATCGTGTTGGAGACTTGGTCTTACATGCATGTTTTTGATATATGATAGCGAAGTAAGGTTGCTGGCATGATGTTTATATTGAGATTGGTGAATGCTCCAAGTATGATTATGCTCTATTTATGTCCGTTGTTAATGTATCGGGTATATTGATGATGAATAGATGTTGTGCATGTGCATATTGAGATCATCTTTGAAGCTTGGTCACGTGGTGACCAAGCATGCATTCGTTGAGGTCCCCGTCATGTATTGACGGGCTTGAGGTCCCCACATTGGTGCAATGTGGGCTATGAGTAAAGAGGTCCCCATCATTCGGATGATGGGCAAAGGTCCCTATACATGTGGTGTATAGGCTTTTGGTCCCGTGCGGAGGGCACGAGCAAGGGTACACAATGACGGTTGTATACCCCAGACACGTAAATTGCGAAAGAGATAAAGATAAAAAGGTGCATTGCATTGGTTGCATTCACATTAGCATGAAGGCTTTACTCGTGCATTGTTTATCTTGGATTATTGATGCTATGAATGTTAACTTGCTTAGCCTTGTTGGTACTTGTTGAGTCGTTGGGCTCACTCTTGCTTTGATGTGTTTTAGGTACAACTGCAAGACGGCATGCATGGGAGGAGTAGATGAATTGGAAAGGACGCACTACCTCACAACATTAAAACAATTGTCATTTAGCTTCATATAAGAATAGATAGATCTGAGAAATACCCATGGTTGTTTTATGATTCGATTATGGTTGTGAGAATAGTGTTAATTTGATTACATTCCTATGATTATCTCTTATGCATGAGTGAATTGGATTATGAAATTATTGTTAAATGTTATGTTTACCCGTTAGAAGCTATGGATAGTTTGAGTTTGTGTTAACTGTAATAATGAGAATAGAAAGTTTTGGTTATGTTTATGATATTATTCTACACGCTTGAATGAACTCGATTATGATTATAATGTTAAATGCCTTGATCAATTGTTGGAACCTCGGTATAGACGACTATACAAAGGAGGTTTTGTCGAGATTTTGTAATTGGTCTTAGTTTAGCTTAGTTTAATTTAATTTTAGTAGCATTCCAGGCTCAATGTTGAGCTGGGGTGTTACATCTGCTTTTGGGATAGTGAACATGCTTGAAATTTCAATCCACAGCTCGCCTCTCCATTCGTCCGTCAGAGACTTCCAGCTTGGTGTGGTGATGGGGAGCCGTTCCCTTCCAAGTATCCCGTAGATGGTCCGGAATCTCACTGCTGCTTTCTTGGGATCCAGAGGGACCCCAACGACATTGACCTCCGTGATGGTCATTCGGCCCGCAGGCAATTTCGATATTATGGAACCATTTATGATATGCATCATATCACAGATGGTTCTATTATAGAACCGTCTGTGATTACTTATCATAGACGCTTCCATAATAGAATTGTGAGGACCCCCGGGTTATCTCTGTAAGACCGAGACTAAGCATGGTCTTAAGGACATAACTTTGGACCTCCAGTAAATGGATTCCAACTTAACTCAATCTAAGTGAGAGGCTTAACTAAAACTAGAGCCCCGACAATCATGCGCGCTGCTCCTCTGCGAGCACTACATGAGTGTCGGTTCTCTGCCAACTAGCCAAGCACTACACTTAGTGAGTTAAATGGGAGGCCATGTGTCACAGCCCCAATTAATTAAATTGGATTAATATGTATTTCACTAACATGCATTATCAAATTCAAACATTTCCGTAATATATTGTACTTGGAAAATCTAATTTGGGGTGAACATACACGTCAAAATTCACTTTTCAATTCAAATCAGTGATGAAAAGTTGTGATCATCCTCTGAAACCAATTTAATCAAATACTATATTAGTTTTCATGAATAAATATAATTTTTCCAAAATTTTTGGGACTAGTTTGAACCTAATGAAAATTCAAACCAACTTAAAAGACATACATTAGGTTTGAATTTAAATATCACAAAATATATTATGAACAGTGGGGTTTCATAATTTTTATGGGAACTATATCCTCCCAGGAACCCCCACAATTTATTTCATGATTTTAGGATTTTTATTTCTATTTTTAAGCACTAGTCAAAGTAGAAATCTGATTATTTAACTTCAGTCAACTCTAAACCTAAACCCTGACCGGCCAAATTCAAAGTAAGTATCAAGTAGCAGCGGAAGTAAATAGATAAAGCAAAAGACCAGCAGTGGTATGCCCATCACCCATCGGCAACCGACTGGGGGTTAAATGATAGCACACTACTCGTTAGTGTCACCCAAGTCAACACTAGCGAGATCGTCATACTCATAATCTTCCTCACCTGAAAAGGCCGAGAAACATCCGTGAGTACAAGTGTACTCGCAAGTCTTACACAAATAAAAATAGTTATGCATAAGGGTCATTCAAAGGATGGCTCATATTGGTTTAGTTTTGCGAAAGAGACGCAACAATTAACATCCTACACATACTAGTTTTTCATGTGCCCATTTAAAATCAGATTTGAAGTAGAAGTAAAACATGTAGTAAAGCATTTCAGTAATAAACAATTGAATCATACAAAGACCAAAGTGGCAGCCCACCTTGATGTACTAAACACATGAACATCCCGTTCATGACGAATACCAAGTTCAACCACAATTTTAATTAAAAGTCTAACAATAAGCAGCCACAAATTTCAAGCGGTCGTCCATAACCGTGGACACGGCTATTCGAATAGATTAATACCCTGCAGGGGTGTACTACTTTACCCACACGACTTGATTAGCCCGTAAGCCTCCAGAGGCCTCTGAAATAGCACACTTCCTATGGTATGTCGGCCGGGTAAATCAAGATACAGTCATTTTCAGCAAGAAAGCCCTATTGAGCTAAGTCCCCCTTGTGAGATGGTTCCTTGCCTAGTACAAGCGCCGATAGCCCTTGCTAGGGCTCACAAGTTATATTGGAAATACCGATGCAATCAAAACAAAAGAATTGGTGCTCCTTGCACACTATAAAGGATTACATCGGCTCCTCAAAGAACATAGGATTTCACGGTCGCTATGCCCTTACACCACCAAGGACTTAACACAATAAAACCCTCCCCTACTTAACCATACGGCACCCATACACCGCGTGTGGCAAAGACGAGTGTTGCTTGAACGATGAGGTACCCAAAGTTCGGTCCTCAATTGTCCGCATAAGTCCTTCCACTTACCCAATGCTCGTGCACAAAGCACCATCACTAACCAACACTTGTCCAGACCAAATCTCATTTAAAAATGACAAAGTTTAACTCATAAAACAGCTACAAAGATCTGAAGTAAAAACATAAAGTAAGAGTTGTGTGTATCCCAAAACCGCCGGGTTATTCCCGACGATCGAACTACCGTATCTAGACTTGCATGGCTAAGCAATTCTATAACCCATAATTCACACATCCTATCTTAAGCATATAGGAGTTGGCGTAATTCAAGATTAACCTCAAGCGTAGGACATAACTAAACTACACATCACAAAAATATTGACATAATCAAAATAGCATGCAAGCAATTATCATTGCACTATCTTAACCAAAACTGGGATCAAATATGATGCAAAAGAAAGTTCAAATGATGCTTGCTTGCTGGTACAGTAGCTACTCGCTCTCAGTAGCGTAAGTGTCGATATCAATATGCTCGGGATCTATATAATTATAACACCAAATAAATACCGAGAAAAACAACTCGAAAACCATAATGCTCAAAAATGCATGATTTTTCTACAGTAGGTAGGTCATTATTTTAAATGATTTTTGGTGAAAGAATTATTTCATTTTGATTTAGCATGTGAAAGTTATACTGGTTTGAATTTCTGATTTCAATATGCCGTCATTTATGTAATTTAATTATGAAGGGAAATTTTGTAGAACAGTGGCGAGTACATGGATTACATAGATAAATAGGCAATATTATTATAAGTTAAAAACAGTTGAGTTTGTCCTTTTTGGAGTTTTTATGATTTAGTTATTGATTTTCAAAGTTATCAGCCTTTTATAGTATAAAAAAATAATGGAGTTAAGGAGTATATTCTCCCAAAATAGTTTCTATGACAGAGGTAACATGGAGACCATTTTTAGAATTAAGTTCACTGAAAATAAAAATTATCAAAAGTGGTCTCACTGTTTTTGGAGTTTCCAATACTTACTTATGTATTTTTAAAGATTTCAGTCCATTTTCCTATTGTAGAAATAATGATGTTAATGAATAAATTTCCAATTAAAGCCCTCTGCTACAGAGACATGTATGAAACTAATTTTGATAGGAAGTACATTAAGAATGTAAATTTCCAGAAGTGGTTTCAGTCAATTTGGAGTTGAAATGATTTAGTTATGCATTTTAGAAGTTATACATATTTTTTAGTGTGTAAGAAAAGGGTTTTCGGATTTTACAAACATTTGCTACTTTTTCGCGAGTGCAGCGCTAGCGCGATCATCGACCAGCGGCCCGCCGTCGTCGCCCATCTGCGAGGCGCACACACGCACATCCCAGAGCTAGGATCGCGAGCCGTTGGATCAAGATCCAACGGTCCACAGTCGAAGTGCAATAGGACGGTCCGAATGTCTCACAAATCCAACCCGTCCCTTTCGCATCTGACGGTCCAGATTGATTCCAGTTCATTTGATTTTCTTAGCACGTGTTTAATGCCCTGGGTCCACACGTTAGTCTCTGTGGCTTTAAAAATCAGTGTGCTGGATTTCTGTGCAAGGTCCCACTTGTAAGCGACACATTATGACGGCTAAGACAGTATTTAATAGCTAATGATTGGGTTAACGCGGCAAATGACTAAGCTACAGTGCCTGTCCTAATACGGCACGGCAAAAACGCCACCGCCCGCTTGCCCGGCGGCTCGCCGGCGCTACGCGCCACGGCGGAGCCCGCCACTTGTCGCATTAGCTCCGCAATAGTCTTGCGCATCATAAGCATGTGGTCTCGCTGGCTGAGCCGGCCTGTACCGGCGGCTAGCCGGAGATGAATGGAGGTGACTCTTAAGGCAAAAGTGCAACAATGATGTACAGCCCGCAATGACAACCAAGCGTGTGCCCAGCCCTAGGGACTAAGTGGAAGTTACTGAGCTAAATGGAAGCTCGGGAAGCTTGGAGATGGTCGAGCGTGGATGCGCGGAGAAGACAAGTGCGGCAAAGGGGCTTCACGTGGATAGGAGGCCTTGAGCAAAACCAAATAAAGTGAGTGGTCTGAGCAGATCAAGGGTTACATTAGGAAGCTACTAGAGCAAGGAATCGAGAAAAGACTTACGGAACAAGGTAGGAGACGAAGGGTGTTTCACGGCCGAAATGGTTAAGTCCTCAATTCGCCGAGATCCTGCGTGCATTACCGAAATAGAGTTACGGGTTTAGATCAGTGGTCTAAAGCATGCAAGATGACGCGGTGGTTTGAGGACAAAACCTTTTTGTAACAGCCCCAATTCTATAAACAGTAATAAAATACTTTATGAACAGTAATGAGGTGCTGTTCATAGCATTACTGTTCATTTCTACAATTTGGGCAGTATGTTACAGATTAAAAACCTTCCTTTTAGCCAAAAATCCAAAAGAACCATTTAAAATCTTAAAGGAATACAAGATGAAACTTGTATTATGACTGGGAAGTATTTTTATTAAAGCCTAGATCAATTGTCTTGGCTGAAAATATTTTTGTTGCATTTTTAGAAATTATTTTGGCCTAAAGCAAAATAATTGTCTTTAAATGAATGCTTTCGGGCTAAAATAAATATTTATGTATTTTACAAAGTGATCATGTGATTTTAAAATTTATCTGGGAAATATATCATCCCAAGAGCCTCGATAAAAATTTCATGATTTTACAAATTTATTTGCTATTTTTAAAAGCTCACTCAAACCTTTGAGCAATTGAATAGGTTCTGGTCAAATAATCAGGTCTAAACCTAAACTCTTGTACTGTAGCGACTCGATCTCATGCGGTTGGGTCCAACCTAGTGCACCGGTCCGGCTCTGTCACGTTCGGGCGCGAGCCCAATCCCCCTCGCGCATTGTGAGCCGTTGATCTTCAATCGAACGGGCGAGGCCGCAACGTCACGCGAGCTGTCCACGTGTACGCTTTGATCTCCTCCGTTGGATCTTAATCTAACGATCAAGGTCAGTGTATGCAATCGGACAACTCCGGAGCCCTTCTCGATCTCCACCGTTCATTCTCGATCCAACAGCGCCTCCCTTTTCGTTTTAAACTTAAAGGCGCGCTTTTATCTGAGCCGTTAGATTCAAATCCTATAGCTTTCCTTTTTACCGCGTGCTATTAAGGCCCGCGCTCCTCTGGGCCATTAGATCTTCATCGTGTGGTCCAGATTGGTGTATGCATTCGGACGACTCCGGATCCCCTCATGATCTCCGCCGTCCATTCTTGATCTAACCGCGCCGCTCGTTTCATTTTGAAATAATAGGCGCGCTTTTATCGGGGCCTTTGGATTTAAATCCCACAGCGCTCCTTTTTGACCGTGGGCCTTTAAAGCCCAAATTCGGCGAATCGTTGGATTTCAATCGTAGGGTCCATGTGAGTGTATGCAATCGGACCATCCGGTTCATTGCCCCATCTCGACCGTGGAAATCCAATCTAACGGTGCCGCGTCATCTCATCTAATCGAGTGACGTGTATTCCTTTTAATTGACCGTTGGATTCCAATCCAACGTCCAGATTTGAAAGTAGATCCCGAGATTCCTTTTGGGTTCTGTTTTAATCTCGATCGACCGATCCAGATCGCATGGTCCATATTAACTGATGCCGATTAAAACCTTTTAACCTCTCTATTTATCACAGCCGCCCATTTCAAATCGGACGGCTGATATTCTTTTGAGCTTTTAGGAGGCGCGCGCGGCTAAGGATGACAAAGGGACCCACATGTCATATTTTGCCTCCCTTCTTCCTTATCTCTGCGCGCAGCCATTTCTGAGAGCAGAGGAGAGGATTATCCAAAGATTATGCCACAAATTTTGGATATTTAGCTAAGTAGACACCTCATCAACTCTAGATCTTTCCATCTTGCCCTGTAGCTCAACATCCATATATAAACCCTAGCTTTTCTTTGCTGCTACCATTGTTGACCACTGAAGCTCATCCTCCATTGTTGTCCAGTGGAGTTTCTTGCTCTTGTCCATTGCTTATCCACCTTAAGCAATGGTTTTACCTTGCAAAAAAGATTGGTTATCTTTTGTAGGTTAAATCCAGAGTTTATTTCTCTGTCAATCCACTTCGGTTTTCAAAGTCTGTGGTGTCTTTCCTTTACTGGTAAGTTAAAACCCTAGTTTCTAACATCTTGAGAATCTTAAGGACTTTAGAAGCGGTTGTGAATCATTCTTTTAAGCATCAGTAGCTTCAACTTGCTTCAAACTGAAAAGTTGTTATTCGAACTTTTCAGTCTTTTATGTCATTTTCAAGACCTAGGGTTTCTCCTGACGACTTGTTATCCTAGTTAGGTTTAAACTAAACCCTAGTAGCATAACAAGTTATTCCTTTAATCCTTGTTATCATCTATTTAGGTTGATAATGTAAATCATCTGTTTCCTTTTGTCGGCTCAACCGACAATGCAAGTTTCTTTTAGCTTTTGGTAATCTAACTGATTAGTGTTAGATTAAGGTTAGTTTGGGATATTAATTACCCTAAAAGATCATGCTAAGTTTCATTTATGAACTTTTGCATGTTCTATTTTCCTTTTTCTGAAAACTGCAATCTGTCCTGTTTTCAGCTCTTTTAAAAATCTGAAAACTGGAACTTTGCACTAAACCCTAGTTTCTGTCTTTTAAAAATAGTAAGTTATAATATGGGTTAGTATTACTATTAGGGTAGGTATAACTTAAGCATACTGCCAATCATGCATTTCCAGATTGATCATGCATATTTCTTCCATTTTGGACTTATTGTCAGTTTTGGTATTTATTGGGTCTTATTGCTTCTTTTAGAATCTGGTTCTCACAAGCAATTGAATATATTCTGAGCAACTGAACTCGCAATGTGAGGTTTATTACTATCAAGGCAAGAATCCTCTCTGCACCATGTTGATCCCAAATTTTATACATTAGATTTTCTAAATCCAGTGACAACTGTGCATGCTATGTCTCTGAAAATACAAAGTATGATCTGTTAGTAGTTAGTTATGACCTAACATGATGGATTACCTCAATTGTCACCATACACTCAACCTTAGCATAGTACTGTATATTATAACCTATATTTTCAGTTTTGGCTTAGACATGCAGTCTAGAGATTTTAGAGTTTGACAAGCATATCTTGTCAAACTTGGGAATCACAAATGAACTTTTGTTATTCTGAACTCTTTGTCTAGTTTCTTTAAATCAAACTTGAGTTTCATATTTAAATTGATCTGGACAAGAGGAAGCTAGTGATGGTGCTTTTGTGCACGAGATTGGGATTTGTGGTGGACTTGTCCGGGTTAATTAAGGACCGAACTCTGACTATTCAATTCAAGTCCCCCACGTACTTCCACATGCAGTGTATGGGCGCTGTTTGGTTAAGTAAAATGTTAAGACTATTGGGTTGGAAACAGGAAAGTAAGAATATGTGTATTGACCTTGTATGGCATAGATGCTTTGGTCTGATGACTGCGTTGTATGCCATGTGAGCTTTTATGTCAGTATCAGATGTTCTTAGAAGGGTGAGGGCGTATATGTGCTCCGTAGCATATACGATACCTTAAAGGTGCCGATTGCATCCTAATATGGGTAGTGAGCCCAGTTCGCATTTAATTGTTTGGATCGGCATTACTGACGCAACATGTGTGCCTCGGTTAAGCAGATGCTATCAATCGTTGTTTAAGCGAGATCAGTTCACACATGGGGGTCCAACTCAATAGTGTTAGCTTGTTGAAAAATACCAAATCTTAGTTTCCCCGGTCGGCATACCAAAGGAAGTATGTCATCATTCGGAGGCATCCGAAGGCAACGGGCTAACTAAGTCATGTGGGTAAAGATGTACACCCCTGCAGGGTATAAACTGTTCGAATAGCCGTGTCCATAGTCATGGACGATAACTTGAATTGATGTCACCTGTATAGAAGTTTTGATTTACAAAAATCTGTTTTCGGTTTTTATAGTTTTGCATGAGGGATTCATGCACTGTACTGTTTACAATTATGTCATTTACTTACTGTTCTAATTAAACTTTGATTTATTAACTTGCTTTATCAAAATTTAGCATTTGTAGGTTAGGATGTATTGCTTTATGCAAATTTGAACCTTTATACCTTCCTGTTGTAACCTTATGCATGTAAAAATTCTATTCCTTTGATTATGCTCTAATAACCACTTTCTTTTATTAGTTTGTGTAAGACTTGCTGAGTACCTTCCGTACTCAAGGTGCTATCACCTATTGTTGCAGGTGAGGACGGTTTTCTTTATGAAGTACCAGTAGCGCCGATCGGGTGACGCTAACGAGTAAAGCTACTTCTTTCCTCCACGCAATTGCCTGCGGGTGGATGAGGCCATTGGTGGACTTTAATATTTTGTTTTTGCTTCCGCTGTTAAACTTTTGAAGTGACCAAGTCACTTAATATTGTAGTACTAAACCAAATAATGTAAACTTATGTTTAATTATGCAAATGTATGACTTGTATGTGTATGATGCAATGTTGTTGAAGGATATATATAAGCAATGGTCGTTGATCCTGGGAACCATTGTGAGATATATATATATATCCGGGGACCCTGTTTATTGGAATTGTCACTTGTTAAATTTATGCCTTTAGCATGATCTTTAATAAAGGGACAGTACTGTTCCTTCATTAATAATTGTGCTACAGTATGAATTTAATTGAGTACGTTTCCAATAACCTGGGGCGCCCACACTTTTGGAAGTGAGAAATGGTATGAGGATGTCACTCGGTGCGTGCTCCAGAGCGGCCGAAAGGCACCAAGGTGGAACCAAAGCTACAAGTCATCGCAAGAGCTAGGGTTAGCAAAAATGGAGAAGGCATGGAAGTAGAAGAGAGGGGGAAGCACCCGGTGGAAGCTTACCCCAGAGATGAGCACGGGAGAGCTTCCCCTTCCTCAGCCGCCGAGAGGAAGAGTGAGGGAGAACTAGGGTTCTGGGGTGTCTTATGTTCGGGCGATGACGGAGATGGAGGCGGCGTGAAGTGAGGAGCTCGGGAGTGGTTGCATGTGGCGGCAATACACGGCACTAACGAGCTGCAACGGCGGGAGCAGAGCGGCGCGGCGCGTGGCGCCGTGTTCGGCGACGCGACGGAGGAAGACGGCGACGGCTCGGGCCCACCGGCCGCGGCTCTCGTCGCGCGTAGGAGGGAGGACGTGGTCCAATAGCGGCCGCTAGATCTCGATCGGAAGGTTGAGGTTTAAAGAGGTTAAGTGGCGCGGGCGAAGGGGTACGCCATCTGGTGCGTTCGTTTTCCATCGGACGGCTCACGTGAGGTGCATCTAGTTGATTGGGCTCGACCGCGCGACTTCCTGGGCTCGGTCGGAGGAACTATCGCTGGGGTTTAAGTTTTCAAGTTTGACTGGGAATTAAAATCTGTCTAGCAACTTTGACCGGGGTTTATAATTAGAAATAAATTCCCTAAAATCATGAAATAATTTGTGGGGGTTCCTGGGAAGATATAGTTCCCAGCAAAATTATAAAAACCCCACTGTTCATAATATAGTTTGTGATATTTAAATTCAAACATGTTGTATGTCTACGAAGGTTGTTTGAATTTTAATTAGGTTCAAACTGTTCCCAAAAATTTTGGAAAAATTATATTAATTCATGATAATTAATTTAGTATTTGAATAAATTGTTTCTAGACGATGATCAAAACTTTTTATTACTAATTTGAATTGAAATTCAAATTTGAAGGGTATGTTCATGTTTTTAACAGATTTTCCAAGTGCAATATATTATGGATTTTTTTGAAATCAATGATGCATGCTAATGAAATACATATTAATCCATTTTAATTGTTGGGGCTGTGACATGTACTATCCTATAGCAAAAACTGGGAAAAGTGTTTACCATTTGCGGAATTCTCCTACAACAATAGTTTCCAATCAAGCATTCAAATGTCACCCTTCGAAGCATTGTATGGGAGAGCTTGTAGAACACCCTTGAACTGGTCCGAAGTCGGGGAGAGGCCACTCTATGGCCCAACCTTGGTGGAAGATGCTGAAGAACAAGTTCGTGTCATTCGCGAACGGCTTAGGACGGCTCAATCACGTCAGAAGTCGTATGCCGACCGTCGTCGTCGCTAGTTGAGTTTCGAAGTGGACGATCATGTATATCTTAAAGTCTCTCCTATGAAAGGAGTACGTCGCTTCCAAATCAAAGGTAAATTAGCACCTCGCTATATTGGACCTTTCCGTATTCTAGCTAAGTTGGGATCGGTGGCATACGGTTGGAGTTGCCACCATCACTTTCGACGCGTACATGGCGTCTTCCATGTCTCACAACTCAAGAAATGTCTTCGAGTCCCAACGGAAGCAACCGAGTTGGACAAACTCGACTTGCAACCCGATCTATCTTATCGAGAGAGCCCGATTCGTATCCTCGAAGAAACTGAGCGCAAGACGAGGAATTGTGACATCAAGTTCGTCAAGGTCCAATGGAGCAACCACACGGAAGATGAAGCAACTTGGGAACGTGAAGACCGAATGCGAGCGGCATATCCAGACCTCTTCTCTACATGAAGTGCCTTTGTATCAAGAAAGGAAAGGTAAAACATATCAATGTAAAAAAAAATCATTCTTATAGTATACTTATAACATGTCACCACTATCTTTGAAGGAAATCAAGACAACCTAAATTAACTTCTAATGAAAACTTTCTAATTCTTCTCCACCCAGATCTCGGGTCGAGTTCTTTTGTAAGGGGGGGAGGTTTGTCACAGCCCCAAATAATTAAATTGGATTAATATGTATTTCACTAACATGCATTATCAAATTCAAACATTTCCATAATATATTGTACTTGGAAAATCTAATTTGGGGTGAACATACACGTCAAAATTCACTTTTCAATTCAAATCAGTGATGAAAAGTTGTGATAATCCTATGAAACCAATTTAATCAAATACTATATTAGTTTTCATGAATAAATATAATTTTTCCAAAATTTTTGGGACTATTTTGAACCTAATGAAAATTCAAACCAACTTAAAAGACATACATTAGGTTTGAATTTAAATATCACAAAATATATTATAAATAGTGGGGTTTCATAATTTTTATGGGAACTATATCCTCCCAGGAACCCCCACAATTTATTTCATGATTTTAGGATTTTTATTTCTATTTTTAAGCACTAGTCAAAGTAGAAATCTGATTATTTAACTTCAGTCAACTCTAAACCTAAACCCTGACCGAGTACTGTTCCTTGGGTTCAAGCCCGACCCAGGCGAGCTGGCGCGGTCGAGTCCACTAAGTGTACCGCACGTGAGCCGCCCGATGGGAAATCAACGGCCCAGATCGCGTAACCCTTCCAGATCGTCCGAACACCTCTTTAATCTCAGCCGTCCAGCCAAGACCCAACGGTGCGCCTCAAATCTTTTAACTCGCTCTCGCGCGCGCCGCTTAGAGCCGCCCGACGATGGGCCCGTTTGTCGGCCGTCTTCCTCCTATCACCTCCGACTCGAGCTCCAACGCCACGCGCTTGAACTTCCTGTTTGGCCGTTGAGGCGATTCTCACCCGTGGATCCACCGCCTCTTAGCCAATCCCCGAGCTCTTCACTTAACGCCGCTTTCGTTGCCGTCTTCTTCCTGGAATAAGGCTCCCCCTATGCCCTTCGTTGGACCTCACTTCTCCTCGGTTGACAGAGGAGAGGGAGGCTTTCTCTCGGTTTCTGCTTGGGTAAGCTTCATCCGGGAAATGCCTTTCTCCTTCTTGTTCGATGCCGAATCCATTTTAGCTTATGTGAGCTTCTCTCGTGCTTTGTAGCTCCCGGTCCATCATCGTGCTCTCTGGAGCTCTGGAGCACGCACCCGTAGGGCCTCACCTTGTCATCCTCAACTCCGGTGAGCTCCTCTCTATCTCTCTCGCGTCACGTTGTGTCTTAGGATCTAACTAAGTTTTCCCCTCAATCAATTTGGTCATTACATGACAGGACTGTGAGGATTTGAAGAAAGCTCATTTTCGGGCAGTGAGGAGTCTTTTCGTCTCCCACTTAGGTCCGGTAAGCTATTGTCAAAATTCCTCGCTTCTATAGCTTCGTCCGATGATCTTTAAGTCATCCTGATCATTCTTTTCTCTGGGTTTTGCTCAGGGAATCCTCTCCTCGTTAAATCGAGTTGCTGCCACCTTCTTCTCCGGCGCCGTCACTACTCCAGCCATCTCCAAGCTTCCCTAAGCTTCTCACGACTCGGTGACCTCCCAAACCTTTAGGTAGCATAAGCAACCACCGTGTGCATCGAGAAGCTCGGTTGAGCTACTTGCACTTTTGCCGTTTGAACCGCCGCTGCTTAACTCCGGCTAGCCGCCGTTCTGGGCCGGCTCAGTCGTCGGGACTACTCCCGTTAGGAGCGCCTTGCTATTCTACATCTGCCCATGCCCTTGGTTAGCGCCGTGGCGGAATCGCCGCAGCAAACCGCCGGTGGAACGCGCGGACCGAAGTCCGTTGTCGTGCGCCGACAACATCAGAGCCAATGATTAGGAATAAATGATAATCATTAGCATTTAATCCCTGTCTTAGCGACGCTAATGTCTCACTTACATGCGGGCTCCACACACAGAAAACGGGGACTTTGAGTTTAAAGCCTCAGTGGCTGACATGTGGGCCTTTTGGACCGTTAAGTGGTTGCGTAGTCGCTAGCTTATGTTTTCCCTAATAGAACACGTACTCTGGGTAGTTCAAATACGAGTTTACACATTTGTGTTTAGGAGACGTATTTTGTGGAATACGTTTTCCCTCTGAGTTTCGGTCGAGCTGACCTTGGGAGTGGACTGGGTCAAAACTTTGACCTGGGCCCGCAAGTCAGTGACCGTAGCTAGCGTGGCGCTCGGTAAGGAAAGTATTAGCCGATTAAGAAATTCTGAAAATGAATTAATTGACACACTAGAAATTAGTATTAACTTCTAAAATGCATAACTATTTCATATTAACTCCAAATCACATGAAACCACTTCTGGAAATTTTCACTTTTAGTAAACTTTATTTTAAAATTAGTTTCAAACCTGCCTCTGTAGCAGAGAGCTTTATTTGGAGATTAATCCATTAAAACCATTATTTTTACAATAGGAAAAAGGACTGATAACTTCAAAAATGCATAAGTAATTATTGGAAACTCCAAAAACAGTGAAACCTACTTTGGTAATTTTCACTTTCAGTATACTTATTTCTAAAAATGGTTTCCCTCTTATCTTTATCACAGAAACTATATTTAGGAGAAATGATCATCAAACTCTATTATCGTTACACTATAAAAGGCTGATAACTTCAAAAATACATAACTAAATCATAAAAATTCCAAAAAGGACAAACTCAACTGTTTTTAACTTATAATAATATTGCCTATTTATCTATGTAATCCATGTACTCGCCACTGTTCTACAAAATTTCACTTCATAATTAAATTACATAATGACGGCTTATTGAAATCTGAAAATTCAAACCATTATAACTTTCATATACTAAATCAAAATGAAATAATTCTTTCACCAGAAATCATTTAAAATCATGATCTAACTACTGTAGAAAAATCATGCATTTTTGAGCATTTTGGTTTTTGAGTTGTTTTCTCGGTATTTATTGGATGTTATAATTATATAGATCCCGAGCATATTGATATCGACACTTACGCTACTGAGAGCGAGCAGCTACTGTACCAGCAAGGCAAGCATCATTTGAACTTTCTTTTGCATCATATTTGATCCCAGTTTTGGTTAAGATAGTGCAATGATAATTGCTTGCATGCTATTTTGATTATGTCGATATTTTTGTGATGTGTAGTTCAGTTATGTCCTATGCTTGAAGTTAATCTTGAATTATGCCAACTCCTATATGCTTAAGATAGGATGTGTGAATTGTGGGTTATAGAATTGCTTAGCCATGCAAGTCTAGATACGGTAGTTCGATCGTCGGGAATAACCCGACGGTTTTGGGATAAACACAACTCTCATTTTATGATTTATACTTCAGATCTTTGTAGCTGTTTTATGAGTTAAATTTTGTCATTTTTAAATGAGCTTTTGGTTTGGACAAGTGTTGGTTAGTGATGGTTCTTTGTGCACGAGCATTGGGTAAGTGGAAGGACTTGTCTAGACAATTAAGGACCGAACTTTGGGTACCTGCTGTTCAAGCAACACTCGTCTTGGCCACACGCGGGTTGGGAGCCGTATGGTTAAGTAGGGGAGGGTTTTATTGTGTTAAGTCCTTGGTGGTGTAAGGGGCATAGCGACCGTGAAATCCTATGTTCTTTAGGAGCCGATGTAATCCTTTATAGTGTGCAAGGGAGCGCCAATTCTTTTGTTTTGATTGCATCGGTATTTCCGATATAACTTGTGAGCCCCTAGCAAGTGCTATCGGGCGCTTGTACTAGGCAAGGAACCATCTCACAAGGGGACTTAGCTCAATAGGGCTTTCTTCTGAAAATGACTATATCTTGATTTACCGCCGACATACCATAGGAAGTATGCTATTTTCGGAGGCATCGGAGGCTTACGGGCTAATCAAGTCGTGTGGATAAAGTAGTACACCCTTGCAGGGTATAATCTATTCGAATAGCCGTGTCCACGGTTATGGACAACCGCTTGAAATTTGTGGCTGCTTATTGTTAGACTTTTAATTAAAATTGTGGTTGAACTTGGTATTCGTCATGAACGGGATGTTCATGTGTTTAGTGCATCAAAGTGGGCTGCCACTTTGGTCTTTGTATGATTCAATTGTTTATTACTGAAATGCTTTACTACATGCTTTACTCCTACTTCAAATCTGATTTTAAAATGGGCACATGAAAACTAGTATGTGTAGGATGTTTATGGTTGCGTCTCTTTCGCAAAACTAAACCAATATGAGCCATCCTTTGAATGACCCTTATGCATAACTATTTTTATTTGTGTAAGACTTGCGAGTACACTTGTACTCGGCCCGGATGTTTGTTGGCCTTTTCAGGTGAGGAAGATTATGAGTATGACGATCTCGCTAGTGTTGACTTGGGTGACACTAACGAGTAGTGTGCTATCATTTAACCCCAAGTCGGTTGCCGATGGGTGATGGGCATACCATCTGCTGGTCTTTTGCTTTATCTATTTACTTCATTGCTACTTGATACTTACTTTGAATTTGGCGGTCGTAGTATGTAATAAGCTGTAGACCTTAACTATTATGCAGTATGTCTTTTGAATTCCTGTTGTATGTGTTGTATGGATGTAATCAATGTTGGATGAGGGTATGAGTATATTGGTCGTTGATCTTGGGACCCAATATAAGTCATACTCGTTGTTGATGAATTCCCATTTAACTCACTAAGTGTAGTGCTTCGAATCGAAGGAGAATCGACAATCATGTAGCGCTCGCAAGGGAGCAGCGCGCATGATCGTTGAGGCTTTTGTATTCGGCTAAGCCTCTCACTTGGATAGAGTTAAATTGGAATTCATTTACCGGAGACCTGTATTTATGCCCCTAAGACCTTGTCTAATCTCGGTCTTATGGAGATAATTACCGGGGTCCCCACACCATGAACAGCGAGCATGACTTATATTGTCTCCCAAGATCAGCGACCAATATACTCATACTCTCATACAACGTGGATCACATCCATCCAACAAACATACATCGCTAGTTCAAAAGACAACAATATAGTTTAAGTCTACAATGGTTAGAAACGACCAACCAGCCAAATTCAAATAAGAGTATTAAGTAGCAGTGGAAACAAGTAAATAAACCAAAAGGCCAGTAGTGGTATGCCCCATAACCCATCGGCAACCGACTGGGTGTTAAATGAGAGCATTACTCATCAGTGTCACCTAAATCGACACTAACAAGCTCATCGGGCTCGATATCTTCCTCACCTGTAAGCCAGTAGACAAACTGGCTGAGTACAAAAGGGTACTCGCAAGTCTTATACAAATAAAAATTAGTTATGCATAAGGCTGTTCCAAAGGATGGCTCATGTTGGCTTAGTTTTGCAGAAGAGACGCAACAACGTACAACCTACACATACTAGTTTTTCAAGTGCCATTTCAAAATCAGATTTGAAGTAGAAGTAAAGCATGTGAATAAGTAATGAATTGAATTAACAAATAGATCATACAAATAGCAAAGTGGCTGTCCACTTTGAAACTACAACAAGCATGAACATCCATTCATGACGAATTCCAAGTTTAACCACAATTTTAATTTTAAGTCTAACAATAGTAACTCCCGAATTCAAGCGGTTGTCCATAACCGTGAACACGGCTATTCGAATAGATTTACACCTGCGGGTGTACTACTTACCCACATGACTTGATTAGCCCGTAAGCCTCGGATGCCTCCAAAATAGCATACTGATGGTATGCCGACCGGGTAAATCAAGATATAGTCGTTTTTAGCAAGAAGATCCCATTGGGCTAAGTCCCTCAACCCAGGGCTCCTAGGAAACATAAGACGTTACGGTCTCTATGCCCTATCGGCCCCTAAGGAAACACAGGATTTAACGGTCCCATGCCCTTACAATTACACCACCGTGGGACTCAACACAATAAAATCTTCCCCCTACTTAACCATACAGCTCCCAACCCGCGTGTGGTAGTACGAATGTACTTGAATCAACGACGTTACCAAAGTTCGGTCCTTGTTCGTCTAGACAAGACAATCACTTACCCACTTTCGTGCGCGAAGGCACCTTCACTAGCATCCACTTGTCCATACCCAAAACTCATTTAAAATGACAAAAATTAACTCATAAAACAGATACGAAGATCTGAAACAAAAGTATATAAAGAAAGTTGTGTTTATCCCATAATTATCGGGTTATTCCCGACAATCAAACTACCGTATCTAGACTTGCATGGCTAAGCAAACCGTATCATAATTCTCACAACCTATCTTAAGCATGTGGTGCTGGAATAATTCAAGGATAACCTCAATGAATAGGATATAACTAATTTACACATCACAAAAATAGCGACATAATAAAATAACAACGCAAGCAATTATCATTGCATCTACCCTAACAAAACTGGGATCAAATATGATGCAAAATAAAGTTCAAATGATGCTTGCCTTGCCGGTAGCTTAGTTTCTCTCCCTCAGTAGCGTATAAGTCAATATTGATAGGCTCGGAATCTATATAAATACAATACCGAATAAACATTGAGAAATACCTCAAAATTCAAAATGCTAAAAAATGCATGATTTTTCTACGGTAGCTGAGTCATGATTTCAGATGATTTTAGGTGAAAGAATTATTCCATTCTGATTTAGTATATGAAAGTTCTGGTGGTTTGAATTTCATATTTCAATATACCCTAATTCATGTAATTTAATTACTTGGTGATGGCTACGGTGGCCCGATCTTCCGATAGGTTCGATTGATTTCGTCGTGAGGATGTTGACGCTTTGAGGCTCTCAACCAGCAGATCGTCACCTCGCAATTTGCTACACCCACACGACTGTCGTTATCGACCACGCTCGCACGCGATCGACCTTACCACGAGGGTTATCGTTCCTGCAAGCAATCGAAGCAACTCATAAGAACAAGGAAGATGCAATCTAAATTGTATTGCGAATATGAATAAAGATCACAAAGTGGGGTTCCTCAAACCGCATAACGCGCAAAAGCGCAAGTGGCGAATAATTCTAAGAAAACCCAACCCTAAATCGTGGCGGTTTGTTGTATATATATAGGCGTGAGGAGGTTGACCTAGGGTTGTGCAGCCATGGGAGGCGTACACAACCTAGGCTTTGACCCGACACGCTTACAAAGCCCAATTAGGCCCAAAATGGTGTCGTAACACCTAATGGTAGTCGTGAGAGCTTGAGATCCGGTCGTAGTGCTTGCAGTGCAGGTCGTGAGCGGCAAGCGGTGTCGTAGCACCTAATGACTAGTCGTAGACCTTGAGACCTAGTCGTAGCGCTGGCGAATCTGGTCGAAGAGCTTGAGACCTGGTCGTAACGCCGCGTGTCCGTCGTGTGCGCCGCGTGTCAGTCGTATAGCTTGTAGACCTGGTCGTAGATCCTCTCCATTATTCCTAAGTAACAAAAGATCACAATTACTAGGTAGTATACCATTCTGCATAGATAAATTATTAGCACCTAGAAACGAGCTCACCTCATAATTTAAGTGACTTGCACGAGCTCTTGTCATAGGAACTTGTAGTTTAGCAACTGGATCTGGAGGATTTTGTGTAGTGCGTGTATCCAAAGGAGTGATGTCCTCATCATCCTCCCCCTCTTGAATTGGAGTCATCCTCGACTCAAGCTCGTCGGCTTCTCCCACGTATGGCTTCAAATCAGAGATGTTAAATGTGGGGCTAACCCCAAAATCTGCAGGTAGCTCCAATTGATAGGCATTGTCATTTATCTTCTTAATTATCTTAAATGGTCCGTCAGCTCTAGGCATCAATTTTGATTTTCTTAATTCTGGAAACCTGTCCTTTCTCAAATGTACCCAAACTAAATCACCCGGTTCAAATTTTATTTCTTTCCTACCTTTACTTCCAGCAACCCTATACTTTTCAGTCATACGCTCTATATTTTCTTTAGTTGTTTCATGCAACTTAAGAACAAATTCAGCACGCACAACCCTAGGTCAACCTCCATGCGCCTCCTGCAACAACAAAAGACGAACGGAGCTAGCTGGAATGCATAGCTTGTTAGCACGATAGATCAAACCATTAATTATCACATATTTATTCCATGTTTTCCCTCCTTTACAATGTTTAAGCACCTCTTTAAAGTCCAAATCAGTAGCATATAACTCCTTAATGACCTCTAAACCAAAAATCTTATGGTCAAGTTGAGATAACATGGTATAGCGTCTAGAAAGCGCATCAGCAATCACATTGTCCTTACCTTTCTTATGCTTTATCACATATGGAAACGACTCAATAAATTCTACCCATTTGGCATGTCGTTTATTTAATTTAGCTTGACTTCTAATATGTTTTAGCGATTCATGATCTGAATGTATAACAAATTCTTTGGGCCATAGATAATGTTGCCAAGTTTGAAGCACAAGAACTAAAACATACAATTCTTTATCATAGGTAGAATAATTCAGACTAGGCCCATTTAGTTTCTCGCTGAAATATGCAACTGGTTTACCTTCTTGAATCAATACACCACCTATCTCAATCCCGCTAGCATCACATTCAATCTCAAAAGTCTTACCAAAATCAGGGATTGGAGTAGGGGTGCTTGGGTGAGCTTCTCTTTCAATAAGTGGAATGCCCTCTCTTGCGCAGGTCCCTATTGGAAAGGCACTCCTTTCTTTATCAATTCATTCAATGGTAGGCTGTGACACAGTGGTAGGCGTCGGCCAGCTTTGGATGGCTGCAGTCTTTGCCTCATCCACCTCAATGCCCTATGGTGTCACAACATAACCAAAAAACGCAACTCGATCGGTGCAAAAGGTGCACTTCTCGAGGTTACCAAACAAACGTGCATCTCTCAAGGCATTAAAAACAGCACGTATATGATTCAAGTGTAGCTCATGTGACTTGCTATAAATCAAGATATCATCAAAATAAACCACCACAAATTTTCCAATGAAAAGACGTAAAACCTCGTTCATTAATCACATAAAAGTACTAGGTGCATTAGTTAGACCAAAAGGCATCACTAACCACTCATATAGTCCGAACTTAGTTTTAAAAGCAGTTTTCCATTCATCTCCCAATTTCATTCTAATCTGGTGGTAACCACTTCGCAAGTCAATCTTTGTGAAAATAATAGAGCCACTCAACTCATCAAGCATGTCGTCTAGTCTAGGAATTTGATGACGATACCTTATGGTAATATTATTAATAGCTCTACAATCAACACACATACGCCAAGTTCCGTCTTTCTTAGGAACCAAAAGAACAGGAACAACACAAGGACTAAGGCTTTCTCGTACGTACCCACGGTCCAAAAGATCTTGGACTTGTCGCTGAATTTCCTTAGTCTCCTCTGGATTGGTCCTCTATGCAGCACGGTTTTGCAAAGTCGCTCCCGGGATCAAATCAATTTGATGCTCTATCCCTCAAATAGGTGGCAACCCCGGGGGCATCTCAGCTGGAAATACATCCACATACTCTTGCAAAAGGTTAGCAACAGTAGGAGGCAAAGAGCTAGATATATCCTCAAGTGAAAAGAAAGCATCTTTGCATATCAAAGCATAGCATGACAGCTCATTATCACAAATTTCAGTATGCTCAGATTTAGTGGCAAGCATAACACACCCCTTCAATTTAATTCCCTCGGTCTTGGAACTAGGCGCCACTTTCTCCCCTTTAGGTGGGAAAACACGTTTACTACTTACGATTTTGAATCATGTTTGGTGGTATTTCTTTCATTTCTAGCACGTTCTACTTCATCTTTCACAATTTCATTGGTGTCAAAGGCAACAACTTAATCTTCTTACCCCTATGTGAGAACAGTAGGTATTAGCTCTACCATGGTGAAAAACATCATTATCATATATCCAAGGCCTCTGAGCAACAACGAGCATGCTTGCATAGGCACTACATCAAAATCGGTACTATCTTTGTAATTACCAGCTGAAAATTGCACTCTCACAACTTTGTTTACCTTTAACTTACCACACGAATTGAACCATTGGATGTAGTAGGGATGTGGGTGTGGTTGTGTGGTCAAGCCAAGCTTCTCGACCATCTCAGAGCTTGCAAGGTTATTGCAACTCCCTCCATCAATGATGACTCTGCAGGCTCTCTCCTTCACGAGCAATCTGGATTGAAACAAGTTGTGCCGCTGATTTTGCTCTGCTCTCTCCACTTGTGCGCTCAGCACTTGCTGTGCAACAAGGCTCACATGAGTCCCTGTGTCAATAGCAGCTACTTGTTCTTCTACATCATCAACATCACTGTCTGTCTCGTCTCCTCCACCTGTAATGTTAGCTGCAAGCACATACTCATCCGCAATATCACTAGCACTTACATAACCTCCGTCCTCGGTGGCAAGGTATGCTCGCTGACTTGGGCAGTCCCTCATGACGTGGCCCATCCCCTTGCAACGGTGGCAAATAATCCCAGTCGTACGACCTGTGGAAGCAACCGAAGAAGAACTCTTGGCTGGGATCTGCACACTAGTAGATTTGTTTACCTCAGGTGCATGTGATGGTGTCGGAGGTCTCTTTGAGCGCCGCGCCCTACTCGAGGAGGGCAGCGGACCGTGTAGCTGAAGGTGGGACTGTTTTAACGTGCCACGATGTTGATCTTGGTGTAGACGTGCTTCCAAAATTGTTCCTTGGCCTCTGCTTGCCGTCCTGCAATTCCTTTTCGCCAAACATGCAAGGTGGAACAAACTAGGAACACTATCATATTCTTTGTAATCAACTATGTCCTGAATTTCACGTGTTAGTCCTCCATAAAAACGTGCCATAGCAGCCTCTTCGTCCCCAATAATATCACAATGCAACATACTAATTTGTAGCTCCTGATAATATTCTTTTACAGATCTATTACCTTGGTTTAAGCGCTGCAATTTCTTACGCAAGTCTCGTTTAAAAGAGGGTAGAATAAATCTGTTACGCGTAGCAACCTTTAAAGCATCCCATGTAGTAGGCGCTAATCCATCATTGCATACTCTACTCCACCAAATGATAGCAAAATTTTTAAATTCACTTGTGGCTAGCCTAACTCTATGCACTTCGGGAACTAAGTGAGTATTAATTTTCTATTCTACCATCATCTCCCAATCTAGATATACTTCAGCATCATAAGCACCCGCAAAACATGGTATAGTGAACTTGACTTTAGCATACGGATCATCATTATCACATGCATTATAGTGCGGAAAGTTATTACCTCTCATACCTTGACGGTTGAAGTTCAATCGGTTCCGTTGTCGTGCATCCAAGGCATCGTGGTGGCGCATCTCATTATTGTTGTCGATCTCATGGTCATGGGCTGCACCTTGAGGATCCACACGACCATTGTTCGCTGGTTGATTGGCCAAACCATCAATACGTGTATTGAGTGTTGCAATACTAGCATTGAGTTGTTGTAGTGTAGCATTTGTCTCCGCAAACTTCCTTTCGATGTCGTCATTAATAGCATGACGGTGTTCATCCAACACCCGGGTGAGCTCTTCCCTCACAACACACCCTTGCGCACCCAATTCCTCTCCTGCCATGGTTAGTAGGAGACAAAAGACAACACAAATGTATTATCCCTACCAACTACTAGGTGGTGGAAGGTGGAGGTCACACACTCTCAAGCGTCTTACCAAGCTCTTATGAATTTCTTACCAAATTGCAGCAGGTGGTATGATCGGAGAAGGTGGGATGTATGACTGCGGCGGAGGCGAATGCGAGGATCCAAATCTGAGGGCCAAAAGTACGTGGAGCTCGGACATGCAATGTTTAGTAGCAAGGAATAGCAATAATGAAATTAGATTAGCAAAGCTAAATCAAAGTCCATGATGACTCGTCACGATTCTTGGCCCAAACGCGCTCCTAGCACTAGCTCAAGCAAGCCAAAGATAGGGTAGATACAAGCACAAAGGAACAAAATTTGCAAAGCAACCGATATCTCATGTGGGTGGTCGTGGAGCTCGGTGGGTTGTCGTAGACCAACCGGGGTGGTCGTGAGCCAACCCGGGTGGTCCTTTTTATTCTCCTTTTCTTTTCTTTTTTTATTCTTTCCTCTTTTCTTTTTTTGACTGACGAAACCCAACCTAGGGTTCCTTTTTTTTGCGCAAGTGACCTTGACTCACAACTCTTCAAAACCCCTTTTCAGGCCTAGGGATATATATAGGTTACAACTTTTTTCAAAGAGCAGGGGTATAAAGGTAATAAAAAGATACTCTCTCTCTCTCTCTGAACTTTGGCTATCTCTGTTTCGGCTATGAAATTTCTTCTCGGTCTTGGTTGGGTCGGCCACGATATAATGAGTGCGTGGGTGTCCGAGAGCAACCAGAAACAGATAGACTCCGAGTAGGATGTCGGGGCAGAAACGTGTAGATGGTCGAATCCGACTAGGTAGTCGAACACGAGGAGGTGGTCGGATGGGGGTGTTGGCTCGAGTAGGTGGTCGGATCGGGGTGGTGTCACGAGTAAGTGGTCGGATGGGGGTGTTGGCTGAGTAGGTGGTCGGATGGGGGTGGTGACTCAATCTCGGCTATAGCAGACAAACCCTAATTGCAACAGATGCAACCAAGGACAAGCCAAGATACACGATAACCAAAACAGCAAAGACTCGACGCTAGAAACTAGATCACGCGACTAAACCAGCAACAAAGACACCGACGATGGACTTGAACTCAACAACGCGAATACTGAAAACAAAATTGCGAAAGGTACAAAGTGGTTTGGACAGCAGAAAAACTAAGATCTAAAACTTTTTGTGGGGCAATTTTTCTGGACACTAGGTGATGGAAAAAAACTAACAAAAGGGGATAAACAAGATTACATAACGGGCAACCTTTTCTCTGATACCAACTGATGGCTACGGTGGCCCGATCTTCCGATAGGTTCGATTGATTTCGTCATGAGGACGTTGACGCTTTGAGGCTTTCAACCAGCAGATTGTCACCTCGCAATTTGCTACACCCGCACGACTATCGTTATCGACCACACTCGCATGCGATCGACCTTACCACGAGGGTTATCGTTCCTGCAAGCAATCGAAGCAACTCATAAGAACAAGGAAGATGCAATCTGAATTGTATTGCGAATATGAATAAAGATCACAAAGTGGGGTTCCTCAAACCGTACAACGGCGAAAGTGCAAGTGGCAGAATAATTCTAAGAAAAACCCAACCCTAAACTGTGGCGGCTGTTGTATATATATAGGGGGCGTGAGGAGGTTGACCTAGGGTTGTGCGGCCATGGGAGAGGCGTACATAACCTAGGCTTTGACCCCAGCACGCTTACAAAGCCCAATTAGGCCCAAAACGGTGTCGCAACACCTAATGACTCGTCGTAGAGCTTGAGACCTGGTCGTAGTGCTGGCAGGTCTGGTCGTAGCACTAGCAAACGGTGTCGTAGCATCTAATGACTGGTCGTAGACCTTGAGACCTAGTCATAGCACTGGCGAATCTGGTCGAAGAGCTTGAGACCTGGTCATAGCGCTGGCAGGTCTGGTCGTAGCGCTGGCAGGTCTGGTCGTATAGCTTGTAGACCTGGTCGTAGATCCTCCCCATTATTCCTAAGTAACAAAAGATCACAATTATTAGGTATTATACCATTCTGCATAGATAAATTATGAGCACCTAGAAACGACCTCACCTCATAATTTAAGTGACGTGCACGAGCTCTTGTCATAGGACCTTGTAGTTTAGCAACTGGATCTAGAGGATTTTGTGTAGTGCGTGTATCCGAAGGAGTGATGTCCTCATCACTTGGTCAAAATTTATAGAACAGTAGTGGGACAAAGGATTATATGGATAAATAGAGAATATTAATACAAGTCCAAAACAGTTGAGTTTACTTCAATTGGAGTTTTCATGATTTAGTTATGAATTTCTAAAGCTATCAGCATTTCCTTTTGTAAAAATAATAGTGTTGATGAATCAATTTCCAAATAATACTCTCTGCTGCAGAGACATGTTTGAAACAATTTTTAATATAAAGTTCATTAAAAATGAAAATTATCGGAAGTGGTTTCACTCATTTTGGAGTTGAGATGAATTAGTTATGTATTTTTGAAGTTATACATATATTTTAGTCTACAAATAAATGGATTTCGAATTTTATACATCATTTTAACTTTTTCTCACCGAGCACATTACTAGCCGAGGTCACTGACCAGCGGGCCCAGTGAAAGTGTGTTTTCCATTTAAACTCAGATTTAATAAACCGACTGATATGTGGGCCCCGTCCGTTAGAGACTCGGTCCATCGGACTTGGTCTACGCACCTCTGCGCACGGTGCATAGTGCTTACGCGGCTGGTCCCACCCGTCAGTGGCTGCCGCGTCTCATTCAATCCTACGGTTTTCTGTGCAAGGGACCCACGCGTAAGTGACTCATTTCAGCGGCTAAGACAACACTTAATGGCCAAGCCAATCATTAGCGCGTAATGGCATCATTTGCCGTAACCTCCTAGCTACAGTGCTGGTCGGGGTACAACAATGCGCCCACGTGGTTGCCCGATGGCTCGCTGGCGCTACGCGCCATGGCGGAGCCGGCCAAGGCCCGCGATAGCTTCGCAATAGTGCTATGCATCTTTGAGAGGTGGTGGCGACATTAGAGGTGGCCCATATCGGTGGCTAGCCGAGCTAGGCGGCGGCATTCATATGGCAAAAGTGCATGCAGTAAAATAGAGCTCCGCAGCACATACAAGCGGGTGCCTGAGGCTCTACGGGCTAAATGGAAACTACCTGAGCGGAGAAGGGTGCTCGAGAAGGCTCGGAACTGCTGGAGCTGCGTCGGCGCCAGAGAAGAAAATGGCAGTGACACGGCTTCGCACGGAGAGATGGCCCTGAGCAAAACAAACATAAGTGAGTGGTCGGAGAAATTCAAGGACCATACTAGGATGCTTCAAGCGGAAAGAATTAGTCAATGGCTTACCGAAACAAGGTGGGAGGTGAAAAGTTGGTTCTTCGGCCGAAATGGTTCAATCTTCGATTCAGTAAGATCCTGTCGTGCATTAGCAAAATTGAATGAGGGGAAACTCTAAACAAGCTAAAGGACACAAAGTGACGCGCATGATTTAGGTTAATACCTCCCGGACACGAAGAAGGCACGGAGGTGTCCTCGGGTGCGCGCTCTGGACGTGAACCGGAGCACGAAGATGAAACAGATGCTACAAGCAAAGACAAGAACTGAGCTTAGCAAAAATGGAGAAGGTATTGAAGGTAGAAGAGAGGGGAAACACCCGGTGGAAGCTTACCCAAGCGAAGAGCACAAGCGAGCTTCCTTCTTCTCAGTCAACAGAGAAGAAGTGAGGGGGAAGGAGGGGGTTGCGAGGGGTATTATCCCTAGATGTTGATAAAGATGGAGGCGGCGTGAGACGGAGCATCTCAGGGACCGGCCAACGGACGCGGTGGATTGACGGCGTTGAGAGGCGTCGACTGAGCGCATCGGAGTGACACGGCCGCGTGGCGCGTGCGTTCTGAGCCCGCAGTGGGAGGTAGGGGATGACCCTAACAGCTCAGGCCCATGGCGTCAGCAAGACAATGCAGCGGGCGCGAGCGTGAGTTAAGTGGGTCCATGAGGACCGTTCGATCTGGACTGGACGGTTCAGATCTAAGGTGATGCTCGGGCTACTGAAAGGGTGATGAGATCTGGACCGTTGAACTTTGATCTGATGGTCTACATGCGATGGTGCATTTAGGCAGTTGGGCTAAGACGATTCACCGAATCGGACTCGAGCCCAAGGAACAGTGACAGCCGGTTAGGGTTTAGGGTTTGACTGGGATTTAAACCTAGTTCCTCAACTTTCACCAGAGGTTTAAAAATAGGAATAAAATTCCTAAAAATGTGAAATAAATCACAGGGGTTCCTGGTATAGTCTAGTGTTCATAACAATTATTTAACCCTACTGTTCATGATAATTAGTGTATAATTTAAATTCAAACTTGATGTCGATCTTTAAATTGTGTTTGGATTTTCTTAGGGTTTAAGCCAGTCCCAAAAATTTGGGAAAAATTATATTAATTCATCATAATTAATATAGTATTTGAATAAATTATTTCCATAGGAACTTTTGTAGCATTTGTTTCAGTTTTTCTTTTGGAGTTCAAATTAAAGTGTATGTTTAATATTTGTTTTGAGATTTTCCAAGTGCAATACTTAATGAAAAAGTTTCAAAACATGATGCATGCTAATGAGATGCATAATAATCCTCTTTATTAACTTGGGGATGTGACAAGAATCGTCTATGATATGTGACCATATTAGTTCATTCAGATATATGTGCAACAAGTATTAGGCATACAAGAGCGAGGAGACATTAAGTCATACAAGAGTACATTCAGAGAAATCCATAATTTGGCATGAGAGCACATGAACCTTTATAAGCCATACAAGAGCAGGAGACATTAAGTCCATCATATTTGACATATTAGGACATGAGACAAATAGGTTGTACAAGTGCATCATATTACCATTCCTCATTATAATGAAGTCCACATTGATAGAAAAATCAGAGATAGCAAGTCCATATATAACACATTAACACATGACAATTCCATATTGACATCAAAATAAGATATTACAAGTCCATAACACATGGCAAGTCCACATTGACAGCAAAATAATAACCAAGAGTAGAAAACACAGATCATGTCCCATGTTATGGAATAAATTCTCAATTAAAATATAGCCCTTCATGATGATCAATGGGCATATAGGTAGCTTCCTCACTGGGTTCTTCCTCGAGCCTGATGCTATCTCTAAAAAGAGGCAACTCGTTAAATTGATTGTACTCTTCCTCATCCACGACATTCTCAACTCAAGCAATCCTTTTTTTTCATGAAGAACTACGTGGCGATTCTTATTTGTCGTATCTGTTACATAAAAAACTTGAACAACTTTCTTAGCGAGTACGAATGGTTCGTCCTTGTATCCGACAAGTTTTAGGTCCACAGTAGTGACGCCATACTTGTCGACCTTCACACCCTACGGAAGTTTAACCCAATGGCATCGAAACCGGGGGATCTTGAAAAGTACGTAGTTGAGCTCCCAAATCTCCTCTATGAACCCATAGTAGGAGTTTAATCCACGTGGGCTAGCGGTATTGAACTACTCGTGAAATGCATCTATGCGGACACCGCTGTTCTGGACTGTGCTCTTCCTATCCTAAGCTATCGTATAAAATGTGTACCCATTTATGTCATATCCTTGCCATGCCACAATTGTAAATTTTAGCCCTTTTGCCAACCATAGCAGTGTATTATCACTTGATGACCTCCAGTGAATCGCACCTTTAACCATTCATTGAACCAATGGTTGTGCTCTCTCGTGATCCAAACCTCCGACCGGTCTGGATTCTGTTCGCATACCATATCTTTGTGCTCGTCGATATACAGGGACACTTGAGTCATGTGTTGAAAGACCGTGAAATGGGCTTGAGCGTACGTATCTAAATCAGGAGTGATTGTTTTCCTTCCGATGGTCCCGATACCCTCTAGTCTCCCCTCATGACGAGATAGAGGCACACCTATCGGTTCCACCTGAGCCATGTAGACAATGCAGAACTCAATGACCTCTTCAGTTGTATAACCTTCGATGATGCTGCCCTCCGGTCGAGATCGATTTCGTACATACGACTTGAGAATTCCCATATACCTCTCGAACATGTACGTACATATGATGTAGGAACACAGGGTCGCATATCTTTATCTCTTTCACAAGGTGAACAATGAGATGGACCATGATATTGAAAAATGACGGAGGGAAATACATATCAAGATGACATAGAGTCATCACCACCTCGGCCTGCAAAGCATCTAGTCTTTTGGGATCGATGACCTTCTGAGCAATTGAGTTAACGAAATAACACAGCCTCAAGATTGCCACTCGGACCTTGTTTGGCAAGATACTCCTAATTGCAACAGGAAGTATTTGTGTCATCAGCACATGGCAGTCATGAAACTTCATACCAATTAATTTTAAATCTTCCATAGAAATAAGTTTCTTAATGCTAGCGGAGTAACCAGACGGAACTTCACACCATACAAGCTAGTTCTGGCACAGTTCATTTCTCTCAGCCTTGGATAGAGTGTAGCAAGTTGGAGGAAGGTACGTTCATCCTTTATCAGTTTCTTTCGGTGCTAACTTGGTCCTTATGTTCATATCAACCAAGTCACACCGTGCATTAACACCATCATTTGTTTTGCCACTAATATTCAGTAAGAGACCAATCAAGCTATCACATATATTCTTCTCCACATGCATGACGTCGATGCAGTGACGAATTTCTAAGTGCTCCCAATAAGGCAAGTCCCAAAAAATTAACCGCTTCTTCTAGATGTTCTTCTGAAATTTATGCTTTCCATTGGAGAGTGCATTTCCTTTAAACTAAAATGGATCTTTTCATTTCATGAATTGTTCTTCTTATTGCAAGCTATTAGCGGTGTACATTAGATGAAGTTGACTTGCATTTGATTTGTTGTTGACTTGATACTGTTTTATTGAGAGTACCTTACCATGACTTGCATGCGAGGTCTAGCTCATTTTAATATTTTTTTTGTTATTATTTCCTATTTATCAAGGAAGTTCCCTGATTTAAGTGTGTCATATGAGCATTATCTATATACCATCCTTACGATTTTAGTTGAAAGTTACCCTAGGTTAATTTCAGCTAAAATCCGTACTAAGGACTATGTTTAGTAGAGTAGCTAATTACTTAATTTATTTCATGGAGCCTAGGGAGTTATTGACTACTAGTGCTTTCCTAGCAAATATTCATCCTAGTCAATTGATATCAATTCTCTTAACAAAAGGCTATTTATGGGAATGGCTATGGTTATCTTTCATTTCAACCGGGTAGAACTATTTGGAGAGACCTACATGGCAAGAATTCATAGCCTAGTTGACCTCTATTTTTATCCTAGACATTAGTGTCACACTAACTAGTCTTCAACCAAAGTTCACCTCTAATTTCACTTGGACTCGTAATTACATAAACTAACCTTATACTTAAAAGTTCTTATGACTTGTCATCATTTTATGTTACGCTAGTTCTTCCCTGGTTAACATGGGAGGCAAGGTTTTTGGACAAACATCTATTTAGGTGGGTCTTAGTTGTCTTTGTAACTATCTTATCAATTTATTCCAAGTGCATACTGATGATGTTTAATATCTAATCATTTTACTTATTTTGACTAACCATCCTATTGACCTATTGCTATTATTGTAACTATGGCCTAGGGTTCGCTTGTTTATTTAGATATCGATTCCTAATTAGTTTAACTCTTTTAGAGTGATTACCAATAGATCTTTATATTTTCCTAATCAACTTATTTTGGCATTTGTCTTGGCTCTATCTCACTGTCCCATTTAAGTTTTTCCTCTGTTCATCCATCTCATTAAGCATTTGCATAATTAAAGTATCATCTAGATTATTTAGTTCATTAACCAATCTTTTATCCACATAATGGTCCACTATTTATTCTTGAATAGCTATCTTTAGTACTTGTTTTTCAGGTTAGTTTGCTCCTTTTGATCAATCTCTAATAGCTAACTAATTCCACAAAATTTCCATTTACTTGCATTGTAATGTCGGTAGCTCACTGTTATTCCTAACGCATTCTAATTACTTTCTTTGTACAACATTCCATCAAAAGGAGTTTCTTTGTATTGAGGTGTTGTTAAATAAATTTTCTTACTTAATTCAATTATCCATTTGTTAATTAAATTTGAGTAATCCAATAGTTAGTCAAAAGGCCTATTAGCAAATGTATCCAGTCTTTCTTACTCGCGGGCCCTACTTTTCAGTGAGAGAGAGAGAGAGAGAGAGAGAGGGATACACAGGGAGCATAAGGAGGCAGAATAAGGGAGGTTTTAGGGCAGACGGCGGCGGCTGGCAGTGGTGAAAATGGAATCAAGGATGGGAGGCGGTCCGATGGGTGGTGGTGGCGCAACCGGAGATGTACAGTGGTGGCCGGGAGGTGGCAAGCAGCAGCTGGTAGTAGGGGCGAAAAGGGGCCGATAGTGTAGGGTGGAATGGGGGAGAATTTAGGGGGAGCACAAGCACTAGGGAGCTTGGCGGCCATTAATTTCATCCTCGTCTTGTGCAACGATGGACGAGATTAATGCAATTAGGGTTTTGCCCTTCAAATAATCATACGTAGCTACTATTTTGCCCCTCAAGGAAAGATACTTCCTACTATTTTATAGCTTAGTACAACTAAATCCTAACAAATCTAACTTATTGGATTGAAAAGAATGAACCGTCCAAGTTCAATGGCAGGTACTGTAAAAGAGCTTATGAATACAAACTGTCTTTTGTGTGGTTCGGAGGAGAACATTTACAATGTCCTATTTTCTTGTAGTTTAGCGAATTTTTTCTGAATTTGTATGAAAGAGATTCTTAACTCAGAGTGCCATCCAACATCTTTAGATGATTTCCAACTAAATTGGTTGGAAAAGAAGGGGGCTAATCACTACAATGTTGCTTTGTTTAGTTTTGCGGCTTCGGCCTGGACTATTTGGAGAATTAGGAACAAAATGGCGTTTGAGAGGATTTTAATTAAGCATCCAATAGAAATGATCTTCAAAATTTTATCTTGTTTGCAGCACTAGGGAGTTCTTTTAAAAGGGGATGATGGTGACAAGCTGGAAAGTCTCATAGCGATTGCTAAAGCTTGGGTTAAAAACTTTTGTAAGATGAGTTGATTCTCATCAGATGGTTTGCATTAGACTAGCTGGCAGCTGTGTGTTTTTTATTTTTTTGTTAAGCCTGTATCACAAACTGGTTTCCCCAGTATTGCTTTTGTTTCCTTTCTATTGTAAGAACTTTTATTTGCTTTCTATGAAAAGCAGGGTTCCCCTCTTCGAAAAAAGGAGCTTCTTATCAAAGAAACATGCAATCATTTGGTGGTACTAGTGCCCGTTTAAAAACAAAGCACTGTTCGATTATCTTAATTACAATTAGTTAAGGGATACATCAAAGCAACTTTGCTTGCGAAATACCACCAATGAGAGGTGGGATGCATGTACCGTCTACATGCATGTGCTGCAACCAGCTAACGGTGCGGTAGCTAGGTACTAATCAACCAGCTGCGCTATGGCCGAGTAGACATGAGGACTGAGCCGAGGGAGATCATATCGATCGGTGCATGATCAAATCAACGGACCGCATTAACTCGAGATCTGTATATTCGGCGCCAACCTTTTTGACGTCCAGATCGAGTTGGATGATCAATGCACACGCCTATATAAACCTTGCATGCCCTCTCCTTGCTCTTCACCCATCCACACAGCTAGCTACTAGCTACTTCACACAAGCAACAGCTTGCTAGATAACACATCGAGCTATTATCTAGGGCTATTCAACCATGGGAGCTGCACCTCGAGGAGTATTCTTTGGCGCCGTCTGTGCCATTATCATGGCGATCGCCGTCGCGAACGTTCAAGACGGCCAGGCGGAATCGGTCGTCGTCGGCTTGGCCAAGTGTGCTGACTGCACGAGGAAGAACATGAAGCCTGAGGAGGCTTTCAAGGGTATATATTATAGAGTCGATTTTTAAGCTAGTTAGTAATTGATCATCGAGCTAACGGCTAACTGTTGCTTGGCCATGTTCGTCAGGTCTTCAGGTAGCGATCAAATGCATGAACGGTAACGGTGAGTACGAGAGCAAGGCCGTCGGCAACCTGGACAGCTCCGGCGCTTTCAGCATCCCCCTCGTCGCCAACCTCCACAGCGGCGACTGCTTCGCGCAGCTCCACAGCGCGGCGAGCACCCCGTGCCCAGGGCAGGAGCCGTCCAAGATCGTGCCGCTGTCAACCGACAACGACGGCGAGAACACCTTCGTCGCCGTCGCCGGTAAGATGCACCACACGTCTGCCGAATGCACCTCGGCGTTCCTCTGTGACCACCCGATCGTGAAGCACTTCTTCGACTATTTCCACAAGAAGCCCGTGCCTCCTAAGCCCGAGCCCAAGCCGGAGCCCAAGCCGAATCCTAAGCCGGAGCCGTCGCCGGAGTACGGTAACGCACCACCGTCTCCGAGTTCTCCCATCTACCACTGAATCCGTTTCATCCACACCTACTCCAGTTTCGTTTCTGTCCTTGCTTGCAAAGCTGAAGGATGGTGACTGATCAGTGGTGTTGCTATCAGTTGCATGATTTCCATCTACCTTGTTCGTTCCTGCAGAATAAAGGTTGTCAGTTGTGACAAGTGTGAGATATGTCGGAGTGAGTGCATAAGATCTACAGGAGCGAGTGTGTGCGTGTGATGTGTCTATATATTGGGATATGTAAGCTCTGCGTGTTTCCTTTTCCTTTGTGCAACTTTCTACTCCAGAAAGTGATTTTGAACTTCCTATGTATATCCAGTCAAATAGTTGAATAAACGAGAGCTGGATTCAATGCAACCTACATTAATTAGTTAGTTGATAATAATTATATATATCGCCTTTACAAAATCAGATATTATACATGTCCATCTATCTATCTATCTATATCTATATTAATTGGAGGCTCTCCTAGAAGCCCTCGTATTAATCCTGGGAGGTAAAAATGCTAGAAATTTCCACATTAATCGGAGAAAAAGAGAAAAAGCTAGAAATTCCTACATTAATCGGAGAAAAAAGAAAATCCTAACCATCCAATTTATCATGTGGTACAACCTACGGTTTGGATTTATTTTTTTAGCCCACGTGCATGCATACTGATTGATCTACGTTGCATTTACTAATTAGAGTTGGACTCTGACATTCCAATATCCAAAAGTGCATAGCGTTTTCATTTTGAACACATATAGCTTCACTAAATAACCGTGTAGGATGCGAATCTATATCTATACTAATTGGAGGCTCTTCTAGAAACCTCCATGCTAATTATACGGTGGAAAAGCTAGAGATTAGTATGTAACTCCTTTGTTTTGTTTTGTTTTTGTTAGGGAAGAAAAAATATATGGGCCTTCTAATATACAATCTAGACTTCTGCTGTATAACAACTGGACAAACAAGCAGCTCGGTTCAATGAACGAGTCCGAGAAGAACTAGAATATTTGTCGAATCGTATAAAGGCTGCCGCTTTAATTAGTTTCCTACTAGAACACTAACTAAAGAGATAATTAGAGGTTCAAGCAGAGGCTAAGAACTAAAAGCAGAGCAATTCGTGTATAACAAAGCAAGATGTGAAAAAAAAATTGTAGTTCGGTATTGTATCAATGCCAAATTAAAGGTTGTCCTATGTTTGATACTTGGCTGATGCGATGTTAACAAAAAAAATAGTTGAAGTCCACTTTGATCACGTCAAAAGCTTGATGGAGCATAGAGGTGAGCTTTAAGTGTTGAAGCATGAGTATATTGATTATCTTTCCTATTGAGTTACGTACAACCAGTTCATCTAAAATCTTAATCTGTTCAACAAGCATATATATCTCTGTCATATATCTGCTTTTGAGAAGACATTCTTGCATTTCTGTGATCCCTAATGGACACTCCAATTGTCACAGCCCCAACAATTAAAATGGATTAATATGTATTTCATCAGCATGCATTATTGATTTCAAATCATTTCCATATTATATTGTACTTGGAAAATCTAATTTGAGGTGAACATACACATCAAAATTCACATTTCACTTCAAATCAGTAATAAAAAGTTGTGATCATCATCTGGAATCAATTTATTTAAATACTACATTAATTCTCATGAATCAATATAATTTTTCCAAAATTTTTGGAACTAGGTTGAACCTATTGAAAATTCAAACCAACTTAAAAGGCATACATTAAGTTTGAATTTGAATATTACAAAATATATTATGAACAGTAGGGTTTCATAATTTTTATGGGAACTATATACTCCCAGGAACCCCCACAAATTATTTCATAATTTTTGGAATTTTATTTCTAATTCTTAAGCCTCAGTCAAAGTAGGGCTTTCAAATCTAAACTCAGTCAAACTCTGAAACCTAAACCCCAGCTACTGTTCCTCCGACCGAGCCCAAAGCCAAGCGGTCGAGCCCAATCAACTAAACGCACCTCACGTGAGCCGTCCGATGGAAAACGAACGCACCAGATGGCGTACCCCTTCGCCCCCGCGCCACTTAACCTCTTTAAACCTCAACCTTCCGATCGAGAACTAACGGCCGCTGTTGGACCACGTCCTCACTCCTACGCGCGAACGGAGAGCCGCTGACCAGTGGGCCCCGTTTGTTAGCTTCATCTTCCTCCTATCACCTCCGACTCAGAGCTCCAACGCCACGCGTTCGAACTTCCCTGTTTCGGCCGTTGAGGCGATTCTCACCCCGTGGATCCACCGCCCCTCTTAGCCAATCCCCGAGATCTTCACTTAACGCCGCTTTCGTTGCCGTCTTCGCCTCGGAATAAAACCACCCCACGCCGGCATTCTCCCCACTTCTCCTCGGTTGAGAGAGGAGAGGAGGCCAGCTTGAGCTCTTTCCCGGGTAAGCCCTCCGCATGATTCCTCTGCGTTCGGTCTTCCTTGCCCTCTCCATTTTTGCTAATGCAAGCTGCTCTCGTTGCTTGTAGCACTTGGACCACCATCGTGCCATCCGGGAGCTCTAGAGCGCGCCCCCGAAAGACATCTTCGTGCTCACCTTGTCTCGAGGAGGTATTAAACTAAACCTTGCGTGTCACTAGATGTCTTTCGGTATGATTAGGTTTTCCCCTCAACTAATTTTGGAAATGTCACGACAGCAACTTTAGGATTTGGAGATCTCTTCACTTTCGGCCTAAAGGGAACCTTTCACCTCCCACGTTGATTTGGTAAGTCCTTTTGCCGACTCCTCACTCAAGTAGCATCCTAGTGTGGTCTATAATCTATTCCGATCATCCTCTCTTGGTTGTGTTGCTCAGAACCTCCTGTCCTCGTGAAACCGAGTTGGCCGTCTTTGTCTTCTCCGGCTCAAAGACAGCTCAGTCAACCTCCGACTTCCCAAGCTTCCCACACTCAGGTGACCTCCACGAACCTTTAGGTAGCATAAGCAATCGCCAGGTTGTACTGAGGAGCTCGGTTTAGCTGCATGCACATTTGCCGTATAACCCGCCGCCGCTCGTCTCCGACTAGCCACCGGCACAGACCACCCCCAGCTCTGTGACCACCTCCCCTAGCTGCGCCAGGCTATTGCCAAGCTAACGCGACCACTGGCAGGCTCCGCCGTGGCGTGTAGCGCCGGCAAGCCGCCGGGCAATCGGGCGGCAACGCGATTGCCGTGCCGTACGCGGACAGGTACTGTAGCCGGGTGTTTATCACCTAACTGCCAATCATTAGTCTTAAATGTTTGTCTTAGCCGCCCTGGTGTGTCACTTACGCGTGGGCCCGTGCACAGAAAACCCGTAGGATTAAATGGAGTGCGGGAGTCACTGACGTGTGGGCCTGAGCCATGAGCCTCGTGCCCTGCTCTTGTCCCGCAAAGGACCTTCCTCGGGGTCGTCTTTGCAAAAGTGTCACCCACAGGACCTCCCCTATTTTAATCTGGACCGTTCAGATCTCCTTAGGTTTATCCTGACCGCTAGGACCTCTCGAATCTCTTATCAGCCGTTAGGACCTCCTAAGGTACATCTGGACCATCCAAGACCTCTCAAGGTTCATCTCAGCCATCTAGGACCTCCTAGGTCCTATTCCAACCGTAGGACCACCTAGAGTCCATCTCAGCCGTCCAGGATCTCCTTGAGTTGATCTCAGCCGTCCAGGACCTCTTTACTCAAACCTACCGCAAGGACCTCCCTGTGTTTGTTTAACAACCCTCAGGACCTCCTTGTGGCTCTCTTCCCAGGACCACCCTAAAGACCACTTCGTGACCATTTTACGAAGACCACCCTCCGCACCTCCTCGGTTCTTTTCCTGTGCACAGAAAATTGTCTAAAGTTGATAAATTCATAACTCCCTCAATTTAACTCCAAATTGAGTGGAACCACTTATGTTAATTTTCATTTTCAATGTACCTTATTTTAAAATAGGTTTTAAACTGGTGCAGGTAACAGAGAATATACTTTTGGAAGATTCTATATTAACGCATTAATTGGACAATAGGAAAAGACTGATAACTTCAAAAATGCATAAGTAATTATTGGAAACTCCAAAACAGTGAAACCTACTTTGGTAATTTTCACTTTCAGTATACTTATTTCTAAAAATGGTTTCCCTCTTATCTTTATCACAGAAACTATATTTAGGAGAAATGATCATTAAACTCTATTATTGTTACACTATAAAAGGTGATAACTTTGAAAATACATAACTAAATCATAAAAACTCCAAAAGGACAAACTCAACTGTTTTTAACTTATAATAATATTGCCTATTTATCTATGTAATCCATGTACTCGCCACTGTTTACAAAATTTTACTTCATAATTAAATTACATAATAACGGCTTATTGAAATCTGAAATTCAAACCATTATAACTTTCATATACTAAATCAAAATGAAATAAGTCTTTCACAAAAAATCATTTAAAATCATGATCTAACTACTGTAGAAAAATCATGCATTTTTGATGTTATAATTATATAGATCCCGAGCATATCGATATCGACACTTACGCTACTGAGAGTGAGCAGCTACTGTACCAGGAAGGCAAGCATCATTTGAACTTTCTTTTGCATCATATTTGATCCCAGTTTTGGTTAAGATAGTGCAATGATAATTGCTTGCATGCTATTTTGATTATGTCAATATTTTTGTGATGTGTAGTTTAGTTATGTCCTATGCTTGAGGTTACTCTTGAATTATGCCAACTCCTATATGCTTAAGATAGGATGTGTGAATTATGGGTTGTAGAATTGCTTAGCCATGCAAGTCTAGATACGGTAGTTCGATCGTCGGGAATAACCCGGCGGTTTTGGGATAAACACAACTCTCATTTTATGATTTATACTTCAGATCTTTGTAGCTGTTTTATGAGTTAAATTTTGTCATTTTTAAATGAGCTTTTAGTCGGACAAGTGTTGGTTAGTGATGGTGCTTTGTGCACGAGCATTGGGTAAGTGGAAGGACTTGTCTGGACAATTAAGGACCGAACTTTCGGTACCTGCTATTCAAGCAACACTCGTCTTTGCCACACGCGGGTTGGGAGCCGTATGGTTAAGTAGGGGAGGGTTTTATTGTGTTAAGTCCTTGGTGGTGTAAGGGCATAGCGACCGTGAAATCCTATGTTCTTTAGGAGCCGATGTAATCCTTTATAGTGTGCAAGGGCGCCAATTCTTTTGTTTTGATTGCATCGGTATTTCGATATAACTTGTGAGACCCTAGCAAGTGCTATCGACGCTTGTACTGCAAGGAACCATCTCACAAGGGGGACTTAGCTCAATAGGGCTTTCTTGCTGAAAATGACTATATCTTGATTTACCGTACCGACATACCATAGGAAGTATGCCATTTTGGAGGCATCCGGAGGCTTACGGGCTAATCAAGTCGTGTGGGTAAAGTAGTACACCCCTGCAGGGTATCAATCTATTCGAATAGCCGTGTCCACGATTATGGACAACCGCTTGAGTTCGGGAGTTACTATTGTTAGACTTTTAATTAAAATTGTGGTTGAACTTGGTAATCGTCATGGACGGGATGTTCATGTGTTTAGTGCATCAAAGTGGGCTGCCACTTTGGTCTTCGTATGATTCAATTGTTTATTATTGAAATGCTTTACTATATGCTTTACTTCTACTTCAAATCTGATTTTAAATGGGCATATGAAAAACTAGTATGTGTAGGGTGTTAATTGTTGCGTCCCTTTCGCAAAACTAAACCAATATGAGCCATCCTTTGAATGACCCTTATGCATAACTATTTTTATTTGTGTAAGACTTGCAGTACACTTGTACTCACCGGATGTTTCTTTGGCCTTTTCGGTGAGGAAGATTATGAGTATGACGATCTCGTTAGTGTTGACTTGGGTGACACTAATGAGTAGTGTGCTATCATTTAACCCCGATCGGTTCTTCGATGGGTGATGGGCATACCACTGCTGGTCTTTTGCTTTATCTATTTACTTCCGCTGCTACTTGGTACTTTACTTGAATTTGGCCATTCGGTAGCTTGTAATAAGCTGTAGACCTTAACTATTATGCAGTATGTCTTTTTAATCTCTTGTTGTATGTGTTGTATGGATGTAATCAACGTTGGATGAGGGTATGAGTATATTGGTCGTTGATCTTGGGAGCCAATATAAGTCATACTCGTTGTTGATAATTCCCATTTAACTCACTAAGTGTAGTGCTTGAATCGAAGAGAATCGACAATCATGTAGCGCCGCAAAGGAGCAGCAGTATGATCGTTGGGGCTCGAGATTCGCTAAGCCTCTCACTTGGATCGAGTTAAATTGGAATTCATTTACCGGAGACCCGTGATTATGTCCCTAAGACCTTGTCTAATCTCGGTCTTATGGAGATAATTACCGGGGTCCCCACACCAATTATAACAGCTTGGGCTAGATCTAACCTAAGAGTTCAATACGAATTGGAATCGGGAGCCCACATATAATGTTTAAAATTATACGTAAATCGAATAGATAAAAACATTAGGAGCTGAAATTCCAAACGGATTGTGACATCAAGAGATATGCAAACCAGAATTAAAATTTTAGAATAATTTTGGCAAACATGGAGTTGAAAACTACATAATTAATATATAGGAGCGCACTAGGGGCATGCATCCACCTAGGGAGGAAACTGTGTGAGGCCCACCCTGCCTTTGACGCACACAAGGGTGCTCGCAAGGGTACTAGATATATGTAAATGTATGATACAAAGTGTGTTATCTAACTATATTTGAATTTCTAATGAAAAACGACAAAATTTCTATTTCCAAATATAATATAGATAAGAAACAAAATTTTCAAAATTGTACTATCCAAATATCGACCTATGAAGTTGGAAAAAAAAGTGTGGTATCCAAAGTATATGGATTTGGAAGTATATGGATTTGGAAGTAGAATCTTCAAAAGTTCTATTTTCCAATTATATATAGATTAATAACTAAAATATTCAAAAGTGAACTATCCAGGTATATGTATAAGGAGTTCAAAATCTGATAAGTAAAATTGTGAATTTTCAAAAGTACAACCTCTGATACAAATTTTATAAATTCAAAGTACATTTTACCCAAAAAAACATTAACAATAATAGCATCATTGAGAACATCTAGACCGTGCGGACACACGGGTTGAGGACTAGTATCTATACTAATTGAAGGCTCTTCTAGAAGCCCCTATATTAATTCTAGGAGGTAAAAAGGTAGAAATTTTCACATTAATATGAGAAAAATAAAAGGCTAGAAATTCCCACGTTAACTAGAGAAAAAAGAAAAATCCTAACAATCTATATGGTGTGAATAGCTTTTTAAACGATTAAGATTTATTTATAAACAAAGAACCTATAGTTCTCATGAAATAATTGAACCTAAAAATTATACAGACATCTATTGGCCTTATGTGGTCTAAACGTGTAGTATTAGAATCTCTCTCTCTCTCATACGAAAGCAAATCAACAATCGTATAATCCTTGTATGACAGGAGCTGATTAAATGTCTCCTAATTAATCCATTCTACTTTGTCTAACAATTTTATTATGGCTAATAACTTACTATTATATGTTACATGTATGTATGTATGTGTACACATGGAGGACATAGTGAGATAGCCAATAACATACTATTATATGATATGTACGAAGTTAAAATATACTAAAATTTATAAATAAAATTAAGCATGAATTTAATTCTACATATATGTATACTAATTGAAGACTTTCCTACAAACCCCCATGTTATTCTTTGAGGTAAAAAAAAGCTAGAAATTCCTATATTAATCGGAAAAGGTAGAAATTCCTGCAATAATAAAAGAAAAAGAAAATATCTCAATCGTCAACCTTTTATGAAGAAGCATGATCTATGGCTAAGATTAAATACTACACTTAATCCATGTTGATAAATAATACCGACCCCAAGCCGGATCCTAAGCCGGAGCCATCGCCGGTGTACGGTAATGCACCACCGTCGCCAAGCACTCCGATCTACCACTGAATCCGTTTCATCCACACGCACTCCTCGACTTGCAAAGTCGAAGGATGGTCAGTGATGTTGCTTTGATCAGTTGCATGGATCGTTTAATTTGGTCTTTGCATCATTTCCAGAATTGTTTGTCCCTGCAGAATAAATTAAGGTCATAAGCTTTGATCTACAGGAGCGTATGTGTGCGTGTGTGACGTGTCTATTTTTTTTGGGGTATGTAAGCTCTGCAAGTTTCTTTTGTGCAACTTTCTTCTCTGTAAATCATTTTATCTGTTGAAGAAAAACAAAATGAAGGTTAAAATGCTTGACAATCCATGCTTGCTTTTCTATAGCTCTCTTGCTCTTGTGCGTAGTGCCATTTTGTATCTTGTCACATAAAATTGGAGTTAGACATTGCACTTGGTTAGCATTTGTTTGCCCTTGGACACGGCACGGATATTACAAATGCACTGTACAAGAAGCACAAGAGTGCATAGTTTCCTTCAAGATTCAGCTCACATTTCTACATTTTGTAACCAAAACTAAAACTATCCTTCTTTACTAATACAACAGTCAGTTCTTGTAACATCCCATTTTGGGAGAAATTTGAGTAAAATTCAAATTTGATCTGAATTCTAAATCTTCAACTCTTTTTCGCCCGAAATTTCAAAATTCTCTTCGGGCTCAGCCCATTCCCCTCCCCCAGCAGTTTCTTTGGCCCAACCCAGCCCCAAGCCCAGCCTGGAGCGCACCGTGCCGCGCAGCCCGCATCGTGCGCGCCAGGGCACACCCTGCCAGCGCCCAACCCAGCGCCGCCGCTCCGTCCTACTCTGCTCCAGTGCACGCCGCCCCTCGCACCGCGCGCTGCCTCTGCGCCTTGCCTGGACCACCCCTCGGCCCCCTTCTCCCTACGTCGTGCTCGCCGCGTCCGCTTCCGTGCCGCACAGTGCCCGTGTATCCTACAGCTGGCCGTTTGAGCTCGCCTCCCCCTTAACTCCCCTCTCGCACGCCCGCGGTACCCGCCAGCTCCGCCATCCCCCTCCCCCAGCACCACTCCTAACACTGCCCTCGGGATCCCGCACAACCATCCCCTCGCCCATTGACTTCCCTCTCTCCTAGCTGCTATATAAAGCATCCTCCGCCTCCGCCCTACCCCCAATCGCATCCCCACCCCCTCCATTGCCCCCAAGAGCCACCGGAACCACCTTCTTCCTCCCCTACGGCCATTTCACCACCTCCGAACACCGATCAAGCTGCACCTCGGTTCAATTGCCCGTGCTAGGAGCATCACATGGACATCCCGAAGGCATCCTGAGCTACGCCGAAGGCATGCTGAGCATTGAACGTACATCCCGAAGGCATCCCACTCCAGCAAGCTCCACGCACCGCCCGCCTCGTCGTCGCCTCGGCTGGGCTCCCATCGACAGGCCACCTCGAGCATCCCCGGACCTCACTAACCCCTCCGGTGAGTTCCCCTCACCTCGTAGATGCTTTCATTGCCTTCTTCTAGCTAGTCTCGTCATTGGCACCATGTTCACCATGGATGCCAGCCATTGCCGCTGCTTTGTGGCAGTGCGACGCTGCTCCAATTGATCGCCGATAGTGCCACCACCACCCTTAGAACTGGGATGCTCCAAGGGTCCCATTTTTTGCCTTGCCGGTGACGAGTGCGGCAACACCGTGTTCCCTTCGACAGAGGAGGGAGCAATGTAGCTCCATCATTAGTTTAAACAAGCGTAATTAGTGGCTTAATGACCTTGCTTTGCTTATGTTAATTAGCCGTTGACATGTGGGCCCTCCTCGTTTAATTAAAAGCTCTACCTTGCTGACGTGCGGGCCCGAGAAAGTGAACGAAGGGTTTTTAAAACCAGATTTTAACTGTGAGTCACTGACACGCAAGTCCTATCTCCTTAAGTGCACACTGGACCACACTATGGACCATGCACTGTGCAGGTGGACCCTCGGTCCATGCACTATTCATATGGACCGTATCACTGACAGTGGACCCCATCTGTTAGTAATTAGACTTTCTTTAGAAAAATAAAAGGAAAAAGGACATGAAACTACTATACAGTGGACCCTACCTATCAGAGAGAGAATTTCTCTCTCCCCTATTTATTTTCTAGATATAATTGAAAAGTAAACTTCGGAGAGCCCATTCTCCCTTATTTTAACTCCAAATTTAATGAATTTGTTTCTAAAATTTTCTAAATTCAAGATCTATGTGTTGGCAATGCTTTTGTTCAATTTGAAGTTAATTTGAATTTTCTTTTTATTTATTTGATTTGGTCATTTGTTTGTTCTTTTTCCGGCACGATCATCCAATTAGAGTTCGAAGATGCGGAAGAGCCCCCGTTCGAGCAAGCGTAGGAATTTCAAGACCAACTTGCTTTTGACTAAGACGAGTCGACACTTTGATCATATTGAACCTACATTTGTACAAATCTATATTTATTTAAATTATCAAATTGCATGCTTAATTTCTTATACAAATGTATGTCAAATTGTAAGGTAGATACATGCCAACTTGATACTTTAGTATCATTATACCATCCCTTGGCATTTGAATCACATGATCCTTGTCACCCTAGATAATTAAGTGATAACTTTACTAGCTATTAGTCGTACTTAAGCATCATGCTCGTCTTGCTTAAGTATCAAGGCATTGATTGACCTAATCATCATCTTTTAAAATATGAAACTTGTTTTGGCCAGTCATTGGAGGTAGATGACTAGTATATTTGAGATAACCTAGTTTTATGCTTCTCAAACTAAGGTCGTGTGAATCACATCACTACTGAAGAAGCTCAGGAAGCTACCGGAGTTCTAATAGGTACGTTCTCTGTTAAGTCAGTACCTGCACATATTTTGTTTGATTCTGGAGCTTCTCATTCTTTCATATCAAAGAAGTTTGTTGGAAGGCTTAAATAGCCAACTTTTAAATTGAAGAAATCCATGGTACTTAGCTCACCCGGGGGACCCTTAACTGCTATGTTAGTGAGTCCCAGAGTGGAGATTTCCATGGAAAATTCTGGATTCTTAGCAAACCTCATGGTGCTACAATCCCAAACTCTGGACATCATCCTAGGGATGGATTAGTTGGCCATATACCAAGGAATGATAGATTGTACCAATAGGAAGGTTTTACTCACCAAGTACCCTAGATTTACAATAAAAGTTAATGTGGGTCGTCCCTCTCTTTTGGATAGTGCAATCCATAACCTTGAAGTTATGTCATTGGAAACAACGTCGGTAGTTCAAGACTATCCAGAGGTTTCTCCAAAAGAATTGTCTGGCACACCACCAGACAGAGACATATAGTTTGTGATCAACCTAAAACCAGGGACTGCCCTAATTGCCAAGAGACCCCCTATAGGGTAGCCATCGATGAGCTTGAACAGCTAAAAACCTAGATTGAGGACTTGCAAGAGAAATGATTCATTAGACCTAGCTCATCCCCGTGGGGTCCGCTAGTGCTTTTCATGAAGAAGGACAACCGTCAGATTGTGTGTGGATTACAAAGCCCTCAATGATGTGACCATCAAGAACAAGTATCCATTGCCCCGCATCGATGATCTGTTTGACCAGCTTTCAGGAGCCGTAGTGTTCTCCAAGGTAGACCTAAGGTCAGGATACCATCAACTCAAGATTAGGGTTGAAGATATCCCACAAACGGTTTTTACCATCTGGTATGTCCTATATGAGTTCACAGCCAGGTGGTTTGCCCTGACCAATGCGCTAGCCTACTTCATGAACCTCATGAACAAAGTGTTCATGGAATATTTGGATAAGTTTCTAGTCGTGTTCATAGACTACATCTTAATCTACTCCAAGACCACTGAAGAACACGTTGAACATCTGTGTTTGATCCTAGAGAAGCTTAAAGAACACCAGATGTATGTGAAATACTACAAGTGTGAGTTTTTGCTCCATGAAATCAATTTCCTTGGACATATTGTATCCACTGAAGGAGTAGTAGTCGATCCATCCAAAGTATAAGTTGTGTTGGAATGTAAGCAACCCACCTCAGTGACTGAAGTGCATAGTTTTCTCGAATTGGACAGATGCTACCGACGCTTCATAGAAGGATTCTCCAAGCTTTCTAGACCAATGATCCACCTACTCAAGAAAAGAAAAAGTATGAATGGACAAAAGCTTGTGAATGAAGTTTCCAAGAATGGAAGAAGAAGGTCTTGGCTGCATACTCATGCAAGGAGGAAAAGTCGTGGCATATGCGTCCAGACAACTCCGTCCCCATGAAGACAACTATCCAACTTATGACTTGGAATTAGCATCAGTAGTGCATGCTCTAAAGATTTAGCGGCATTACTTAAGTGGAAATCATTGTGATATCTACACTGGCCACAAGAGCCTCCAGTACATTTTCACCCAGACGGATCTCAACCTTCTGCAAAGAAGATGGTTAGAGCTAATTAAAGACTACAATATGGATATCCATTACCACCCTGGGAAGGCTAATGTAGTGGTCGATGCATTAAGCCGTAAGCCCTATTGAAACAATGCCATGGTTCAAGAACTTCAACCTGAACTCTACAAAGAATTGGAGGCACTCAACCTTGAGTTAATAGAATAAGGCACCATAGCTAGTATGGAGGTACATCCAACACTAGAAGAGCAAATCAATGCCACTCAATAAGGACACCCTGGAGTCTAGAGATTCATACACCTCATGGCCAAGGGAAAAGCCCCTAAGATGATCGAAGACCAACAAGGAATCCAATGGTATGAAAAACGTATCTTTGTTCCACACTAGAAGGAGCTTAAGGATTTGATACTTAAGGAAGCCCATAGCTCAGCATACACCGTGCACCCAGGAAGCACCGAGATGTATTAAGACATGAAGATTCTATATTGGTTGCCGCGAATGAAGAGAGACATCACCGAGTTTGTAGCTTTTTGTGATGTGTGCCAACGGATCAAAGCCGAGCACTTGAGACATGCAGGACTGCTTTAACCGCTACAGATCCCTCGGTGGAAGTGGGAAGAAGTTGGGATGGATTTCATTACTTGCCTACTACGAACCAAGTCCGAATATGATTCCATGTGGGTCATAGTTGACAGATTGACAAAAGTCGCTCATTTCATCCCAGTGAAAACTGGCATGGGAGATAGATTGGCTGAGTTGTATATGGGTCGTACCCAAGGGGATAGTGTCAGATCAAGGTTCCCAGTTCACCTTACATTTCTGGGCTAGTCTACATGATGCACCCAAAACCCACATAGCCTTTAGCATAGCATATCACCCCTAGACTGATGGATAAATAGAAAGAGTGAACCAAATTTTGGAAAACATGCTTCGAGCTTGTGCTTTGGAATTTACCGTAGACTTGGAGAGATGCCTACCTTATGCAGAATTCTCCTACAACAATAGTTACCAGTCTAGTCTAAAAATATCCCCATTCGAAACACTCTATGATAGGAAGTGCAGAACCCCTCTGCACTAGTCAAAAATAGGATAAGGTTATATCTTTGAAACAGATACCCTTAAGTAGGCAGAAGAGAAGGTTCGACTAATCAGAGACCGCCTAAAAGCTGCCCAATTGATCAAGACAGAAGAGTTATGCCGCCAATCATCGCAGGGAGTTAACCATTGAAGTTGGAGACCACGTTTACCTCAAGGTATCACCTCTTCGAGGAGTTCGGAGATTTAAAGTGAAAGGCAAGCTTGCGCCAAGATACATAGGCCTGTTTCCAATCATCGCCAAGTGTGGAGAAGTAGCATTTTAACTGGAATTACCTGCAAGTTTGGCTGATGTCCACAATATGTTCGACGTCTCTCTACTCAAGAAATGTCACAAGATACCTGAGAAGCAGACCCTAGTAGAAGCCATCAAGATCCAGAAGGACCTAACGACCCAGAATGTCCAATCAAGATCCTTAATGTCGTGGGGAAGTAGAGAAGACGCCAGACCATCTACATCTGCAAGGTCTAGTGGAGCAACCACTCAGAAAGAGAAGCAACCTGGGAACATGAGGATCAGCTAAAATTTGACTACCCTTATCTATTTTCTGAGAAGCTCGAATCTCAGGGTCGAAATTCTATTTAAGGAGGGTAGGATTTGTAGCATCCCATTTTGGGAGAAATTTGAGTAAAATTCAAATTTGATTTGAATTCAAAATCTTCAACTCTTTTTCACAAAAAATTTCAAAACTCTCTTTGGGCTCAGTCCATTAACCTCCCCCTACCCTTTCTCTGGCCCAACCTAGCCCCGAGTTTGGCCTGGAGTGTGTCACGCTACGCCGCCCATGCCTAACCCTGCCCCACCACTCCCACCGGTGCGCTGCTCTATCCTGCTCCGCTCTAGTGCATGTCGCCCATCACGCCACGCGTCGCCTCTGTGCCTTGCTCGGAGCCTGCGCCCTCAGGCTCCCCCTTCTCCCTGCGCCACATCTGCCTCCACTGCTTTCGCGTTGCGTCGTGCCCGTGTCTCCCACGATCGACCGTTGGAGCTCGCCTCCCCTTTTACTCCCCTCTCGCACGCCCACCGCACCCATGACTCCGCCATCTCCCTCCCCTAGCATCGCTCCAAGCGCCGCCCTCGAGACCCCGTGCAGCCATCCCCTCGCACATACTACTACAGAAAAGATCTCCACAGATGGTTCAAAAACATCATCATAAACGGTTTCATGAGCCGTCTGAGTTTATGGGTTAGTACTAACATGAGATCATCACAAACGGTTATTAACTCATAATCATCTGTGATAGTTGACTATCACAGACGGTTTGTAGATGAAACTATGTGTGATGCATTAGCTATCATAGATAGTTTGTAGATGAAACCGTTTGTGATAGATGAAACCGTCTGTGATAGTTTGTAGCCATGCTTCTTGAACTTACAGGCTCGATGAAGTTGCCCGTGGCTGCTGTCTCATCCTCCTCATGCTGCGTAGATGACCCTCCGAAAGTCTATATATATATATATATATATATATATATATATGAAGCCAGTTATAAAGGCACAAGCAGACACTACTTGGAGACTTTATAGAGAGAAGAGATCAGGAATGAAATGGTAGGACGTACCTGAGATGCAAGGGAGGAGAACTTGACTAGCATGAACATGGTTACATTGACAAATGAACCGTCTATGTTATACTTATCACAGATGGTTTATTAAAAGAACCGTCTGTGATAATTCACAGACGGTTCTTAATAAGAACCGTTCTGTGATGAATGCCTCATCACAAATGGTTCTTAATATGAACCGTCTGTGATCACAAATTGTGGGGACCCCGGAGTTATCTCCGGAAGACCGAGACTAATCGAGGTCTTAGGGACATAACTCTAGATCTCCAAAGAATGGATTCCAACTTAACTCCATCTAAATGAGAGGCTTAACTCAAACTAGAGCCCCGACGATCATGCGCGCCGCTCCTCTGCGAGCACTACATGATTGTCGGTTCTCCAACAAGTCAAGCGCTACACTTAGTGAGTTAAATAGGAAGCCATGAACAGCGAGTATGACTTATATTGGCTCCCAAGATCAGCGACCAATATAACCATACTCCCCTTCAACGTTGATTACATCCATACAACAACCATACATAAATAGTACAAAAGGCATACAACAAAGATCCAAGTTTACAACTAATACAAGTGGCCGACCGGCCAAATTAACATAAGTGTATTAAGTAGCAGTGGAAGCGAACAAATAAACCAAAAGGCCAGCAGTGGTATGCCCACAACCCATCGGCAACCGTCTGGGATTAAAAGATAGCACGCTACTCATCGGTGTCGCCTAAATCGACACCGACGAGCTCGTCGGTCTCATTATCCTCCTCACCTGTAAAAGCCAGCAAACATCTGGCTGAGTACAAAGAGTACTCGCAAGTCTTACACAAATAAAAATAGTTATGCATAAGGTCATTCAAAGGAAGGGCTCATATTGGCTTAGTTTTGCGAAAACGACGCAATACTGAACAACCTACACATACTAGTTTTTCAAGTGCCATTCCAAAATCAGATTTGTAGTGGAAGTAAAGCATGTGAACAAATGATAATTTCAGTAATAAGAATCATACCAAAACAAAGTGGCGGTCCACTTTGATACGACAACAACATGAATATCCCATTCATGGCGATCATGAGTTTAACCACAAATTTAATTTCAAGTCTAACAATAAGCGACCACAGATTTCAAGCGGTGCGTCCATAACAGTGGACACGGCTATTCGAATAGATTTATACCGCAGGGGTGTACTACTTTACCCACACGACTTGATTAGCCCGTAAGCCTCGAGATGCCTCCGAATATAGCATACTTCCTATGGTATGCCGGCCGGGTAAATCAAGATACGGTTGTGTTTAGCAAGAAGATCCCATTGAGCTAAGTCCCTCAACCCATGGCTCCTAGGAAACACAAGACGTTAACGCCTCCATCCTATATATCCTAGGAAACACAAGACGTTAACGCCCCCATCCTATCGGCCCAAAAAGAACACGGGATTTCACGGTCCCATGCCCTTACAATTTCACCACCGTGGGACTCAACACAAATAAACCTTCCCCCTACTTAACCATACGGCACCCATATACCGCGTGTGATAGCACGAGTTTTGCTTGAATCGCAACAACCCAAAGTTCGGTCCTTAATTGTCGAGACAAGCCAAACCACATACCCAATTCGTGCACGAAGGCACCTTCACTAACCAACACTTGTCCGACAAAAGCTCATTTAAAATGACAAAATTTCACTTATAAAACAGATCGAAGATCTGAAACAAAAGTATATAATGAGAGTTGTGTTTATCCCATAATTGGCGGGCTATTCCCGACAATCGAGCTACCGGTTCTAGACTTGCATGGCTAAGCAACTCGAACAACAGTATTTCAAACATCCTATCATAATTATTTCAGTACTAGGGTGTAACACCCTGGCTATCCAGAAGCCAAAATGTTACTTCAAGACTCTAACATACAACCACAATTATGCAGATTGAAGCAATACTCCAAGCTATAGCGGATAAAGCATGAATAACTCATAAGGCACAGTCGCATAGTCATAATCTGAACTTAAGCAAATCGAGTATCACATCGGGAAATAAACAACCAAACCAAATAAAACACATCATCCGCATGAGACCTTATTTATTACAGGTTTGACTCTTAACAATTAAAGGAATTCACCAAGTTCAATTATTGAAATTTGAGTATGGTGGTGAGTGTTTGGTGCATAACTACTCCCTCCCGCTAGAGTCATCATCAATGGCCACCTAAAACAAAACAACAAACAAGAGTGAGTCCGGACTCAATAAGTACAACAATTACAAGAACATACTTCATGTAAAGACATAGCACATAAAATTAGTTGAAAGAAAGAATCGTAATGCATGGATGCCGTGAACTGGATGGATCGCACTCGAGCTTATACGGTATAGCAAGTGACACACCCGTCGGTGTTCACTTAAGCCCGTGTTTATCAAATACGGGGATCCAAATCTGCCGTATGAAGAACGTTTCATACGGTGTCCAAACCGCCCACATTGGAATGGCGGACTTCACTTGCCCATACCGGAATTGATGGGACTTTAGACTCCACTCCGTGGATCTCCACCCCGTGGGCGGAACAGAACATGATTGCATGAATACAATTTATGAACACTTTGAATAAGATCATCACTACTCATAAGAAACAAAGATACATAAAGAACGAGGTCATCATAACATTCCACTCCCGTGGATGGCACATGAATGTTTAAGCTTCTCATAATCAACAAAATACTAAATCAATCAACAAGCATCCGGGATGTTTAAACCACACATAAGTCATCAGATTTGCCTTTAGCGTAGCGGTGCGTTGGAAGGCAATGAAGAAGCCGCTAACCTTGGTGCCTCACCCCTACACCAAAGTTACTCAATAAGAACTAAGTCATCAAGAAACTACTCAGATCGCACTAACTTATAATTCCCAATTCCACCATCTAGATGATACCCGCGCTTGAATTAACCCACATTCTAGCAAAAGCATAAACGGACAGCAGCGGTAAAATAGCATAACTTTCGATCTACAACTCGAAAGGGATGCTCTCAGGCTTGAATGAAAGGTAATACAATTATCTACAACAACCTAGTTGATGGAAATCTCAAATTCTAAATGTATCAAACTCCCCAAGACCAACAAACCCTGTCTGTCCGTACTTCTGACAATTTCTGGACAGCAGCACGGAAAGTGCCAAATCTAATGACCTGAGACTCCAAACGAGGTGAGCCCAGATCCTACACGATCTTAACACATATATATACAACTTTGTAGTTGATGAGACAATCCAATTCGGCCAAATTAAATTGCTAACTACCAACCGAATCAGCAGAACAGAATCTGACTAAGCATTTAGAACAGCAGAAATGAAACGGCCATAACTTTTAATCTACAACTCCGAATTGGGCGTTCTTTATCAATATCAAAAGCTAAGACCCAGGCCTACAATAACTTAGTTGGGTGGAAGCCCTGAATTTGCCAATAACACAGCCCAAAATTGAAAGACAAACTGACAGTCTAATCTCGTCAGGATTCTGGACAGCAGAGACGAAAACTACCATAACTTTTGATTCGCATGTCGGAATTCAGTGTTCTTGGCGGCCACCGAAAGCTAAGAACAAAACCTACATATCTCTAGGAGATGGACAACTCAGATTCGGCCTCTAACATCACGAAAAAGTCCACGCAACAAACTGGACAGAACCGACTTTCTGCTCGCAGCAATTCGTTCTAACCGAATATGAACTAAATCGCCTCTACCACTAATCAAAAGACGAGGTCGGCATCCGTTACCTTTGCAGCAACCAGGAAGTAGGCGGAAGAACCACGGAGAAGACGATCTCACTTCTTCTCACCTCCTTTGCCCTGCGAACTGCTGTCCTCCACAACTCCTTGCGCATCCGGTAGCGGGGGAAGGTCCGAAGGCAAGAAGGGGAGGCAAGCCAGCAGGGACCAGCAACCAGGGAGGTTAGGGAGCAGCTCCTAGGGCAGGACGTGAGGAGGAAGAGAGGAGGATGGGGGGGCGGCGGCCAAGAGGGGGAAAGGGGGGGTTCGGCCACAAGGGAGGGGGAAAAGGGTGGTTAGGGTTAGGGGAGGAGGGAGGCGCATGGGCCAGGCCCAAGGGGAGGATTTTGGCCGGCCCCTAGGAAGGGTGGCCTGGTCGGAGGCCCAAACCAAGAAACTACTCCAAAAGCCGGAAAACGAACTTGCAAAATTTCCCCGATTAAACTCCCTCTAAACGAAACACGGAGTATTACATTCTACCCCCCTTAACAGAATTCGACCCCGAATTCTAACCAACGAGACGAACACAAGAATGGAATACTAACAGGTTGGTAGCAAGGGTTAGCACGTACCGGAAATGAATAGGTCAGGAAATTGTTCACGCATGCGAGACTCTAACTCCCAAGTGGCTTCCCGTTCGGACTGATGAGACCAAAGAACCTTGACATACTTCAATGTCTTGCTCCTCAGAACCCGCTCTGACTCTTCCAGAATTTTCACCGGTCGGGACTCAAAAGTAAGGTCCTGCTCAATGCTCAAGGGCTCCAGCAGAATAGCATGCTCCGGGTCTCTCAAGAATTTCCTCAACATTGATACGTGGAACACATTATGAACTCCTTGCATGGATTCTGGAAGATCTAAGCGGTAAGCTAACTTCCCGACTCGTGCCAAGATTGGAAAGGGTCCAATATACCGCGGGTTAAGCTTCCCTTTGGTACCAAAACGCACCACACCTTTGGTAGGAGATACCCTCAATAGAACTTGGTCCCCTACCTCAAACTCCAAGTCTCGCTGCCTCACATCGGCGTAACTCTTCTGGCTGCCTGAGCAGCAATGTGTTTTTCCTTATCTCCGCTACCTGCCACGGTTTGTTGAACCCAATCGGGTCCCAAACCGCTCGCTCTCCCAACCGCATCCCAACACAACGGAGATCTACACTTCCTCCCATAAAGAACCTCAAATGGAGCGGCTCGAACGCTAGAGTGATAAGCATATTATAAGCGAACTCGCCAAAGGTAGGTGATCTTCCCAACTTCCTTCCGGACAAAATACAACATCCGAGCATGTCCTCCGAGGTCTGAATTGTGCGCCGATCGACCATCCGCTTGGGGATGAAATGCGGTGCTCGAGGAAGTGTGTGCCCAGAGCATTCGCAAGCTCTCCCAAAACTTGGAGACAAACTTAGCATCTCGATCCGAAATAATTGTCTTGGCACCCCATGCACCGCACGATCTCTCGCACATAGAGAGGAGCCAAATCACTAGCCGAGTTGGTAGTATGCGTATAGGGATGAAATGTGCGACTTGCTAAACCGGTCCACTATGACCCGGATAGCGCCCTTCCCTCGCGGCGTGCGGGTAAACCAACTACAAAGTCCATGGAGATATCATCCCACGGCCAAACGGAACCTCTAACGGCCGCAACAATCCTCGCTGGTCGCCTATGTTCAGCCTTGACTTTCTGGCATACTCCACAAGATGCCACATACCGAGCAATATCAACTTTCATCCTTTTCCACCAGAAACTCTTCTTCAAATCCTTGTACATCTTGGTCTCACCTGGATGTACAGTATATGGAGTACGATGTGCTTCCCTCAGAATCTCCTCCTGACTCGAGCCTCTGTGGCACACAGAGGCGCCCTAAATCTCAACGCGCCGTAATCATCTATACCAAGTGGCATTGCTTGCCCTCACCTAGGCGTTTCCTCACACGCTGAACATCGATCATATTGTTGTGCCTCCCGCACTCGAGCCGCAAAGTCGTCTCAAGAAGCAAACATGTCTCAGCATGGGCGGTACCCGCGAAACAAAAGGAAATATCCATACGCTCAAAATCAGCAATAAGGCAACCGAGAGCAGGAGGTGTCGCCTTGCGACTCAGGGCATCTGCTACAACATTAGCCTTGCCTGGGTGATACTGAATGGTGAGATCATAGTCCTTTATCAACTCCAACCATCTCCTGCGCCTCGTGTTCAAATCTCTCGAGTAAAGATGTATTTGATTCTTGTGATCAAGAATATATCACAAGATTCGCCATACAAATAATGACGCCAAATCTTCAATGCAAGAACCATCATGCCAACTCTAAATCGTGAGTAGGATAATTCGCTCATGCTTTCTCAAGCGTCTCGATGCATAAGCAATCACCTTGCCGCCCCGCATGAGCACACAACCAAGACCAACTCGACGATCCAATAAATTAGAAACGCTCGCTCGAAGGGTAAGAATTGAGCGGTCACCAACCTCTCCTTCGGGTACAAAAGCGTGCTCACAAGCATCAGACCACTGAAATTTGATACCCTTCTGTGTCAACTGGGACAACGGTCTAGCAATGGTTGAAAATCCCTCCACAAAACGCCGATAATAACCAGCTAAGCCCAGAAAACTCCTCACTTCCTTGACGTTGGTTGGCCGTTTCCACTCTACCACTGTCGAAATCTTGCTAGGGTCAACTGAAATACCTTCTTGATTGATTACATGGCCCAAAAACCCAACCTCAGAAATCCAGAATTCACACTTCTTCAGCTTGGCATAAAATGCTTTCTTCCTCGCCGCTTCAAGGACCAACCTCGATGCTGGACATGATCTTCTTTCGTCTTTGAATAAATCGAATATCATCGATGAATACTACAACGGTTATCAAGGTACCGTGTAGCATACTATTCATAGCTTCCATGAAAACTGCGCAGAGCGTTAGTTAGTCCAAAAGACATCACTTTATACTCAAAGTGGCCATACCTAGAGAAAGCCGTCTTCTCAATATCTTGCTCCTGACTCGAATCGATTATAACTTTGATCAAGGTCGATCTTGGAAAATATCTTAGCCCCTTTAGTTGATCAAAGAGATCCTCGATGCGGGCAAAGGGTATTTATTTTTCACGTAGCACTGTTGAGAGCCCGTAATCCACACACATACGCCAACCGCCATCTTTCTTCTTGGTGAATAAAGCAGTGCACCACGGCAAACACTCACGGATCAAACCCTTGGACAAAAGATCATCCAATTGCTTCTTCAACTCCTCCTGAAATGGACGGGCCAACCGATACGGGGACATCGAGATGGGTCGAGTCCCTGGAATAAGATCAATCCGGAATTCCACCTTTCGCTCCGGTGGCATCCCAGGAAGCTCCGCAGAAAACATCGTGAACTCATTCACCACGTGGATCTCGCCAATACACACATGGAATCGGTCTTTCTCACCGAGAGACCAAAACAACCCAATGGTTGAGGGCCGACGACTAGGGAACAGGCTAGCTAGCACGAACAAGGAGTCGGACGGTGCACTACCCTGAAACACCAGTTCTCCACCGGATGGAGTCTGTAAGGTCACCGTCTTCCAGAAACAACAAATCTTGGCACGGTAACTGAATAACGAGTCCATGCCCAAAATAACATCGAAGGTGACATCCGGATTACCATGAGGTTGGTGTGAAATTTTCATCATCAATAGTGATAGAACATCCGGACACGCCGCAGAACTAGATATGAGACCCCGAGAACCGACTACGCACTCTGTAAATACGCTGCAAACTCAAACCCGCCCTTCTAGCAAACTCTAGGGACACAAAAGAATAAGTAGCCTCAATCAAAAAGAACAAAGGCCTCAATCTGAATCAACTAGCAGTACATCACCACATCGTATGCCCGCGATCTCCGGAGTAGGCATGGCGTGACTCTGCGGTATCGGTGCGAGAAGATGCGCCGCACGGGCGCAGAAAAACAGGAGCGGCTGCAGTGAAGCGAACGAGGTGGTGCCGACGGTGCGGACCCGAAGAAACCCGAAGGAGGCGAGGTGAAGGCGCCGCAGAGGAACCCAAGCGAAGGGTGGCCGGACGCAGAACACCGCCAAAGTCTGGCCGAACCACGTGGAGTGCTAGAGGAAGGAACCGCGGGACCCGCTCCCACTTGATGATGCTCGCTGGGTTCTGCTTGCACACTGACCGCTTGTGACCATCCCGACCACACTGACGACAAGTCCCCTTAAATGAACATTCTGAAGCCCGGTGTCCCTCACCACACTTGAAACATTTCATTCCTTGGCTCGAAGCAGGCGCATCATGGTGCGACGACGAAGAACGTGGCGCCGACGAAGAAGATCGCCATCGCTGAGAAGGACGAGTCGCCGATTTCTGAACCCTCTTGGAAGCGTGTTGTTGAGACGACCGCTCCACCACCGAAACTCCGCTTCGCCAAAGCCGTAACCACCAATGCGATGTAACCACCGTTGCTCGCTCTCTGGAAGAAAGATCTCTCTCCAACTCCATTCCCCTGGCCTGATCAACCACGGAGCTGAAGTCACGCAAGCCTGTCGCACCCAAAACATGGCGATACTCCTGGTTGAGGCCTCGCGAACCTCTTAGCCTTCTCCGATCATCATTAGCTACCGCGGTACAAAACGCACTGCATTGTTAAACTCGCCTCATACTCGCCATCGCTTTCTTTCCTTGTGCCAAGGTCGGCAATGACCGCCCATCCTCTCAAGGAATGAATCGATAGAACTTCACCTAAACTGCTCCACAAAGTCTTCCTGTGTGACTGGTTCTCGCAATGGGGTCCTAGCGCATGAACCCCTTCCCACCAAATATCACCGCCCTTCAATTGAAAGGCCACAAACCGCGCTTCGCGTGGTCATCTCTAGAGCTCCAAATTGCCTCTCCATGTAACGTAACCAATCTGCAGCCTGAACCGGAGTACCCACTCCGTCGAAAGTGTCCAAACGGAGCGACATCCACTCACGGAGGCTCATCCTGGCTTCAGGTGGAGCTGCTGCAACAACCGGCTCTGCCACAGGTGCAGGTGCCGCGGGAGGAGCGGCTTGCAACTGCTGACGAAGACGCTGAACCTCCCTCTCAAGGTTTTGAATGATCACAGCTGACGTGGCCTGAGCTTCAGCGGCCGGTTGAGGAGCTGAGGCAACCTCCTCTGCGCGTAGTACCAGCAGCTTCCTCAATCGGAGGTGAAGAGACAATGACCACGCCCACGATCGCGCCACGGCTCGGTGGGCGGCCACGGCCACGACCGCCTCTCTCGCCATCTAAGAACACCACAACAAATTAACTAAACAATCAGCTCAACATTTAAATGAAAACACAGAATCAATATCACAACTGCTCAAGATATAAAACATAACAGCGGAACTTGTTGAAACAAAGAATGACCCAACCCCACCTACTGTGCATAGTGTGTCAATTTAATTTTAAAATTTTTCATCCACGGACCTAAAGCCCGCTCTGATACCAACTGTAACACCCTGGCTATCCAGAAGCCAAAATGTTACTTCAAGACTCTAACATACAACCACAATTATGCAGATTGAAGCAATACTCCAAGCTATAGCGGATAAAGCATGAATAACTCATAAGGCACAGTCGCATAGTCATAATCTGAACTTAAGCAAATCGAGTATCACATCGGGAAATAAACAACCAAACCAAATAAAACACATCATCTGCATGAGACCTTATTTATTACGTTTGACTCTTAACAATTAAAGGAATTCGACCAAGTTCAATTATTGAAATTTGAGTACGGTGGTGAGTGTTTGGTGCATAACTACTCCCTCCCGCTAGAGTCATCATCAATGGCCACCTAAAACAAAACAACAAACAAGAGTGAGTCCGGGACTCAGAAGTACAACAATTACAAGAACATACTTCATGTAAAGACATAGCACATAAAATTAGTGAAAGAAAGAATCTGAATGCATGGATGCCGTGGAACTGGATGGACCGCACTCGAGCTTATATCAGATAGCAAGTGACACACCGTCGGTGTTCACTTAAGCCCGTGATTTATCGAAATACGGGATCCAACCGCCGTATGAAGAACGTTTCATCACGGTGTCCAAACCGCCCACATTGGAATGGCGGGACTTCACTTGCCCATACCGGAATTGATGGGACTTTAGACTCCACTCCCGTGATCTCACTCCCGTGGACGGAACAGAACATGATTGCATGAATACAATTTATGAACACCGAATAAGATCATCACTACTCATAAGAAACAGATACATAAAGAACGGGGTCATCATAACATTCCACTCCGTGGATGGCACATGAATGTTTAAGCTTCTCATAATCAACAAAATACTAAATCAATCAACAAGCATCCGGGATGTTTAAACCACACATAAGTCACAGACTTGCCTTTAGCGTAGCGATGCGTTGGAAGGCAATGAAGAAGCCGCTAACCTTGGTGCCTCACCCCCTACACCAAAGTTACTCAATAAGAACTAAGTCATCAAGAAACTACTCGCATCGCACTAACTTATAATTCCCAATTCCACCATCTAGATGATACCCGCCGCTTGAATTAACCCACATTCTAGCAAAAAGCATAAACGGACAGCAGCGGTAAAAATAGCATAACTTTCGATCTACAACTCGAAAAGGGATGCTCTCAGGCTTGAATGAAAGGTAATACAATTATCTACAACAACCTAGTTGATGGAAATCTCAAATTCTAAATGTATCAAACTCCCCAAGACCAACAAACCCTGTCTGTCCGCATTTGACAATTTCTGGACAGCAGCACGGAAAGTGCCAAATCTAATGACCTGAGACTCCAAACGAGGTGAGCCCAGATCCTACACGATCTTAACACATATATATACAACTTTGTAGTTGACGAGACAATCCAATTCGGCCAAATTAAATTGCTAACTACCAACCGAATCAGCAGAACAGAATCTGACTAAGCATTTAGAACAGCAGAAATGAAACGGCCATAACTTTTAATCTACAACTCCGAATTGGGCGTTCTTTATCAATATCAAAAGCTAAGACCCAGGCCTACAATAACTTAGTTGGGTGGAAGCCCTGAATTTGCCAATAACACAGCCCAAAATTGAAAGACAAACTGACAGTCTAATCTCGTCAGGATTCTGGACAGCAGAGACGAAAACTACCATAACTTTTGATTCGCATGTCGGAATTCAGTGTTCTTGGCGGCCACCGAAAGCTAAGAACAAAACCTACATATCTCTAGGAGATGGACAACTCAGATTCGGCCTCTAACATCACGAAAAAGTCCACGCAACAAACTGGACAGAACCGACTTTCTGCTCGCAGCAATTCGTTCTAACCGAATATGAACTAAATCGCCTCTACCACTAATCAAAAGACGAGGGTCGGCATCCGTTACCTTTGCAGCAACCAGGAAGTAGGCGGAAGAACCACGGAGAAGACGATTCACTTCTTCTCACCTCCTTTGCCCTGCGAACTGTTGTCCTCCACAACTCCTTGCGCATCCGGTAGCGGGGAAGGTCCAAGGCAAGAAGGGGAGGCAAGCCAGCAGGGACCAGCAACCAGGAGGTTAGGAGCAGCTCCTAGGGCAGGACGTGAGGAGGAAGAGAGGAGGATGGGGGCGGCCAAGAGGGGGAAAGGGGGTTCGCCACAAGGAGAGGGGGAAAAAGGGCTGGTTAGGGTTAGGGGAGGAGGGGAGGCGCATGGGCCAGGCCCAAGGGGAGGATTTTGGCGGCCCCTAGGAAGGGTGGCCTGCCTGAGGCCCAAACCAAGAAACTACTCCAAAGCCGGAAAACGAACTTGCAAAATTTCCCCGATTAAACTCCCTCTAAACGAAACACGGAGTATTACATAGGGTAATTCATGGATAGCCACAATGACAAGATAATAGGATGTGTCTAACTACTCATCACAAAAATAGCGACATTATAGAACTACCATGCAAGCAATTATCATTGCATCTATCCTAACAAAATTAGGATCAAATATGATGCAAAAAGAAAGTTCAAAGGATGCTTGCCTTGCTGATAAAGTAGTTGTTCACTCTTAGTAGCGTAAGAGTCAACGTCAATAGGCTCGGAATCTATATAAATACAATACCGAATAAACATCGAAATACTTCAAAATCAAAATGCTCAAAAATGCATGATTTTTCTACAGTAGCTAAGTCATGATTTTAAATGATTTTGGTGAAAGAATTATTTCATTTTGATTTAGTATATGAAAGTTATAGTGGTTTGAATTTTAGTATTTCAATATGCCTTCATTTATGTAATTCAATTATGAAGTGAAATTTTGTAGGGTACTGGCGAGTACGTGGATTGTATGGATAAATAGGCAATATTAGTACAATTTCAAAATAGTTGAGTTTGCCTTAATTGGAGTTTCCATGAATTACTTATGAATTTTTGAAGTTATCAGCCTTTTTCTATTGTAAAAATAATAGTGTTAATAGCTTATTTCCAAAATAATGCTCTCTGCTACAGAGACATGGTTGAAACCAATTTTCATATAAAGTTCATTAAATAAGAAAATTACCAGAAATGGTTTCACTCATTTTGAAGTTAAAATGAATTAGTTATGCATTTTAGAAGTTATACATATTTTTTAGTGTGCAACATAACAGATTTCGAATTTCATAAAGTTTTTACTACTTTTCTCACCGAGCGCTAGCCTAGCCGCGGTCAATGACCAAGGGGCGGTGAATGCTGCATTTTTCGTTTCGCCGATTTATTTTTTGTTCGACTAAGGGTCCCACAATGACACGGTCCACGGGACTTGGTCCACCGACGCATGCGCACCGCGCACGGGACTTAAGGCTTAAGGCCCACATGTCAATCACTCTTTGCTCTGGTTTAACTCCCGCCGTTTTCTGTGCTCAGGCCCACACATAAGTGAAACATTAGGACGGCTAAGACAACAATTTATGGCTAATCTAATCATTAGGCATTAATGGTCGTCATTTGCCGTAAACTCCCGGCTCTGATGCGTTTGGCCGAGTACGACACGTTCCTGCGCGGTTGCCCGGCCCGTTCACCGCGATCCCGACCCCGGCGGCGTGAACCAAGAGCATGTTTAGGTGCACAATAGCGCTGCGCTCCCAATGGAAGTGGTCTCGACGGCTGAGCCGGCCTGTACCGGCGGCTAGCCGGAGTTGAGCGGCGGCGAAAATACGGCAAAAGAGTACATGGCAAAAGAGAGCTCCGCAGCGACATTCAAGCGTGTGCCTGAGTACTAAGGACTAACTAGAAGCTACCTGAGCGGAGGAAGGTGCTCGGGGAAACTTGGGGACGCTGGAGCTGCGCCGGCGCCGGAGAAGAAAAATGGCGGCAATACGGCTTCGCGGGGAGAGAAGGTCCTGAGCAAAACCAAGACCAGTGAATGCTTGGAGCAGCTTCAAGAACTCAAGATCAAGCTTTAAGAGCAAAGAATTGAAGAATGGCCTACCAAATCGAAGTGGGAGGTGAAAAGTTGGTTCCTCGGCCGAAAATGATGCAAACTCTGATTCAGCAAGACACTGTCGTGCAACCCTGAAATAAATTGAGGGGTTTTGATCAGTGGTCCAAAACACGTAAGGTGACGCGGTAGATTGAGGATAATACCTCCCGGACACGAAGAAGGCACGGATGTGTCCGCGGTGGCGCGCTCTGGACGTGAGCTGGAGCACGACAGTGGACCAGTGGCTACAAGCAATTACAAGAACTGAGATCAGCAAAAATGGAGAAGGTGTTGAAGGTAGAAAAGATGGAAAACACCCGGTGGAAACTTACCCAAGCGAGGAGCACAGGCGAGCTTCCTTCTTCTCGGTCAGCAGAGAAGAAGTGAGGGAGAAAGAAGGGTTGCGAGGGGTATTATGCCTGGGCGATGACGGCAATGGAGGCGGCGTGAGACGGAGGAGCTCCAGGAGTGGCCAACGGCAGCGGTGGATTGACGGCGCCGAAGTTGCCGCTCGGGCGCGCTCGAGAGACACGGCCGCGTGGCGCGAGTGATCTGAAGCTCGCCTGCCCGAGGAAGGAGACGGGTCTGACAAGGCGGACCCACCTTGTCAGCGGCTCAACGCACGGCGCGAGTGAAGGTTAAGTGAATCAGCGCACGCCGTTAGATCTTGTTTGGACGACTCAGATTAGATCGGGGCGAAAACGTTCGGCCGAAGGGGTACGTGACCTGGACCGTTGATCTTCAATCGGACGGTCGCAAGCGAAGGTGCATTTAGGCGGTCGGGCTGAGTCGGCTTGCCGAGTCGGACTCGAGCTTGAGGAATAGTGACGGCCGGTTAGGGTTTTAAGTTTGACTGAGATTTAAATTTGTCTTTCCGACTTTGACCAGGGCTTAAAAATAGAAATAAATTTCCTAAAATCATGAAATAATTTTTGGGGGTTCCTGGGATATCCTAGTGTCCATAAAAATTATTGAACCCTACTGTTCATTACATATTTTGTGATATATAAATTCAAACTTAGACTAGGTCTTTTAATAGTGTTTGAATTTTCTTAGGGTTCAAACCAGTCCCAAAAATTTGGGGAAAATTATATTAATTCATGATAACTAATATAGTATTTGAATAAATTATTTCCAGAGGTTTTTCAGTAGCATTACTTTCGGTTTCTAGTTTGGAGATCAATTAGAAGTGTAGATTTCAAATGTATTTTGAGATTTTCCAAGTGCAATATTAAAATAAAAAGTTTCAAAACATGGTGCATGCTAATGAGATGCATAATAAGTTCTTTATTATTTTGGGGATGTGACACAAATGGTTCTTAATATGAACCGTCTGTGATAATTCACAGACGGTTCTTAATAAGAACCATCTGTGATGAGTGCGATTATCATAGACGGTTCTTATTAAGAACCATCTGTGAATTATCACAGACGGTTCTTTTAATAAACCATCTGTGATAAGTACTCAGCAAGTCATAGGGAAATGCAAGCAAGTAATAATCATGTAAAGCTTGACAAGGGAAAAGCTATATGGTTAGTTGGCAGAAAGTAACTTTTACAGGAGATATAATAAGTAGATTGCAAAGCACAAGTTGAAAGAATAAACGTAAGTAAACAAGTTCCTTTGAAAACACTTGTGGACACCCTATCCACAACCAGACCTCACTGTGATCACCCTAATCACAGCTTGGACCACTCCAGAACACACAAGACCTCCTCAAGGCCACCACATGACCGTAACCGAGGCTGCGTCTATTCGAATAGATTTACACTCTGTAGAGATTGCACACTTTACCCACAAGAGGTAGTCGCTTGATACGACACACGATTCCTTAGACGCGTCAATCAAGTAGAGACCACCACCAGGCTTTTACAAAGATCCACTTGACTCGGTTTTGCTCGGTAAGGTTTCGCCGTCCTGGCCCCCTCTTACGTCGTTCTCAACCAAAACAGAACCGACTCAAGCTTTGCTAATTATTGCACCCGATCCATCCCATACTGGACATGTGGTTGCACGGTAAGACCCAGATCAATGGTTCAAGGTTAAGTCCTTAGTTGGCTGCTCAGGCGAGACTATCCACATCCTAATGTGCTCTTGGCACCCACACTAACCACCTTCCACTCACCCGAGTATAAAATGTTTTGGGGTTCCTCCCAGCCATAAGACCACCCTAGTCCTAGCACAAAAATTCATCAAGTGGCATTGCCACAGTTCCATAGCTCATTAGAAAAGTTTATCATTAAAGCATCATGAGGCCGAAACCATCGCAAGCTACAACATGGCTAAGCATAGAACGCACCCAGGTTGGTATACAATAAGAAAGACCAACTAAGAGTACCCATCCTAGGGATGTCCAAGGATACATGTCAACATGTTGTTCTCGATAATCAAGGAGTTTTATGACAAGTAGGTAATTAACTACTCCCAAAACCATTTTTATACAAATAGCCATGCATGATACGTTAAAACAACATACTTTTACAAAAAGAATGGATCCAATATGATCAAGGTCTATGACTTGCCTTCGATGAAGAACTGGAAGCTTCAGAGAGGCGGCCGATCCAAGAACTCCCCGAAGAAACCGGAATCTACACGTTTGAACAAAGCAAACAATAAGCAAAGCCATTCCAAAAAGACGATCAAAGAACTCACCAAACTAGAGCCAAAGAAGGGTTACAGAAAAAGATGGAAACATGAGCTTGAATCGCTCAACAAGGGCTCAAACAAGGGAGGTCTAACTCAAAGGAGGAGGTCCAAAGCATTGGGCAACAAACAGAGGCCAAAGAGCTCTATCGGGCCTTTTATATAGGCACAAGGAGGTTCTGAGAGAGGAGGACACTGCATTTAATACACACGACGGGAGAAGGTGATGGAGGGAAAAGGAGCAAGTCAAGGAAGTGACCAAAGAGGGAAACCAGTACTGCAGAAGGGATAGCATTTAATGTGATGCAATAGCATTTAATGAGCGTGGACTCTCGTGGTACTTGAGACACGACAATAGGAAGAAGAAGGTGAGCAGAGGACCTGAGAAGGGGGTCCCACTGGAAAAGTGGTCGTAACCAAAGGGAGGTTGTGACCGCAAAGGTGGTCTTCGCAAAAGACCAGGAGGTCCTGAGGACAAGGAGGTCGTGACCGAAACGGTGGTCTTGACCCAAGGAGGTGGTCTTTGCAAAAAGACCAACAAGGGTGGTCTTTACAAAAAGAACGGTCGTGACCAGCGGAGAGGTCTTAACCCAAAAGGGAGGTCTTTGACCAATGGGAGGTCGTGACCCAAGAGGGTAGTCTTTACAAAAAGTCCAACAGGGTTGGTCTTTACAAAAAAGACCAAAAGGGTGGTCTTTGCAAAAAGACCACGAGAGGTCCCGAGGAGGAGATCCTAAGGACAAGAGGTCAAAGATGCGGTGTAGTAGGGTTGTTCGATTTGAATCGGGCGGTCCAAAAGTAAAGGAACGGTCGGACCAGCCGAACCTTCCACCTCAATCGGGCCATCCAAAAGGATCAGACGGTCCACAAGGATTTGGATGTTAGGACCGCTCTGAACGCGCCCTCAGGATCGGACCATCCATTAAGATCCAACGGTGAAAAGACTAGGCGGTCCTGAGGAGATCAAGGCGTGGTCCTACGTGGTCCAGATTGAGCCACGTAGGTGCTCCAAAGGAGGAGGTCCAAAGGAGGACGTCAAGGGAGATTCTGATGGTCAAGATTAATCAAGGGGAGGTCCAAACACAAGGGAGGTCCAAACTGGCGTGGGAAAAAACAAAAAGGACTAGAGAGAGGTCCAAAAGAACAAGAGAAGGAAAGAAAGTTAAACGAGGGGGAGATCCAATGGGAGAACTACAACTTGAATTTGAATTCCGAAAATCCAGGAGGTTTGAAACACAAACCCGAGCTTGGACCTGAGGGAAGATCCAAACACAAGGGAGGTCTGAAGAAGGAAATGCTATACCGAAGGATACACTGGGCAAACAGAGAAGGAAAACTAAAAGCCAAAGGACACCAACAACTCAAGATCGAATGGTTAAGCTTGAGCAAATGACAGAACCAAATGGTTACTTTTGAGTTTTGAAATTTTTTCAAAAAGTCTCCGAAAATTGGGATTTTACAAACCTACACCCCTTAAAGGGAATCTCGACCCTAAGATTCAGGCTGACTAGAGAATAGGTGGGGAAACTCAGCCTTGAGGTCCTCTTCACGCTCCTAGGTTGCTTCTTCTTCAGAGTGGTTGCTCCACTGGATTTTGCAAAACCGGAGGATCTTGCTTCTTGTCACACGCTCGGATACTTCCAGAATTTTGATGGGCTGCTCTTTGTAGGAGAGGTCTTCTTGGAGGTCCACAGCTTCTAAAGGCATTTGCTCTTTTGGCACCCATAGGCATTTCTTCAACTGAGACACATGAAAGATATCATACAGCGTCTGCCAAAACTGTGAGGTAAACTGGGATCCTCGGTCTGACACAATCTTCCTTGGCACACCATGTTGACACACAATCCTTTCCATGTACAGCTTTGCTAACTTATCTCCAGAATAGGTAGTCTTGATGGGAATAAAGTGGGTGACCTTGGTTAGACGGTCCACAACCACCCAAATTGAGTCATAACCAGCTTGGGTCCTAGGCAGACCAGTGATAAAATCCATCATGACCTCTTCCTTTTTCCACTCGGGTATGGGCAAGGGTCTCAAAAGACCTCCAGGTCTTTGGTGCAGGCCTTAACCTTTTGACAAACATCACATTGAGCCATATACTCTACAATCTCTCGCTTCATACTAGGCCACTAATACATTTTCTTGAGGTCTTGATACATCTTGGTACTCTCAGGATGAATGGAATACAAGGCTTCATGCGCTTCTTTGAGGATCAATAGTTTGAGCTCTCTCTGGTCTGGTACACAAATTGGCTTGTCAAACCACAAGGTGCCTTACTCATCTTCTGAAAACCTTAAGGATTTTCCTTTCTTCATGCAATTCTTTATCTCTTTGACGTCTGCATCTTCCTCTTGAGCTCTTCGGATATGATCTTGGAGAGTTGGTTGCACTTCCAGAGCAGCCAAATGACCTTCTTCTACCAATTCAAGCTTGAGCTTTTGAAATTCTTCATATAGTGTCGGCTGGCTTTCTTTGATCATCGAAGTGTTGCAGTAGACCTTCCTACTTAAAGCATCGGCTACCACATTAGCCTTTCCAGGATGATAATGTATTCCCAAGTTGTAATCTTTGATCAGCTCCAACCATCTTCTTTGTCTCATATTGAGATCCGCTTGAGTGAAAATGTACTTCAAACTCTTATGGTCAGTGTACACTTCGCAGCAATTACTGATGAGGTAATGGCGCTATATCTTCAAAGCATACACCACAACTGCTAGCTCTAGGTCATGAGTGGGGTAATTGGCTTCATGGGGCTTCAACTGACGGGAAGCATAAGCTATAACCCTCCTTTCTTGCATAAGAACACAGTTGAGACCTTGATGTGAGGCATCATAGAAAATTTCAAAGTCTTTTCAGACATCAGGCAAGATCAAAACTGGAGAAGTGGTCAAAAACTTCTTTAGCTTTTGAAAGCTTTGCTCACATTCTGGCGTCCAGACATACTTCTTTTCCTTCTTCAACAATTGAGTGAGAGATTTTGCTATCTTGGAGAACCCTTCAATAAACTGACAGTAGTAACCTGCCATTCCAAGAAAACCTCTAATCTGAGAAACCGATTTGGGTGACTCCCAATTGAGCACATCTTTAACTTTGCTAGGATTGACAGCAACCCCTTCTACAAACAAGACGTGCCCCCAAAAAGGTAATTTCCTTCATCCAAAATTCACATTTATCGAACTTAGCATAGAGTTTATGATCTCTAAGTTTGTTTAGGGCAAGGCAAAGGTGCTCTTCATGCTCTTCTTCGCTCTTAGAGTATACTAGGATGTCATTAATAAAGACAATGGTGAACTTAACTAGATACTCCATGAATACTTTATTCATCAAGTTCATAAAGTAAGCAGGGGCATTGGTTAGTCCAAATGACATAACCATATACTCATACAGTCCATATCGAGTTGAAAAGGCTGTCTTGGGTATGTCTTCTTGACGAATCTTCAATTGATGGTAACCTGACCTCAAATCTATCTTGGAGAACACTCCGGCTCCTTTCAGTTGGTCAAACAAATCATCAATCCTTGGCAGAGGGTACTTGTTCTTGATGGTGACTTCGTTGAGTGCATGGTAATCCACACACATCCGCTGGGTACCATCCTTCTTGGCAACAAAGATCACTGAAGCTCCCCAAGGTGAGGAACTCGGTCTGACAAAGCCTTTGGCTTGCATCTCTTCAATTTGTTGCTTCAACTCGACCAAATCATTCACGGGCAAACGATAAGGCCTCTTCGAAATTAGAGAAGTTCCAGGGACCAAATTGATAACTAACTCCAGACCTCTATCAGGCGGCATCCCAGGTAGCTCATCAGGAAAGACATCCGGGAAATCACAGACCACTAGCACATCTTCTACCGAAACGGTCTTGATGCTACAGACCACTGCTTCTCCAAGCTTTCCCAAGGAGGCTTCAAATCTTACTCTAATTCCCAGTGGACTACCACAGTGATGCTTCTTTTCCCACAATCCAACACTGCTTGGTGATCGATAAGCCAATCCATGCCCAAAATCACATCTAAGGATTTGGTGTCAATGATGATAAGGTTTGCTAAGAATTCTCCCCCTTCTATGACCACCATAACTTATGGGCAACCCTAGTTCATAATTAACTCCAAACCAGGGGATTGAACCAACAAGGAGGTCTTAAGAGCAAAAACCTTCAACTGATGCTTTGCAGCAAAACTTCGAGAAACAAACGAATGGGAAGCTCCAGAATCAAACAGAACTGTTGCAGGTGTTGAATTTACAAGGAACTTACCAAGCACGACATCAGGGGTTGTCTGGGCCTCCTCCACTGTGACATGGTTCACCTGGCCTCTCCCAAAGGGCTGGGAGGTCTTAACTGGTACAGCTGAGGGCTGAGGCACTCCACGTCGTGCTCTTGGCATAGGTGCTCCGGTTGGAGTGGTTGCCAAGTTGGACTTGACCAAAGCGGGGGCTTGCTTCAATGGACAATTACTGGCATAGTGTCACAACTGGTTGCAGCTAAAACAAGTGATTCCAGCAGCATGATTGTTTCTTCTTGGGGGCGGGTTGACAGTGCCATTGTTGTTGTTGTTAACGTTGCTGTTAGGGCTGCGAAAAACAGGAGCAGCAGGGCGAGGGGTAGCCGCAGGGGCTCTGAAGATGACCTGAGGAGCAAACTGAGCAGGGTGTTGAGCATTGGTCCTGGCTCTCTGTGGCTGCGATAGCTTCCTCTTGTAGGACTCTGTGAGCTAACGATGAGATTCTTCTATGAGCAAAGTCTTATTTGCCAACTGTTGGAACTCTGTATAATCATTGCCAATAACTTGAACCTTCAAACTAGGGTTGAGTCCTCTCTTGAACCGCTTCTGTCTAGCATCATCGGTGGCAACATCCTCTGGGACATAACGGGCAAGCTGAGTGAACTTATTAAGGTATTCACTCACTGTCATGCTCCTTTGTCGCAGCTCACGGAACTCATTTTTCTTCATCTCCACCTTCCCATCGAGGTTATGAGAATAGCGGAAAGCTTCAGAGAATTCTGCCCAAGATATGCTCTGGTGGTTTGAATGAGCAGCACAATAATTTTCCCACCATTCTAAGGCGACACCTTCCAACTAATGTAAGGCATAAAGGACCTTCTCACTATCGTCACACCGAGTGATGGCGAGCTTCTTTTCAGTGGAGCGTAGCCAATCATCTGCGTCCAATGGCTCAGAGGAGCTAGAGAATGTAGGAGGACGGGTCCTCAAGAACTCTGTCAGTCTTGATTGAGGAAAAACTAGTGGTGGTGGCACAGCAGCTGTCTGGTTCTGGTTCAACATGGCAAGAAGGGCGATAGCTGTCTGATTTTGTTGAGCTACCATCTAACTCATGCTTTGCATCATTGCACTCATCATTTCTGTCTGGGCTGCCATAAACTATCCCAAACCTGGATCTGAGGTTGCGGTTGGAGGAGGTGGTGGTGGCAACAAAGAAGGATCCACTGGTTCATCCTAGCCGGGTGAGTGGTAGGTCCGAACCATCTGCACAAACCTTCCTAGGCTTAAAAGATGTGGAGAAGAAAGCACACTAGTTAAGAGTGAAAAGCATAGAGACAAACGAGAACAAGAGAGATAGATGGATCAACATACAGGGGAAAGGTAGGTTAAACCCAAAAGAACCAGTAGCTGAAAAGCTACTAAGAGGCAAAGAGAACTCAACAAAAGATCCTATTTATAGGACTAAGCGACACTAGAGCTAAAAGGGTAGCTTAGCAATAGCACTTCTATCCTAACCTATTGGGATGGTCAACTCAAAACCAGGCCCGATCCTATTGAAGTTACTGATATAAGAGGGATCAATTTAAATTGCAAACAAAGTTCAGAGGAGGTAAGGCAAAAAGATCTAAGAACGAGGTGAGAAGAGAGAATAGAACAAGGTAAGAACAGAACAAAAGAAGATGGGAGAAGAATAACTACTCATGTTACTCTATTGGTTTGATTTAGAAAATAGATTTTTGAAACTCTAACTAAAATGACCAAGTAAATTAAGGTTACATCCTACAGCCAATATAGCTCTAATACCAGTGTTGTCGGCGCCCCAGGTAACACCACCTGAGACCCTCTATGCACTGAGCTAGTCCCAGGATCAACGGCTAGCTCGCACAATCACAACAAAGAAGGAATCACAACCATACAACAAGCTAAAGAAGAAGCAGGCAAATTAATATTAACAAAAGCAAAAAAACTTATGGTCAAGGTTGTTATAGAGGTGCCTCACTGGGCTAGCAACAAAAGAGAAATACACAGTAGCGGAAACACAAAAGCTCGCAGGGTCCATTCGACTAGCCCATAGGCTCATCGAGTGGAGGACGTCCCCTATTTTGCAAGGTCTTCGTAGAACTCTTCTTCATAGAGCGCTGAGCTCCCTGGATCACCCTCCTCTGCTGATCCATTAGAGGGCGCAAGCCATTAGTACTTTGAATATACTCAGCAAGTCATAGGGAAATACAAGCAAGTAATAATCATGTAAAGTTTGGCAAGGGAAAAGTTGTATGGTTAGTTGGCAGAAAGCAACTTTTACAGGAGATACAATAAGTAGATTACAAAGCACAAGTTGAAAGAATACACGCAAGTAAACAAGTTTCTTTGAAAACACTTGTGGACACCCTATCCACAACCAGACCTAACTCTGATCACCCTAACCACAGCTTGGACCACTCCAGAACACACAAGACCTCCTCAAGGCCACCACATCACCGTAACTGAGGCCGCTGTCGTGACCAGCGGGGAGGTCTTTGACCAACGGGAGGTCATGACCTAAGAGGGTGGTCTTTGCAAAAAGACCAACAGGGGTGGTCTTTGCAAAAAGACCACGAGACGTCCTGAGGAGGAGGTCCTAAGGACAAGAGGTTAAAGGCAAGGCGAAGTAGGTGTAAGAACCTGGGATTAACATCCCAAATCACAACTTTATTAATAATCAACAGAGTTTATTACACAAGAGGCTTACAAGCCAACAATAAAGAACACAGCGGAAGACGAAGAAGTAGTAGAGTCCAGCTGATCTACCACAGTCAATCGACTAGGGAAGCGGCCTAGTCGTCGAGATCACACTGGTAGCAAAGTCCTTCTCCTCTGAAATTTTATTTGCATAAAGCAAGTATGAGCACAACTACCGTGCTCACAAGTTACACCCGTCAAATAACAGAATGACATGCATACATGGATGTACCAAAGGATGGCTTATTGGTTGATTTGCATAAAGCAATGTTTTCTTTAAATACTTGTACTAAGTTCCAAAGCAGTTATTCTATAACTAAAATTCATTTCATAAATTCTTAATTTTATAGTCAGATAACATTCACACATGAATGGTGAAGGATACCCTCCTATCACATGGCTTCCTGCCTACTTCCCATTTGGATAAACCAGTTTTGAAGAAGTCTTTTTCAAACAAAACCAAAGTCTAACTTTGAGCAGTTCAGCCAGCATGTCCATAACCGTGGACACGGCTATTCAAATAGTTTTACACTCTGCAGAGGTTGTACAGCTTTACCCACATGACAAGACTTCTCTAGTTTGTCCGGCATATATCTATGTCACCGCTCACTACCTTTGGTAAGCAGTCTAGAGCACGTGCCAAGCCTTTTACAAGGTTCTACCTTAAAGTATTTATGCCCGCTAAGGTTTCGCTTCCATTGGACTGATCATCCTTCGAGAGCCCCCTCTTGCGCCAGGTGGGACTACTGTCTGACCGACACCCACACAAACAACATGGCACAAATAACAATGAGGTATCACCAATTATTAAGCCAGGTCCCAACCCATACTAGGGGCATGTGGTAGTACGATGAGGCATGGCATCATACACTCGAAGACCGGTCCTTAACTGACTTGGACAACTTTCCACAATAAACCCTGGGCCTTAATCCTAACCAGATTAAGCTCGTACATAAACCTGCACCCAACTTTCATCCATTTCCCCCAAGTCCAAACTATCATTTTATTTCTTTTTCCAAAATCATTTATAAACTTCCATAACATACCAATGCCATGGATACAATTTAAACGACAATTGGTTTTTGGCTGAAATTCCCCAAATTAAACATGTTTGGTCTATAAGCATGGCTAAGCATGATTTTTCTCAAAATGTTCTAGTTCATACTATAGTATCAACTAGGTTTTATCTATGGTGACAGTATGTTTGCTTCAATTATCAAAATTGGCCATACAAAGGATTTTAGGCATAACTATACATTTAAAACAGGAATTTAAATTACTAATATAAATAAGTATACAGTAATAATTTAAAACAGAATATAAATAGTTTGAAATAATGGAATCCATATGATCAAGGGTATAACTTTCTTCGTTGAAGTCCCGGTACTCTAAATCGTCAGAAGGATCAAACTCTCCGGAGTCGTCGAAGTCTAAACGTGAAAATACGACAAATTCAATTCAAATTCAAATAAATTCAAAAATATAGACCAAACTAACTCCAAATCAAATTATTTTTGTTTAGTTAGCTAGATAATAATTTTATACAAATTTGACAACTTGAATCACCCAAAGCGGAGTTCGGATGCAAAAGATATGGGCTTTGGAAGATTGGAATTACATGAAATGATGAAATTGGATTTTTCCCGAATTATTTCTCTAAAGAAAATCCGGATTATTGCGCAAGGCTGACATCAGCGCCCGGGATTTTGATTTTCCAGCTGATTTATTCTTTAAAGGAAAATCCTTGGAGTCACTAACATGTGGGCCCCACATGTCAGTGACTTGGCTCACGGTGAACCTAGTTCACCGAGCCATTGGCTCGGGTTTGGGCTGAGCTGCCACGCAAGCGCGTATGTGGCGCTGAGTCAGTGGACACGCGGGACGCCACGCAAGCATAGGCGCTGAGATGGATGCCAACGTGGACATGCCACGTCAGCTTAACGGTGGCGACCCTCGGTGGTGTACGACAACGGCGTTTGACGGCTCGCCGACGAGTGTGGGTCATCACATTGGATAGAGGAGACTAATGTGAACACATTGATACCAGTTTGGACACAAGGGGTTGTCGGGGTTGACCGGCGGTGAGCTTTTGGCGATGAAGTGGTTCGGGTGTTGACGACAACGGGGTTCCAGCGGCGCTCTAGAGCAACGAAGGGGCCGTCAAGGTAGCCCTTGCTACGAGGATGCCGATGAAGTATTCCACGGGGACAGGGCGTCGATAGTGGCGGCGCAAATTGAGGTTTAACCGGCGGTAGAAAAACCCTAGAAGCTCCAAATTGCAGCGGTGCAAGGGTTTTGAGGCTGAGTGATTTGTGGTTTTGGGATAGGTATGAGGTTGCGCATCCAAGGGTGCCTTTTATAGAACCCGGGGAGGCCAGGAAGAGGAGATCGATGGCGGCGGGGATCACAGCGGCAGTGGAGAAATCCAGGCGATTTCGCGCGTGATAGAGGGGAAGGTGGCCGGAATGGGCGCGGCGGAATGCGGGGAATTTAATGCGCGTGACCGTGTAGGGAAGGGAGGCATAATTGGCGGCAGAGATGGAGCTCCCGCGGCCGTTAATGGCGGCGGTCTGTGAGCGGTTTGGGGGAGAAGAAAGGCGTGGGGAAGAAAGGGGCGCGGCCATCGGATCTAGATCCGATGGTGCGAAGGAGGCGGCTGAGCGGCGGGTGGCGTGGAGGCTTGTTGGCCGTCCGATTTAAATCGGATGATCAAGGGAGGGTGGGAACGCGCGGGTGAGTGGAATGGGCCAGAAATGGAAGTGGGTCGGGGAGAAGAAGAAAAGAAAATGGGCCGCGATAAGAGGTTCGGCCCGAAAGTGGTTTGGGTATTTTTTAAATTGATTTTCTAATTGATTTAATTCTAGTAATTCTTTTAGGCCTGAGGCATTTTTGATTTAAATGAAATAATTTCAACTTTTAATTGGCTTTTAATTTTGCAAATAAATTATTTTGGCTTTTAGAATATTTAGGAAAAAGCTTTTAAAATTCCAAAAAATTCTATAAATTAATTAAATTTTTATCTTTCAAATCAAATCAAATAAAACCTCAAGAACTTCAGAAATTCAAATAAAGCAATAGAACTCTTTCAAATTTTAGAAAATCCAATAAAATCATAACTTTATTTTATTTTTATTTTGGTAACAGCACTTTGGGATGTTATAGTAGGGTCAGTCCGATTTGAATCGAAAGGTCAAAAGGAAAGGAACATTCGGACCAGCCGAACCTTCCACCTCAATCAGGCCATCCAAAAAGGATCGGATGGTCCATGAGGATTTGGATGTTAGGACCGCTCCGAATGTGCCCTTAGGATCAGACCATCCATTATGATCCAACATCTGAAAAGAGTAGGTGGTCCTGTGGAGATCAAGGGGAGGTCCTGTGTGGTCCAGATTGAGCCACGTAGGTGCTCCAAAGGAGGAGGTCCAAAGGAGGACGTCAAGGGAGGTTCTGACGGTCAAGATTAATCAAGGAGAGGTCCAAACACAAGGGAGGTCTGAACCTAAAGGGAGGTCCAAACGGGCGCGGGAAAAACCAAAAAGGACCAGAGGGAGGTCCAAAAGAACAAGAGAAGGAAAGAAAGTTAAATGAGGGGGAGATCCAAAGGGAGAACTACAACCTAAATTTGAATTCTGGAAATCAAGGAGGTTTGAAACACAAACCCGTGCTTGGACCTGAGGGAAGATCCAAACACAAGGGAGGTCTAAAGAAGGAAAGGCTATGCCGAAGGATACACTAGGCAAACAGAGAAGGAAAACTAAAAGCCAAAGGACACCAACAACTCAAGATCGACCAAAAGAGTTAATTGGAGTCCGATTTATTCAAGTTAAATCTCCAAATTTCCAAAATTCCTAGTTAAGCTTGAGTAAATGACAGAACCGAATGGTTACTTTTGAGTTTTGAAAAATTTTCAAAAAGGCTCCGAAAATTGGGATGTTACACGTAGATGGACTAAAATTGGATGTACGGTGCGAACCGTGTGAGTGAAGAGTACATTAATGGTGTGTTTGCTTTTGGAAGAGCCGTCGAGCAGGATATGTTGAAAAAGGGGATAAAATTTTTGTACTGTCCATGCATTGATTGTGGTAATCTGAAGATGTTTAACAACCCAGCGCAGATCGAAGAGCACTTGATTCGAAGGGGTTTCAAAAAAGGGTATACATGTTGGACCAGTCATAGTGAAGAGCAGATTATATAGGAAGTTAATAATGATGAAATCGCCGAGGAAGTCAACGATATGCCGGATGTGGACTGTACTTTTGATGATGATAGGTCGCACGATGACAATCTGGATCAGATGCTACGTGATGCAGAAGGGAACTACAGTGATAGAGAGTTTTGTAAATTCGAGGGCTTAATAGAGGACTCGGGGAAACCATTGCTCCTTGGCTGCAAGCCGGAATACACAAGGTTGTCAACCGTGCTTGAACTGTTGAAATTGAAGGCAAGCAATGGTTAGTCCGACAAGAGTTTCACGGTGTTGTTAGGTCTCCTAGCAGGCATCCTTCCGGAGGGAAATGTGTTGCCCAGCACCACCTACCAAGCCAAGAAGGTTCTTTGTCCATTGGAAATGGAAGTAGAAAGAATACATGCATGTCTGAACGATATTATCATGTACCGTAAAGAGTATGCAGACATGCATGTATGTCCCGTGTGCAAAGCATCCCGATACAAGCGTAAGAATATTGCTAAGGTGAAGCAAGAACCTCCTGCTAAGATGTTGTGGTATCTGTCTGTGATCCCACGTTTGAAGCATTTATTTGCGAACCAAAAGGAGGCAATATTGCTGCGTTGGCACTCGGAGGAGTGTAAGAAAGACGAAAAGTTAAGACACCCTGCTGATTCTGCCCAATGGAGAAACTTCGATCGGAGCTTCAAAGAGTTCAGTGCAGAACCGAGGAACATAAGGTTAGGGTTGAGTACAGATGGAATGAATTCTTTCGGTAACATGAGCAGCCGATATAGTACTTGACCCGTGAATCTATGTATGTACAATTTTTCTTCTTGGCTGTGTATGAAGCAGAAGTACATTTTGATGTCACTACTTATCTAAGGGCCGAAGCAACCTAGGAACGATATTGATGTGTACCTAGCACCATTGTTGGAAGATCTTGTGACATTGTGGAACGAAGGGGTACAAGTATGGGCTACCTACAAATGAGAGAACTTCTCTTTACGCGCCATGTTGTTCTGCACCATCAATGATTTTTCTGCCCTTTGTAACCTATCGGGGTTCAGTACAAAAGGAGTCAAAGCCTGTCCACACTGCTTAGATGGTACGGAGAGTGTGTGGCTGAACAACTCACGCAAAACTGTGTATATGCATCACAGACGGTTTTAACCAAAAATTGTTTGTGATAGTAGCCCTTCAGAGACGGTTTCAATAAAAAATTGTCTGTGTTGTGCCTTATCACAGATGGCTCAAAAACCGTCTGTGATAACTGCCTGTTATCATAGACATACAAATTCAGACAGTTCGAAAACCGTCTGTGATGATGGTTTCGAACTGTCTGTGATGAGGTTTTCTGTAATAGTGACTCTATGGTAGGAAGTGCAGGACCCCTCTGCACTGGTCAAAAACAGGAGAAGGTTATATCTTTGGACCATATACCCTTAAGCAGGTAGAAGAGAAGGTTCGACTCATCAGAGACCGCCTACAAGCTGCCCAATTGATCCAGACAGAAGAGCTATACCGATAATCATCGCAGGGAGTTGTTAACCTCTGATGTTGGAGACCACATTTACCTCAAGGTATCACCTCTTCGAGGAGTTCAGAGATTTCAAGTGAAAGGCAAGCTTGTGCCAAGATACATAAGCTTGTTTCCAATCACCACCAAGTTTAGAGAAGTAGCCTACCAACTGGAATTACCTGCAAGTTTGGCAGATGTCCCTAATACGTTCCATGTCTCTTAACTCAAGAAATGTCTTAGGATACCTGAAGAGCAGACCCCAGTAGAAACCATCAAGATCTAGATGGACCTGACGACCCAGAACGTCCGATCAAGATCCTTAATGTCGTGGGGAAGTAGACAAGATGCCAGACCATCTGCATCTGCAAGGTCCAGTGGAGCAACCACTCTGAAAGAGAAGCCACCTAGGAACACGAGAATCAGCTGAAATTAGACTACCCTTATCTATTTTCTTAGAAGCTCAAATCTCAGGGTCAAAATTCTATTTAAGGAGGGTAGGACTTGTAACATCCCATTTTGGGAGAAATTTGAGTAAAATTCAAATTTTATTTGAATTCAAAATCTTCAACTCTTTTTTGCCAAAAATTTCAAAACTTCTTCTGCTCACCCATTAACCTCCCCGCCTTTTCTCCGCCCAACCCACCTCGAAGCTTGGCTCGAGCGCGTCGCCACGCGCCGCTTCGCGCCGACCTTGCCCCGCCGCTCCCGTCGGCGCGCTGCTCCGTCCTGCTCCTCTCTAGTGCACACCGCCCCTCACGCCACGCGTTGCCTCTATGCCTTGCCTGGAGCCCTCGCCCTCTGGCTCCCCCTTCTCCCTATGCCGCGCCCGCCTTCGCTACTTCCGCGCCGCGTCGTGCCCGCGTATCCGTGTCTCCCGTGACCGACCGTTGGCGCTCGCCTCCCCCTTTACTCCCCTCTCGCACGCCCACCACACCTTCCGACTCGGCCATCCCCCTCCCCTAGCATCACTCCAAGCGCCGCCCTCGAGACCTCGTGCGGCCATCCCCTCGCACACACTACTATAGAAAAAATCTTTACAGATGGTTAAAAAACGTCATCATAGACGGTTTCGTGAGCTGTCTGAGTTTATGGGTCAGTAATGACATGAGATCATCAAAGATGGTTTTTGAATTGATCACACACGGTTATTAAGTCGGAATCACCTGTGATAGTTGACTATCACACATGGCTTGTAGATGAAACCATCTGTGTTGCATCAGCTATCACAGACGGTTTGTAGATGAAACTGTCTGTGATAGATGACTATCACAGACGGTTTTTAGATGAAACTGTCTGTGATACATGAGCTATCACAGACGGTTTGTAGATAAAACCGTCTGTGATAGCTGATATATCACAGACGGCTTATAGATGAAACCGTCTATGATGACTCTTCTCTATAAAGTTTCCAAGCAGTGTCTACTTGTGCCTTTAAAACCGGCTTCATATATATATATATATATATATATATATATATATATATAGAGAGAGAGAGAGAGAGAGAGAAGAGATCAGGAATGGAATGGTAGGATGTACCTAAGACACAAGGGAGGAGAACTTGACCGGCATGAACACGGTTACATAGACAAAGGTGTAATGAATGGCGAGAGGCTAGTTGATTACACAGACAAAGGTAAGATTAAGAAGATTTATTATTGCTCTCAGAAGGCTAGTTGCACAAGATTAAAACTTGGCCATCACAGCACTCATGCGAAATGTAATCACAAATGTACACTTTATCGATTAGGCCTTGAGCTCAAAATAAAACTTCCTAATATATTCAGACTAGTTCAAGCAAATCATCCAAAATTAACTTTGTTGTGCAAAGGAACAAAATCTATCAAGATACTATCAACTGTGATGTAGGACAACAAGTATATCAGAATGTATAAATTGCATGCTCGAAACAATACATAACAGCAGGTAATGTAACAGTTCAAGGCACAATATATACACAATATCACATCTAATTGCATTTGTGACATCAATTCATCATAGAGTAATTCACGAGCCCACAGAAAATCACTTTGAGTGGGGCTCAAGGGCTCATGCCACACTACACTACTACAGAAAAGGTCTTCATAGATAGTTCAAAAATATCATCACAGACGGTTTCGTAAGCTATCTGAGTTTATGGGTCAGTAATGACATGAGGTCATCACAGACGGTTCGAACCGTCTGTGATGCAGACTATCACGGATGGTTATTAACTCAGAACTGTCTATGATAGCTGACTACCATAGATGCTTTGGAGATAAAATCATCTGTGATAGGTGATATATCACAGATGGTTTGTAGATGAAACTGTCTATGATAGTGTGGGGACCCGAGGTATTTAGCTTGTAAAGCTTAGCCATCCACTTGGCTTAAGCATCACAAGTCAAATATCCCGACCCTTGATGTATCATGTACCTCCTAGGAGCGGTACATATACATCTCACAAAATCAAGCATCAATTCCATACTAGATTACAATACCGACATTAATGAAGTTTTAAAACACCCAAAAGGCATACAAGATCATATTACAAAAAGTAGGGCTGACCGACCAAATGACAAGGTAAATAACTAAAGTAGCAGCAGAAGAAAAAGACCATAAGATGGCGATAAACAAAAGCCAGCCAGTTTGCCCTTACCCACAAGGCAACTGACCGGGCCGCCAAGCTAGTCGTCCTGCACGAGACTAGTCTCACAAAAGTCGATCCCTTGGGGATCAACCTCCTCTGCAACAATTAAGCATTGCAACCGAGTACAAAGATTGTACTCGCAAGACTTACAAATAACAAACCTATACATAGCTACATGCAAAGCTTGAATCAAAGGAAAGGCCATAGGGCTCATTTGTAGCACAAAGCAATATTTCATTTGCAATAGTGTAATAGATTGAAGGCAATTTTATCAAATCTATTTTTATCTGTTTAAATAATAGCAAGAAAACAATTATAAACATAAATAATATCCTAGAGGTGACTTCCCAACAGCCACCACAACATAGCACGAATTACCCATTCGTACCACCCAATTTCAAGTTTTATCGAAAAAGTTATATCCTAATTCTTACGGGGAGTATCCAAGCGTGTTCATAACCTAGGACAATGCTATTTGAATAGTTTGAACCCTGTAGGGGTGTACAACTTTACCCACATGTCAGACCACCTTTTTGCCAAGCTATAGAGCACACTTCCTTAGGTATGCCGACAAGGCTAAGTCCTACAAGACGTTTTCTAATATTATGTATTAACTACGAGTCGTCCATATGGATAGAAACTCATACGTGGTGTTGGAGTCATTGTAAAGCCTCAGTCAACTACCCGTCAGGGTAAATCTTTGGACAACTACAATGCTCCTCGGTGGAGAACATAGAAGTAACCCAGCCCAGCCCATAGGCCACCCACAAAGACGCCACGCTCGGTCATCGCTCACGAGGCACAAGCCCAATGCCCGAATGGCCCAAATGCGAAATGCCCAATGCCCCAAACAACCTTCAAACCAAGGGAGCTCACCTAACTCCCAATCTCCCAACCCTAAATGGCTCTATCGGTCATCCTTGTGCAAGTGAGCGCAGCGGCGGCGGCGGCGGCGGCGGCGGGCCGGCGGTCGAACGGTGGATGCGGCACTGCAAGGGACTCCCGGGGCTAGGGGAGGACCAAGCAGGAGCAGACGACGGCGAGGACCGGCGGGCGGGTGCGGTCGAGCGGCGTTCAGGTCAGCGCCTCGGCTGACTCCTTGGGCCAGGGATGAAGGGGAGGCCGAGGACCGCAGGGCGTGGCGACCGGTGGAGGCGAGGCGCCAGAGCTCGCGGCCATGCGGCGCCGCGCGGCGGCGGCTTGCTCATTTCCTTGCCAGCATTCCAGCTCCTATTCTCCAAAGTCCAATCTGGAATCTCCATCCTCATCCTTGTGAAGTTGCGCTTGCGACTGCGGCGGCCGGCGGGTCTGGCCCTTGCAGAGTTGCGGCTTGCGGCGGTAGTGGCAGCCTGGTGGAGTGGAGGCTCGGCCGCCTGGCGGGTGAGCACGGCGGGCATGGCGGCGGACTCACGGTCATGTGGACAAAACAGCGTGGAGGTGTGCTCATCCAAAAATGGGGCAGATCTTAAGCTGCATCTACTGCCGTTTCTATAGTCGATGTGATTAGATCTCTTGTAAATCCAACTCCATAAGGCGACTGGTTCTCTTCAGGGGTAATATTTTAGCTCACATGTTTATGATGCAATGTGATTTGAAGATTTGTTTGTGCAAGCATGATCTTTAAGAAATGTTGTTGATCTGTTGTGTTTGTTCTGCTCTAAAAAAATGGCAGGTTTATACTCACGGAAATCCTTATGGCATAGCAGAGGATATTGTGTTCAGCATGCCCTGCAGATCAAAGGTATATTATCTCAAGTTGAATTACCTGTTCTCTCAAAAAGAAATATTAACATTTTTCATGTAGGGTGATGGTGACTACGAACTAGTTAAGGATGTCATGATAGATGATTTCCTCCGGGAACAGTTAAAAAGGTTGGTGTTTTACGAGTCGCATTCGATAATAAATCGTGAACTACTAGTACCTTAACTCAAGTATTGAATCAGACTAGTTATTCTCTTGCAGAGTGAGGCTGAATTGCTTGTCGAGAAGCGATGTGTTATTGTGTTGCCCATCTTACGGAGAGGTAAGCGACAAATTTTTTTTTGAATTGCCACCCGGCCCGACTAGCCTCTAGGCCTCTAGCCGACTCCGCCACTCCGCAGTCCGAACTCCCCGTCCGCCTCCGCTTCTCCCGAGCAAGCCACTGCACTCCAATGTCCCAATCCCAAATCGCCAAATCGGCATAACCGTTTTGAATGATAATTGATAAATGAATTAAAATGAATTGTGATCCTGAATTTTCAATCTTGTATTTATGCGAATTGTAGATAACTAGATATTAAATCTTTGAAAAATAGAGAAGTCTCAGAGACAACATAACTCAAAGAAAATATGAAGCTTGGAGCTAAAATAGCTCTATTCCTAGTTTCCACCTCCTCAACTGTCATTGATATCTATAATTTGCTATTTAATTCATGCCATTATGATTGCCTTATATCGCCCATTTCCTCATATGAAATTAATTACTATATATTTTGTATTTTATTATATATACGTGTATCGTCCTATCAGTGTTTTAGGGGAAAATGATATTTCACGGTATCGACATATTGATATCGGTATATCTGGACAACCTAGCTTTGAAGTCCGAACACCCATCCTAAAAATTCTGGGTCCGCCACTGCTCTAAATCACAGCGAATATAAACCTAGGTGTAACATCCCAAGTTTTAGACTTGTGTTCTAATGTAAGAAAATGAGGGGAATTTAAAAACTTTTTCTTACATCTTGTATTTCCTGGTTGTACTGAACAGCTTTTGTACAAGAAGTTATGGGATTACAAGTCACAAGTCACTCTGATCGAAAACCTTGCCTTCCAAAAACATTCTTGTCAAACCTTTTGATCATCTCCTGGAAATATTTTTCCTGGGTTCTTGGGATGGTATGTGACCCTCTGAAAAATTTCACAATTTTAGAAATTATTCGAATGTTTTGGGGTCACTAAACTTATTCAATTCTGGTCAAACTGGGAACCAGCACCTTGTTGAATTTTTGGAGGAAAATGTATAGTACAAAAACCTCTGCAAAATTTACACAAGGTCAATAACTCAGCTAGCAAGCTCCTGTTAAAACTTCATAATTTTTGGAGTTAGTTTGCTGCCTCAAATAATTCTCCTTAGATCAGCTCTTGTTGGAACTCAGATTCCGGAACCCTAGATCTCGAGTCCGACTCGCACCGAGTCGTCGCTCACTGCTGGGCTGCTTGAGCCAGCTCCTAGACCTCCTCGGCTCGGTCTCGTGTGCGCGTGAGCTGGGCCGTCGGATTGTGGCCGTGAGGCTCACGACCTCCCGGGGTGCGCTAGCCTCCAGAGGTTTGAGGTACTCGTGGCCGCCCATCCCCAATCTAAAGGCCCACGACCTCCCCAGGACCTCCTCACTCGCAAAGGACCTCCCCACCTCGGGTGATCTGGGACGTCCAGGACCACCCCGAGTGCATCAGGGACGTTCAGACCTCCTCACCCCTGTTCTTCCTCCTCGACCTCCCCGAGGTCTGGTCATCTCGGTTGTCACGCGCTTTGTGTGTGTCGTGACCGAGAGCAGCTTGGGAGCAGTGAGATGTCACCTTTATGTCCTTGTCAACGGCTACCTCGACAACCTTTATTTCAGACGCACCTTTTTCTCAAAGTCCTCCTTTCCACCGCCTGTCGTTTCATGTACTTTCATGGCGGGGACTTTTGACTTAGTGCACCATGGAGCTCCACCTTGCTCCCTTCCTTTGCTCTCTCGGCTTTATTGAAACCCTGAGCTCCTCACTCAATCTTTTAGACTTCCTCTCCTCATCCAGCCTCTTTGTGGTCACTTGGGTTCATTTCTCAAAACTCCGAGACCTCCATTGTCTGGCTTTGAAGCTCCTTGAAGACATCCGAGCTCCAGTGGTTCAATTGCATTTCTTGGCACGCCGACTTGTCCATTTGGGCACTTTGGGCATTTCCTAACTTACCTTGTTTGGCCTCCTCGTGGATTGTCAAAGTGGGAACACGTTCCTTGAGGTCGAATTTCTTTCTTCCTCATCTCCGCTTGCACCATTGTCGCCGAGCTCTTTCGCCATCCCGCACCTCCTCCATTCTCGTGTGAGTACCTTAGCTTTGGAAATCCGCTCTGTTGGTCCTCGTTAGCTTTCCTTTGTCGCTCTGCACCTCGGCGGTTATCTCCGCTAGCCGCGAGGGGTGAGCTTTTGCTCTAGTTTTTGGCACCCTTAGATCCTCCTCGTTATTTAGAGTTCACCCGCCCTGGTTCCGCCGCATGGACCACGCCGACGGCGGCAGCCGTTGAGCGCTCGGATGTTGCGGTGCAAGCTCCCATTTTCGCCGTCTTTTAGGACAGCTTTAATGCACAATCATTGCTAATCATTGGTGCATTAATCGTAATAATCCGCTACTGTGGTGTCACCGGCATGTGGGCCATGGGCTTAGAAATTAAATCCGAAGCCTTTAGTGCCCTTTTGGTTCATTTATTGCCAATCATCAAGGGCAATAGATTTGTCTTAGCCGCCAGTGTCATTTGTCCGAGGTCCCGCGCTTTAACAAAGACCTTGGACCTCCTCGTTCTTCGTGACCGTCTAGACCTCCCCAAGTTTAGATCTGGACCTTTAGATCTTTCCGCGAAAACCTTTTAGTATAAGACCTCCCTCGGTCCTTTTGCAAAGGCCACCTCTGAGCCACTCTCGAGGTCCTCTTTGCAAAAAGAGCACCCCCGGTCCTTGTTAGAAACCCTCAGGACCTCCTCCTTTGGATCAGTAGCGTTAGACCTCCTTCTGTGGATCTAGACCGTTGGGACCTCCTCTGTGAGATTCTGACCGTCCCGACCTCTTTCCTTGGATTTAAACCCTTAGGACCTCCCCTAGTGCTCGGGACCGCCAGATCTCGATCTGACGGTCACGACCTCTGTTAGGCGCGTGGACCTCCTTTGCGTGCGCTGTGCATGCACTGGTCGTGGCCGTTGGATCAGATCTCAACGGTCCAGACCTCCCCTGTGCGGGAGGAGGTCTTTCCCGTGCGCTGTTCTTCAAGGTCTGTGGCCCTGCGATGCAAGATCAACGGCCCACGACCTCTCCTTTGTCTTCCAGTTCATTTGGACCTCCCGAGAGCTCAAGTTTTCTAGTCTTTTGATGTTCCAAATTTCAAAAGTGCATAACTTTGTCATTTTAACTCCTTTTTGAATGATTCCAGTTGCTGTAGCTCTGTTAGAATATGAACTTTAATCTGAGAATGAATTTAGGCACTGTTATGAAATAGAAAATGATATAAACTGCATGAACTTATTTAATATGAAATAGTGGTTTAGAAATTCATTGAAAATTTGTAAAACACATAATTTATTCTCTGTAATACCTAGCTGAGCAAACTAAGTTTTGTTAAGACCCACTAGGATTGTACTGTAATATAGAATAGGTCTTCATTTGATCCTTGCCACTGAAATTAATGGTTCACTAGTTTTAGCACTTAGAAAAATCATAACTAATTCATTTCAAATCCAAATTGTGCAAACTCAGTTTTGCTGTTGTTAGGATAACCATACCTACCCACCATAAAAATTTCAAGTTCCAGATCATTCTAGAAATTTTCGTCATGAACAGTAACCGTAATTAATTAATTTATGATTTTTCAGGCTGAGAGAACTTAGATTAGCCATATCTTTTTCATGCTAAGTCCAAATGACCTGTTTCTTGTTTCTAAATTTGTCTAAAATCAACCTCTAGCTGCTGTAGAAATTTCATTGCATTTGGATAACTTTTGCTGTTGAGTTTTATTTGGAGTTCTTGTTCTTATTTGGTTATCGCCTTTCAAGTTAGGTTCGAAGGAATTATTGATTACGTGAGTGAATCCTCTGCAGCAAGAAAGTGATCTACAGCAAGGCAAGCAGTTTGATCATATCCACTCCATCCCATTACTTTTAAAATCTAATACTTTGTTTTACTTGTATGTATGCATGCTCTTGTGTCAATGATTAATTTTGTCGAATAGAGGTAGCTAATCCTATTGCATTGTTTCCCTTAAATTGTTCACCCTGCCACTACCTTAGGAATATTATCCTCACCGTGAATTAGAGCCCGTGAATGATTTAGGCCCTTATTTGTCTTTACGTTATGATGCTTAGCAATGCTTAGTTACCGGTAGAATTGGGCGGTTATCGACCTAGTCGATAGCCTTGATCACATACAACATATTATCGCTATGATTTCAGCCTTGTACCATGTTTACTTGTGAAAACTAAAATCTAAAAACAAAATGATTTAGACTTGGGCATAATGGTATGTTGGTGTGCTTCGGTGTGGATCGAATGGTGCCCGAGTCAACAAGGACCGAACATCTTGTTACACTGAACCAAGCATTTTAGCGTGCTAACCACACTAGAGGGTATGGGACCTCTCTTGACTTAGTACTTTGGCGTGTATTGGCTCCGGGTCGCAGAGAGCCGCAGGAGGGATGGTGCTGGGAGCATTGTAGTGTCCGAAAGGTTTCCCCCCCGTAACGGGTGGTTGTCTTTCGGCTTGCAATGTAAGCGTATGGGTTTCTATCCATACGAGCGGCTCGTAGTTAATACACAATATTGGAAATGTCTCGTAGGACTTAGCCGTGCCAGCATACCTTCGGAAGTGTGCGTGTGGCTTAAAGGCGGTCTGAAGTGTGGGTACATTGGTACACCCCTGCAGGGTTAAAACTATTCGAATAGCCTCGTCCTAGGTTATGGACACGCTTGGCAAGGTCTTTCAAGAGTTAGACTACAACCTTTTAAAATTAAAACTTGACATGGGTGGTACGAATCTGGGATTCGTGCTATGTGTGGTGGCTATTGGGTTAGTCACCAATAGGTGGTTACTCTTGTACTTATTGTATCGCTGTTATTTCAACAATTACAATCAATTTGTCAAATTGCTTTGAATCTATTACATTATTGCAAATGAAAACTTGCTTTATGCTAAAAGTCAGTCCAGAGCCCCCTCCACTTAAATAAAGCTTGCATGTAGTTAATTATAGTTCTGTTATCCCTACACGTCAGTCTTGCGAGTACAAAAACAATTTTTGTACTCAGTTGCTTTGCTTAATGTTTTGTTGCAGAGGAAGAAGGTGAGCCCCAAGGGCTTCCCTTTTGTGAGACGTGCTTCGGGTTTGGCGACTAGCTTGGCGGCCCGGTTGGTTGCCTTGTGGGTAAAGGCACACTAATTGGCTCTTTTGTCTTTGCCATCTTATGGCCCTTTGCTTCCGCTGTCTATTTGTTATTTTGTTGCTTTTGGGCCGGTTGGCCCTTGTTGTAATAAATCCCTATTATGTATGTCTTTTGTTAGATCTGTTGTATGGAATTGATGCATGATTTTGTAACGGGGTGTGTATACTGCATTTCTGGGAAGTATACATATCTCGGGGCTTGGTTTATTTGATTTGTGATGCTAGGGTCAATGGAAGACTAAGCCTTACAAGTCGAATAAACCGGGGTCCCCACAAAGTTGGTATCAGAGCCATACTCGACCAGTGAAAACCCCTAGCTTGGTCGCCTCTAGGATATTTTGAAAACTTACTTTCAAAAGATTTGAAAGCTTAAGTAAGTCCTCATATTTTATTCCTTACCTATCTTAGCTTTCTTCTCTCGTCTTGCTCTAATTTGAGTTCAAAAAGTGGTTTCCCTTTCCTTCTTTCAAAAGGTAGTGTTAGCGTTTAAATTGGGTTTTGGGAACCAATGAGTTTGGCAAATTGAAGTGTTAGCTGCCCTCTGCAAGGTCTTGAAGCTTCTGGAATGGTGAATTTCGACTAGAGGCTTGGATGCAAAATCTGGACAGCAAGCGCCAATTTCCGGACAGCAAGCTCAAAGGTTCTAAGGAAGGTAGATAAGGAGAGGATAATTCAACTAAGGCTTGTGGGGATAAAAGGGTAAGACGTGATATGAATTTGTTAAAGTGCCTATCAGTCCTTTAGGTGGTCCTACCTTGCTTTTGTGTGCATGGAACCAAGGGTTGCATTCTGAAATTGCATTCCTCAAACTGATTGCTCGTTTTTCCATACGAGTTAGTCATACCAGGAAGTTGATTTTGTAAAATTGAGATCTTGCGTTGATTTTATGCTGGTTTTTGAGCTTCTGGAGTTCATTTGGTAGAGATGTTAATTGTTTTCCTTGCCTTCAGTTTTCGGGTTTGTCCCTTATCCATCTTAGTATCTATCCCCACCCTAACGTTCAGCAGGACCCCCCTGTCCTTGGTGTTTCCTCCGCGTCCTTCAGTTTCTAATCTTCGGGTTCGCGCTAACCCATCTCTTCGTAACAGGATGTCCGGACAGGCGGGCGGACTAGGTCGACAAGTCGGGTGGGATGAAGGTCTCCCTAGCCCCAACTGTCCAGACATGGATTGCAAGCGCCTCCCCTCTGGTGATTGTGGTGGATTTTGGTTCCCTTTTTGCTGTGGCCATGGTAAAAAGAGTCATGTCGCTGAAGGTTGCAACCCTGGGAAGACCAAGGTCTGCCGGCGCTGTGGTGAGAAAGGACACTTCGACATCGAGTGTACTACAGCCTGCCCAAATTGCGATGAAGACCACTTACCCGGAAACTGTCCGACTGCCAAAGTCACTTGTTTTCTCTGCGAGGGAAGCACTCACTATCCCAAAGAGTGTAGCATGAACCTGGTGATCGCCAGATCATTAAAATTTCAGCGGCTACTTCTTCGGTCGTCTACAAGTATCGCAATCGCCAATGCTTCCAGACCAGAGAAGTTCTTGGATGATTTGTCTGTGGAGCTGCAGGGCAAATTACCAGTCTATTCCTTTCCCGAGTTTCAACTTACGGTCGAGAATCCCGTAGTTGTTGGGGCGTAAAGAAGAAGCCTAAGGATCGTCGTGGCGTCAACAAATGGCGGATGCCACTTGCTTCTTCTGTAACAACATGGGTCACTATGCGCATAGTTGTCCTAAAGAGCTTGCAGCAACCCCTTGCCCTCCGCGAGCCGTATTTCAGTCTCATGCACCTGCGGCCCAGCAGCAGGGTGGCCCCCGTGATCTGGCCGTTATCACGTGCTTCTATTGCCACAAGAAGGGGCATTACGCCAACAGTTGCCCCATGAAGCATCAGGAGCGGAAGGCAGTTCGTGATCAAGTCAACTCCGTGTCCGCTGAAGAAGTTCAGGAGGCGCCTGACGCTGTGTTGGGTACGCTTCTTGTTTACTCTTACCCTGATACGGTATTATTCGATTCAAAGACGTCTCATTCCTTTATATCATGATACCATATCCCTATCTTTTACTGCTGATGGTGATCTTCATCTTGCTCCATCATTGGTGCCTAGCCCCACCTCGGTTTCATCAAGCCTTGCTAGCCTACCTCGTTTTCCCCAAGAAGAATGCTACCATCTGGATTGTCCTCGGTCGTTTGACTCGAGCGACACCTTTCTGTCCCTATACATCCAAGGACATCACATTCAAGTTTTTGCCTCCAAATTTCTATGGCCTAAGCGGCCGTAATCCCTCTTAGGAACTAACTGCGGAGGGATGACTCCGTATAGCTAGTTATCAAGTCAAGGTCCCATTCGCTTGTGGAGTAACGGACAAATCGCTCCACCAACCAACAACGATCTTGCCCGCCACCTTTTGAATCTAGGAAGATCTCTCACCACAACCCTTGCCCTATCTGAACTTGTTAAGCTTCCCCGTGTCGACTATAGTGACACGTTTTCTACCAGTCAAAACCAAGTTTCGTACCGGTCACTTGGCTAAGTTGTACACCTCAAGAGTCGTAAGCTTGCAAGGCACCGATGGTGCTCTGTGCCCATGTTCGGACTACCCCCTTTCTTTTTCCGAGTGAGCCAAATCTCGGGACGAGATTTTTGGTAAGGGGGGGAGAGTTGTAACATCCCAAGTTTTAGACTTGTGTTCTAATGTAAGAAAATGAGGGGAATTTAAAAACTTTTTCTTACATCTTGTATTTCCTGGTTGTACTGAACAGCTTTTGTACAAGAAGTTATGGGATTACAAGTCACAAGTCACTCTGATCGAAAACCTTGCCTTCCAAAAACATTCTTGTCAAACCTTTGATCATCTCCGGAAATATTTTTCCTGAGTTCTTGGGATGGTATGTGACCCTCTGAAAAATTTCACAATTTTTAGAAATTATTCAATGTTTTTGGGGTCACAAACTTATTCAATTCGTCAAATCGGGAACCAGACCTTGTTGAATTTTGGAGGAAAATGTATAGTACAAAACCTCTGCAAAATTTACACAAGGTCAATAACTCAGCTAGCAAGCTCCTGTTAAAACTTCATAATTTTGGAGTTAGTTTGCTGCCTCAAATAATTCTCCTTAGATCAGCTCTTGTTGGAACTCGATTCGGAACCCTAGATCTCGAGTCCGACTCGCACCAGTCGGGCTCACCGTCGGGCTCGGTTGAGCCAGCTCCTAGACCTCCTCGGCTCGGTCTCGTGTTCGCGTGAGCTGGGCCGTCGGATTGTGGCCGTGAGGCTCACGACCTTCCGGGGTGCGCTAGCCTCCAGAGGTTTGAGGTACTCGTGGCCGCCCATCCCCAATCTAAAGGCCCACGACCTCCCCAGGACCTCCTCACTCGCAAAGGACCTCCCCACCTCGGGTGATCTGGGACGTCCAGGACCACCCGAGTGCATCGTGACGTTTAGGACCTCCTCGCCACGTTCTTCTTCCTCCCGACCTCCCCGAGGTCTGGTCATCTCGCTTGTCACGCTTTGTGTGTGTGTCGAGACCAGGCAGTTGGGAGCAGTGAGATGTCACCTTTATGTCCTTGTCAACGGCTACCTCTGACAACCTTTATTTCGTATCAGCACCTTTTTCTCAAAGTCCTCCTTTCCACCGGCCCTGTCGTTTCATGTACTTTCATGGCGGGACTTTTGACTTAAGTGCACCATGGAGCTCCACCTTGCTCCCTTCCTTTGCTCTCTCGGCTTTATTGAAACCCCAGCTCCTCACTCAATCTTTTAGACTTCCTCTCCTCATCCAGCCTCTTTGTGGTCACTTGGGTTCATTTCTCAAAACTCCGAGACCTCCATTGTCTGGCTTTGAAGCTCCTTGAAGACATCCGAGCTCCAGTGGTTCAATTGCATTTCTTGGCACGCCGACTTGTCCATTTGGGCACTTTGGGCATTTCCTAACTTACCTTGTTTGGCCTCCTCGTGGATTGTCAAAGTGGGAACACGTTCCTTGAAGTCGAATTTCTTTCTTCCTCATCTCCGGCTTGCACCATTGTCGCCGAGCTCTTTCGCCATCCCGGACCTCCTCCATTCTCGGTGAGTACCTTAGCTTTGGAAATCCGGCTCTGTTGGTCCTCGTTAGCTTTCCTTTGTCGCCTCTGCACCTCCGCGGTTATCTCCGCCTAGCCGCTTGATGGGTGAGCTTTGCTCTAGTTTTTGGCACCCTTAGATCCTCCTCGTTATTTAGAGTTCACCGCGTCCTGGTTCCCGCGGCATGGACCACGTCGACGGGCGGCAGCCGTTGAGCGCCGGGATGTTGCCGCAAGCTCCCATTTTCGTCGTCTTTTAGGACAGCTTTAATGCACAATCATTGCTAATCATTGGTGCATTAATCATGTAATAATCCGCGCTGTGGTGTCATTGGCATGTGGGCCATGGGCTTAGAAATTAAATCCAGAAGCCTTTTAGTGCCCTTTTTGGTTCATTTATTGCCAATCATCAAGGGCAATAGATTTGTCTTAGCCGCCTGTTGTCATTGTCCCGAGGTCCCGCGCTTTAACAAAGACCTTGGACCTCCTCGGGTTCTTCGTGACCGTCTAGACCTCCCCAAGTTTAGATCTGGACCTTTAGATCTTTCCGCGAAAACCTTTTAGTATAAGACCTCCCTCGGTCCTTTTGCAAAGGCCACCTCTGAGCCACTCTCGAGGTCCTCTTTGCAAAAAGAGCACCCCCGGTCCTTGTTAGAAACCCTCAGGACCTCCTCCTTTGGATCAGTAGCGTTAGACCTCCTTCTGTGGATCTAGACCGTTGGGACCTCCTCTGTGAGATTCGACCGTCCCGACCTCTTTCCTTGGATTTAAACCCTTAGGACCTCCCTAGTGCTCGGAACCGCGGATCTCGATCGGACGGTCACGACCTCTGATAGCGCGTGGACCTCCTTTGCGTGCGCTGTGCATGCACCGGTCGTGGCCGTTGGATCAGATCTCAACGGTCCGCACCTCCCTGTCGGGAGAAGGTCTTTCCGTGAGTTGTTCTTCAAGTGCATGGCCTGCGATGCAAGATCAACGGCCCACGACCTCTCCTTTGTCTTCCAGTTCATTTGGACCTCCCGAGAGCTCAAGTTTTCTAGTCTTTTGATGTTCCAAATTTCAAAAGTGCATAACTTTGTCATTTTAACTCCTTTTTGAATGATTCCAGTTGCTGTAGCTCTGTTAGAATATGAACTTTAATCTGAGAATGAATTTAGGCAATCATTATGAAATAGAAAATGATATAAACTGCATGAACTTATTTAATATGAAATAGTGGTTTAGAAATTCATTGAAAATTTGTAAACGATAATTTATTCTCTGTAATACCTAGCTGAGCAAACTAAGTTTTGTTAAGACCCACTAGGATTGTACTGTAATATAGAATAGGTCTTCATTTGATCCTTGCCATTGAAATTAATGGTTCACTAGTTTTAGCACTTAGAAAAATCATAACTAATTCATTTCAAATCCAAATTGTTCAAACTCAGTTTTGCTGTTGTTAGGATAACCATACCTACCCACCATAAAAATTTCAAGTTCCAGATCATTCTAGAAATTTTCGTCATGAACAGTAACCGTAATTAATTTATTTATGATTTTTCAGGCTGAGAGAACTTAGATTAGCCATATCTTTTTCATGCTAAGTCCAAATGACCTGTTTCTTGTTTCTAAATTTGTCTAAAATCAACCTCTAGCTGCTGTAGAAATTTCATTGCATTTGGATAACTTTTGCTGTTGAGTTTTATTTGGAGTTCTTGTTCTTATTTGGTTATCGCCTTTTCGCGTTAGGTTCGAAGGAATTATTGATTACGTGAGTGAATCCTCTGCAGCAAGAAAGTGATCTATAGCAAGGCAAGCAGTTTGATCATATCCACTCCATCCCATTACTTTTAAAATCTAATACTTTGTTTTACTTGTATGTATGCATGCTCTTGTGTCAATGATTAATTTTGCCGAATAGAGGTAGCTAATCCTATTGCATTGTTTCCTTAAATTGTTCACCCTGCCACTACCTTAGGAATATTATCCTCACCGTGAATTAGAGCCCGTGAATGATTTAGGCCCCTTATTTGTCTTTACGTTATGATGCTTAGCAATGCTTAGTTACTGGTAGAATTGGGCGGTTATCGACCTAGTCGATAGCCTTGATCACATACAACATATTATCGCTTATGATTTCATCCTTGTACCATGTTTACTTGTGAAAACTAAAATCTAAAAACAAAATGATTTAGACTTGGGCATAATGGTATGTTGGTGTGCTTCGGTGTGATCGAATGGTGCCCGAGTCAACAAGGACCGAACATCTTGTTACATCAACCAAGCATTTTAGCGTGCTAACCACACTAGAGGGTATGGGACCTCTCTTGACTTAGTACTTTGGCGTGTATTGGCTCCGGTCGCAGAGAGCGCGGGGAGGGATGGTGCTGGGAGCATTGTAGTGTCCGAAAGGTTTCCCCCCCGTAACGGGTGGTTGTCTTTCGGCTTGCAATGTAAGCGTATGGGTTTCTATCCATACGAGCGGCTCGTAGTTAATACACAAGATTGGAAATGTCTCGTAGGACTTAGCCGTGCCAGCATACCTTCGGAAGTGTGCGTGTGGCTTAAAGGCGGTCTGAAGTGTGGGTACATTGGCACACCCCTGCAGGGTTTAAAACTATTCGAATAGCCTCGTCTAGGTTATGGACACGCTTGGCAAGGTCTTTCAAGAGTTAGACTACAACCTTTTAAAATTAAAACTTGACATGGGTGGTACGAATCTGGGATTCGTGCTATGTGTGGTGGCTATTGGGTTAGTCACCAATAGGTGGTTACTCTTGTACTTATTGTATCGCTGTTATTTCAACAATTACAATCAATTTGTCAAATTGCTTTGAATCTATTACATTATTGCAAATGAAAACTTGCTTTATGCTAAAAGTCACCCAGAGCCCCTCCACTTAAATAAAGCTTGCATGTAGTTAATTATAGTTCGTTATCCCTACACGTCGGTCTTGCGAGTACAAAACAATTTTTGTACTCGGTTGCTTTGCTTAATGTTTTGTTGCGAGGAAGAAGGTGAGCCCCAAGGGCTTCCCTTTTGTGAGACGTGCTTGGGTTTGGCGACTAGCTTGGCGGCCGGTTGGTTGCCTTGTGGGTAAAGGCACACTAATTGGCTCTTTTGTCTTTGCCATCTTATGGCCCTTTGCTTCATTGTCTATTTGTTGTTTTGTTGCTTTTGGGCCGGTTGGCCCTTGTTGTAATAAATCCCTATTATGTATGTCTTTGTTAGATCTGCATGTATGGAATTGATGCATGATTTTGTAGCAGGTGTGTATCTTGCATTTCAGGAAGTATACATATCTCGGGGCTTAGTTTATTTGATTTGTGATGCTAGGGTCAATGGAAGACTAAGCCTTACAAGTCGAATAAACCGGGGTCCCCACACTAGGCTTAGTAGTAGAAGGTCGATGTTCACCTATAGTTCATGTATCTATTCAGGCTAACTATCGCGACTGAGAAAATACTTGTCAACATAGCATGCATACATACATTTGAAATTAAAATATTAGCATGCGAACATAATAGGATCAACGTGCATCAAAGGAAGTGTTGGAGATATGCCCTAGAGGCAATCATAGAGATGATGATATTTCGTTGTATCCATGATTTAATAAATGTTCCTTGAATATTGCCTTTGTGTTGATTAACAAGTATGTGACTTGTTTGTGAAACTCTTTACTTATATGGTTATTCTAAAGTTGTCCCTAGTCGGAGTTCATGTGAGGACACACGTGAATGATGGATTAGCACATGTATCGGTTGATGACCATGTTTCACAGGTCATAGACATGGAGATGTCAAACCAATAATGTGGACACATGTTTAGAAAATGGGGTTGGACCGACCCAACATGAGACATAGCAATTATACTTATGGTTCTCTCTACACAATGTGTACGACTTGTCCTTAGACCTGAGATTGTCGCATGTACTTGAGATGTGAATCGACCTACTTAGGGGCTATCAAACGCTACTCCGTAACTGGGTAGTTATAAAGGTAGCTTTCGGGTTTGTCATGAAGCATGCTGCGAGGCATGGTCAGTCGAGATGGGATTTGCCCTCTCTGCAGAGAGATATCTCGGGCCTCGGTGATCGGATCCGAAATGCATGGCCATGCTACTTAAGGTTAAGAGTTAACCTAGTAATGGATTCCAGATAACAGGATCGAGAAAGAGTGGTCAGCTTGGAGCTCGACCGAATATCGTGAGGCAAAGGGATTGACATGTACATAACGTTGTGATGGTTCGTCCGATATGATCTTTGTGTACGTTTAGGAGTTGGCACGTCTTGGTAGAGGCCGCTACCAACTATTGACCAAGTCTGTGTACTCGCGTCATGTCTAAACATACGTGAACCCATAGGGTCACACACTTAAGGGGCTGAAGCCTAATTCGGATTGGATCCGAATTAGACTGGGCATTGAGTCCTAATGGGCCTCTATTTGTAGAAGCCCATTGTAAGGACGTCTATAAAAGGAGGGCAGGGGCGCACAGGATTAAGGGATGAGTTTTTCGTGACATCCTCAAACCCTAGCCGCCACCCCTCCCACGCCCTAGTCGTTCGCGCGGATCTAGTAGTTCGGCGTGCGTCGCTTCCTCCCGTACGTGTGGATACCTTTGAAGACGTTGCATCTGTAGCGTTGGGACGAACCGCAAGAGAGGAGCTGTACGTGGGACGCCACGACGAGGACGAGGAAGTAGTACGACTACTCTGCCCCGACGGGCTGCATCAACTTAGTACGACTACTCTGCCCCGACGTGCTGCATCAACTTCTGCACCTGCGCGTCTAGTGGTAAGACCGTGATCTATAACTGCAGTGATCTTGGTTTACGGGTAGAATTGTTTTTAATTTGCGCTAGTGTAGCTTACCCGTTACCCTTCAGGAAGAACTACTTGCCTTGCTAGAGATAACTTTCTTGCTATAGAGGATCACTCTCGTACTCAACAAATTCGTCAGAACCTATCGAAGCAATCGAGAATAAACAATAAGAACGAATAACACCAAAAATACTCAAAAAATCAAATTCACCCAAAAAATCATGAAATTTACACAAAAGGTATAGAATGATTTTAAATGAATTTAGCAACAAAAATCAATCAATTTGGATGTAGCATGCAAAAGTTATAGCCTAAACAAAAAATAGCTTTTGATAAAAATGCTGAAAATCCCTCTCGGGTACTATTCATGCAAAAATTTCCAGAGAGTTGTGAACATGAAAATTTAATGGTAGACAGAGCATGACATTCTAAGAACAAAATATTTTGTTCACTTTGTTTGGAGTTAAAGTAATTTTCTATGATTTTTCAAAGTTGATGAAAGACCTGTGGCCAAGAGATGATTGATGAAAGGCTGCAGTAGTTGTGGAGAATGTACTGCAGTGGTCGGAGAAGCTGCAGTGGTTGGGGAAAGATATCACTTCCGCACCTGCGCGTCTAGTGGTAAGACTGTGATCTATAACTGCAGTGATCTTGGTTTACGGGTAGAATTTTTTTTAATTTGCGCTAGTGTAGCCTACCTGTTACCCTACAGTGGTATCAGAGCGGTTGCTGTCATGTTATAGGTTCGGGTGATTTGCATATGGCGATATGTAAATCGGTATGATCGATGTGATCGATTGTATAGTTCTGGTAATGGATTGATCTGGTTTCCGTGATCATGCTGCTAAGGTCGTGAAACAACATACCCCTACCGGTCGGATTCGCCATCGGGGTAGACAGTGACACGTAAAACCGGTTGCGGAATGCGAAGATCAATATGATTGGTCGAATCGGAACCTGGATTAATAATCGATGTACCGTGATCGTGCAATCGGGCTCCATGAGCTGAAAGTTGTCTCGGTTCTCAAACCACGGCATGCTGCACGCGAAGATCAATACAAATTGGTCGAATCGGAACAGTAGTCGATTTGTGGTAAATATGATTTGCCGATCAAAATCCTAAGTAAAAATTGCATAGATTGCATAGATACCGCGAGGGGCGCTGCCCCTTCGAACCCCGCGGGGGGAAACCCCCTCGACCCCTTATCCGGCAGATTGCAATTCTATGCATAACTTGTTTTTGCAAGATGTATGTGACCAGTATGGCCTAATGTGTATGTGATGCATGTTTGTAATATTTTCATGACCTGCGTGTCGTGGGTTCGGCAACACTGCTGGAGCCATTGTGTTGTCAAAGTATTGTATTAACGGTCTGTGTGCTGACTTGTGATGATTCCTTGTATCCATGTATTTTATTACTAGCTGTTATGAGTAATAGCCTATATTAGTACTCGGAGGACACATCACTTGGAGGGATGGCACACATGAACCATGGAGATGGAGATCATCATGGTGGACAGATTCTATGGCGATGGAGATCACCATGAGAAAATGGGCCATACTGAGTCATAACTGTGTGAATGTTATTCCTGTTGTTTTACTCCTATGCATGTTTGAATGGTAGAAGTATAGCGATCCCTCACAAAATGTTAAGTTAAACATATGCCCTCCCAACTAAACTCTGCACCATCCCATGTCTTGTAAATTGATGGTGGGTCTATAAAATTAGGGCACCATCAACTTTCCTTGACTAGCTGGGTTTTGTATCGGATACCTACATGCATAAGGGTTGGTGAACTTAACAAGGTTATCATAAAGGTTATGGGCCTTGGGGCATAAAGGTTGGGCGCCGGGGCATAGAGATGTCACTCAACAACAAGAGTCATATAGAGATATGATTAGCAAGGTGTTGCTTACCGAATTACCTTGTCTCCTAGCGGTGATGCAAAAGCTCACTAGTAGACTCGTTAATTGCGGATCTTGAATCGCTAAGAATCAATAGAGGGATGTTGATTTTAGTAGGAGTACATTCTATTAAATTTGTTTAATACAGTTTACTCTATCATGGTTTTATTTGTCTTAGTATTTTGCATTTCCTATTGTAGATCAATGGCATCTAGCAACCGCGCACACCCTTTTGCTTTGCGATCGATTCTTGAGAAAGAAAAATTAAATGGAACAAACTATTCGGACTGGGTCCGTAACCTGAGAATTGTTCTCAGGGCAGATAAAAAGGAAAACATTCTGGACACCCCAATCCCAGAAGAGCCTGCTAACAATGCGGCTGCTGCTGTTAAAACTGCCTACAAGAAAGCATGTGATGAATCTCTTGAGATTAGTTGTCTTATGCTTGCATGCATGGAACCTGACCTTCAAAAGTAGTTTGAGGATCAGGAACCGTATGATAAGATCATGGTGCTTAAGGACATGTTCCAGACACAGGCCAGGACTGAACGGTTCAATGTCTCTAAGGCTTTTCTGGAATGCAAGTTAACAGAAGGTGCACCCGTAGGCCCACATGTGATCAAAATGGTTGGTTACAGTCAGACTTTGGATAAACTTGGTTTTCCAATTGGCCAAGAGTTGGCAACTGATTTTATTTTAGCGTCTCTTCCACCTAGCTATGGACATTTCATTTCGAACTACCATATGCATGGGGTGGAAAAGGGCCTTAATGAGCTTTGTGGGATGCTCAAAGCAGAGAGTGACATTAAGAAGTGTGCGGGGCCTAGCCATGTGATGGTCATGAGAACAAGTCTAGCTTCAAGAAAAGGGTAAGAAGCCATGGCCAAAGAATAAGGGCAAGGTTAAAGATATGATCTCAAGCCAACGCCTAAGCCTAATCTTGAACTCGAGCCGAGACAGTATGCTTCTATTGTAAAGAACCGCCACTGGAAGAAAGCGCAAGAAGTACATGGATTCCGAGGAATGCAAGAAGAAGGCCGAAGTAAGACTTCCACCCATGGTACACTTGTCATAAATGTTTTCATTTTTCTCTTGATTCTCCTATTAACTCTTGGGTATTTGATACCGGATCGCTTGCTCACATTTGCAACTCGATGCGGGGCTAATAAGAAGTAGAGGAGTCGCAAGAGGTGAAGTTGATTTTCGCGTCGGAAATAAAGCAAGAGTTGCTGCATTGACCGTCGGCACCATGCAACTTCAGCTTCCTTCAAGATTTATTATGGAATTGAATAATTGTTATTATGTTCCTAGTATGAGTCGAAACATTTTATCCCCCTCATGTTTGATGAGAGATGGTTATTCATTTGCAAGTAAAGACAATGGTTGTTTGATCTCTAAAAATGAAATGTTTATGGCTTTTGCGCCCATTGTGAATGGGTTATTTATTTTAAATCTTGATGATGCGCCTATCTTTAATATAAATGCTAAAAGACTTCGACCTAATAATTTGAATCCCACCTATGTTTGGCATTGTCGTTTGGGTCACATAAGTGAAAAGCGCATGAAGAAGCTCCATGCTGATGGTCTTCTAACTTCGTTTGATTTTGAATCATACGAGACATGTGAAGCTTGTTTGCTTGGTAAGATGACCAAATCACCTTTCAAAGGTTCTTTTGAGAGGGCATTAGACTTGTTGGAAATCATACATACTGATGTATGTGGACCAATGAGCACGACTGCTAGAGGTGGATTTCATTACTTCATAACTTTCACTGATGATTTTAGTAGATATAGCTATGTCTACTTAATGAAGCATAAGTCTGAAACTTTTGAAAAGTTCAAAGAGTTCCAGAATGAAGTTGAAAATCAACGTGCCAAGAAAATTAAGGCTCTGCGATCGATCGTGGTGGTGAGTATTTGAGTCATGAATTTAGCAATCATCGAAGAGTTGCGGAATTGTTCCACACCTAACACCGCCGGGCGCCTCAAAGAAACGGGGTATCCGAGCGGCGTAATCGGACCTTGTTGGATATGGTTCGATCGATGATGAGCTAGTCAGATCTACCATTATCCTTTTGGGGTTACGCTCTAGAAACGGCAGCTTTCACACTTAATAGGGTACCATCTAAATCCGTAGTTAAGACACCATATGAGATATGGACTGGGAAGAGTCACAGTTTGTCTTTTCTAAAGATTTGGGGATGTGAGGCGTTTGTCAAGCGACTACAGTCGGACAAGCTCACACCCAAGTCGGATAAATGCATTTTCGTGGGATATCCGAAGGAAACCTTTGGATATTACTTCTACAACCGATTAGAGGGCAAAGTGTTTGTCGCTCGAAGTGGTGTTTTCCTAGAGAAAGAGTTTCTCAATAGGGAGACAAGTGGAAGAACGGTGCAGCTTGAAGAGGTTCAAGATGAACCAATTGGGGAAGACTCGACGAATGATGCCCATGCGGCAGAACAAGTTGAGGAACCCATGGCAAAGGAAGCACCACCACCACGAAGGTCGGAAAGGCTCCGCAATGCGCGATATATGTTATTGTTAGACAATGATGAGCCTACGACCTATGTGGAAGCAATGATGGACCCAGACTCTGAGAAATGGCATAGTGCCATGAGATCCGAGATAGCATCCATGGGAGACAATCAAGTTTGGAATTTGGTTGACCAGCCTGATGGTGTTAAAACCATAGAGTGCAAATGGATCTATAAAAGGAAGATTGATATGGATGGAAATGTTCATATCCATAAAGCTCGACTTGTCGCAAAAGGTTTTCGGAAAGTTCAAGGAGCTGACTACGATGAGACCTTCTCGCCTGTAGCGATGCTTAAATCTATACAGATCATTCTAGCTATTGCTACATATTTCGACTATGAGATATGGCAGATGGATGTCAAAACGGCTTTCCTTAATGGAAATTTAACCGAGGACGTGTATATGATACAGCCCGAGGGTTTTGTCGATCCAAACAATGCTAGAAAAGTATGCAAACTTCAAAAATCCATTTATGGATTGAAGCAAGCATCTCGGAGTTGGAACATTCGTTTTGATGAAGTGGTCAAAGGGTTTGACTTCATCAAAACGAAGAAGAATCTTCTTGTTTACAAGAAGGCAAGTGGGAGCTCACTCGTATTTCTAATCTTATATGTAGATGACATATTACTGATTGGAAATGATATTCCTATGCTCGAGTCCGTTAAGACCTCACTGAAAAATAGTTTTTCAATGAAGGACTTAGGGGAAGCGGCATATATTTTGGGTATTAAGATCTATAGAGATAGATCAAAAAGGCTAATAGGATTAAGCCAGAGTACTTACATTGATAAAGTGTTGAAACGGTTCAACATGGAGGAGGCAAAGAAAGGGTTCTTGCCCATGTCTCATGGCATAAATCTTGGCAAGACTTAGTATCCTTCGACAACTGATGAGCGAGATCACATGAGTAAGATTCCATATGCTTCGGCCATTGGATCTATCATGTATGCTATGATATGTACTCGCCCAGATATTTCCTATGCTCTAAGTGTTACGAGCAGATACCAGGCTGATCCCGGTGAGAGTCACTAGACAGCGGTTAAAAACATCCTCAAGTATTTGAGAAGAACTAATGATGTGTTCCTAGTCTACGGAGGTGAGGAAGAGCTCGTTGTAAATGGTTACACCGATGCAAGCTTCCAAACTGACAAAGATGATTACAAATCGCAATCGGGTTTTGTGTTCATTTTGAACGTGAAGTGCGGTCGCTGGAAGAGTTCCAAGCAGAGATCGTTGTCGCTCTACAACGGAGGCCGAGTACATTGCGGCTTCGAGCGGCAAGAAAGGAAGGTGTTTGGATAAGGAAGTTCATAACTGAACTAAGTGTGGTTCCTAGTGCGTGCAGTCCTCTGGATCTTTACTGTGATAACAGTGGGGACATTGCGCAAGCCAAGGAGCCGAGGAATCACCAAAAGAACAAACACATACTGCGGCGGTTTCATCTCATTCGAGAGATCCTCAATCGAGGAGATTTAAAGATATGCAAAATACACACGGATTTGAATATTTCAGATCCTTTGATGAAGCCTCTCCCACAGCCTAAGCATGAGGTGCACACAAGAGCTATGGGTATTAGATATCTTCTAGATTGACTCTAGTGCAAGTGGGAGACTGTTGGAGATATGCCCTAGAAGCAATCGTAGAGATGATGATATTTCGTTGTATCCATGATTTAATAAATGTTCCTTGAATATTGCCTTTGTGTTGATTAACAAGTATGTGACTTGTTTGTGAAACTCTTTACTTATATGGTTATTCTAAAGTTGTCCCTAGTCGGAGTTCATGTGAGGACACACGTGAATGATGGATTAGCACATGTATCGGTTGATGACCATATTTCACAGGTCATAGACATGGAGATGTCAAACCAATAATGTGGACACATGTTTAGAAAATGGGGTTGGACCGACCCAACATGAGACATAGCAATTATACTTATGGTTCTCTCTACACAATGTGTACGCCTTGTCCTTAGACCTGAGATTGTCGCATGTACTTGAGATGTGAATCGACCTACTTAGGGGCTATCAAACGCTACTCAGTAACTGGGTAGTTATAAAGGTAGCTTTCGAGTTTGTCATGAAGCATGCTGCGAGGCATGGTCAGTCGAGATGGGATTTGCCCCTCTCTACCTGAGAGAGATATCTCTGGGCCCCTCGAGTGATCGGATCCAGAAATGCATGGCCATACTACTTAAGGTTAAGAGTTAACCTAGTAATGGATTCCGGATCACAGGATCGAGAAAGAGTGGTCATCTTGGAGCTCGACCGAATATTGTGAGGCAAAGGGATTGGCATGTACATAACATTGTGATGGTTCGTCCGATATGATCTTTGTGTACGTTTAGGAGTTGGCACGTCTTGCTAGAGGCCGCTACCAACTATTGACCAAGTATGTGTACTCGCGTCATGTCTAAACATACGTGAACCCATAGGGTCACACACTTAAGGGGCTGAAGCCTAATTCAAATTGGATCCGAATTAGACTGGGCATTGAGTCCTAATGGGCCTCTATTTGTAGAAGCCCATTGTAAGGACGTCTATAAAAGGAGGGCAGGGGCGCACAGGATTAAGGGATGAGTTTTTCGTGACATCCTCAAACCCTAGCCGCCACCCCTCCCACGCCCTAGTCGCTCGCGCGGATCTAGTAGTTTCGGCGTGCGTCGCTTCCTCCCGTACGTGTGGATACCTTTGAAGACGCTGCATCTGTAGCGTTGGGACGAACCGCAAGAGAGGAGTTGTACGTGGGACGTCACGACGAGGACGAGGAAGTAGTACGACTACTCTGCCCCGACGGGCTGCATCAACTTAGTACGACTACTCTGCCCCGACGTGCTGCATCAACTTCCGCACCTGCGTGTCTAGTGGTAAGACCGTGATCTATAACTGCAGTGATCTTGGTTTACGGGTAGAATTTTTTTAATTTGCGCTAGTGTAGCCTACCCGTTACCCTTCAGGAAGAACTACTTGCCTTGCTAGAGATAACTTTCTTGCTATAGAGGATCACTCTCGTACTCAACAAATTCGTCAGAACCTATCGAAACAATCGAGAATAAACAATAAGAACGAATAACACCAAAAATACTCAAAAAATCAAATTCACCCAAAAAATCATGAAATTTACACAAAAGGTATAGAATGATTTTAAATGAATTTAGCAACAAAAATCAATCAATTTGGATGTTGCATGCAAAAGTTATAGCCTAAACAAAAAATAGCTTTTGATAAAAATGCTGAAAATCCCTCTCAGGTACTGTTCATGCGAAAATTTCCAGAGAGTTGTGAACATGAAAATTTAATGGTAGACAGAGCATGACATTCTAAGAACAAAAAAAATTTGTTCACTTTGTTTGGAGTTAAAATAATTTTCTATGATTTTTCAAAGTCAAGAAAGTAGTGCACAAAACAATGGCAAAACAAGATTTTTAGAGACAGTAACATACTCAAAACCTATTCTACATTCAAGTACAGTAACAGAGGAAAATTTTTGTTCACTTTGTTTGGAGTTAAAATAATTTTCTATGATTTTTCAAAGTCAAGAAAGTAGTGCACAAAACAATGGTAAAACAAGATTTTTAGAGACAGTAACATACTCAAAACCTATTCTACATTAAAGTACAGTAACAGAGGAACCCACCAAGCTTGAGTTCACTCAAATTGGAGTTAAAATGAAATAGTTATGCATTTTTGAAGTTAAAAGATTTCTCAGTGTACAAATAATTGGTTTCCGGATTTTCTAAAGCATTAAATACTTTTCTCACTAAGCGCGGCGCTAGCTACGGTCGTTGACTAGTGGGGTCCAAAGAATAGTGCCATTTTCTATTAAACCTACAGATTAAACCAAACTGGCAAGTGGATCCCAACAGTCAAAGACTCAATCTTGTGGACTCGGTTCACCCATACACAAGCACGGTGCACAGCATACTAACGGCTAGGCCCACAAGTCATACTCTACTACGTTTCACTTAACCATTTCATTTCAGTTCATGGACCCCACTTGTCGGTGAAACATCAACTACAAAAGATGTTAACTACTGAGTTACTTAACCTAAACCGACAACGTTTAAACGCTAATGACCCACTACAGTAACTACTGGAGTTCCGACAACAGACGTGTGCGACCGTGAGTTTGCCACAGCCATCGCCGACTACTCCAACCCTGGCGGCGCCGGCTAAGGACTGAAATGGAAAGCTAGTGCACACGCGAAGCTAAGGGTACTAGAGGCGAGGCTTATGGCGACCTGCAGCGGCGACGCGCCGGAGATGAGTGGTGGTGCTCCTATGCTGAACATGCATGCAACTCTATGGCTCTGCATTAGTCAAGTAAGTGTGCACAGAAGCCTCTACGAGGTCAAGTGAACCTACCGAAGTGCTCTAGAGAGGACCAGCTGGACAGAGTTGTGTCGGCGTCGAGGAAGGCGATGACGGTGTGGATCTTCACTGTGGAGGGAATGGCTCAAGCTAAGAGGGGAGAAAAGAGAGGTTAAGGGAGCTCAAGTGAGACCATTAGAGCATGTTAAAGCGAGTAATCACCAGAAAGCTCACCCGAACGTCGACGAAGAAGAAAGGGGTTCTTACGGCCGGAGTTGAAGAACTTCCAAAACCCTCGGGCCCCTGTGAATGATCAAGGAGATGAGTGGAGGGAAACACTTCCTCATACCGAGGGACACAATATGACGCACAAAGGCGAGCAAATGGCTCGCGAAGGTTGACATGGCAATGGTGATCTGTGCTTAGCCACTGGCTCCAAAGACAAACACCGCGTCCCAGGCGCTACATGCAGAATCAAGGGCTCGCATTAGCACGAATGAGTGCGGCGAGGAAAGTAGATGGAGAGGGACAAGAAGGAGGGAAACCTACCCAAGCGAGTTGCGAGAGATTGCCCCCTTTCCCTCAGCCGCCGAGAGGGAAAGTGAGAACTAGAGGGTGAGATAGAGAGGGCTATAGGGCTCCAACGGCCAGGACGGAAGCGGTGTTAACAGGCAAAGCTCTTAGTGGAGGATGAGTGCGACAGATTGATGGCGGCGGCATGCATGGATAGAGGCGCTCCAAATGTCTCAGCCGCGTGGCGTGCAAGAGCTGAGCGCCCGTCAGCGAGAGGTGGAAGACACACCCGACAGGTGGGCCCAAAGTGTCAGCGAGAGAGTGAGGCGTGGTCCTTTCAGTGGCTTGGGTTAGTTTGATTAGTGGGTTAGACCGAGCCAAGCGATCTGAGTCGGACTCAAGCCTGTTGCGGTCGGAATGTTCGGACCGACCGGAGGCTGATCGGACGACAAAAATAGACGGTCCGATTGAGATTGAAGGGTCCAGATTGCATGTTCGTTCGGACGGTCCAAATGGCACCAATCAAATCGGACAGTCCAATTCGCTTTGCGTTAATTCGGACAAGGTCTGATCGTGGAGACGATTGGGTTCAACCAAGTGGCTTGGGTTCGGGTCCGAGTCCAAACAGTGGAAAGCTGATATATGGACAATAAGGCTGATATGATTAGGGATTTTGTTGACCTAGCAAAACACCTCCAAAATTCCTCAAATTTTTATGGGAGGTTACTAACTCTACGAAAAATCTTGTATAAATTTTCCAGAGTTTTTCATGTAATGAATTTTTCTCAAGAAATATTTCAAGGTTCTATCCTACAGTTTTGACCAAGGGTCAAACTGGTTTGCCTAGCCGTTTTAAAATAGCAAATAAAATCTTAAAATTATGAAATTTTTTAGAGGAGTCACTAGGGTGATCCAGAAGCTAAGAAAAATATTTCTAGAGACTGTTCACAAGATTTGTTTTAAAAACCTTAAAGGAGTATGCTTCTAATCAATGGAAGCATTAAGTTTTTTGAAATCAATAAAACCTAAGAAAGAATTTCCAGAAATTTTAAATAACAAACATGATGCATCAAAAGTGTTAATTTCTTATCATTTTTATACATTTTAAAAACAAACCTGAGTTTGGGATGTTACAGATAGCTTATGTATCACAGACGGTTTGTAGATGAAATCATCTATGATATATATTCTCTATATAGTCTCCAAGTAGTGGTTGCTTGTGCCTTTAAAGTTGGCTTAATATTATATATATATATATATATATATATATATATATATATATATATATATATATATATATATATATATATATTACTTTCTGGGATCATGAGGAGGATGAGACAACGACCACGGCAACTTCATCGAGCTGCAAGTTCAAGAAGCATGGTGCTGTGAGAGCGTATGGACATCTTTGTAACATCCCACCCAACATGAGCCTAGAATGCTACTGAACAAACCTAATAATTCTAACCAAGGCAATTTTAGTAAATTTACAGTAACCTCCCTTGTAAAGTTAATTACACTGGAGGTTCCAACATACAAATAATTCATAATTAACTAAGCCATCATCCGAGACATCAATAAGTAATCATAACATGCTAAGTCACTAACGGAACCAAAGGAGAATAAAATTCCACTACTCATCATTATTACACTTAATCCATGCATGTGACAAAATAAAACTAACAAAACCTTTGAGCAACTCGCCCAATTATTAAAAGATGATCTCAAGTTCATTCAACTTTGTTTGGTTCATGGTGATGTGTGTGTGACTATCAATCTACTTTCCCCATGCATGTCGTTCTTGGATCGGTACCTAAAACAACAATAAAAGCAAGAGTGAGACCACAGACTCAGCAAGTACAAAATAAAAGTTATAACTTCAACATCTATAGATAGAAATGCATCAATAAAATATCTCACATGCAAATGCAATGCTCAAGGATCCTTTCTCTTTATCTCTTTTGCATTTTACCGTAATACAAAGTATGCAACCGTGCTACATACCCATGTCCGTGCTCGCAAGCAGGGGACCAATGCCCATTACTCCGCAAGTAATGGGGACCTCAAGCCCACACTCCTCGAGTGTGGGGATCTCAGCCCGTCACTTTCACGACGGGATCTCAAAGGAAAACATACTTGGTCACCACGGACCAAGCCTCAACATGATTTCAATATGCACATGCTCAACTTTTATTCATCATCAATTTACCAAAAGACAACAACATCATGCAAGAATAGAGCATAGTCATACTTGGGACAACCACCGTTCTCAAGACAATCATCATGCTAGCATTCTTGCTACACTATCATATATCGAAACACACAAACATGGCCAATCAATCACAATCAAGTAACAAACAATGCACTTGCCTTAACCGCTGAGAACGGAGGACGTGAAGACGGTGCGCCTCGCATCAGTCTCTCACCTAAATCATTAGGAACATAAACTAAGACCATAGTAATGAACCACATGAATTATAAAAGCAAACACAACCTAGCGTAGCTTGCAACGCGATCCCGACTCCAATTCCCTAAATGCTGATCCAGCCTCTCTGTAAACAAATCATGTTCTAAAATTCATATCTTTTCGTACAGAGGTCCAAATTAGGTGTTCTTAGACTTCATTGAAAGGTTATCAAATTCCCCAACTAAACCTAGTTGGTGAGCCTCCCTGATTGTAATATCCCGTTTAGGTACAGAGAATATAAGGAGATTGAGAGATTCCTTATTTGCCTCGCAAAGAAACATGACAGAATCTGTAATCATCTTGCAACGTAATTTTCGCGACTGAAACGACTTCGAATGGAAAACCTCATAACTACAAAGTTGTAGATCATTTTCTATAGTACAATTTAGAGTCCTCATTTACCTAATTTGGAGTTCTAAAGTTTGAGATATGGGGCCCGCAAGGCAGGCCGTACAGAGAATCAAGGTCCGCAATGTAACACCCCAGCCCCACATGAGCCTAGAATGCTACTAAACTAGCACAATAACATTTTTACATTGAAACAATTCTCTAAAATCCGACAGAACCTCCTTTGTTTAGTTACTAAACTGGAGGTCCCAACATTTAAATATAACATAGTCAAATAATCCAACCTCCAGCATAAACAAGAGATAACCAAAACTATGCTAATCATCACTACAACATCCATAGCATGCTAAACAACTAAAGCATAAACAGAATGACATTCATAATCCTCTAATCAACTCTATTACAAATTATCCCAAGGATAGTGAGTAATCATAAGAAATTCTTTATGCAATTACTCAACTACTAATTTATCAATCTGTTAATCCAAATGTGAGTAGTTCGTGCAACTGTGCAACCAATTCTATTCCCTCCCATGCATGCCGTTCTTGTAAAGGGGTACCTAAAAACACAACAACAGCAAGAGTGAGTCCAAAGACCCAGCAAGTACATTAAATGGCAACAATAACATAGACTACTGTAATCATCAACATCCATATTCCATCTCAATTATAAACAAGACATATGCTCATGCTATGCAAGATGCTCAAGTGCACTTTCTCTTTCTCTTTAACTTTTGCATTTTACCGTAATGCAAGGTATGCAACCGTCATTGCATACCCATGCCCGTGCTCGCAAGCGCAGGACCAATTGCCCAATACTCCACAAGTAAAGGGGACCTCAAGCCCATACTGCAAGTGTGGGGACCATAAGCCCATCGTTTTCACGATGGGGACCTCTTCAAAGCCCATTCCATGAATGTGGGGACCTCAAGCCCGTCATCTACATGACGGGACTCAATCAGATGTACTTGGTCACTACGTGACCAAGGCGCCTAGATGCTCTCAACATGCGTATGTACTAGAATGTAACTTTCAACAACAAGTAAAAGCACGAGTACATACCACATCTCAATCATGAATAACATGTAGAGCATTATCACATACAAAATTACTCTTTAATCACAAATATGCCATAACCAAGTCTCATTCATATATATCACACTATCATCCATGTATGACTAGTACAGGAAAGACACGACCAATTTCAGCAATCAAACATAAATATTCTACAACCCGAATACTTGCAACCCGATCCTTCATCATAGTCATTTTATCAAACCAGTACTTGTAAGTATTGGGTACTTCAAAGTTGTGCATTTTTTGTCCTCACAAGACCAAGTCTAAGTATGATATCAATATGCACAAGCACCAACACTATTCATCATCAGAGTAACAAAAGCAATAACGACATTCATGTAAGGCATAACCATACTTTGAACATCCACCATTCTTGAAACAATCATCAATCAAGCAATCTTGCTACGCTGTCATATATCGAAAAGCACACAAACATGGCCAATCAATCACACCCATACAACAGACAATGCACTTGCCTCAACCGTGCGGGAACGAAGGACGCGAAGAGGGTGCCGCCTCCGGAACCAGTCCCCCACCTAAAAACCATTTAGGAGAATGCTAAGATAACAGTAATGGACCACTCAAACCAAAAGAGTAAACCCGAACTCGCAAAAGCTTGAAACGCGATCCCAACTCCAATTTCCTATAAGCTAATCTGTCCCCTCTGGAAATAGTCGTGTTCTAAAATTCGTATCTTTTAGTAAACTAGTCCAAATGAGGTGATCTTGGACTTCATTGAAAGGTTATCAAATTCTCCAACTAAACCTAGTTGGTGAGCCTTCCTGATTCGGCCAACTACTACCCCTATCAAGCCAAATAACAGAACAACATTTTCTCGCTAGGTCTCTGGACAGTACACTAAAACCATCATAACTTTTAGCTCATTTGTCCAAATTTCGCGTTCTTGCCCTTCCCTGAAAGCTACGACAATTATCTACAACTTTCGTTATACTGAGCTCCTCAAATTCGCCTTTAACAGATCGAACAAGACAGATTACTAAAACCCATCAGATTACCGACAGATTCGCAGAACAGTCCCACCAATAAATTCATAACTTTTGCTACAGAGGTCCAAATATCGTGATCTAGTACTTCATCGAAAGCTAGCGACGTCCTCTACAATTCTCTAGGAGACATCCGGACCTGATTCTGCCCTTAGATTACTCAAAAACGTCGCCCAACCCACTCTGCTCCAACCGATCAGATTACCGATAAAACTTAATAATCAAATAATCGACTAATCGGAAGGGGATTGGGTCTTACCCTCGAAGAACCACTGAAGATGACGCACCGAGGTCGTGATCTCTCCCCTTTCCTATCTTCTCCCCACACTCCTTCTTCTCCCTTCTTCTTGATCGGTGACCACGATAGAGATCTCCCCCTTCTCTTCTTGGACAGCACCAATGGAGGGGAAGGTTGGAGGGGATGAATGCTACAGTACCATGGTGCTACAGTGCACGTGCTACAGGGGAGGAGGAGCAAGGAGGGAGAGGAGGGGGCGGCCAAAGGGGAGGAGGAGGAGGGAGTGGGGCAGCTAGGGTTTGGGGGGAAAAAAGGTGCCTCCCCCCCTTGGCCGGCCACCTATGGGCCTCATGGGCCGAAGCCCAGGCCCAGGTTGCCGCGGTTTTACAAAAAAAACCCTTCTCCTTCCTTGTTTTGATGTTTTGCTGAAGGAAACATTCTCCCGATTTAATTATTCCTTCCCGATTTAATTATTCTCTCCCGACTAATTCTTTTCAAATACTTTTGGGGCATGACTAATTCCTTTCGAATACTTTTGGGGCATGACTAATTCCTTTCGAATACTTTTGGGGGTATTACATTCTACCCCCCTTAAACGGAATTCGACCCCGAATTCTAACCACGCTTAAGCCCAGAAATATAATCACCGCTAAAATCTTACTAACATTGCCACGAACCTGCACAAACACACCAAACTCTTGATCCCCGTATCAGTCGATCTCTTCACTTTGACAACGAGCACATTTTTAACCAGGGGACGCACAACATTCCGATCGAGACCATAAGAGTCTTAATGCAATCAACTCAAAACCATCTTCTCTTAGAAGAGACTAATCCAAAATCAATGGGTTTGACAAGAAAACTTTTTCACTTTTCAAGTAGGCAGTTTAGGAATAAATACCACACAAGCCAAAAACGAAATCACTCGAATACCAGATTAACCATTTTTTTAACTGGAAGGAATCACACATACCGGCAAGAATCAACTCAATTTGTAATTGACATCTGTCATAACCACATAATTCAAGTAAGAACTAAGAGAATATCTCTCTATCCAAGCTCAACTTCTTTTTAAGAATTTATCTTTCTATTAAACCATAGGATCCCAAATTATCGCATAACACATTAACTCGTTTATCTTAAATGGGCATCCTCAAAGCTATGTTCAACTGAGCACAAAACCCACACTTATGTAGGGAGACTCTTCCAATCCACAATATCACACTCTAGCTAACTTCTCTACCGAATGAATTGCTTTGACAGAATAATCCTCAACACAACTCAATATAGATTTCAATCACCATCACATCCCTAAATCCGTTAAGGATAAACAATTTTGAAATTCACCACATTCACTCTCATTTACTGTTTTCAGAGATCACCATAACTCTTGGAACATAATCCTGGGAACCAAGATGCTAGCATAATAATACAAAGCCCAATTCAACATCTACGACTCTTACAATGAATGGTCGGTATACTTGATATGTAACCTCAAATCGATGACCAAAAAAATTTCACACAGCTCAACAATAATCTCAGTTCATTAATATCAACCTTCCATACTAATCAAGTAACCACCCAAGGCGATTCATGCTACCAATCTTAGACCTTCTCTAACCTACACAAATCAAATGCAGCTACTTGTCCACAATATACCCACTCACAATATCCTAACTGATTGATCAGGATTCAAACCTACTCAATCACTAACATCAATAGATGAATATATAAATTCTTGACCAAGCTATCCTTAGTGATAATCTAACTCCCATAGAGTTACTCTCTATGACCGAGTCACACTTGACAATACTCAACTATTCCTACTATCCCATTGATTAGCACAACGCTTAGGTTTCTCCACACCACTATTCTCATTAAACTTCACCATCAAAACCCTTCTACACAATCTTACTAGGTATCCAATTGTGATAATCTAATAAATTTATCAAGAGCCCATACTTTCGATAGTCCCCATATCCCAACATGGACAAAGGTTATTGATCAAAACCAACGCACTTTCTACTGTTCTTCAAATAGCTTGGTTCCCAAAATCTCACCACTACCAAATACTTGTCCACCATATTACATTCTATAAGACACTGGCAACACAAGATAGTTAATTCCTTTCTCAAAAGGAAGAAACAAACAAAACTAGTCTCAACGCACAAGAACAAAGTTGCTCCTCGGAGTGAGCAAGAGAACAAGAAAAACCGTCGAATAATAAAGATATCGAAAAACAAAATACAAGTCTGTGACGAGGCACATGTCCCACAAGAAGGAACTTTCAACCTCCAATACTTATGGTACACACTTCATCGATAACAAAGAAAAACAATTTTCTTTGATTACAACATTACTTGCCAACACAAACCAGAAATGTTCTTAAAAAAACAAATCACATTGACCACCTAGGAACCAATCAGAACCTTTGCATACGTCACATTGCTCACTTAATTCCATCTACTACCTAGATCATGAACTCCCAAAAGTCCACGAATACAAAACTCCAAATATTTCATTTGACTTCTATTACGAAAGGCAATAGATTTTTTTCTCTCTAGAAGAATCATCACCATTACTACAAGTCAGAATCTCTTATGGACAGACTTAATAACATCAAGAATGGTCTACCCTTAACAAGACTCGTTATCGTCAACTCTTACTTTTATTAAGCCCCAAAGGCTTACCAAAATGTTCTGCACCCTTTATCATCTCATCCTCAATTGAATGTATACCACAATCTTATATTCTCACTACAATAACCACTTTATTTTAGAGGAAAACTACTGCACGGATTAAAAGGTTATTCCAACATCCTTTCATCAAAACATACTTTTATTTGATAGTTCTACCATCATGTAAACATTGGTCATCCGTCAAATCCCATCAATTTATCTCTTAGTGATTGTAACACCCCAGGATCCACATTACCCTGGAATGCTACTAAACCACTCTACAGCTAGCCAATAATTTCAAGATAAATTAATTCGGCAACATCTCTAGACAAGAAGCATTAAGCGGAAGCATAAACAACTAAGGGAATAAAGATAACGGTAACAAGTTCAATAATTAAACAACCTCTAGCAGATTAATCAAAGAATGGTTCACGAGTCCATCCTTATTAAATAACATAAACATCCACAAATAGTTAAGCATTTAGCTAGCATTTCATCGACTTTATTACAACATGAGTTGATGAACCAAGTGCATTATTGTGGTGCCACTCTACCCATCCCATGAATGCTCAACAATCACCTGTAGGGGGGAAAACAAGGGTGAGATAAAAATCTCAGCAAGCACACTGTTTAACAAGCTATTCAGACTACAAACAAAATTACAACATCATTAAAGTATCCATAAGTCCACATCCATAATGTGAATCCACATTCATTTACAAGCTAATTTAGCTACAAAGATATTAAGCATCAATATCCAATTCCCATAATGATCACAATTATAGCCTCAACCATATTTACTACCAAAGGTAGTAAAATATTAACAATTGAATCTTGATCAACTGCTCCATGTTAATCACCACTACCACTACCAATGACGATAAAGTATTAGCGTGTTTTACCTCATAACTTTACTATTTCTCGCATCCACAACTGCTATCCACAATTACCACAAGAGAGAAGAATCTCATGCCACAACCACAACCTCTACCATACCACAAGGGGTGAACCCCATTCCACAACCACATTACTCATACCACAAGAGACTCTCATGAGTCAATTTCCACATTGCAACTGTGAAGTTGCGTTTGATTGCAAAAATAACTTCACCTCAATATCTTGCACAAGTATGCAAATGATCTTTCCACAATGTAATGCATATGTATGCTATGCTCCACTGCACCTTTACCCAACAAGGTAAAGGTATGCATCGTGCTACGGCAATGCACGATGTTGTACCGGTCGATCAGCGGCTATAAGCGCGACATCCACAATGCAAATGTCATGATATGTCATGAATGATATGATAATCATAAACCACAAGAATTTAACCACGAAGGTCAACAACATACTCACCATGAATATTTTCTCATAATCCACATGTGTCTCATTAAGCACAATATCATTGTGTCATAAGATCATTACCACGTAACCCACACCCGATTCGCCAAGATCAAAATCAATCGATCTAAAGGGAACTCTACCACATAGACCACAACATGATCATCATGATTATAACCACAAAGAATTATCAATATGTCCACCTTGAGTTTATTTTCATATTCCGCATTTGGCTCATTAAGCAAATTACCACATGACTACCAACAACTCTTCCAACGTATGGCAAAAATGAATATTAATTTGCTACCACGACCTCATCCTTAAAACATGCAACCATCGCATATAACTTCAAGTTATGAAAAAACATGTATATTGCAAGTAGTAAGAATAACAAGTTAAACCGTAGCTCAACCACTGTATTTACTTGCATGATCATATAAGCATTCATCCATCACAAGCATTAGGGTTAGCAATGTACTTGCCTTCCACGATGTGACGCGTTAGCCGGCCAAGGTGATACTCCTAAACCTGAGGCTTCACCTCCTAAACAAGTAAAATAATTTCAATAAGGTCATAATATACCCAGCGCTACTAATCGGCATTCTACAACGCTTACTTGACGACTCAAAACGAGTTTACAAAGCTGAAATCGAAAACAACGTTTCCTGCCATAATCTGATTCTGGACAGCAGCACGGTAAATGACAATACTCATGATCTGGAAGTCAAAAATAGGTAAACCCAATTTCTGTAGATTCTTAACTGACTAATCTACAATACTCTAGTTGACACGATAATCCAATTCGGCCAAACAATTAGGCTAACCATTGTCTGAACTTTCAGTACAGAAACTGTCTACACAAACGAACAGCAAAACTAAAATAACCATAACTTTTACTAGGTAACTCCGAATTGATCGTTCTTTATCAATCTGAAAAGTTTATCGAATTACCTACAATAACCTAGTTGGGTGAACTTTCAGATTCTACCAAATTCCCTTTCAAATTTTAGGAAATAACCAGACAGATTATTCTCGTCAGATTTCTGGCAGCAGATACTAAATCGATCATAACTTTTGACTCAGACCTCGAATCGAGTGATCTTCACGGCTACTGAAAGATAACGACATAACCCACATAACTCTAGGAGATGGAAACTTAAAATTCAGCCTCTAAATACACGAAAAACCCACGCAAGGTTCTGGACAGAATTGCATCTTCTGCAGCCCAACAATTAACCATCAATTCTAATCGGTTTCGCATCTAATAAGGATTAAACAGCGGGAGGGCATCTCGTTACCCTTGTAGAACCGCTAGAATTCGCTGAATCAAACCCCACACAAACTCTTCTTCTTCTTCTTCTCCTTCTTCTCCTTCTTCTCCTTCTCTTTCTTCTTCCTTGCGCAAGGGGCAGCACCTTGGGATAGGGAGGTGCAGGGGACAGCACCTTGGGAGAGGGAGGTGCAAGGGGAGGAGAGGATTCGACCAAGGGAGAGGAGGAGGGGCGGCTGCAAGTGGGAGGAGAGAAAGGGAGGGGCGGCTAGGGTTTGGGAGGTGGCTCCTCCCCTTTGGCCGGCCACTACAGGCCGAGATGGGCCAAGGCCCAGCCCAAGTAGGTGAGAAAACACAGAAAAACCCCTCTCTTTTCTTGTCTTTCTTTGAATTCTGAAATTAAACTCTTCTCCGATTAAATAATTGTCTACCGATTAAATTTAATTAACCCGATTCTTGACTTCTCATACTTAGAGTATTACACTCTTCCCACCTTAAAACGATTCGCCTCGAATCCTACTCTCTGAACCACAAAGAGAAGAACAACAAGCAAAAAGCAACCCAAACTAGGAGTACTCACCACCTCGAAGAGCTCGGGTACTTCTTTCGCAAAGATCCTCCAACTCCCACGTAGCTTCTCTCTCGTCGATTCGTCCAAAGGACCTTCACATACTTGATGGTCTTATTCTCAAGACCCGCTCCGACGTATCCAAGATACGAATCGGCCGACTCTCCACAGTGAGATCTCGCTCCACCGTGTCCTGCTCTCAGTCAATCTTGTGTTCTGGATCCCGCAAGTATTTCCTCAGCATAGACACAAGGAAAACATTGTGCACACCACTCAATGAGTTTGGCAACTCCAAACGATAAGCCAAACTACCCACCCGAGCAACCACTGAAAAAAAAACCGATGTACCGCGGGCTAAGCTTCCCGGTGGTACCAAAACGAACAATACCCTTAGTTGGAGACACCCGAAGGAGCACAAGGCTACCCACCGCAAACTCCAACTCTCGGCGCCGAACATCCGCATAACTCTTTTGTCGGCTCTGAGCAGCCAACAGGTTCTGACATCTTGGCAAAATTTCCCTCAATAACTATTAAGACCACTTTCTAAAACCATCCTCTTTCTTAAAACACTTTTCTCTTATTAAATATACTCATGATAACACGACATACCCTTTTAAAGAATTTGATCACAACTTCCACTCACATCATTCTACTAGAAGCACAACGATATAATTTACAAATATAACCCATTAACAGAAGAGAAAAGGATTATCAAGCATCACACTAGCAACTAGTTTTCCTTCAAAGGACCACGATCCAAATCAAAGGATTCACCACAAAATATTTCTAATCGTCAAGTAGACAATTGGAGAACCACATCACATAAGCTAAGAGTGAAAATCACTCGATAGTCCAAAACAATCAATTTCTTTTCCTAACTGGAAAAGACTACGCCTCAACATAAGTCAACTCAATTTGCAAATGGACTCGCCATGAACACACAAAGATAAACAAGAATCAAGAGAGCAACTCACTACTTGACATAACAATAATTTCCCAATTCATTTCTTTTAATAATTTAACTTCCTTGAACCAAGGATTTTCAAATCATTGCCCAACACACCAACTCATTTATCTCAAGTTGGCCAACTCAACAATTAGCTCAATTGATTACATCATCTACACCATTGTAGATAGACTCTCATCGGCCCCACAAAACAACACTAGACTACCACTATTAAGTCGTCATCACGCAACAAAAAGGCTTCAGAACCCACAACAATTACCATGTTCTTAGAAGAAGAGGTAAGAAGAAATAAATTTCAGCATACATAAAATGGTTATCATCACAATAGCCAAAAGAATAACAAATAGCAATGAGGTTGGAAAAACACAAGATAAGATCATCTGTACCTCAAATACTTCTAGTACAACTTTTCCTTTCAATAATAAGCAATTTTCTTTGATTACAACATCCCGCCATTTCCAACAAAGGATACTTGAAGACCACCACACAAGATTCAAATAAAACCAAAAGATCAATCAACACGTCGCTTACTCGGGGCAACCTCGACTATGACACAAGTCATACGGTCCAAAAGATTCCAACCGTAAATCTCACACCCTTCAATGCAATTAGTATTATGGAATTAACAAATTCCTTTATATATATTTTTAAAACATTCAACACAATAATCACAACTACATGCTATCGATTGTATTCACAACAAGATAAAACATTCTTTGCAAAAAAGAAAAAATCATCATATCATCTCACTCCTTCATATTTTTTCCAAAAGGAACACCATAAATCACTTCATCATGTTCTTATTATCCAAATAAGATTCCAACTACTTAATCTAGTTAAACCTAGTGCATAAACCATCATATTAAACAAACTCTTTAACAAGATGATATTAGAACATAACAACCTCACAAAACATGCTAGTATGAATCTCTTATTAGATTTCATACATTTATCTCATCTTCGATGCTCAACTCTAGTTTAGCAAAAGGTAATTACACTCTAGCCATTGCTGTCAATAATTGATTATTAATTTTTCATCAAGATAGCATTAATGATTCTATCTCTAATTTGCAATCACAAAGACAATAAAGAACACAGATTCAATACTCCACCTTATGTTAAGATATTAAAATAAAATAACTTTAAACATCAATAATACCACTTTATAAGACAAGATTCCACAAGTCAATACATCAACCTTCATCCATTTCTGTATACATGTTTCAACAATTTAGCATGGTAAAAGTTACATAAATTTAATAGTTGTACATGCTCATCAAGTATGTAAAGAGAGAACATATTAAAGGTTAATCTTATTAAGGCAATATTCCAACACCTCCTTACTTGACCATCCCGAATGGTCAGATTAATTACTTAAGATCAATCAATCCAATCTATCCAACAAGTTGGGAAAATTAGACAACTACAATAATCAAAACAATTGTTTTTCATATTCCTTGATAAATGCATGAGTCCTACACATGTATCGCTAAATTCTTAGCCTCAAATCTTCAAGAAACTACAACAGACAACATCATATTAATCAACTTCACTTCTAAAGATGTTAGTAGAACTTAATGATGTACCACACTAACTTTTCAACTTGATAATTCACAATCTATCAATTATTTACATAATTTCCACCTACTACTTAAACACAACAAAACTTCAGAAAGGGGTTTTAACACTCCCTTCTAGAGAGAAATCAAACTTCAAAAGTCGAAATAACTCAGAAGAAATGCATAGAGCCAATGCTTCCACAAGTTAATGAACTTCCCACATAAAGCTTTGATTCTCTCTAAAAAAAATCAAACGAAATACAAGAGTCATGTTTTCCAGCAAGAAAGATGGAACAACACGGAAAATACCAGTCTCTCCAAAAGCACTGCTCACGAGCAGTCAAACAACCCATCAATCCGAAAGAAACAATACTTGGCCTCAAGAACAATTAGAGGTCTAATGACAACCAACAACTGCAATAAACAGCTAACCCGAGAGAAAAAACATTAACTGCAATAGGCCAAGAATCGGCCAACATCAATTCAAGGAGGATAACACTTTTCTAAGAAACTTACCCATGACATCCGCAACTAAGTTACCCGAGGTAACTACATCAATATCCCCGTACCACGAACGGGGTATAAACTGGCAATGCCCAAGGCAACATCTGCAATCCCTACCTCTTATCATTGACTATCCTCACTCAAAGCAGTCATATAAACAAATCATAAACATACAAGATTATCTCCAAGCATGAATCATCAATATAACATGTCAAAGCATGAATGCAATGCTTGTCCCATCCCATCATCTCAGCACCAATTGTGTCAATTTAATATTTTTAATTACCACGCACCTAAAGCCCGCTCGATACCAATCGTAACACCCAGATCCACATTACCCCGAATGCTACTAAACCACTCTACACTAGCCAATAATTTCAAGATAAATTAATTCGCAACATCTCTAGACAAGAAGCATTAAGCGGAAGCATAAACAACTAAGGGAATAAAGATAACGGTAACAAGTTCAATAATTAAACAACCTCTAGCAGATTAATCAAAGAATGGTTCACGAGTCCATCCTTATTAAATAACATAAACATCCACAAATAGTTAAGCATTTAGCTAGCATTTCATCGACTTTATTACAACATGAGTTGATGAACCAAGTGCATTATTGTGGTGCCGCTCTACCCATCCCATGAATGCTCAACAATCACCGTAGGGGAAAACAAGGGTGAGATAAAAATCTCAAAGAAGCACACTGCTTTAACAGCTATTCGGACTACAAACAAAATTACAACATCATTAAAGTATCCATAAGTCCACATCCATAATGTGAATCCACATTCATTTACAAGCTAATTTAGCTACAAAGATATTAAGCATCAATATCCAATTCCCATAATGATCACAATTATAGCCTCAACCATATTTACTACCAAAGGTAGTAAAATATTAACAATTGAATCTTGATCAACTGCTCCATGTTAATCACCACTACCACTACCAATGACGATAAAGTATTAGCGTGTTTTACCTCATAACTTTACTATTTCTCGCATCCACAATCGCTATCCACAATTACCACAAGAGAGAAGAATCTCATGCCACAACCACAACCTCTACCATACCACAAGGGGTGAACCCCATTCCACAACCACAACCACATTACTCATACCACAAGAGACTCTCATGAGTCAATTTCCACATTGCAACTGTGAAGTTGCGTTTGATTGCAAAAATAACTTCACCTCAATATCTTGCACAAGTATGCAAATGATCTTTCCACAATGTAATGCATATGTATGCTATGCTCCACTGCACCTTTACCCAACAAGGTAAAGGTGTGCATCGTCTCTGACAATGCACGATGTTGTACCAGACTGATCGCGGCTATAATGGCGACATCCACAATGCAAATGTCATGATATGTCATGAATGATATGATAATCATAAACCACAAGAATTTAACCACGAAGGTCAACAACATACTCACCATGAATATTTTTCTCATAATCCACATGTGTCTCATTAAGCACAATATCATTGTGTCATAAGATCATTACCACGTAACCCACACCCGATTCGCCAAGATCAAAATCAATCGATCTAAAGGGAACTCTACCACATAGACCACAACATGATCATCATGATTATAACCACAAAGAATTATCAATATGTCCACCTTGAGTTTATTTTCATATTCCGCATTTGGCTCATTAAGCAAATTACCACATGACTACCAACAACTCTTCCAACGCATGGCAAAAATGAATATTAATTTGCTACCACGACCTCATCCTTAAAACATGCAACCATCGCATATAACTTCAAGTTATGAAAAAACATGTATATTGCAAGTAGTAAGAATAACAAGTTAAACCGTAGCTCAACCACTGTATTTACTTGCATGATCATATAAGCATTCATCCATCACAAGCATTAGGGTTAGCAATGTACTTGCCTTCCACGATGTGACGCGTTAGCCGGCCAAGGTGATACTCCTAAACCTGAGGCTTCACCTCCTAAACAAGTAAAATAATTTCAATAATGTCATAATATACCCAGCGCTACTAATCGGCATTCTACAACGCTTACTTGACGACTCAAAACGAGTTTACAAAGCTGAAATCGAAAAACAACGTTTCCTCCCATAATCTGATTCTGGACAGCAGCACGGTAAATGAAAATACTCATGATCTGGAAGTCAAAAAGAGGTAAACCAATTTCTGTAGATTCTTAACTGACTAATCTACAATACTCTAGTTGACACAATAATCCAATTCGGCCAAACAATTAGGCTAACCATTGTCTGAACTTTCAGTACAGAAACTGTCTACACAAACGAACAGCAAAACTAAAATAACCATAACTTTTACTAGGTAACTCCGAATTGATCGTTCTTTTATCAATATGAAAAGGTTATCGAATACCTACAATAACCTAGTTGGGTGAACTTTCAGATTCTACCAAATTCCCTTTCAAATTTTAGGAAATAACCAGACAGATTATTCTCGTCAGATTTCTGGCAGCAGATACTAAATCGATCATAACTTTTGACTCAGACCTTGGAATCGAGTGATCTTCGCGGCTACTGAAAGATAACGACATAACCCACATAACTCTAGGAGATGGAAACTTAAAATTCAGCCTCTAAATACACGAAAAACCCACGCAAGGTTCTGGACAGAATTGCATCTTCTGCAGCCCAACAATTAACCATCAATTCTAATCGGTTTCGCATCTAATAAGGATTAAACAGCGGGAGGGCATCTCGTTACCCTTGTAGAACCGCTAGAATTCGCTGAATCAAACCCCACACAAACTCTTCTTCTTCTTCTTCTCCTTCTTCTCCTTCTTCTCCTTCTTTTCTCCTCTCTTTCTTCTTCCTTGCATGAGGCAGCACCTTGGGATAGGGGAGGTGCAGGGGACAGCACCTTGGGAGAGGGAGGTGCAAGGGGGAGGAGAGGATTCGCCAAGGGAGAGGAGGAGGCGGCGGTGCAAGTGGGAGGAGAGAAAGGGAGGCGGCTAGGGTTTGGGAGGTGGCCTCCTCCCCCTTTGGCCGGCCACTACAGGCCGAGATGGGCCAAGGTCCAGCCCAAGTAGGTGAGAAAACACAGAAAAACCCCTCTCTTTTCTTGTCTTTGCTGAATTCTGAAATTAAACTCTTCTCCGATTAAATAATTGTCTACCGATTAAATTTAATTAACCCGATTCTTGACTTCTCATACTTACGGAGTATTACACTCTTCCCACCTTAAAACGATTCGCCCTCGAATCCTACTCTCTGCACCACAAAGAGAAGAACAACAAGCAAAAGCAACCCAAACTAGGAGTACTCACCAGCCTCGAAGAGCTCGGGGTACTTCTTTCGCAAAAGATCCTCCAACTCCCTTCTTCTTGATCGGTGACCACGATAGAGATCTCCCCCTTCTCTTCTTGGACAGCACCAATGGAGGGGATGAATGCTACAGTACCATGGTGCTACAGTGCACGTGCTACAGGAGGAGGAGCAAGGAGGGAGAGGAGGGGCGCCAAAGGGGAGGAGGAGGAGGAGTGGGGCAGCTAGGGTTTGGGGAAAGGTGCCTCCCCTTGGCGGCCACCTATGGGCCTCATGGGCCAAGCCTGTGCCCAGTTGCCGGTTTTACAAAAACCCTTCTCCTTCCTTGTTTTGATGTTTTGCTGAAGGAAACATTCCCCCGATTTAATTATTCCTTCCCGATTTAATTATTCTCTCCCGACTAATTCTTTTCAAATACTTTTGGGGCATGACTAATTCCTTTCGAATACTTTTGGGGCATGACTAATTCCTTTCGAATACTTTTGGGGGTATTACACGCAACTGAGTCAACTTCCAAGGAAAATTTCGTAATGAAGACGGCATTTTAAGAAACACTCCACAAATAGAAAGTTTAAGTGCTATGAGTTATCTAAATTTGAAGACACAAATCACTCCATTCCGAGTTCGGGAGAGAAAGTTACGACCTCCGAAGTGTTCACGCATGAAAATAAAGTAGGAGAACACGGGCCTCGGCCTTTAGCCCAGAGGCCCATGTGGAGGCCGACCAAGTGGGATAGGGGAGGACGGCTGAAACGCTAGAGCCCCTCCCCTTGCCCCTCCTTCCCCCCTAGAGCCGCCACTCTCCCTCTCCATTGACGCCTTGGTCCAACACCTCCTCCCCTTGCACTCCATTGATGTCCTCCCCTTTTTGTAGTGCTTCCGCCATTGCTGCCGCCAAAGGAAGGAGAAGAGAAGGAAGCGGATCGCCATCCGAGTTCGCTATCTTCAGCGGCATCAAGGGTAACTCGTCGTTTGATGTTGGGTAATTAGTCGTAGAAGAGGAATCGGGTGGTTTTTGGCTAGGTTGCAATCTGTCCGCTGTAGTTGCAGATTCGTCCAGTATCTTGCGCGGTCAATTTCATGTGTTTAGAGGCCGAATTAGGAGTTTTGGTCTCCTAGAGATATGTAGGTCTTTTTCTTAGCTTTCATTGGCCGCCAAGAACCCTCACATCCGATTAACGGTTAGAAAGTTATGAATTTTTTAGTATCGCTGTCCTGCTGATCTGTCAGTATTGTGACAGTCTGTAGAAATCTGAATTAATCTATTAGTTAAATACGAAATCAGAGGATCTCAATATAACGAAAAATGTGGGTAATTGCTATACCGTTTCAGAGAGATAAAGAACGCAAGATTCATACTTTCGTAGCAAAAGTTATGGTGGTTTTAGTGCACTGTCCAGAGAACCCAACATGAATTCTGATGTTCTGTAGATTGGCTTGGTAGGGGAAGTAAATGGAAGAATCAAAAGGGCTACCCAACTAGGTTTATTTAGGTAATTTAATTACCTTTTCAGAAAGTCTAAGATCATCTTATTTGGATTCTTGAGCAGAAAGTTATGTATTTTAGAAGTTGACTGTCTACAGCAGCGCCAAATCGATCGCTAGAAATTGGAAGTTGGGAAACACTTGGGGTTTAGCAAGTTCATTTGTGTTGTTCTTATGCTCTTGGTTCAGTATGTTGGTCTTAGATTGGGTTATCTTAAAATTCAGGTGGGAGCGTGGTCCCGGGGCAGCACCTCGTCGCGCCCACCGTTCTCGCACGGTTGAGGCAAGTATTCGGGCTATAATATATGTATGCTTGCATGATATGATTGTGGTGTATCTTGATCGTATAGCCATGCATGCCTGTTTATGAGATGAGTTATCGTTTATTTTGATAATCGCTAGTTATGGTTAATGGTTATTCCGCATGTTGTTATTGCTTCCGTACAATGAGAATATGTTGTATTCTGCATATGAAAATGTTATCATAGTGCATATGCATGTTGAGAGCATCACAGTGCCTTGGTCACGTGGTGACCAAGCACATACTGATTGAGGCCCCGTCATGTAGATGATGGGCTTGAGGTCCCCACATTCGTGGAATGTGGGCTAATGAACAAAGAGGTCCCCATCATTAAGATGATGGGCAAAGGTCCCTATACATGTGGTGTATAGGCTATTGGTCCCTGTGCCAGAGGGCACATGCAAGGGTATACAGCGACGGTTGTATACCCCGCATTACCGGTAAAATGCGAAAAGAGATAAAGTTCAAAGGAGCATTGCATTGGTTGCATATCATGAGTTAAATGGCTATGTTTAGTGTGATGTTAATTGAGGATCATCGATGCTATGTTTGTGCTCTTGTTTATGGCCTTGTTGATACTTGCTGAGTCTCTAGGCTCACCCTTGCTTTAATGTGTTTTAGGTACCAGAGGCAGGAACGACATGCATGGGAGGGAATAGAAGTTGTTGCACTCACTACCTCACACTCTTAAGGAGTTTGCCACTTAGCACCAATTTAGAAATAAATAAACTGTTTGGTTATCACCATATATGGTTTTGGTTTGAGTATCTGATTATTTGTAATAATGAGGTTGCCAGTCTTGGTATGTTCATTTGATTATCATGCATGAATGAGTAGACTTGATTATGAGAAATATTGTTAAAGGCCATGTTTTATTGTTGAATTCTCAATATAGCTGATTAAACAAAGGAAACTCACAAAAAATTTGTAATTTGTGCTAGGTTAGTTTAGTTCCAAGAGCATTCTGTGCTCTTTGTGAGTTGGGGTGTTACAGCTTGGTATCGAGCGGGCTTTAGGTCCGTGGTTAATAGAAAATACTAAATTGACACACTGTGCACGTGAGGTGGGGTTGGGAATTACATTACTTCCGCATTATCTCGTTGTTATGTTTCAGATTGTTGAGCAATTGTTGAATTGCCTCTGTACTATCTTTCTTGTTGTTAATCTATGATATGATATGTTATGATATTCTATATCTATGAATCCATTCTATGATTGCCATGAGATGATCATGTATAATCATATTTGATTATATTATTTATGTGTGTCGATAATAGTTGTTAAGAAGTGGAGGCCGTGGTTGTGGCCTTGGACTTTGTCGTTATACCACCGCTCGTGGTAGACAAATAGAGTAGTTACCCCTAATACCATAGTTGCAGGAGTTGAGCGTGAGCTGCTTTAGAAAGTCGTTTTCTTTCTTGACCTCAAATCTTGGCAAATTTTTGTTCTCTGGTGGATGATGAATTTCTCTTGGGTTCGTGGTTCATGTTAATTGTTGTGTTTCAATGGTCTCTAATGGTTCTCTCAAACAATTATTGTTTTCCGATCGTTGAGCTATTTTTACTACTTGTGATCTTCCTCAATTGGCAGTATTGATAATTCCATAGTTGTTTTTCTTTCTCATTGGAAAAGAATGACTCATGTTTTCGTTTGATAGTTTGGGTAATGAGAGTTTCGTGGCAAGTTTGTTAGCATGAGAAAGCTTTGGCTCTATGTATTTCTTTTGGATTATTCTGAGTGTTGAAGTTTAATACATCTCTTTTCCGTGGAATTGTTAAAATCCTTTGTGATACCTTGTTATGGTTAAATTAGAGATTGTAATAAACTAACTTGATATGGTATGGGTATCAAGTTGAGCCATTGGTGTGGTGCATAATTAATATTAATTAGTAACCCCGAAGTGAAATTGATTAAGTTGACGTTGTCGTCTACTAGTTCTTGATGAATCTGTATATATGAGTAGTGATCTGAGAGTATGACCATACCTATTTGGAGTCAAAAGAGATATTAATAAGTATGAAACATAGAGGAATTTGTCTGGTCATTAAAATCATTTAGGTTGCTAAACTTGTTGGGTTCTTCAGTTCCTATGGATTAATTTAAATGTATGGAAAGGGAAACTAGAGTAAATGCTAGATTTACATATTCCCTAGCATGATTAGTTATTAGAATTGTGTACAACCGGTTGAATAGATTGAATATCGGTGGATCTAAAATTTATGGGAGGAGTTTAATGTAGTTCTTCTATATAGAACGACGCGATGAATTTGGTTGTAGTGTTGTTGAGACTCTTGAACGATAGAAGATTTCGATTTTTGAAGTTTTAGTGTATTTTTGCCGAAATCCAAATGTGAGGAGGAACAGTTGAATATGTGTTTGTTAATATCCATGTGATTTGGGAAGGAAAGTAGGTAGCAACTAGATTTCATAATGAAGCCAGTTGATAACAACAATGGTTGTAGTATAACCGTTGTGTATTGAAGTTTGATGATGAGCATCGCTAAAAGTCGAATCGATATGATATAATAGGTGGCTTATGCCCACATGATTGCGAAATAATTGGATGATAATGTGTCTTTTATGAAAGGGTTTGGGTAGGAGCTTTTCAATTGTGTAGTAGACCTCTTCTAAACTTAAGAGGTCGATGTAGTGAGGTTGTATGGTTTTGGGTATACTCTCATTTTGAAGATGGGATGAAAAGGTAGTATGGAACAATTTGGTGAGACTTTGGGGGCTTTCTAATGGAATAGTTGATGATAAATATTCGTATTCAGATTATATTATTCTTGATGTTAGTAAGATTATCTGCAAGAGATTGTGACTTGTGTGTGTGGAGATGATTCTTTTAGAAATAAATTAATTTGATCATCTCTCGTAATTTGGATTTATTAAAAGTGTTTCGAAATTGCGTTGGTGATCATTTGGACCTCTTGAGTTATGCGGTGATCGAGTTGCTTTGAGCAAAGTGACATGTTGAAAGATTTTATTGGTTATTAAGTGGTACCTATGATTTGGGTTTTAAGAGCCTATCATGTTTAAGCTAGCAAAGTGGTGTAGTAATCACAGAAAATAACTTTCATGGTTAAAGGAAGGAGTGAAGTAAAAGTATTCGACATTTAAGTCGCGTTTCGCAACTTGCGCTTTATTTGAGTGTACTTAAACCTTATGCATTTGTTTCATAAGAATTTACCAATTTTCAAAGGGAATACCTTCTTCTCATTTGTGGTTTGGTATTCGCTTTAGCAGACTTGAGCCCTCACTGTTGACTTCCTCTATGTTTTCCGAGTTCTTTGCCTAAGTGACTATTTCCCTTGGTCCTGTGTTTACTTCAAGCAGTAAATATCTTCATTTGCTTTTTCTATTGAGGAAGGATCCACCGATTCGTTTCACATTGGTTTTCAAGTGTTTATTCAATGTGGTTGTGAGACCTTGGATTGTAAGTTAATCGAGGAGCGTCAAGGATGAACTAATTTCGTGTGTAATTCTTGGAGAAAATTTTATTTATACAGAATGTTTGCCTTTGAGGCTAAACTGATTGTATTGTTGCAACCATTAGAACCTATGAAGATTTGTGATCCAAGATCCATTGTTCAATTTGGGTGGAATATTAGAATTTTCGAAAGGATGGGGAATCTTACTCGATTTATTAGAGTGTCACGATTGGGTACCTTGCACGGTTGTGCAGATGAATTATGATGGTGTTGTAATGAGAGTAGTATTAGCAAAGTAATCTGATCGTTCAAGCGATTAATGAGATAGTCGAGATCGTTGGATTATTGCCAGGAAAGACTTGGACTTAGTAAGTAACTTTCTAAGTGTTAGAATCTTGATAAAGATAATTGGATCGAAGAAATGTTTCGTGTTGATATCAATGCGCGAGTATGTTTGGATTGTGAGAATTTTAGGGATTTAATTTGAGGTTTCCCCTATTTTCTATATGAGAAGTTCATGGTAGGAGTCTTGGAGTTTAGTTTTGGGCTTCGCATTCTTTTTGCTAGGACCTTGAGTCGCCCAATGATTATATGTAGAGGAAGTAGAATAAGGGTGGATTCCGAACAATGGGATGATCATTGATAGAACCCTTTTGATGGAGTATATGAATGTGTGTGCTGGGAATTTTGAGTTGTTTATTCTTAAAAGATTGAGGTGATGTGTTTGCATGTGAGATCTATTTTGAGATGCATTGGAAGTCATCTGTCAAATTAATTATGTCGGTAGAGGAGTTGTTGAGAGAAAGTTTCGGTGGAGTCGATAGAGCCTCTATACAGAGGTGTGGATGATGTATTTCGACTTGAGCATAGCGTTGAGAATGCCAAGTTAAGAGAGATGAGTTAGTGTGTTATGCGATGAATTGGAATTCCAAAAGTTGAGAGAAATTTTTTTTTCTAAAAGAGAAACTGAGAAATTGATGCTTCCTCAAGTAGAGACACGTTTTCTTGATTCTTGTTTGAGCTATGTTTTTGACGGATGTCTTTCGCGAGTTGAGCTCAAAGATTTATGTTGGCATTTGTGATTCTTTCCATTCAGATGGAATAAATGAAAATTTTGATTTGGGCATTCAAGTGTTTTCCCTTTGGCTTTCGTGGACGCTCATTTGCAAATTGCCACATGGAAAGTGGAAATATTTTCGTGATAAATCTTCGATTTCGGATTTGACCCTTTTGGCGGGGAGTTGGTTTTGCGTGGTTACGATGAGAATCCTTTCCTTTAAGTTGACTCTGCTTATAGTAGAATTTGTTCAAAGCGAGTTCTGTCGTGTGTCCCTCGTTAAAGGAGGTGATCTTTGTTTCGGTGAGGAGTTCGATTGAGAGTTGGAACAAGAGTCCTGTATGATGTATGTAGGATGTTTGGTTTAGTACTGAAGGGAAGGTTGACCCAAGGTACATTGATTTGATTTTAAAGGTTGGCGTGTCGTGAGGACTATCTCGAGCCCATGTGCAGAGTACTCAACGTCTTGTAAGTTCAGTGCTGAGTGAGTACCTGAGAGATCCAAAGCTTGAGTTTTTGATACAGCCGTTGGCCAACGAGTAAGACCTTACATTTGTGTCTTGTGTGTCGAGAGAACTCAGTAAAGGTCGAGACGAGTATTGAGTGTAAGATGTTGGTATACATTATGGTCCGAGTGTGATGAGACTTGGGACATGGAAACTGCATGCGCGAGCTTTAACTGTGAGTTGTTAACGCCGATGCGTGTTAATGATTATTAAGTTCAGTTGTTGATCTTTCAAGTAGAATTCGGGTCGAATTCTGCTTAAGGGGGTAGAATGTAATATCCCGCTTAGGTACAGAGAATATAAGGAGATTGAGAGATTCCTTATTTGCCTCGCAAAGAAACATGACAGAATCTGTAATCATCTTGCAACGTAATGTTCGCGACTGAAACGACTACGAATGGAAAACCTCATAACTACAAAGTTGTAGATCATTTTCTATAGTACAATTTAGAGTCCTCATTTACCTAATTTGGAGTTCTAAGGTTTGAGATATGGGGCCCGCAAGGCAGACCGTACAGAGAATCAACATCCACAACTGAGTCAACTTCCAAGGCAAATTTCGTAATGAAGACGGCATTTTAAGAAACACTCCACAAATAGAAAGTTTAAGTGCTATGAGTTATCTAAATTTGAAGATAAAAATCACTCCATTCCGAGTTCGGGAGAGAAAGTTACGACCTCCGAAGTGTTCGCTGCACAGAAATAAAGTAGGAGAACTCGGGCCTCGGGCCTTTAGCCCAGAGGCCCATGTGGAGGCCGACCAAGTGGGATAGGGGAGGACGGCTGAAACCCTAGAGCCCTCCCTTGCCCCTCCTTCCCCAAGAGCAGCCACTCTCCTCTCCATTGACGCCTTGGTCCAACACCTCCTCCTTGCACTCCATTGATGTCCTCCCTTTGTGGTGCTTCCGCCATTGCCGCCCAAAGGAAGGAGAAGAGAAGGAAGCGGATCGCCATCCGGAGTTCGCTATCTTCAGCGGCATCAAGGGTAACTCGTCGTTTGATGTTGGGTAATTAGTCGTAGAAGAGGAATCGGGTGGTTTTTGGCTAGGTTGCAATCTGTCCGCTGTAGTTGCAGATTCGTCTAGTATCTTGCGCGGTCAATTTCATGTGTTTAGAGGCCTAATTCGGAGTTTTGGTCTCCTAGAGATATGTAGGTCTTGTTCTTAGCTTTCATTGGCCGCCAAGAACGCTCACATCCGATTAACGGTTAGAAAGTTATGAATTTTTTAGTATCGCTGTCCTGCTGATCTGTCAGTATTGGGACAGTCTGTAGAAATCTGAATTAATCTATTAGTTAAATACGAAATCAGAGGATCTCAATATAACGAAAAATGTGGGTAATTGCTATACCGTTTCAGAGAGATAAAGAACGCAAGATTCAGACTTTCGTAGCAAAAGTTATGGTGGTTTTAGTGCACTATCCAGAGAACCCAACATGAATTCTGATGTTCTGTAGATTGGCTTGGTAGGGGAAGTAAATGGAAGAATCAAAAGGGCTACCCAACTAGGTTTATTTAGGTAATTTAATTACCTTTTCAGAAAGTCTAATATCATCTTATTTGGATTCCTGAGCAGAAAGTTGTGTATTTTAGAATTTGACTGTCTACAGCAGCGCCAAATCGATCGCTAGAAATTGGAAGTTGGGAAACACTTGGGGTTTAGCAAGTTCATTTGTGTTGTTCTTATGCTCTTGGTTCAGTATGTTGGTCTTAGATTGGGTTATCTTAAAATTCAGGTGGGAGCGTGGTCCCGTGGGCAGCACTCGCCGCGCCCACCGCTCTCGCACGGTTGAGCCAAGTATTCGGCTATAATATATGTATGCTTGCATGATATGATTGTGGTGTATCTTGATCGATAGCCATGCATGCCTGCTTATGAGATGAGTTATCGTTTATTTTGATAATCGCTAGTTATGGTTAAAGGTTCTTCCGCATGTTGTTATTGCTTCCGTGCAATGAGAATATGTTGTATTCCCGCATATGAAAATGTTATCATAGTGCATATGCATGTTGAGAGCATACAGGTGCCTTGGTCACGTGGTGACCAAGCACATACAGTTGAGGTCCCCGTCATGTAGATGACGGGCTTGAGGTCCCCATCATTAAGATGATGGGCAAAGGTCCCTATACATGTGGTCTATAGGCTATTGGTCCCTGTGCCAGAGGGCACAGGCAAGGGTATACAGCGACGGTTGTATACCCCGCATTACCGGTAAAATGCGAAAAGAGATAAAGTTCAAAGGAGCATTGCATTGGTTGCATATCATGAGTTAAATGGCTATGTTTAGTGTGATGTTAATTGAGGATCATTGATGCTATGTTTGTGCTCTTGTTTATGGCCTTGTTGATACTTGCTGAGTCTCTAGGCTCACCCTTGCTTTAATGTGTTTTAGGTACCTGAGGCAGGAACGACATGCATGGGAGGGAATAGAAGTTGTTGCACTCACTACCTCACTCTTAAGGAGTTTGCCACTTAGCACCAATTTAGAAATAAATAAACTGTTTGGTTATCACCATATATGGTTTTGGTTTGAGTATCTGATTATTTGTAATAATGAGGTTGCCAGTCTTGGTATGTTCATTTGATTATCATGCATGAATGAGTAAACTTGATTATGAGAAATATTGTTAAAGACCATGTTTTATTGTTGAATTCTCAATATAGCTGATTAAACAAAGGAAACTCTGCCGAAAATTTGTAATTTGTGCTAGGTTAGTTTAGTTCCTGTTGGACCGAAAAGGCGACTAGAGGGGGGTGAATAGGAGCACGATCTCTTTTTCTCCCGAATTCAATTCAATATGAATCTCACTCCAATAGCTATGAAAGCTATGAAGATCAATCAATCATGCACAATGAAGACTTGTATTGAACCAACTCAAAACCCCAAAGTAAAATCAACACAAAACCAAAACACGAGGCTCGGGCGTCGACCTCTCACGGGGCGGTCGACCGATCCAGCGGTCGACCACTACCTCGCGGTCGACCGATTTCACGGAGGTCGACCTGCGGTTCGATGAACAGAGAAAACAGCCCGACAAACCAAACGCAAATTGATCAAACTTTTGATTCGTGCGCCCAAACTTCGTGAAATTTGACACACACCTACCTAAGTATGTCAGGAACCTATTCCAAGCAACGATCGTGATAATTCTTGCCAAGATTCTGACCTTCTACAGTTTGAGCGAAGTTAGGTAAAAACCGAGTCAAAACGAAAATATGATCTTGAGACTTGCTCGTGAGTGATTGATGATCTTGATGATCCTAGATGTATTCTCACACGTCACAGCAAGCTAAATCACGTCAAGAAACTAAGCAATAACTCGCGGATCAAACAAAGACTCAATTCATCAAAAGAGAGAAAGAAAGCACATGAACTCACTTTTGAAGAAACTTTCTTTGGATTGATTTGATCTGGTTTACAGCCACTCCATCAATGGATGACAAAGACTCAATACATGAGCACGAAATCCAATCCAAGTCTCTAGAACCCTAACCTCCTCTCCTCCTCTCCTAAGCAAATTAGGTTTCTAAACAATGAAACGTCGAAAGGTCGGGTGAAGGTGCAGCCACCTCCTCCTCTATTTATAGTGGAGGCTTAGGGTTTCTAATAGAGTCTCCCAATGGGCTCCCGTTAAGGCCCAAAACAAACGGGTGACACACGCACGCATTTTAAAGCGCCGTGTTCATATTGTGCGGCACTCGCTGCTCGCCACGTGTAGGTTGATCCAACGGCTCTCATCATGTCGGCAAGTCTCTCCCATCCGGCCCCACCGAAACCACCATGGCACTTGCACCACCCCGCGCCGCTTGATTCAACCAGTTGCACCGAATCGCCTGTTCGGTCAACTTTGTCCATCTTGCACCATACTTGAGTCCAATGACTTCACCGCATCGCCGATCGTTTTGAACCTCAGCTCTCCAAGCCTAGTCCCGATCATCCTCGCCGTTGACCGTCGTTGACCACCAAGCAACCTGCACAACAATAGACAAGAAAATTGAAATCGGGAACAAGTTCTTCACAACTTGACCCACGTTAGTCAAAACATGCATCATGCAACACATATGACATGAAACCCATGAACTTGACCTAATCAGCAACCATCGCCACCACACGGGCTGACGACGTAAGTGAAAACCGGCCGATCGCCACTTTGGCCGGTCGATCACCACCACGGCGGACCGCCAACGTAAGGCGATCGCGACCGCCACAAAGGACTTAGCCGAAATTTCAACGCTGAAATCCGCAACCTCTCGGAAAATTAAAACGAATAGAACTTTTGATCGAAGCTCCAAAAATATGGGACCAAGTGCGAGAATCTCCTCACTTGCCTACACCTCTATTTTTGGCCCACCTCGAACTCCAAAGTCACTCAACTTGCCGGTCCGATCGCCATCAGACGCCGGTCGGACCGCTACCAAATCGGTCGACCGCCGACCGGCCGGTCGACCGCCATCACGCAACACCGAGGCATGGGCGGTCGACCGCCACTGGGCCGGCCCGACCGCCGAGACTGACGGAAACCGAACTTTGCCGAAACTCGTGATTCGCAAACCTTCAACATCATTGCCAATTGACACATCATCCTAAGATCATGAGCATATCCCCATGATATCCACAATCTCCCTTGATGATCACATTGGCAATTCCCCACAAATGCAAGTTTTGAGGTTTGAAAAGTAAAACTCAACGTTACGCGCAAAGGCACAACTTGGTCCAAATGCAAGAGAAAGCAATGGAAATGACCAAGTTGGCTTCAGAATAGCATCGGCAAGTGAGATAAGGCAAAAGAAAACAAGAAAGCTTCAATTTTCAAAGAGGAGTAAAAAATCTCACTTAAGGTCCATATGAAAGAACAATTGTTCGAAATGACCTTTGATCATGGTGAGGATCAAGAATTGCAATTCAAGTTCAGAAAGAGCAATAAGACCAAAAGAATGCAAATAAGAAACTCCCCCTCACTATGATCCTCAAATTTCAGAAAATTTCAAATTCTCCAATTTTCTCCCTCTTTTTAATACTTTTCCTTTACACATCTTGAAATATCTTCTCCCCTTTGACAATGGAGTCATCAAGGAATCACGCCTTCCTCTCATCCAGAGATAACAAATGCGAACGAGGAAAAACATAAGAAGGAGCATGCATGAAATGTAATGAAGTGGCTTCATATTTTTGTATTTTTCAATTTTGGATTACAAGAAGCTTTGGAGATTACCCAAAAGAACAAGTTAGCATCTCAAATTTTGCATAAACACCATATCACCAATGCGCTAGCAAGATCATGATAAGACATATATAACAAAGCTAAAGCAGAAGGCTCAAAGTAAAGCAATAAATTTTAGCATTTTAAGCAACGCTTCAAATCTAGCAAGTCCATCAGAGATCCTAAATGAAATCGCCATGTCAAAATGTCAATGTGAGACCAAGAAGCTAACAAAGACCATATTAAGAGACAAACAATTCCTAAATTGAATCATTTTGCTCAAATTGTCTCAAACGCCCATTTTTCAATAGATTTTCATTTGCAAAGGAATATTGAAGTTGATGAAAGGTATATCTTAGTGAAGAAGATCCTGGACTAGGAGCCATCCACAAACTCTTCCTAAGCTTCTACCCATTTGATAATTCATTTTCTTATCCACGTGCTAGATCTCAAGCCTTGCCGCGACCATCTTAAGCACAAAAAGCTTAAAAGAATGGTCTAGATCATCCAAAACTCCCCCTGAGTTCATGCCTAGTGCAATGGCAAGCCGTCTCATGAGAAAGAATTGGTGGGATCAGTTTTTTCCAACAAAAGAGACCTCCCTTTTTTTTGTTCACAAGAGCAGATTTAGATTCTTAAAAGAACAAGAAGCTCAAGTAATGATCAATACTAGATTCAAGAGCTAACACCGCAATTTTGACAGGGCCAATGTCACAAAAGGAGAACTAATTGCGCAACTAGCTAAAACATCCACAAATTGCGCTTTTAGTTCAAGTTGTCTTAAAGTTCTGCTCATTCAAAGAAAGACTTAGCTACACATGTGAAAGCATGATAATTCTAGCAAGTCAAAGAACTAGACATGACATTGAGCGAATTGAAATACTAAAGCTCAAAGGGTACTAAGCAAAGCTTCATCAATTTTAAAAGACAAGCAAAAGCTTATATAACAATGCATCTTTTGGTTTTTCATATGAATGCAGAAGAAACAATGAGATGCACACAAACTTAAAAGCCTAAAAGATCAAAAGAAGATCAAGAAAAGATCAAATGAACAAGGTAAGATTAGAAAGATCAAACTCCCTCAAACCAAACCGTAGGGATAAATTACCCCTAACTCACTTCTCAAGGTGGCAAACCTAGTTGGATCTAAAGGCTTGGTGAGGATATCACCAACCGAGCCTCTGACTCCACGAAATGCAAAGACAATATCACCCTTCTCGACATGATCTCTAAGAAAATGATAGCGAATGTCTATGTGCTTGGTCCTAGAGTGTTGCACGTGGTTTTTAGCAATGTTAATCGCAGAAGTGTTATCGCAGAAAAGAGGAACACTATCAAATGCCAACCCAAAATCCTTAAGAGTGGACACCATCCACAAAATCGACTACAAGAACTAGCGCAGCCTACATATTCAAATTTCAAAGATGGATTGTGCAATGTAAGATTGCTTCCTAGAAGACCAAGAGACAAGAGAAGTGCCTAGGAAGTGACAAGTGCCTGAGGTACTCTTCCTATCTAGCCGACAGCCCGCAAAATCAGAATCAGAAAACCCCCGAATGGACAAGGACGAAGAGCAGGAATACCAAATGCCATACTGGAGGGTAGAGTGTAAATACCTGAAGATGCGCTTAACGGCTTGGCGATGGGAAGTCCTCGGAGACGCCTGAAACCTCGCACAGAGGCAAACAGCGAAGTGGATGTCCGGTCTTGAGGCCGTCAAGTACAGAAGGGAGCCAATCATGCTGCGGTACTCGCGTTGATCCATGGCTTCTCCTTCCTCATCTGGATCCAAAACAGTCGAAGTCGCCATGGGAGTGGCGATCGGCTTGCAGTCACTCATCTCGAAGCGCTTGAGCAGATCCTTGGTGTACTTCGTCTGATGGATGAAGATCCCTTCCTTGCATTGCTTGATTTGAAGCCCCAGAAAGTAGTTGAGTTCTCCCATCATGCTCATCTCAAATTCCCTGGACATGGTCTCAGAAAAGCTGGAAACAAGAGCATGAGAAGAACCACCAAAGATAATATCATCTACATAAATCTGAGCAAGCAGGAAGTCATTGCCACGCCTAAGGATGAACAGGGTCTTGTCTACCTTACCCATCTTAAAATCATTCTTAAGCGTAAAGGTCTTAAGTCTATCATACTGTGCTCTAGGGGCTTGCTTAAGACCATACAAGGCTTTGGATAGCTTGAAAACATGATGTGGATGCTTGGGATTCTCAAAGCACAGGGTTGTCTAACATACACTTCCTCCTCTATAAAACCATTCAAAAGGCACTCTTAACATCCATCCGATATAGTCTAAAGCCCTTAGAAGCAAAGAAATGCAAGCAATGCGAATGGCTTCCAATCTAGCAACAGAGCAAATGTCTCATCAAAGTCTAACCCTCAACTTGGCTAAAACCCGAGCTACCAATCTAGCCTTGTTTCTAACCACGTAACCATCCTCATTTTGTTTATTTTTGAACACCCAACGGTTCCTATCACATTATGACCACTAGGAGGTTCTACTAGATTCCGCACCTTATTCCTCTCAAAATTCTCTAACTCCTCATGCATGGCATTAACCCACTAGAATCGATAACGCATGTGATATATCGCGGGTTCAAAGAAGCAACAAATGCGAATGAGAGTAGAGACTTGGATCGTTATACCGGAGCGAGTGACTCGCTCATTAAGATTATCAATCATCCGATCCGAGGATGATGCCTCTGAATATGAAGTGGAGCGCCTGGGAGACAATATCTCCTCAACCTCCGCAGTATGCGATGATGAAGATGCAGCAGAGCCTCAATTGGAGGTGAAGCGACGAGTGTGTTCTGAACTTGGACAGAGCCTCAAGAATGCAGTGGAGGACAAATATCAACTTCGCTATCATCTTCCTCCACAAAAATGCTTTCACACTGTGTATCACCCGAAATGTCTGATCTAGCTCCAGGGCTAGTCTCATCAAAAGTGACATTGCATGTCTCTGGACAATGTTAGTTTCAACATTAAAACCCGAAAACCCTCGAATGTGCGTGATAACCTAAATAAACCATCAAAAGTCCTTGATTCAAATTTATCTAGGTTTCTGTCTTGAGAATGAAACACTTAGCTCCAAAACTCAAAATGAGAGACAGAGGGTTTTCTACCAAAACGAAGCTCATATGAAGTCTTGCCCAAAGACGGTCTCAAGTAGACACGATTTGCAATATGGCAAGTCAGAGCAATAGCTTCGCCCAAAACCTCCTCGGTGTGCTATACTCATCTAGCATTGTCCTAGCCATCTCGACTAAGGTTATGTTCTTCCTTTCCACAACGCTATTCTGTTGAGGAACGTGTGGAGAAGAGAACGATGCTCAATTCCGCGCCAAAGACAAAAAGAGGCAAACGAGGCATTCTTGAACTCCGTACATTGTCATCATGGATCGCTCTCAAGGCACCGTAAAATTCGAAGCCAAACGAAGAACAAGATCACGATAAAACCAAAAGCTTCATCCTTTGAAGCAAGAAAGAACACCCAAGTGTATCTCAAAAATCATCAACTATGACAAGAATGTACCACTTGCCACCAATTGACCGAACCCTAGCAGACCAACAAGATCCATATGAAGCAATCGTCCCGGTCCGTCGGTCATGACCAAAGTCATCAAGGGTGTGAGGCGGCAACTTGCTTGCCATGCCTACAGGCGCACATATAGCATCCTTGACGGCCTTGAGTTTGGGCAAACCTCTCATGAGATCAAGGTTGCTAACTCGCGTCGATGATCAAAACCAATGTGCCCCAAATGTCGGTGCCAAAGCCGTAACTCGAAGAAGGTGTAAACAAACATTTAAGAGAACCACCAAAGATTCAAAAATCAGCTCCAAAGATCCTAGCAACTCTATAAATCCCAAAACGAGCTCACCAAAGATAATCAAGCACCCGACAAGCATTTTTCTTAAATATTGTCTCCTAACCATCATCAAGAAGTCGTGAGACGTAGAGTAAGTTAAACCTAAGCTTGTCCACAAGGGCGACGCCCTTTAGGATGAAATTGTCGCTCACCCCGATTGTTCCTGCCCTTCAATCCGCCCTTGAGTATTGTCTCCAAAGGTGATGAGGACATCACCTATCGACCGCGTGAAGGAGGTGAACCATTTTGAGTCTCCGGTCATGTGGCGTGAACAGCCGGAGTCCACGAACCACGTGTCCTTCCTTCCGCGGTGATCCTGAAAATCAAGGCACAAAAGAACGATGTGTCTCAATACTAGGGTTAGTTAAACATGACTTGGGAACCCAGTACTGAGACACACGTCTGCGAATAGTATGCAAAGTAGAAGTGCTATCCTTGATTCTATTTGAAATTCTGTTGTGAGCAATGGTTACTCTAACATGAGAGTTATCCTGTCTAGGAGCATGAGCATCATTAGCATGTGAAATAAATCCTAGACCAGGTTTCTTCCTTTCTAAATTACCATGTCTCATAAAAGCTCTAGGTTGATTAGATGACATTCTAGCAAGATTTTTCTTAGCATTTTTCAACCTACGCCAACAGAACTCAACCAAATGCCCATCCTTCTTGCAATAGGTGCAATGGTACTTGGTACAACTGGGAGAAGCACCTTTTGACTGAACAGATGGTTGGGCAAAACTCGCAGATTTGAAAGTGATCTTTGCAGTTGGGTATCAAATTCAACTAAGCCATTTCTCAAAATTTGAATGTCATTAGATTTATCCTGGGCAAAGTTGTATCCTAACCCTTGCTTCTTATAAGGAGTTTTTGACTTGTCAAGAATCATGTTTAACTGTTTCTTACCTTTAGAAAATCTTTCTAATGTGTCATTAAGGTAAGCAATTTCTTTTCTAAGGTTAACACATGAATCACACGTTTTAGCATCAAACCTCTTCTTATAAAGAGCAACTTCAAGCTTAAGAGCTTCACATGAAGCACAAGTAGCGAATTAATACCGCCTTAAGCTTGGCATATTTAGCTCTAGCCGCTTCTACAACATCATGTAATTCACGCTCACGTTCTAAGCGCATGCAGCAAGAGCTAGATTCAACCACATCGAAACAACAAACATGCTAGACTTTAAGCATTTTTCGTAAGGAGCGATTTAACTTCAATTAGCTCGGTTCTAGCATTTTCAAGTTGTTGCAAAGCAATATCATGAGCAGATTGCGCTTTAGCAAATTCGAATGTAAAGCATAGCAGGATGAACATTCATCAGATTCAAGACTCTTAGCATTCACAAGTTCTAATGTGAGTTTCTTTACTTGTGACTCTAACTCCTCATTCTTAGTCATGATGAACTTTAAAGCTTTATCCTGACCTAGCATTTGCTCATAGACAGTTTCACATCTAGCAAAGAGAACATCATAAGAAGGAGATACCTCATTGTTGTCATTGATGTCGTCGGAGTCAGCCATGAAGCACATGCCGGTGAAGTCCTTGGCCTTCCCCTTCTTGTCTTGAGGGAGCTCCTCCTCCTTGTCCTCCTCGCTCCCGGAGTCCACATCACTCAAGGATCGATCTCCAAGAGCGGCAAGAACCCGGTGAGCAGCCTTCCTGAGCTTGGCATCATCAAACCTGGACTTGCGCCCCTGAGGCTTCTTCCAAGCTGGCTTTTCATCCTTGTGGTTGCTCTTACCTTTCAGCTTGGGGCAATTTGCCCGAATGTGATTAAGCTCTCCACACTCATAACAAGTCACAGGGCCGCCTCTCTTTTTGTTTCTCATATTGTTGTAGGCCCGTGTGAACTTCTTAATCAAAAGCGCCATCTCAGGCTCAGGAATACTCTCAAGATCCTCTTCTTGAATTGCAGATAAAGAAGCAAGTGAAGAACCAGAAGAGGACTCAAACGACCCATCAGAGGCTCTCTTGAGCGGGTTTGCTACCAAAGCCATGTTACCCTTCTTAGAATGGTCAGCTTTCTGGATCTCATGAGTCTTGAGCTTGCTATAGAGCAGCTCCAAAGTCAGATCAGAAAAGTTGACATTTTCCTGAATGGCGGTAGCCTTTATCTCCCACTCCCTGGTGTTGATTGCAGCCAGGAGATGGATGGCATTTTCAGACTGAGTAAATTCAATACCAACAGACTTCATCTGATTTATTACTGTGTTGAAGCGACTGAAAATGTCATCGATGCTCTCACCAGGACGCATCTCGAATTTGTTATATTCTCTCTTATAAACCTGTTGACGCACTTGTTTGATTTGGGAAGAACCTCATGATAGGTTTCAGAGTCTTCCAAATCTCATGTGCGATCTCGAGATTGCAAATCCTATCATATTCCTGTCTACCAAGCCCACCATACAGAAAATTCTTTGCCTTACGGTCATTAGCCAAAAGGGCTTGGTGGCGCGTAGCAACCTCGAGCAAGATTAGCGGACCTCGAATGCGACCTCCCAAATACCTCGTGGTTCGCTCTCAAGAAAGACACGCATGCGTTCTTCCAAAAGGCATAGTCGTGCCCATCGAAGATATGCGGTTTGGAAGAGTACTTATCCATCGCCAAGTTCAGTGACCGGTTAAGATCAAGAATGAACTAACCGGGCTCTGATACCACTTGTTGGACCGAAAAGGCGACTAGAGGGGGGTGAATAGGAGCACGATCTCTTTTTCTACCGAATTCAATTCAATACGAATCTCACTCCAATAGCTATGAAAGCTATGAAGATCAATCAATCATGCACAGCGGAAGACTTGTATTGAACCAACTAAAAACCCCAAAGTAAAATCAACACAAAACCAAAACACAGAGGCTCGGGCGGTCAGACCGATTTCACGGGAGGTCAGACCTCTGGTTCGATGAACAGAGAAAACAGCCCGACAAACCGAAACGCAAATTGATCAAACTTTTGATTCGTGCGTCCAAACTTCGTGAAATTTGACACACACCTACCTAAGTATGTCAGGAACCTATTCCAAGCAACGATCGTGATAATTCTTGCCAAGATTCTGACCTTCTACGCTTTGAGCGGTTAGGTCAAAACCGAGTCAAACGAAAATATGATCTTGAGACTTGCTCGTGAGTGATTGATGATCTTGATGATCCTAGATGTATTCTCACACGTCACAGCAAGCTAAATCACGTCAAGAAACTAAGCAATAACTCGTGGATCAAACAAAGACTCAATTCATCAAAAGAGAGAAAGAAAGCACATGAACTCACTTTTGAAGAAACTTTCTTTGGATTGATTTGATCTGTTTACACCACTCCATCAATGGATGACAAAGACTCAATACATGAGCACGAAATCCAATCCAACTCTCTAGAACCCTAACCTCCTCTCCTCCTCTCCTAAGCAAATTAGGGTTTCTAAACAATGAAACGTCGAAGGTCGGGTGAAGGTGCAGCCACCTCCTCCTCTATTTATAGTGGAGGCTTAGGGTTTCTAATAGAGTCTCCCTAATGGGCTCCGTTAAGGCCCAAAACAAACGGGTGACACACGCACACATTTTAAAGCGCCGTGTTCATATTGTGCGGCACTCGCTGTTCGCCACGTGTAGGTTGATCCAACGGCTCTCATCATGTCGGCAAGTCTCTCCCATCCGGCTCCCACCGAAACCACCATGGCACTTGCACCACCCCCGCGCCGCTTGATTCAACCGAGGGCACCGAACCGCCTGCTCGGTCACCTTTGTCCATCTTGCACCATACTTGAGTCCAATGACTTCACCGCATCGCCGATCGCTTTGAACCTCGCTCTCCAAGCCTAGTCCCGATCATCCTCGCCGTTGACCGTCGTTGACCACCAAGCAACCCGCACAACAATAGACAAGAAAATCGAAATCGGAACAAGTTCTTCACAACTTGACCCACGTTAGTCTAAACATGCATCATGCAACACATATGACATGAAACCCATGAACTTGACCTAATCAGCAACCATCGCCACCACACGGCCGACGACATAGTGAAAACCGGTCGATCACCACCTTGGCTTGGCGATCGCCATCACGGCCGGACCGCCAACGTATACGGTCGACCGCCACAAAAGGACTTAGCCGAAATTTCAACGCTGAAATCCGCAACCTCTTTGGAAATTTAAAACGAATAGAACTTTTGATCGAAGCTCCAAAAATATGGGACCAAGTGCGAGAATCTCCTCACTTGCTTACACCTCTATTTTTGGCCCACCGCACTCCAAAGTCACTCAACTTGCCGGTCCGACCGCTCAGACGCCGGCCGATCGCTACCAAATCGGTCAAACCACGACCGCCGGTCAGACCGCCATCACAGAACACCCAAGGCATGGGCGGTCTGACCGCCACCAGGGCCGGTCTGACCGCCTGAGACCTAACAGAAACTGAACTTTGCCGAAAACTCGTGATTCCGCAAACCTTCAACATCATTGCCAATTGACACATCATCCTAAGATCATGAGCATATCCCCATGATATCCACAGTTCCAGTAGCATTCCAGGCTCTTTGTGAGTTGGGGTGTTACACTGATTCGGCCATCTAAAACCTTTCTAAGCTGATTAACAAAGCATCAATTTCACGTCAGACTTTCTGGACAGAACACTAAAACTATCATAACTTTCAGTTCGTTTATCCAAATTTTGCGTTTTTGTGCTTTCCTGAAAGTTACGACAATTATATACAACTTTCGTTATACTAAGGCCCTCTAATTCTCCCTTTAACCGATCGCACCGGTCAGATTACGAAAACCTGTCAAAATACTGACAGACTTGTAGAACAGTCACACCATTAAATTCATAACTTTTGCTACAGAGGTCCAAAAAATACGATCTAGCACTTCATTGAAAGCTATTGACGTCCTCTACAACTTTGTAGGAGAAGCACAAGAATGAATCCGCACTTAACTACATCAAAACATCTGTCTAACATGATCTGTCCTGAGGAGACAGAAATACCGACATTGCTACAACAATCAAATATGCATCTATTCGGGGCAAACCGTGGTTACCCTTGACGAACCTCTGTAGACCACGATGCAGCCCGCGAACCTTCCCCTTCCCTCTCTTCTTCCCTTCTCCCTTCTTCCTTCTTCTTTTTTTTTTCTTGGCCGGGCACCACAATGAAGAGGCATCGGAGGAGAGGGGCACCACCATGGAGGAGAGGGATTGCTACAGTGGCGGCGGTGGTACTGTATCATAGAATTACTGTAGCAAACCTAGGATTTCCCCTCCTCCTTTTGTTGGTGGTTGATTTTCTCATGGGCCACTATGGCTAATTTCCCCCCTTATGGTCGGCCACCACCTCCCGCCTTTGGGCCAAATACCAATGGGCCTGAGGCCCCGGCCCAGGTTGTCCAAATTTCGCTGTAAACTCCCTCTTTAACTGCTTAAATAACTATGTTCTATTTGATCCTTCCCTCAATTCAATTTCTAAATAGTCCTTCTCTTTAAATAATTTAATTCTCTCTCGATAATCCTTTCAAATACTTTTGGGGTATTACACATACAATTACCTGGATGTCGTCGATAGGTAATTGGACTTGACATCAAGGAATGGTTGGTTGCTGATACATGAAGCCACTTTCCAGTCGGAGTACCTGCGCATCTACGCCACTTTCTGAACATGGCCCGTCAGAACAATCAAAGGCCGTGAGGGATTCGTCGTTTTTTAGTAGTGCACATATGTATACCAACAAAACGCTATCATTGATCAAGGAGTAAAAATAAATACATCTATATCTATACAAATTGGAGGCTCTCCTACAAGCCCCCACATTAATCATAAGAGAAAAAAGCTAGAAATTCTAACAATAATCAGAAAAAGTAGAAATTCTCACATTAATTGAAAAAAAAAGAGAAGACCATCTAACTTTTTTCCCCAATAGAATATACTGCTTGGATTAAATATAGATGTGTCCATCTATGTCTTTTTGAGTCATACGTACCAAAAAAAAGGAGTTTGAATAGAGTACTAAACACAGACGTTAATGTATTATTTTGTACTCAGGAGAAAGTAATACAAATTGGCCAGATACAAGAGACCGTGTTGGACATGGGACTAACAAAGGCTGGATATACAGATGTGCCTATAGGCATAGGAGAAGACCGTGAGTCTGACACACACGTGCAATGATAATATACATGCCTACATGCATCCAATTACATTTTAGTTGGTCCATCATCTTGCTATGTAGTTTTTTTTTAAAAAAAATCATCTTGCTATGTATGTGCATAGAGGAGACAGCTAGCTACTTCAATACTAATCTCTCTAAAAAGTATTTATCTATCTATATCTATACTAATTGGAGGCTCTCATAGAATCCCTCATGTTAATCCAGGAGGTAAAAAGTAGAAATTCCCACATCTTGCTATGTATGTGCATGGAGACAGCTAGCTGCTTCAATACTAATCTCTCCAAAAAGAATCTATCTATTGGAGGCTCTCATAGAAGCCCCCACGTTAATCCTAGGAGGTAAAAAGTAGAAATTCCTACATTAATCAGAGAAAAAGAATCTATCTATATCTATACTAATTGGAGGCTCTCATAGAAGCCCTGCGTTAATCTTAGGAGGTAACATGTATAAATTCCCACATTAATTAGAGAAAAATTAGCTAGAAATTCACAAGTTAATCGGGAAAAAAGATCTAATCCATCCAAATTATATGCTGGGTTGTCTCAGTGACCTAGATTTGTTTAGCAAGCGCGAAAGTCTTTTTTGTTGTGATGCACTATTATTCTATTCCATAACAAACATGGAGAACCATCAAATTTGTTTGCATGTGCAATACGCTACATCTAGCTAGCTTATACCAAGTGTTTCTTATGGACTAACACATGCATGCAGAGAAAGACCTTTTCACCAGTTATCAGTTAGATGGAGCGGCAAGTGCATGGTGGGATAACTTCTACGCTATCCAACCAGCTGTACACGTCCCGACTTGGGATGAGTTCAAGGAAGCCTTTCACGAAGCACACATTCCAGAGGGAGCCATGATGATCAAGCAGCAACAGTTTCTCACTCTTAAGCAAGGGCGAAAGAGCATGATGGAGTATCTTTATGAGTTCAATTTTTTGGCTTGTTACGCTCTAGATGATGTTGCCACTGACATCCGTCACCGGAATCGCTTCATGAATGGTCTAACGGAGGAAATGCAACTGGCACTTGCAGTTCATGACTTCTGTAACTTTCAGCACCTTGTCAACAAGGCCATCATAGTGGAGGGTAAGAGCAATGCGTTGGAGGAATCACGTAAGCAAAGGAGGGCGGCACAAATTGCATCAAGTGGCGGTTTTCTGAGGCTGCGCACTTGGCAGCCCAACCCTCCTCGTGCCCAAGCACCAACTCCACTGAGGCCACTAGTATTTGCACCTCATCCTGCACCACCTAACTAGCAGCCAAGAATTGGTGGAAATCAACCACCTAATGTCAGCAACATCAGGCCAGGTGTGGTCTCTTATCACTATGGACATCCCATGCATTTTGCCAATCAATGTTATGTGAAAAGCACAGGGTTTGCCTCCTATCCATTCTTCACCAGCACCTGTGTGTCCAGCACCACCTCAGAGGACAGTGGCCAAGCTTGCTCCAGCTCAGGCACGTGGCCGAGTGAACCATGTCACCGCTGAGGAGGCAGTTGATGCACTAGACGTCGTCTTGGGTATACTTCTTGTTAATTTCAGTCAAGCTGTTGTTTTATTTGATTCCAGAGCATCTCATTCCTTTGTCAAGAGGCATTTTTCTATTCTTCATTACTTATATATGTATCCAATTCAGCCACCCTACCTTATTCGATCAAATCTACCAGGACATAAAAGTGAAAATTCAGGGGGTAGAATTTTTGGCAAACTTGATAGTGATAGATTCAGAAGGGATGGATGTCATCTTGGGAATGGATTGGCTATCCAAAAATCAGGGGCAAACTAATTGTGCTCAGAGGTCTATTTCTGTCACAAGCGAGAATGGTGAACAAGTCGTTTTCGACTCTAAGACTGTTGGTTCTCATCTTTATACCTTGAAAGCTAGTACCACCCCATACTAGAGATGGTACTAGTAGTTTGTGAGTATCCAGATATTTTTCCTGAAGAACATCCAGGCCTACCACCAGATCGTGAAGTGGAGTTTGTAATCAAACTAGCACCCGGTACTGCGCCAATATCAAGGCGACCGTATCGGATGCCTCCTAATGAGTTGATGGAATTGAAGAAACAACTTGGGGAATTGCAGGATAAAAGATTTATCAGGCCGAGCTCCTCACCTTGGAGATGCCTAGCCATCTTTGTTAAGAAGAAAGATAAGACTTTGAGGATGTGTGAGGATTATCGTCCGTTGAATGAAGTCACTATCAAAAACAAATATCCTCTCCCTCAGATTGATGATCTGTTTGATCAACTGACTGGGTCCCGTGTATTCTCCAAGATTGACTTACGTCTGGGCTATCATCAGATCAAGGTCAGAATAGAAGACATTCCAAAGACAACTTTCTCTACTCGTTACGGGTTGTACGAGTACACTGTCACATCTTTTGGTCTGACAAATGCACCAACTTATTTCATAAACCTCATGAATTCGGTTTTCATGGAGTATCTTGACAATTTTGTTGTTGTATTTATTGACAACATCCTAATCTACTCCAAATATATTGAAGAGCATGAGAAGCACTTGAGGCTTGTATTGGAGGTATTGTGTAAGCTTCAACTTTACGCAAAATTCAGCAAGTGTGCATTCTGGCTCAAGGAAGTTAGCTTTTTGGGTCATGTGTTATCTGAAGGTGGAGTCGTTGTTGATCCAAGCAAGGTACAAGATGTATTGAACTGGAGTCAGCCTAAAAGCGTCACCCACGTTAGGAGTTTTCTGGGACTTGTGGGTTACTACCGCCGGTTCATTGAAATTTTTCCAAAATTGCTAGACCTATGACTCAGCTTTTGAAGAAAGATAAGAAGTTTGAATGGTCAGCCGAGTGTGAAGAAAGTTTTCAGATTCTGAGAACACTCTTGACTAAAGCTCCAGTCCTCACTTTGCCAGATATTCACCAGAGTTTCGACATTTACTGAGACGCTTCTCGCCATGGGCTCGGCTGTGTCCTTATGCAAGAGGGCCGAGTGGTGGCATATGCATCAAGGCAGTAGAGACCCCATGAGATGAACTATCCTACCCATGATCTGGAGTTGGCAGCCGTACCCTGAAGATCTGGCGACATTACCTCATCGGTAATCGTTGCGAAATTTACAACGATCACAAGAGTCTGAAATATATCTTTACTCAAGCCGATCTGAACTTGAGGAAAAGAAGATGGCTTGAACTAATCAAGGACTATGATATGGGACTTCATTATTATCCTGAAAAAGCCAACGTAGTGGCTGACGATGACCTCCACATCAAAAGGCTTATGTGCTGAATTCCAGCGGCTAAATCTAGAGATGATTGAAGAAGGTTTTCTTGTTGTCCTAATTGTGAAAACTACTTTGGAAGACCAGATCAAAGATGCCCACAAGACTGATTTAGAGGTAGCTCGAATCCGGGAAGCTTTCAAGCAAGGCAAAGCCAAAGGTTTTACCGACGATGAGCAAGGTATCATTTGGTTCGGTAACCGTTTGGTGGTACCATTTAATCATAAGTTGAGGGAGTTAATTACCAAAGAAGATCACAACTCTCGATTCTCTTTACACCCTGGAAGTACTAAGATATATCAAGATCTGAAGAAGAGACTCTGGTGGAGCCAAATGAAGCAGCAAATCGCACAGTATATTGCTGAATGTGATATTTGCCAAAGAGTGAAAGCCGAGCATCTAAAACTAGCAGGTACACTCCAACCAGTGCCTGCTCCCTAGTGGAAATGGGAAGAAGTTGGTACGGACTTCAGCACTGGTCTCCCAAAAACTCAGAGTGGGTCCGATGCTATTTGGGTGACCGTGGATCATTTGACGAAGGTTGCTCATTTCATTCCTATCAAAACTACCCTTGCGGGGAGCAAGTTAACAGAGCTATGCATCTCAAGAATTATTTGTCTACATGATGTACCAAAAGTCATTGTTTCAGATCGAGGTCCTCAGTTTACCTCATACTTCTGGAAATGTCTACAACAAGTAATGGGGACTAACCTACTTTTAGCACCACTTATCACCCTCAAACCGGAGGCCAAACTAAAAGAGTGAATCAAATATTGGAAGATCTTCTCCGAGATTGTTTTCTGTCATATAGTAAGAACTAGAAGAAGTGCTTACCGTATGTAGAATTTTATTACAACAATAGCTATCAATCGAGCATTCAGATGTCACCTTTTGAGGCATTGTATGGGAGAGCTTGTAGGACGCCGTTGAATTGGTATGAGTCCGGAGAAAGATCATTCTATGGTCCAAACTTGGTGAAAGATGCAGAAGAACAAGTTCGGCTAATCCGAGACCGATTGCGGGCTGCATAGTCTCATCAAAAGAGCTATGCCAACTGTCGTCATCGTGAGTTAAGCTTTGAGGTAGATGATCATGTTTACCTTAAAGTCACATCGATGAAAGGCACACATTGTTTTCAAGTGAAGGGAAAGTTAGCAACTCGTTATATCAGACCATTCTGAATCCTTGCAAAACAAGGAGTTGTGGCGTATCAATTGGAGTTGCCCATCTCTCTTTCAACCGTACATGATACTTTTCATGTCTCACAACTTAAGAAATGTCACATCCCCAAATTAATAAAGAGGTTTATTATGCATTTCATTATCATGCGTCATGTTTTGAAACTTTTTATTTTAATATTGCACTTGGAAAATCTCAAAATGTTTATGAAACAACCACTTTAAATTGAACTCCAATCATAAAACTAAAAGAAATGCTACTGAAGTATCTCTGGAAATAATTTATTCAAATAGTATAATAATTATCATGAATTAATATAATTTTTCCCAAATTTTTGGGACTGTTTTGAACCCTAAGAAAATTCAAACACTAATAAGAGATCTAGTTTAAGTTTGAAATTATATATCACAAATTATATCATGAATAGTAGGGTTCAATAATTTTTATGGACACTAGGTTATCCCAGGAACCTCCACAAATTATTTCATGATTTTAGGAAATTTATTTCTATTTTTAAACCCCTGGTCAAAGTAGGGAACACATTTTAATTCTCACCAAACCTTGACCCAAACCGTGCACTGCTCATTGGGCTCGAGTCCGACTCGCAAAACGACTCGCCCAACCGCCTAATTGCACCGCGGCATGCAACCCTTGATCTTAGATCAACGCCCGATCGCCTACCCTTCGACCGTCCGACAGCACACACTAATCTCACCGCCCACCAGATCCAACGGTGCGCATCGAATCACTTTACTCACGTTCGTACGCGCCGCCTTGTCTCGCTGACGACGTGGGCCCAAGCTGTCAGTTTCGTCCCTGACCTCGCGCAGGAGCTGAGCTCCACGCGGCCGAGGCAGTCTGCTCTGTGCCGTTGAGGGATTCCGACGCCGTCAATCCACCGCCGCCGTTGGCCACTCCGGAGCGTTCCCCGCGTAACGCCGCCTCCAATGCCGTCATCGCCCGGGCATAATACCCCTCGGCATCCCTCTTCTTCCTCACTTCTCCTCTGTTTGACCGAGGAGAGGGAAGCTTGTTCTCGCTCTCTGCACGGGTAAGCTTCCACCGGGTGTCTACCCTTTACTCTACTTTCAATGCCTTTTCCATTTTTGTTGAGCTCGGTTCTTATCTTCGCTTGTAGCATCTGATTCATCCTCGTGCTCTAGCTCACGTCCAGAGCACGCACCCGAGGACACTTTCGTGCATCTTCGTATCCCGGAGGTATTATCCTTAACTTTGCGCGTCACCTCACATGCTTTAGGCCACTGAGAGAAACCCCTAAACTAATTTTGGTAATGCACGGCAGGATCTTGTTGAATCGAAGTTTGCACCATTTCCGACCGTGAAGCAACTTTTCACCTCCCACCTTGATCCGGTAAGCCATTGTCCAATTCCTTGCTCCTATGGCTTGCTCTTGAGCTCCTTGAGCTAACCCAAGCATTCACCTTGCTTCATTTTACTCAGATCTTCATCTCTTCATTGAACCGTGTTGTCGCCTCCTTCTTCTCTGGCACCGACCCAGCCCCAGCTAGCTCCGAGCCTCCCCGAGCACCCTCTTCGCTCAGGTAGCCTTCTCATAGTCCTTAGAATCTTGGCACACGCTTGAATGTCGCTGCGGAGCTTTCACTGTGTTGTTTTCATTTTGCCGTATTGAGCGCCACCGCTCAACGCCGTTAGTCGCCATTCTAAGCCGGCCAAAGCCGTGAGTGCCCTTAACGGTGTACAATACTATTGCGCACTGACATGGCCTTGGCCCGCGCCGCCGTGGCGCACAGCCACCGCGAGCCGCGGTGAAACGCGCGATCAAAATCCGTTGCCGACGACAAAGCGCCAGTAGCAAAATGATTAGGGGTTAAGAGGTAATCATTAGCGTTAAATGTTGTCTTAACGAGTTAAAACAGTCGCTTACACGTGGGTCCCGTGCACGGAAAACGGCGGGGTTAAACCGTAACATAGGGTGGCTGACTTGTGGGCCCTAGGCTTTAAGTTCCGTGCGCCGCGCGCGTGCACCGGTGGACCTAGTCCCGTGGACCGTGTCACTGATAGTGGGACCCACTAGTCAGAACACGTTTTGAATTTGAGTTAGAATAGAAAACACCCTATTCACCGGGCCCGCTGGTCAGTGACCGCGACTAGGCTAGTGCTCGGTGAGAAAGGTAATAAAAACTTTATGAAATTCGAAATCTGTTATTTTAAACACTGAAAGATATGTATAACTTCTAAAATGCATAACTAATTCATTTTAACTCCAAAATGAGTGAAACCACTTCTGGTAATTTTCTTATTTAATGAACTTTATATTAAAATTGGTTTCAACCATGTCTCTGTAACAGGGAGCATTATTTTGGAAAATGAGCCTTTAGCACTATTATTTGTACAATAGAAAAAGGCTGATAACTTCAAAAATTCATAAGTAATTCTTGGAAACTCCAAAAACAGTGAAATCGGTTTTTGATAATTTCTATTTCAAATAACCTTAATTATAAAAATAGTTTCAAACTCACCTCTATCACAGAAACTATAGTTTGAAGAAAATGATCCTAAAAGTCATTATTTTTACATTATTAATGCTGGTAACTTTAGAAATCAATAACTAAATCATGAAAACTTCAATTGGAGCAAACTCAACTGTTTTGAACTTGTAATAATATTGCCTAATTATCCAGGTAATCCATTTACTCATCACTGCTCTACAAATTTTCGCCTCATAATTAAATTACCCGAATAAAAGCGTATTGAAATATGGAAATCGAATCACCATAACTTTCACATACTAAGTCAAAATGAAATAATTCTTTCACCAAAAATCATTTAAATTCATGACTTAGCTACTGTAGAAAAATCATGCATTTTTGAGCATCTTGATTTTTTTTGGAGTATTTCTCGGTGTTTATATCGGTCTTTATTCTTTAGATTCCGAAGGTATTGATATTGATTCATACGCCACCGAGAGTGAGCAACTAATCTACCAGCAAGGCAAGCATCCTTTGAACTTTCTTTTTGCATCATATTTGATCCCAGATTTGTTAGGATAGATGCAATGATAATTGCTTGCATGCTATGTTGATAATGTCGCTATTTTTGTGATGATTAGTTAGACACATCCTATTATCTTGTCATTGTGGCTATCCATGAATTACCCCAGTACTGAATTAATTATGGTAGGATGTTTGAAATACTGTTGTTCGAGTTGCTTAGCCATGCAAGTCTAGAACCGGTAGCTCGATTGTCGGGAATAGCCCGCCAATTATGGGTTAAACACAACTCTCATTATATGCTTTTGTTTCAGATCTTCGTATCTGTTTTATAAGTGAAATTTTGTCATTTTCAAATGAGCTTTTGGTCTGGACAAGTGTTGGCTAGTGATGGTGCCTTCGTGCACGAGATTTGGGTATGTGGTTTGGCTTGTCCGACGCTTAAGGACCGAACTTTGGGTTGTTGCGATTCAAGCAAAACTCGTGCTATCACGCGCGTATATGGGTGCCGATGGTTAAGTAGGGGAAGGTTTTATTGTGTTGAGTCCCACGGTGGTGAAATTGTAAGGGCATGGGACCGTGAAATCCGTGTTCCTTTGGGCCGATAGGATGGGGCGTTAACGCCTTGTGTTTCCTAGGATATATAGGATGGAGGCGTTAACGCCTTGTGTTTCCTAGAGCCATGGGTTGAGGGACTTGGCTCAATGGGATCTTCTTGCTAAAACGAGCGTATCTTGATTTACCCGCCGCATACCATAGGAAGTATGCTATATTCGGAGGCATCCGGAGGCTTACGGCTAATCAAGTCGTGGGGTAAAGCAAGACACCCCGCAGAGTATAAATCTATTCGAATAGCCGTGTCCACTGCTACTTACGACCGCTTGAAATTTGTGGTCGCTATTGTTAGACTTGGGATTAAATTGTGGTTATAACTTGGTATCGCCATGAATGGGATGTTCATGCTTATTGTTGTATCAAAGTGGACCGCCACTTTGTTGTTGGTATGATTCATTTGTTATTGAATTCATCACTTATTCACATGCTTTACTTCTACTTCAAATCTGATTTTGAAAAGGCACGTGAAAAACTAGTATGTGTAGGTTGTTCAAGATTACGTCGTTTTGCAAAAATTTAAACCAATATGAGCCCGCCTTTGAATGACCTTATGCATAACTATTTTTATTTGTGTAAGACTTGCGAGTACTCTTTGTACTCAGCCAGGTGTTTGCTGGCTTTTTCAGGTGAGGAGGATTTAGAGACCGATGAGCTTATCGGTGTCGATTTAGGCGACACCGATGAGTAGTTTGCTGTCATCTAACTCCCAGTTGGTTGCCGATGGGTTATGGGGCATACCATTGCTGGTCTTTTGGTCTATTTATGTGTTTCCGCTGCTACTTAATACTCTCTTTTAAATTTGGCCGGTCGGCCACTTGTATTAGATGTAAACTTGGAACTATGTTGTATGTCTTTTGAACTATTTATGTATGGATGTTGTATGGATGTGATCAACGTTGAATGAGAGTATGGTTATATTGGTCGCTGATCTTGGGAGCCAATATAAGTCATACTCGCTGTTTATGAATTCATATTTAACTCACTGAGTGTAGCGTTTGACTTGTCGGAGAACCGACAATCATGTAGTGCTCGCAGAGGAGCGGCACACATGATCGTCGGAGCTCTAATCTGAGTTAAGTCTTTCATTTAGATGGAGTTAAGTTGGAATTCATTTACCGGAGACTTAGAGTTATGTCCCTAAGACCATGCTTAGTCTCGGTCTTACGGAGATAACTCCGGGGTCCCCACAGAAATGTCTTCGTGTTCCTACCGAAGTGACCAAGTACGAGAATCTTGATCTCCAACCTGATCTTTCTTACCAAGAGCATCCGGTGGGTATTCTTGGTGAAATGGAACGTAAGACAAGAAACCGCATCATCAAGCTTCTAAAAATTCAGTGGAGCAATCACACCGAAGAGGAAGCCACTTGGGAACGTGAAGATCAAATGTGGACTAAATATCTGTATCTTTCCTTATGACTGAAGTGCCTTCCAATAAGAAAGAAAAGGTTAAACAAAGCAATGAAAAATAAAATATAATAATAACATCATGTTACCATGTTAGGATCTTTCTTTTCTATATTTAAAGGAAATCAAGACAACAGATAGTGTTTATCTTTAAAAGAACTATTTAGAAGTATCTCATTCCAATTTCCAAACTATCGGAATCTTGGGACGAGATTCTCTTAAGGGGGGGGGGATTTGTCATAGCCCCAATTTCAATAAATGGAAATTAGATGCATGTCATGAGCATACATGTTATTTTTGGAGCATATGCATAAATGGTTGTATTGGAAAAATTCAAATTAAATGAAAACCTACAACTTAAAATGAAACTCCAAAAGAAAAGTTAACTAACTGCTTTTAAACATCTCTAGAAAATAATTTAATCAAATACTAGAATAATTATCATCAATTAATATAATTTTTGTCAAATTTTTAGAACTTAACTTGATATGGAGAAAAATCCTTGTTCAATTAATAAACATCATCAGAAAAGGATTTTAAAACAAGCAATTAAATCATAAACAGTGTATTTATAAAATTTATATGGGTTCTATATCATCTCAGTAGCATATCTGAGAAATTTTAGATTTTTTCAAATTTTACTGCTATTTTTAAACTATCGGTCAAAGTAGAGATTTAGAAATTCAAACCAGTCAACTGTATAAACCTAACCCGAACCAGTTGCATTGTGCGACTCGTGCCACTTGACTTGATCGGACCAAGCCACTTGTTGAGCCACACTTGAACTCTGACCGCACCGCTTAGTCGCTCTCGCTGACGGCTCGGTCCTACCTGTTAGATCTGTCTTCATTGCTTTGTTGTGCCAGCTCTGGGCGCGCCCGAGCAGGAGGTGTCACTCGCTCGTGTCGTTCTGTCCATGCAGTGCGACGCTGCTTTGTCACCATCGTCGGTGACCATCTAGGAGTTACCACATGTGACATCATTGCTTTCTCCGTCGCGGGATGTCATCAAAACTCCATCGCTTCGTTCTCGGCCGAGCAGACAAACTCGGTCGTTCTCCAAAGTCTCTAAGGCATTCCTTCTTGTTTTTCGCCAATCTTCCTCTCTTATCATGCCGTATATGTTTTACTAATTTGAACTCTTGAATTTGCCCGTAGCTCTTAGACCCTGAGCTTGGGCTAGGTTTGTCTAGGGCGTGCTCTGAACGCCGCCGCCATGCCATTCCTTGATCTGATGGATATTTCCATTTCTTTGCACGTCACATTATGTTCTAGGGTATTAGGAGTAAAACCCCTCAACAACTTTGATCTTTCATTCATAAGATGTTCGAAGATTTGGTTTTCTTTTAAGTTCGCCGAAAGTACCCCCTTCGTCTCCATCTCCGGTAGGGTGAGTTATGTTTCCATTCTTCTTGGTGACACCATCTCCTGGTTATACTGGTGTTGACCTAACCATTATTTTCCATATGGTGTACTCTAGTTGACCTCTCCACGGTGAGCTCTTATCGCCACCATGCGGTCATCGTCGCCGACCATACACAAAGCATCTCCGGTTGTCTCCTTAGCTCCGGTATATACCCTGTGCTTCATAGGAGCTTAAGCATGCATTGTTTGCTTGAAGTGTAGTCGAGTCGATGTAGCCAGTTTTGCCGTAAGCTCACCGCCACACTTCCATGTCACGCCACTGCTATGGTTCATCTTCGGCCAAGTTCCAATCACCGCTAGGACCGCATGATTATTGTCTATCCATTTTAGCCCTTAGATCACGCCACCGTGCCCCACCGCTCCGGCGAGCCACCAGGCAAGCCCACGGGAGCAGAAGATTCTATTGTCGGAATGGCCGGCACGTACTGTACATCAATCATTAGCATAATCATTGTCTGATTAAGACTTAAAGCGTTGTTTCGTTTCGGTTTTAATTAGTGTTGTGTCGCTGACGAGTGGGACCTTGCACAGAAACTGTGGAATTTTATTAAAACCTGATTCGAATAGTGACACTGACATGTGGGCCACATGGTTGGTTAAGTGTGATTGAGTAAAGCCATGTAGTATGCTTTCTGTTAAGGAAAACGTATTACTAATACGCTTAAATTGAAAGTTCGCTCTCGGTATTCAAGAGACATATTGCAAAAATAGGCCTTCGACGTCATTCTCGGTTGGGGCTGGGTCAATGTTAACCAAGTCAACCCTTGACCTTGGGTCCCGCCTATAAGCGACTGTAGTTAGGTTCGACTGTATACAAAAAGTATTCAATGCGATTAGAAATTCTGAAATGAATTACTTGTGAACTAAAAATAATTTAAACTTCAAAAAAATCATAAGTAAATCATCTTAACTCCAAATGAAGTGAAATAAATTTTTATTAATTGTCATTTTTACTAAACTTTAATATGGAAAAGGTTTGAACCTTGTCTCTCTTTCAGAAAATTTAGATAATTAAATTAAATGCACAATAATATTAACCTTGTAAAATTCATAGAAAATTCATATAAACTCCAAATGAATAAAAATTGTATATAAATTCATCTAAAATCAGAACCTCACTGTTGTACAAATTTCATGCATGTTTGAGAATTTTGGATTTTAAAGATTTTCTCGGTGTTTATTCATTATTGATATTTCTATATTCTGAATTGCCTGGCGTGAGTGAAATTGTGACTGAGAATCCTGAGGTGGAACAAGTAGAATATCAACAAGGCAAGCATCCTCTTGCATCATCTTGATCCTAGTTTTTGTACTTTAAAATTTTGAATCGCAATAATAATTGCTTGCATGCTATTTTTGTTAACATGTTAACTTGGGAGTCTAGATTAGTTATACCCTAATACTTGTGGTTTGTCCTTAATCATTCCATACAATTGAGCTTAAGTTAGATACCATGTGATGGTATATATTCCTTTCATGAATGCTTAGCCCTGCAAGTTATTAGATACGTTAGTTTGGTTAACGGGCTTATCTCGTCAATCGTGGGAGATACTGAACAATTTACTTACATACTTTTGGTCCAGATCTTCGTATCTGGTTTTGGATTCTAAAAATTGTTAATTTAAACAATATTAGATTTGGACAAGTGGTTGCTTGTGGGGGTGCCTTCGTGCACAAGAATTGGGTATTGTGGTAGTCTTGTCCGAATCACTAAGTTGTGCCTTCGTTAATCCAAGTACCACTCGTACTACCGTACGCGATAATATGGACATCGTTTGGTTAAGTAAGGGGAAAATTTTATTGAGTTGGAACACAGGTGGTGTGAGGACATCATATGTATGATCATGTGTTCGTAGGGCTTCGATTGCAATTTAATATGTGCAAGTGAGCGCAGTTTTAATTTCTGTTGATTAGATCGGCACTCCTCGCGCAATGTGCATGCCTCGCTTAGCAGGTTCTATCAGAAACTTGTACTAAGCAGGATTTGTCTCGCATGGGTGTTTTCAACTCAATAAGATGTTCTTGCTGAAAAATACTGAGTCTTGATTTTCCGGACCGGCATACCAAAGGAAGTGTGCTATTATCCAGAGGCTTACGGCCTGATCAAGTCGTGTGAGTAAAGATGTACACCCCTACAGGGATAAAACTATTTGAATAGCCGTGTCTGCGGTTACGAACGATCACTTGGGTTCGAGACAGCATTTGTTTTATTTCAAACTAAAATTTTACATGGTTATTGTGGGGACCCCGGTAATTATCTCCATAAGACCGAGATTAGACAAGGTCTTAGGGACATAATTACGGGTCTCCGGTAAATGAATTCCAATTTAACTCTATCCAAGTGAGAGGCTTAGCCGAATACTAGAGCCTCAACGATCATGCGCGCTGCTCCCTTGCGAGGGCTACATGATTGTCGATTTTCCCTCGATTCGAAGCACTACACTTGGTGAGTTAAATGGGAATTCATCAACAACGAGTATGACATATATTGGCTCCCAAGATCAACGACCAATATACTCATACCCTCATCCAACGTTGATTACATCCATACAACGATACAACAAGAGATAGAAAGACATACCGCATAATAGTTACGGTCTCACTTATTACAAACGGCCGACCGGCCAAATTTAAAATAGAGTATCAAGTAGCAGCGGAATTAAATAGATAAAGCAAAAGACCAGCAGTGGTATGCCAATCACCCATCGGCAACCAACTGGGGGTTAAATGGCAGCACACTACTCATTAGTGTCACCCAAGTCAACACTAGCGAGATCGTCATAATCATAACCTTCCTCACCGAAAGGCCAAAGAACATCCGATCGAGTACAAGTGTACTGCAAGTCTTACACAAATAAAAATAGTTATGCATAAGGGTCATTCAAAGGATGACTCATATTGGTTTAGTTTTGCGAAAGAGACGCAACAATTAACATCCTACACATACTAGTTTTTCATGTGCCCATTTAAAAATCAGATTTGAAGTAGAAGTAAACATGCAGTAAAGCATTTCAGTGATAAACAATTGAATCATACCAAGACCAAAGTGGCAGCCCACTTTGATGTACTAAACACATGAACAACCCGTTCATGATGAATACCAAGTTTAACCACAATTTTAATTAAAAGTCTAACAATAGTAACTCCTGAACTCAAGCGGTTGTCCATAACAGTGGACACGGCTATTCGAATAGATTAATACCCTGCAGGGGTGTACTACTTTACCCACACGACTTGATTAGCCCGTAAGCCTCCAGAGGCCTCTGAAATAGCACACTTCCTATGGTATGCCACTGTAAATAAAGATACAGTCATTTTCTGCAAGAAAGCCCTATTGGGCTAAGTCCCCCCTGTGAGATGGTTCCTTTCCTAGTACAAGCGTCTGATAGCACTTGCTAGGGGGCTCACAAGTTATATTGGAAATACCGATGCAATCAAAACCAAAAGAATTGGTGCTCCCTTGCACACTATAAAGGATTACATCGGCTCCTCAAAGAACATAGGATTTCACGGTCGCTATGCCCCTTACACCACCAAGGACTTAACACAATAAAACCCTCCCCCTACTTAACCATACGGCTCCCAACCCGCGTGTGGCAAAGACGAGTGTAGTTGAATTAACGACGTTACCAAAGTTCGGTCCTCAATTGTCCAGACAATTCCTTCCACTTACCCAATGCTCGTGCACAAAGCACCATCACTAACCAACACTTGTCCGGACCAAATCTCATTTAAAAATGACAAAGTTTAACTCATAAAACAGCTACAAAGATCTGAAGTAAAAACATAAAGTAAGAGTTGTGTGTATCCCAAAACCGCCAGGTTATTCCCGACGATCGAACTACCGTATCTAGACTTGCATGGCTAAGCAATTCTATAACCCATAATTCACACATCCTATCTTAAGCATATAGGAGTTGGCATAATTCAAAATTAACCTCAAGCATAGGACATAACTAAAGTATACATCACAAAAATATTGACATAAGCAAAATAGCATGCAAGCAATTATCATTGCACTATCTTAACCAAAACTGGCATCAAATATGATGCAAAAGAAAGTTCAAATGATGCTTGCCTTGCTGGTACAGTAGTTGATCACTCTCGGTAGCGTAAGTGTCGATATCAATATGCTCGGGATCTATATAATTATAACATCAAATAAATACCGAGAAAACAACTCAAAAACCAAAATGCTCAAAAATGCATGTTTTTTCTACAGTAGTTAGGTCATGATTTTAAATGATTTTTGGTGAAAGAATTATTTCATTTTGATTTAGTATATGAAAGTTATAATGGTTTGAATTTCATATTTCAATAAGCCGTCATTATGTAATTTAATTATGAAGTGAAATTTTGTAGAATAGTGGCGAGTACATGGATTACATAGATAAATAGGCAATATTATTATAAGTTAAAAACAGTTGAGTTTGTCCCATTTGGAGTTCTTATGATTTAGTTATTGATTTTCAAAGTTATCAGCCTTTTATAGTGTAACAAATAATGGAGTTAAGGAGTATATTCTCCCAAAATAGTTCCTGTGACAGAGGTAACATGGAGACCATTTTTAGAATTAAGTTCACTGAAAATGAAAATTATCAAAAGTGGTCTCACTGTTTTTGGAGCCTCCAATAATTACTTATGCATTTTTAAAGATTTCAGTCCATTTTCCTATTGTAAATATAATGATTTTAATGAATAAATTTCCAATTAAAGCCCTCTGCTACAGAGACATGTATGAAACTAATTTTAATATAAATTTTACTAAAAGTGAAAATTTCGTATGGTTTCATGCGATTTGGAGTTAAAATGATTTAGTTATGCATTTTAGAAGTTAAAACAATTTCTTAGTGTGTAAATTAACCGATCTCGGATTTCATAGAGCATTTTATACTTTTCTCACCGAGCCACGTGCTAGGCGTGGTCGCTGACGCGCGGGCCCGCTTGTTAGCGGCCCACCGCGCGGCGAAGCGCACGTGCAACTCCCGCGCTTCGATTGTGAGCCGTTGGATCTAGATCCAACGGTCCACAATCGGAGTGCATTTGGAAAGTCCGAATGTTCCAACGAATCTAGATCGTAGATTCCGGATCTGACAGCCCATGATCGTAGCGTAATCGGGGTTCCGAAAAGCCACCAATTTGGACCGTCGATGTCGCATCGGACGGTCCACAACGATCCAAGTGAAGGAATGGCGCCAATACATCGCACGTGTTTAATTTTTGGGCCCACATGTCAGTGGCTCCAACGTTTTACTAAACGTGTTGTTTTCTGTGGGTGGGGGCCCGCAAGTAAGCGACTGAGTTAGGAGGTTTAAGACAACGTTTAGTTACTAATGATTGCCATTAACTCGTAATCATTTGCTGCGATCGCGTCCGAGCACGACAACGGTTGTCCCAAGACGCTTCATCGGCGATCGCGGTGATTTCGCCACGCGCGCCGAACAAGGGCGTAAAGATGTAGAATAGCAATGCGCTTCTATCGGAAGTAATCTCGACGATCGAGCCGACCCGAACGCGGCTAGCCGGAGTTGAGCGGCGGATCAATACGCAAAAGTAGCTATGCCGATTTGAAAGTGCTCGAGCAATTGAACACATGCTTATGCTCCTAGGGACTAGTAGGATTCTACCTGAGCTCGGATGGTGCTCGGAGAAAGCTGGAGTTGACCGGAATACCGCCGGCGCTGGAGAAGAAAGTAGCGGCGGCACGGCTTCACGTGGAGGAGATGACTGGAGCAATCCTAAGGTCAAAGAATGGTCAAGGCAGCTCAAGGATACCTTGGAGATGATAAGGACCTAAGGAATTGAAGAAAAGCTTACCAAAACAAGGTGGGAGATGAAAAGTTTGAGCTTCGGCCGAAAAGGGGCAAATTTCAATTCAGCAAAACCCTGTCATGTATTCATGAAATTGTTTGAGGGGTTTTCATAACCATGCTGTAAGGCCCGATGTGACGCGAAAGAAAGTTCGAGTACCTCACCGGAGACGAAGATGACGAGGTGGTGCTCTCGGGAGCGTGCTCTTGACGTGAGCTAGAGCACGAAAGTGAACCAGAGGCTACAAGCAAAGACAAGAACTAAGATTAGCAAAAATGGGAAAGGCATCGATTACAGGGACGATCGGAACCAAGCGGAGGAAGCTTACACCGGCGAGGAGCACGGGAGAGCTTCCCCTTCCTCAGCCGCCGAGAGGAAGAGTGAGGGAAAAGGAGGGGCTTCGAGGGGTATTATGCTCGTGCGTTGACGGGGATGGAGGCGGCGTGAAGAGGAGGTGGCTCCGGAGTGGTTGCATGTGGCGGTGGCTAACGGAGTAACGGCTCGCCAACGGCCGGGAGCAGAGAGGCGCGGCCGCGTGGCCTGTGGCGTCTAAGCGCGCCCTGCGCGAGGTGGACGAAGGCCCTGACCGGTGGTCAGCGGTCGCGCACAAGGTGACGCGACACGTTGTTAAATCGGGACCGTTGGATGGCGATCGGACGGGCGAGATTAGTGGTGTCGTTTTAAACTACCCAAACGGTGGCACGATCTGGAACGCCGATCTAAGATCCAAGGGTTGCAATGTCGTGGTGCAATTAGGCGGTTGGGCCGAGTCGGCTCGCCGAGTCGGACTCGAGCCCGAGGAATAGTAGCTGGTTGATCCGAGTTTGACCGAGAATTTAAATGTTTTCTCCACTTTGACCAAGGGCTTAAAAATAGAAATAAAATTCCTAAAATCATGAAATAGTTTGTGGGGGTTCCTGGGAGTATATAGTTCCCATAAAAATTATAAAACCCTAATGTTCATAAGATAGTTTGTGATATTTAAATTCAAACATGTTGTATGTCTATGAATGTTGTTTGAATTTTAATGAGGTTCAAACTAGTCCCAAAAATTTGGGAAAATTATATTAATTCCTGATAATTAATGTAGTATTTAAATAAATTGATTTCAGATGATGATCACAACTCTTTATTATCGATTTGAAGTGAAATCTGAATTTTGATGTGTATGTTCACCTCAAATTAGATTTTCCAAGTACAATATATTATAAAAGATTTGAATTTGATAATGCATGTTAGTGAAATACATATTAATCCAATTTAATTAGTTGGGGTGTGACAAACCCCCTTACAAAAGATCTCGACCGAGATCCGGGTGGAGAAGAATTAGAAAGTTTTCATTAGAAGTTATAATTTATGTTGTCTTGATTTCCTTCAAAGATAGTGTTGACAAAGTTATAATTTACATTAATATGTTTTACCTTTCCTTTCTTGATACGAAGGCACTTCATGCGAGAAGAGTTCGATATGCCGCCGCATCCGGTCTTCACGCTCCCAAGTCGCTTCATCTTCCGTGTGGTTGCTCCATTGACCTTGACGAACTTGATGTCACGATTCCTCGCCTTGCGCCGCTTTCTTTGAGGATACGAATCGGGCTCTCTCGATAAGATAGATCGGGTTGCAAGTCGAGTTTATCCAACTCGGTTGCTTCCGCTGGGACTCAAGACATTTCTTGAGTTGGGAGACATGGAAGACGTTATGCACGCTCGAGAGTGATGGTGGCAACTCCAACCGGTATGCCACCGATGCCAACTTAGCTAGAATACGGAAAGGTCCAATATAGCGAGGTGCTAATTTACCTTTGATTTGGAAACGGCGAACTCCTTTCATAGGAGAGACTTTAAGATATACATGATCGTCCACTTCGAAACTCAACTCGCGACGACGACGATCGGCATATGACTTCTGACGTGATTGAGCCGTCCTAAGTCGTTCACGAATGACACGAACTTGTTCTTCAGCATCTTCCACCAAGGTTGGGCCATAGAATGGCCTCTCCTCGGCTTCGGACCAGTTCAAAGGTGTTCTACAAGCTCTCCCATACAATGCTTCGAATGGTGACATCTGAATACTGGATTGGAAGCTGTTGTTGTATGAGAACTCGGCAAACGGTAAACATTTTTCCCAACTATCGCTATAGGATAACACGCAAGCCCGGAGAAGGTCTTCCAAAACTTGGTTTACCCTCTCAGTTTGTCCATCTGTTTGCGGGTGATAAGCGGAGCTAAAGGATAGGTTGGTTCTCATTGCTTGATGCAAGCAGTTCCAGAAATGAGAGGTGAATTGGGGACCTCTATCCGAAACAATCACCTTTGGTACACCATGGAGACAAACAATTCTGGAAATATAAAGTTCTGCTAGTTTGGCCCCGGTGTAAGTGGTCTTGACAGGAATAAAATGGGCAACCTTGGTTAAACGATCCACAATCACCCATATAGAATCAAATCCAATTTTAGTTCTAGGAAGGCCGTTGATAAAATCCATGCCAACTTCTTCCCATTTCCACTGGGGAATGGGCAGGGGATCTAGAGTGCCAGCTGGCTTCAAATGCTCAGCCTTAACTCTTTGACATAGATCGCACTCGGCCACATACTGTGCAACGTGCCGCTTCATTCGGCTCCACCACAGTTTCTTTTTCAAATCTTGATATATTTTCGTACTCCCAGGGTGGATAGAGAATTTTGAGTTATGAGCATCCTTGAGAATCAATTCCCTCAAGTGGCGATCAAATGGTACCACCATACGGTTTCCAAACCATAGAGTACCTTGTGCATCTTGCTTAAAATATTTAGCCTTGCCTTGTTTCATTAGTTCCAAAATTTGAGCCACTTCCGCATCAGTTTTCTGGGCTTCCCTAATCTGGTCCTCAAGTGTGCAAGTCACACTGAGGGCTGCAAGCGAACCTTCTTCAACTATCTCCGTGTAGGCCTTGCAATCCAAAGACATAAGCTGCAGAAAAAGGAGTTACCGACAAACAAGCGGACCGAGATTTTCTCGCTCAATGCGTCGGCCACGACATTAGCCTTCCCTGGATGATAATGGAGTCCCATATCATAATCTTTAATCAACTCAAGCCATCTTCTTTGCCTCAAGTTCAGGTCGGCTTGGGTGAAAATATATTTAAGGCTCTTATGGTCGGTGTAGATCTCGCAACGATTACCGATGAGGTAATGTCGCCAAATCTTCAAGGCATGAATTACAGCCACGAGTTCTAGGTCGTGGGTGGGATAATTAGTCTCATGGGGCCTCAATTGCCTTGATGCGTAGGCCACCACTCGGCCGTCTTGCATAAGCACACAACCGAGCCCATGGCGAGATGCATCACAGTAGATATCAAAGCTCTTATGAATGTCTGGCAGAACAAGTACGGGAGCTTCTGTCAGGCATTCTTTCAGGGTTTGGAAGCTTTGCTCGCACTCTGCTGTCCACTCAAATTTCTTTTATTTCTTTAGAAGTTGGGTCATAGGCTTCGCGATTTTTGATAAATTCTTGATGAACCTACGGTAGTACCCCGCAAGTCCAAGAAAACTACGAATGTCGGTGACACTTTTGGGTTGCTTCCACTCAAGGACATCTCGTACCTTACTAGGATCAACAGCGACACCGCCTTTAGATAGGATATGTCCCAAGAAACTAACCTCTCGAAGCCAAAACTCACATTTGCTGAATTTGGCGTACAACTGATGGTGGCGAAGCTTTTCTAAAACAAGTCTCAGATGTTGCTCATGCTCAAGATCAGATTTAGAGTAAATGAGGATATCATCAATGAAAACCACTACAAACCGATCCAAGTATTCCATGAACACCGAATTCATGAGGTTCATGAAATAGGCTGGAGCATTGGTCAAACCAAAGGACATGACTGTGTACTCGTACAAACCGTAACGAGTAGAGAAAGCGGTCTTCGGAATGTCCTCGGTCCTAACTTTAATCTGATGGTAGCCTAACCTCAAGTCAATTTTGGAGAACACTTGAGCTCCACTAAGCTGGTCAAATAGGTCATCGATCCGCGGGAGCGGATACTTGTTCTTAATGGTGACCTCATTCAACGGACGGTAGTCAACACACATCCGTAGACTCTTGTCTTTCTTCTTGACAAAGAGAGCCGGGCATCCCCAAGGCGAGGAGCTAGGCCTGATGAAACCCTTATCTTGCAACTCCTTAAGTTGTTCTTTCAATTCAGCTAGCTCATTGGGCGGCATCCGATACGGCCTTTTTGAGATGGGCGCGGTACCGGGTGCAAGCTCAATGACAAACTCTACTTCTCGGTCAGGGGGCATGCCTGGAAGTTCTTCAGGGAACACATCAGGATACTCACTCACTATTGGAACCTCCTCTATCTTGAGGGAGGTACTCACCTCTAAAGCATAAAGGTGAGAACTACCCACTAAAGGTGCAAAGACTACCTGAATGTCGTCCTCGCTAGTCACTGAAATAGACCGCTGGGCACAATCAATCTTCCCCTGATTCTTAGATAACCAATCCATCCCTAGGATAACATCGATGCCCACTGAACTTATCACTATTAAGTTTGCTGAAAAGTTAACATTTTGTATTTCAATTTTTACGCCCTCGCGCACTTGATCGGCGAGAAAACCGACCACGGGACTGAATATGATAAGGTGGGTGTAGTGTATGTATCTTGAATTGGTTAATTTCAGCATACTCGCTTTTAATAAATGAATGAGATGCTCCGTAATCGAATAGAATCGATGCAGACATGAATTAACAAGCGCGCACCTAGCACGACGTCAGTGCGTCGGTCGCCTCCTCTCTTTGAGATGTGGTTGATGCGACCACGTGCATGCCGTGGGGTGGAGTAGGTGCTGCTCTCGTGGTGGTGGCGGTGGCCTCGCCGAGCCGGGCCGTGGCGCCGGAGCAGAGTACGCCCGGCATCCTCGCCGCTGGTGAGGCATCATAAGCATAGTGGCCCCGACGCCACAGTGGAAACAAGTGACACCGGCTTGTATGCCCCGCCACCAGGGTCTCTCGCCCCGCCGTGCCGCTGAGCCGCCGGTGGAGAAGGTCGTGGAGGTGCCACAGAGACCTCGATGGTGCCGAAGCCGGGCACGAGGTGCCCGAGGTAGTCTGGCGCGGCTCGAAAATCGCCACTCGCCACGCTGCCTCGAAAGCCTTCCTCCTCTTCTCGACTCATCCACCGTCATGCTCTCATGCTCCACCACTATTGCCTTGTTGACCAGATGCCGAAACTCCTAAAATCATGTGCAGCTAAAACAAGCCGCAACTCCTCCGATCCATGGAAGAACTCGCCCGCGACGGCGTCTGTCGAGACGCCGTCCGAGCATACCGCCAAGTAGTTGAAATCATGTAGGTACTCCGTGATCGTCCTCCGCCCTGCCTCAAGGCAGGAACTGCCGCTTGCTGATAAGCGGCACTCTCCGTATATGGGCCTCCGGAACGCGCCCTCGAACTCGTCCCAAGTTGGGACGTGGCGGTGGCTGCATGGCGTAATAACTATCCCACCATGCGCCGCCGCACCCGCCAACCGATAGCCGGCAAACAAGACTCTCTCAACTCCGGTACATCGCGCAATGTTCAGCTTCTTCTCAATGTTGTGCAACGCCTTACGCCTCCATCGGGTCCTTGCCGCCGCGAACGTCGGAGGTTGGTCCACAAACTCAGCGAGACCTCCGACGCTTCGGGCGGGCAGCTCCTCTGCCGAACGAGCCGGAGCGGTGTTGCGTCGATCGCCTCATGCATCCGGTCTGGTCCATCCGGTTGCGCTCAATCATCATGATAAACTCGACCATGGATGGCGCCGAGGAGCACCTCCTCGAGCGGTCCACCTCGCCGACGGCGGCCGGTGAGAGGCTCGCCATGCTCGGGCACGGCCGCTGGGATGACCGCCCCGATCGTAGAAATCGCCGAGGTGCTAGACGTGGTGCCCTAGATGGGGATGGGGAGCCTCTGCCGCGCAGGGCTCCTGATCGCGTAGTCGGTCCTGTCATCCTGTATTGGACAAGGATGGTTTAGTAATTAAGACAAAAGCCATTACTTGGCTATACATGCACAATCAATATCAAAAAGTAAGAAAATTGTAACATCGAATAGGACACCAAACATTAAGCGACATAAAACCAAATCGAGACAACTCAGTACATAAGCGCCCGCAGGCTTAAGATTACAACTGAAATAGTAGGGTTTGCAAATAAATCACAATAGTTCGACATCTACTACCCTATTACATAAACCTAAGGATACAAGCTCAAACATAGAGCTCCCTGCCCTAATAGCCTAGATATTATTCCGGTCCAGGAAGTCATCGAGCAGGTGGTATCCAGGGGATCCTATGTCTTCCGGGTCTCCCGGGTTGGTGAGGCGTAAGGGGGATCCTACGCCGATGACATGGCCTCCTACTTCAGGAAGACGATAGTCTGGCGGCGCAGAAATGTATGGTGAAACCTCATTAGCGCCATACAGCACATCCGGACGAATTAGCCTCATGTCATGCATAAGCTGTAAATGCTCCTGAGCTACAATGAGACGACGACGCGTCTCCCATAACTCATGCATCACGCAGTGATGCATTTGGTCCATTACGTGAACCAATCTTGCCAACTGTCTGACTTGGGGGTCCTCCCCAAACTGGATCCTAGCAAACGAGTTCACGTCCCTAGCGCGTGCGCGCATCGGAAAGTGATCATATGGGGGCTGGGCTAACTCCGTCAGGTCGTAGCGAAGACGACTCATGGCCACCAAAGCCACTTCTTATAACGCCATGGCCTCCGAAGTACCACGCGCCTGGAAGCGGTAAGGTATGCTCCCCGTGACTTGTCTAGCAACGATATCTATCACTGCCATAAATTCCTCCATTCCAGGTCCTCGATCACGGCGGTAGATGGAATAAGTGGGCTGATATGTGAAGTTCGCCCTCCACATCATGTCTCGTAGCAACGCCGGGTATCCATCCACTCCTTCAGCTTGAGTTTCCCGGACAAGGTACTGAGGGTTCATCTAAAGGCAAGAAGGCAAGGTAAGTTAGTTTCATAAACCAAAATAGGATCAGGAGAGAAAAGATACTAAGATGGATAAGGAATAAAAGATATTCTTAACTTAAACTTTCTGAAAGTAATTTGATAATTTCAAAATATTTTGACTCTGAAGGCTTACTAACTCTAATGCCAGTGCTACCTCTAACCTACAGTCAGTATGGCTCTGATACCAACGCTGTGGGGACCCCGGTAATTATCTCCATAAGACCGAGATTAGACAAGGTCTTAGGGACATAATTACGGGTCTCCGGTAAATGAATTCCAATTTAACTCTATCCAAGTGAGAGGCTTAGCCGAATACTAGAGCCTCAACGATCATGCGCGCGCTCCTTGCGCGCTACATGATTGTCGATTCTCCTCGATTCAAGCACTACACTTGGTGAGTTAAATGGGAATTATCAACAACGAGTATGACATATATTGGCTCCCAAGATCAACGACCAATATACTCATACCCTCATCCAACGTTGATTACATCCATACAACGCATACAACAAGAGATAAAAGACATACTGCATAATAGTTACGGTCTACAGCTTATTACAAACGGCCGACCGGCCAAATTTAAAATAGAGTATCAAGTAGCAGCGGAATTAAATAGATAAAGCAAAAGACCAGCAGTGGTATGCCCATCACCCATCGGCAACCGACTGGGGGTTAAATGGCAGCACACTACTCATTAGTGTCACCCAAGTCAACACTAGCGAGATCGTCATAATCATAACCTTCCTCACCTGAAAAGGCCAAGAACATCCGGCCGAGTACAAGTGTACTCATAAGTCTTACACAAATCAAAATAGTTATGCATAAGGGTCATTCAAAGGATGGCTCATATTGGTTTAGTTTTGCGAAAGAGACGCAACAATTAACATCCTACACATACTAGTTTTTCATGTGCCCATTTAAAAATCAGATTTCAAGTAGAAGTAAACACGCAGTAAAGCATTTCAGTGATAAACAACTGAATCATACCAAGACCAAAGTGGCAGCCCACTTTGATGTACTAAACACATGAACATCCCGTTCATGACGAATACCAAGTTTAACCACAATTTTAATTAAAAGTCTAACAATAGTAACTCCCGAACTCAAGCGGTTGTCCATAACCGTGGACACGGCTATTCGAATAGATTAATACCTGCAGGATGTACTACTTTACCCACACGACTTGATTAGCCCGTAAGCCTCCGAGGCCTCTCGAAATAGCACACTTCCTATGGTATGCCGGCGGGTAAATCAAGATACTGATCATTTTCAGCAAGAAAGCCCTATTGGGCTAAGTCCCCTGTGAGATGGTTCCTTTCCTAGTACAAGCGTCGATAGCACTTGCTAGGGGCTCACAAGTTATATTGGAAATACCGATGCAATCAAAACCAAAAGAATTGGTGCTCCTTGCACACTATAAAGGATTACATCGGCTCCTCAAAGAACATAGGATTTCACGGTCGCTATGCCCTTACACCACCAAGGACTTAACACAATAACCCCCTACTTAACCATACGGCTCCCAACCCGCGTGTGGCAAAGACGAGTGTACTTGAATTAACGACGTTACAAAGTTCGGTCCTCAATTGTCCAGACAATTCCTTCCACTTACCCAATGCTCGTGCACAAAGCACCATCACTAACCAACACTTGTCCAGACCAAATCTCATTTAAAAATGACAAAGTTTAACTCATAAAACAGCTACAAAGATCTGAAGTAAAAACATAAAGTAAGAGTTGTGTGTATCCCAAAACCGCCGGGTTATTCCCGACGATCGAACTACCGTATCTAGACTTGCATGGCTAAGCAATTCTATAACCCATAATTCACACATCCTATCTTAAGCATATAGGAGTTGGCATAATTCAAAATTAACCTCAAGCATAGGACATAACTAAACTATACATCACAAAAATATTGACATAAGCAAAATAGCATGCAAGCAATTATCATTGCACTATCTTAACCAAAACTGGGATCAAATATGATGCAAAAGAAAGTTCAAATGATGCTTGCCTTGCTGGTACAGTAGTTGATCACTCTCGGTGGCGTAAGTGTCGATATCAATATGCTCGGGATCTATATAACTATAACATCAAATAAATACCGAGAAAACAACTCAAAACCAAAATGCTCAAAATGCATGATTTTCTACAGTAGTTAGGTCATGATTTTAAATGATTTTTGGTGAAAGAATTATTTCATTTTGATTTAGTATATGAAAGTTATAATAGTTTGAATTTGATTTCAATAAGTCATCATTATGTAATTTAATTATGAAGTGAAATTTTGTAGAACAGTGGCGAGTACATGGATTACATAGATAAATAGGCAATATTATTATAAGTTAAAAACAGTTGAGTTTGTCCCATTTGGAGTTCTTATGATTTAGTTATTGATTTTCAAAGTTATCAGCCTTTTATAGTGTAACAAATAATGGAGTTAAGGAGTATATTCTCCCAAAATAGTTCATGTGACAGAGGTAACATGGAGACCATTTTTAGAATTAAGTTCACTGAAAATGAAAATTATCAAAAGTGGTCTCACTGTTTTTGGAGCCTCCAATAATTACTTATGCATTTTTAAAGATTTCAGTCCATTTTCCTATTGTAAATATAATGATTTTAATGAATAAATTTCCAATTAAAGCCCTCTGCTACAGAGACATGTATGAAACTAATTTTAATATAAATTTTACTAAAAGTGAAAATTTCCAGAAGTGGTTTCATGCGATTTGGAGTTAAAATGATTTAGTTATGCATTTTAGAAGTTAAAACAATTTCTTAGTGTGTAAATTAACCGATCTCGGATTTCATAGAGCATTTTATACTTTTCTCACCGAGCCACGTGCTAGGCGTGGTCGCTGACGCGCGGGCCCGCTTGTTAGCGGCCCACCGCGCGGCGAAGCGCACGTGCAACTCCCGCGCTTCGATTGTGAGTCGTTGGATCTAGATCAAACGGTCCACAATCGGAGTGCATTTGGAAAGTCCGAATGTTCCAACGAATCTGGATCGTAGATTCCGGATCTGACGGCCCATGATCGTAGCGTAATCGGGGTTCCGAAAAGCCACCAATTTGGACCGTCGATGTCGCATCGGACGGTCCACAACGATCCAAGTGTAAGGAATGGCGCCAATACATCGCACGTGTTTAAATTTTGGGCCCACACGTCAGTGGCTCCAACGTTTTACTAAACGTGTTGTTTTCTGTGGGTGGGGGCCCGCAAGTAAGCGACTGAGTTAGGAGGTTTAAGACAACGTTTAATTACTAATGATTGCCATTAACTCGTAATCATTTGCTACAGTCGCTGTCCGAGTACGACAACGGTTGTCCCGCACGCTTCACCGGCGACTCGCCGGTGATTTCGCCACGCGCGCCGATAAGGGCGGTAAAGATGTAGAATAGCAATGCGCTTCTATCGGAAGTAATCTCGACGACTGAGCCGACCCCGAACGGCGGCTAGCCGGAGTTGAGCGGCGGTACCGAATACGGCAAAAGTAGCTATGCCGATTTGAAAGTGCTCTGAGCAATTGAACACATGCTTATGCTCCTAGGGACTAGTAGGATTCTACCTGAGCTCGGAGGGTGCTCGGAGAAGGCTGGAGTTGACTGGAATACCGCCGGCGCTGGAGAAGAAAGTAGCGGCGGCACGACTTCACGTGGAGGAGATGACTGGAGCAATCCTAAGGTCAAAGAATGGTCAAGGCAGCTCAAGGATACCTTGGAGATGATAAGGACCTAAGGAATTGAAGAAAAGCTTACCAAAACAAGGTGGGAGATGAAAAGTTTGAGCTTCGGCCGAAAAGGGGCAAATTCCAATTCAGCAAAACCACATCATGTATTCATGAAATTGTTTGAGGGTTTTCATAACCATCTTTATGGGCCGATGTGACGCGAAAGAAAGTTCGAGTACCTCACCGGAGACGAAGATGACGAGGTGGTGCTCTCGGGAGCGTGCTCTTGACGTGAGCTAGAGCACGAAAGTGAACCAGAGGCTACAAGCAAAGACAAGAACTGAGATTAGCAAAAATGGGAAAGGCATCGATCACAGGGACGATCGGAACCAAGCGGAGGAAGCTTACACCGGCGAGGAGCACGGGAGAGCTTCCCCTTCCTCAGCCGCCGAGAGGAAGAGTGAGGAAAGGAGGGCTTCGAGGGTATTATGCTCGTGCGTTGACGGGGATGGAGGCGGCGTGAAGAGGAGGTGGCTCCGGAGTGATTGCATGTGGCGGTGGCTAACGGAGTAACGGCACGCCAACGGCCGGGAGCAGAGAGGCGCGGCCGCATGGCCTGTGGCATCTGAGCGCGCCTGCGAGGTGGGCGAGCCACGGCCGGTGGGGTCAGGCGGTCAGCGGCACAAGGTGACACGACACAGTGTTAAATCGGGACCGTTGGATGGCGATCGGACGGGCGAGATTAGTGGTGTCGTTTTAAACTACCCAAACGGTGGCACGATCTGGAACGCCGATCTAAGATCCAAGGGTTGCAATGCCGTGGTGCAATTAGGCGGTTGGGCCGAGTCGGCTCGCCGAGTCGGACTCGAGCCCGAGGAATAGTAGCCTAGTTCGGTCTGAGTTTGACTGAGAATTTAAATGTTTTCTCCACTTTGACCAAGGGCTTAAAAATAGAAATAAAATTCCTAAAATCATGAAATAGTTTGTGGAGGTTCCTGGGAGTATATAGTTCCCATAAAAATTATAAAACCCTACTGTTCATAAGATAGTTTGTGATATTTAAATTCAAACATGTTGTATGTCTATGAATGTTGTTTGAATTTTAATGAGGTTCAAACTAGTCCCAAAAATTTGGGAAAAATTATATTAATTCCTGATAATTAATGTAGTATTTAAATAAATTGATTTCAGATGATGATCACAACTCTTTATTACTGATTTGAAGTGAAATCTGAATTTTGATGTGTATGTTCACCTCAAATTAGATTTTCCAAGTACAATATATCATGAAAAGATTTGAATTTGATAATGCATGTTAGTGAAATACATATTAATCCAATTTAATTAGTTGGGGCTGTGACAGTTATAACTTGGTATTGGCATGAATGGTTGTTCATGCGTGTTAGATTACCAAAGTGGGCAGCCAGTTTGACTTGGTCTAATGTACATTTATATGAATGTTACTTGTATTCTTTTGTCCAAATTTTTTGTTACTAAATGGCTTTTGTAAACTAGAATGTGTAGGAATAACACTTGTTGCTTTATGCAAAACTTAAGCCAATACTACTATCCTTTGGCCAGCCACTAACATGTATATTCTCATACCCTTTGGATGGGCTCTATCATATACTTTCTTTTATTAGTTTGTGTAAGATTTGAGAGTACCTTTTGTACTCAATCAGGATTGACCGCTTGTTTCAGGTGAGAAATAATACGCTTATGATCAATTCGTTAGCACCGAATACGGCGACGCTAACAAATAATGTTATTTCTACCTCCACTCAGTTGCCTCTGGGAACTAGGCACACTTGGATGGACTTTTGGTGTTTATATTTCTTTTCCGCTGCGTACTTTTGTTTATATCTAGTAGACCACTTGGTCACTTGTGTAACTTATGGATTTTAGTCCTAGTCTTGTAAATCACCTTTTAATAATGTATGAAATGAGTATGACTATGCACAATGTTGTTCAGGATATGTGCGTGTTAGCCATTGATCTTGGGAGCTAACATGAGACACATATCCGGGGACTTGAATTCGTGTTTGTTTCCTGCTAAGAGTTATGCCTTTGGTGTAATCTCTTAACTTAAAACGAATTCGATTTTGGGGTCTCACAAAGGCCAAACTCATTCATTTATTATTTTTACTAACATATTACTGGAAAAATGAATGTTCAAATGTGAAATGTGTAGCAAGGTACGTCCAATGAGTGTTTTAAAAAAATCGAACTAATATCAAATAGCTTAAATGATAGTTTATATGTTAGCAGCAAGAAGAGTATTAGCACATGATCGACAGGCTTAAGCTTTTGTGGTACATATGCATAAGTTCATAATAAAAATTTATTAATATTTAATTGTGCAAATTTTAAAACTCCCCGAGGCAACAAAACAAATTACTAATTAAAACTTTTCTATCAAAATTATTTAATCTGCTCTTAAAACTAAAATTAAGAACTCTAAAAAAATATTTAAAACATGTGGTCGTGCATGTGCACGGGTTGATGACCGGTAAAATAAACAAGAAATCATTTGGAAGTACTAGTGCCCTTTTATGAAGCAAAGCACTGTTAATGTACTGCAAATTGATTATCTTAATTACTCCTAATTAAGGGATACTTCAAAGCAACTTTGCTTGCGGAATACCGCCAATGGGAGGGTGGCATGCATTCAGGTACAGTGTACTCACACGCTGCGTGCATGCGCTGCTACAAATGGTGCGGCACCTACGCAATAACCAACCAGTAGACATGAGGACTGAGAGGAGATCACACCGATCATTGCGTGATTAAATCAACGGACGGCATTAACTCGAGATCTGCAAATTCGGCGCCAAATGTTAGCTAACCTCTGAGATCATATCACCACTTTTTTCACGTCCTGATCGAGCTGGATGATCAATGCAGGCGCCTATATAAACCGTTGCTGGATGATCCTTGCTCTTCACCTATCCATTGCTAGCTAGCTTATAGCTACTTCACACAAGCAGCAGCTTGCTAGATAATATAGATTAGGATTGGTAAACCATGGAAGCTGCACCTCGTGGACTACTCTTTGGCGCCGTCTGTGCCATCCTGATGGCGATCGCCGTCGCGAACGCTGCACACAGTGAGGCAGCGTCGGTCGTGGTCGGCTTGGCCAAGTGTGCTGACTGCACGAGGAAGAACTTGAAGGCTGAGGAGGCTTTCAAGGGTATATGTAAAGTCGATTTTAAAGCTAGTTAATAGGTGATCCTATTGAGCTAACTGTTTCTTGGCTGTGTTCATCAGGTCTTCAGGTAGCGATCAAATGCATGAACGGTAACGGAGAGTACGAGAGCAAGGCCGTCGGCGACCTGGACAGCTCCGGCGCTTTCAGAATCCCCCTCGCCGCCGACCTCCACAGCGGCGACTGCTTCGCGCAGCTCCACAGCGCGGCGAGCACCCCGTGCCCAGGGCAGGAGCCGTCCAAGATCGTGCCGCTGTCAACCGACAACGGCGGCGAGAACACCTTCGTCGCCGTCGCCGGTAAGATGCACCACACGTCTGCCGAATGCACCTCGGCGTTCCTCTGTGACCACCCGATCGTGAAGCACTTCTTCGACTATTTCCACAAGAAGCCCGTGCCTCCTAAGCCCGAGCCCAAGCCGGAGCCCAAGCCGAATCCTAAGCCGGAGCCGTCGCCGGAGTACGGTAACGCACCACCGTCTCCGAGTTCTCCCATCTACCACTGAATCCGTTTCATCCACACCTACTCCAGTTTCGTTTCTGTCCTTGCTTGCAAAGCTGAAGGATGGTGACTGATCAGTGGTGTTGCTATCAGTTGCATGATTTCCATCTACCTTGTTCGTTCCTGCAGAATAAAGGTTGTCAGTTGTGACAAGTGTGAGATATGTCGGAGTGAGTGCATAAGATCTACAGGAGCGAGTGTGTGCGTGTGATGTGTCTATATATTGGGATATGTAAGCTCTGCGTGTTTCCTTTTCCTTTGTGCAACTTTCTACTCCCGAAAGTGATTTATCTATTTAGGAAGTCAGAATGGCATGTCGTAAAAATGGTTCAGTCCCTATGCTTGCTGCCTAGCTCTAGTACGGTAGTACACTATTTTCGACTATATAAGATGGCATATCATTTGTTTAACCTTTCTAATATTTTGAACTTCCTATGTATATCCAGTCAAATAGTTGAATAAACGAGAGCTGGATTCAATGCAACCTACCTTAATTAGTTAGTTGATAATAATGATATATATCGCCTTTGCAAAATCAGATATTGTACATGTCCATCTATCCATCCATCTATCTATCTATATTTATATTTATACTAATTGGAGGTTCTTCTAGAAGCCCCTACGTTAATCTTAAGAGGTAAAAAGGCTAGAAATTCCCACATTAATCGAAGAAAAAACTACGTGGAAAGCATGCTCCCTTGTGCTATCCACGTTGGCATCAAAACCTCCACCGTCTGATCGTGCCCGCGAGCGCTCGCGGCCGCCCGATTGAAGCCGTTGCACGTGGTGGGAGGGAGCGGCGCTCGCGTGTCCACGTCGCCCTAGAAACGCCAGCGTCGCGAGCCCTCAATCCTCATCCTCTCCTCTTACCCTCCGTTGCTCCTCTCTGTAAGCGCTGCTGTTCCCTTAATCTTCTTCATCGCGGCCCCCTCGATCTCCCTCCCAGGCCGCCGCGTCGGTGCCTCCCCGCCTGTCCATCTCCCTCCTCGGCCACCGTCTCGGCGCCTCCCCTCACGTCCATCACCTCTCCTTTTCCCCTCCACCGCCCTTCTCCACCAGCGTCGTAGCTCCCTCCCTCTTCCTCCCCCGCCGCCCCCACGATCTCCCGCCTCGACGCCTCCCCTCCCGTCCGCCCCCTCACCTTGCACCCACTTAGGTCGCTACCACCGCTATCACCGGTGAGGGTACTGGGACTCGCGATGGAGCGGCCGCTCTAGATCCGTCACGCACTGCCGCTCCTCCCGTCGCTGCTTCCCTTCCGTCTCCTGTCCCGTCCTTCTCCCTCCTACGCCCCCTGCTCGATTTCCCTCACCAGCCACCGCCGGCAGTCCTCCCTCCAGCTCTCCCTCTCTGACTCCCGTTCCCCTCCCTCTCCAGTCCCCACCCATAGCCCCTCGGGCTCTTTCTCTTGCCCTCCCGTGGTGGGAACCTCCGGGTTTCTGAGCGCTGCGATGTTCCGCCTCGGAGAATGTGGGGACCCCGGGATTATCTCCTTAAAACCGAGACTAATCAAGGTCTTAGGGACATAACTCGGGATCTCCGGTAAATGGATTCCAACTTAACTCAGTCTAAATGAGAGGCTCAACTCAAATCTAGAGCCCCGACGATCATGCGCGCTGCTCCTCTGCGAGCACTACATGATTGCCGGTTCTCCAACAAGTCAAGCACGACACTTAGCGAGTTAAATAGGAATCCAAGAACAGCGAGTATGACCTATATTGGCTCCCAAGATCAGCGACCAATATAATCATACCCTCATTCCAACGTTGGTCACATCCATACAACCATCATACATAAATAGTACAAAAGTTACAACACAGTTCTAAGTGTACAATTACATAAGGGCCGACCGGCCAAATTTAACAAGTTTATAGCGGAAGCGAGTAAATAAACCAAAAGGACCAACAGTGGTATGCCCACAACCCATCGGCAACCGACTGGGAGTTAGAAGATAGCATACTACTCGTCGGTGTCACCTAAATCGACACCGGCAAATTCATCAACCTCGATGATCGTCCTCACTGTAAAGCCAGAAAACATCCGTGAGTACCAAAGAGTACTCATAAGTCTTACACAAATAAAAATAGTTATGCATAAGGTCATTCAAAGGAAGGCTCATATTGGCTTAGTTTTGCAAAGTGACGCAACAATGTACAACCTACACATACTAGTTTTCAAGTGCCATTTCAAAATCAGATTTGAAGTAGAAGTAAAACATGTGAATAAGTAATGAACTAAGTAACAAATAAAACATACAAATAATAAAGTGGCTGCCCACTTTGATACAACAACAAGCATGAACATCCCATTCATGCTAATTACAAGTTATAACCACAATTTTAATTTCAAGTCTAACAATAGCAACTCCCGAACTCAAGCGGTTGTCCATAACCGTGGACACGGCTATTCGAATAGATTATACCCTGCGGGTGTACTACTTACCCACACGACTCGACTAGCCCGTAAGCCTCCGGATAATGGCACACTTCCTTTGGTATCTTTGGCGGGAGAATCGAGATCTGATCGTTTCAAAGAAGAAAACCCTATTGCGCTAAGTCCCCATGTGAGATGTTTCGGGCTTAGTACAAGTAGCATATAGCACTTGCTAAGGGCTCACATGTTATATTGGAAATACCGATGTAATGAAAAGGTAATTGGTGCTCCCTTGCACACTATAGAACATTGACATCGATTCCTAAGGACAAATGATCAAACACAAATGCCCCTACACCACCATGAGACTTAACACAATAGAACCTTCCCCCTACTTAACCGTACAGCACCCATATCTGCGTATGGTAGCACGAAAGTACTTGAATCAACGACGTTACCAAAGTTCGGTCCTTAATTGTCCAGACAAGTCCAACCACATACCCAATTCTCGTGCATAAAGCACCATCACTAACCAACACTTGTCCAAACCAAAAACTCATTAAAAATGACAAAATTTAACTTGTAAAACAGGTACGAAGATCTGAAACAAAAGTATATAATGAGAGTTGTGTTTATCCCATAGTTGTCGGGTTATTCCCGACAACCAACTACCGGTTCTAGACTTGCATGGCTAAGCAAACTCGAACAATATAACTTCACACTCCTATCATAACATTTCAGCAATGGAATAATTCATGGATAGCCACAATGACAACATAATAGGATGTGTCTAACTATTCATCACAAAAATAGCGACATTATCAAAATAGCATGCAAGCAATTATCATTGCATCTATCCTAACAAAATTGGGATCAAATATGATGCAAAAAGAAAGTTCAAAGGATGCTTGTCTTGCAGGTAGCTAAGTTGTTCGCTCTCAGTTGCGTAGGAGTCGATATCAATAAGCTCGGTATCTAGATAATTATAACATCAAATAAATACCGAGAAAACAACTAAAAAACCAAAATGCTCAAAAATGCATGATTTTTCTACAGCAGTTAAGTCATGATTTTAGATGGATTTAGGTAAAAGAATTATTCCATTTGGAGTTATGAATTGGAAGTTATGCCATTTTGAATTTCAGGTTTCGTTATGCCCGTTTTGAGTAATATAATTATGAAGCGAAAAATTGTAGGGCAGTGGTGGGGTAAAGGATTGCGCACGTAAATAGGTAATATTAATACAAGTTCAGAATAGTTGAGTTTGTCCCACTTGGAGTTATTAAGATTTAGTTATTGATTTTCAAAGTTATCAGCCTTTTATAGTAGGACCATAACTAAGTTTAATGATCATATTTCCTTAGCATAGTTTCTGTGACAAAGGTAGGAGGGAGATCATTTTTAGAAATTAGTATACTGGAAAGGAAAATTATCAAAGTTGGATTCACTGTTTTTGGAGTTACCAATATTTACTTATGCATTTTTAAAGGTTTCAGTCTATTTTTCTATTGTAAGTATAACGGTTCAAATGAGTTAACCTCCAATTAATCCTCTCTGCTGCAGAGACATGTTTGAAACTATTTTTCATATTAAGTTCATTGAAAAAGTGAATTTCCAGAAGTGGATTCATTAAATTTAGAGTTGATATGAATTAGATATGTATTTCTAAAGTTATCATCGATTTTTCAGAGTATCAATAATCAGATTCTGAAATTTCTAAATCATCTAATACTTTTTCCACCGAAGGCTAGCTAAACTGTAGTCGTCATTGGCGTGCGGGCCAGTCAAGGTTTGACCAGTCCACACCCAACCCTAGCTCGTAGAAACTTAGAGGAAGGCGTATTCTCCAAAAATCGTTTAGATTCTCGAACGCGTAGACCCATTTTTGAACTACGGATTATACATGTTCTACTAAGGAAAGCGTAAACTGAAAGTTGTGCATTCACTTAACAGTACAAAAGGCCCACAGGTCGGTGACTCACTTAGTTACTAAACCAGTACCTAACAACAAACAACGTCATTACGCTTAATTGCTACGGTGTTTCTTTGGGCGGCTCGACAACGTGGCGCCGACCGTGCTTGCTGGCGGCTTGCGGCGTTTCCGCCACGGGGCTTGAAAGCATGGATGAGACCACGGACTATCGCGCACCTGTGGCGGTGGTGGCGGTTGAAGTGGTTCCTACTGGCTAGCGGAGATGGCGGCGACACCCCTCATTACGGTGCATGCGGCGGCCGGTGCAACGAGCTAACTATGCGCGCTTAAGCTATAAGGATGGTCGTTGAAGCTCACGAGTGGCGGAGTGAAGAGATGATGGCGGAGGCGGTTGGTCGACGTTGAGATCCACGGCGGTGATGAGTGCAACGAGGAGGGCCGCTCTGGAGAGGGAGGCGGAGGGTGAGTGGTCGCGATGACTCGGTGGAGTCGGAGATGGTGTATCGACAAGGAACCGGTTAGAGGCTTACGATCGGAGTTAAACACGGGGAACAAAGCCGGCGGCCGACAAGGGCAAACTCCGATCTGGGAACCACGTGAAACATCACCCAAATTGATTGAGGAAGTATTTAAGATACTCTAAGGCACATCGTGGCGAAACCGAGGGTGATACTCGGAAAAAGGAAAACACGATCGGGTGTCCTCGGGCGCGCTCGGAGCTCCACGACGCAGTCACGGTCCCGAGCTACAAGGAACACCGTAGCTCACATGAGCAAAAATAGAGTATAATGAGCATAGAGTCGAGATCGGTGATCCGCGATGCTTATCGAGAACTAGAGGGACTCGCCTCCTTCTCTCCCACAGTAGGAAGAGAAGTGGCGAGAATGGGGAAGGGAGGGGTCTTAAGGTCGGCGGCGGCGGGGTGGTTGCGGTGTGCGGAGGAAGCTCGAGGATAGGCCAGCGGGCGCGGTGACGGGATGGCGACTGGCGCGGCGGTCATCGCCGGCCGCGTGGCAAAACCGATCTGCGGCGCCGTGAGGTTAGAGGTGAAGCCGGCGAGCGGGCCGGCATGGAAGTGACTCAAGTGCGAGCGAGATCGGTGCGGCGTGGCTCAACGTGGGTACTTCGATCATTATCTAACGGTGAGGCTCGGTGCGTTTAGGTGGTTGGGTCGACCGTGCCTAAGTCGGACTCGAGTCAGATGAATAGTACTTAAGCCGAGTTTAGGTTTAGGGTTTGGTGAGTTTTGAATTCTAGTTTCTAGTTTGACCGAGTCTTATAATTAGAAATAAATTTCATAAAATCATGAAATAATTTGTGGGGGTTCCTGAAAGATATAGATCCTATAAAAATTATGAAACCCTATTGTTCATAATATATTTTGTGATATTTAAATTCAAACTTAATGTATGTCTATGAACGTTGTTTGAATTTTAATTAGGTTCAAACTAGTTCCAAAAATTCCGGAAAAATTATATTTATTCACAATAATTAATGTAGTATTTGAATAAATTGTTTCCAGACGATGATCAACACTTTTTATTACTGATTTGAATTGAAATTCAAACTTTGAAGGGTATGTTCATGTTTTTGACAGATTTTCCAAGTGCAATATATTATGAAATACTTTGAATTTGATAATGCATGTTAGTGAGATGCATTATAATCCATTTTAATAGTTGGGGCTGTGACAAACCTCCCCCCCCCTAACAAAAGATCTCGACCCGAGATTTGGGTGGAGAAGAATTAGAAGGTTTTCATTAGGAGTTATAATTTATGTTGTCTTGATTTCCTTCAAAGGTAGTGTTGACACGTTATAATTATGCTATAAGAATAAATTTTTATATTGATATGTTTTACCTTTCCTTTCTTGATACGAAGGCACTTCATGTAGAGAAGAGGTCTGGATATGCCGCTCGCATCCGGTCTTCACGTTCCCAAGTTGCTTCATCTTCCGTGTGGTTGCTCCATTGAACCTTGACGAACTTGATGTTACGATTCCTCGTCTTGCGCTCGGTTTCCTCAAGGATACGAATCGGGCTCTCGATAAGATAGATCGGGTTGCAAGTCGAGTTCGTCCAACTTCGGTTGCTTCCGTTGGGACTCGAAGACACTTCTTGAGTTGGGGACATGGAAAGCGTTATGCACATCTGAAGCGATGGTGGCAACTCCAAGCGGTAGGCCACCGATCCCAACTTAGCTAGAATACGGAAAGGTCAATATAGCGAGTGCTAATTTACCTTTGATTTGGAAGCGATGAACTCCTTTCATAGGAGAGACTTTAAGATAAACATGATCGTCCACCTCGAAACTCAACTCACGGCGGCGGCGGTCGGCATAAGACTTCGACTTGATTGGCCGTCTAAGTCGTTCGCGAATGACACGAATTTGTTCTTGACATCTTCCACCAAGGTTGGGCCATAGAATGGCCTCTCCCGACCGGACCAGTTCAAGGGTGTTCTACAAGCTCTCCCATACTGCGCTTGAATGGTGACATCGAATCTTTGGATTGGAAACTGTTGTTGTAGGAGAACTCATAAATGGCAAACACTTCTCCAGTTTTGCTATAGGACAACACACAAGCTCGGAGAAGGTTTTCTAAAACTTGGTTTACCTCTCGGTTGTCCATCGGTTTGTGGGTGATAAGTGAAATGAAAGATAGGTCGGTCCCCATTGCTTGATGCAAGCACTTCCAGAAATGAGAGGTGGCGAGGACCTCTATCGAAACAATCACCTTGGGTACACCATGGAGACAAACAGTGCGGAGATGTACAACTCACGACTTGGCACCGGTGTAAGTGGTCTTGACAGAATAAAGTGAGCAAACCGTTAGGCGATTGACAATCACCCATATGGAATCGGACCCGCTTGAGTCCTTGGAAGGCGGTGATAAAATCCATGCCAACTTCTTCCCATTTCCACTTGGGAATGGGCGGGGATCTAGAGTTCTGCTGGCTTCAAATGCTCGACTTTGACTCTTTGGCATACATCACACTCGGCAACATATTGAGCGATCTGTCGCTTCATTTGGCTCCACGAGCCTCTTCTTCAAGTCTTGGTACATCTTGGTACTACAGGTGAATAGAGAATTTGGAGTCATGAGCCTCTTTGAGAATTTTCCCTCTCAAAGTATGATCAAAGGCACCACCAACCGGTTCCCGAACCACGGGTGCCTTGTGCATCTTCACTAAAACCTTTGGCTTTGTTTTCCTTCATTGCCTCTCGGTTTGAGCCATACTGCGTCGGTTCTTTGGGCTTCTCTAATCTGGTCCTCAAGTGTACAACTCGGACTTAGGGCAGCGGCGAACCTTCTTCAATAATTTCGATTGCAATTGTTGCATGGCAGCACACAAGCCTGCGAAAAAGGGATTCTGATAAGCGATTTGCATTGAGATTTTACGCTCAATGCATCGGCCACCACATTAGCTTTCTGGATGATAATGAAGTCCCACACTACTACGAAAAAGCCATCACGACGGTTCGAATGTGAGGACCGGAATATTTAGCTAGTAACACTTAACCTCCAATTGGTTCAAGCATTACTAATTAAACATTCTAAGCCTCGATGGGCATATGCTTCCCGAGTTGCAGCATATGCACATCATCACAAAATACACATCATTTCCATACACATACATCACTAAGTTTAACAACGACATACATAAAGTAAAGTTATTACAAAGAGAGCCGACCGGCCAAATAGAACAATATACAAGAATGACAGCGGAAGCAAAAGGTGCCATAAGATGGCTAGAACAAAAGTCGACGGTTAGCCACACACCACAAGGCAACCGGCCAGGGCATCAAGCTAGTCGCCCATAGCTACCACAACACACTCGCAAAGTGAGGCCCCTCGAGCTCACCTTCTTCCTCTGCAACATAACAATTAAGCATAGCAACCGAGTACAAAGATTGTCTTTGTACCCAAAGCCAGACGTGTGGAATAGCGAGACCTATTCATAAACTACATGCAAGCTTGTTTAGGTGGAGGTTGTATGTCTCATTTGCATGAAGCCAACTTTATTTGCGATCATGTAATACATTTCAAAAGCAAGTTTGCAAATCTGTTTTCAATGTTGAAATAACTTGATAATAAAGATACATACAAGTAACCACCTAGAAGTGACTATCCCAATAGCCACCACAACATAGCACGAATCACGATTCGTACCACCCATCAAGTTTTAATTTAAAAGGTTGTAGTCTAACTCTTGAAAGACCTTGCCAAGCGCGTCCATAACCTAGGGCGAGGCTATTCGAATAGTTTTAACCTGAGGGGTGTACCAATGTACCCACACTTGGATCGCCTTCAAGCCACAAGCACACTACCAGAGGTATGCCGCCCGGCTAAGTCCTCTGAGACATTTCCAATCTTGTGTATTAACTACGAGTCGCTCGTATGGGTAGAAACACCATGCGCTTACATTGCAAGCGAAAAGCGACAAATCTCATCACGGGTGAAGTCTTTCGGACACTACAATGCTCCCAACACCATCCCTCCTGCGACTCCTGCGACCGAGCCAATACACTCCAAAGTACTAAGTCAAGAGAGGTCCCATACCCTCTAATGTGGTTATGCGCTAAAATGCTTGGTTTAGTGTAACAAGATGTTCGGTCCTTGTTGACTTAGGCACCATTCGATCACACCGAAAATCACACCATCTTACCATTGTGCCCAAGTCTAAATCATTTTGTTTTCAGTTTAGTTTTCATAAGTAGACATGGCGCAAGGTGGAAATCATAAATCATAATAAGTTTTGTGTGATCAAGGTTATCGACAAGTCGATAACCGCCATTTCTACCAAGCTAAGCATGGCTAAGCAATTAATTCGCAACTACTAAGTGATAAGAGCCCATCCACGAACTCTAAATCACGACAAGTAACCTAGGCTCATGGTAGTAGAGGTTAATCATTTGCTAAGAAATGCATCTACTAGGCCAACTATTAAAACAAAGTAGCAATGCATACATAGAATTTGTAATCAACATAAATACTTAAAATACTGGGATTAACATGATCAAACTGCTTGCCTTCTTGCTGTTGCTCAAATTGTTGTGGAGGATCGTTCTCGGGGTTACCGCAAATGTCGAATCCTAAGCGAAAGGCAAAAAGAACCAAGAACAACCAATAAGACGAGCCACAACTAAACAAACGAGCAAGCAAGAATTATCCAAATGCGACGAAATTTATACACGAGGTGAAATACGAATATATCAAGACATAGAAACTGGAAAAACCTAACTTGGATTTGTGGTGCAAAAGATATTACCTAAAAACACAATTTCGGCCATAATTAGCACTGTAGCAAAAACATTTTCTATAAAGATTTTGAAGCTGAAATTTTTATGGTAGCTACTTATTGGTATAGAGGTAACCCTTATAAAATTTCAGGTCATTTGGAGTTAAAATGATTTAGTTATGATTTTCTAAGATGCAAAATTAGCATAATGCACTTTCAGAGCATAAATATGTTCAAAACTAATTTTACTGATGAAGTATACCAACAGAGGGGTTCTCTAGAATTTATCATATATATTTTGCATTTACCGAGAATTACTTGTGCATTTTATAAGTCTTCGAAATTTTCTAAATCTTTGAAAATAGGTACTAAATCATTAATCAAGGTTCTGCTATAATCTTGGACCTACCATCATTTTTATATTAACATTGGGTTAATAACAAATTTATCGAAGTTGGAATCATTCATTTTGGACATACAGAGAAAGATATGCATTTTCTAAAGTTTTATACATTTTACGGAATATTCAAAATGACGAAACCAAGTTATTCCTAGTTATACAATTTTACATTCTTGGGCGTGCTTAAATCCATTTTTATAATAAGCTAAAGTGATAACATGATTTATTCTGATTGGAATTAACCAAAAGCGATTAAAATGAATTAGTTGTGAGTTTCTAAAGTTTTATATCATTTTGGTTGATAAACAAATGCTTACCAAATCTGAACAACCCAATAAAAGAAAATGACGTGGACAACCCCAACCCTTGATCTAACATCCTACGGCTCACGCGCGAAACAGCGCCGCTGCGCAAAGCCACTAGAAACCCACCGTTGGATCAAGATCCAGCGGCTCCACGAGTGTATGCAGCGGGACGGTGCGGTTGCTTGGGCCAATCGGCCGCGGATCGGCGGATGGGCGGTCGAGCGCACCAACAACCGGATTGTCCGTTGCACTCACGATCTCGACCATTGATCGCAAGATCGGCGGCCAAATGATCAAGGCATCGGAGGTCCGAATGCCCTCACGATCTGAGGCCGTTGATCAAGGGATCGACGGTGGCTAAGATCGAAGTTCAAAAGATGGGTGACACGTGGGGACCCGCGTCGGCGACCTTGAGGCACACATGCGGCTGGTTTAACCCACGTGCACGTGCTGCAGCCCACCCACGGACGGCGAGAGGGGCGGCTAGGGCGAAATTAATGCCACTAATGATGATCATTAACTGAACACTCACGGAATTTGATTTTAGTCCTCGGGCCCACGATCGGCCACCGAGGTTAATTCGGCGGCGATTAAATGCCGACTCATTTAATTAAGCAATGATTAGACATTAATGATGTCGAACGATGCGGAGTGAACAGAGATTGATTTAAGGATATTGGGCCCAGGTCGGTGGCTCAATAATAATGATTAAGACACAATTAATAACTAATGATTGGTAATTAATGTGTCCTAATGAGTGACGAAACGGGAGCTGTCATGCGCCAAGGTCGATCGTCTTTGACGGCTGTCGCCGGCGACAACGCGCGGCGGTGAACAAGACCCAAAATGGATTCGCAATAGCGGCCACGAACCTAATGGTAGCATTCGCCGGCGAGGACTAAACGCCGGCTAGCCGGAAAGCAGCAGGAACCCTACGGCTAAACACGAAAATAGCGAAAAGCTCACCGGACCTAGGATGCGGGTGCCAAAGCTTCTAAGGACTAATAAGAAGCTACCTTAGCGAGAAGAGGCTTCACGGGCGGCGGAGAAGCTTGACCACGGTGGAAGCTCGCGGACTTGGAGAAAACCGAAAATGACACCTGAGCCACATGGTGATACCAAGCATGAACATAGCTTCATTATGATCCACGAAGCTATAAGAGCAAGAGTTGAGAAGTGGTGCACTTACGGGTGAGGAAGGCGATACTCACTTTTAGGCGAATTTGAACAAACCCCAAATTGGACAATTCACGAGAATCAAATCCAACATTAAGTGAGGAAATGTCCAAGATAATTAAGGGATAAGGTTAGGGCGAAGAAATATGAAGGAGGACCACTGGAACACCAAGAACACCGATGGAGCTCCACGGGTCAACAATGGCGATTTGCCATTTTTGAGGTGTTAAGCTCCAATATTGAAAATGAAGCTTGATGGTGGTCTAAAGAAACTCCGGAAGGCATTTGGGTGCTTATAAGGCCATGAAAGGGTTAGGGTTTGCACCACTCCTCTCTCGGCGGCAAAACACAAAGCACAAGGTGCGTAGATGAGGAAAAAGGAGGTGAAGACGTGCATTAGGGCATGGCACGGCTCAATGTACCGCCCATACCCTACACGTCGGCTAGGGTGGCTTTAGGAGCAAGAAATGACCTCACCATGCCTTGCTTTGTTTTTCGCACGGCGGAGGTTGAAGATGACCGCGCAAAGGCTCGGGCGATTCACGTAGTTGGATGAGACACGAGCGGTGAGATAGTGCCACGCCTACGGGCTTTAAACACAGCGGGAGGTTGCGAGCCCTACGATTAGAAACGAGCGGCTCCGATTGCTCCACGTCGCAAACTCTTATTTACAGCGAAGAAGTGCGCGGCGTTGGATCTTAATCCAACGGCTCAGATTCAAAAATGCAACGGAGGGTCCGAAAGTCTCGGCGCATCTCGGCGGTTGGATGGAGATCTAACGGTTGACAATCAATCTTGCAGCGGAAGGTCCGAAGTCTTACACGCGGGCGTGCGATTCGATCCAACGGTCGAGATCGATTGCGCGTTTTAAAGAGTGGCTCGGTGCGTTTAGTTGGTGGACCGAATCAAATGGCTCGAGCCAGTCGACTCGAACCTAAGCAACAAGAAAACCACGTTTGACTTTAAAATTAGAACAGAGACCTTGAAGGATTTATTTGAGGTAGCAAATTAACTCCAAAAATTATGAAATTTTTACAGAGCTTGCTAACTCAAATATTTACCTCAGTAAAATTTTCAGAGGTTTTATACTGTGAATAAATCTCCAAAAATTCTGCAAGGCTCTGTTTTAATGTTTGACTAAGAGTCAAGCAGTTTGATCCCTCTAAAAATATTCAAACAATTTCTAAAAATTGTGAAATTTTCAGAGGGTCACATACCATCACAGAGACTTAGGAAAAATATTTCCAGAGGATGATCATAAGATTTGACAAGATTGTTTTGGAATAGCAAGATTTGGATCAACAAGACTTGTGACAATGTAATTCCATAATTCCTTGAACAAGAATTGATTGTACGACAGGAAATACATGATGTAAGAAAAAGTTTTAATTTCGCTCATTTTCTTACATTTGAAACACAAGCCCAAAATTCGGGATGTTACGGAACCGTCATCACGACGGTTTTGAACCGTCTGGAAAAATAGGTGCAGTGATAACGGTGGTTATCACAGACGGTGATAAACCGCTCGTGATATGAATATCACGAGCGGTTTTATCAACAACCGCCTGCGTGAAGACAGTATCACTGAGCGGTTATGGTCACAAAACGTGCGTGAAGTCGAATATCACGAGCGGTTTTATCAACAACCGTGCGCGAAGACGATATCCGAGCGGTTATTTACGAAACGTGCGTGAAGTCGATTATCACGAGCGGTTCATTGTTAAAACCGTGCGTGATACTCGAGTTCACGACGTTTTTACTTAGAACCATCGTGATCCTCTCGAGTTCCTGACGTTTTTACTTAGAACCGTCGCGATACTCGTCTTCCTGTTGTTTTTATAAAAACCGTCTGTGATAGTTCATTAAACTAACTACATTTTTACGATTTTTGGCTAGCCTCGGAATTGCTAGCCATGCCCTCGAAAACAAGCATACAAAAAAACAGATACATCACAGATAATCAATTGTCGACAAACTGAATCTGATCATTACTCAAAATAAATTACAAAAGATCACATTTGTTCAAGTATTGTTACAAAATAAATTGGATTACAATTGAGTCAATTGTTTGCGGTGGTTGAGAAGTCTTTGGCGGGGTGATGCGCTCGATCGGCGTGAGTGAAATTCTCGGTGTCCTTAATTATCTCGATATGATAAAGCCGCAAAGCTTCCTCGAATGTCCTTGATCTCATTATCAAGGAGTCCATCTAATTCTATATTCAAGCCACATGCTAGCAAGAGTAAAGTGTTATGCATATATATTTAATTTTATAATTAGAAAATAATTATTTGGAGATTCACAAACCTCGGGATCCTTCTTCCTAGCTCTAATGATTTGGTCCATATGATGGCAAACGTGGATTGCACATAACTCATCATTTTTTCTTGTGACTTTTGCAAAAATAGAATTACATATATCGATTCGAGATCGTTATTATGAAGTATGATATAGGATTATCGTATTATAGCGCGTCTGGAAATTTTGTCTGTGTGTTAGTTGGGCGCTTTCCATCGTATATTCCTTTGTTGGCAACATAGTCGATGAGCGACCTACATGATTCCAAAAATTTATCCTCGACCATTTCAAACTAATGAAGACTAAAATAAAGTTATGTATGAAGGAAATGAGCATACATGAGTATTCCTCCTAGAATCTTTGAAGTTGTGGTTGTTGCGGATTAGGGAATCAAGGTATATCACATGGTTCCTCTTTGGTATGATGACTAAAAGGATCGATGGTACCTACTCATGTATGTCACTATAGTCATTAAACTGAGTTCGTGCTTTGCGTATAAAGTAGAGCAAGTAGTGACACTTACCCACGGTTGTAGGGCACCACAATGTACTTAGTGTTCTGGCGGCGAAGCAATGCACGTGTTATGTATTTCTCGGCGAAGGGCGAGTTTGTTTGGATGGTTTGCAATGATACCACATGTGGGTCGAGAAACCCACCGGTTCTTTCGACCGGACATTTTCATCATGTATCGTACATAAGAAATGAGTTGTGATATTTATCGGTATTCGTGAATGTAGAACTTGATTGTATGCACTTACGATGTCCAACATCGTAGAAGCGGCGTCAAGGCCAACGAGGTTGAATAGGTCATATAGGTCGTTGAAGCCCACGGCGAAGTGGTTCGTCCGTTGAAGAAATGCTTATCCTCGTATCGGCGGTGATTCGATGTCGCACCCCTCCTTTTGGGTCTATCCAAGTACCGGGCATGCAAAGCGACAAGCATATCGGCACGCCCTAATCTGCGGGGAGCACAGCGGTTTTCAGAGGATGTACTTCAGCGGATATTCCCGACTTGCCGGACTTGAGGCGCCGATTTGGTCTTAAGCATTGGCGGCGTCTTCTTGCGAGGCGACTCGGGACCGATCACGGTGACACGCTTTTCTTGTTCTTTCGATGTCTTCTCCAAGGAACCGAAAAGGTGGCCTTCGAGGCGAAATATGAGGTGGAGTCATGGAGGTCCGTTGGAGAGGAATGGTCGTGTTGAGATCGCGGCACTCTGCTGGGTCAGGGCGATGTCCTTCTTGGGCCACTGGATAAAACGTGCACGGCATCCCTAGTGTTGTGATCTCTTCGTTGGGCGAATCTCGGTAGGACGGCCATGAAATGTTCATGTACCATGTCCACCTCCACCTGGCGTAACCTGCGCCACTGGACACCATCTTTGCTTTGCCCCTTCTGGTATGGATGCACCATCCCCGCGGCCTCAATAGAAATGGATCCAACTAACCTCACTCTGAGCTTGCGGGCCGTCGGCTCCTACAAAGCGATCGCAATTAGCTAAAGTGTCCTATAGGTCTATCTTTGCTGCATTCCATACATGTACATTACCTTGATCTCGTCTATCGGTAATTGGACATCGTCATGTCGAATTATGCGTGGGCGCGACGCTACTCGATGTCGGCGGGTGGCTCCCAAATTAACGAGCGGCTTGCATCTGCTGCTGGTGAGGAGTTGATTCAATTGATCTGCAATGCTGCGGCTTTCCTTCAAAATGTTCGGTCATGCATGCGAACGGTCCTCACGCTCGGCCTTAGATCTCTTCCTACTCCTCATGCGTGCGGTGAGTCGATGCGAATCCATGACTCCATGATGCGGTAACCCCAAGACCTCGCGTGCGTCCGGGTGTTCCTTGTTTCCCGGGGCCGTGAGAGTATATCCTTCTCCTGTCTACATGGAAGGAGCCTTGGGAAGTTTGGGCGGACAATTCACGCGCAAGAAGTCATCATGTTATTATAGACACTATGAAGTTATATATGGAGTTATTAACTAGGTAGTTCGACATACTTACCAAGCGTTGAGACACTTCCTGCGTCTCAGGGTTTGTGAAAGAGATGCTTCGAAGGCGAGACTTTTGCCTCGCTTTTAACCGAGGCTAGGGAGCAGTGCGTGACATCGGAAAGCGCGTTGTCCTCGCGCCGCCCATTCATCATATTTTCCTGCGTATCGGCGGTGCCGAGTGCGTGCGGATGAGTGTTTAGTATGCGAGAGCTTTGTGTGCCGCACTTTGCTCGTTAAATTCGGGCGTCCTCTTCATAGCAACAAAGGCGTCCCATGTTTCTGCGTCAAGAATCCGTGCCGCAAAGGCGTCGACCGTGTTCCACGTGCCGTGACAAGAATGCTCTTGAGCGACCTCCACGATTTATCGATCGTGAGCATCGCCGTCCGTTCCACGCGTGCCATATGCGCTTCGGGATAGTGAACTTTTGTAATAGTTACGTCCACGCGCCTCTCGCTTCTTTAGTCGAGATCCTTCCACCTTGGTGTTGTGATGAGGACCCGTTGCCTTGCAAGTATCCGCACATGGTCGGAATCTCATTCTTGAGCTCTTGGGGCGCAGAGGGACTAAGCGACTAACCTCCGTGATGACGGTCGGCCCAGGCATCTTGATTCTCCTCGCCATCTCGCTTTCGTGTCATTGTCGTCTGCGGCGTCGGCGACGGCGGGGAAGATGGTGCCTCTGCAATCTGCGGCGTCGGCGACGGCGGGGAAGATGGTGCCTCTGCCATCTCGCTTACTTGCTATCTATATAATTAGTTTGAGATATATTACTACCCAGGCCAGGGCCGAGGGTTAAAATATATATAGTATGCGTATGAATGGTGATTGGCTAGGACATAAATATTTAGCTTTCGATCCACCCTGGAGTGTATCCAAATTTGGAATGTACAACAAATTGCTCATAAGAGGAATTGTTTCCTAGCTCAGGTGAGAGGCCTGAATTGTGCAGGTAGCTACCTCAATTATAGAGCTCAAAAGACTGAATTAATTATTGAAACAATTATCAGAATATGGCTATGAACATCACAGAGCAAAACCCGAATCACTCATTTCTTTGCGATATCTTCGAGCTAGTCTCAAATATCATTAGACATATTACATCAAGGGCAGCGATGAAATGCAAAGGAGGCTACAAATGTTTAGCCTACTCCTATTATACCCTAGCATAGGATATACGTATGTCATATCTAAAATTTTCATACAACAAATATCATTAGACATAGCTGCCCATGTCCACTCTAACCGACAATCAAGATCCTAGATGGTAGGAAACAAAGTAATGGCTCAACCAAGATCACCGGGTGCTATGTAAATAAAGCTATTAAACAACTAAGAAGCCTAGGTTTTGCTAGTTGCCGAAAACCAAATGAACATATTACCTTGCCACCACATAAGAAATTTTCTTTGGAATTGGGTCGAGATCCCGGCTGGGATTCGCCCTCCCAAACAAGCCCTAAGGGAGGAGGAGTTTACAAGGCCCAAAATATGTACAGAGAAAAGAGATGATGAACTACAACCGGTGCTCTGAATCTGATACGGAACCAGTTATGCCATCTACAACACGGTCGAGGATGCTGCGAATTACAGAGCTTACAAGAGACATCAAGCCCAAACATTTAATAACTTGTGGAGATGCCTTTGCACTTGACTAATCGACCAAGACCTGACTTAAAACACCAAGTCAAGTGGAGTCAAACTACACGCCTCTCCGGCCGGACTCCGACTTGGTAAGGCTCCTGAGCCTTCCGAAGATCCTAACCTTGCCCTCCCACCCGGCCAACCCCTTCCTCCCTTTCTCGACCCACATCATTTTTAGATACTCAGCTTAGCTAACCAAAGGGGAAGTTTTTACCAAAGCCGAGGTCGGGAGCGCGTGGCGCTGATCGGAGGCGCCGAGTCGGGCGGCGATGTCGGTCGAAGCGCGAGGTCGGGCAGCGATGTCGGGCGGCGAGTCGGGAGTGGCGCCGAGGTCGGGCGCCGAGTCGGGAGCGGCGATGTCGAGGCGGCGAGTCGGGCCGGCAGTGTTGAGGTCGAGGCGGCGGTGAGCGGGAGCCTAGAGGAGGCAAAGGAGCGCGCGATAAACTCGAAGTGCGGGAGAGGAAGGGCGAGTGAGAAAACCTAGCGGTTCCCACCTTATAAGAGGCTATCACAGCGGTTCTTTACTAAAACCGTCTTTGATAAGTAATCATAAACGGCTCTATCTAATAACCGTCGTGATACGTTCCATATCACGACGGCGGTATTTAAGCGTGCGTGATAAACTCATATCACGAGCGGTTTGTGTATTAAACCGTGCGTGATTAGCTTTATCACAGTTACCTATTGGTTTTGTCGGGATATCACGAGCGGTTATCAAATAGAACCGCTGCGAGATAATCTCATATCACGAGCGGTTCTATTATAGAACCGTGCGTGATTCATTATCCTGACGGTTATATTATAGAACCATCGTGATAGATCGAACAATTATCAAATACAATGAACACAGTGACAACTATATATGAATTACAATGAACATCACATTCACATCAATATCAAAATATATGAGAGATGACAAAACACGGTGACAAGTATATATGAAGACAAGCTCATAACACATTTTACTTCAAAAACCAATTGTCGATTACGATGAGCGTCCACATTGACATCAATATCAAAATATATGAGAGATTACAAGTCCACAACACATGATGTTATAGAATAAATTAATTACAATGGATTAAATTCTTAATTAAAATATAGCCCTTCATGATGATCGGCGCATATAGCTAGCTTCCTCATTTGGGTTCTTCGTCGAGCTCGATGTCATCTCAGAAAGGAGGCAACTCGTCAAATTGATTGTATTCTTCCTCGTCCACTACATTCTCAACTCCGACAATCCTTCTTTTTCCATGAAGAACTACGTGGCGTTTCTTATTTGTCGGGTCGGTTACATAGAATACTTGAACAACTTGATTAGCCCGTACGAATGGTTCGTCTTTGTATCCGACACGTTCAAGGTCCACGGTAGTGACGTCGTACTTGTCAACCTTCACCTGTGGGAGATGGACCCAACGGCACGAAATAGGGGATCTTGAAAAGCACGTGAGTCGAGCTCCCATATCTCCTCTATTTGCCCATAATGCGAGCTCCTCGACCCATCGATCTGAATGCATCTATGCGGACACCTGCTACGGATGTGCTCTTCCTATCCCGAGTGCATATAAAATGTGTACCCATTTATGTCATATCCTTGCCATGTGACAATTGTAAATTGTGGCCCTTGTGCCAACCATAGCAATGTATCATCACTTGATGACCTCCCGGTGATTCGCACCTTTAACCATCCGTTGAACCGGCGGTTGTGCTCTCTCATGAACCAAACCTCCGACCGGTTTGGATTACGTTGGCGTACCATGTCTTTGTGCTCGTCGATGTGCGGGGACACTTGGTCATGTGTTGCAAGACCATGAAATGGGCTTGAGTGTATGTATCGGATCGGGGTGATTGATTTCCTTAGATGGTCCCGATACCATCAAGTCTCCCCTCATGGCGAGATAGAGGCACACCTATCGGATCCACAGAGCCATATAGTCGACGCAGAACTCAATGACCTCTTCCGTTGCATAACCTTCGATGATCTGCCCTCGGTCGAGATTGATTCCGTCACGTAGGACTTGAGAATTCCCATGTACCTCTCGAGCGGGTACATATAACGTAGGAACACGGGCCGCATATATTTATCTCTTTCACAAGGTGAACAATGAGATGGACCATGATATCGAAAAATAATGGAGGAAATACATCTCAAGATGACATAGAGTCGTCACCACCTCGGCTGTAGAGCATCTAGTCCATGGGGATCGATGACCTTACGAGCAATTGAGTTGAAGAAATAACACGACCTCAAGATTGCTACTCGGACCTTGTTGGCAAGATACTCCTAATTGCAACAGGAAGCATTTGTGTCATCAGCACATGACAATCATGCGACTTCATATACACAGTTTTGCGTGAGTTGTTTAGCCATATACTCTGTAGCATCTAGCGGTGCGGACAAGCTTTGGCTCCTTTTGTCTTTGAAGCTTGACAGTTACCAGTGCGGGAAAATCATTGATGGTGCGAACAACATGGCGTGTAAAGTGAAGTTCTCGTTTATGCGCATCCCATACCTGTACCCCTCGTTCCACGGTGTCACAAGATCTTCCAAAGGCAATGGTGCTAGGTACACATCAATATCATTCCCGTGTTGTTTCGGCCTTTGGATAAGTAGTGACATCAAAATGTACTTCCGCTTCATACGACCAAGGAGGAAGGTTGTACATGCATAGATTCACGGGCAGTGCTATGTCATTGCTCATGTTACGAAAGGATTCATTCCATCGTACTCAACCCTAACCTTATGTTCCTTGGTTACGCACCGAACTCTTGAACCTCCGATCGAAGTTTCTCCACCGAGAGCGTAATCGCAGGGTGTCTTAGCTTTCCATCTTTCTTACGGTCCTCTCGGTGCCAACGCGCAATCTTGGCTCTTTTGAGTTCGCAAATAAACGCTTCAAGCGTGGGATCACGAGCGAGATACCACAACATCTTAGCAGAGGTCCTTGCTTCAACCTAGCGATGATTCGACGCTTGTATCGGGATGCTTTGCACACAGGACATACATGCATGTCTGCATACTCTTTACGATAGAGGATACAATCGTTCGGACATGCATGTATTCTTTCTACTTCCATTCCCAATGGACAAATAACCTTCTTTGCTTGGTAGGTGGTGTTGGGCAACACGTTTCCCTCGGAAGAATGTCAGCTAGGAGACCTAACAACGCCGTGAAACTCTTATCGGACCAACCATTGCTTGCTTTTAATTTAAGCGGTTCAATCACGGTTGACAACCTTGTATATTCGGCTTGCGGCCGGGAACAAAGGTCTCACCGAGTCCTCCATTAAGCGCTCGAATTTACAAAACTCTCTCTCTTTGTAGTTCTCTTACGCATCGCGTAGCATCTGATCCAGATTGTCATCGTGTGACCTATCCTCATCAAAAGCACAGTCTACATCCGGCATATCGTTGACATCCGGCATATCGTTGACTTCCTCAGCGATGTCGTTATTACTAACTTCCCGTCGCTCTTCACCGTGACTGGTCCAACATGTATACCCTTTTTTGAAACCCCTTCGAATCAAGTGTGCTTCTATACGTGCCGGGTTGGTAAACATCTTGATTATGCGCAATCAATGCATGGACAGGTACATATATTTTATCCCCTTTTTCAACATATCCTGCTCGGCGGCTCTTCTAAAAGCAACCACGCCATTAATGTACTCTTGACTCACACGGTTCACACCATACATCCAGTTTCGGTCCATCTACGCTACACATGTAACAAAATATATAGTGTCAAATTAGATTAATAAAATCTCTCTCAACCGCTCTCTCTCTCATTTCCTTCCCCTCACGAACTTTAATATTATTCCAACTACCAAATGAAAAATATTATTCTATTCCCTTACATCGGATACAAAAGTTTACTCCCTTCGACTCTTATACGCGATGTTTAGCATATTCTACCATATCTCAATTGGGTTATAAAGAATGTTACCCTCGGAGCTCACGCGAAAATACCAAATCGATCTATTCCGATTCTTTGTCTCCCTCCCTTTCTCCTCTCCTTCTCCCTCCCTTTCTCCTCTCCTTCTCCTCCCTTTCTCCTCTCCTTCTCCTCCCCTCTCTCTCTGTGTGCAGATGGGTTTTTATCCGGTGGCGGCTCAAATGGGAATAGGCGGGGGTACTCAAGGTATTTATAAGCGAGGATATCACGAGCAGTTCAAAATATGAACTATGCATGATAAGCATATATCATGAGCGGTTTATAAATAAAACCGTGCAGGATATGTCCTGACAGCTCTATTAATCAACCGCTCGTGATATGAGGATTATCACGCACGGTTTATGTCAAGAACCGTCAGGAAATATCACGACGGCTCTATTTATAAACAAATCTGCTTTATGGGGATTATCACGAGCGGTTCATAAATAGAATGCGTGACATATCACGAATGGCTCTATTAATCAGCCGTGCGTGATATGAGGATTATCACGAGCGGTTTATGTCAAGAACCGCTGCGGGAAATATCACAGAGGCTCTATTTATAAATAAATGCATTTTATGGGGATTATCACGAGCGGTTCATAAATAGAAGCATGCGTGATATTTCCTGACGATTCGTATATAAACCGCTGTGATAATCATATATCATGACGATTACTAGTAAGAACCGCTCGTGATAGGCCGGCAAAGCAAATCTCGCGCCATCAGACCCAACACGGCGGATTCAAATTAACCCGTGCAGTGATGGGATGTCTTCTATAGCTGTTTTGTAGTAGTGCCATGTCATAATCTTTGATTAACTCAAGCCATCTTCTTTGCCTTAAATTCGGATCGGCTTGGGTGAAAATGTATTTGAGACTCTTGTGGTGGTGTAGATCTACTTAGCGATTACCGATGAGGTAATGTCGCCAAACCTTTAGAGCATGAACAACCGCCGCAAGCTCTAAATCATGAGTGGGATAGTTAGCTTCATGAGGCCTCAACTGTCTTGACGCATAAGCCACTACTCGGCCCTCTTGCATAAGCACACAACCGAGCCCATGGCGAGATGCATCACGTTAAATATCAAAGCTCTGGTGAACATCGGAAGGATGAGCACTGGGCCGTGGTCAACATTCTTTGAGAATCTGAAAGCTTTGTTCACAATCAGCTGACCATTCGAACTTCTTTTCCTTCTTCAGAAGTTGAGTCATAGGTCTAGAAATCTTGGAGAAGTTCTTGATGAACCTGCGGTAGTAGCCCGCAAGCCCAAGAAAACTGCGTATGTCGGTGACGCTCTTTGGTTGTTTCCAGTTCAGCACATCCTGTACCTTACTTGGATCAACAGCGACACCACCCTTGGAGAGTACATGACCCAAGAAACTCACTTCACGTAGCCAAAATTCACATTTGCTGAATTTTGCATAGAGTTGATGTTGACGGCTTCTCCAACACAAGTCTCATATGTTTCGTGTTCTTCGTCGGACTTGGAGTAAATAAGGATGTCATCAATAAATACAACGACAACTGGTCCAAATACTCCATGAAAACCGAGTTCATGAGGTTCATGAAATAGCAGTGCATTAGTCAATCCAAAAGACATAACGGTGTATTCGTATAGACCATACCGGTAGAGAAAGTCGTCTTGGAATGTCCTCTGTCGACCTTGATTTGATGGTAACCCAACCTCAAGTCAATCTTGGAGAACACTTGGGCTCCACTAAGTTGGTCGAACAGGTCATCAATCCGCGGAAGCGGATACTTGTTCTTAACAGTGACTTCATTCAACGGACGGTAGTCAACACACATCTGCAAGCTCTTGTCTTTCTTCTTAACAAAGATGGCCGGGCATCCCCAAGGTGAGGAGCTTGGCGAATGAAACTCTTATCTTGAAGTTCTTGGAGTTGTGCTTTCAATTCTACCAACTCATTAGGAGGCATCCGTCACGGCCGCTTTGAGATCGGCGCGATCACGGTGCAAGCTCAATGACGAATTCCACTTCACGGTGCGAGGCATGCAGGAGTTCTTGGGGAATACATCGGATATTCACACACCACGGCACTTTCTCAATTTCAAGAGAGGTACTAACTTCCAAAGCATAGAGATGAGCGCCAGCGAAGGGTGCAAAAATGACTGATCGCCATCTTCGCTAGTGACCGAAATGGACCGTTGAGCACAATCGATCTTTCCTGATTTTTGGACAGCCAATCCATCCCTAATATCACATCAATACCCTGAATTTATCACAATTAAATTTGCCAAGAAGTTGATATTTTGAATTTCACTTTTCGCCGCGACTCGATCGGTTCAAAACCGATCCGGTGATTAATTTGATATGGTGGCTGAAGTTTAACTATTTCAAGTTGATTAAGTGCAGCATATTCTTCTTTGATGAATGAATGAGATGCTCTGAATCAAATAAAGCGATGCTAGACAAGAATTAACGAAGTGTACCCAAAGCGACGTCCGGGCGTCGCTAGCCTCCTCGGCGGTGGCGTGGTTCACTCGACCACGTCTTTGGAATCGACGAGGGTAGATGCTGCCCTCGGAGGTGGTGAAGGTCTCGCCACGGCTGGTGGAGTAGGAGCTCGATAAGTGCAGGGTATTCCCGCTGCTTGGCGGCGATGGTGTGCATAGTGGCCTGGCGACCACAATGAAAGCAGTGACATTGGGCTTGTATGCCCCACTGCAGGAGTTCTTACCCCCATTGTTCCGCTGCACCACTGGTGGGAAGGTCGTGGAGGTACCACAGAGGCTTGGTGGTCTTTGTGGCACGAGAGCGAGGTGCACAGGGTGGCCGGTCTGTTGCCAGAGAAATGCTACTAGCTGAAAACTGGCTGCCCTCCTCCTCTTCTGGACTCCTCCACGCCACACTCTTATGCTCCACAACTATGGCCTTGTTCACTAAATCTGGAAGTTCTGAAGTCATGTGCGGCTAGAGCCAAGCTGCATCTCCTCTGTCAATCCGCCCATGAAACGCAGCGCGGCGCGTCGTGGATACATCATCAGGGCATAGCGGGCCAGGAGTTGAACTCTGGAGGTACTCGAGACGGTCTTCTTTCCTTGCTTCAAGGCAAGGAACTGCTGTTGCTTAATCAACATAACCCCTCGGGAATGTGGGCCTCCACGAAGGCTCACGCAGAACTCGCCCCATGATGGAACTTCTCCATCCGCCGCATGGCGGTATAGTTGTCCCACCACACACTAGCGGCGCCCTCTAGCCGATAGTGGCGAAGAGCACCCTCTCAATGCACGCACCGAGCAATAGCCGCTTCTTCTCAATGTCCTCGGCCAGTCCTCGGCCTCCATCGGGCTCGGTGCTGAAAAGGTGGGAGGATTGGTTCATTGAAATCGTGAGACCTCCCGCCGCCTCTGCTGTCCCCTTCCCCCTGCCGCCGCAGGAGCAGGAGAGGTGTTGCGAGCTATCGCCTCCAGGATCCTGGTCTGATCCATCCTGTTTCTCTCGATCTGTGCCAAGACTTCCGCCATAGTGGGTGGCGGAGGAAGCACTTCCTCAGATGAACTGCCCGGCTGCTGATGCTGCTGAGAGGGCTCACCCCCTCTTCTCGGGCATAGAGGTCAGCCATGGAAGCAGATCGAATGCCCTGGGGTGGAGATCCCCCGTCACGCTGAGCTCTCGCACGAGTGGTAGGACCTGACATCCTGAAGTGACAAAGCAAGTTAAAAAAGAGACCAAAGTTGCTAGAAATAGGGGTGAATTAAAAAAAAAATCTGGACAGCAAGCACATAGCTCTTAATTAAGCATGCATAACGGTACAAAATGCACAAAAACATAACACCGAATGGGCGTACAAAAGGCGCTAATGCCAGTACAAGATCCATACATTCAAATTATAGTTTTCCCAGTGCAATTACATCCATAAAGGCCCATAGGCGAAAAACAACTGATAGGATTAAAAGTTCTTGCAAGAAAGGCAACAATAGTTCAAGTACCCTAACCTATTACAGGAATCAAAGATACATGCTCAGCAGTGAGCTAACACCTACAACATCCTAAATGTTGTTCGGTCAAAGTTCACGGAAATTCGTCCAGAAGATGTGCCCCAGGGGATCCAGTATCATCAGGGTCCCCTAGATTAGGAAGACGCAAAGGTGATCCTATGGCATTAATATGACCTCCTACCACGGGAAGACGACAATCTGCTGGCGCAGAAAAATAAGGGGAGATCATATTAGTGCCATATAGCACACTGGGATGAATGAGCCTCATGTCATGCATGAGCCTTAAGTGCTCCTGAGCTTCAATTAGACGCCGTCGCGTCTCCCACAACTCATGCATGGAGCAGCGGTGCATCTGATCCATGATGTGCACCAGTCTTGCCAATTGTCGAACCTGAGGGTCTTCACCGAACTGAATCCTAGCAAACCTGCTCACTTCCCCTTCACGTGCTTGCATGGGGAAATGGTCATAAAGCGGTGGGGCACTGCTGTCGAGATCATAGCGGAGGCGACTCATGGCCACCCTAGCCACTTCTTGCGGCGCCATGGCCTCAAGTGCCATAAGCCTGAAAACGATACGGGATACTTCCCGTAACACGTCTAGCAATAATATCTGCCACAGCCAAGTATTCCTCCATTCCCGGCCCTCGATCTCGACGGTAAAAGGAGTACGTCGGTGGTAGGTGAAATCGCCTTCCACATCATATCCTCGGTAACTCGGGTATCCTCCCACATCCTCGACTTGGGTCTCGCGAACAAGGTATTGGGGTTCATCTAAAGGATGAGAAAAGGCAAGGTAAGTTAGTTTTGCAAAACCAAAACCTGAATAAGGCAAGGAATGATACTAGGATGGGTAAGGAATAAAAGATACTCCTAACTTAACTTTTCAAAGGAATTTTGATAGTTTCGGAAAATAAATTGACCAAGGGTTTGCTAAACTTAACGCCCATGCTTTCACTAACCTACGATCGGTATGGCTCGATACTGCGCTGTGGGGACCCCGGGATTATCTCCTTAAAACCGAGACTAATCAAGGTCTTAGGGACATAACTCGGGATCTCCGGTAAATGGATTCCAACTTAACTCAATCTAAATGAGAGGCTCAACTCAAATCTAGAGCCCCGACGATCATGCGCGCTGCTCCTTTGCGAGCACTACATGATTGTCGGTTCTCCAACAAGTCAAGCACGACACTTAGCGAGTTAAATGGGAATCCAAGAACAGCGAGTATGACCTATATTGGCTCCCAAGATCAGCGACCAATATAATCATACCCTCATTCCAACGTTGGTCACATCCATACAACCATCATACATAAATAGTACAAAAGTTACAACACAGTTCTAAGTGTACAATTACATAAGGGCCGACCGCCAAATTTAACAAGTTTATAGCGGGCGAGTAAATAAACCAAAAGAACCAACAATGGTATGCCCACAACCCATCGGCAACCGACTGGGAGTTAGAAGATAGCATACTACTCGTCGGTGTCACCTAAATCGACACCGGCAAATTCATCAACCTCATTATCGTCCTCACTGTAAAAAGCCAAGCAAACATCCGGCCGAGTACCAAAGAGTACTATAAGTCTTACACAAATAAAAATAGTTATGCATAAGGTCATTCAAAGGAAGGCTCATATTGGCTTAGTTTTGCGAAAGTGACGCAACAATGTACAACCTACACATACTAGTTTTTCAAGTGTCATTTCAAAATCAGATTTGAAGTAGAAGTAAAACATGTGAATAAGTAATGAACTAAGTAACAAATAAAACATACAAATAACAAAGTGGCTGCCCACTTTGATACAACAACAAGCATGAACATCCCATTCATGCTAATTACGAGTTATAACCATAATTTTAATTTCAAGTCTAACAATAGTAACTCCGAACTCAGCGGTTATCCATAACCGTGGACACGCTATTCGAATAGATTATACCTGCAGGGGTTTACTACTTTACCCACACGACTCGACTAGCCCGTAAGCCTCCGGATAATGGCACACTTCCTTTGGTATCTTGGTAGGGAGAATCGAGATCTGATCGTTTTCAAAGAAGAAAACCCTATTGCGCTAAGTCCCCATGTGAGATGTTTCGGGCTTAGTACAAGTAGCATATAGCACTTGCTAAGGGGCTCACATGTTATATTGGAAATACCGATGTAATGAAAAGGTAATTAGTGCTCCCTTGCACACTATAGAACATTGACATCGATTCCTAAGGACAAATGATCAAACACAAATGCCCCTACACCACCATGAGACTTAACACAATAGAACCTTCCCCTACTTAACCGTACAGCACCCATATACTGCGTATGGTAGCACGAAAGTACTTGAATCAACGACGTTACCAAAGTTCGGTCCTTAATTGTCCAGACAAGTCCAACCACATACCCAATTCTCGTGCATAAAGCACCATCACTAACCAACACTTGTCCAGACCAAAAACTCATTTAAAATGACAAAATTTAACTTGTAAAACAGGTACGAAGATCTGAAACAAAAGTATATAATGAGGGTTGTGTTTATCCCATAGTTGTCGGGTTATTCCCGACAACCAACTACCGGTTCTAGACTTGCATGGCTAAGCAAACTTGAATAATATAACTTCACACCTCCTATCATAACATTTCAGCAATGGAATAATTCATGGATAGCCACAATGACAACATAATAGGATGTGTCTAACTATTCATCACAAAAATAGCGACATTATCAAAATAGCATGCAAGCAATTATCATTGCATCTATCCTAACAAAATTGTGATCAAATATGATGCAAAAAGAAAGTTCAAAGGATGCTTGCCTTGCAGGTAGCTAAGTTGTTCGCTCTCAGTTGCGTAGGAGTCGATATCAATAAGCTCGGTATCTAGATAATTATAACATCAAATAAATACCGAGAAAACAGCTCAAAAACCAAAATGCTCAAAAATACATGATTTTTCTACAGCAGTTAGGTCATGATTTTAGATGGATTTAGGTAAAAGAATTATTCCATTTGGAGTTATGAATTGGAAGTTATGCTATTTTGAATTTCAGGTTTCGTTATGCCCGTTTTGAGTAATTTAATTATGAAGTGAAAAATTGTAGGGCAGTGGTGGGGTAAAGGATTGCGCAGGTAAATAGGTAATATTAATACAAGTTCAGAATAGTTGAGTTTGTCCCACTTGGAGTTATTAAGATTTAGTTATTGATTTTCAAAGTTATCAGCCTTTTATAGTAGGACCATAACTAAGTTTAATGATCATATTTCCTTAGCATAGTTTCTGTGACAAAGGTAGGAGGGAGATCATTTTTAGAAATTAGTATACTGGAAAGGAAAATTATCAAAGTTGGATTCACTGTTTTTGGAGTTACCAATATTTACTTATGCATTTTTAAAGGTTTCAGTCTATTTTTCTATTGTAAGTATAACGGTTCAAATGAGTTAACCTCCAATTAATCCTCTCTGCTGCAGAGACATGTTTGAAACTATTTTTCATATTAAGTTCATTGAAAAAGTGAATTTCCAGAAGTGGATTCATTAAATTTAGAGTTGATATGAATTAGATATGTATTTCTAAAGTTATCATCGATTTGTCAGAGTATCAATAATCAGATTCTGAAATTTCTAAATCATCTAATACTTTTTCCACCGAAGGCTAGCCTAACATGATGTTGGCGTGCGGGCCAGTCAGGTTTGACCAGTCCACCCAACCTAGCTCGGCGAAACTTAGAGGAAGGCGTATTCTCCAAAAATCGTTTAGATTCTCGAGCGCGTAGACCCATTTTTGAACTACGGATTATACATGTTCTACTAAGGAAAGAGTAAACGAAAGTTGCGCATTCACTTAACGATACAAAAGGCCCACAGTCGGTGACTCACTTAGTTACTAAACGGTGCCAACAACTAACAACGCGTCATTACGCTTAATTGCTACGGTGTTTGCCGGACGGCTCGAACAACAATGGCGCCGACCGTGCTTGCTGGCGGCTTCTGCGGCGTTCCGCCACGGGGCTTCGCGAAGCATGGATGAGACCACGGACTATCGCGCACCCGGTGGCGGTGGTGGCGATTGAAGTGGTTCCCACCGGCGCTAGCGGAGATGGGTGGCGACACCCCTGCATTACGGTGCATGCGGCGGCCGGTACGTGAAACGAGCTAACTATGCGCGCTTAAGCTATAAGGATGGTCGTTGAAGCTCACGGAGTGACGGAGTGAAGAGATGATGGCGGAGGTGGTTGGTCGACGTTGAGATCCACGGCGGTGATGAGTGCAACGAGGAGGGCCGCTGCGGAGGGAGGCGGAGGTGAGTGGTCACGATGACTCGGTGGAGTCCGGAGATGGTGTATGAGCAAGGAACCGGTTAGAGGCTTACCGATCGGAGTTAAACACGGGGAACAAAGCCGGCGGCGACAAGGGCAAACTCCCAATCTGGGAACCACGTGAAACATCACCCAAATTGATTGAGGGAAGTATTTAAGATACTCTAAGGCACATCGTGACGCGCAAAACCGAGGTGATACTCATCGAAAAAGGAAAACACGACCGGGTGTCCTCGGGCGCGCTCGAGCTCCACGGCACGGCCACGCAGTCCCGAGCTACAAGGAACACCGTAGCTCACATGAGCAAAAATGGAGAGTATAATGAGCATAGAGTCGAGATCGGTGATCCGCGATGCTTACGAAGCGGAGGGGAGCTACGCCTCCTTCTCTCCCACAGCCGGAAAGAGAAGTGAGCGAGAATGGGGAAGGGAGAGGGGTCTTAAGGTCGATGGCGACGGGGTGGTTGCGGTGTGCAGAGGGGAAGCTCGAGGATAGGCCAACGGGCGCGGTGACGGGATGGCGGCCTGGCGCGAGCAGGCATCGCCGGCCGCGTGGCGAAACCAATCTGCGGGGCGCCAGCGGGAGGTTAGAGGTGAAGCCGACGGCGGCCCGGCATGGAAGTGACTCCAAGTGCGAGCGAGAATCGGTGCGGCGTGGCTCAGCGTGGGTGCCGATCATTATCTAACGGCTGAGGCTCGGTGCGTTTAGGTGGTTGGGTCAGACCGTGCCTAAGTCAGACTCGAGTCCGATGAATAGTACTTAAGCCAGGTTTAGGTTTAGGGTTTGACTGAGTTTTGAATTCTAGTTTCTAGTTTGACCAGAGTCTTATAATTAGAAATAAATTTCATAAAATCATGAAATAATTTGTGGGGGTTCCTGGAAAGATATAGATCCTATAAAAATTATGAAACCCTACTGTTCATAATATATTTTGTGATATTTAAATTCAAACTTAATGTATGTCTATGAACGTTGTTTGAATTTTAATTAGGTTCAAACTAGTTCGAAAAATTCCGAAAAAATTATATTTATTCACAATAATTAATGTAGTATTTGAATAAATTGTTTCTAGACGATGATCAACAATTTTTATTACTGATTTGAATTGAAATTCAAACTTTGAAGGGTATGTTCATGTTTTTGACAGATTTTCCAAGTGCAATATATTATGAAATACTTTGAATTTGATAATGCGTGTTAGTGAGATGCATTATAATCCATTTTAATAGTTGGGGCTGTGACAGAGAACCTAGGATTCCACGCCGCAGCAAGTTGAGATTCCCCAGTTATTCGACCTGTTTCTTGAGTTTTGCTTTCATTTTTTTCCCTGGCTTGGTTCCGGCGGAGAGGTGCGGTTTTTCCACCTCGGTCGTGCTCTTGGGGTAGTTTCTTGATTCTTTGGGAGTTTCTGTCCAGTCTTGGAACAATTTCCTGCAGAAATCCCTAATAGATCAGCAGGGGTACTTTTGTTTGGGCGAGTGGGTTGTGAGGTTGCTCTTCTCCGATTTTGAGTGTTTGGTGAGTCCGGATAAGTGAAGCAATACAAGGAGAAGCTGCTATACCAAAGAGTGCATTATGGCAATGTCGAAGGATTAGGACCCTCCAGGCGAGGGCGCGGGCAGAGGCAAGGATCAAATTTCCCATTTCTAATCTTGATCGGATAGTGTAATTTGTTATATGGTAGGCGATTTCTTGAGTTGCTTTCTCATGTTGAGGTGAATACCGCTTGCAGTAGATTGACATGGAAGAGAGACGCCATGTGATGGTCTCTAGCATGTGGCCCGATCTGCTGAATGTGGCCAAAATCTTGATTTGATTGCCCAAATGTGAATGCTTCTGTCTGCTATGAATGTTGTCTTAATGCCTCCTTGCACTGCCGTAGTTGACCTTAGATTATCATTGTTACTCCTAGAATACCAAGAAATGGATTTGCGCTTTAACGCAAATGCAGCGGTTACGAATTTGTCATTTTTAGTTTGGTTGGTGAATTAGACGAGGTCGGTTTATTGGCTTGATTTACGCAAAGGTCACTAATTTGGATAACGTGGAAGTGCCAAAAGGTTATGCAGGTGGATTGTGGGCAATTAATAGAGTATTTATCTTAGTGTTACATTTAGATAGGCTTTGGTATTACATGTTTTGTAGTACCGACTGAACATTGTGTCCTTCTTGTGGCGAAGACATGCAAGCGAGGGTCACTTGCACCATTCACCTCTAGCTACCGAGTTGCATAGGGACCAAAAAAGGGAATTGCGATTTTGCGCAGATGCGGTGGTTAGGAATTTGTCATTTTTATTTTGGTTCGTCGAATTAGATGAGGTCAATTTATTGGGCTGCTCTATGCAAAGGTTAGCTAATTTGGATAACGTAGGAGGTGAAAAATTATTATGTGGAGTGGGTTCTGGGCACTTAGAACAATATTTATTTTAGTGCTACATTTAAATAGGCTTGATTATTAGATGTTTTGCAATGCCGACTGAACATTGTGTCCTTGCTACAATGAAGACATGAGAGCGGAGGGTCACTTGCACCATTCGGGCTCCAGCTACGAGTTGCATAGCGTTAGGAGTTGCCTCCGTATTTTGCACCATTAGACCCACCTCCGGTGAGGCCAAGGTTTGTTAGATATGTATATAATTTATGGTTCTCTTTGCATATTTGCCTACTCTAGACATGATATATTAGCCTTTTGTCCCATTAAAATAGATGAATTGTTTATTCCACCAATCATTATGTACCTCTCCGAGGTGCGTATAATGGGCCGATTAACGTGAGTGATAGCAAGCTTGGTCGCATCCGAACTTCGAGCATGTCCAAACACTTCACAAGAACTCTCACGGTAATAGGCTTAGTTTCCTGGCAATTCTGATAACTTATAGGATTAGGGTATATTAGAGGCACCAGGCAGTAAATAGATTTGTGGAAGATTATTTGAAGTATATAACATCTGCATAAATTTGCAGTGAGCATGCAGCAATAAAAGCCAACATCTTCGGTCAGAGTTCCTTAGCTAAAAAAGGAACTGAATGTTTCTCTCCAGGTTACAAAGGATATGAATCAACCGTTTTTTTTGTATTATCATCTTGAGAGGTTCTACCTGGATCCTACAAAGTATGATCCTATTAGAGGTTTTCAATCAATCCATAAAATATTTTATACTCCTCGCACATTAAGCCAGCTACTCAGTTTCCTGTTTCTTTGCGAATTGCTAATGTATATGATGCACTTAAAAATGAAAGGGCATCGACTCTCCGAGCAGCAGCAATGTGTCACCTGCACGCACGGTTTGTACGTCGATACTCTCTTTGCCAAAGCAAAAACTGCTTTGTAAGTTCATTTTCCCCGTATTTATTCCATCCTTGCATCTGTTTTTTTTGTATAGTGTTCGTGTGTAATTATTTTTTTAACCACATGTTATGTGAAGATGTGAGCTGCAGTAAGGCAAGCCTCGGTTGCTTCAGCACGATGAAAAGAGTCTTGCTCCTACGAGAGCCGTCATACTACTTCCGGTGAGATTTACTTCCAAAGAGCACAGAGTTATGTTGTTGGATCACTAATTCCTCCTGTTCTATTTAGGATATGTTATATCATATCGTACACAAAAGGGTAAGAAACATTACTTCGTTTCTATTATGAAAAGAATCTAACTCCTACAAAAGCCGTCATACTGCTTCCGGTGAGATTTAATTCCAAATAACAGAGTTATGTTGTTGTGTCACTAATTTCTCCTGTTGTATTTACAATTTAATTCCAAATAGCACAATAGATGTGCTTTTATGTTACCATTTATCGCCATGCAGACACAAATACATCTGTACATCACACTACCAGCTAGCCCATAATACAAGATTGTCTTATACGTGCTTACCTGTTTCTGCTTTACTGCCACCAGAATAGTTGCTACAACGTCCTACATATATTGCGTTGGACCTACTTCTTGCTGCTCCTTGCCTGTTACTGCACTAACATTTTACAATTACAGATATCTACCACACCCTTCTATACTATTTCTTTGTATCTAACTGCTTTTTGTGTTTAGTTCTTGCAGACAGCTTAAACTACAGACATCATAGCCAATGCTTCTACAGCAGCATCAGAACCTATCTCTATACCATCTTTAATGCCCATCTTTACCGGTTCCATAGTTAGCTAAATTGTTTCTACTTCTCCTATTGTGATTGTTACTACTGACAGAACTTTTCAGCAATGCTACACAAACCATGTTTACTTAACTGCTTCACAGATTTCAGAATCTACTACATTTTTTAGGTTCAAAGCTACGTTTCCAAACTACTGAAAATGTATTTTACTGCCTTTTATTACAAAGCATATTTAACTATAGCTTTTTTAAAAAAACATATTTTACCGCCTTATATTATTTTAGTAATACACATTGAAATGTGATCCTACGGCCGGAACGAAGCTACAAGGATCGAATGGCTCACGTCTGCGCGAAGAGCACACGCCCAGTTAAAAAGGGGGCACTAGAACCGAGACAGACTGATGGACTGCAATGATCGAACGGCTGTGACGAGAATGCAACTGGTGGACTATAAGTTTTTTGAAAACATATTTTACTTCCTTTTATTAAAAATCTTAAGTAACTATAGCTTTTTTCTCCGTGCACGTATTTAACACATAACTAAGTTTAACACACTATGAAAATTTGCTCCAGCATGTTTTTAGTAATATACATTGAAATGCATAGTTGAAATTTTTTCCTCTATATGCCGTTCATATTATTATAAAAATACAGGCAATATTCATCGTAAACTTTTTGCTAGCCCGTGAAGTGCACGGGTTGATGACTAGTATCTATACTAATTGAAGGCTCTTCTAGAAGCCCCTATATTAATCTTAGGAGGTAAAAAGGTAGAAATTCCCACGTTAGCTAGAAATTCTCACGTTAACCAGAGAAAAAAAAAAGAAAAATCCTAATAATCTATATGGTGTGAATAGCTTTTTAAACGATTAAGATTTATTTATAAGCAAAGGACATACAGTTCTCATGAAATAATTGAACCTAAAAATTATAGACATCTATTGCCCTTATGTGGTCTAAACGTGTAGTATTAGAATCTCTCTCTCTCTCTCTCATACGGAAGGAAATCAACTATCAAATAATCCCTGTACAATGGGAGCTGATTAAATGTCTCCTAATTAATCCATTCTACTTTGTTTAACAATTTTATTATAGCTAATAACTTACTATTATATGATACATGTGTGTATGTGTACGCATGGAGGACATAGCGAGATAGCCAATAACATATTATTGTATGATATGTATGAAGTTAAAATATACTAAAATTTATAAATAAAATTAAGCATGAATTTAATTCTACCTATATGTATACTAATTGGAGACTTTCCTACAAACCCCCACATTAATATTTGGGGTAAAAAAGATAGAAATTCTCATATTAATCGAAAAAGGTAGAAATTCCTGCAATAATCAAAGAAAAAGAAAATATCTCAGTCCTCAACCTTTTATGAAGAAGCATGATCTATGGCGCCTAAGATTAAATACTACACTTAATCCATGTTGATAAATACAGTATGGATAGTGTCCGAGTACATAGCTATGAATTATCAGTGAATGTCTGTTTCAACAAAGAGAGATATTCTCTTTCCGAATGTTAACATGTCCCTATGAGTAGATCTCTCTCTCTCTCTCTCTCTCTCTCTCTCAAAACATGGTTTGCAGAATAAATTCTAAAATAAAATTGGAAACAAATGCAATTTTGAAAATTTAAGAACTATAAATGAAAATAAATGATGATGAGCATTATATGAATTCAAAGTAAACATTTACATAAATTATTATAATTAAAAAATCAACTGATGTTGTCCGTGCGGATGCATGGGTTGTTGTGACTAGTATATACTAATGTACGTTTAAGCACTACCATCGTCATATCTGTCACGTATAACCAGAGGCATAACGGCTCCTGTAGATGTTCGTGAGAATTTGTAACTGAAAGGCACATGTTTTGTAACGAAGTGGTACGCTACAGTCAATTGCAATGCATGCATCACAACTTATTTTCTGTCACTTAACGGTATTGCCTTATATGATATTTTTCATTGTTTGTGCTTGCAATTCTAGAGGCCAGAATATAGGTGTGCATTGACTGGCCAGTAGTGCACGTCGAGCTGGCCGAAAACTAAGGAGGAACTTAGTTGACAATTAGAGAAAACTAGCTTAAATATATCACGCATAATTGTGTAGCTAGATGCTACAATAAATATTTTTTGAGTAAATTGCACTATAGGCTATTATCTTCTGTGGGCGTATCATTAGACATCAAAAATAGCTCAGCTAGGCAAGGCATGCCCCTGTAGCATCGTCCCCAACGTGGCTACCTCTTTTGTACATAGACCCTTACAAATAAGCACACCACCGTCTTATATTGTACATATTTTTAGGGTCTATTTGGAACACATGAATTCACAGAACTGTATAGGAATCAGGGAAATTCCCGCGTTGGAATAGGGCTCACTCTGCTCATCATCCTCCCCTCCCTATCCTTCTCATCCTCTCCATCCATCGCATCCTCCTGGTCCTCCATTATCGCCATGGAGGAAGCTCGTGGCTCAATAGCATCAAACCATCGAAGGTAGAAGAAGCTGATCTGACCATGATATTCCTTTGCAGTGGATGGTGAGAGAGGGGAGGTACTGTAATACCCCTGCCTGCTTGTAGTGCGGCCCATGTGGTCTATGTGAAGTTGTGTGGTGAGATTGGTCACACATTGCTAATGTGTAAGGTTTGACATGGACATTATTGTTGCGATTTCTTAGACAAGGATAGAACTAAATGCGCCTATCACATTTTCCTTTTTCTTCCCTTTTTAAGTTTGATTTTTAAAGTTATTGAAAATATTTGTAAGTTCTTCAAATGTTACCCTTGAGTTTCACAAGGGTCATTGAATTGTCATGAAACACCGGGACAGTCAAGACTCCAGAGGCCATAGAGGCACGAGCACTGCACAGTGAAGATCATCGAGTCCTGCTGAAGATATGGAGTTTCATGCCAGTAATTCCTCAAGGTGAAAAAATAAATTAAAGGCACAAGGATGGCCTCCTGCGAAGATGCAGCACGAGGATAGAGGTGCACCGTGCACGTGTAACGTAAAAGCCATGCTCTGACAAAATTGGGATCCAGGCAGTATAGTTTTTGTGTTGATAGTACCAAGATACTAGGACACCCACCTAATGAATGATCATGATAGGATCGTAACTCGAATTACCATGATTCCAGATATTATAAAGGTATGGATCACTATTTTGTATGATTGTAGGCCATTAAGATCCTACTAGGATAAAGATTGAAATGATCTAAGGTTGATCAAGATATACTGACAGCCTTGCGTAAAAATAAAATGACACTGAACGTAGGGAAAATGATCGCAAGGCTTCATTGAGCTGTGTGGTTGTGTTTGCTGCCCTGACCATGGTCTCGCCACTAAACAGAAAGAAAGTGATGAGACAAGGAATTATTTGTGATACATAGATCTTCACATGTGTGCTAGCCACGCCATTGGAGCTAAACAGACTAATGAGATAGAAAACTTGCCCACTTGAGGAAAAACTCACTAAAAAGTCCAGCCCAGCCCAGCCCAGGCAAGAAAAGAAAGAAACAACATCTTGAGACCTGACCCAATAGACCTTTCAGGCCGGACTTGGGCAGCGATTTTAGGTCCAAAAGAATTCAGGCTTTTCTTTGGCCTGGCCTGGCAAACAAATGCTAAGGTCTAATTATGAGAGTGGTCTAAAAAAGCCAAGGAAATTAACGATGGATCCCAAAATGCAAGCCATGGATCCGTGCGGTCGAGGTATTAAAACTTTGACCATTAGTATAAGTATATAAATTGACTATGGGTATATCTAGCTATTGGAAGAAGGGGGACCATACATGCAATTGATGCCCAATCTCTTTATTAGCTAACATCTCAAGGTGAAACTTTGAGTATTAATAAATTGTTGTGTGTGTGTAATGAAGCTACACCCTATCACAGAATTTGACCAACCGATTAAGGCACGAACTTCTCTAGTGGTGATTGATCCACAGTACAATATACCCAGCAGTAACTTCCTGTACTTCAGACGGTGGATGAGTTGTGTGTGTAGTGGAGCATGAGAGCATGACGGTGGATGAGTCGAGGAAGAGGAGGAGGGCTTTACAGACGGCAGTGGCGAGTGGCAGTTTTCCCAGGCCGCGCCCAGGACTACCTCAGGCACCTCGTGCCCCAGCTTCAGCACCACCGAGGTCTCCTGTGGCACCTCCACGACCTTCTCCACCGGCAGCTCAGCAGCACAGCGGGGGCCAGAGACCACAGACTGGTGGGGCATACAAGCCCGGCGTTACTTGTTTCCACTGTGGCTGTCAGTGCCACTATGCTTCACAGTGCCTCGCCAAGCAGCGAGGGATGCCCCGGACGTACTCTGCTCCAGCGCCACCAGCCCCGCCACCACCACAGAGGGCAACACCTACTCCCCCCCAGCATGCACGTGGTCGCGTCAACCACGTCTCAGCAGAGGAGGCGACCGACACACCTGACGTCGTGCTAGGTACACTACTTGTTAATTCGTGTCCTGCATCGGTTTTATTTGATTCTGGAGCATCTCATTCATTTATTAAAAACGAGTATGCTGCAGTTAACCAATTCAAGATACATACACTTCACCCGCCTTATCATATTCAGTCCCCAGGGTCGGTTTTCTACACCGATCAAGTCTGTAGGGACGTAAAAATTGAAATACAAAAGGTTAACTTTTCAGCAAGCTTAATAGTGATAAGTTCAGTGGGCATTGATGTTATCTTAGGGATGGATTGGTTATCTAAGAATCAGGGGAAGATTGATTGTGCCCAGCGGTCTATTTCAGTGACTAGCGAGGACGGCATCCAGATCGTCTTTGCACCTTTAGTGGGTAGTTCTCACCTATATGCTTTAGAGGCGAGTACCTCTCTCGAGCTAGAGGAGGTACCAGTAGTGAGTGAGTATCCTGATGTGTTCCCTGAGGAACTTCCAGGTATGCCCCCTGACCGAGAGGTAGAGTTTGTCATTGAGCTTGCACCCGGTACTGCGCCCATCTCAAAAAGGCCGTATCGGATGCCCCAATGAGCTAGCGAGTGAAAGAACAACAAGGAGTTGCAAGACAAGGGTTTCATCAGGCCTAGCTCCTCGCCTTGGGGATGCCCGGCTCTCTTTGTCAAGAAGAAAGACAAGAGTCTACGGATGTGTGTTGACTACCGTCCGTTGAATGAGGTCACCGTCAAGAACAAGTATCCGCTTCATGGATCGATGGCCTATTTGACCAGCTTAATGGAGCTCGGTGTTCTCCAAAATTGACTTGAGGTTAGGCTACCATCAGATTAAAGTTAGAACCGAGGACATTCCAAGACCGCCTTCTCTACTCGTTACGGTTTATGCAGTACAGTCATGTCCTTTGGTTTGACCAATGCCCTGACCTATTTCATGAACCTCATGAATTCGGTGTTCATGGAATACTTGGATCGGTTTGTAGTGGTTTTCATTGATGATATCCTTATCTACTCTAAGTCGATCTTGAGCACGAGCAACATTTGAGACTTGTGTTAGAAAAGCTTCGCCACCATCACCGTGACGCCAAATTCAAAGAAATGTGAGTTTTGGCTTGAGAGGTTAGTTTCTTGGGACATATCCTATCTAAGGGCGGTGTCATTGTTGATCCTAGTAAGGTGCAAGATGTCCTTGAGTGGAAGCAACCCAAGAGCGCCACCGACATTCGTAGTTTTCTTGGACTTGCGGGATACTACCGTAGGTTCATCAAGAATTTCTTAAAAATTGCAAAGCCTATGACCCAACTTCTAAAGAAAGAAAAGAAATTTGAGTGGACGGCAGAATGCGAGCAAAGCTTCGAACCTCGAAAGAATGCTGTGAAGCTCCGTGCTTGTTCCGCGGACATTCACAAGAGCTTTGATATCTACTGTGATGCATCTCGCCATGGGCTCAGTTGTGTGCTTATGCAAGACGGCCGAGTGGTGGCCTATGCATCAAGGCAATTGAGACCCCATGAGGCCAATTATCCCACACACGACCTAGAGCTCGCAGCTGTAGTTCATGCCTTGAAGATTTGACGACATTACCTCATCGGTGTCGTTGCGAGATCTACACCACCATAAGAGCCTTAAATATATTTTCACCCAAGCCGACTGAACTTGAGACAAAGAAGATGGCTTGAGTTGATTAAAGATTATGATATGGGACTCCATTATCATCCAGGGAAGGCTAATGTCGTGGCCGACGTATTGAGCAGAAAATCTCAATGCAACTGTTTGTCGGTAACTCCTTTTCTGCGGGCTTATGTCTTTGCATTGCAAGGCCTACACACGAGATAGTTGAAGAAGGTTAGCTTGCAGCCCTCGGTGTGACTTGCACACTTGAGGACCAGATTAGGGAAGCCCAGAAAACTGATTTAGAAGTGGCTCAAATTTTAGAACTAATGAAACAAGTCAAGGCTAAATGTTTTAAGCAAGATGCACAAGGTACTCTATGGTTTGGAAACCGTATGGTGGTACCATTTGATCGCCACTTGAGAGAATTGATTCTCAAGGAGGCTCGTAACTCAAAATTCTCTATCCACCCCGGGAGTACGAAAATGTATCAAGATTTGAAAAAGAAACTGTGGTGGAGCCGAATGAAGCGGCACGTTGCACAGTATGTGGCCGAGTGTGATGTATGTCAAAGAGTTAAGGCTGAGCATTTGAAGCCAGCTGGTACTCTAGATCCCCTGCCCATTCCCCAGTGGAAATGGGAAGAAGTTGGCATGGATTTTATCACCGGCCTTCCTAGAACTAAAACTGGATTTGATTCTATATGAGTGATTGTGGATCGTTTAACCAAGGTTGCCCATTTTATTCCTATCAAGACCACCTACACCGGGGCCAAACTAGCAGAACTTTATATTTCAAGAATTGTTTGTCTCCACGGGGTACCCAAAGTGATTGTTTCAGACAGAGGTCCTCAATTCACCTCTCACTTCTGGAACTGCTTGCATCAAGCAATGGGGACTAACCTATCCTTTAGCTCCGCTTATCACCCGCAAACGGATGGACAAGTTGAAAGGGTAAATCAAGTCTTGGAAGACCTTCTCCGGGCTTGCGTGTTATCCTACAGTGATAGTTGGGAAAAATGTTTACCGTTTGCCGAGTTCTCATACAATAACAGCTTCCAATCCAGTATTCAGATGTCACCATTCGAAGCATTGTATGGGAGAGCTTGTAGAACACCCTTGAACTGGTCTGAAGCCAGGGAGAGGCCATTCTATGGCCCAACCTTGGTGGAAGATGTTGAAGAACAAGTTTGTGTCAATCGCGAACGACTTAGGACGGCTCAATCACGTCAGAAGTCATATGCCGACCGTCGTCGTCGCGAGTTGAGTTTCGAAGTGGACGATCATGTATATCTTAAAGTCTCTCCTATGAAAGGAGTTCATCGCTTCCAAATCAAAGGTAAATTAGGACCTCGCTATATTGGACCTTTCCGTATTCTAGCTAAGTTGGGATCGGTGGCCTACCAGTTGGAGTTGCCACCATCACTTTCAGACGTGCATAACGTCTTCCATGTCTTCCAACTCAAGAAATGTCTTCGAGTCCCAACGGAAGCAACCGAGTTGGACGAACTCGACTTGCAACCCGATCTATCTTATCGAGAGAGCCCGATTCGTATCCTCGAAGAAACCGAGCGCAAGACAAGGAATCGTGACCTCAAGTTCGTCAAGGTCCAATAGAGCAACCACACGGAAGATGAAGCAACTTGGGAACGTGAAGACCGGATGCGAGCGGCATATCCAGACCTCTTCTCTACATGAAGTGCCTTCGTATCAAGAAAGGAAAGGTAAAACATATCAATGTAAAAAAAAAATTATTCTTATAGCATAATTATAACATGTCAACACTATCTTTGAAGGAAATCAAGACAGCATAAATTATAACTTCTAATGAAGACTTTCTAATTCTTCTCCACCCAGATCTCGGGTCGAGATCTTTTGTAAGGGGGGAGGTTTGTCACAGCCCCAACTATTAAAATGGATTATAAAGAATCTCACTAACATGCATTATCAAATTCAAATCATTTCATAATATATTGTACTTGGAAAATCTCATTTCATATAAACATACACTTCAAATTTCGGTTTTCTTTTAGCATCTGTAATAAAAAGTTGTGATCATCATCTGGGATCCATTTATTTAAATACTACATTAATTCTCATGAATAAATATAATTTTTCCAAAATTTTTGGGACTAGTTTGAACCTAATTAAAATTCAAACAACATTCATAGACATACAACATGTTTGAATTTAAATGTCACAAATTTTAATATGAACAGTGGGGTTTCATAATTTTTATGGGAACTATATCTTCCCAGGAAGCCCCACAAATTATTTCATGATTTTTGGAATTTTACTTTTATTTCTAAGCCTCAGTCAAAGTAGGGCATTTTTTTTTAAATCAGTCAAACCCTAAACCCCACCCGGTGCACTGTTCCTTGGGCTCGGGCCCGACCGCACCTTTCGGCTAGACCTAACCCACTAAATGCACGCGCCGAACTCAACCGAGGTTTACCGTCCGATGAGAGATCGACGATCCAGATCGCGTACCTCTTCAGCCCGTTACGATCGTTTCCTTTAAATCTGAGCCATCCATCTGAAATCCGACGGTGCGCATCAAAGCACTTAACTCACACTCGCGTCGCGCGTTGAGTCACTGACCGGCCGGGCCCGCTTGCCAGGATCGCCTTCAACCTCCCGCTGGCGCCCTCGCAGACTCTCCACGCCACGCAGCTGGCGATGCCTTTCCGCGTCAGGGCCGCCATCACCTCACCGCGCCCGTTGGCCTATCCCCGAGCTCCTCCTCTGCACACCGCACCCACTCCATCGCTCTCGGGCCATATTACCCCTTCCATGCCCGGCATTTTCCCTCACCTCTTCTCTGTTGACTGAGAGGAGGGAGGCTAGCTGGAGCTCGTTTCTCGGGTAAGCTCCAACTACATGGTTCCTCCCTTCTTCTTGTTCAATGCCCTATCCATTTTTGTTAATGCGAGTCTCTCTTGTCGTTTGTAGCTCATGTTCCATCTTCGAGCTCTCTGTAGTGTCCAGAGCGCGCTCCCGAAGACACCTCGTGCCATTCCTCACTTCCAGGAGGTATGGTCCTCAATCCACCGCGTCATCTTACATGCTTTAGGCCACTGATCAAAACCCCTAAACTAATCTTGGTAATGCACTACAGATCTCGGTGAATCAAGATTGTTCCATTTTCGGCCAAGATCAAACCTTTCATCTCCCACCTCATTCCGGTAAGCTCCTCTTCGATTCCTTGCTCCTAGAGTATCCTCTGTGGATCTTTGAGCTATACCTAGCTCTCATTTACCTCCTTTTGGCTTCAGGCATCCTCTCCACGTGAAGCCCCTTTTGCCGCACTTGTCTTCTCCGGCGCCGTGACTGCTCCAGTCAACCTCCGACTTCCCCAAGCTTCTCACAGCTCCAGGTGACCTCCCTAAACCTTTAGGTAGCATAAGCAACCGCTAGGTTGTACTGAGAAGCTCGGTTTAGCTGCATGCACATTTGTCGTATAACCCGCCGCCGCTCGCCGTCGGCTAGCTGCCGTTTCAGGCCACCTTGACTGCTGCTACCACCACCTGTGGACGCGCATTAGCATAAGGCTTCCGTCTTTGCCCTTGGCCGGCACCGGAAGGGACCATAGCACCGGCGATCCACCGGCGAAGCGCACTGGAGCGGCGCCGTTGTTGACAACACTGTAGCATATCACTTAAGTTTAAACTGAGGTTTAGCGGTTAAGTGTTGGCGTATTTAGTAGTTGCGCTTTTCTTAAGGGCATACGTACCTTGGATAGTTCAGATCTGGTTTTGCGCCTTGTGAATCAGAAAACGTATTCGGTGGAATACGTTTTCCCCTGTGTTCGGCCGAGCTGACCTTGGGTGTGGACTGGGTCAAGACTTTGACCTGGGCCCGCAAGTCAGTGACCGTAGCTAGCGCGGCGCTCAGTAAGAAAAGTATTAGCCAATTAAGAAATTCTGAAAATGAATTATTGATACACTGAAAAATATGAATAACTTCTAAAATACATAACTAATTGATTTTAACTCCAAATCACATGAAACCACTTCTGGAAATTTTCACTTTTAGTAAACTTTATATTAAAATTAGTTTCAAACATGTCTCTGTAGCAGAGAGCTTTATTTGGAGATTAATCCATTAAAACCATTATTTTTACAATCGAAAAAGGACTGATAACTTCAAAAATGCATAGGTAATTATTGGAGACTCCAAAAACAGTGAGACCACTTTTGATAATTTTTATTTTCAGTGAACTTAATTCTAAAAATGGTCTCCATCCTACCTCTGTCACAGAAACTATATTTGGGAGAATATAATCTTTAACTCCATTATTGTTATACTATAAAAGGCTGATAACTTTGAAAATACATAACTAAATCATAAAAACTCCAAATCGGACGAACTCAACTGTTTTGAACTTGTTGTAATATTACCTATTTACCTATGTAATCCTTTACCCCACCACTGTTCTACAAATTTTGACCAAATAATTAAATTACATAACTTATGGTTAATGAAACCTGAAATTCAAAATAGCATAACTTCCAATTCATAACTCCAAATGGAATAATTCTTTTACCTAAATCCATCTAAAATCATGACCTAACTACTGTAGAAAAATCATTCATTTTTGAGTATTTTGGTTTTTGAGTTGTTTTCTCGGTATTTATTTGATGTTATAATTATATAGATCCCGAGCATATTGATATCGACACTTACGCTACTGAGAGTGAGCAGCTACTATACCAGCAAGGCAAGCATCCTTTGAACTTTCTTTTGCATCATATTTGATCCCAGTTTTGGTTAAGTTAGTGCAATGATAATTGCTTGCATGCTATTTTGATTATGTAAATATTCTTGTGATGTGTAGTTTAGTTATGTCCTATGCTTGAGGTTAATCTTGAATTATGCCAGTACCTACATGCTTAAGATAGGATGTGATGATTATTGAATAGGGGTTGCTTAGTCATGCAAGTCTAGATACGGTAGTTTGATTGCCGGGGCTAACCCGACAATTATGGGAAACACATACTTACCTCTTTATACTTTAATTCAGATCTTCGTATCTGTGTTATGAGCTAAAATTTGTCATTTTAAAATGAGATCTGGTCCGGACAAGTGTTGGTTAGTGATTGTGTCTTTGTGCACGAGCTTTGGGTAAGTGGAAGGACTTGTCTGGACAATTGAGGACCGAACTTTGGTAACGTCGTTAATTCAAGTACACTCGTGCTGCCACACGCGGGTTGGGAGCCATATGGTTAAGTAGGGGGAGGGTTTTATTGTGTTAAGTCCCATGGGGGTGTAAGGGTATAGCGACCGTGAAACCCTATGTCTCTTAGGAGCCGATGTAATCCTTTATACTGTGCAAGGGAGCACCAATTCTATTTGTTTTGATTGCATCGGTATGTCCAATATAACTTGTGAGCCCCCTAGCAAGTGCTATCAGATGCTTATACTAGGCAAGGAACCATCTCACAAGGGGGACTTAGCTCAATAGGGCCTTCTTCTGAAAATGATCAGATCTTGATTTACCCGTAGGCATACCATAGGAAGTATGCTACTTTCGGAGGCATCCGGAGGCTTACGGCGAATCAAGTCGTGTGGGTAATTAGTACACCCCTGCAGGTATCAATCTATTCGAATAGCCGTGTCCACGGTTATGGACAACCGCTGAGTTCGGGAGTTACTATTGTTAGACTTTTAATTAAAATTGTGGTTGAACTTGGTATTCGTCATGAACGGGATGTTCATGTGTTTAATACATCAAAGTGGGCTGCCACTTTGGTCTTTGCATGATTCAATTGTTTATTCTGAAATGCTTTACTATATGCTTTACTTCTACTTCAAATCTGATTTTAAAATGGGCACATGAAAAACTAGTATGTGTAGGATGTTATTTGTTGCGTCTCTTTCGCAAAACTAAACCAATATGAGCTATCCTTTGAATGACCCTTATGCATAACTAATTTTATTTGTGTAAGACTTGCAGTACACTTGTACTCAACGGATGTTCTTGGCCTTTTCAGTGAGCAAGATTATGAGTCTGACGATCTTGTTAGTATTGACTTAGGTGACACTAACGAGTAGTGTGCTATCATTTAACTCCCAGTTGGTTGCCGATGGGTGATGGGCATACCACTACTGGTCTTTTGCTTAATTTACTTGCTTCCGCTGCTAGTTGATACTTTACTTTGAATTTGGTCGGTCGGCCGTATGTAATAAGTCGTAGACTTTGACTATTATGCGATGTCTTTTGATCTCTTGTTGTATGCGTTGTATGGATGTAATCAACGTTGGATGAGGGTATGAGTATATTGGTCGTTGATCTTGGGAGCCAATATAAGTCATACTCGTTGTTAATGAATCTCCATTTAACTCACTAAGTGTAGTGCTTCGAATCGAAAGAGAATCGACAATCACGTAGCGCTCGCAAAGGAGCAGCGCGCATGATCGTTGAGGCTCTAGTATTCGGCTAAGCCTCTCACTTGGATAAAGTTAAATTGGAATTCATTTACCAAAGACCCGTAATTATGTCCATAAGACCTTGTCTAATCTCGGTCTTATGGAGATAATTACCGAGGTCCCCACAGAACTTCTCTGTGGTGATTGATCCACAGTACAATATACCTAGCAGTTACTTCCTGTACTTCAGCGAGTTATCGATTTCTGTCCTTGTGTAGTTTCAAATTTTACACTTTATTTGCTCCTCGTACTCTGAGGAATTATCTACTCAAATCCTTACCGATCAAATAATTTAGCTACTACCACTACTGCTCTTCACCTCATGCATGCATCGGTCATCCGGTATAGTTTAAAACCTAAAATATGATAGCATCTCTTTGTTAGGTAGTACAAGGATTGATCTAGATAAGCAAATGATTTTCCAAGTGACAAGGGTCAATTTTTTTAGGAGAACGTACGGGAGGGGAGGCCCCTAAAACAAAAGGAGTTCATATACAAGCAAAAGGGGAGAGAATATACAATCCATAGGCAAAAGAGAAAAGGGTCAATTTAACTAACGATTTTGCAAATATATATACATATATAGGTATAAAAAATTTCTTAAATAGTAGCAAATACCCACTTATTGACAATTATTGAAGGATTTACAGATCTTAAAGCTGAAGTTTACCAATAAGGGTATATATAAAGAAGCCCATTTTTTTTTTTTGGAGTGAATTGTACTCTCTCCATCCAAAAATATATGACATATTTTTTAATGGTCTTATAAAAAAAAATAAAGGACAAATTTTATATTCAAATGCAAAATAAGTATGTTGTCTCTGTATACCCCTAATAAATATAGTCTGGTCATTTTCAATGTCTCTTTGGTTTATGTAGAAGATTATATATTTTTTTTAATGGGGTACATTGCAGTAGCAGTCCAGCAGTGTAATTGATGGCGCGTAACTAGAAGCACCTAGCTAGCACAGTTATCAATGCATGCATGTACCTGGCTACCTACGTACAGAGATGCATAGCCACGGTGGAGAGATCTCGGCGATCAATTGCGCATTTAATTGCTCATGGACAATTAAACCTGTGCTACAGTAGATTAGGACATATATAATGGTACAGAGAGTTGCTATCTATAGTAACTCTCTGTACGCAATATTATGTCATCTGTAGGCAATATTATAGACAGTTCATACAATAGACTGTTTTTTCACTTGTCTTTTTCAACGACATAATCTTTTAATGCTTTTATGGATCTAAGATATTTTTTCCTTGGTTCTGGTGATACAGCTGGCTACAGGATTGTAAACAACATATTTCTCTCTCTTTATTCCCTTTCACCCACATCAGCTTAAATCTTACGTGACATGTCACAGACATCTGGTATAAATCCATTGTATCGGAGATACAAACTCGTCTATATAAGCCGTGTGCAGTGGACGTCCTTGCTCTTCACACTGCTACAGTCGCACGGTTTCTTTGACAACGACCTTGTAGTTAAAGTTATACTTCACACAAGTAAGAGACTGGCTACTCTGGCTGGTAGGGTTTCGTCATGGGAGGAGGAAGGCTGCTCGTCGGCGTCTGCGCCGCGCTGATGGCGGTCGCCGTAGCGAACGCTGCGGCGAGTGAGGCGGCTACGACGACGTCAGTCGTTGTCGGCTTGGCCAAGTGCGCCGACTGCTCGAGGAAAAACAGGAACGCCGAGGCCGCTTTCAAGGGTACGTTGACATGCTACGTTGTATACACACACTCTTCAATGTCTTGCCTGCTACTATACACACAGGGTTTTGATTACCAGCCAATTTTCAACCGATTTCCCCCTATTTCGGTTCTATGATATCGGGTACGGGTAAAAGTGCAAACCGGTTAAAATGGGCTCAAAAAAGCCGGATTTGCTTGAATTTTATCTTTTTTTATTTTAACTTCGAAAAATTAAAATTTTAATTCGAAAATTTCGGCCAAAATTTTTCGCTTTTCAGCCATTTCGGTTCTACCAGATACCACGGTAAAAATTAAAAACCGGTAATCAAAACCCTGCTATGCAGTCTCTCCCTCTCTCTTCACTACTTAAGTGGTTGAAGTAAATGAGCAACGGGAGTTGCTAAAAGTCAGGCATGATCCTCCCAAATTGTCAAAATTTGAAAACATTATATCATATCTCCAGATTCGGGCTCAATAAGGTTTTTTTTATGTTCACCAAGCTCCCAATCTTAGATTTCTAGCGATTAGTGGGCAACGGCCGGCGGTGGTGCATGCGGTGAGGTGTGGCGGGGGTACCGCCGGCCACAACGTAACCTGTTCAAAATTGGGGGGGGGGGGGTCGTCGGTAGGGCCGGTTTGAGTTGGGTTCTCCGTCTTCTTTGGCAAATGAAATACATCGAGTATACTACTACCATTGTCGGCCTAGTGCTTGGGCGAGAAGAACGAAACCCCGTTTAAGATGTGCTTCTTTTTCATCGGCCCGCTGAAAGCCCGATTAAACATGGCCCAAATTTTCAGTGAATTTCGGCCGAAATTTTCAAATTTTCAAATCAAAATTTACGTTTTTTTTGTGAAGTTAAAACGAAAAAACTAAAAAAAAAATAGTGTAGCTCCAAAGTTTGAATCCACAACCTTCCTTTTCCAAGGCTAAGGGCATTTCCACCGGGGCACATGCACTTGCATATGGAGGGGGAGGGGGTGTAGAGTTTGAGGTTTGGGGTCAGAGTCTCAGAGATAAGGGAATATGTAGGTGTAGGATCGTGGACGGCGACTAGCAGAAGGTGGAATATGGTTTCACAGTAGGGACGAGGGAGAGTACGGGATACATGAAAATCTCGCGAGAGGATCGTGGCTGCTGATATAGAGTTGTCTTGCCATTTTCTGATCAGGTCTCCAGGTGGCGATCAAGTGCAAGAACGGCAACGGCGAGTACGAGAGCAAGGCCGTCGGCGAGCTCGAGGGCTCCGGCAAATTCAGCGTCCCCCTCGCCGGCGACCTCCACGGCAACGACTGCTACGCGCAGCTCCACAGCGCGGCGAGCACGCCGTGCCCCGGGCAGGATCCGTCCAAGATCGTGCCGTTGGCAGAGGAAGACGGCACGAGCACCTTCGTCGCCGTCGCCGGCAAGACGCACTACCCGTCTGCGGAGTGCGCCTCGGCGATCATCTGCTACCCATGCCGCAAGAAGCACCTGTTCGGCCAATACCACAAGAAGCCTGTCTTCATCCACCGCCACAGGAAGCCCGTGCCGGAGTACCAGCCTCCCACGCCGGAATACGGACAGCCGACGCCAGAATACCCCCCTACCACGCCGGAATACGGACAGCCGACGCCGGAATGCCCCCCTACCACGCCGGAATACGGACAGCCGACGCCAGAATATCCCCCTTCCACGCCGGAATACGGACAGCCAGCGCCGGAGTGCCCCCCTGCCACGCCGGAATACGGACAGCCGACGCCTGAGTACCCTCCTTCCACGCCGGAATGCCCCCCTACCACTCCGGAATACGGACAGCCGACGCCGGAATACCCCCCTGCCACACCGGAATGCCCCCCTCCCACACGGGAATACGGAGCGCCGACGCCGGCTTACCAGGCTCCTGCGCCGGAGTACGGCACGCCGTCGCAGACTCCGATTTACTATCCCCCGGCCGGCTCACCATGAGTTCAGTCCATTAATAATAAGTTCACTTAATATTAGCTGCTAGCGTCTGGCAGAATAAAGGTTGTGAGAACTAGTTGATTATGGTATTGAGGTCGCATTGCTCTGGGTGATTTATTTGGAGTAGCTTTGATGAAGATGGTGTGCATGTGTTTCAATTTGTTGGCATTTGGCATAATGTAAGCTCCACGCATGTCTTACTACGTGCAAGTATTTATTAATTAGTAGTAAGTGGCGAAATATATTGTTTCTCGTTGATGTGTGACTATCAGTTCTCTGGACCTGCCATCTCTCTAAACAAATGGTCTTCTATCGCAAAACTTGAATATTCTTCTTGCTCGAGTCCCTAATGTTTGACATGTCCCTAAGAAAAGACACAAAACTTGAGTATTGTTCTAGTTCGTCACTTCAGTCGTATGTTCATCCTATCATATGGTTTCATCCTGCAAAGACACCAAACAAACATTCAGTTTTAAAAATGTATTCCTGTCGATGACTAATAAAATGTAAACATAAATTTCCAGGATACAAAAGTGCACAGATGCAGCTGCTTCTTGAAAGTTATTACAGCATGGTCAGTCAATCAGCAAGGGCAAAACAAATGAAGTGGCGAACGGTGTATGTTCGCCAGCAGCTTCTTACTAGTTACTAGTACTACTACATCTGGTAAAAAAAAAGTGGCGTTTTTAACATTTCAAAATCAACAAGATTATAGTTAGAAAGAATGGTTTGACTGCACGGATTCGAGGACATCTATACCTGCATATAAAGTAAAAGGTAAAATACAGGGAAAAAATATTGAAAACAAACAAGATTGCTATTAAGCAATCGAGATGTCACAAGATTAAACAAACGAGTAAATATTAAAATACTATTAAGCAATCGAGATGTCACAAGGTTAAATTTCGAAAGCTAGCTCCACAAATAATCCAGTAAAGGCCAACTTTCCATTGCTGTGATGTAGAATCCAACGCAACTAGATATCTGAAATTGACTTGCGTAATTGAGAATCTTAAGCTCAGATGACTATACCAAGTATTGTTCTTTAATTGTACTCTGTACTTTGCTAAATAATTTGCAACAATGAATTAACTTCAATCGTCCACTCATCTGATTACTCGTACTTTACCAATGGAATTAATCATACTTTGCTTGTACTGAATTTCAATTTAACTGCACTAGCTATTCAGTTCAGTTCAATGAGCCTACAACTATTTTTCAGGAAGCTCATGCGTACCCTTTTTAGCTCAAACTCCACGAGGCTTTTCAAATTGAAAAAAAAAAGTTGCAACAAATCCATTCCATGCAATGTGATTAGAAAAGTAGGATATAACTTGTTCAATCATTACGACGGTTAAATACGAATAATCAGTGGTTGAATAAGTAACACTAAACTTAGGCATCGAATTGCACAATCTACTTCATGTACTATTTGTTCATCATATACCTGTTTTTAACTAGAGCTCTGCAATTGACTTTTTGTGTACTTGATGTGGCTTAAGCTCACAAGAGTATACCTTGTATTGTTCTTTAACCGTCAATGTTGTGATTTGTTCGTAGATTGCTTCCATTGCCGCCTGATCGGTTGCCATGAGCTCTGATACCAAGTTGTCACGCCCAGATCAGGAACGCCGAGTAACCAGATCAGGAACGCAACGAGTAACCGTGAGATGCTGGCAGTTTTGGCCCCGGGCCTAGTTTGCCGAACGCCGTAGCGACGACGTGGTGATCGGATGTAGTAGCAGAAGCAGCACACGAACCAGCACAGGAGGAAGACTAGAAGATAAAGAGGGAGAAGATTGGTTGTAATCTCTGGTTACTTTCCGGAGTACGCATACTTCAGCTTAAATAGATTTGGCTGTTTACAAAAGACTCGGATATGACCCAACTTGAATACAAACTCTAAATCCGAAACTAACTCAACTACTCCTGGACTCAACTCAGACTCAAACTCTTCTTTTACAGAACTTGCCAAACTGAATGTAATAACTAATAAGCCTAACTTGCTGTAATTAACTGTCCCTGTTGTCGCCGACGTCGAGTATAAACATTTCCCCACATGACATCTCTTCCCTCCCAGGCAAACAACTCGTCCTTGAGTTGAAAGAAAGGGTACTGACGACGAAACTCGGCGATGGGCTCCCATGTGGCATCAGAATCCGGTAGACCTTTCCATGGCACCAAAATTTGACGAACACCGCGACTCAAACGTGCTCGAACGACATGACGCGGTATGGGCAAGACACGACCCTGCTGAAGGTCCGGCAATGCTGGCTCACCATGAAATGGCTTCAACAAGCTCACATGGAATACATCATGTATACGAGCTCGAGGTGGTAACTGTAAGCGATATGCTACCTCCCCAATCTTTCCCAAAATTTGATACGGCCCATAATACCGAGGAGCAAGCTTACGATTGATATTAGGTGCTATCGTTAAAGCTTGGCGTTGATGGAGCCAAAGTGATGGTGAAATGTAACTCCCGGTGTTTGGCGTCATAATGGTTTTTATGGTGTTGCTGGGCAAGGAGAAGACGTTCTCTGACATCTGCTAACAACTGATCACATTCTTGAAATAATTGTTCAACTGCTGGTAATCTGGTGTCTTGCTCAGTGTATCGTCGAATAGAAGGAGGGTCCCTTCCATAGACAATTTTGAAAGGCGAAGCCCGAAGAAAAGTCTGAAAAGACGTATTATATCAAATACTCCGCCCCAAGGAAGCCAACGAATCCATTGTCAAGGCCGATCGCCCGTAATACAGCGAAGATACATAGCAATAATTTTATTTGTTACCTCCTTTTGTCCGTCAGACTGAGGATGAAAGGCTGAATTGAGATTGAGTTTGGTACCGACAAACTAAACAGTTCAGACCAAAAGTTACTTGTGAAGATTGAATCACGATCACTCACAATAGAGCATGGAATCCCATGTAAACGCACCACCTCATCAAAGAAAACTCGAGCCACTGAACTTGCCGTGTACGGATGTGCAAGAGGGATAAAATGTGCATACTTCGAAAATCGGTCGACAACAGTCAAAATGACCGACTTCCCATGAACACGCGGCAAGCCTTCCACAAAATCAAGTCCAATATCATCCCAAATATGACAAGGTACCAGTAACGGCCGACTTGTTTCTTTGACATGTTGCACAAGAACGAACAAAATCTTGAACTAAATGGCGATCATGGGGAACATGGAAATTAGCGCAGAGACGACGTAACGTCTTCTAAACCCCCTCATGGCCAGTCGAATGAGTTGCCATCAGAATGGTCTGGAGCACCGGTGATGATTGTGGAACATGCACTCGGTTATTATGAAGAACCAAGCCATAAATAACCCTCCACGGAACAGTCAAACTGTCGGCTTCAATCTGTTGACGAAGGGCTGCTAAGTCTGAATCTTGAGCTACTTCTTGACGAAGACTAGTGAATATGTTGAAGTGGACAGTAGATATAGTGAAGACAAAAGCATCTTCCTGGTCTTGGTCTCGGCGAGTCAAAGCATCAACGACGACATTGAGACGGCCCGGCTTGAATTCCACATGAAAATCATAACCAAATAATTTGCTAACCCAACGATGCTGAGGAATTGTCGAGAGGCGTTGATCAAGCAAAAATTATAGGCTGTAATGGTCTATCCTGACGAGAAACCGTTTCCCCAGAGATAAGGACGCCAATGGTGTACCGCCTGAACCAATCCAATCAACTCAGGTTCATAAGCCGCGAGATTAGCATGCCGCGAGACAAGAGCCCGATTGAAGAAAGCGATTGGTCCTTTGCCTTGATGAAAAACAACACCAATGCCAGAACCTGAAGCATCACATTCGACAATGAAATCAGCCCCAAAATCAGGAAGTTGTAGTACCGGCGCGGTCGACAAGGCTTCTTGCAACTTGATGAAGGCGCTGGTTGCGTCATCTGTCCAAACGAACGCCACCATTTTGAGAAGCCGTGTAAGGGGTTCTGCGATGCTGCCAATGTGGGGACCCCGGAGTTATCTCCATAAGACCGAGACTAATCAAGGTCTTAGGGACATAACTCTAGATCTCCAGAGAATGGATTCCAACTTAACTCCATCTAAATGAGAGACTTAACTCAAACTAGAGCCCCGACGATCATGCGCGCCGCTCCTCTGCGAGCACTACATGATTGTCGGTTCTCCAACAAGTCAAGCGCTACACTTAGTGAGTTAAATAGGAAGCCATGAACAGCGAATATGACTTATATTGGCTCCCAAGATCAGCTTAACAATATAAGCATACTCTCATCCAACGTTGATCACATCCATACAACATCCATACATTAATAGTTCAAAAGACATACAACATAGTTCCAATTTTACATCCATACAAGTGGCGACCGCCAAATTTAAAGGAAAGTGTTAAGTAGCAGCGAAATACGGAATAAACCAAAAGGCCAGCAGTGGTATGCCACACAACCCATCGGCAACCAACCGGAGTTAGATGATAGCAAACTACTCATCGGTGTCGCTTAAATCGACACCGACAAGCTCGTCGATTTCGCATGCCGCCTCACCGTAAAAGCCAGAAAACATCCGCCGAGTACAAAGAGTACTCGCAAGTCTTACACAAATAAAAATAATTATGCATAAGGTCATTCAAAGGAAGGGCTCATATTGGCTTAGTTTTGCGAAGACGACGCAATACCGAACAACCTACACATACTAGTTTTTCACGTGTCATTTCAAAATCAGGTTTGAAGTAGAAATAAAGCATGTGAATAAGTAATAAATTCAATAACAAATGAATCATACCAACAACAAAGTGGCGGTCCACTTTGATACAACAATAAGCATGAACATCCCATTCATGACGATACCAAGTTATAACCCAAATTTTAATTTCAAGTCTAACAATAAGCAGCCACAAATTTCAAGCGGTCGTCCATAACCGTGGACAAATAGATTATACCCTGCAGGGGTGTACTACTTTACCCACACGACTTGATTAGCCCGTAAGCCTCCAGATGCCTCCGAATATAGCATACTTCCTATGGTATGCGGTACCTGTAAATCAAGATACGGTCGTTTTTAGCAAGAAGATTCCATTGAGCTAAGTCCCTCAACCATGGCTCCTAGGAAACACAAGACGTTAACGCCTCCATCCTATATATCCTAGGAAACACAAGACGTTAACGCCCCCATCCTATCGGCCCAAAAGGAACACGGGATTTCACGGTCCCATGCTCTTACAATTTCACCACCGTGGGACTCAACACAATAAAACATTCCCCCTACTTAACCATACGGCACCCATATACCGCGCGTGATAGCACGAGTTTTGCTTGAATCGCAACAACCCAAAGTTCGGTCCTTAATTGTCCAGACAAGTCAAACCACATACCCAATCTCGTGCACGAAGGCACCATCACTAACCAACACTTGTCCAGACCAAAAGCTCATTTAAAAATGACAAATTTTCACTTATAAAACAGATACGAAGATCTGAAACAAAAGTATTTCAAGAGAGTTGTGTTTGTCCCATAATTGTCGGGTTATTCCTGACAATCGAACTACCGGTTCTAGACTTGCATGACTAAGCAAACTCGAACAACATTACTTCACTCATCCTACTATAGCATTTCAGTAATGGAATAATTCATGGATAGCCTCAATGACAAGATAATAGGATGTGTCTAACCATTCATAACAAAAATAGCGACAATATAAGACTATCATGCAAGCAATTATCATTGCATCTACCCTAGCAAAATTGGGATCAAATATGATGCAAAAGAAAGTTCAAAGGATGCTTGCCTTGCTGGAAAAGTAATTGCTCACTCTCGGTCACGGCGTAGGAGTCGATATCAATAGGCTCGGAATCTATATAAATGCAATACCGAATAAACATCGAGAAATATTCCAAAAATCAAAATGCTCAAAAATGCATGATTTTTCTACAGTAGCTAAGTCATGATTTTAAATGATTTTTGGTGAAAGAATTATTTCATTTCGATTTAGTATATGCAAGTTACGGTGGTTTGAATTCCAGATTTCAATATGCCTTTATTTATGTATTTTAATTATGAAGTGAAATTTTGTAGAACAATGGTGAGTAAATGGATTACATGGATAAATAGGCAATATTATTACAAGTTCAAAACAGTTGAGTTTGCCTCAAAAGGAGTTTTCATGATTTAGTTATGAATTTTCAAAGTTATTAGTGTTTTCTTTTGTAACAATAATAGTGTTAATAGCTCATTTTCCAAAGTAATGCTCTGTTACAGGACAAGTTTGAAACCAATTTTAATATAAAGTTCATTAAATATGAAAATTATCGTAGTGGTTTCATTCATTTTGGAGTTAAAATGATTTAGTTATGCATTTTATAAGTTAATACCAATTTTGTGTATATGTTAATAGATTCCGAATTTCATAAAGTATTTAACACTTTTTCTACCGTCCTCACGCTAGCCGCAGCCGCCGCAAGGGCCTCAAGACCGCTGTTGACTCGGTCAACTTTGACCCCGCCAGTGAACACATGCCGTAAAGCGTATTTCCGTAAATACGCCTTCTACTTTACGTAACGCAAATCCATTCTAAGCATATCAAGAATACGCTTTCCTTAATCAAAACATACTTCACCATCTACGTTTCCACTTACGCGCCATCGTGCCCACATGTCATACTCGCAAGCCCTTAATTAACCCAACCGCTTTCTAATTGTGACCCCACATGTAAGCGATAGATTGATTCTTAACCTCGCATTTAGCCACGCTATTTACTCTAATCGCGTGTTACGTTGCTTTTTGCCGACAAACCGACAACAGCGCGTCGGCGCGCTTGCTGGCGGCTTGCTTGCGTGCTTTCGCCCACGGGGCGCCGACCAAAGCTCGAACGGAGCCGCAATAGTCATGCGCACCTTAGGTGGTGGCGGCGACGATCGGCGGCTCAAACGCGGCTAGCGGAGATGGGCGGAGCTAAAGCCGGCCAACGGTGGAGATCTACGAAACGAACTCGCAAAGCCCAAACAAGCGGGTGCCTTAGCACCACAAAGGTCCGTGAAGCTACCGAGCAAAGAAGGACGCCGGGGAAGCTTGAGATGACAGAGCCCGACCGTGCCTGAGAAGATGACGGCGGCGCACGCACGCTTCGTGGAGAAGACGATCGGAGCAAAACGAAGAGGAGTGAGTGATAGGATAGCTCAAAGACCATGTGAGGAGGCTTCATGAGCATAAGAATCGGTCAGGCTTACCACCGAGCTGGAGACGAAGGACAAAGTCGACGGCCGATCCAAGGAAACTCCAACTCGCCGCCTCCTCGTGAAGCATCAAAGAAATTAATTGAGGGAAACTCTTGAGATACCCCAATGCACCATATGACGCGCAAAGGTGGGGATAAAACTCACGGGAATGAAGAACACAGAAAGTTCTCAGTGCGTGCCACGAAATGCCGAGAGCACAGAATGGTCCGAGCTACAAGAGGAACCAAGGTCCAAGATGAGCAAAAATGGAACGGCATGGATCGGGGAGGTGAGGAAACCACACGGAGGAAAACTCACCGTGAAGAGAGCAAGAATGCTCTCTTCCTCGCACCGAGAGGAAAGATGGGAAGAAGGAGGCGTTCGGGGTTACTTGTCAAACCGAGGACGGAATGCAGGCGCGCCACTTGCCGAACTCCGTGGATGGTCAATTGGGCGGTGGATTCACCGCGTGAGCATCGCCGTTCTTTGTGCTCGTCGAAGCAGCGCGAGCGCGTGGCGCTAGCTCTGCGCCCGCAACGGGAGGTAGGAGAAGGCCGGCTGTGGCGGACCCACAATGTCGCGACTCAACGCGCGCCCGGTTGCGCTTCAAGTGAGTCCACGAGACCGCTGGATCCCGGCGACGGCTTGACCGCGAGTGCAATCGGACCGCCGAAGGGGTAGCGATCCGGGCCGCTGATCTTAGATCCAAGGTCCACAAGCGGAGGTGCAATTAGTCGACTCGACCGAGTCAAGAGACCGGTCGGACTCGAGTCAAGGTCCGTTCGGGCCCGAGGAATAGTACTAGGTTGACTGATACTTAATTTGCTTTTCCTACTTTGACCAGGGTTTAAAAATAGAAATAAATTTCCTAAAATCATGAAATTATTTGTGGGGGTTCCTGAGATAACCTAGTGTCCATAAAAATTATTGAACCCTACTGTTCATGATATAATTTGTGATATATAAATTCAAACTTAAACTAGGTCTTTTAATAGTGTTTGAATTTTCTTAGGGTTCAAACCAGTCCCAAAAATTTGGGAAAAATTATATTAATTCATGATAATTAATATAGTATTTGAATAAATTATTTTCAGAGGTTTTTCAGTAGCATTAATTTCGGTTTCTAGTTTGGAGATCAATTTAAAGTGTAGGTTTCATTTATATTTTGAGATTTTCCAAGTACAATAGGTACACAAAAAGTTTAAAAATAAGATGCATGCTCATGAGATGCATAATTAACCACTTTATTAAATTGGGGATGTGACAAACCTCCCCCCCTTACAAAAGATCTCGACCCCGAGATCGATAGGGCGGAAGTTGGATAGAAGGTTCTAAGAGAAAACAAAACATCATGCTTGATTTCCTTCAAAGATAGTGCCAAGATATCTTTGTAGGGTTACAAGGAATGGCTATTACATTTTTCCTTCCCATTGCTTTGTTTAAACTTTCCTTTCTTGATTCAAGATATTTTAAGTGGAAGGAAAAGATCAGATAGCCACCAGAGTTGATCTTCACGCCCCAAGTTGCTTCATCTTCGTGATGGTTACTCCATCAACCTTGATGAATTTGATTGCGTGATTTCGTGTCTTGCGCTCCTTCTCCTCAAGAATGCGAATCGGTGCTCCCGATAAGAAAGATCGGGTTGCAAATCAAGTTTTTCCAGCTCAGCTTGCTTCGCTGGGATGCGAAGACACTTCTTCATTGCATAAACATGGAAGATATCATGTACATCCACAAGTGATGGTGGCAACTCTATTTGATAAGCCACCGGTCCCAACTTTGCTAGAATTCGAAAGGTCCGATGAAGCGAGGTGCCAATTTGCCTTTGACTTGGAAACGATGTGTTCCTTTCATTGGAGAAACCTTAAGATAGACATGATCATCCACCTCAAAGCTCAACTCACGACGACGACGGTTTAAGATAGGACTTCTGACGGATTGAGTCAGTCCAAGTCGCTCATGATGACACGAACTTGTTCTTCATCCTCTACCATGGTTGGGCCATAAACGCCTCTCCCGGCTTCGACCAGTTCAAGGGGTGTCCGATAAGCTCTCCCATACAATGCTTCAATGGTGACATTTGAATGCTTGATTGAAGCTTATTGTTGTAGGAGAACTCGCAAATGGTAAACATTTCTCCCGCCTTGCTATAGGACAGCACACATGCCCTGAGAAGATCTTCCAAGATTTGATTCACCCTTTCACCGCCCATCCGCTTGTGGGTGGTAAGCGGAACTGAAAGATAGATTGTCCCCATTGCTTTATGTAAGCACTTCCAAGTAAGATGTGAATCATGACTCTATCCAAATGATGACCTTTGGTACACCATGGAGACAAACACCTCGAGATATAAAGCTCAGTGTGAGGACCGAATATTTAACTAGGAACACTTAACCTCCAAATGGTTCTAGTGTTACTAATTAAACATTCTAAGCCTCGATGGACATATGCTTCCTGAATTGCAGATACGTACATCATCACAAAATTACACATCAATTCCATACACATACATCACTAAGTTCAACAACGACATACATAAAGTAAAGTTATTACAAAGGAGCCGACCGCCAAATAGAACAATATACAAGAATGACAATGAAGCAAAGCGCCATAAGATGGCTAGAACAAAAGTCGACCGGTTAGCCACACACCCACACAGGCAACCGACCGGCCGCTAAGCTAGTCGCCCAAGCTACCACAACACAGCCACAAAAGTGAGGCCCTTCAGCTCACCTTCCACCTCTGCAACAAAACAATTAAGCATAGCATCCGAGTACAAAGATTGTCTTTGTACCCAGAAGATCGACGTGTGAATAGCGGACCTATTCATAACTACATGCAAGCTTATTTAGGTGGAGGTTGTATGTCTCATTTTGCATGAAGCCAACTTTATTTGCAATAATGTAATACATTTCAAAAGCAAGTTTGCAAATCTGTTTTGTTATCAAAGTAATGTAGTAAGTACAGATACATACAAGTAACCACCGGAAGCGACTATCCCAATAGCCACTCACAACATAGCACTAATCCCGATTCGTACTCACCCATCAAGTTTTAATTTTAAAGGTTGTAGTCTAACTCTTGAAAGACCTTGCCAAGCGTGTCCATAACCTAGGACGAGGCTATTCGAATAGTTTTAACCTCGCAGGGGTGTACCAATGTACCCACACTCTGCATCGCTTTAAGCAAAAGCACACTTCAGAGGTATGCCAGCACGGCTAAGTCCTACGAGACGCTTTCCAATATTGTGTATTAACTACGAGCCGCTCGTGGGTAGAAACACCATACGCTACATTGCAAGCCGAAAGACAACAAATCCCATCCCGTGAAGTCTTTCGACACTACAATGCTCCCAACACCATCCTCCCGCGACCTCCCGCGACCCTGAGCCAATTTATAGGAAGGGGATTAGGTTTTCGAGCAAGAACATGAGCCCATGGTGAGCTCGGCTCATGCTCCTGCCAGACCACGAAATGATGGGAGCAAGTGAGCATGGTGACAATGGAGGAGAAAAGCCCGAGCGCATTTAATGCTCCACAGAGACGCTGGACGAAAGCAACTTGAGGTGACACCACAACGCCACCCACTCAACCTCTCTCTTCGCCCATTGCCGCCGTGCGCTCGAAGAAGCGTAGGAGGAAGAAGAACAGAAGATTTAACGTGACCGCCGGATCGAAAATGGACGGTCACGATTAAACAAGTTCGCGACACACCGGTTGCTCAAGGATCCGGACGGTTGATTGAAATCCAACGGTCCCTATTGACCAATGCAACCGAGGGTCCGAATGCTTACGAACATGGGCCGCGCGATTTGAATCCAACGGCCGATATCGCGCCAGCTTAAAACGCGCTCGGTGCGCTTAGGTGGTTCAACCAAGTCAAGTGGCTCGGACTCGAGCCCGACTCAACCCAATGAATAGTGATTTTGGTTTTTAGGTTTTAATTAAGTTGAGACTTTTGAGGATTTATTTGGGGTAGCAAATAACTCCAAAATTCTAAATTTTTACAGAGCTTGTTGATCGAGACATTGACCTTGTGTAAGATTTTCAGAGAGTTTTATGCTGCGAATAAATTCCAAAATTCTGCAAGGCTGCTTTTAATGTTTGATCGAGAGTCAAACAGTTTGATCGCTCTAAAAATATTCAAACAATTTCTAAAAATTGTGAAATTTTTCCGAGGGGTCACATACCACCACAGAGACTTAGGAAAAATATATCCAGAGGATGATCATAAGATTTGACAAGATTGTTTTTGGAAGAACAAGATTTGGATCAAAAGACTTGTGACTTTGTACTTCCATAACCTTTGGTACAATACTTGTTCAAGACACAAAGGAAATACATGATGTAAGAAAAAGTTTTAATTTCTACTCATTTTCTTACATTTGAAACACAAGCGCAAAAATTGGGATGTTACAACTCTCCTCTTACAAGAATCTCGACCCAGATTCCGCTTACTCGAGAAGAAAGAAGGAAAATCTGCACGAAGGCGTCTTCTCGCTCCCATGTTGCCTCATCTACGTAATGGTTTGACCATCAACCTTAAGGAACTTGATGGCACGGTTCCTTGTTCTCCGCTCGATTCTCAAGAATGCGAACAGATGCTCGCGTGAGGTCAAATTCTCCCGCACATCGAGAGTCCAACTGAGCTCCTCACGGGACACGAGGCACTTCTTCAAAGCGAAACATGGAACACATCATGCACACTCAAGTGCACTGGCGCCCAACTCAGATGCAATCGCTTCCAACTCTCTCGACGATACGGTAAGGCCTCAACATATCGAGGAGCCAACTTGCCCTTGATGCCAAAACGCCGATGGCCTTCAAGGGTGAGACTTTGAGATACACAAAGTCATTGGGCTCAAAGCTCAACTTACGGCGACGACGATCCGCATAGCTCTTTGTCCGGATCGGCCGCATGCAGATGCTCGCGATCAATCGAACTTGACTTTCGCCTCATTGATCGACCGGGCCGAAATCGCCGCCACCGCCTCTCACTGGCCAATGGGGTTCTCAGATCTCCTCCCATACAAGGCCTCAAATGGTGTCATGCCAAGATCGCCTGAAAGCCGTTGTTGTAGGAGAACTCAAAGAAACGGTAGGCACTTCTCCCACTTCTTCCCATAGGAAAGAACACAAGCACGGAGCATATCTTCTAACACTTGGTTGACTCGCCTGTCGACCATCACCCGAGGATGAAAGGTCAGATCAAGTGAAGGCGGTCCCCATAGCCTCTGCGCACTATGCCAAAACCGCGAGGTGAAAAGTGCACCACGATCGTAAATAATCGCCTTCTGTACACCGTGAAGACTCACAATCTCGAGACATAAAGTTCGCCAAATGCCCCACACGGCCGAGTCTTGACGGAAGGAAATGTGCCACTTTAGTCAACCTGTCGATCACGACTAAATAGCATCATTCCCTTTGACGAGCGGGCAAACCGTGATGAAGTCCATGCCAACGAATCCCACTTCCATTCTCGCACCGCAAAGGTTGAAGAAGACTCGCCGGACGCCGATGCTCGGCCTTCACACGACAAAGACACGCCGCACTCAGAACGAACTCGCAATTCGCGCTTCATTCGGGTCCACCGTAATCTTCGATTAAGATCCCGATACATCTTGGTAGCCCCGGTGAATAGACAAAGGAGAATCATGGGCTTCACGGAGAATCAAATCCCGCAATTCCATGACCTTAGGAACCACAAGACGCCTGCCTAAACCACACAACGCCATGCTCGCCCTCCGAAAGCACTTGGCTATCCCATCCTTGATGTTCTCGCTTGATCTCGCTCACACCGCATCTCGTCGCTGTGTCGCTTTAATTTGGCCCACCAAGGTTGGTTGCACAACCAACGAAGCAAGAGAACCGTGCTCGATCAAACCCAAATTGAGGCGCTGGAATTCGAATGAGGGTAGGTCCGCTTCTTGAGCATCAACATGTTGCAATACACCTTCCGATCGAGTGCATCCGCAACGACATTGGCCTTGCCCGATGGTACCAATACCCATGTCATAGTCCTTGATCAATTCCAACCATCTTCTTTGTCCGAGGTTCAGATCCGGCCGGGTGAACAAGTACTTCAAGCTCTGTGGTCGGAATACACCTCACAACGTTACCAATCGATAATGCCGCCAAATCTTGAGTGCATGGACCACAAAGAGCCTAACTCCAAGTCATGAGTAGGATAGTTGAGTTCATGAGGCCTCAACCGCCGCATGCATAGGCCACAACCTTGCCCTCCCGCATAAGAACACAACCAAGACCCCGACGAGAAGCATCACAAGAGATATCAAGCTCTTGTGAACATCGTGGAGAACAAGCACTGGGCCGAGGTCAACCGATTCTTGAGTTCCCGAAACTCACATCACAAGCAATGACCACTCAAACTTCTTGTCTTTCTTGAGTAGTTCACCATAGGCTTTGCAATCTTGGAGAAATTCTCATGAAGCGCGATAGTAGCCCGCCAAACCAAGAAAACTCCGCACATCGGGTGACCGACTTGGGCCGACCTCAAGATAGCACATCACCGACCTTGCTAGATCCACAGCCACACCTCCTACTGAAAGAACATGGCCCAAGAACGCCACTTCCTTCAACCGTAACTCGTGACTTGTGAATTTGGCATACAAATGTGTTCACGCAGCCTGCCCAACACAAGTCAAGATGCTCAAAGATGCTCTTCTTCACTCTTGGAGTAGATAAGGATATCGCCGATGAATACCACCACAAACCTATCCAAATACTCCATGAATACCGAAGTTCATTAGGTTCATGAATAAAGCAGAGCATTAGTCAAACCAAAAGACATGACAAGGTACTGCATGTGCCATAACGAGTAGCAAAGGCCGCCTTAGGAATATCCTCTACTCGATCCCGACTTGATGATAGCCCAATCTCAAGTCAATCTTGAGAAACTCGTGCTCTGGCCAACCGATCAAGAGATCATCAATCCGGCAAAGGATACTTGTTCTTTACCGTCACCTCATTGCTTTGACTTGTAATCAACACACATACGCAAGGTCTTGTCCTTCTTCTTCAAAGATAATCGACAACCCCAAGGAGATGAGCTAGACGGATAAAACCCTTCTCTTGCAGCTCACCCAGCTTGCTTCTTCACCTCCTCCAACTCATTAGGAGGCATGACACGCCTCTTAGAAATAGGGGCGGTACTGCAAAGAACTCGATTACAAACCTCAGATCTCGAACAGAGGCATGCCAGCAAGTCTTCCGAAAGACATCCGCGAAGTCACACATAGTGGGGACGCCGTGAATCTCCAACACCGCTTTGCTTCAAGGACATAAAGATGGGGCTCTCGCGAATCGTGGCGAAACCCAACCTGCTCACCAAGGATCGTGAGGTAGACAATCTTCCCGCACAATCGATTTGCCCCAAGTGTTGGGACAACCAATCCATGCCAAGAATCACATCCAAGCGCCGAGTCGAGTAGGATAAGATTCGCCAAGAATCCCACTCCTTCGATGTGGATAGGAACATCCCAAGATACTTGGTCACTCTCATTTCCGAACCCGAGAGCGAATCACAGTGGAACCCCAGAGGAACGCAAGAAGCCCACAATCACAAAGAAAAGACCTCAAATAAAAGAATGCGAGGCCCCAGTCAAATAAAATCGAGCAGGCGCAGATAACAAGGAGCGCATCAACACCACGCCGCGCCTCAGGCCTCCTCACCGAGATATGGTTGACTCGCCGCCTCCCAAGCCCGGTCTTCGTCGTGGGTGACTACCTTGCCCGCCCTCCATTAGGACGAGGCCGCCCAGCTTTCTTAGGACAACTACGCGAGTGGCCCTTGTCGTGGCGTGAGAAGGTGTGACGCCGGGCCGCGGGTTACGGGAACACTCGTTGTTGTCGCAGCGCACGTGATCGAGTCACGCCCGCGGAGGACGTGGAGTCGGTGCCGGCGCCTCGGCGTGGTGAAGCCAAAGAACGGGCCACCGGCAGTCCAACACGGACGAACGAGGCCAGCCAAGGCGCATCGGGCCTCCCACTTGCGCTATGACTCGCCGGCCGCTCGCTTTGTGCTCTGGCGATGATGGCCTTGTCCACCAAGGTCCGAAGTCGGGAAATCCACAATAGAGAGCTTGTCCCAAGCTCCTCGCACAAACCTCCATGAACTTCTCCCGCTGGCCTCACTGGCCACCTCGCAGAGCGCACTCGCCAAATGGTTGAACTCGTGGAGGTACTTCAACACCGACCGCGCCTCGCTTGAGCGCAGGAACTCCTTCTTCTTCTTCATCAGCCGCCGGACATGGGCCCGACGGAAAGTCGAACGGAACTCCTCCCACGAGACCACGTGTCTCGCGGCCGCATGGCGAGGAAGTTCTCCCACCATGAGAGTGCCGCACCCTCCAACCGATGGGATGCGGTGCGCCCGCCTCGCCCCGGCATCGAGCAACGCTGAGCTCGCTCAATCGTGACGCAGCCGGCCGTTCGCGCCCAAGGGATCCTGACCGAGAAGGTAGGAGGTCGCGACGAGGAACTCCGCAAGCCCCCACGCCCCGTGCCCACCTCCGCATCCGAGGCACCGTGAGGGAGTGGAGGTGTTCCCGCGATAACCTCCAACACCGCGTCCTCCGAACGACATTGCTCGATTTGCATGAGGACTTCCGCCATGGTCTGAGGAGGAAGTTCTCATCGGGACTACTCCGGCCGATTCCGGCCACACGAGTCCCACCACCATCCCGATTTACTAAGACAAGTTAGATACACCAAGACCCAAGAGCATGTAAATCCAAACTTAGTTAAACGACCAAAGAATAGTCACAAGAGAACATGAGACCATAAGTCATCGAATCAACTTCCAAACGACTAACCCGTATGGAAGAACGAGTAATCGCTTGAGAAGACCCAAAATTTCAGAACCAATTTCAGCTCAAAACAGTCCAAAAATCAAGGTATAACCACCGAGCAAAGTATAGGCATTAGCTAACCTCATATCACTTCTACCCTTTGTTCCCACAAGTTTTAGTTGTATTTATCTCTCATTTTCTACCCTATTTAGAACCTTTGAGCTTGCTGTCCGAACCGAATGATCGCTGTCCGATTTTCGTGATCCAAGCCTCCTAATTGAAATCTTCAACTTCGGAAGCTTCAAAACCTTGTAGAGGGCTGCTAACATTTCAATTTGCAAGCTCATTGGTCCCAAAACCCAATTAATCGATAATGACTATCTTTTGAGAGAAGGAAAGGGGAAAATACTTTTAAAACTCAAATTAGAGCAAGACGAGAGAAGACAATAAGATAGGTAAGGAATAAAATCTGAGAATTTACTTAAGTTTTCGTAAACTATTTGAAAGTAAGTTTTCAAAATATCCTAAAGGCGACTGCTTAGGTTTCTACTGTCAAGATGGCTCGATACTCAACTTTAGAGGACCCTAATATTTAACTAGGAACACTTAACTCCAAATGGTTCTAGTGTTACTAATTAAACATTCTAAGCTCTCGATGGACATATGCTTCCTGCACTGCAAAGATACGTGACATCATCACAAAATTACACATCAATTCCATACACATACATCACTAAGTTCAACAACGACATACATAAAGTAAAGTTATTACAAAAGGGAGCCACTGCCAAATAGAACAATATACAAGAATGACAATGAAGCAAAAGCGCCATAAGATGGCTAGAACAAAAGTCGACCTGTTAGCCACACACCCACAGCAACCGATCGGCCGCTAAGCTAGTCGCCTCAAGCTACCACAACACACCACAAAAGTGAGGCCCTTCTGTGCTCACCTTCCACCTCTCGCAACAAAACAATTAAGATAGCATCCGAGTACAAAGATTGTCTTTGTACCCAAAGATCGACGTGTGGAATAGCAGCACCTATTCATAACTACATGCAAGCTTATTTAGGTGGAGGTTGTATGTCTCATTTTGCATGAAGCCAACTTTATTTGCAATAATGTAATACATTTCAAAGCAAGTTTGCAAATCTATTTTGTTATCAAAGTACAAGTAAGTACAGATACATACAAGTAACCACTGAAGCGACTATCCCAATAGCCACCATTAACATAGCACTAATCCCCGATTCGTACTCACCCATCAAGTTTTAATTTTAAAGGTTGTAGTCTAACTCTTGAAAGACCTTGCCAAGCGTGTCCATAACCTAGACGAGGCTATTCGAATAGTTTTAACCCCAGTGGTGTACCAATGTACCCACACTTCTGCATCTTTTTGCCAAAGCACACTCGTAGGTATGCCACACTGCTAAGTCCTACGAGACGCTTTCAATATTGTGTATTAACTACGAGCCGCTCGTATGGGTAGAAACACCACACGCTACATTGCAAGTCGAAAGACAACAAATCCCATCCCGTGAAGTCTTTCTGACACTACAATGCTCCCAACACCATCCTCCCGCACCTCCCGCGACCCGAGCCAATTTATAGGAAGGATTAGGTTTTCGAGCAAGAACATGAGCCCATGGTGAGCTTCGGTTCATGCTCCGGTTGTAGACCACGAAATGATGGGAGCAAGTGAGCATGGTGACAATGGAGGAGAAAAGCCCGAGCGCATTTAATGCTCCACAGAGACGTTGACGAAAGCAACTTGAGGTGACACCACAACGCCACCCACTAACCTCTCTTTCGCCATTGCCGCCCGTGGCGCTCAAGAAGCGAGGAGGAAGAAGAACAGAAGACGAACGTGACCGCCGGATCGAAAATGGACGGTCACGATTAAACAAGTTCGCCGACAATCCGATTGCTCAAGGATCCGACGGTTGATTGAAACCAACGGTCCCTATTGACCAATGCAACCGAGGGTCCGAATGCTTACACGAACATGGGCCGCGCGATTTGAATCTAACGGCCGATATCGCGCGCGCTTTAAAACGCGCTCGGCAGCTTAGGTGGTTCAACCAAGTCAAGTGGCTCTGACTCGAGCCCGACTCAACCCAATGAATAGTGATTTTGGTTTTAGGTTTTAATTAAGTCGAGACTTTTGAGGATTTATTTGGGGTAGCAAAATAACTCCAAAAATTCTGAAATTTTACAGAGCTTGTCGATCGAGACATTGACCTTGTGTAAGATTTTCAGAGAGTTTTATGCTGCGAATAAATCTCCAAAATTCTGCAAGGCTCTGCTTTAATGTTTGACTGAGAGTCAAACAGTTTGATCGCTTAAAATATTCAAACAATTTCTAAAATTGTGAAATTTTTCCAGGGGTCACATACCACCACAGAGACTTAGGAAAATATATCCAGAGGATGATCATAAGATTTGACAAGATTGTTTTTGGAAGAACAAGATTTGGATCAAAAGACTTGTGACTTTGTATTTCCATAACCTTTGGTACAATACTTGTTCAAGATACAAAGGAAATACATGATGTAAGAAAAAGTTTTAATTTCTACTCATTTTCTTACATTTGAAACACAAGCCCAAAATTGGGATGTTACACTCACTAACTTATCCCCATGGTAGGTGGTCTTGACAGAATGAAATGGGCAACCTTCGCGACGATCAACAATCACCCATATAGAATCGCACTCGCTTGAGTTTTTGGAAGGCCGTGATAAAATCCATGCCAACTTCTTCCCATTTCCACTTGGGAATGGGCAGGGGTTGTAGAGTGCCTACTGCTTCAAATGCTCGGCCTTAACTTCTTGGCATACATCACACTCGCAACAAATTGAGCGATGTGTCGTTTATCTCGCCCACCATAGTCGCTTAAGATCTTGGTACATCTTGGTGCTACTCGGTGGATAGAAAATTTGGAGTCATGGGCCTCCTTGAGAATTAGTTCTCTCAAGGCGTGATCGCAAGGCACCACCAACCTGGTTCCAAACCATAAGGTGCCTTGTGCATCTTCTTTAAAGCACTTGGCCTTGCCTTGCTTTACCTCTTCCTGATTTGAGCTACCTCCTCATCGCCTCCGGCTTCTAATCTGGTCCTCGAGTGTAAAATTCACACTAAGGGCAGCAAGGGAACCTTCCTCAATTATCTCCAGTGCAGACGTTGCATCGCAAAGACACAAGCCCGCCAAATGGGAGTTACTGATAAACAGCTGCAATCGAGACTTTCTCGCTAGGCATCAAGAACTACATTTGCTTTTCCCGGATGATAATGGAGTCCAAAATCATAATCTTTGATCAACTCAATCCATCTCCTTTGCCTCAAGTTCAGATCGCTTGGGTGAAGATATATTTAAGACTTGTGGTCGGTGTAGATTTCGCAACGATTGCCGGCGAGGTAATGTCGCCAAATCTTGAGAGCATGAACAATCGCTCACGAGCTCCAAATCATGAGTGGGATAATTCAACTCATGTGGTCTCAATTGTCTTGATGCATAAGCTACCACTGGCCCTCTTGCATAAGAACACAACCGAGCCCATGGCGAGACGCATCGCAAAGAAATGTCAAAGCTCTTGTGAATGTCTCGCAAGATGAGTACCGAGCCTTGGTCAAGCATTCCTTTAGGATCTGAAAGCTCTCCTCACATTCAAAGCGACCATTCGAACTTCTTTTCTTTCTTCGTGTTGAGTCATTGGCCTTGCAATTTTGGAGAAGTTCGATGAATCATGCGTAGTAACCCGCAAGTCCAAGAAAATCGCGAATATCAAGAATGTTTCTGGTTGTCTCCAATCAAGGACATCTTGCACTTTGCTAGGATCAACAAAGAATACCGCCTTGGATAGGACATGCCCCAAGAAACTAACTTCATGAAGCCGTAACTCGATTTGCTAAATTTAGCATAAAGTCGATGTTGACGGCTTCTCCAACACAATCCTCAAGTGTTGCTCGTGTTCTTCATCGACTTTGAGTAGATATGGATGTCGCCAATGAATACAACAACAAACTTATCCAAATACTCCATGAACACCGAATTCATAAGATTCATGAAGTATGCCGGCATTCGCTGCACTAAAAGACATGACAGTGTACTCGCATAACCCGTAACGAGTAGAGAATGCCGTCTTCGGATGTCTTCGTTCGAACTTTAATTTGATGATAACCCAAGCAAATCAACCTTGAGAATACTTGGCCCACCAATTGATCAAATAAATCATCAATCCGAGGAAGCGGATATTTGTTCTTGATAGTGACTTCATTTAACTGACGTAGTCAACACACATCCGCAAACTCTTGTCCTTCTTTTGACAAAGATAGCCGGCATCCCCAAGGTGAGGAGCTCGGCCTAATAAACCCCTTTGTCTTGAAGTTCTTGGAGTTGCTTCTTCAATTCTTCCAATTCATTAGAGGCATCCAGATGGCTGCTTTGAGATCTGGCAGCAAGACGGTACAAGCTCGATGACTAACTCGACTTCTCGATCGAGGCATGCCCGGGAGTTCTTCGGGAATACATCCGGTATTCACACACCACGTGCACTTTCTCAAGTTCAAGAGAGGTATAAGCTTCCAAGGCATAGAGATGAGAACGCCTACGTAAGGTGCAAAACGACTTGATCGCCGCCTTCACTAGTGACGTAAATAGACCACGAGCACAATCGATCTTTCCTGGTTTTTGACAGCCAATCCATCCCCAAGATTACATCAATACCCGCTGATTTTAGCACAATTAAGTTTGCCAAGAAGTTGACATTTTGAATTTCCACTTTACGTCCCGCAGACTTGATCGGTTTGGAAGACCGATCCCGCGATCGGATTTGATAAGGTGGCTCAAGTTTATGTATTTCAAAATGATTAAGTGCAGTATATTCTTCTTTGATGAATGAATGAGATGCCTCGAATCAAATAAAACTGATGCCGACAAGAATTAATAAGAAGTGTACCTAAAACAACGCCCGAGCGCCGCCGCCTCCTCGCCGGTGACGTGGTTCACTCGCCACGCAGGGACCGTGGAGGGGTAGATGCTGCCCGGGAGGTGGTGTAGGTCTTGCCACACCGGTGGTGTAGGAGCACGATAAACTCCGCGGCATTCCCGCCGCTGGCGAGGCAAGAAGAAGCATAGTGGCCCTAGCGACCACAATGAAAGCAGTGACATTAGGCTTGAATGTACCATCGCTTTGGGAGTTCTTACTCCCACTGCGCCGCTGCCCTCGTAGGTGGAGAAGGTCGCAGCGCCACAGAAACCTCGGCGGCACCGGAGCTCGAGGACGAGGTGCCCGAGGCGTCCGGCGCTGCCGAGGAAACGCCACTAGCCGAGAACCGAGCGGCCTTCTTCCTCTTCCCCGACTCCTCCACAGCCACACTCTTGTGCTCCACTAAATGGCCTTGTTCACCATGTGCCGAAGTTCTCAAGTCATGTACCGCTAAAGCCACCGCATCTCTTAGTCAAACCGCCCATGAACCCACACGGCGCGAGCATCCGTGGAGACGCCATCCGGCATAGCGGCCAAGGAGTTGAACTCCGAAGATACTCGCGATGCCTTCCTTCCTTGCTTCAAAGAAAGAAATCGCCGCCGCTGATGGACATGACCCCATCAGAATATAGGCCTCTCGAAGCCGCACGAAACTCGTTCCATGATGGAACGCCCTCGCCAAAGTTGCATGGCGGAAAATTATCCCACCACGCACTAGCGGCGCCTTCCACCGATAGCCGGCAAAAGAACTCTCTCAACGCCCGCAGCATTGAGCAATGGCTAGTTTTTCTCCACATCCTCAACCAATCTTCACTCCATAGGGTCTCCTGCACCGCAAAGGTGGGAGGATTTGTTCACAAACTCACGAGACCCCACGCCGCTCGATGTCCTCTCCCTCGCTACCGCATGAGCGTGAGAAGTGTTGCGAGCTATAGCCTCCGTGATCTCGGTTCGATCCATCCTGCCTCTCGACCGAGCCAAGACTTCCGCCATAGTAGGTGGCGAGGAAGCACTTCCTCAGAGGAACTGCCCCGCTGACGGTCTGGCTGAGAGGGCTCACCTCTCTCTCGCGGGCGTAAAGTTCGCACAAAGCAGCAGAACGAGTGCCCTGGGTGGAGATCCCCATCGCACCGAGCTCTAGCACGAGTGTTGGGGCTCGACATCCCAAGTGACAAGGAATGTTAAAAGAGACCAAGATTGTCGGGCAAAGTGTGAATAATAAAACTTTGGACAGCAAGCACAAAGTTCTTAATTAAGCATGCATAATGATATAAAATGCACCAAAACACAACACCAAAAGGCCGATAAAGGCACTAAAGCCAAGACAAGATTCATGACTTCAAATCATAATTTTTCCAAAGCAAATACATTCATAGGCCCGAGGGCGAAAAGCAACCACTGGAAATATAGTTCTTGCAAGAGAAACATTAAGGGTTCAATTATTACTAGCCTATTACAGAAATCAAAGATACATGCTTGCCCAAAAGCTTACGCCTACAACATCCTAAATGTTGTTCCGCCAAAGTTTACCAAAACTCGCCCGTAAGATGTGCCTCGTGATCCCGTGATCATCTGGGTCTCCAAAATTAGGAAGACGCAACGGGAGCCTTGCTCTATCACATGGCCTCCAAAGCAGGTTCCATCCCACGAGTACGAGCAAAACCAACGACATGCGAACCTCGGCGCCTCGCCCCATAGTTGGGTACATGCCCCGCACTTCCAAAGACTCAGACATCGGTGGCGCCAAGCATATGGGGAAATCTCATTCGTGCTATAAACCACATGGCGGTCAATAATCCCTATGTTACACATGAGTTGTAGGTGTTTGGGCTACCACGACGCCGACGAGTCTCGCATAACTCATACATGGGCAGCACCGATGGATTTGGTCCATGATATGGACCAATCTTGCCAACCGCCTAACCTGGGATCTTCCCAAACCAATCCGGGCAAAGGTGTCCACCTGCTGCCACGCCGCACATAGGAAAATGGTAGTAAGGCCGAGACAACTCCGCGATCATAACGGAGATGGCTCATAGCCACACGGCCACTTCCGAGAGCCATGGCCTCCGGTGCCACGTGCTCGAAACAATATGGGATACTCCCGTGACTCGTCTCGCGATGATGTTGATCACACCAAGTATTCCTCCATGCCCGCCCCGTCAGCGCGATAGATGGCGAAGATGGCCGATAGGTGAAGTTCGCTCTCCACATCATTTCCTAGAAGCTGTATCCATCCACGCTCTCACTTGAGTTTCTTTGACCGTATTGGCGACTCATCTAAAAGCAAGAACAATAAGGTAAGATTTCTTTAAAATAGAAAATAGGTAAGAAAAGATACTAGGATGGATGAGGAATAAAAGATATTCCTAACTTAAACTTTCTCAAATTAATTTGATAATTTCAAAATAATTTGACTCAAGAAGGCTTACTAACTCTAACGCTGCTATTCTAACCTACAATCGGATGGCTCGATATCAACGCTGGACCCTGAGTTATCTCCATAAGACCGAGACTAATCAAGGTCTTAGGACATAACTCTAGATCTCCAGAGAATGGATTCCAACTTAACTCCATCTAAATGAGAGACTTAACTCAAACTAGAGCCTCGACGATCATGCGCGCCGCTCCTCGCAAGCATTACATGATTGCTCTGCTCTCCAACAAGTCAAGCGCTACACTTAGTGAGTTAAATAGGAAGTTATGAACAATGAATATGACTTATATTGGCTCCCAAGATCAGCAACAATATAAGCATACTCTCATCCAACGTTGATCACATCCATACAACATCCATACATTAATAGTTCAAAAGACATACAACATAGTTCCAATTTTACATCCATACAAGTGGCCGATCGCCAAATTTAAAGGAAAGTGTTAAGTAGCAAATGAAATACGGAATAAACCAAAGGCCAGCAGTGGTATGCCACACAACCCATCGCAACCAATCGGGAGTTAGATGATAGCAAACTACTCATCGTGTCGCTTAAATCGACAATCACAAGCTCGCCCATTTCAAGATCGCCTCACCGTAAAGCCAAAGAAACATCCGTCGAGTACAAAGAGTACTGCAAGTCTTACACAAATAAAAATAATTATGCATAAGGTCATTCAAAGGAAGGGCTCATATTGGCTTAGTTTTTGCGAAGACGACGCAATACCGAACAACCTACACATACTAGTTTTTCACGTGCCATTTCAAAATCAGGTTTGAAGTAGAAATAAAGCATGTGAATAAGTAATGAATTCAATAACAAATGAATCATACTAACAACAAAGTGGCGGTCCACTTTGATACAACAATAAGCATGAACATCCCATTCATGACGATACCAAGTTATAACCCAAATTTTAATTTCAAGTCTAACAATAAGCAGCCACAAATTTCAGCGGTCGTCCATAACCGTGGACACGGCTATTCGAATAGATTATACCTCGCAGGTGTACTACTTACCCACACGACTTGATTAGCCCGTAAGCCTCCGGATGCCTCCGAATATAGCATACTTCCTATGGTATGCCTACGTAAATCAAGATACTGGTCGCTTTTAGCAAGAAGATCCCATTGAGCTAAGTCCTCAACCATGGCTCCTAGGAAACACAAGACGTTAATGCCTCCATCCTATATATCCTAGGAAACACAAGACGTTAACGCCCCCATCCTATCGGCCCAAAAGGAACACGGGATTTCACGGTCCCATGCCCTTACAATTTCACCACCGTGGGACTCAACACAATAAAACCTTCCCTACTTAACCATACGGCACCTATATACCAAGCTGATAGCACGAGTTTTGCTTGAATCGCAACAACCCAAAGTTCGGTCCTTAATTGTCCGACAAGTCAAACCACATACCCAATCTCGTGCACGCGAAGGCACCATCACTAACCAACACTTGTCCGACTAAAAGCTCATTTAAAATGACAAATTTTCACTTATAAAACAGATACGAAGATCTAAAACAAAAGTATTTCAAGAGAGTTGTGTTTGTCCCATAATTGCTCAAGTTATTCTCGACAATCGAACTACCGGTTCTAGACTTGCATGACTAAGCAAACTCGAACAACATTACTTCACTCATCCTACTATAGCATTTCAAGAATGGAATAATTCATGGATAGCCTCAATGACAAGATAATAGGATGTGTCTAACCATTCATAACAAAATAGCGACAATATAAGACTATCATGCAAGCAATTATCATTGCATCTACCCTAGCAAAATTGGGATCAAATATGATGCAAAAGAAAGTTCAAAGGATGCTTGCCTTGTCGGAAAAGTAATTGCTCACTCTCATCGCAGAGGAGTCGATATCAATAGGCTCTAATCTATATAAATGCACACCAATAAACATCGAGAAATATTCCAAAAATCAAAATGCTCAAAAATGCATGATTTTTCTACAGTAGCTAAGTCATGATTTTAAATGATTTTTGGTGAAAGAATTATTTCATTTCGATTTAGTATATGCAAGTTACGGTGGTTTGAATTCCGATTTCAATATGCCTTTATTTATGTATTTTAATTATGAAGTGAAATTTTGTAGAACAATGGTGAGTAAATGGATTACATGGATAAATAGGCAATATTATTACAAGTTCAAAACAGTTGAGTTTGCCTCAAAAGGAGTTTTCATGATTTAGTTATGAATTTTCAAAGTTATTAGTGTTTTCTTTGTAACAATAATAGTGTTAATAGCTCATTTTCCAAAGTAATGCTCTCACACAGGACAAGTTTGAAACCAATTTTAATATAAAGTTCATTAAATATGAAAATTATCGAAGTGGTTTCATTCATTTTGGAGTTAAAATGATTTAGTTATGCATTTTATAAGTTAATACCAATTTTCATGTATATGTTAATAGATTCGAATTTCATAAAGTATTTAACACTTTTTCTACCGTCCTCACGCTAGTCGCAAATACGACAAGGGGCCTCAAGACCAGTGTTGACTCGGTCAACTTTGACCCCACCAAATTAACACATGTCGAAAGCGTATTTCCGAAATACGCCTTCTACTTTACTTAACGCAAAATCCATTCTAAGCATATCAAGAATACGCTTTTCCTTAATCAAACATACTTCACCATCTACGCTTTCCACTTACACGCCATCGCCCACATGTCATACTCGCAAGCCCTTAATTAACCCAACCGCTTTCTAATTGTGACCCCACATGTTTATAGATTGATTCTTAACCTCGCATTTAGCCACGCCATTTACTCTAATCGCCGTACTACGTTGCTTTGCCGACGAAACCGACAACAATGCGTCGGCGCGCTTGTTCGGGCGCTTGCGGTGCTTTCGCCCACGAGGGCGCCACCAAAGCTCGTAACGAGCCGCAATAGTCATGCGCACCTTAGGTGGTGGCGGCGACGATCAAGTGGCTCAAACGCATGGCTAGCCGAGATGGGCGAGCTAAAGCCGCCAACAAAGGAGATACGAAACGAACTCCGCAAAGCCCAAACAAGCGGTGCCTTAGCACCACAAAGGTCCAGGAAGCTACTGAGCAAAGAAGGACGCTCGGGAAGCTTGGAGATGACAGAGCCCGACCGGTGTCTGAGAAGATGACGGCGGCGCGACGGCTTCGTGGAGAAGACGATCGGAGCAAAACGAAGAGGAGTGAGTGATAGGATAGCTCAAAGACCATGTGAGGAGGCTTCATGAGCATAAGAATCGGTCAAGGCTTACAACCGAGTGGAGACGAAGGACAAAGTCGACGGCCGATCCAAGGGAAACTCCAACTCGCCGCCTCGTGAAGCATCAAAGAAATTAATTGAGGGAAACTCTTCAGATACCCCAATGCACCATATGACGCAAAGGTGGGGATAAACTCACCGGAATGAAGAACACACGTAAAGTTCTCGCGCGGCCTGAAATGCCGAGAGCACGGTAATGGTCCGAGCTACAAGAGGAACCAAGGTCCAAGATGAGCAAAAATGGAACGGCATGGATCGTGAGGCGAGGGAAACCACACTGAGGAAAACTCACCGTGAAGAGAGCAAGAACAGTTTCTCTTTCCTCGCACCCGAGAGGAAAGATGGGGAAGAAGGAGGCGTCGGGGTTACTTGCCGAACCGGGACGAATGAGCGGCGCGGCCACTTGCCGAACTCGTGGATGGTCAATTGGGGCGGTGGATTCACGGCGAGAGCATCGCCGTTGCCGTGCTTCGCTTGAGCAGTCCACGAGCGCTGCGGGCGCTAGCTCTCTCGCGCCGCAACGGAGGTAGGAGAAGGCCCGGCAGGCGGACCCACAATGTCGGTGACTCAACGCGCCCGAAGTTGCGTTCGCGAGTCCACGAGACCGCTGATCCCCGGACGGCTTGGATCGATGAGTGCAATCTGACCGGCCGGCGGGTAGGCGATCCGGGCCGCTGATCTTAGATCCGAAGGTCCTGCAAGCGGAGGTGCAATTAGTCGACTGACCGAGTCAAGAGACCGGCCTGACTCGAGTCAAGGTCCGGTTCGGCCCGAGGAATAGTACTAGGGTTGACTGATACTTAATTTGCTTTTCCTACTTTGACCAGGGTTTAAAAATAGAAATAAATTTCCTAAAATCATGAAATTATTTGTGGGGTTCCTGAGATAACCTAGTGTCCATAAAAATTATTGAACCCTACTGTTCATGATATAATTTGTGATATATAAATTCAAACTTAAACTAGGTCTTTAATAGTGTTTGAATTTTCTTAGGGTTCAAACCAGTCCCAAAATTTGGAAAAATTATATTAATTCATGATAATTAATATAGTATTTGAATAAATTATTTTCAGAGGTTTTTCAGTAGCATTAATTTCGGTTTCTAGTTTGGAGATCAATTTAAAGTGTAGGTTTCATTTATATTTTGAGATTTTCCAAGTACAATAGGTACACAAAAAGTTTAAAAATAAGATGCATGCTCATGAGATGCATAATTAACCACTTTATTAAATTGGGGATGTGACAGCCAAACCCTTTAATAAATTTCCAGTAATATCCTACCAATCCGAGGAAGCCACGAAGCGCACGCACTGAATGAGGTGTTGGCCATGCTCGTACTGCTTGGACTTTTGACTCATCCAGGGCAACCCTAGCTGCTAAAATTACATGACCCAAATAAGCCACTATGAGTGCACCAAAGATGCATTTGGACCTTTTAAGGAACAACTGATGCAACCGAAGGAGACAAAGAACCGCTCGGACATGTCATAGATGTTCCACCCAAGTCTGGCTATAAATCAAAATGTCGTCAAAGAAAACCAACACGAAGCGACGCAAATAGGGTCGGAGAATACTATTCATCAATGCTTGGAATGTAGCCGGTGAGTTGGTCAATCCAAACGGCATGACAAAGAACTCAAATAGGCCTTCATGTGTGCGGAACGCCGTTTTCTCGATGTCGGGTGGGTGCATACGCACTTGATGATATCCTAACCTGAGATCAAGTTTGGTGAAAAATTTGGCACTACGAAGCTCATCAAGAAGTTCATCCATTACGGGAATTGGGAATTTATCTTTGATCGTCTTGTCATTGAGGGCTCGATAGTCAACGCAGAATCGCTAGGAGCCATCATGCTTCCTAACTAACAAGACTGGTGAGGAAAAAGCAGCCGATCTGGGACGTATGATTCCTTGGCGCAACATCACACCGCACTGACGCTCAAGTTCATCTTTGAGAAGCTGCGGATAACGATACGGCCGAACTGATATTGGCGGGGTACCTGGTAAAAGGTGTATATGATGATTTCGAACTCGTTCCGAGGCAATATTGTCGGTTATAATATGATTCTTAGGTTATAATATAGATGTGAAAACAACAGTAAACCCTAGGCCATGGTTATGATAATGGCAATAGTAACAATAGGTTATGAAGTGGTTAATCAAAATTGGTAAAATGATTAGATATTAATAATCATTAGTATACACTAAGAATAAATTCATAAGACGATACCGCAAATTGAAAATCAAGTAAAATTACTAAAATTGTTAATGTCGTGATAATGGCTAGCTAGGCCACACTTAATAGATGCTAGATAAATTAAAATGGGCTAAATGATTAACCGGAGAAACCTTGTTAGAAAAAAAAAAGGTCAAAAATGCATAACTTAATGGCTAGGACTAGGTGATGTAAAGGATTCGTTGTGAATTCTAGACTGCTTACTAAAAGATCATGAGTGGTGGTGTCGACAGATGCTAAACAAACTAGAAAGCTTACATCGTGTAGGTAAAGTTGTACACCTCTGTAGAGTATAAATCTATTTAAATAGCCGTTCTCACGGTGATGAGCGTGCTAAGTGCGGTCACACCGGTATAGACTTGATTTTTGCAAAAATGATTTATTGAAAAATGTTAGGATGGTTAGTTGTTGATAACTTGAGTGCCATGTCTTTGACTGAGAATAAAATGTTGGTCGCAGCCGAGAAGGGTTATGATCTTTCTATTATTTGAGTTACATACTTGTTATTTAAATATCAGTCAACTGCTTTTTACAAATTCCATTGCAAACTATTATATATCGGTATTGCAAATAAAACTTGCTTAATGTTGAAAATAACTTTTAGAGTAGAGCCTCATCCTTTGATAGCCTTGCATGTATTATTATGTTGTGATACACTACAAGTCTTGCTTGAGTACAAAATGTACCCAATCTTGCTTAAATTGTTGATCGAGTATGAGAATGAGCCGATTCCGGACAACCCCTTCTTCGCTCCCAGTACCGGAGGGTATGGGGACGAGTCTTGCTAGGGTTTGGTCCTTGTCGGTTGCCTGAGGGTTGGATGGGCATACCGCTGGACTTTTGCATTTAAATTGCTATGTTTTCGCTGCAACTTCTGATACTTGATCTTTATTTGGCCGGTCAACCTTTGTAATGTAAACTATGTGATTGCTTAAGTTTATGTATCATATTTGTTTCACGTTCTATGTAATTGTGTACGGATGTGTATGTCAATGTTATGAACGTGTATACTAGCCACTGATTATGGGACTAGTACGGTACACACACGAGGGTTTCGGGTATTTCACGCCCAAGGTATGACAAACCAAGGCCAGGAAATCATTCCGGTTCATCCTTTTCACTAGAATATACGAAAATACCACACTGAGAATGAACTCTATTAATATAGGCAATACTAAAGAGCCTGAAGTTTCCCTATCCCACTGCAATCAGTCCAAAAACGTAACACCTGATGGTGTTTTTCCTTTATATCTACTCAAATTAGCACAGATATCAAATAAACAATTGCAACCTGGGGAAATCCATCCAAACAATAGCACCCCACAATTCAACAAGTGGCTCGCCACTACAACTCAAAAGACGAATCCACGCCCAAAGGGGCACAAGAATTCCAACGTTCAGCTACCAGACACACCAACGGGCCGGTCTCTCCGGTGGCGAGGAGGCCCCAGGAAGAAGACAAGGAGGACGAAGAGCTGGGGATTGGGTGGGTGAGGAGGAAGAAGAGATTGGGGATTGGGTGGTGAGCACGCAGGAAGAAGAGATCGGGGGAGATTGGATGGGAGGCCTAATACTGCATTTTTTTTTTCTATATATATGCCCCAGAGTCTGAAAGCATAAGTTCAAAAAAAAAAGGAAAATAAAATTTGCAAGCAAAAGATTGTTCAAATAAGAAACAACCATCCATGTGACATGTTTGACAATTTTGCAATCCAATATGGAAATCAAATAACCAGTAGTGGTAACTCTAGATGATATTAGCATTGTATTATTGAGAAAGAAAACCCTGACATGCTGGCTCTTACTTGCATTTCCTTCCTACTAGAAGAGCAACACGAAATCCTTTTCCGGCTCATGTGAAAAGTCTGTGTGAGGTGAGCAACACCAATCGCAACAATTTTGAATTAGATGAAGCAATAAGAACATCTCCACCAAACGCTGGCCCCATCTAGGATTCCAAGTACAAAACAAAACTAGTATGTGCAAGCAAGAATGTAACAAGCAATTAAGTACCCCAACTATATAGGTACAGTAGAACTGCAAAATCAAGATTTAAGAACCACCATGGTCTTTCTTGCAGCAGCTACCTTAAAATTAAGTTAAGTAGATTAAGTTATTGGCCCAGAACAAATGAAGGGGAGGATATATGTGAAGCAAATTGAGTTGTTTACACCGAACTTTCAAATCGAAAATTCCTACAATTTCAACTCGAATTCTAAACTTTCAAGTCGAAATCCCAAATTTAAACTCGAGATTGGAACAACTTTCACCTGGCGACGCCGCCCGTTGCAGGCTTGGCTTGCCCGTGCGCCGCTGCCTGCCTGCCTCCCTGCCTGCCTCACTCGCAGCCCCGCCCCGCCGGCCGCTGGCCGCCATACGCGCACCGCCGCCGGCCACCGCTTGGCCCGCTGGGCGGTGGTCGTCGCCTGCGCCGCTGCCTGCCTACCTCGCAGCCCCGCCCCGCCCGCCGCCCGCCGCCCGCCCTCCACGCGCGCGCCACTGCCGGTCGCCGCTTGGCCTGCTGGTCGTCGCCGGCGCAGTTGCGTGGCTGCACCGGCACGCTGCTGACTATCTGCCTCCCTCGCAACCCCGCCCCGCGGGCCGCCTGCCCGCGACGCGCGCACCGACGTCGGCCGCCGCTTGCCGTCATCTCGCCCAGTGGCTGCGTGCGGTGACACCGCCAGCATCTTGCTGCTCGACGACGAAATTACGAGATGGATACGTGCTGCACTCACTCAATTACTTCTATCAGCAAAATTTGGCCAATTCTCTCCGGATAAGACATCCAACAAACCAACAACTCCGGTAGCTAGCAAGATTGAATCCATGCCCAAATTAAATTTATTTTCCCTATAATCTCCTCAACTGACCGCACAGCCCCGGTGAGATCTCCCAAATATATTCGCGTCACATCGTGTTCCCACTCGCAAACTTCATTTCCCTATCGCGCCGCCACCAACTACTGGAACTATGGTGTCGGTGGCCACGACAAAGACAACAGACGAAGCTGACCTGGCCTGGGTGGGCCCAGGTGTAAGGTGTGGCATGCGTGGCTGCGGAGAGCCGTTTGTGCTCAGCAGTTTGTGTGCGTGTATGTGTGCCATAGGGCCCGCCAGTCGGTGTGTGTGAATTGGGGATTAAAAGCGTCCTGCAGTGAACGTTATGAGCAGACAGGAAATAGAATCTGCTTTCCCCATCTTGTTCTTCTTTGTTTCCTCATCTCCTTGCAATCACCTAGATTATGGCTACCAATCTATGCTGAATTTGTGTGATCCGTTCGGTACCGTGATCGGGTCACTATAATTTGGTATCAGAGTTATCCTATCTCAACTTCTGGGGAAGGGTTAGTGCTCGTTTTGACACCGTAATACCAACCCAAGGATGATCGGAGAGGAAGACGATTCACCACGGCGCCCCAGAAGCCAAACATGCAAACTCGCAGTTGCTCATGACAGAAGTGGGTACATACAAGCTTCAAACGCGATGCAAAACGAGATAGGATAGCAACAGCAAGTTCTTTGTTACTCAGTTTTTGATTGCCCTATAGGATGACATTCGAGCAGCCGTGCGCTTACAGTTCCCAACCAGTGTGACAAGAGCTACAGTATTACAGCTCCCATGCACACTATAGAAAATTACATCGGCTCCTACGGATAAATGATCAAACACAAATGTCCTGATACCATTTGAAACTTAACCCAATAAAACCCTCCCCTTACTTGACCAAACGGCTCCCAACCCGCGTGTGGTAGTACGAAGGGTGTTTGGAATCGATAGCCCAAAGTTCGGTCCTTAATGGTCCAGACAAGACAACCAGTGGCGAAGCCAGGATGAAAATAGAGGGTGGGCTCAAAGCGTTGAATGACTAAACTAATATGAAACAAACATATGTCCTCCTCACTTCATCTCTAATTTCATTGACAAAATCTTCTATTAGTATGTGATGCGTCGGATCGACAATAATTTTATCCGGATTAAATTCTAGTCAAGGCTTCTTTAGTTGAGTTGCACTCTCATCTGTTAGGAGAGTACTATTTAAATTGCTTGTGAAATAATTACACAAAGTTCGTTTCTCCATTATTACAAACCTACGAACAAATTGCTAATTGAATGCACACCACATTACCACACTATATTCTAACAAATTGCTAATAGACTAGTTGAGTTACTTGAATATATTCAAACACTATATGTCTATATACTACATTACCACACTATATTCTAAGTTTGTAACAAATTGCTATTTGACTAGTGACTATATTCTAACACTATGTAGTATGTTAAATGTACCACATTACCAGCACTCTAGTAGGCAGCAGAGGCTCTCTTTCAATCTTCAGTTGATGTCTTGCTGAAATTCTCAATAATCTTCTGCTGAAATCCTTGGTAATCTTCAGTTCCTCAACAGCTAAGTGCTCAACTCAACCGAACCGATCACTTCCTCTTCCTCCTCGAGAGCTCCTCCTCCCAGTCACACACTCACAAAGCTTGCCTCCCCCTCCTCACTTCCTTAGTCCTCCGGCTCCCCCTCCTCGCCTCCGGCCCTCCACCGGCTCCCCCACCACAGATCCCTCCTCCTCCTCTCCTCCCTTGCCCCAGATGGCCAGACCCAGCCGCGTGACCGCGTCTGTCCTCTCCTCGCCTCCTCCGGATCGATGGCTACCCCGGCGCCCGACTCCCTGCCTCGGCCTCCTCTCCTCAGCCTCCTCTGGGTACTGACGGTGTCACGGTGGCTCCCCTGCCCCAGATCCCTCCTCATCGAGTCGCCGTCCTCGGTCCTCGGTGGCGAAGTGGCGCGCCTCGGCCTCCTCCGGGCTCTGGCTACCGGCGGCGGCGCGGCGCCGCAGTAGCTCCCCCACCTCAACTCCCTCGGTGGCTCCGCCGCGCCTCGTCACCACGCGGTGCGTATCCTCTCGGCCTCTCTCGGATTTGGGAATTTTGGAATAGGGAAGAGGAACGTGATGTGGCCGGGAGAGGTGGGGAACTGGGGACGTGGAGGTGGATGTCAATTGGGCCTTGTGGGCTGTGGGCTTCAACGCTTTTGGCAAGGCTCATAAGTTTTTGTTCTCTTTGATTCTTCTTCTTGTTCTGGTTGAGCAACCAGCCATGGCCGTCGGTGCTAGAGGCTTGGGGGTTGGGGGAGGCTTCCAGCGCCGGAGGGGAGGCTGAAGCCTTATGAAGCCCTCCTGCTGGATTCACCCCTAGGGAGAAGTGTGCTTTGGCTGGGAGAGGAAAAATGACAATGAAAAAAAAAATGCAGTGCATTTCTTCTCTCTTTTCTCCGACTCACTCAAACGACCTCGCATACTCGAACTAACCGCTAAAATGAAACGCTCGCGAGACAATGAACGCAACGGTATAACATGTGTTGCCAGATTCTTGATTTTTTTTTGGTGATAGTGAGGAGAGAAGTTGGGGAGTGAATGGATACGCAGGTGTCTCGCCTGCGGTCGGTCGGACTGAAAAAGAGCGGCGGTACTAATGCATGCATCATGATTTTTGAAATGCATGCTAAAACAAGAAATCAAAATAATTTAATTTAAATACAGTCTTTTAGACAATTCAATTTAATATTACTTATTATTATTATTATTATTATGCAACTTTTTAAACAACTCGATTGAACTTTAAATGAATCCTTTTAATTAATTCAATTTGATTTTTGAAGCAATCTTTTTTACTTAAACATGGAAAAATTTTAAAACAGTGAAAAATTTATTAGATCACCAAATTAAACATTAGCATCCCGATTCTGAACATCGGAGTGTTACAGTGTCCCCGGTTATGGACAATGCTTGATGATTTCACGCTAGGAGTAGAGTTTTTCTTAAAATGTTGGATGGGTGGTTGGATGGGAAGTGAGAGGGAGGTGCACCGGTTGTTTGAAAGCAATTGTCTATTTATTTATTATTATTTTTAATTACGCTTCTCAATCTATTTATTGTCAATACTACTTTCTACAAAATAGTCATAAAGCTACTCTTGTTCAAGGCTTGTATGAATACTATTTGCATACATTTTCCTACGACTTGCTGAGTACTTTATGTATTCACGGCTTCATGCTACTATTGATCAGTTGCTGAGGAAGAATCCAGGAATCCAAAATTCAATGAGGAGCATTTTGAAGACTATGCAAACTACAATGCGTTCCCCACTCAATTATCTGTGGGCATGTCGGGTGGCCACCACGAGATTTCTTCTTCCGCTGCAAGATTTATTTATTAGTCTTTTAAAGCCTGTGTGGCAAAGTATGTAAACTCTCACCATAAGATCCGCTGCTTCTATTTAATATTAATTTGTTTAATTCTTAGCTATTTCGTTGTATGGATATGATTTCCATCGATGTTGTCACTGTGTGAACTAGCTACTGGTTATAGGACAAGTTCAGAATACACAAAGGGGCCGAATTGGCATGTTCGGGTCCTGATAGCTAGCGCGGTTGGGACCGGCTTAGGACATAGCAGAGCGAGGCAAGAAGAAAGAAAGGAAAGAAAGAAAGAAAAAAGGAAAAAGAAAAAAAAGGGGGGAAAAGGTGGGCCGGAGAAAAAGAGTTGGGCTTGGCCCGAAGATATTACGCGGAAAAAAATTTGAATTTGGATTTGTAAATGATATTTGAATTGAGAACTCGAATTTGGATTTGAATTAGGATTAAATAATTGCAGAAACTCCAAAAGAAATCCAACACTTTTAAATAATTAATTTAAATTAAATTTTACAACAAGGAAAGAAATTTTGGGAAAACAAAAAAGAAATAAAATAAATTGAACTCCAAGAAATAGCAAAAGAACTTGGAGAAATCCAAGAAAATCCAGAAAATCAAATAAGTCCGTTTTGAATTTAAATGAAGTTTGATTTATTCAACTTAAATTGTTTTAAATTTATAAAATTTCAATTTAAGCTTTAAACAACTCAATAAAATTCAACTGATTCTTTTATTTTGAAAATTTAAAAAAGACACGAAAATTGAGATGTTACATGTGATCAAGTTACATGGTGTCCCTCGATCAATCGTCTTTGACCGTGACAAGATCTTTACCGGTGTGTTCTGGAAGGAGTTACTCTACAACATGGCTTACCACCCCGAGCTGAATGCTAAGAGTGAACAAGTCAACCAATGTCTTGAGATGTATCTCTGCTGTGTAAAGAAGTGGATTGCTGTGGTAGAGTTTTGGTATAACTCCAATTTCCACTCAGCTTTGGAACGTTCCCCATACAAACTCTATATGGAGTTGAGCCCAGTTTTGGCTCAATGTCGAACATCTGTTCTTCCCCTGTTTTGGAGGTAGAGGAACTGTTCACGACTGACAAGCTTATACTGACATGTTGCGCAACCAATTGACGAAAGCTCAACATAGGATGTAAACGCAAGCCGATAAGCACCGCTGTGAACAGCAACTTCTAGTCGGAGATCAAGTTTTGCTCAAATTACAACCCTATGCTCAGCATTCAATGGACAATCGCCTATATCCCAAACTTACCTTCAAGTATTTTGGTCCATTTACTGTGCTAGAGCATATTGGTGTTGTGGCTTATAAGTTGCAGCTACCCACAGATTCACATGTGCATCCAGTCTTCCATGTCTCTCAATTGAAACCTTTTATATTTTAGAGAACAACAGATTTTATCCGTACAATTGTATCGCTGAGCTACAGGTTTTACCATGGTCCTGTGAGACGAAACATGATCCGACAGCATGAGCCCACCCGTCAGTCTCTCATAATAGCCTGGACCCTTTCGTCAGACACACGTTAGATGCTCCACGGGCATGGCTTCCATTTTTTTTTAGGATCATCTAACAACTATACATGGATATAACGAAATAGTTATCAACCCAAAACACTCTGCAAGTGTGCATCTCCACATCAAGGGAGGCAAAGCTCGCTTGGCATGTGTGACCTGTGCACGATGGAACGACCTAGACAGTTATGAGAGGCTGGCAGGTGGGGCTGGGCCGTTAGATTATGTTGCATGTCACGGACTGGCAAAACTGTAGCTCACTGATATAACTATGGATAAAATGTGTTGTTCTCTGAAATAGTTCCGTAAATCTGTAGTTCCTTGATAGTTATGACAACTTATGTGTAGTTTTATAAAATTTATTAAAGAAAAACTAGGGGCATGCGAACTTGTTACTTCCGAGTTTTGGAAAATTTTGTGAACAAAAGAAGATGGAGGAAAGGTTGTATTAATTTGACAGTCAAACATGTTGTTAGATACTCAAGAACTACTAGTTGCAAACATAGACAGTTGAATGCAAGAACACTTATTTCTATTCTACCCTAGGCTATTATTAGTCACAAAATGTTGGTACCAGCCTTGACATGTATACTTGCCACATATTCAAGTAAACTTGGACCCATATTCCTATCCTGCAAATTTTAATTTCCATCCATGTCTTCTAGTTACCATCTTCTTCAGCACTGAATATATAATATGACAACTATACCAAAGAATTCCAACGAAGTCAGCAATAGTTGTTCTTTCAATGCAGCCAATTGTTGTTGTTGATCTCTGCATGAACTTAAACAAAGATGAGTTGCCAGATACATCGGCAGATCTGACAACAGAGAACGATCAACTTGGAAAGGTATTAACTCACAATCTGTAAAGCCGGTGCCAGATTTTGGTAGCTCCTTCACTAGTCCCACTTACCTTCTGCCAAATGCTTCGGTTGCCTTTCATCAGTGCAAGCATCGATCTATATAAACCCAGCACTGCCTCTTCTTTCTGTTCAAGTGTTCACCCATTCTATTAACCATCTTTCGCAAGCAAGAACTACCCAGGCTTCAGCAATGGGGGTTCTGCCTCGAGGTCTACTTCTCGGCGCTTGCGTCGTCCTGTTGTCGCAAGTGTTCGCCAATGTTGCCGAGGGCGAGACGGCATCCATGGTCGTCGGCTTGGCCAAGTGCGCCGACTGCACAAGGAAGAACATGAAAGCTGAGGCCGCTTTCAAAGGTATTCTAATATGCTCCAAACATGCCATCATGCCCGACAATTTGTTGAATTTTCAGAAATTAGTACAGCAGCTGCTTACCCAACAGTCGTCTCTTCGTTTCTTCAGGCCTTCAAGTGGCTGTCAAATGCAAGAACATCAACGGCGAGTACGAGACCAAGGCCGTCGGCGAGGTAGAGAAGTCCGGCGCCTACAGCGTTCTCCTCGCATCCGACCTCCTCCGCGAAGACGGTGAGCTGAAGCAGGACTGCTTCGCGCAGCTCCACAGCGCGTCCAACCAGCCATGCCCCGGGCAAGAGCCTTCCTGGATCATCCGGCCATCCAACGACGCCGAGAGGAAGACCTTCGTCGCGGTTGCCGGCAAAATGCACTACTCATCCAAGGAATGCGCGTCGGCATTCCTCTGTGATCCCTTCCACAAGAAGCACTTCCTCCACAAGCCCGTAGTGATCCCTCATGTCCACAAGAAGCCCATCGTGATCCCTCACATCCACAAGAAGCCCATCGAGATCCCTCACTTCCACAAGAAGCCGGTGCCGGAGTACAAGCCGCCGACGCCCGTCCCGGTGTACACTCATCCGACGCCCGTGCCGAACTACAAGCCACCGACGCCGGTGCCAACGTACAAGCCGCCCACTCCAGTGTACACAAATCCGACTCCGACACCGATCTACCATCCTCCTGTCGACCAGAAGGTCTAGAACTCAGCTCTTCAAGAAACTCCTCCCGTTCATCAAGAAGAAGCCGTTCTTCCCCAAGTTCCCTAAATTCCCCCTTGTCAAGGAGGAGACCAAGCCATAGAAGATTGGTGCGACATGAAGCATATATAATTGGTTTGCTTCGTTTGCTATGTAATTTCACATGCCTCCTTACCCCTCTTTCACACTCCTCGGCGATATTCAGCTCTGCTAATCTTCTAGTAAATACAAATAAAACTTTTGTTCTGAGGATATTGGCCTGGATGTAACTACCATAATGTATTGGATACATAAATAAAGGTTGAGTTTCCTATAGTACAAATTACTACAGAGTCAAATTGTTCATGTTAGCAGATGATGATATCAATGTTTCCTTTTCATTTGCCGCAGAAGCTTGTAACTTTTATCTCCTGGTCTATGAACTTTTTGCTACAGTTTCTAGCTCTTGCTTTATAGGCAACTCCCATTATGTGGCTGATACTGTACATTCAGGAAATCTGGGCAGCCAGATAATGCCATGGCATGCTTGTAGAGAGTGGAAATCCATTGGAAAATGCAATAGAATTCATCAAGCCTAAAGCAACTATAATGGCGCAAACTACAACTCTCTTTCTCTATGTATTATTTAGTTTGTAAAGATCTGGTCATGTCCACCAAACCCGGTGAATAAACTGAGCTTCTCATGCAAACATTAAAAAAGGGATGATCACAAGGGTTATAAAGTCGTTCTTAATTGCACAAGTAAACTGAACGTATGCGGTCATGAAAAGAAGGAAGGCTACCTTGGCGACCTAGCCAACCACCCCTCTAGCTGCCCGCCGGCGGCCACCCCTCCCAGGTCAGACCCCACACCCGCCATGGCCCAATCGCTCACCCACCCCGCCCCCACCCACCTCGACCCCCATTCACGGTTTCTTCCCATGGTGCCCGATAGGGGTGGATATCGAGCTAAGTAGTTGTTTTATTGAACTTTTTTTCGAAATTGATGTAGTTTGATTTAATATTATTTAATTTATAGTTTGAAAGTATTTTTATGACTGAGCTAACAAGTCGAGCCAAAGTGAAATCCAATTTTATTCGAAATTGACTCATTTCAATATTGAACCAAATAACGAGTCCAATTAGAGCAATTTTGAATCGAGCCAACGAGCCCCACTAACGAGCTTTTTTTCCACCCCTAGTGCCCAATCTAGATCTGTGCGACCTTCGGGATGAGCTCGACTACGGTACACTGGGCGACGACAATCCTGACCTGGCGCTCCATCTTGATCTACTGCAAGATCCGGAAGATCGGATCAAATCTCCAGACCTCAAATTGGCAACTGAGTCGTCCCCCTCGGTAACGACCGGGCATGGAAATGACCTAGAGCTACTGCCGGATACAGTGGATTCCATCAAATCTCTAGGCCTTGAGCTGGGGAATGCGTCTTCCACCCCCTGGGTCACGGTCGGCCATGAGGACCTACAGTTGCTGCCAGATCCGGAAGAGCCTTTCAAATCTCTATGCCTCGAGCTGGGGACTGTGTCTTCCATCCCTTCGGTGGCGGCCGGACGGGGAAAAGAAGGTGAATCACCTATTTTCAAGGTTGCCTTTACAGACATTGACGCAACAGCTCAGCTTGTAGCGGATAGCCAAGATCCCCCCACAGGCGATTGCAGAAGAAATCCGGTTAAAATCCGCCTATTGTCCCGTCCGCCAGGCCATGTCGCTTCAACGCTGTTACTAAGCTCCAGCCCCCAGCCCCTTTACGTCTATGCAATTCATGGAGGTGGGGTGAAGGCAGTAAACCACCCCCACTCCTATCTCAGAAGTACTACCCTTCAATGCCCAAGCTCCCAACACCTCATGTAGAGCATTCATTGTCATCTACACCACTAATGAGTACTAGTGCCTCTGCTTGGGCAAACAAAATGCGTGAAGCTGCTTTGGCCCAATCGCGTGCAAAGTTCGCTAGCAGTTCGGACAGTGTTGGCCGCATTCACTCCGTTTCAACTCGTCAGAAATAGGGACGAAAAGGGTGCATCGATTGCATTCAATCCATCCCAGTGCGCCCGAGGCAAGGTCAGTGGGAACTGGTCCGGTCACACTACTTGTGGAGACGCAACTCGCATTCAACTCGGTTGGTGAATGGTGAGGACTGATGAAAGAAGAAGCTACCGGGCAGGGGATCGGTTTAAAACTCTGCCTGTAGGCTATTGTTTCCACTGCCTAGCGAGAGATCACCACATAGCGCAGTGCAGAGCAAATGGCCACACTGAAGGTCTCATTTCTGTCTCTTATGGACCGGCTGGAGGAGGGGATCCAAGACCATGATCCCTCCTTCCCAATGCCATCGCCTCCCATTGGTTTCTCCAGGGAGGGCCTTTGTCATCGGGTGCTTGTGCACATAAGCATCCTCGAAGATTTTTCACTGCAGGACCTTTGCTTGCCAAATAGTGGGTAGAGTGGCATCCCCTCAGATCCTGAGGATGAGTACCCCACGCGTGCTCACTTCTTCTCAACCGCTGGGGTGCCCGACGGAACTGAGAGGCAACCGAGAAGGCTCGTGGCGGACGTCTACTCCAGGCTTGGCCCTAAGCGAGATGACAGGGAAGATGATGGCGATCGCAATGACAGAGTGGGTCACGCCCAGTTCTTCTTTGAAACACACACGCGTGAGTTCGACCGGGGGCGACCGGCGCAAGTCTCACCAAGGCTATCGAGGCCGATCACGCTCCCCGGCGGGGCGCTACCACTGCTTTGCTAGTGCGGACGCAAGCCGTATCTCCGCAGGGGGAAGCGAGGGAGGCCGGAACCGCACAAGAACACCGCCTAGAAGATTCATGTTATAGCTCGAAAAAGTGCCCCCGCCACAGCCGTGTAGGCACACCTTGGGGCTGGTTAGAGCATCTCCAGTAGGAGCTCTCAAAACAGAGCCCCTACTTTTAATTTGAGGACCCTACTTTGAGGCCTGCTTTCAGTGACTCTCAGAGCCCTCAAAACAGCCCCTACTTCTTAATTCCTCTATTTCTCACACTATATGCATATGTATTTGAGAACATCACATTATATAATAATTTATTTAAACTATAACTCTAAAGCACTATACTTAAAATTATGAATGAAAATACAAATATTCAAATTTAAATTCAAAGACAAATTTGATCCGAATTTAATGATAGTCGATCACAACATAGTTCATAACATCTCGCAAATCAAAATGACATAATTATCAAATTTGGGCGGGGAAGGAGCGGCGCGGAGGGGAAAAAGGTCATGGGGAAGAATCGACCGGACGCGCAGAAACCGTGATTTGGGGCTTGGCCTAGAGCCCCGTGAATGAGGGCTTGAGGGGATTTTAGGGGCCCTCAAATTTGAGGGCTCTAGTAGGGCCCCGCTGACTCTTTTTTGCCTCAAGCCCTCAAATTTGGTTTTAGGGGCTCAAGTAGGGGCCCTGCTGGAGATGCTCTTATGCCACGCCGAGTACCAGACGATCACGATGGCATTATATTTATGGCCACGGTGCCAGGCCATGCTGTCCACGACCCGCTCCTGGATGGGCCCCCATCCGGTGCTACTGTCAAAGCCTTCCGTGAGGATCCCATGATCCTTGAAGCGAGTTTGTCATGGAGTCCATTGGGAGCTGAGGGCAGGGAGGCCTCTCCGGAGTTTTGTCCTTTTGTGGACTGGCTACTGTAATATTCTAAAATTTGGTCTGTTTTGAAGTTTCAAAAGTAAAAAGAAGTATTTGAATTTTTCCTGTTAAAGTTAAAGCTTAATTAAAAAAATTATAGTTCAAAAATAATTTAATATGATTAATATCAACATCAACTATTATCAAAATTATTTTATTTGAATTATATGTGCTTGAATATATTTTCTAGAATTTTTTCGAGTGCATTTGCTATTTGTTATTTGGATTTTCTGCTATTTTCTAAAAAGAAAACTAATTATAAAGTCTCATATTTGTCTTGGGCTGAATCTTCTTGACCCGGCCCAATCCCATTTCTTCACGGCCGCTCCTTTCTTTTCTTCGGCCCGCAACCCATTTCTCTCCTCGGCCGCTCCCGTTTTTCTTCAACATCGAGCCGCACCAGCCTTGTTTCGCTCGGGCCGCATCTCTTTTACTTGGCCCGCTTCCGGCCTTCTTTTCGTGCACGCGTAAGCCCAGGCCGCCTGTCCGATCCTTTTGTGCGCGTGGCCCAACTGAGTGCCTGCCTTGGCTTTCCTTTTTGTTGCTTCCACTGCCCGTGGGCCCACGCAGCCACGTGTGCATCGTCGTTCTCCTGGAGACCTTGTTCCACCCCGTGTTCGACACAAACACAGCGTCGCCGTGCCCTTTTCAATCTGCCCTACCCCAACGCACTATTTAAAGGACCGACCGGGTCATTATTTGCGCCCATGTCTCCTCCACCAAAACCCTAAAGTTCCCTCCTCAATCTCGTCCTTGTCACGCCGCAATCGCCGAAAGACGAAGGCCCCTGAAGCTCTTGTTCGCCTGAGTTCGTCACCTCCACCATAGTTGAAATCACCTCGGAATGCTCTTCGAGTTACTCGCTTCGGTTTCCTCGGAGCATCATCAAATCGTTGTTGTCGATTTTGTCCCTGAAACCGATCGCGTCGCCAGTGTTGATCTGCACGCCGGTGAGTGCTCTTGGCCGTTCCAAGCCTACCTCTGTGATCCTTGCCATCTCACCGAGTCGGTGCTCCTCCTAGTTTTTGCAGAGCGTCGCTCAACCGTCGAAGTCCCCGTGAGCCGAACCATCGCCGTCGCCAAAGTCGTCGCTCCTGCCGTCTCACCGCCGCTAGTGTGAAACCATCAACTCCAGATGTGTCCTCGTACTCTCTAGAGTCCGTTTTGCCACTTCGCCAGGTCTTCCTCGTCTCCGTTCGTCCTCGGCACCGAGCTTTTCATCGCCGGCCATGGTTGCACCTTGGCTTTCTCTGTTGTTCCTCCCCTTGCCACTTCACATGCCAAATCAGCAACCACCTGGGCCTTTTAGCTATGTGGCATCCAATTCATCTCCTGGTCTTCTGCCATGTGGCGTATCCAAATCCCCACCCGAGCCAAAATTCCATAAACTCATCTCCATCATACACCATCTCATTGACAGTGGGCCCTACGTGTCAAATTCAATTTCCTTTAAATTGTTTTCATCCTAAATTTCCTTGATGACATCAGCTTACATCATAATTATCTTTTCCTTCAAAAAAGTAATTCCAGTAAATCCATAAATCCTGATTTTTAGCATTTTATATGATTTCAATCTTCTAGAGCCCATATCTTTTGCATCCGAACTCCGATTGAGTACATTCAAATTTCTAAATTCATAAAAATTCGATATCTATTTATTTGGGATTTTTATTTAATTTTTGAAGTTTGTTTTCTCTCTGTTATTTATTTATTTAGTTTATTTGCTTGCTTGCAAGTAGACATCGATACTTCGGGAAGTTTTGGACAAGGAGAAGTGTACCAAGATCAAGATCAATCTTAGGATTTATTCCAAGGCAAGTCGTGGTCCTTTGATCATATTGAACCTATGATTTCAAAAGTATATTATTTTATACAACTGCATGCTATCTTTATATAAATTGTTTTGGGTTTTGTTATTACCTATTGTCATTATACCTCCATTGATTATTTGAATGCCATGAATCCTTTGCCACTTTAGCATGGATAATTTTAGTTGGACATATTTGTATTACCAACATAGGTACCGTATTGATGCTTAGTTCAGCTTAGTTACGATGGGCTTATCATCACATATGTCATAATAATTAATCTTGACTTAATGAAATATAGAACCGTGGTGGTGAACCACTCTTGTTAAAATTTGTGTGCCATGACAGGGTTTGCCATTGGTCTTAGTTAAACAAAATGGTTTTCGCTCTGGCGAGTGGTTGGTGGATAGTGGGTGTATGGATTTAGCACATTTTGGTTGTGATAGTTTCGCCTGAGTAACTGGTCAAAGACTTAATCTTGTGCGCCATTGAACTAGGCCTTAACCGTACAACCACATGTCCGGTATGGGACGGACCTGGCTGACTAATTAGCAATGTTTTAATTTCGGTTCTGTCGTGGGAAGCGTGGTTTATGGGAAACATATTCTCACGGTGGCGCAAGAGGGGGCCATGTCTGGTCGGAAAGACATTCAGTGTTGAAATCTTAGCGAGCAGAATTGGGCTAAGAAGGAGCTTTGTAAAAGCATTGTGATGATCACTTAAGTCACACACTTAAGAAAGTTTGATCAGACTATTTGAGTTGATTAATCTCTTGTTGACCTCTGCAGAGTGTAAAACTATTCGAATAGCCGTGTCCGCGGTTATGGACATGCTGGGGATTTCACACGGGAGATAGAGTTTTTTTATAAAATATGTCGGAGTGTGGATGAGAAGTTCACTTGATGAATATAATGTTTGTTTGGTGAATAGGTCATTCACTTGGTGATTTGTCTTAGGAAGTGGATGGGTAGTTCACAGGTCGTTTCAAAGAAATTGTTTACTTATTATTATTTTCAATTATGTATTTTAATTTATTTATTGTATTTATCATCAAAGGAGGCAAAACTGCTACGTTGGCACTCGGAGGAGCGTAAGCAGGATGGAAAGCTAAGACACCCTGCTGATTCCACTCAGTGGAGAAACATCGATAGGAAGTTTGCAGACTTCGGTGCGGAACTGAGGAATATATGGTTTGGATTGAGTACAGATGAAATGAATCCTTTCGGTAACATGAGCAGCCGACATAGCACTTGGCCCGTGACTCTCTGTATGTACAACCTTTCTCCTTGGTTGTGTATGAAGCGGAAGTATATTTTGCTGTCGATACTTATCCAAGGGCCGAAGCAACCTGGGAATGATATTGATGTGTACCTAGCACCATTGATGGAAGATCTAAAAATACTATGGATCGAAGGGGTACAGGTATGGGATGCGTACAAACGAGAGTACTGCACCGTACGCTCCTTATTGTTCTGCACCATAAATGATTATCCCGCCCTTGCTAACCTGTCGGGCCAGAGTACAAAAGGGGCCAAAGCATGTACTCACTGCTTAGATGATACTGAGAGTGTGTGGCTGAAGCACTCGCGCAAAACTGTGTACATGCATCACCGTAGGTTCCTCTAGAGGGCTCACCCATACCGCAGGATGAAGAAATAATTCGATGGAGAGAAGGAGGACAGTTCAGTAAGCGGAAAAGATGTCTATGATATGGTTAAGGATTTAGATGTTGTGCTCGGAAAGGGACGTAAATCGAGGACCCGTGAGAAGAACATCTGGAAGAAGAGATCAATATTTTGGGACTTACCTTATTGGGAGCATCTAGAAGTTCGCCACTGCATCGACGTTATGCACGTAGAGAAGAATGTATGTGACAGCTTGATTGGTCTCTTACTGAACATTCGTGACAAAACAAAGGATGGTGTCAATGCACGACTTGACTTGGTTGATATGGACATCAGACCTGAGTTAGCACCGACAAAGACCGATAAAGGACGAATGTACCTTTCCCCTGCTTGTTACACTCTGTCCAAGGCCGAGAGAACTGAACTGTGCCAGTGCTTGCATGGTGTGAAAGTTCCGTCCGGTTACTCTGCCAACATGAAGAAACTTGTTTCGATGGAAGATTTGAAGTTAATTGGCATGAAGTCTCTTGATTGTCATGTGCTGATGACACAGATGCTCCCTATTGTAATTAGAAGTATTTTACCGATCAAGGTCCGAGAGACAATCATGAGGCTGTGTTATTTCTTTAACACAATTGCTCAGAAGGTCATCGATCCCGAAGGACTAGATGCTCTGCAGGACGAGGTGGTGACGACTCTATGTCATCTTGAGATGTATTTTCCTCCGTCATTTTTTGATATCATGGTCCATCTCATTGTTCACATTATGAGGGAGATAAAGATGTGCGGGTCCGTGTTCCTACGTAGCATGTACCCGTTCGAGAGGTTCATGGGAATTCTCAAGTCCTATGTACGGAATCGATCTCGGCCGAAGGGAAGCATCGTCGAAGGTTATGCAACTGAATAGGTCATTGAGTTCAACGTCGATTACATGGCTCAGGTCGAACCAATAGGTGTGCCTCGATCTCTTCATGAGGGGACGCTCGAGGGTATTGGGACCATCGGAAGAAAAACAGTCACTCCAGAGATGAAAGCGTATGCTCAAGCCCATTTCACGGTCTTGCAACACATGACTGAAGTGTCTCCGTATATCGAATAGCACAAGGACGCGCTTCGGCAACAGAATCCAGAGCGACCGGATGTTTTGATCACGAGACAGCACAACAGTCGATTCAACCAATGGTTGAAGAAGCGACTCGCTAGGAGCTCGTCAAGTGATATGCTGACATGGTTGGCAAAATGGCCAACATTTACAGTTCTGATATGGCAAGGATACGACATAAAATAGGTACATATTCTATACGCAGGCTCAGGATATAAAGAGCACTAACCAGAACAGCGGTGTCCGTATAGATGCATTTAGTACCGATGGGTTGAGGAGCTCCTACTATGGGTTCATAGAAGAGATTTGGGAGCTCGACTATGTGCTTTTCAAGATCCCGTTGTTTCGGTGTCGTTGGATCCATCTCCCACAGGTGAAGGTCGACAGGTACAATGTCACTACCGTAGACCTCGAACGTGTCGGATACAAAGACGAACTATTCGTACTCGCTAACCAAGTTATTCAAGTCTTCTATGTAACCGACTAGGCAAATAAGAAACGCCACGTAGTTCTTCATAGAAAAAGGAGCATTGTCGGAGTTGAGAATGTAGTGGACGAGGAAGAATACAATCAATTTGACGAGTTGCCTCCTTTCGGAAACATCATAAGGGTCGAGGAAGAATGACGTGACGAAACTAGCTACATACGCGTCGATCATCATGAAGGGCTAATTTTTAAAGGAGATAAGCAAGTGGAATGATGAATGAAATATTTATGTGTCATATATTCTGAATTTGCATTTATGTATATGAGAATGTGTCATATGTGAATTTGTATTTATGTATATGAGAATGTGTCATATGTGAATTTGCATTTATGTATATGAGAATGTGTTATATCTGAATTTGTGAAATGGATGTGCTTGTTTCTGAAATGAATGTGAATTGGATGTATACAAGTACTTGTTGTGTTTCAACTTGTTTCAGAGGGTATGGCTAGCATTTTCTGAGGCTAGCCAATAAACAGAAATGGATTTAGCAGTACAAAAGAATATCACAGACAGTTCCTTAGAACAAACCGTCTGTGATTATATATCACAGACGGTTCCATCTACAACCCGTCTGTGATATATCTTATATCATAGACGGTTCCTTCTATAAACCGTCTGTGATAAGGCAGATATCATAGACGGTTCTATCTACAAACCGTCTATGATAAGGCAAATATCACAGACGGTTCTATCTACAAACCTTCTGTGATAAGACAGATATCACAGACGGTGTCGGGACCCAAAAATGCAATTCTGGACCCTCTGTGTATACTGCACTAGTCCAGAATCACGCTAGTGCACACAGTGGCAACATCGATGAAATATCATTTCCATATGCAAAGATGACTAATAAGTAGGCAAATAACAATAAATATCAGAGTAAAGACCTTAAGGTCAAAGCTTACAATTAATGCCTCAGAAGGCGAATAGCTCAATGAAGCTGCAGCGGAACGAAACAGAATAACTTCAGTGAAGCCCATCCTTATGCCCACAGACAATCGGCTGGGGTGCGCGACCTAGTTCTTCTCGATCCTTGAAGTAGACCTTGCTGACCGACGATTCCTCCATTTCTGTAGGTTTGGGCGCAAGTTTTACAACAAGCGTGAGTACACAACCGCACTCGCAAGTCATACTACTGCAATGCAATGTATAAATGCAGCTTATTCCAAAGGAAATGGCTTATGTGGTTATTTTGCAGAAATGCAACATTTGCAATTGAATACAAATAATAGATTGAAATCACAATTCAAAACAAATAGACAATATTAATTTAATGCTTGTTTTCACAAAGACACATAGCCTAATCAAATTCTTTCACACACCATATGACTTAAATCACACATTGTCCCTTCCCAATAGTTTTATGAAAATCTACCCTCGTGTGAAATCCCGAGCATGTCCATGGATCATGACGCGCTATTCGAATAGATTGATTTAACACTCTGAGAGGTTGTACACTTTACCCACAAGATACAACTAGTGTAGCAAGCACTAATCATAACAAAACGGTTCGAAACTTCATCTCAACATTGACACTCCGATGTGCTTACAAACCGCTATGCCAACCCAAACGGCGCTTTGGCATAACACACACCGCCGACGTGGAAGCGCGAACCGTCCCGCGATGCAACCACAAAGTAGTCACACCTCCACCTGTCACACGCCTAACCTATCCACCGAACATCAATGCCGAGAATCCATAACTTACTAAGATAGGCCCGTCCCATACTGCATGTGGTCGCACAAAGAAGGCTCAGTTCAATAGCGCACAAAGTTAAGTCCTTAATTGACCAAGACAAGACTTCCAATTTCTAACTGAATCACACAGATTATCAAACCCAAGCACACAGCTTCCACCATATCACACAGTTTCCACCACTTGCCACAGTCTAAATCCTTTACCACCCAGTTGGTTTTGGTGCAACACATGCCATCACGAAGTAATAACACATAGCGCACAGTTTTACACATAGTTCCATCGTTACTTAGTCAAATTTATAATTGCAACTCAGGTGATGATGATGACTCGTTGCATGGCTAAGCAATCTACTCGTACTAACCAACCCACGTTGGTAATACCATAGCACCAACTAAATATGAACCAGACTAGGGTGACAAAAGATTATGACATACAATAGACAAAGTGGATATAACAAATTGGATTAATATCTAAACCCAAAAGCATTTAAATAATTACTTAAAGTAAATGCAATAATTTAAATCAAAGTAATTTTGAAAACTGGGATTCAATATGATCAAAGGTATAACTTGCCTTGCTATAGCAATGGTGATCTTATTTTATCTTCAATCTTCTACTTAATTGATCTTCAGCTCCTTCGGACGATTCCACGACTTCAGCGTCTAACGAGAAAGAAAGCGCAAAACAAACTAAATTCAAAAGACAAATCAAATAAACTCCAAATTGAAATTGAATGGTACTGGAAGGTAGATATTGAATTTATATGAATTTAGAAACTTGAATGGGTTCAATCGGAATTCGGATGAAGAAGATATGGCTCTTGGAAGATTGGAATTCACATGAAATGATGAAAAAGTTCTACGGAATATTCTGAGAATATTCTGTTCCGAAAATATTAGAAAAAGAATGAGTGTATGATAGGTGGGACCGACTGGTATTTATGGATTTCTAGAATTAAAATAATTCCAGAAATAAGGTAGAGAGAGTAACAAGTGGGACCAATAAGATAAAATGATTTTTTAAGAATTAAATTAATTCCCGAAAATAGGATTAGGGGTTGACATGTGGGCCACTGGTCTATGGACCAGGTCCACAGAGATATGCTAGTCCACGGTGGACCAAGCTCATAGACAAGGGTTGACCAAGAGTTGACTGACATACGGGACCCGCATGTAAGAGGGATAAATAATCTAGGATTTTTAATTGGGTGGATGACACGTGGGGTCTACATGTAAGGGAGAGATAGATAAATATTTATTCTCTTGTATGACATATGGGGTCCAACGTCATAGACAGAAACAAATAACAGAGCAAGAAACGAAGCTACAGAACGAAGACAAAAACAACAGAACGCTTATGAACGTGAACGCGTACGAGGCAACTAGTGATTCTTGCTCACCATGCCTGTGGTGGACGCAAAGCGACGCGCAGAGCGAAGGGCAAAACGGAAAGGAAACGACGAGCGGAGATGATGACGCGTCCGACATCAAGATTTTGCTCCATGCGACGGCAATGACGCGAAGAACGCCGACGACGGCGGCCTCACGGGCGCGTAACACTTCCGTGATGCTCGCGAAAGGGAGGTGAGCACGGTAGAACGCGCAACGCGAACTCAACGGTGGTGGAGTTGAAGGCGGGGATCAACGGTTGCGTAGTAATTGGCCGGAAAAGGATGACGAACAAGAGGCGAGAGAACGCCGATTCTCGGCGCACGGTGGATGAAACTTGAATCTACAAGAGGGAAAATAGGTATCGACGAGGCCACAAGATGACGCGATCGATTTTGGAAAACTCACCGAGGAAGCAAGGAACGCGATGAACACGTTTCGCTTTAGGGCTTAACAAGGCCGACGGTGCTCGTGATCTTCGGGTGAAGAGGAAGGAACCATGACGTAGAACGCGACGATGCGGCCAACGCCGCAGACGGTTGGCCGGCGGACATGGGACGAAGCGCGAGTCACGGAGAAGAACTTCGATTGGAGCTCGGTTTTTGGAGATTGTGACGAAAATAGATCGGTTTGGAGGAAACCAATTCAGGGGATTGGAAGAGGAGATCAATACGGACGCGTGGGCGCAAACGGCTCGCTTTTATATGCACCGTAGAGGAAGATATGGAAATTTGAATTTTTGAGTTCAACACGTATGCGTGTTCGGTTTGGAGCCGGAAGATGAACAGTACATCACGATTTACTGTAGCACATGGGCAGGAGAGAGAAAATGCTGATTTTCAGAATTAAAATAAAAGGTCGAAAATCAAGGAGGTCAAATGAATAGCAAATAAATCCGGAAAAATCTCAGAAAATACCCAAAAATTCCTTGAAAGACAAGTAAGCCAAATAACACAAGTTTTTTTATTTATTTAATTCATGTTTATATTAGTCAAATTAAATATTTTTAATTTAGAAAATTCTCAATTAAGCTTTATTAATTCTAATAAAATTGGTGAAATTTTTCAGGGACCTAAACTACTCAAAAGATTTTTGAAAAGCCAAATTTTGGGATGTTACAAACCTCCCCCCTTAAAGGAATCTCGTCCCCGAGATTCAAGTTGGCTATAGAATAGGATAAGAAACTCAGCCTTCGGGTTCACTTCTTGCTTTCAAATTGCTTTGACTTTGACAGAATCGCTCTTCTGACCACTTACCGAACAACGCCTTGCTTCTTGCTAAACTTCTCGCTTCACTGAAAACTTGACAAACTGGCTCTTGGCTGGAAGGTATCTTGAAACTCGATTGCATCTAACGGGGCTGCTTGATCGATGCTTGAGGATACTTTTGGAGTGAAGGAAATCTTGCTGCTGACTGGCAACTCGGGTTGGCAAACTATCTCTTCTTCCGTGCTTCAGAGACTGAACTAACTGACACATTTTTGTCGCCTCTGTCATACACTTCTTAGCACAGAACTCCAATAGGTATTTTGAAGATAGACATGGCTGTGAAGGTGATAATCTGTATAATCTGCATAGCTTTTCTTCTTGAACACTGCTACTGAAATTCCATTTAAGATTATGGACCCTTGGTCTTCTGCTTCATGATTAATGCAACATCCACATACTTTGTAATTTGATTTACTCCTAGCTGAGCGATGACTTACGCGATCAACCACTGTGAACTTCAGAGGGTGACAACTGCGACTGGATGACATCTGGGTTGTAGGGAGACTCTGCACACAAAACTCACTTGCTCGACTTGGTATTATGAGTTAAGACATAACTCATTAATCTTTTTTTCAATCTGTCCGTTGATTTGGGCGATACACAAAACTGAACTGAAATGACCATCCAAGCATCATACAGACGCTGTCGCTAATACAAGATAAGTTGGAATCCTTGGTCTGACACTAACTTCTCTGACACGTCGTGCAAATTGACCATCTCTGTAGATCTGACACTGCACCCATGCTGACGAATACCATCTCTGTCATATACAACCTTCGTCGTATATCACTCTGCTAAACGATCTCCAAACTGGGTGATATTGACGGAATGAAGTGACAACTTTCTGTCAAATGATCAACAATCACCCTTCAAGAAATTACATCCCGATTGGGTCCTAGGAGATCCCTTGTCTGAATTCTCAGGGATAGAAGTACTCTGACTGGCCTCCAATATTTTAGCTAACTTTTTGACATACCAACCACATAGTAACCTATTCTGTGATATTTCGCTTTATTTTAGATCATCACAGTTCAACTTTGAGATCTTTGTACACCTTAGTACTTTCAGGGAAAATGGAATGCTTGCACTCAAATGTTGGTTTGAGCATCAACTACTTGAATTTCTTTTCATTAGATATGCAAATATACTCATCGATCCATGGATCATTCTGTTCGCTTTCAGCGGGTTCTCATGCTTTTCTTTGATTTACGTGGGGATAGATTTCCTTGGCAAAACTGTCATCTCACTATCTGGTCAACACCGATTTCTAGCATCAGTTCAAATTCTGGGTTTCAACAGATATCCTTGCAACTGACTCAAGATCCAACTTCTGAATTTCATAGGTGACCTTGGCTGACTGATCAATAGATCCTTGCGGTAGCTCTTCTGATTCGAAACATCTAACACTACACTGATCTGTTATGAGGGAACGGATTTCAACTTCATTGTTCTCAATCCAATAACCGTCTTTGTTTCTTCATGACAGCAAACTTTGAATTACGACTAGGATAATTCACTGCTTGAAACTTTAGTTATTAAGAAGTGCGGGCGAAACTTCTTAACACATTGATTCTTGGATGTTCTATGATAAAAGCTATCAAGGTTCTTTCTGGTATCTGGCAATACGAACACTAGAGTTGTGATTAATCTCTTCTGAAATTCGTACAAACTCAGTTCACTTCTAGCGATCTGCGTGAACTTGTCTTCTTACAACAGGTGAGGGGTCTTGGCTAACTTGAAATGACTGTCTCACTGATCTTCAACTAACACTGTCTCGAAAGGACTGTTTCACTAGTATTCAACTGACACTTGCTAAGCTGATGGGTTTGATTCGACACTGCCTTTATCTGAGAAAATCATCTGATCCGCTCTATCATTTTTGCAAACTCATTTAACAACTTTTATCATAATTCATCTCTGACATAATTCCTTCTAGAATTGGCTGATCCTGGGTACCAAGTCAAAGACAAACTTGACTTCTAATACAGTTGCAGGCTGTATAGATCATTTGCAATGGCAATTGCATACTCTCTTGCGGATATAGACATTATCCAATGATTAGATTCTTCAATCATTTACCATTGTCTCACTGCTATGCAAAATGATGAGTTAGAATTCAACATCACATTCCATAGTTACGGCTCTACGGCCTTCCATCATCATGACTTAACGCTTGATTACTCAACTTGCAAAGGCAGACTCTTGGAAAGGTATCCAATGATTTAATATCCAACAATTTCTTTTTCTCCGTAACTTGCATGCAAAGATGTCCACATTTTTAGCTCTCCAACAAAGGAAAAGTTACATTGATTCTCTGACTTTCTTGGTAACATCACCGTTCATACTTCTCTTCTTTGACTGCTTCACTGGACACACGGATCCTACTGTGTTACCACCTGCTCTAGGAGTTAAAATCTTGACTGAGCTGACTTGTGGTATTCTTGCATCTGGAGTTAGTGACTGGTTCTTCTAAGGACACTGGCTAACGTAGTGACCTTCCTTGCGACAACTGTAACATACACGTAGCGGACATTGTGGCTTGCCTAGTGATATTGCACCGTAACGACTAACCTTCTTGAAGGTTGAAGTTTGACGCTTTGCAGGGCATTTCTTGGCATAGTGGCCTTGCTTACCACACTTGAAACACCCTAGTGACGAGACTGACTTGCTCCCCTTTTGAGGTGGGTTGCCAAGGTCAACATCCTACCTTTGTGATTCTTTAGCTGACATATCCTGTACTGACAATGGTTTGCCTTCTTTTGCTAATGTTCTGACAGTAGCTCAAAATTTTTCCCGCTGACGTTGTGTTGTAGGGGTCAATATCGAATACATGGGTGCTGACTCGGACAATGATCATTGCCTTCACATAAGAAACATGTGATCTTGCTCATCGGACATTCTCTGATAGAATGGTTTCCTTCACAACTGGAACCATTGATATTGTGCTCATCAGCACTATGGCCTATTTCTCCACAGTGGGTACATGCACGATCTTCTGACCTATCTGGTTGGCAGTATTTCAACTGACAACGGCGAGATATGGTGTAGGATATCGAAATAGCAGGTTTCTCTTGATCACTTATGCTTGATATTGCATGCTGTTGGCACAAAGCGGTGGTGAACTCTGCCCAAGTGATGGTGTGCTCGTCCTGATGGGCGACGCGGAATTTTTCCCACCAATCTAATGCAACTCTTTCTAATTGATGAGCAGTATAGAAAACTTTCTCATTATCGTTGCATTGCACAACAGTTAGCTTTTCTTCTATGGTGCGAATCCAAGATTCTGCATGGTTGATCCTTCAAAGATAGACGGCTTGGTCATCATGAACTTTGAAGATTTGAACGGAGGGTGCGTCGTTGGGATGGCAACGAGTTGTGCATCCTTGCAAACATTAATACTGTCTGATGGTTGCAACATCACTTGCATGATCTGATTCGGCGCGGGAGCCGCTCGGTTCGATGTGTCACCACCGCACCGAGATAGTTGTTGGTCATCGTCGCTTCTAGTAATCGACATCGCGACGTGACGATGACTTGCTTGATTATTCTGATTCATCAAATTGACTAAGGTAGCGGTGGTCTGATTCTGCTGGGTCATGATGTTGTTCATGTTCTGCATCATCGCATTCATGAGTTTAGTCTGAGCTACCAAGAATTGTTCCATGACTGGATCTGCTACTCCTCGATCGACAATCGCCCATCGGGTTGACAACACCCAGCCGACACTGCATCGTCTCAAGATTACCGACAAGGTTGGCTCCACTGGGGCTCTTCATCTGCTGGCTGACCAAGGCTCATAGATGCGAGGGAAAGCACAAGGTAAGGGAAGAGAATCTACTAAGGGGAGCAGGTTTAACCCAAAGAACACCAAGGAACACAAATAGCCGGAAAGATATTAAGAAGCATAAAACTCACAGCCAGAATACACCGAAGAAGGGAAACAAAGATCTAATCGTCTAGTCGATTAAACTCTAACTTAACTGGGCGACTTGGTTCAACACACGGGAGGAACCTATGCTGATTTATCCTATATGGCTGGTCTGAAAAAAACTCGATCTGATCACGGTCTTCATCAAACGTTGACTGCTTGCGATCCTTGCAGGCGAATCTTGGAGAAGGCAAGACGACGTACAACTTCTTCTTAGTCTTGAATTCTTGCGACGAGCTTGTCTTGAACACTTGGGGAGATGTTGATACATTGTTGTTGGTTGCATAGTCTTCACACAGTTACTCAAAACAGCTCTTGGGCATCCACCAAGACATTTGACATGGATAATAATGACTATAGAAGTTATGAGGGGAGAGAGTCCAATTTAATACTCCAAATGGTGAGAACGAAAATAGATGAGAAAGGAATAGAATGGAAGAGTATAGAAGCTAGACAAGATGAGAATAGCACATCATTAAGATTTTCCATTTGTAAAATAAGTTTTGAAGTTTCCTTAAAACGACCATTCTAACTAAGGTCACGACTCATGATCGATATGGCTCGATACCACCTCCGTCGGGACCCAAAATGCACTCGACCCTCTGTATACCGCACTAGTCCAGATCACGCTAGTGCACACAAGGGCAACATCGATGAAATATCATTTCCATATGCAAAGATGACTAATAAGTAGGCAAATAACAATAAATATCGAGTAAAGACCTTAAGGTCAAAGCTACAATTAATGCCTCGGCGAATAGCTCAATGAAGTCGCAATGAACGAAAAAGAATAACTTCGGTGAAGCCCATCCATATGCCCACGACAATCGGGTCAGTGCGCGACCTAGTTCTTCTCGATCCTTGAAGTAGACCTTGTCGACCGACGATTCCTCCATTTCAGTAGGTTTGGGCGCAAGTTTTACAACAAGCGTGAGTACACAACCGTACTCGCAAGTCATACCACAGAATGCAATGTATAAATGCAGGCTTATTCCAAAGGAAATGGCTTATGTGGTTATTTTGAAGAAATGCAACATTTGCAATTGAATACAAATAATAGATTGAAAGCACAATTCAAAACAAATAGACAATATTAATTTAATGATTGTTTTCACAAAGACACATAGCCTAATCAAATTCTTTCACACACCATATGACTTAAATCACACGATTGTCCCTTCCCAATAGTTTTATGAAAATCTACCCTCGTGTGAAATCCCGAGCATGTCCATGACCATGACGCGGCTATTCGAATAGATTGATTTAACACTCTGTAGAGGTTGTACACTTTACCCACAAGATACAACTAGTGTAGCAAGCACTAATCATAACAAAACGGTTTAGAAACTTCATCTCAACATTGACACTCCCGATGTGCTTACAAACCGCTATGCCAACCCAAACGAAGCGCTTTGGCATAACACACACCGGCCGACGTGAAGCGGCGAACCGTCCCGCGATGCAACCACTAAGTAGTCACACCTCCACCCGTCACACACCCTAACCTATCCACCGAACATCAATGCCAAGAATCCATAACTCATTAAGTTAGGCCCGTCCCATACTGGCATGTGGTCGTGAAGGCTCATTCAATGGCGCACAAAGTTAAGTCCTTAATTGACCAAGGCAAGACTTCCAATTTCCAACTAAATCACACAGATTATCAAACCCAAGCACACAACTTCCACCATATCACACAGTTTCCACCACTTGCCTCAGTCTAAATCCTTTACCACCCAGTTGGTTTTGGTGCAACACATACCATCACGAAGTAATAACACATAGCGCACAGTTTTACACATAGTTCCATCGTCACTTAGTCAAATTTGTAATTGCAACTCAGGTGATGATGATGACTCGTTGCATGGCTAAGCAATCTACTCGTACTAACCAACCCACGTTGGTAATACCATAGCACCAACTAAATATGAACCAGACTAGGGTGACAAAAGATTATGACATACAATAGACAAAGTGGATATAACAAATTGGATTAATATCTAAACCCAAAAGCATTTAAATAATTACTTAAAGTAAATGCAATAATTTAAATCAAAGTAATTTTGAAAATCGATTCAATATGATCAAAGGTATAACTTGCCTTGCTATATCAATGGTGATCTTATTTTATCTTCAATCTTCTACTTAATTGATCTTCAGCTCCTTCGGACGATTCCACGACTTCGGCCTCTAACGAGAAAGAAAGCGCAAAACAAACTAAATTCAAAAGACAAATCAAATAAACTCCAAATTGAAATTGAATGGTACTGAAGGTAGATATTGAATTTAGATGAATTTAGAAACTTTAATGGGTTCAATCGAATTCGGATGAAGAAGATATGGCTCTGGAATATTGGAATTCACATGAAATGATGAAAAGTTCTACTGAATATTCGAGAATATTCTGTTCAAAATATTAGAAAAAGAATGAGTGTATGATAGGTGGGACCGATCAGTATTTATGGATTTCTAGAATTAAAATAATTCCTGAAATAAGGTAGAGAGAGTAACAAGTGGGACCAATAAGATAAAATGATTTTTAAGAATTAAATTAATTCCTAAAATAGGATTACAGGTTGACATGTGGGCCATCGGTCTATGGACCAGTCCACAGAGATATGCTAGTCCACTGTGGACCAAGCTCATAGACAAGGGTTGACCAAGAGTCGATCGACATACGGGACCGCATGTAAGAGGGATAAATAATCTAGGATTTTTAATTGGGTGGATGACACGTGGGGTCTACATGTAAGGGAGAGATAGATAAATATTTATTCTCTTGTATGACATATGGGGTCCAACGTCATAGACGAAACAAATAACGAGCAAGAAACGGTTACGTAACCAAGACAAAAACAACGTAACGCTTATGAACGTGAACGGTGCAGTACGAGGCAACTAGTGATTCTTGCTCACCATGTCGGCGGTGGACGAAAGCGACGCGGCAGTAGCGAAGGGGCAAAACGGAAAGGAAACGACGAGCCGGAGATGATGACGCGGTCCGGACATCAAGATTTTGCTCCATGCGACGGCAGGACGCCGAAGAACGCCGACGACGGTGGCCGCGACGCGCGTAAACACTTCCGGTGATGCTCGCGGTGCGGAGGTGAGCACGGCGTGAGAACGCGGCAACACGAACTCAACGGTGGTGGAATTGAAGGCAGGGGATCAACGGTAGCGTAGTAATTGGCCGGAAAAGGATGACGAACAAGAGGCGAGAGAACGCTCGATTCTCGGCGCACGGTGGATGAAACTTGAATCTACAAGAGGGGAAAAATAGGTATCGACGAGGGGCACAAGATGACGCGATCGGATTTTGAAAAAACTCACCGAGGAAGCGAGGAACGCGATGAACACGTTTCGCTTTAGGGCTTAACATGGCCGACGATGCTCCGTGATCTTCGCGCGAGAGGAAGGAACCATGATGTAGAACGCGACGATGCGGTAAGCCAACGCCGCAGACGGTTCGGCCGGCGGACATCGACGAAAGCGCAGTCACCGAGAAGAACTTCGATTGGAGCTCGGTTTTTGGAGATTGCGACGAAAATAGATCGGTTTGGAGGAAACCAATTTAGGGGATTGGAAGAGGAGATCAATACGGACGCGTGGGCGCAAACGGCTCGCTTTTATATGCACCGTAGAGGAAGATATGGAAATTTGAATTTTTGAGTTCAACACGTATGCGTACTGGACTCTCTGGTTCGGTTCGGAGCTGGAAGATGAACAGTACATTGCGAGTGACTGTAGCACGTGGGCAGGAGAGAGAAAATACTAATTTTCGGAATTAAAATAAAAGGCCGAAAATCAAGGAGGTCAAATAAATAGCAAACAAATCCGAAAAAATCTCAGAAAATACCCAAAAATTCCTTGAAAGACAAGGAAGCCAAATAACACAAGTTTTTTTTATTTAATTCATGTTTATATTAGTCAAATTAAATATTTTTAATTTAGAAAATTCCCAATTAAGCTTTATTAATTCAAATAAAATTGGTAAAATTTTTCAGGGACCTAAACTACTGAAAAGATTTTTGAAAAGCCAAATTTTGGGATGTTACAAACGGTTCCATATACAACCCGTCTGTGATACAGATATCACAGACGGTTATTTATTGGAACCGTCTGTGATGTCCAACCCTATTTATATTCAGACTATAGGGTTTGCCACGCCCCCCACTCAAACAATTAAGTTTCTCTAACATCCCTCTTCCCCCGAGCCCGTTCGCCTCCTCCTTGAGCCCGACGTGCCTACTCCCCCGAGCCCGCCGCCTCCTCCCCCGAGCCCGTCGCCTCCTCCTTGAGCCCGCATGCCTCCTCCCCGAGCCCGCCGCCTCCTCCCCCCAGCCCGTCGCCTCCTCCTTGAGCCCGGCGTGCCTCCTCCCCCGAGCCCACCGCCTCCTCCCCGAGCCCGTCGCCTCCTCCTTGAGCCCGGCGTGCCTCCTCCCTCGAGCCCGCCGCCTCCTCCCCGAGCACGAGCCGCCGCTTCCCGAACCCAGCGCCCCTCCTCCCCTTCGACTCCACCCTGCTGCTCTGGTGCTCCCTGCTCGTTCTCCTCTCACACATTGCTCTGATTGCTTGGCTTTGATTGCCATCTACTTCGTGAGTATCACAACATTTCAATTTTATTACCCCTTTGCATTTGATATGTTCATATTGAAATGTGGTGTAGTGGGCTTGAGAATTTTATGATAATATGTTGATTTGTGACAGAACCTCTATTTCTCGTGAAGATGTCGTCCGCTCATTCTTCGTCATCGTCGCCTCATGCGTCTGATGTGCCGTCCTTTGGAAAATCCAAGCACAAGGGAAGAGAAATATCGAAAAGGCCGGAGGGCTGATTTACCATCACGAGAGTCCATGTGTCTGGGGCCCCTCTGAGTCCTCCCCGAGCAGCGTCTGCATTCCGGACAACAGTCGAGTAGTTACACGCGAACGGGTCAAGATTACCTATGATTCATGGAAGGAGTACACCAAAGTTAAGAATCAGAAAGCTGTGCTGCTGAAGGAAAATTTTAAATCGTTCGAGATACCAGAAGAACACAAGGCCTCTGTGCAATGATACGCGTTGCTAGCGATGTGCAAAGCATGGAGGAACTTCAAGAGCACGCTTATCAAGGATTACATGGAGAAGGATTTGACGCCTTTCCAGAAGTATCCGTTCGTGGAGGAGTACTGGGAAGACTTTGTGGCGAAGAAGAAGACAAACGATTTTAGGATTGAAAGTAAGGCGCACAGGGCCCTCCAGGCAAAAAACGCGCACCCCCACAGACTCGGCACCACTAGGTATGTGGGTAAAATCGCGCAATGGAGGGATCAGAACGAGCATGCACGCCAGTTGGACGCCTCCCCGCCATTTACCAGGATCACTGATGAGCGTTCCCAACAGTGGCTATGGGCGAGGTTATCTACCTCGTATTCGGGGGTTGTCTCCTTTCCAAACCCCGCAGACATGGAAGTGTTACGGCGCATGGTAAGATATCAAACTACCTAGTTTGTAATTACTCGATAACTTCATAGGAAGTGAAATAACATGTCGGGCTCTTGTAGGAAGAGCTAAGTACTGCACAATCTTCCCAAGGCTCATTCCAGGCAGACAGGGAGAGAGATATACTCTTCGCAGCCCTGGAAACAAGGAGCATCTGTGTCGCACGAGAGGCATTGGTCTTTATATTGATTGGAACAAAGGATTCTCAAAGGACTCCGAGACGTACCGGAGTAGGAAGAGAGCCAAAGCCGAGCACGAAGCAGAGATACGAGAGGAGATTCGTGCATCCCTTAGAGAAGAGATGCGGGATGTCATACGAGAAGAGATTCGTGCATCCCTCACAAATCAGTTGGAAGCCCCCGCCGCTATTGTGCTAGCTAGCCCCCCCCCAAACGTTTGAGTAGCTACGCATCTAACCATAACTTAGAAATCGATAACAGATTTCCTGTTGATGACATCCTGGTAATAATTATTATCTCTGGAATGCTCGATCCATTGATAGGCCTGTTGGAGTAGCTAATTTTGTATCATTATATAGGGGACTACGAAGTGCAAGTTGCAAGTGAGATGTGGCTCCATTGCCCTGGATGTTGCTTGGGGCCAGGCGTATCCATCCGGTGTCGGGGCCTTGCTGCACGGTGTAAATATAGCGTCGGGTTTCGCAAAAGTGAATGTGGACGATGTTTATGCCAATTTCGAGGTCGTCTAGCTGGAGAAGCCCCCAAACGACGATGTCGTGACTTTAGGGCAAGCCATTGGAGCATTCATCCAATGGCCCAAGAGAGACATCTGCCTGGAGCTACCTGCACCGGTGTCAACTTCACAGGAAGTATCTGTACCGGAGCTGACTACACCAAAGCGACAAGGGTCCGGTGCATCAGGTGCATCTACACCTCATGCTCGGTCGACTCTTGTGAAGTCGACCTATACAAAGTGAGGCAGCAAGGGCAAATCGAAGACGGTCGACTCCTATTCTGATATAGTACCCTTCTTGCCATTGGCCCGGAAATTCGTGCTAGGCGAGCCGTTGGTTGAGAAGTTAGACAACCCTACCATAGGATTGGTTTGCCCGAGATTGCGCGGTACATGGAACAGGCCAACAAGACGGATGAACAACGACGCTCGGGTGTCACCGTCAAGTTCAAGAAGGATCATTTTAACCACGAGGCTCTAGACTGTGTCTTCACGGTGATGTTCGATGACATGTTCAATCTCTTCAACCTCGACTCCTTCGATGTCTCACTCATACGATGCTGGACACTGTAAGTGTGTACAATCACGGTCAATGTTCGTGTAATACCGATAAATGTTATATATAACTCCTTGCTTTTGTATATATATATATATATATATATATATATATATACATGATTTCTGAAGCTGAAGTAAGGCATTCACCGGTAGGTCAAACCATCAAGGAGAATACACAATTCGTCGAGTATTACGTGGCGGACTCATTGCTAACTCACCGCAACAAGCAATTCATACTTTTGCCTTACAACCAGGAGTAAGTGCTGCACTAGTAGCTATACTTGTTGATTTGTACTTTATAAGCAACACCAACTTAGGTTTAATGACCATGACAACATACCTGTGTAGGTTCCACTGGATTCTAATTGTAATTATAACAAAACGGAACTTGGTAATATACCTAGATTCCCTAACGAGGGCCACACACAACTTCACAGTTATCCGAGAATTAATCAACAAGTAAACACATTTCCTCCATAGATAACTCTATTGTACAGTCTTTCCTTCCTTTGCAATGGTTAAGGCTAAGTTTTTGGAATCACGTAGGTCGTTCAAGACGTACTATCCAAAAGGAGGATATGCAAGGGAGGGACCCTACGACATGATCTAAATTTTTCAGTATTCTTAGTACACATTAATCCTATATAACACTTCATCATAATACCTCTCGAACCAACCAATTCTATTTTTGCAGTGCTACCAGCAGCCGCCGGCCTGCAACCTCTGTGGATTCTATGTTTGCCACAACATGGAACTACTCATCGGTTCCGCGATAACCAATGATCCTCAGGTTTGTCAATCTTGCAATAATTATTTCATACTTATCAATTCATATATGCACGAATTTAATCTTCGTAGCGACAGGTTGCGACAATTGCAGAAACTGCGTTGGAATAGTGCCAGCTCATAAAAATTCGAGGACAGCTTGCGGCATTCTTGAATCGTGAGGTCATAAATCCAGATGAAAAGTTCCACAATGTAGATTGAACTTGATTGGGATAAAATATTGAACTTAACGGTATATGTGTGTAAATGTACATGAATGGTTAATTTTAGTTAATTGATTTGTTACTTGTTTCTGAAATGAATGCGAATTGGATGTGTTTGTTTCTGAAATAAATGTGAATTGGATGTATACAACTTGTTGTATTTCAGCTTGTTTCAGAGGGCATGGCTAGCATTTTCTGAGGCTAGCCAATAAACGAAAATAGATTTGTTAATACAAAAGAATATCACAAACGGTTCTTTAGGACATACTATCTATGATGCATCATCTCTCACAGATGGTTTAATCTACAAACCATCTGTGATGCATCAGATATCACAGACGGTTTCATCTATAAACCGTGCATGACGATGGACTATCACGAGCGGTTTTATATACAAACCGCTGCGTGATATTCTACTATCATGCAGCGATTACGAGTTAATAACCGCTCGCGATAGTGTACATCATGCACGGTTTGAAGAACTGCCCGTGATGACTCATGTCATCACTAACCCATAGACTCGGGCGGCTCACGAAACCGCTGCGTGATGACGTTTTAAACCGGTGTGAAGACCTTTTACGTAGTAGTGTGAAGTATCATATACTGTTGGTAATAAGAACCGCTCGTGATGAGGCACTATCACGCAGCGGTTCTAAAGGGAACCGCTCAGAGAGTTCATCTGCACGCTCCTTTGGAACCGTCTGTGATGAGGCGTCCAGTATGACCTGTTTTGTAGTAGTGAAACTAGCGACCGTCGCTTTTGATTAGGATTCCATTCAACCATATCAGGGACAAGGATATGACCTAAACCAACTGGAACAAACCTTTTCCAAACAGGAAGTCGCGATGGCAATAAAACAGATGTCGTGTGACAAGGCTCCAGGACCAAACTAGGTCCTTCTACAAGGAATCATGGAAATAATTAAGTTAGATGCTATGACTGTTTTTACGAAGTTTTATAACCTCAACAGAATGCACTTCGTGAAGATCAATACGACAAATATAATACTTCTGCTAAAAAAGGAGCAACCTGTGGATATCATGGGGATATGCTCATGATCTTAGGATGATGTGACAATTGGCAATGATGTTGAAGGTTTGCGGAAACACGAGTTTCGCAAAGTTCGATTCTGTCGGTCTCGGCGGTCGACCGCCCGTGGTGGTTAGACCGCCCATGCCTCGGGTGTTTTGTACGGCGGTTCGACCGCCGGTCGGCGGTCCGACCGTTTGGGTAGCGGTCTGACCGGGCGTCGATGGCGGTCGGACCGGCAAGTTGAGTGGCATTGGAGTTTGAGGTCAGCCTAAAATAGAGGGTGTAGGTAAGTGAGGAGATTCTCCTGCACTTGGTCCCATAATTTTTGGAGCCTCGAGTCAAAAGTTCTATTCGTTTCAAATTTCCAGAGAGGTTGCGGATTTCAGTGTTGAAATTTTGGCTAAGTCCTTTGGTGGCGGTCGATCGCCTTTCAGCTTAAGGATCGACCGCGGTGGCGTCGATCGCCAAGCCAGAAGTGGCGGTCGACCGGTTTTCACTTATGTCGTCGACCGTGGTGGCGATGGTTGCTTGTTAGGTCAAGTTCATGGGTTTCATGTCATATGTGTTGCATGATGCATGTTTTGACTAACGTGGGTCAAGTTGTGAAGAACTTGCTCCCGAATCGATTTGCTTGTCTATTGTTGTGCAGTTGCTTGGTGGTCAACGCACGGTCAACGGCGAGGATGATCGGACTAGGCTTGAGAGCCGAGGTTCAAAGCGATCGACGATGCCGGTGAAGTCATTGGACTTAAGTATGGTGCAAGATGGACAAAGGTGACCGAATCAGGCGGTTCGGCGCGATCGTTGAATCAAGCGGTAGCGGGGGGGTGCAAGTGCCATGGTGGTTTCGTGGGGCCGGATGGGAGAGACTTGCCGACATGATGAGAGTCGTTGGATCAACCTACACGTGGCGGAGCAAGCGAGTGCTTCGCACAATATGAACACGGCGCTTTAAAATGCGTGCATGTGTCACCCGTTTGTTTTGGGCCTTAACGGGAGCCCATTAGGGAGACTCTTTTAGAAACCCTAGGCCGCCACTATAAATAGAGGAGGGAGGTGGCTGCACCCCCCGCCCTGGTTTTTTGACCCTTTCATTGTTTTTGAAACCCTAATTTGCTTAGGGAGAGGAGGAGCGGAGGTTAGGGTTCTAGAGAGTTGGATTTGATTTCGTGCTCATGTATTGAGTCTTTGTCATCCATTGATGGAGTGGCTGTGAACCAATATCATATCAAATCAATCCAAAGAAAGTTTCTTCAAGATGAGTTCTTTCGCTTTCGTTCTCTCTATTTGATGATTTGAGTCCTTTTTGATCCGCGAGTTTTTGCGTAGTTTCTGGACGTGATCTAGCTTGCTGTGACGTGTGAGAATACATCTAGGATCATCAAGATCATCAATCACCCACGTGCAAGTCTCAAGATCATATTTTCGTTTTGACTCGGTTTTTTACCTAACTTCGCCAAATGGGAAAAGGTCTCGAACTGAGCAAGGATCATCACGATCGTTGCTTGGAATAGGTTCCCGACATCCTTGGGAAGGTTTGTGTCAAGTTTCACGGTTTGGACGCACGAATCAAAAGTTTGATCAATTTGCGTTTCGGTTTGTCGGGCTGATTTCACTGTTCATCGAACGAGCGGTCTGACCGCCCGAGCGAGAGGTCTGACTGATTTCAGCGGTCTGACCGCTAGGCCAACCGGTCTGACCGCCCCCGTGAGAGGTCAGACCGCCCGAGTCTTCCTGTTTTGGTTTCGTATTGATTTTACTTCGGGGTTTTGAGTTGATTCAATACAAGTCTTCCGCTGTGCATGATTGATTGATCTTCATAGCTTTCATAGCTATTGGAGTGAGATTCGTATTGAATTCAATTTGGGAGAAAAAGAGATCATGCTCCTATTCACCCCCCCCCCCTCTAGTCGCATTTTCGGTCCAACACAACCCATTGACATGGCAGAATTCAGTCCGATCAGTTTGATACATAACATGGTAAAACTGATAACCAAGGTACTTTCCTTGCGGCTTTCAAAGCATATGGACAAACTAGTTTCTGTGAACCAAAGCGCTTTCATCAAGATGAGGTGCATATAAGAAAATTTTCTATATGTACAGAACCTAGCCAAAAGCTACCATCACTCAAAGACACTAATCTTAATGATCAAATTGGATATCTCTAAGGCTTTCAATTTGATGTCTTGGCCATATTTGCTTGACATGCTGCACAGGTGGGGTTTTGAACCAAGATGGAGAGAATGGATATCCGCAATCATACTTAATGGGCTATGTGGACCAAAGATCTGGCATCAGTGTGGCGTGCAACAGGGGGATTCCTTATCTCCCTATCTTTTCATCTTGGCGATCGATGCCTTGCAATGCCTGTTACATACGACCACTAGCCAAGGTTTGTTGTCACCTCTTAGCGGAAGGATGGTGAAGGCACGACTATCCCTATATGCAGATAATGCAATGATTTTCATGCCAACAATCAAGTAAGACATAGACGTTCTAAAGGAGTTGCTCACCACCTTTGAGGAGATCACAGGACTAAAAATAAACATCAACAAGAGCGCGGTCGTACCAATTCACTTCCAGCACCTAGACCTGGACACCATTCTAGACACCTTCCCAGCCGCCCGGAGGTCCATGTCGTGCCTGTACCTGGGCCTCCCGCTCTCACTGCGTAAGCTTAGGAAAGTGCATCTCCAACCCCTACTGGACAAAATTGCAATGAGATTCGCATGCTACAAAGGGAAAATGCTATTCAGGGCTAGAAGAATAACAACGCTTAAGGTGGTTCTTATTTCCATACCTATTTACCATATGACACTAATTGACCTCTCGGGGTGAACTCGAAAATAGATCAACAAACGACGCAGCGCTTGGTTTTGGAGAGGAGATGACGCATGCATGGGGTGAAGTGTTGGGTCAACTAGAATATTGTGTGCTGCCCAAAAAAAACTAGGTGGCCTCAGAGTCCTCCAGCTTGTCTACTTCAGTGGTGGCTGTGGCACCAATGGAAGGACCCGAATAAACAATGGTCAGGGATGCAACTACTGATAGATGAAATGGATCATGCACTGTTTCGTGCATCCACTAAAATTTCCCTAGGAAGCAGAAACAAAGCGAATTTCTAGAAAGACAGGTGGCTAAACATTGTGCCGCTGAGAAATTTGACCCCAAATCTCTACAATATTGCGGCCAGGAAAAATAGGACGATACAGGAAGCCTTGACAGGAAACAAATGGATAGCCGATCTTAGGAGAAAGATCACACATCATCATCATCTGCGGGATTATGTGACTCTTTATAGTATGACCGCGAGTGCAACACTCACACCAGAAGTTCCACATGACATAAGCTGGACATGGACATCATTAGGGAACTACTCGGCAAAGTCAGCATATCAGGCGAGTTCCTGGGATCGATAGAAAAACCCTACACTAACCTCATATGGACAACCTGGGCGCCACAGAAGTGTAAATTTTTTGCATGACTGCTTATTCAGGAGCGGCTGCCAACTACGGATATTTTAACACCACCATATGCCAAACGACTAGTGGTGCCCACTATGCACAAACTGCTCGGAAACATCAATTCATTTGTTTATGCAATGTACCTATGCAAAAAGAGTTTGGAATGTCGTGGCAACATGGGCACAACAAAGCAACGTATCTCTGACACAATTGGACGTACCGGACACCATTCTTGATTGGTTGCTGGAAAGGTATCAGAGGGAAGCGGTGACCACTGGGAAAGGGTAAGACTCCCTGATAATCCTGACACTATGGCAAAATTTGGAAAGAGAGAAGCAGAAGGATTTTCCAACATTAAAGAAACGAAGTGATAGAGATGGTGGAAATCATCAAAGAAGAAACTAGGGTATGAATAATAAGCGGGGCAATAAAGCTGACGGCCTTTTACCGGCAGGAGACAACACACTATCATGACAGCTTGCTCGGCACCGCGACACGAAGGGCACAACCTTTGGTCGAAAGACTCAGAGCAAAAAAAACAATGCCCTACTCAGCCCGCAAGGCACTGCTAGGGTCATCACCGCCGTACACCATCAATATGACAGAAGTGCCGGGTCTATTTGTCGCCTAGGACTCGCGTGCATGCGAGAAGGCTATATAAGCACGTATAGTCTTGTAACAATTAGATAGCAATGAGAAGTATTGTGTTAAGCAATAGAAAAAGCAAAAGGCTGTCTTGTGCAGCACCAAGATTGAAGATTTGAGTTTTTTCAAAAAGTAGCGTGATTGCTAGCTGCCGTGTATTGCTTCCGTGAACGTCTAGTTATTCTTCGAGTTGTTCCAACAATTGGTATCAGAGCTCTAGGTTCCAAATCCTAGTTGCTACCCCGGGTGGGGTGATCTCGACTCCCGGGGTGGCATATCTGATGAAGGAGCGCCGGCGGATTGATGGCGCATCAAGCGCAAGGACCGGAGCGCTGAAGTCTGTGGCGGCGCAGACCGATGCACCGTGCGGTGCATGCGGCTTAAGTGACGAGGAGGCCGAGTTTTGATTTGTGCTCAAGATTATGTCGCGTTATCAGGAAGTTGTGTGTGGGGACCCGGTAATTATCTCCATAAGGCCGAGATTAGACAAGGTCTTAGGGACATAATTCTGGTCTCGATAAATGAATTCAATTTAACTCTATCCAAGTGAGAGGTTTAGCGAATCACGGAGCCTCAACGATCATGCGCATTGCTCCCTTGCGGCGTTACATGATTGTCGATTCTCCTCGATTGAAGCACTATCCTTGGTGAGTTAAATGAGAATCATCAACAACGAGTATGACATATATTGGCTCCCAAGATCAATGACCAATATACTCATACCCTTACTCAGCGTTGATTACATCCATACAACGCATACAACAAGAGATAAAAGACATCTTTGCATAATAGTTAAGGTCTCTGACTTATTACAAGCGGCCGAACCGGCCAAATTTAAAGTAGAGTATCAAGTAGCGAATTAAATAGATAAAGCAAAGACCAGCAGTGGTATGCCCATCACCCATCGACAACCGATGGGAGTTAAATGGTAGCACACTACTCATTAGTGTCGCCCAAGTCAACACTAGCGAGATCATCATAATCATAACCTTCCTCACTGAAAAGGCCAGCAAGCATCTGGTGAGTACAAGTGTACTCATAAGTCTTACACAAATAAAAATAGTTATGCATAAGGGTCATTCAAAGGATGGCTCATATTGGTTTAGTTTTGCGAAAAAATGCGACAATTATCATCTTACACATACTAGTTTTTCATGTGCCCATTTAAAATCAGATTTGAAGTAGAAGTAAAACATGTAGTAAAGCATTTGGTAATAAACAATTGAATCATACAAAGACCAAAGTGGCAGCCCACTTTGATATACTAAACACATGAACAACCCGTTCATGGCGAATCCCAAGTTTAACCACAATTTTAATTGAAAGTCTAACAATAAGCGACCACAAATTTCAAGCGGTCGTCCATAGCAGTGGACACGGCTATTCGAATAGATCAATACCTGCAGGGTGTACTACTTTACCCACACGACTTGATTAGCCCGTAAGCCTCCGGATGCCTCGAAAATAGCACACTTCCTATGGTATGCAGTGGGTAAATCAAGATATAGTCATTTCGACAAAGAAAGCCCTATTGGGCTAAGTCCCCCTTGTGAGATGGTTCCTTGCCTAGTACAAGCGTCGATAGCACTTGCTAGGGGCTCACAAGTTATATTGGAAATACTGATGCAATCAAAACAAAAGAATTGGTGCTCCTTGCACACTATAAAGGATTACATCGGCTCCTCAAAGAACATAGGATTTCACGGTCGCTATGCCCTTACACCACCAAGGACTTAACACAATAAAACCCTCCCCTACTTAACCATACGGCTCCCAACCGCGTGTGGCAAAGACGAGTGTTGCTTGAGCGATAGGTACCCAAAGTTCGGTCCTCAATTGTCGGACAAGTCCTTCTACTTACCCAATGCTCGTGCACAAGCACCATCACTAACCAACACTTGTCCGGACCAAATCTCATTTAAAAATGACAAAATTTTACTCATAAAACAGTTACAAAGATCTGAAGTAAAAACATAAAGTAAGAGTTGTGTGTATCCCAAAACCGCGGGTTATTCGACGATCGAACTCACAGTATCTAGACTTGCATGGCTAAGCAATTCTATAACCCATAATTCACATCCTATCTTAAGCATACAGGAGTTGGCATAATTCAAGATTAACCTCAAGCATAGGACATATCTAAACTACACATCACAAAAATATTGACATAATCAAAATAGCATGCAAGCAATTATCATTGCACTAACTTAACCAAAAGCGGGATCAAATATGATGCAAAAGAAAGTTCAAATGATGCTTGCCTTGGTATAGTAGCTGCTCGCTCTCATTAGCGTAAGTGTCGATATCAATATGCTCGGGATCTATATAATTATAACATCCAATAAATCACAGAGAAAACAACTCAAAAACAAAATGCTCAAAAATGCATGATTTTTCTACAGTAGTTAGGTCATGATTTTAAATGATTTTTGGTGAAAGAATTATTTCATTTTGATTTAGCATGTGAAAGTTATAATGGTTTGAATTTCAGATTTCAATAGTCATCATTATGTAATTTAATTATGAAGTGAATTTTGTAGAACGATGGCGATCGTGGATTACATAGATAAATAGGCAATATTATTATAAGTCAAAACAGTTGAGTTTGTCCTTTTTGGAGTTTTTATGATTTAGTTATTGATTTTCAAAGTTATCGACCTTTTATAGTATAAAAATAATGGAGTTAAGGAGTATATTCTCCCAAAATAGTTTCTTTGATAGAGGTAATGTGGAGACTATTTTAATAATTAAGTTCACTGAAAATGAAAATTATCAAAAGTGGTCTCACTGTTTTTGGAGTTTCCAATAATTACTTATGCATTTCTAAAGATTTCAGTCCATTTTCCTATTGTAAATATAATGATTCTAATGAATAAATTTCCAATTAAAGCCCTCTGCTACAGAGACATGTATGAAACTAATTTTGATAGGAATTCCATTAAGAATGTAAATTTCCAGAAGTGGTTTCATGTGATTTGGAGTTAAGATGAAATAGTTATGTATTTCTAAAGTTAAAACTAATTTCCAGTGTATAAGTAAACTGATTTCGAATTTACTAAAGGGATTTTACTCTTCTCACCGAGTGCGTGCTAGCCGCGATCAACTTTGGACGGCCAGGCCGCTAGTCGGCGACCACGGCTAGGCGCGCGCACGCACAACTCAGAGCTAGGAGCGCGAGCCGTTGGATCAAGATCCAACGGTCCATAATCGAGATGCAATAGGACGGTCCGAATGTCTCACAAATCCAGGCCGTTCCTTTCGCATCTGACGGCCCATGATCGTAGCGTAATCGGAAATTCGAGCCACCAATCGGACCGTCGATGTCGCATCGGACGGTCCACACGATCAAGTGTAAAGAACGGCGCGATACATCGCACGTGTTTAAATTTTTGGGCCCACTGCGTCGGTGGCTCCAACGTTACCAAGCGTGTTGTTTTACGTGGGTGGGGCCCGCATGTAATAGACTCATCAGCGCCGCTTAAGACAACACTTAAATGCTAATGATTGGAGTTTAACGGCTAATGACATGCTACAGTGACGGTCGGCGTACGACAACGGGATTTCATCCCGCGCGCTTCACCGGCGGCTTGGCGATCCGCCACGCGGCGGCGTGAACCAAGAGCATGGGCGGATGGAGAATAGCAAGACGCTCCTAATGGGAGTAGTCCCGACGGTGGCCGGCCCGAGCGGCTGGCCGACGGCGGCGGCGGTACTAACTCTGCAAAAGGAGCCACGCCGATTTGAACGCGTTCTGAGCAAATGTACACATGCTTATGCTCCTAGGGGGCATGAGGAAGCTACCTGAGCTAGGAGAGGGCCTGGAGAAGCTTGGGGATAGCTGGAGCAGTGTCGTGGCCGGAGAAGAAGTAGCGGCACAACACGACTTCACGTGGAAGATGATTGGAGAAACCTTGGAAGGAGAGAATGGTTAAGGTAGCTCAAGGACCATATGAGAATGCTTCATGAGCAAAGAATTGAAGAATGGCTTACCAAAGCGAAGTGGGAGAGGAAAGGTTGTTTCCCGGCCGAAAATGGTTCAATCTTCAAATCAACAAGATCACATCGTGCAAGGACCAAATCGATTGAGGGTTCGACCGATGAACTAAGGCATACAAAGTGACGCGATGGAATGTGGGTCATACCTTAGGAGAGCGAAGAAGACACGAGGGTGTCCTCGGTGTGCTGCACGCATGCGAGCTGAAACACGGCGATGGGGCGAGGGCTACAAGCAAAAATAAGAGTTCGCTTGAGCAAAAATGGAAATGTCAATGAGCGTGGAGCGGAGGAGCACCACCGGTGGAAGCTTACCCAAGTAGAAGCGAGAAAGCCTCCTCTCCTCTGCCAACCGAGGAGAAGTGAGGGAAAAGGAGGGCTTGAGGGTGATAAAGCGAGAGGGGCGTTGGGGTGGGTGCGGTGTGCGAAGAAGAAAGCGCGGGACGGGCCAGCGCGCGTGAAGTGGCGAGGATCGGGCGAGACGACCGCGTGGCGAGTGTCTGCGAGGCGTCGGCGGGAGGTTGAAGCGAAGGCGACAAGCGGGCCGTGATGGCGGCGACTTAAGGTGCGGGGTAAGCTAGCGCTACGTGGCGAATGAGGACCGTTAGATCGAGATTGGAAGGGTGAGATTTCACGTGTTGTTTTGAAGCGTCCAACGATGGCGGAATACGGACCGTCGATCTCGGATCCAAGGGCTGCATGTGCCGTGCGATTAAGTGGCGCGATCGAGTCAAGCGCCAGAAGGTCGGACCGAGTCGACTACGAGTACGAGCCATAAGACGATGTCAGTTTGGTGATTCCAATTTATTTGATTCTAGTTTGTTGAGGCTTCATAAATAGAAATAAATTTCATAAAATCATGAATTAATTTGTGGGGTTCCTGGGAGGATATAGTTCCCATAAAATTATAAAACCCTACTGTTCATAATATAGTTTGTGATATTTAAATTGGACTGTTGTATGTCTATAAATGTTATTTGAATTTTAATGAGGTTCAAACTAGTCTGAAAAATTTTGGAAAAATTATATTAATTCATGATAATTAGTGTAGTATTTAAATAAATTGATTTCAGATGATGATCACAACTTTCTATCACTGATTTGAATTAAAAATTGAATTTTGATGTATATGTTTACCTCAAATTAGATTTTCCAAGTACAATATATTATGAAATGATTTGAATTTGATAATGCAGGTTAGGGAAATACATATTAATCCAATTTAATTAGTTGGGGCTGTGACATTGTGTCACCGGTGACGAGGCAACGTCTATGTGCGCAAGGATCAATGGCATTAGCAGCTATCTATGGAGGCATCTCGGAGGAAACGCTCTTCCTACTGGTCGAAAAGGAGACGGTCATAGTTGTGTGGAAGACGTTGAAGACGATGATGTATCATGCTGTTGTTCATCGAAAGGCGAAGGCGAGGGACGTTGAGAAGATGTGTCGCCGTCCTGAGTCGAGTCTGTGTATTACTCAAGTTGAAGTTGTGACCAACTTGAAGTCGAGTCTGAGTTGGGGTGCAAGTCGTAGTTGAGACCGACGCCTCAATGAGTAGAGTCCAAGGCGTGTTCGAGTTGTGCCACCGTCTTCGGACAAATAAGTGTGAGCCAAGTTGAAGTTGTGTCCAACTTGGAGCCCAAGACGTGTTTGAGTTGTGCCACCGTCTTCGGCTAAGTGTGTGGGAGCCATGTTGAAGTTGTGTCCAACTAGCAGCACACAAAATATAAGTAAATATACAAAGATTAGGGAGTGATTGTTAGGTAATCTTTATTTTAGTTTCTAAGTTTAGATAGTTGGAGTCCGTTTCTGTTCTGGTCTCTGTGTCCGACTAGAAGAAGTTTTCCGTATGCGTGTGTCGCCTAGGACTCGCGTACATGCAGAAGGCTATATAAGCACGTATAGTCTTGTAACAATTAGATAGCAATGAGAAGTATTGTGTTAAGCAATAGAAAAAGCAAAAGGCTGTCTTGTGCAGCACCAAGATTGAAGATTTGAGTTTTTTCAGCGCGTGATTGCTAGCTGCCGTGTATTGCTTCCGTGAAAGTCTAGTTATTCTTCGAGTTGTTCCAACATGAGCTACAGTCTCTCAGGCGCCAAGACAGATCGATAAAATTATGAACGTCAATCTTCCCCTTTGCTCGTTTTCAAGCGGGACCATGAGAAATCTGGGAAACCTGCGCGCTAATTCTTGTAGCTGACGGCCTCATCTTCTATGAATGTATATTTTCGCTGATGAGGCAGGAGGGGCCAAAGATGAAGCTTTTCAGGAAAAGGTTTCCATCAGGGTTCATGCGCTAGAACTCCTTTTGGGGGGATCATCTGACATGCATGCCTTGAAAATCAATTTTGGCTTTCAGCCGAGAAACTTATCATAGAGCTACATCAGGGCACAAAACGGACAAAAAAATTCGAGCATTATCTTGTCTCATTTTTCTACCAATCTCCTGACCACCATAGAATTGCTTGGCAGCAAGTGGGGGAGCAGCTTAAATCTAATACTAAGATATATGCTGGATATAGACATCACAGAGAATACCTTAACAGGATGTCGAAGAGTGGATGGACAGTGGGGTCACCATGTTGCATTATAGGCTGTTGCAGACTTCAATGGTGCAAATATGTCTCCTCAATGTGCTTTCTTCACAAATCCAAAAGAGTTATATGCTTTGTTGTTGTTTTGGGCCGAGGTGCACCGCAACTCAATATACCTGGAGGGAGAGTTTTCTTACCAACCATGGTGAGAACAAAGGAAAGGTGTCCTTTTGGTGGACAGACGGACAGACAGTGACAATATCATGTGTCGTTATTGTAAAACTATGAACATCGACTTTTATTTTGCGTTTTTCTTTTTTGGCTTATGTATGTAATAGTCGCAATGCTCTTGCCATTTCATAAAAAAAAAACTGAACGTATAACAGGAGTTGACTAAAAGCATGACTTAAGTGGAATCGACTAAAGCAAATAACTACATTATATAAGATTATAAATAAAAAAGTTATACACAAACCCCTAGAGATTATGTCCAAAAAGATGTAGTACATCTGAAGCAAGAAATATACTTGCTTTTTCTTTTTTTAAAAGAAAATTTAAAATAAAAAGCTTAAAAGGTCGTTCATTGTCTTAAGGTAATCAAATTTCAGCAACTTTGACTGTGTCAGACACTTCATTCAGAATCCCAAGAAATTATTGGCCATTCCCAAGGTAGAATCGTACCTTTCAAATTGCAGCCTGAAAAAACCACATGAAACTGCTCGCCTATGATTTCCGTTGTAGCAAAAAATGCATCTACCACAGTATATAAAGCAAAAGGACAGAAGAAAATGATAGTTCCCAACATTTTATCTTTAGCAACATTAGATAGTTCCTTCTGAGAGTACCTGATTGCCCATCCCAACGATATTACTGCATAAACAATTGAACACCGCAACACTCTTTTGTAGTGTTATTGCCTGTCCATGTCGGTTGTCTGTTGGCTATACGAACGGCAATTGACAGGCCTATCCGGCGACCGAGATCAGCTTTAAGTGTCAGTACAGGAGCAGGGAAAACACTATTGGTATAAAACTTTTATCAGAGGGTGACGATAGGACTGGTTACTGGTCTTTTTCGGATGAAATTTTTGAATCAGAATTTGAATTTGTGAATTTGTGCTGACAGGAAAATGGCCGAAGTTTTAAATAACATCGGCCAAATTTCGCTAATATTTTTTCGTAGATCGTCTCTACGGTAGCCTCGGGCTGGAATGGGCCGAAAGCAGGAGCACGTTGCAAATTGGAATGACAGTGGCAGAGGAAATGATTAGACGCAACTCAGGCCTACGGCATTGCATCTGGTTTATTCATGTAGACATACATGCATAGTGGCAAACAAAATATTATTCACAGATGACATGAAGAGAAAACAGACTTGCGTATTCAAACCTTTTTCAAAAGTACCAGCAGCATGTCGGTTGAAATGGATCTTTAATGAGCTTCATCTACCATAATTACAATAATAAAACATAGAAATGTGGATTGATGTCTGAAACTCTGAATAAAAGAAACCAGTATGGAACCCTAAAAACGACAAATCAGATAATTTAGCGATGGATTTTCTTCAGCTAGAAAAGGAGTTTTTATCCATGAATATCAGCCAGTGTAGAATCAGGATAAAGAGGGCCCACTAAAACAATTGGATCAAACATGGTTGAGTAATCATGACAAAAAGACAGGTAGCAATTCGGACTTCCGACTTATGGTCATAGCAATATTGAGGGTAAGAGAAAATTGCAGTGTAGATCTATGAACTTGTGAGAATGTACCACTTAGCTTTCTGAATTTGTATTTTACTTTCTCAACCCCTCAACTTGCGAGGTTGTGTCACTTAGCTTTTTGAACTTGTGTTGAAGCGAAATTTATCAGATGCGATACTAACGACTCCGTCCCCTCCGAGTCCGATAGACTCGTCACCGCCTTATTCCGGCCATATTCATCGTCCCCATCATCTCACGCCAACAAAAATGGATTCTTTGGGCCCGAGAACGCACCGCACCATGCTCGTGTCTTCGCCGGTGCTCCACCGTCATAGTTTGCCACCACCCTCGCCTTTGCATCCTCTGAGTCAATAGTGAGAGAGAGAGAAATACATTCCTAGTGTTGAAAATTGGTCCATATGAGTGAGGCTCATTTGCTATAATTCCAAAACATATATGGTTTAGTACCATATTGCTAAGGCAAAGTGGAGGTGACCAACATATAAGGTGGAGTCCTTGTCACTCCTTGAAGCATGTGACACATGGATGAGGGTGGCACGAAGAGAGCTTTGGCTAAACACACGCGCACGCACGCGCACGTGTATTCGCGTATTTTCGCGTGAAAAATCGCATAACTTGTGATTTGCGACGCGCGACCGTGTCGTGACCTAGCGCGCCACTTGGCAGACCAAGTCCACTTTATTTTTACTGAACCATGCATCTCTCTCTCTCTCTCTCTCTCTCTCTCTCTCTCTCTCTCTGTTTGAATGGGATTCAAATATTTGAATTTGAGGCTTTATTGGGTGATGATGACAGGCAGTTACTAGTAGGTAAATGTCTGGTTAAGTGTGTCAGTTACCAGTGGGTAAATGGCTGGCTAAGTGTGTCAGTTACAAGTGGGTACATGATTGTTTAATTAGTCAGTTCACAGTCTGCATCTCTATATATATATGCCTGGAGACGTCTATAGCATAGTGCGAAGAACTACTGCCTCCATTCCTTCTTTCCGTCTTTCTACAAACCTGTGTTGTTGTATTTGCGTCATTTGAACCTCATCGACTCTTCTTCTCGACGTGCACCATGAAGAAGAGAAGCGGTATCTCCGAGCCGTTGCTGCCGTGAAGACCTGCACGGGGGGCGGGCGGCAATAAGGTTTCTGGGTAGTACACATCTGCGTGATCGCTCACTTCGCTTTCTACACTGCATCGAGTCCGCGTCTGCGCTGCTTCCTGTTCTTCATCGAACTCACCAGTAAGTCTTTCGTGTGACTGATTGACTTGTTTACATTTTGTTTTGTATATATTTTGAAGTACAATGAGTTGCCTGTTGTTAGTATTGATTTTTGTATCATTGGTCTTTTGCAATATCCACCTTCTATTAAAATCTGGAATTAAAATATTGCCTTTATTTTCAACATTCTGGAAACCTTATTGTAAATTTTGTTGCAACACAACTATAGCTGGAGCTTCTGATGCTATGAAGCCTAAGAGGTTTTCTGGTAAGAATTTTCGTAGATGGCAGACTAGAGCCAAGTTCTGGCTCATGTCTTTGGGGCTATGGTGGGCAATGTAACATCCCAATTTTAGGCTTGTGTTTCAAATGTAAGAAAATGAGTAGAAATTAAAACTTTTTCTTACATCTTGTATTCCCTGTTTGTACTGAACAATTATTGTACAAGAGTTATGGAAATACATAGTCACAAGTCTTTGATCCAAATCTTGATCCTTCAAAAACATTCTTGTTCTATCTTGTGATAATCTCCTGGAAATATTTTTCCTAAATTCTTGGGTTGGTATGTGACCCCTCTGAAAAATTTCACAATTTTTAGAAATTATTTGAATACTTTTGGAGGTCAGTCAAACCTACTCAAATTCTGGTCAAACTGGGGACCAGCACCTTGTGGAATTTTTGGAGGAAAATATATAGCACAACAACCTCTGGAAATTTTGCACAAGGTCATTAACTCAGCTAGCAAGCTCCTATAAAATTTTATAATTTTTGGAGTTAGTTTGCTACCTCAAACAATTCTCCAAATGTCAGCCCTTCTCAAAAAACCAGAAAAACCGAATCTGGTTTGAGTCAGACTCGGGCTCGAGCCCGAGCCTAACTCAACCATCGCGGTTGGACCAGTCCACTCAACCTCCTCGGGCTCGCTCTTTGTGGGCCGTTGGATCTCCATCCAGCCGCCCAGACCTCCCCTCTGATATCAGCGCCTCGGGGTGGTCCAGGCCCTTGGATCTCCATCCAGCGGTCACGACCTCCCCTGGACCTCCCCGCGCGCTCGGACCTCCTCTGCTCGGGTGATTTGGGACGTCCAGGACACCCCATGCAAATCGGGATCGTCCAGGACCTCCCCCTCAGCCTAGTTCTTCTTCCTCTGGACCTCCTCGAGCCCTGGTCATCATGGTTTTCCCGCACCCGTGCGTGTGTCAGGGTCAGAGCAGTTGGGAGCAGTGGCCTGTCACTTTTGGTCCTTCCCAACGTCTCTTTCTGTCATGCATTTATTGCGGCAGAGCTTTGCCCTAAGAAGTCGTCCCCTACTGCCTTGTCAAGTCCTGTAGGTCATGGCAGTGGCATGGCTCTTGATCACAGTAGCCTTTTGCCCTCACCATTACTAAACTCCCAGGCTATGTATAGCCTTGAGACCTTCCTTCTCCTTTTCTTTCTTCGTTCTTGGCTGTGCTTGAGCTCCCTCAGTTTGAGCTGTTCCTCAAACTCAAGCCCCAAGAACACCACCCTCCCTCGCCATTGTCGGATCCTGGAGCTCCCCGCCGAAGCTCGAGCTCCAGTGGTTCTTTATTGCCTTTTTGGCTGTCACCTAGCTCTCTCGGTCTCCTCAAACCTCCCTAACTTGTTTGGTTTAAACCTTCACAGAGGTGGACAATTGGGGAGCTTGTTTTCGGAGACGTGTTGGTCGTCTTCCCCAACTCCGGCGAGCACCACCATTACCGGAGCTCCTGCGACCTTTCTTGGACCTCCTTCTTTCCCAGGTTAGTGCTTAGTGTTGGAGACCCGGTCGTTTTGAACCTCGTTAGCTTTTCATTTTGTCGCATTTAGTCTCTAGCCTATCTCGCTCGCGGCGTTCAAAGCGTCGCCGCGTCGAGGTTGCCACCTTTAGCTCCGTGATGATATTGCGGTTCCATTCGATGATTTAGTTGGCGCGGCGTGGTCCTCGTCGCGCGGCAAGCCGTTAAACGCGCTCGGGAGTTGTGCCGGTGCAAACTCACGTTTCGTCATTTTCTTAGGACAGTATTAATGCCCAATCATTGCTAATCATTGGCGCATTAATCATGTCTTGATCCGTGCTGGGCGTCACCGACGTGTGGGCCTTGGGCTTAGAATTAAAATCCTGAGGTCGTTAGGTCCTTTGTAGGTTCCTTTATTGCCAATCATCAGCAGCATTTAAGTTGTCCTTAGCCGCCACCTTTTAGTCGCTGTCCTAAGGACCCGCACCATTAGAAGCACCTTAGACCTCCTCGGGTTCATCGTGGTCGTCCACGACCTCCACCTCGTTTAATCTCGGCCGTTAAGACCACCCTCGATCAGATCTGTACCGTAGAGGTTTTCCGTGTAAATTTCTTAGTCCCAGGACCTCCCTAGTTCTATCTCGGCCTTTAAAGACCTCCTGGGATTAGCTCTTAGCCGTTAGATCTGGCTCTGTGTAAAATCTTGCGCGCTTGGACCTCCCCTAGGGTTGATCCTAACCGTCTAGGACCACCCTGGTTAAATCCTAGCCGCTAGGTCCACTCCTGCGCAAAAGGACCTCCTCTGGGTCATTTTGCCAAGACCACCCCCTGGACCTCCACCGAGGTCCTCTTTGCAAAAAGACCTCCCCTCGGTCATTTTGCAAAGACCACCCTCGGGGTCCTCTTTGTAAAAAGCCACCCCTGGTCTTTTACAAAGGAAACCCCCGCTCAGGACCTCTTAAGCTCAATCCTAGCCGTTCACGACCTCCCCGGGTTTAGATCTGAGCGTTAGATCCCCTTTGTTAAATCCTTAGTCTCTGGACCTCCCTCCGCGTCGATCTGAACCGTTCAGGACCTCCCTAGGCCTTATCTGAGCCGTCCAGATCTCCTCCCGTTAAAACCCTGTCGCATAGGACCTCCCCGAGTAGATCTTGGCCATCCAAGACCTCCTCGTGTTATCCCAGCCGATCAAGACCTCCCTCTGGAGATCTTGACCGTCTAGGACCTCATCCTTAGATCCGAAGCTTTGGGACCTCCTCCTCTGGTCTAAACCGTGAGATTTGGATCTAACGGGCTAGACCTCCTTCCTCTGAGTTAAAGCCTTAGGACCTCTCCTAGTGCTCGGGACCGCCAGATCTTGATCTGACGGTCACGACCTCTATTAGGCGCGAGGACCTCCTTTGCGTGCGCTGTGCATGCACTGGTCGTGGCCGTTGGATCAGATCTCAATGGTCCAGACCTCCCCAGTGCGGGAGGAGGTCTTTTGTGCGCTGTGTTTTGAGGTCCGTGGCCCTGCGATGCAAGATCAACGGCCCACGACCTCTCCTTTGTCTTCCAGTTCATTTGGACCTCCCGATAGCTCGAATTTTCTAAGTCTTTAATTGTTTCAAATTTCAAAAGTGCATAACTTTGTCATTTTAGTTTCTTTTTTAATGATTCCAGCTGCTGTAGCTTTGTTATAGTATGAGCTTTAATCTGAAAATGGATTTAGGCACTGTTATGTAGTAGAAAATGATAGAAACTGCTAGAACTTGTTTAATATGAAATGGTTGTTTAGTAATTCATTGAAAATTTGTAAAATGCATAACTTTTTCCTCTGTAACTCCAAACTGAGCAAACTAAGTCTTGTTAAAACCCACTAGGATTGTACTGTAATATAGAATAGGTCTTCATATGATCCTTGCCACTGAAATTATTGGTTCACTAGTTTTAGAACTTAGAAAAATCATAACTAATTCATTCCAACTTCAAATTGTGCAAACTCAGTTTTGCTGTTGTTAGGATAACCACATCTACCCACCATAAAAATTTCAAGTTCCAGATTATTCTAGAAAATTTCGTCATGAACAGTAACCGAAATTAATTTAATTATGATTTTTCAGGCTGAGAGAATTTAATTTGGCCATATCTTTTTCATGCTAAGTCCAAATGAAGTGATTCTTGTTTCTAAAATTGTCTAAAATCAACCTCTAGCTGCTGTAGAAATTTCATTAGATTTGGATGTTCTTTGCTGCTGAGTTCCTTTTGGTGTTCTTCGTTCTTATCGGTTTTTATCGCCTTTTCGCGTTAGGTTCCGAAGAATTCATTGAGCCTGAGCACTCCCCTCTGCAGCAAGACACATCCCAGCAAGGCAAGCAGTTTGATCATGTTAACCCCAGTATTTTAAGTATTTATGTTGTTTACAAATTATACGTAATTGCATTGCTATTTTGTGTTGACTATTGTCGCTAGTTGACCTAGTAGATGCATTTCCTTAGGCAAATGAATTGATCTCTACTACCATGAGCCTAGGATTACTTGCTGTGATTTAGAGTTCATGGATGAGCTCTTGTCACTTAGTAGTTTGCGAATTAATTGCTCAGCCATGCTTAGCTTCGGTAGAAATGGGCGGTTATCGACTTGTCGATAACCTTGATCACATAAAACTTATTATGATTATGATTTCCACCTTGTGCCATGTCTACTTATGAAAACTAAAACTGAAAAGCAAAATGATTTAGACTTGAGCACAATGGTAAGATGGTGTGATTTTCGGTGTGACCGGAATGGTGCAGAGTCAATTAAGGACCGAACATCTTGTGAGTACACATTATCCGAGCAATTTGTGCGTGCTAACCACACTAGAGGTATGTGACCTCTCTTGACTTAGTACTTTGGCGTGTATTGGCCGGGTGCGCAGGAGTCGCGGGAGGGATGGTGTTGGGAGCATTGTAGTGTCCGAAAGACTTCACCCGTGATGGGATTTGTTGTCTTTCAGCTTGCAATGTAAGCGTATGGGTTTCTATCCATACAAGCGGCTCGTAGTCAGTGCACAATATTGGAAAGCGTCTCGTAGGACTTAGCCGTGCGGCATACCTTCGAAGTGTGCTTTGTGGCTTAAAGGCGATGCGAAGTGTGGGTACATTGGTACACCTGCGGGTTAAAACTATTCGAATAGCCTCGTCCTAGGTTATGGACACGCTTGGGTAAGCTTTCAAGAGTTAGACTACAACATTTTAATTAAAACTTGATGGGTGGTACGAATCGGGGATTCGTGCTATGTTGTGGTGACTATTGGGATAGTCACTTCCAGGTGGTTACTTGTATTTATCATTATTTTCGCTGTTACCTTCAACAATAAAAATGTATTTGTAAACTTGCTTTTAAATGTATTACATTATTGCAAATAAAGTTGGCATTATGCAAAATGAGACATACAACCTCCACCTAAATGAGCTTGCATATAGTTTATGAATAGGTGCGCTATTCCACACGTCGATCTTATGAGTACCTTTGTGTACTCGGTTATCTTGCTTAAATGTAATTGTTGCAGAGGAAGAATGTGAGCTTGAGGGCCTCACTACGTGAGTTGTCTTTGTGTGTAGCTTGCAGGCGTCTAGCTTGGCGGCCGGTCGGTTGCCACTGTGGGTTGTGTGGCTAACCTGGTCGACTTTTGTTCTAGCCATCTTATGGCACCTTTGCTTCATTGTCTTTCTTGTATATTGTTCTATTTGGCGGTCGGCTCTTTTGTAATAACTTTACTTTATGTATGTCGTTTTTGAACTTAGTGATGTATGTTGTATGGAAATGGTGTGTAATTTTGTGAAGATGTGCATATGCTGCAATTCTGGGAAGCATATGTCCATTGAGGTTTAGAATGTTTAATTAGTAACTCTAGAACCATTTGGAGGTTAAGTGTTACTAGTTAAATATTCCGGGTCCTCACAGGCAATCCACCCACAGTATCCGTTTACGGTTGACCAGTATATGCAGTTCGATAATGCGAACAACACTGCTCTTTGCTGCCTTCTGACCATTCTGGCATATCAGCTCTATGATGTGTACATGGACTATAAGTCCGCCACAGAGTTGTGAGATGCACTAGAGCACAAATATGCAAAGGCAGAGGCAGGTTGCTAGCTCTACATGTGTGAGCAATTCTTCAACTTTACCATGGATGAGGCTAAGTACATAGTTGGATAAGCTTATGATCTCCAGCTATTGGTTGGTGAGATTGCGCACTTGGGTTGTGTGTTGCCTCCTAAGTTTGTGGTTGCCGGCATTGTCGCCAAATTTCCTGTTTCTTGGCAGGATTTTGCCACTAGCTTGAAACACAAGAGAGAAGAGATTTCTGTTGAAGATCTCATTGTTGCCCTCAATGTGGAAGAAAAGACAAGAGCAAAAGTTTAAGAACAAGACTTCTGGTCAAAACAATGCAAATTTTATAGAGAAAAAAATTGTTGCAAAGAAGTACAAATCCAACAAATCGAACAAGACAACTAGCTTTAAGAAGAAAACTTAGAAAAATGATATGAAGAATATCACCTGCTTTGTGTGTGGAAAAAACAGTCATATGGCGAAAGACTGTCATTTTCGCAAAAACAGAGATGGTGAACAGTCAAATAAGAATGCTATCAACGTGATCATAGGCGAGGCCTCGACTTCAGGAGGGTATAGTAATTCTCCTGTTGTTTTTTCAACATGTCAATCCACTGATTGGTGGGTTGATACTGGTGCTAATATTCACGTATGTTCTGATATTTCCTTGTTTTCTTCTTACCAGGCAGCAGGACTTCTTCCATCCTAATGGGAAACGGGTTGCATACTTCTGTTCTTGGTGTTAGCACGATGGATCTGAAGCTTACTTCAGGGAAGATTGTCCACTTGAAGAATGTGCAGCATGCTCCTACAATAAATAAGAACCTCGTTAGTGGTTCTGTTCTATGAAAGGACGGCTATAAGCTAGTCTTTGAGTCAAATAAAATTGTAATGTCTAAGTTCGGGAATTTTGTTAGTAAAGGCTATGAGAGTGGAGGCTTGTTCCGCCTAAGTACTTTAGAGTCTTGTTATAATATGAATGCTGCAACTGGTTTAAATAAATGTGAGGCAAATATTTGGCATTCTCGTTTCTGTCATATTGGTTTTGATAATATTGCTTGAATGTCCAGATTAGATTTAATTCCAAAATGTGAAATTATCAAAGGATCAAAGTGTTAGTCATGTGTGCAAGCTAAGCAGCCTCGCAAACCCTTTAAGGGATTAGAGGACAAAAAGAACTTGGCACCATTAGATCTAGTTCATACAGATTTGTGTGAAATGAATGAATTGTTGACAAAAGGAGGCAAAATATATTTTTTAACTTTTATTGATGATGCATCACGCTACTGCTATGCGTATTTGCTAAAAACTAAGGATGAAGCTTTAAACTACTTTAAGACTTATAAAGCCGAGGTTGAGAACCAACTAGAGAAGAAAAAAAAAAAGACTAAGGTCTAATCGTGGAGGAGAGTACATCTCTCATGAATTTTCCTAATTCTATTCTAAGCATGGAATAGTCCATGAATTTACACCACCATATTCACCTCAATCAAATGGGGTAGTTGAGAGGAAAAACCGGACACTAACGAACTTGATTAATGCCATGTTAGATAGTGCTGGTATGCCTAAGACATGGTGGGGGAAGCTATATTGATAGCAACTTTCGTTCTAAACAGAGTAATCACTAAAAAGAGTGATATTACTCCATATGAGGGATGGAAGGGGATAAAACTCAATGTCAATTTTTTGTGAACTTGGGGTTGTTTGGCAAAGGTCAATATACTATTGCAGAAAAAGATAAAGCTTGGACCTAAAACAATCGATTGTATTTTTTTAGGATATACTTATAATAGCACAACCTATAGATTTTTAGTAGTTAAATCAGAAATTCCTGAGATTATTGCTAATACAATAATGGAGTCTAGAGATGCTTCATTCTTTGAGGATTATTTTCCTACGAGAACTGCAGGCATTACTTCACAAACCGAGAATGTTCAAACTGAAAATATTGAAAGTGAGAATAATCAAACTTATGAACTTCCCACCATTTCTGAACCAATATATGATATCTTTGAGGATGATAACAATCTAGTCACAGAAACTCTTCGTAGGAGCAAGAGACAAAAAGGTAGAGAAAACCTTTGGTGAAGACTTTATTGTATACCTCGTGGATGATGTGTCAAAGACCCTTTCAGAGGTTTATAAATCTTCTGATGCTGAGTATTGGAAAGAAGCAGTCCGTAGCGAGATGGACTCTATCATGGCTAACAGGACTTGGGAGATCACTGATCGTCCTATCGGGTGTAAACCTATAGGATATAAGTGGATCTTCAAAAAAAACTAAGGCCTAATGGTACTATTGAGAAGTAGAAGTCAAGGCTTGTGGCCAAGGGTTACACCCAGAAAGAGGGAGAAGATTTCTTTGATACCTATTCTCCTATCGCCAGACTAACCACCATTAGAGTGCTCCTTGCGTTAGCATCTTCCTATGGTCTACATGTCTATCACATGGATGTGAAGACAACTTTTGTTAATGGAGAGTTGGAGGAAGAAATCTATATGGATCAACCGGATGGTTTTGTGATTTTTGGACAGGAAAATAAGGTATGTAGATTATTAAAATCATTATATGGTCTAAAGCAAGCACCTAAACAATGACATAAAAAGTTTGATAAAACTTTGACATTTGTTGGCTTTGTTGTGAATGAAGCTGATAAATGTGTATATTATCGTTATGGTGGGGGGTCAAGGAGTGATCTTGTGCTTGTATGTGGATGGCATACTCATATTTGGAACAAACATTGTCGTAATTGACGAGGTCAATTCTTTCTTATCTCGATGCTTTGATATGAAAGACTTAAGAGAGGCAGATGTTATTCTGAATATTAAATTGATCAAGAATGAGGATGGGATCACTTTGAGCCAATCCCATTATGCTGAGAAAATCTTAAGCCGTTTTGGCTATGAGAATTGTAAAATTTCTCCAACACCCTATGATGCAAGCATTAAGCTTCGAAAGAACTAAGGGTTAGGAAAAGATCAATTAAGATATTCACAAATTATTGGGTCACTTATGTATCTATCTGGTGCCACAAGACCTGACATATCATTTGCTGTGAGCAAATTAAGTCGGTTTACTTCTAACCCAGGAGATGATCACTGGGAGGCACTTGAGAGAGTGTTGCGCTATTTGAGAGGCATAACCTCATATGGAATTCACTATATTAGGCATCCATTTGTATTAGAAGGATATAGTGATTCAAATTGGATCTCTGATGCAAATGAGATCAAAGCTACAAGTGGTTATGTCTTTAACCTAGCAGATGCTGCAGTTTCATGGAGGTCGTGTAAACAGACTATATTGACAAGATCAACCATGGAAGCAGAACTTATAGCACTAGACACAGTTACTGTTGAGGCTGAATGGCTTAGAGAGCTTCTGTTGGGCTTGCCGCTGGTTGAGAAACCAATACCGGCAATCCTAATGTATTGTGATAATCAAACTGTGTTGATTAAGGTTACAAGTACTAAGGATAACATGAAGTCCTCCAGACATGTGAAGCGTAGGCTTAAATCTGTCAAGAAATTGAGGAACTCCGGAGTGATTACTATGAATTATATACGCACTGAGAAAAATCTGGCAGATCCTTTCACAAAGGGGCTAGCATGGAAGACGATTTTCGTTGTGTCTATGGACATGGGAATAAGGCCTATTGGAGTTACAACTCAATAGTAACCCATACCTTCTTGATCGGAGATCCCGTGACTTAGGCAATGGGGAAAACAAGTTGATATTGTAACAAGAGTACATATTCATTGAATCCATGTCCTAATAGACAAATTACTCTCGACTGTATGAAAGGTTGGCATAAAGCCTTAATATATTCTGTTATCCAAATGAGAAAAAGGTATTAGCATGTAGGATACCTAGAAAGAATATACCTACTTGAGCCTAACTGTGAGGTCACAGTTCACGAGAATAGGGCATTCTCTAGAAAGCTCATGAGCAGATGAGGGAGCATGACCAAATAATACTCCGTTTGGGCGTAGTTCTTTAACAACCTAGTATCAGTTGAGATTTCAAGTGAAATTTAATCACGAAAAACCGTGAATTCAAGGCATAGTTCATTCATCAGCTGTGAGAAAATGAATCTTATCATTCTAGGTGCAAGTTCAACCCGTACGGGACTTACACTAAAAGACTAGTATATTAACAGTAGTTCAGCACAATATCTTTGATATCTTTTTTGCTTCTTGCTTTGGGATTAGTGGGGGATTGTTGGAAATTAGCCTATATGAGTGAGGCTCATTTTCTATAATTTCAAAGCATATATGGTTTAGTACCATATTACTAAGGCAAGGTGGAGGCGACCAACATATAAGGTGGAGTCTTTGTCACTTATTGAAACATGTGGCAGATGGATGAGGGTGGTATGGGGAGGGATTTGGCTAAACACACACTCGCGCGCACGTACGCGCACGCGCATTCGCGTATTTTCACGTGAAAAATCTCGTGACTTGTGACTTGCGACGCGCGACCGTGCCGTGATGCGGCGCACCACTTGGCAGACTAAGTCCACCTTATTTTTACTGAACCATGCATCTCTCTCTTTCTCTCTGTTTGAATGAGATTCAAATGTTTGAATTTGAGGCTTTATTGAGTGATGATGACAGACAGTTTACCAATTGGTAAATGTCTGGTTAAGTGTGTCAGTTACCAGTGGGTAAATGGCTGGTTAAGTGTGTCAGTTACCGATAGGTAAATGACTATTTAATCAGTCAGTTCACAGTCTGCATCTCTATATATATGGCTGGAGACGTCTAGAGCATAGTGTGAAGAACTACTGCCTCCATTCCTTCTTTCCGTTTTTCTACAAACCTGTGTTGTTGTATTGCGCCGTCTAAACCTCGTCGAGTCTTCTTCTTGGCTTGCACCGTGAAGAAGAGAAGCGGTATCTCCGAGCTGTTGCTGCCGTGAAGACCTGCACGGGGGGCGGCAATAAGGTTTCTGGGCTGCGCACATCTGTGTGACCACTCACTTCACTTTCTGCACTGCATCGAGCCCGCGTCTGCGCTGCTTCCTGTTCTTCATCGAACTCACCAGTAAGTCTTTCGTGTGAATGATTGACTTGTTTACATTCTGTTTTGTATATATTGTGAAGTACAATGAGTTGCCTGCTGTTAGTACTGATTTTTGTATCATTGGTCTTTTGTAATATCTGTCTTCTATTAAAATCTAGAATTAAAATATTACCCTCATTTTTAACACCCAATGCCAAAGCGTGAGATGACGGGGACGATAAACATCATTCATAGACAGCTGATTTGTTCCCGAGCAATGAACATAAGCAATAAGGCAAGAAACTCTCCCAGCTAAATTTCTAGGGCTGCAGTTTCACCCTACACACACAATAAATCAAGGAGTTGTAAGCTATCCTTTGCAATTTGTATTTCATCAAACATGTTGATGGCATGAGAGAGGCGGAGAGACGGCTTGGACATCAGTATTGTGGACACATGACAGCCGAGTGAGGGTTTCTGGAGTAGCGGAAGGAGCCTCGTAGCCTTCGATGTGGCAGCTCTTTTGCAGTGGCCAATGCAGTCAACGCTGGCGCTGAGGCATCCATCTTGAAAAATTACAGGCAAGCAGGAGAGATACATATTTGGGTAAACTAGTAAACAAGCAAAGGGTCAGATAGCACAGGGTGTAAGAATTGAAAGCTTTGGGCACATGCTTCATCAGAATTCAGAACGTGTTGCCAACATGCAAAAACACAATCAGTTGGATTTATTTCACCTACTGAAAACAGTGCGATGAACTTGACGCCATGCCCTTAAACACCTATACAGAAAGCTGTTTGGCAACTCGAAACTGAGCTAGCTTTTCAGCAGCTTTTAACTAACAACAGAAAGCAGGCTGCCAGCCAAACAATATTGTGGGTGACGACAGATCAAAGATGATCTAGCAATTTAGCTCTTGAAGCAGCAACCACACAATACCGGTTGTCTGTCATACATTATACATGGAAGGAATTATCATAGCCATTATGCAGATCAAGAATCTTTTGCAATGCTGCAGGTTCTTGTGCTCGACAGCGTGGAGGAAGAAGTTTTGCAAAACGGCGTCGAGCGCGCCGCTATGGGATACGCGGAAACGGCGGCGGCAGCGGATGGGAAGGGGTCGGCGGTTGCGCGTCCGCGACGAGGCAGCCGACGACTAGACAAAGACCAGAGGATGTTTGGGCTTGGGCCGGCTAGGCTCGGACCGTCCGAAAAATGCATTGTTGCATTGGGCAAATCTAAAATTCTAAACACCATACATCAATATAAATAAGATGATTTCCCCTTTGATAAATCAATTATAGGCAAGGTTTAAAGTTAAACAAAAGAATAAACTGCATATACCATTATCGCAGTTCCGGATTTTATTTATTTATTGGTTCTGGTAGGCGTGAAAACGAATCCAACACCGTAAAAGTCGTATAAAGTGCCTACAATTTTCTAAACAAATTTGAAAGACAAAATGTAGAGGATATTAATGTTCGCATATCCATTTTGACTTTCAATTGGATATGCATTTTTCTTGTTTATAGGATAGTTATCTGATACAGATTATATGAAGCGGATATTGCTCTTCCCATGTCCTAATTGAAATACGAATTGAATCCAAAAAATTAACAACCTACGCAGAATTATTTTTTAATACTACATCAAATCGGGAAGATATCGATCTGACAGTTTTAGGCTAAGTTGTTAACAATGTATATTGTTTAATGTGACATTTGTGGCTAGCTAGGCTCACGTTTTGAATACGACATCAAATCGGGAAGATATCGATCTGACACTTTTAGGCTAAGTTGTTAATTAACAACGTATATTGTTTAATGTGACATTTGTGGCTAGCTAGGCTCACACTTGTTTTCCTTTCGTTACTCATGATGTTTTTGGTTTCTACATAACTTGCAAAAAGAAGGGGAAATGCATTGGTTTCATCGTTTAGCTTATCTTGCATTCAACTCACATATCTGTCTCGCATGCATATATAATGAAACTGATAAAAAAACTTTAGACCATGTTTAGAACATGGGAATTTCACATGATTTTTGTAGGAATTTCACGAGTTACAGTTCAATTCCCTCATAAAATAAAGAAGAAGAAAAAACCGTTTTTCAAACGGGCCCAAATGTTCAACAAGGATACTAACATATATAAATCACTTACTTTTCCTAAGAAAAGTCAACAACTAACATAAATCAATACTTTTCCTAAGAAAAGTCAACAACTAACATCAATGTCAACACGTCACTCATGCCAGAAAATACAGCTACAAATAAATAAAAAGACATTTTTCGAAACACAAATAAAAAGACATTATTACATGAATTAATTGTAGAATTTCTTTGTGGGGCTGCGAGTGCACTGCCCACAAGGCAGCGGACAGGAGGTAGTGGCTGAGGAATTTCCTTTCGTATTGGGCGGCTGCAGCCTGCGTGACAGATGGGATTATCGCTTTTCCAGCTCGCAGCAACCTCTGATTAATCGCTTCAAAGCAGGAAAAAAAACGTTTGTTGTATTAATCAACTACTCCTCCCATTCTATTGTCAGACCACACGCGTGATGGCAAATTGGTACGGCCGGGTAGATTCTTCGCACGATCACCACATGTATTATAGAATATATAGATGATTCATGATTGGGTTGTGAGAGCCAGGATGATTCGCCGTTTCTTCTTCTTGTTTTTTTTTCAAAAAAATTTATTTCTGCGAAGGGATTCACCATTTATTCTTGATTTGCATTTCTTGCTGTCCATTTTTGCTTGATTTCATGCTTATAGCGTGTAATCTATAATCTAACCATATCTCTCATGGGCGCAATGATATATACATACAAATATTTGATCGGTGGCAGAATATATTATTAAGCAATGCATGTGTAAATCATAGTTAAGATTAAGGACGTAAAATTACTGGCGATTGGGTTTTCATGTTTGCAAGGCATTTCCCTTTTATTTGCACTCATACTACCTTGGATATGTTTGTAACCACCGAATCTGCGAAAAGAAAATAATCACACTTTTTATTTGCACTCACACCTAGGATATGTTTGTAACCACCGAATCTGCGAAAAGAAAATAATCACACATGCGAATCATGAGGAAATTAAGTGAAATTCGATGGTAGGAACATACCAAAGGTTCATTGCAAAACCAAACAAAAATGCATTGAGACGACTAGATTAAAAAATAATTAAAAATATGCAAGGAAAAATATCATAAAACCCTAAAAATAATATCCAATTTTTTTTGTGCCACTAAAAATAATAGCCGGTTGGTGCAGACAGTGGGGTTCTCTGTCTATTGGAGTTGCTTGTCCTGTACCGAAGTACTGAACTTGTCATGCATGGTTTGATTGGCATGTTTGTTTGTCAGCCAACCTCACTGCTGCCATAACTACAGATAAAGACTAGGGAAATTATAGTTTTATCGATGGAACTGTCAGATAGAATAATAGATTAGTGTACCTCTTGGATAGAGATCAGTATGGAGTCTTCTTTAGGCAAAGTTGTTATTATATTAAGCACAAGAAAACATGCATGTTGCTTCTTGCAAGATTGATGTATTGAAAATAGATTTGTTGAACTAGCTAGGCTCTTGTTGAGATGATAACATCAGTATAGGAGAGCAAGATATGTCAGCTGAAAATCAGATCAAACCAGAAGGCATTCTTTAGATTTGGTTAGTTTGATTGATTCCATCAATTTCCATTACAAAATTAGGTTTCAATCAAAGTTACATATCATTGCAAGCTATCATTTTGTATGAAAAAAAAAATGACACTAGGAGTTGCATTGCCTGATTGGCCTTGACTCCTTGAGCTAAAAAAATGATCAGAGGCGTATTCTCAGTGTAGCAATTAACCACAACAATAGGTTTGGCCATTTTTTTATGAAAGAAACTGCGATGGTCCTAGGTGTGACTGGAAAGTATTGTAACCAAGAACATGTGTTTCATGTTGGATATGGTATTGCAGTAGTAATTTTCTACTCCCTTCGCAAGGGATGGTAGACGTCATGGAGAAGTCAGGAGAACATATCATATACTTCCCACGCTTTAGGTACTCTCTCATACTCCCCCTCTTCAAAATACAATGTATAGTGATAAAAATTCCAAAACATTTTATAGCATTGACACAAAATCAATCTATCAAGCCCCAAAATTTCAAATGTAAATTCGATATAGACACTGAAAAACAAAAAGAACAAATTTTGTTGAAAAGGAAATAAAAAGGAAAAAGACAAAAGATAAAAGTCACTATTAGCTGTTTTTTTTTTGTTTCTGCTAATGCAAGTCATGATTTTCTTTGTAGAATACTCGGCTGTATCACAACCTATCTAACTACTTTTTTTCAGAATTTTTCATGACTAGTTGCATAGTGTTTTGATTAAGGGGAGTCTTGGAAAGTACATCAACTCCAAACTACATGAATGTCTAATGAAATGGAGACCATAACCATAAGTACTCTACTACAAAGCTTTAAAAGAACATGTAGGTCTTGTGTGATTTACGTTTTTCTTTTGTAAAATGTCAAAAGAGAAAACTGTATCATCGAGCAAGGTATCCTCGAATCCTAGTGCCATGTGAGTGGTGAGACCTAGAATCCAATGAACTCCTAGCAACAATGTGTTGTTAGAAACTAAAGGTACTCCCAATGCTCCAATCTAGACCGTTTCTAGGGGTGTGTGTGTAGGAAGGAGGGTAATGTGGAGAGGGAATTGAAGAGAAGAGAGAGGGAGAGAAAATTGGGCACGTAGACCAACAAGCAAGAAACAACAAAAACTTACATTGGGGAGGAGAGTTGTATCTATCTACACTATTACTAGGGCCGCAACGTTAACGTGGCCTGTGAGGACCCGGAATATTTAACTAGTAACACTTAACCTCCAAATGGTTCTAGCATTACTAATTAAACATTCTAAGCCTCGATGGACATATGCTTCCCAGAATTACAGCATATGCACATCATCACAAAATTACACATCATTTTCATACACCAAACATCACTAAGTTCAACAATGACATACATAAAGTAAAGTTATTACAAAAGAGCCGACCGGCCAAATAGAACAATATACAAGAAAGACAGTGGAAGCAAAGGTGCCATAAGATGGCTAGAACAAAAGTCGTAGGTTAGCCAACATAACCCACAAGGCAACCGACCGGCCGCCAAGCTAGTCGCCCATAGCTACCACAACAAAGCTCACAAAAGTGAGGCCCTCGAGCTCACCTTCTTCCTCTGCAACAAATACATTTAAGCAAGATAGCCGAGTACACAAAGGTACTCAAGGTGCGTGTGGAATAGCGGACTTATTCATAAACTACATGCAAACTCATTTAGGTGGAGGTTGTATGTCTCATTTACATAAAGCCAACTTTATTTGCAATAATGTAATACATTTAAAAGCAAGTTTGCAAATCTATTTTGTTGTCAACATAAACGCGTAATAAAGATACATACAAGTAACCACAGGAAGTGACTATCCCAATAGCCACCACAACATAGCACTAATCCCGATTCGTACCACCCATCAAGTTTTAATTAAAAGGTTGTAGTCTAACTCTTGAAAGACCTTGCCAAGCGTGTCCATAACCTAGGGCGAGGCTATTCGAATAGTTTTAACCTGCAGGGTGTACCAATGTACCCACACTTGCATCGCCTTTAAGCCACCAAGCACACTTAGAAGGTATGCCGCAAGGCTAAGTCATCTGAGCGCTTTCCAATATTGTGCATTGACTACGAGCCGCTCATATGTATAGAAACCCATACGCTTATATTGCAAGCCGAAAGACAACAAATCCCATCACGGGTGAATTCTTTCGGACACTACAATGCTCCCAACACCATCCCTCCTGCGACTCCCTGCGACCCGAAGCCAATACACGCCAAAGTACTAAGTCAAGAGAGGTCTCATACCCTCTAGTGTGGTTAGCACGCTAAAATGCTTGGTTTAGTGTAACAAGATGTTCGGTCCTTGTTGACCCGGGCACCATTCCAATCACACCCAAAATTACACCATCTTACCATTGTGCCCAAGTCTAAATCATTTTATTTTCAGTTTTAGTTTTCATAAGTAGACATGGCACAAAGCTTAAATCATAAGAGATAATGAGTTTTATGTGATCAAGGTTATCGACAAGTCGATAACCGCCCATTTCTACCGGAAGCTAAGCATGGCTAAGCAATCTATTCGCAACTACTAAGTGACAAGAGCTCATCCGCGAACTCTAAATCACAGCAATAACCTAGGCTCAATGGTAGTAAAGGATAATCATATGCCTAAGAAAATGCATCTACTAGGTCAACTATCGACAATAGTTTAACACAAAGTAGCAATGTATACATAGAATTTGTAACCAACATAAATACTTAAAATACTGGGATTAACATAATCAAACTGCTTGTCTTGCTGGGATTGGTCTTGCTGCAGAGGGGAGTGATCAGGTTCAAAGTTTTCTTCGGAACCTAACGCGAAAAGGCGATAAAACCAATAAGAACGAAGAACACCAAAAGGAACTCAACAAAGAAAGAACATCCAAATCCAATGAAATTTCTCTGCAGCTAGAGGTTGATTTTAGACAATTTTAGAAACAAGAAACACTTCATTTGGACTTAGTATGAAAAATTTATGGCCAAATTAAATTCTCTCAACTGAAAAATCCTAATTAAATTAATTAGAGTTCTTGTTTATGGCGAAAATTTCTAGAATGATCTGGAACTTGAAATTTTTATGGTAGGTAGATATGGTTATCCTAACAACAAGAAAACTGAGTTTGCACAAATTGGAGTTATAATGAATTAGTTATGATTTTTCTAAGTTCTAAAACTAGCATATATCATTTCTCAGGAACATAAATAAAGACAAGGCCTAGTTCATATTAAAGCATGTCTACAGACCAATTTTACCAAGTTGAGTTGCTCAGTAAGGATTTACAGAGAAGAAGTTATGCAATTAACACATTTTCAATGAATTTCTAAACAACCATTTCATATTAACAAGATCATATAGTTAAAGTCATTTTCTACTATATAACAGTGCCTAAATTTATTCTCAGATTAAAGTTCATACTATAAATGAGCTACAAAGAATGGAATCATTCAAAAGGAATTAAAATGACAAAGTTATGCACTTTTGAAATTTGAAACATTAAAGGACTTAGGAAATTTGAGCTCTCGGGAGGTCCAACTGAACTGAAGGAAAAATGAGAGGTCGTGGGCCGTTGATCTTGCATCGCAGGTCACGAACCTCGAAGCACACGCAAGACGGAAGACCTCCTCCCGCATTGGGAGGTGCGGACCGTTGAGATCGATCCAACGGCCACGACCGGTGCATGCACAACAGACGCAAAGGAGGTCCTCGCGCCTACGAGGTCGTGGACCGTCGGATCGAGATCCGTGGTCCCGAGCACTAGGGGAGGTCCTAAGGCTTTACATCCAAGGAAGGAGGTCGGGCGGCTGGATCTCACGGGAGGTCCCAACGGTCTAGATCTACGGAGGAGGTCTAGCCTGTTAGATCTAAATCTAACGGTTTAGACCGGAGGAGGAGGTCCTAACGCTACGGATCCAAAGGAGGAGGTCCTAGACGGTCAAGATCTCCGGGGAGGTCTTGATCGGCGAGATTTACACGAGAGGTCTTGGATGGCCAAGATCTACTCGGGAGGTCCTAGCGATAGTGTTTTAACCGGAGGAGATCTCGGGCGGTTCGGATCGTGCCTAGGGAGGTCCCGAGCAGTTCGGATCGATGCGGAGGAGGTCCGAGCGCTAAGGATTTGACAAAATGAGATCTAACGCTCGGATCTAAACCGGGAGGTCGTGAGCGGCTAGGATTAAGCCTAAGAGGTCTGGCGGGGTTTTCTTTGTAAAAGGCCAGGTGGCTTTTTTACAAAGAGGACCTCGAGGTGGTCTTTGCAAAATGACCGAGGAGGTCTTTGCAAAGAGGACCTCGGTGGAGGTCCAGGGTGGTTTTGGCAAAATGACCCAGAGGAGGTCCTTTTGCGCAGGAGTGGTCCTAGCGGCTAGGATTTAACCGGGGTGGTCCTAGACGGTTAGGATCAACCCTAGGGGAGGTCCTGGCACTAAGAGTTTTCACATACTAGGATCTAATGGCTAAGAGCTAATCCTAGGAGGTCTTTTAACGGCGGAGAACGCTCTAGGAGGTCTTGGGACTTAGAAATTTCATGAAACCCAAGCTGCGGCCGATCTGACTGAGGGTGGTCTTAACGGCCAAGATTAAACGAGGGGGAGGTCTTACACTTAAGGGTTTTCACGGGAAAGATCTAAAGGTCCAGATCTAGCCCTAGGGAGGTCTTAGACGGCCACGATGAACCCGAGGAGGTCCAATGACTTGACAAAAACGCGACAAGGTCAGAGCTCGGCGGTGAGCTCGCCGCACGCCGCCGACGACCAAGCCGCGCGCGCGAACCAAAGCCACCAAAACGAAGCTAAAGGTATTGCGAACCTATCGGAGGTGCTCTCGACGGCGGCGACGGCCTTGAACGCCGGCGAGCCGGAGCGAGGCGGAGGACAGGTTTTCGGCAAAATCCGAAAACGGTGAAATCGAGCGTTACGAGCTAAGCTACTAAAACCTAGAGCTCTAAGGGACTAAGACGAACTCACCCGAGTGTAGGGAAGGTCCAGAGGAAGCCAGAGGAGAGGAGGAAGCCGAAGGAGACGCTCCGGTGACCAGGAACTTTGCCGGAGACGAGGAAGGAAGTGGTCCCGACCACGAACAGCTCCCCAACTCGTCCACCCCTGCGATGGTTAACCACAGAAGGTTAGAGAAGTCTCAAGGTGATCAAGATGACAAAGTGACAGCTAAGAATTTCGCTGGAACCACTGGAGCTCGAGGCCTTCAAAGAGCTCCAAAGCCGAGAATGGTGGCAGAGAGAGGGTGTGTTCTTAGGTGTTTGAGTTTGGGAACCAGCTCAACTGAGGGAGCTCAAGCACCACAAGAACGGAGAAGAAAAAGGAGAAGGGAGGTTTCAGGCTATTCATAGCCTGGAAGCTTGGCAATGGCATGGGCAAGTTCACTGTGAACAATGTCCATGCCCACCAAAAGCACGCATGGTAGGTAGCGAGGCAGGTGGTGGAGACTTTGGAGGTTAAAGCCGATGGCAATAAATGCATGGCAAAGAAAGAGCCGTTGACAAGAGGCAAAGGTGACATCTCACGCCCAATCGCTCGGTCCTCGACACCGATCGCAGTCTTGAAAAATCATGACGACTGAATTCGAGGATGTCAAGAGGAAGAAGAACAGAGTCGAGGGGAGGTCTGGGCGATCCCGATTTGCATGGGGTGGTCCGGACGTCCCGGATCATCCGAAAGAGCAGGAGGTCCGAGCGCGCAGGGAGGTCCAGGGGAGGTCGTGGGCGTCGGATTCAAATCCAACGGCTCACACACGCGCGCCCGAGTGCGGTTGAGTGGACTGGGTCCAACCGTGTCGGTTGAGTTGGGCTCGGGCTCGAGCCCGAGTCTGACCCAAACCAGATTCGATTTTTCTGGTTTTTGAGAAGGCTGACATTTGGAGAATTGTTTGAGGTAGCAAAAGAACTCCAAAAATTATGAAATTTTTACAGGAGATTGCTAGCTGAGGGATTGACCTTGAATAAAATTTTCAGAGGTTTTGGTGCCGTGGATATTCCTCCAAAAATTTACCAAGGTACTGGTCCAAGGTTTGACCAGATTTAGAATTGGGTTAACTTTCCTCCAACAGCATTCAAACAATTTCTAAAAATTGTGGAATTTTTCAGAGGATTCACAAGCCAACCCAAGAATTTAGGAAAAATATTTCCAGAAGATTATCACAAGATGGAACAAGAATGTTTTTGAAGGATCAAGATTTGGATCAAAGACTTGTGACTTTGTATTTCCATAACCGCTTGTACAATAGTTGTTCAGTACAAACAGGAAATACAAGATGTAAGAAAAAGTTTTAATTTCTACTCATTTTCTTACATTTGAAATACAAGCCTAAAATTAGGATGTTACATGGCCATAGCTGTAGGGCAGCCAAGCTTGTCGTTGTTGTGCATCACCATCATCGTGCATCGGTGTCGAGCACTACTACAAAACATGTTATACTAGACGCCTTATCATAGACGGTTCATGTGGAATTGTCTGTGTTGTAATTATCACATACGGTTTTTAATAAGAACCATATGTGCTATGTAACGATGGCTAGAACCAATTAGAATCGTCTGTGATATGTAATTATCACAAACGGTTTTTAATTAGAATCATTTGTGATAATTCACAGACGGTTCTTCACAAGAACCATATGTGATAATTGCAGACTTCACAGACGGTGTTTAATTAGAACCGTCTGTGATAAATCACAGATGGTTCTTTAATGGAACCTTCTATGATAATTGCAGGTGTCATAGATGGTGTTTAATTAGAACCGTCTGTGATAATTCACAGACACTTCCAACCACGAACCGTCTGTGCTATGTTCAACACGCCGGAGTCGGCGCGATGCATCTCTTCGTCTTGCGCGCCGACGTTACGTGCGATGCGTCTCTTCGTCTCGTGCGCCGATAGTTTTATAAGAATGATCATCGGCCACCGAAGATGAATCCCCACATCGCTCTAATCTCTTTCGCACCCTCCATCAACAACTAGTAGAGTGAAAAAAAAACAATGGCTCCCTGGTACTCTTCTTCCCTGACGTCGGTGTTGATGGCCTACTTAGCCATTTTGTACGAGCACCTCGCCAGCCGTACGCTGGCGAATGCTACGGGAGGACACTGTTTGAATAGTGTCTTCCCTCCTCCACCAGAGGTTATGCCGGAGCATGTGATGGCTACAATCTACCGCCTTGACATCCTCCTCTGCCATGTCTTCCGAGTAGTCTCCCTCTTCCAGCGAGCTAGCCTTGCCATCAACGTAGTCCTCGAGGAAGACGTTGCACATCTCCAGGAGGATTATCGTCGCTTGGACTCTGACATTGAGATGGCGACCGATCGAGTAGACCATGTCGAGACCCCTAAAACGAGGGAAGAGAGTCTCTGGGCGTATTTCCACTTGGTCCTTGAGTCGGAGCGTCTTTGGGCAACTCTCCAACCAGCGCGTCAACGAGTGGACATGTTTCGAGGAACCTCCACTGACCTCGAACCCTCTAATGCCTACCACGTTGCCTACAAAGAATTGAAGACGAAGATAGTCGTCTACCTGGGCCGTAGGAAACAAGTTGAACTTTTTTATTTCTACTTTTTTTAAGAAAATCTTTTGTCCGAAGCAACTAGCCACGATGTCTGGTCATATGTAAATACAAAAATTGATTAAAAAATCCAGTTTGAAGTTAAGTTACTGTCTAGGTTGAACTTGTTTACTGAATAACGTGTTTATCTTACTATCTTTTATGTCTATGGTGAAAAACAAGTTATGCATATTAATTTACTCCTGATACTAGTAGCGAAAAAAAACATAACATTTTTTTAGAAATGGAAGGAACTATCATAGGCGATTTAGTGGAACAAACTGTTTTTGATATTTATCACAGACGGATGTAAAATACTACAATCTGTGATATATAATTGTCATAGATGGTCGTATGTGATTTTTATCACAGACGGTTGTAAAATACTATAGTCTGTGATATATAATTACCACAGATGGTTATTAAAAAGAATCATCTGTGATATGTATTTATCACAAACGGTTTGTGGTTAGAACCATCTGTGATATGTTCAAGCCACTTTGGCTCCCGCGGATGCGTCTCTTTGTCTCACGTGCCGACGTTACGATGTGTCTCTTCGTCTCAATTTGTGATACGTTTTAAAAAAATAATCATCTGCCACTGAAGATGAATCCCCACATAGTTCTACTCGCTTTCGCTCCCTCCATCAACAGTAGAGTTAAAAAAACTCACTACGGTTGAAAACTCACAGACCGTCGCACGCCATGGTGAGCACGGGGAGCATGACGATGAGGGCCAAAGCTAGGAGGTTGATGATCATCGTCGCTCTTCCTCACAATGTTGTTGTCAACATCATCAGCCTAGTGGTCGTGAGCTCTCCTCTACTAATGGCTGACCTATGCGGCCTACGAGCCACATGCAAGGTCATGTACAAGGCGTCTAAGAAGCATGTCATGGGGAGGCGCGTGGCGCTGGAGCGAGAGGAGGTGATGAAGTGGCTAGACAACGAGCACTACCTCGCCGTCATCAACCACCTGGCCGACGCTAGCAACCCAGAGGCCTACTTCATCGTCGGCCTCACACTCGTCTTTGCACACCAGGACATGCAGCGTAGACTCGTGTGCCTCGAACAGAGGCCGTCGGTAGCCATAATGTAGCGGCCTACGTGCTCGACCTCCTCCTATACACGGCTGGCGAGGCGCGCGACGTTGGGATGCACTATATCAACCAGGTTGTAACATCCCAATTTTGGACTTCTGTTTCAAATGTAAGAAAATGAGTAGAAATTAAAACTTTTTCTTGCATCATGTACTTCCTGTATGTTCTAAACAATTCTGTACAAGAATTATGGAAATACAAAGTCACAAGTCTTGTGATCCAAAACCTTGTCTCCCAAAAACAATTATGTCAAATCTTTTGATCATCTCCTGGAAATATTTTCCCTAAGTTCTAGGGATGGTATGTGACCCCTCTGAAAAATTTCACAATTTTTAGAAAATGTTTGAATATTTTAGAGGGCAGTCAAACCTGATTGACTTTCAGTCAAACCCTAAACCAGAACCTTGCAGAATTTTTGGAGAAAAATGCACTGCATCAAAACCTCTGCGAATTTTACATAAGGTTAATATCTAAGTTAGCAAGCTCCTGTAAACATTTCAGAATTTTTGGAGTTGTTTTGTTACCTCAAATAAATCCTCATAGTCTCAGTTCAAGTTTAAAAGCCAAATCTGGTTTGTACTGTTCATCGGGTCCAAGTCAGACTCGGGCTCGAGTCATATGATCTGGTCGAGTCAACTAAAGCGCACCCGACCCCCTTTATAAACCCGCGCTGTTTCTGATCGTTTGATCTGGATCTAACGACCCCGAGCGATTGGGCCGTTCGGACCGCCGCGAAGAGCCCACTCGTTTGGATCATTGGATCAAAATATAACGGTCTAAAATAAGTGTGCTGATCGGGTCACCCGAAGGGCGCATCTAATCTCAGGCATCTGTTTCTGATCCTAGGGTTCCCGATCTCCTCCATTGATATTTAAAACCTAAAAGGCTGGGGCGATCTCAGTCGTCCACGATCAATCCAACGGCCCGAAATTGCCCAAGTGCGATTTGAGTCATCTCCTACCACCAGACGTGTGTGAACAGTAGCTAGGGCATGGGGATGTCATTTCATGCTCCCTACAGCCGCCCCTAGCCAACATTAGGGTTGTGAGAGGTGCTTTCGGCCATACCATACCCAACACCATCATTTTCACCCTTTTTGCTTTCGGCCGTGTCTTGAGCTTTGCACCATGTCTCCCGAAAAGCTCTTGGTCCAAACCCTAATGCTTTCAAAGCTTTATAAGCACCCTCAATACCTCCTGGTCTCTCTTTACACTACCATTGAGCTCCATTTTCAATTTTGGAGCTTAACACCTCAAAACCGATAATCCACCATTGTTGACCCGTGGAGCTCCATTGGTGACTTGGTGTTCTAGTGGTTCTTCATATTTCTCTTCACCATTATTATCTCCTTGCTATTTTGAACATATCCCCTCACTCAATTTTGGATTTGATTCTCATGAATTGTTCAATTTGGTGTTTGTTCAAATTCAGCCGATTTTGGTCATCTTCTTCCTCAGCTCAGGTGAGTGCTCTGTTTTCAAATTATTCGCTCAGGTAGCTTCTATGGACTATAATGAAGCTATATTGATGCTTTGGTACCACTCATTTTGCTCAGGGGGCACTTTTCCGACCTTCTTCCCCAACCCCGGCAAGCCTCCACCGTGGACAAGCTTCCCCGGCCATCTCTGAAGCTTCTCTCTATCAAGGTAGCTTCTTATTAGTCCCTAGAGGCCTTGGCACACGCTTCTTTGGACTGCAGCGAGCTTTTTGCTATTTTCAAGGTTGCAGTAAAAAGCTCCATTTTTGTTTTCCGGCTAGCCAGCGTTCTGGTCCCTCACCGTCGGCAAGGTGGCCACCATTAGGTCCGTGATGTTATTGCGATTCCATTTCAATGATTGGTTGGCACCGCCGCGGCCAGAGTCGCCGGCGGCAAGCCGTTGAGTGCGCTCGGAACTTTGACGGTGTAATCGCCCGTTTTCATCATTTAATTAGGACACAGTTAATACCCAATCATTGCTAATCATTTGGAGTATTAATGATGTCTTAAGCCGTGTCCATTGAGTCACTGACATGCGGCCCCACATGTCAGCGCATCATTTTGAACTTCGATCAAAGGTCGCCGTCCATTTTGCGATCTGTAGCTCAGATCAAGTGGGCCGTTCGGGTCACCCGATCCTCCCATCATCGTGGGTCGTCCGTTCTCCGATCTGTGGCTGAGATCGATGTTTCGTTCGCGAGGTCGGAACAGCCCCCGCTCGTGGCCTTCCGATCTCAGATCGACGGTAGATATGAGTTGGGCCGTTTGGGTCGCCTTCGCGCACCCCTTGCGCGCGCCGTTTGATTCCAGATCGATGGCCGTGGTGCGCCCACGTTATAACTTATCGTTTAGGTTATCTGGATTTGATAAGTAATTTTTCTGCAACTAGAAATTGTGCAGAAACTTTAGAAATTCATAATAAATTCATTTTAAACCCTTTTTAGTTGTTTCCAACTGTAATAATTTTGTATTGAACTAAAGTTTTATTTAAAAATGCTTTAACCATGTTTATGTAATAAAAATTCCTGTAAGTGCAAGAAACTTGATTTCTGCCGTTTTTGGTTTTTCCAGAAATTAAATGAAATCTTATAAAATGCATATCTTGCTCGGTATATATCCAAAAGGGGTGTTTTCAACTTTGATAAATTTTTTATTAACCAAATTTTAATATAAAAATGATTGTAGGCCCAGGATAGCACCAGAAATATTAATTAATGACTTTGACCCTATTTTCAGCATTTAGAAATTCTGTAAATCTTATAAAAGACACGAGTAATTCCCTGTAAATCAAAAATATGTAAACCTAATGCTGGAAAATCCCTTTGTTAACATACTTCAATATGAAATAGGTTTTGCTCATGGTTTTACTTCTGAAAATTGAATTGTGCTAGTTGCACAACTTAGAAAAATCATAATTAAATTATTATAACTCCAAATTTAGTAAACTCAACTATGCTATGTTTAGGATAACATATACTACCTACCATAAAAATTTTAGGTTCTAGATCATTCTAGAAATTTTCGCCATGAACAGTACCAGTAATTAATTTAGGGAATTAATAGGCTAAGAGAACTAATTTTAACTATAACTTTTTCATACTTAGTCCAAATAAAGTAATTCTTATTTCTAAAATTATACCCTTGCTGTTGGGTATATTTCATAAGATTTGGATGTCTTTTGTTGTTGAGTTTGTTTTGGTGTTCTTCGTTTTTATTGGAATTTCTCGTTCTTTCGATAGGTTCCAACGTGCGCGTTGATTCCGTGAGTGATCCTCTGCAGCAAATTGAGCAACTTCAACAAGGCAAGCAGTTTGATCATATCCAGTTCATTCCCATTATTTTCAAGTCTAATACTTTGTTTACGAATTGTATGTATGCATGCTTTTGTGTCAAAGTTAATTTTATCGATTAGAGGTAGTTAATCCCATTGCATTGTTGCCCTGAAATTATTCACCCCTGCCACCGCCATAGGTTATTATCCTCACCGGTGAATTAGAGCTCGGTGAATGATTTATGATCTTTTTATTGCCTTTGCGATATGATGCTTAGCAATGCTTAGTTACCGGTAGAATTGGGCGGTTATCGACGTAGTCGATAACCTTGATCACACAAACTTATTATGACTCTATGTTTCAACCCTTGTGCTATGTTTATTTGTGAAAACTAGAAATGAAAACAAAATGATTTGGACTTGGGCACAATGGTAAGATGGTGTGCTTTTGGGTGTGACTGGAATGGTGCCCGAGTCATTAAGGACCGAGTTACTTGCGCCACCGTACTGAGCATTTTTGTGTGCTAACCACACTAGAGGGTATGGGACCTCTCTTGACTTAGTACTTTGGCGTGTGTTAGCTACGAGTCGCAGGTGGGCGTGTGTGTGTTGTGTTGTGGTAAAATGAGGGGGTTTATGTGTGAAGCATTGTAGTTGTCCGGAAGCTTTACCCCTATAGGGTAGTTGACTTTCGGCTTTACAATGTAAGCGTATGGACTTCGGTCCATACGAGCGACTTGTAGTTGATACACAATATTGGAAATGTCTTGTTAGACTTAGCCGTGCCTGCATACCAAAGGAAGTATGCTAACCGTGGCTGGTGGAAAGGCGGTCTGAAGTGTGGGTACATTGGTACACCCCTGCAGGGTTAAAACTATTCGAATAGCCTTGTCCTAGGTTATGGACACACTCGGATACGCCCCGTGAGAACTAGACTACAACATTTAATTAAAACTTGATGGGTTTGTATGAATGGATGTTCATACTATTGTTGTGGTGACTATTGGGTTAGTCACTTCCAGGTTGTCTTTATTGTTGTTATTATTATTGTATCGCTGTTATTTCAACAATTACAAACAGTTTGTCAAATTGCTTTGAATCTATTACAATATTGCAAATGAAAACTTGATTTATGCTAAAAGTAAGTCCAGAGCCCCCTCCACTTAAATAAAGCTTGCATATAGTTAATTATAGGTATGTTATCCTTACACGTCAGTCTTGCGAGTACATCATTGTACTCAGTTGTTTTGCTTAATGTTTATGTTGTAGAGGAAAAAGGTGAGCCCCAAGGGTTTCCTTTTTTGAGATGTGCTGCGGGTTTGACGACTAGCTTGGCGGCCCGGTTAGTTGCCTTGTGGGTAAAGGCACACTAATTGGCTTTTGTTTATCGCCATCTTATGACACTTTTGCTTCCGCTGTTTACTTAGTTATTTGTATGTCATTTGGCCGGTCGGCCCTCTTTTGTAATAACTTTATATTATGTATGTCTTCTGGTTTGTCGCTTGCTTCGGTTCTATGTGAATGAATGGAATTGGTGCATGATTTTGTGAAGGGGTGTGTATACTGCATGGAAGTATACATATCTCGAGGCTTGGTTTATTTGATTTGTGATGCTAGGACCAAGTGGATGGTTAAGCATTACAAGCCAAATAAACTGGGGTCCTCACACAGGTTGAGAGCGAGCGGCCAGCGGTGGGTGCTAGATAGCCAAGAGGACCAACCGGGAGTGCAAGTGTTACCGGAGGCTCACTGCGGACGTGGTCCAGCAGGCGACGTAGAGTAAGATGGCCGAGCTATAGGGCCAGGTTTTGACGCTGCCGGAGGACGACCACCGGTGCCCAAGCACTGGCTACGGCGTAACGGAAGGGTGGGACGACTACTTCGTCTTCTGCAGCAATGAATGTAGGATTAGGCATGAGTACGTCAAGTTCTTTGCATATGTGAAGAACTACTTGTCATAAAATTAGCAGTTTTAGCAAATATTCATATATAATTTCAGCTGTAATAATCATAGTTAAAGCATATTGTCATAATATTAGCAGTTTTAGCATAGTTTTAGCAAATATTCAGATATAATTTCTGGCCATTTTTGTCAATATTCTTTACTAATTATATTAGCGATTTTAGCATAGTTTTAGCAAATATTCATTCAACAAGCTTCTCAGCAATCATTATTCATTTGGTACCCTTCTTTACCTTCTGTGCCGCGAATACCAGACGAGAAAACATGTTTACTGAACATTTTTTAGCTATAGATGCAACTATCACAGGTGATTTAGTTGAACAAACCGTCTGTGATATTTATCACAGACGGTTGTAAAATACAACAGTTTGTGATATATAATTATCACAAATAGTTATTAACAAGAACCGCCTGTGATATTTATTTATCACAAACGGTTTGTGGTTTGCATACAACTACAGGAAACCAGCTACTTCATAAACATGCCATAAATTACAACAATGATACACACACACAATCTTCTCCAGCCACTTGGTATGGTCCAGAATGCGCTCCATCTTCAACTCCAGCATGTTTAGCCTTTGCTCCAGCACAACTTCAATTCTCTACTCCAGCCCAGAATCCATCCTTTGCCCCTGTATTGTCGCGCTCCCTTGCTCTATCCATGGTGTCGGCCCATTGGAAATATTGACATCCTCTAGCCTACAAAACCGTTCAAACGCCAAAACAGCACACACATTTCATACCTACTGGATAAACATCTAAACAGCAAGAAATTAGACTCCAGTTTACTTACTTAGAAATAAGGATATTTGTAAAACACCCGACCAGTATTTTCCTCGGTGTTGGTGTAGAACATATTTGCTTGCACACGGCAGTTAGGGAAATCCACCCGCCTAGCAGTGGCTTGCATTAGGGCCCTCTGATTCGGTGAGCTCGACGCATCAAACATGGTCCTCACTCAAGAGGAGGAGCTAGATGAGGTGAGGTGAGACCAGAAGGAGATGAGAGGAGAAAGGGCTGAGCTCAAGTACTAGAAGAAGATGAGAAAGCTCAGGATTGGCCCTACTTATGCTGGCGTGCGAACATTTTTTTGTCTATAGAACTATCACATGCGGTTTAGTGGAACAAACCATCTGTGATATGTATCACAGACGATTATAAAATACAACCGTTTGTGATATATAATTATCACAGATGGTTATTAACAAGAATCATCTGTGATGTGTATTTATCACAGACGGTTCTTGTTAAAACCCTCTGTGATATGTATCACATACAATTATTAACAAGAACCGTCTGTGATATGTCTATAGTGAGATCTGGCTTATATGCAGATGCTTTGAAGAAGACAGCGAGTACGCCTAAGAAAGCAACCAAGCCCACCACGAAGCATGATTTTTTTCGGGGGGTCGTCCACGTAGCATGAGGAGGATGAGACAGCAGCCATGGCCTACTTCATCGAACCTGCCAGTTCAAGAAGCATGGCTACCTAGAGTTACTGATTACCTGGCGCTCTCCTAACAACCATGCTTCTTGACTTGTAGGCTCAATGAAGTAGGCCATGGCTGCTGTTTCATCCTCCTCATGCTACGTGCACAACCACCCAAAAAAATCATGCTTCGTGGTGGACTTGGTTGCTTTCTTAGGCATACTTGTCGTCTTCTTCAAAGTAGCCACATATCAGAGACAGATCTCACTATAGATAGATCTGTCGGGATGACCAGATATTTAATGGCACATACCCCAGACAGTTCTTGTTAAGAACCGTATGTGATAAGTATCATAAATGGTTTTAAATACCAATCGTCTGTGATATGAGCCATTAAATATCTAGTCGTCCCGACAGATCTGTTTGTAGTGAGATCTGTCTATGATATGTAGCTGCTTTGAAGGAGGCAGCTGGCTCTAGGGAATTTGGTGAAAGAAATTAGTATTGTATATTTGGATGTGTGTTTGTAGATCTATTTGTTCTTGGTGATCTAAGCTTAGTATTTGCTTCTAATTATATGCATTATAATCTAGAGAGATCGATGCCTAGGTTCCAAGGAGGTTATTGGTAGTTAAGACTTATAATAGAACAATGAGCAGCATGTATGTATATATACATTGACTTGTCCTGTATTGTGTAAACTTATAGTGTTTAATTACATCATAGTGAGCCTCAGTTCTGACTATGCGAAATGAATTGAAGGAGGAAGGGAAGAGAAGGAAAGGAAGAAGAAAGAGGGGAGGATCTCGCGAGATATTTGGGATCTTTGTCATGAGCTCCAAGGGTAATGATCTGTAATCTTTTATATTTGCCTTGGGTTAATCACTATTCAATTTGTAGTATGTTTGGTCAATAGGAAGAGCAGTTGTGTGCATTAATCTAATTTAACACTAATTTGTTACGTGTGTCTCGTAGATGGACCAAAGCTAGATGTACGTTAAGAACCATGTGAGTGAAGAGTACATTGATGGCGTGTCTACTTTTAGAAGAGTTGCCGAGCAGAATATGTTGAAAAGGGGGATAAAATTTATGTACTGTCTATACATTGATTGTGATAATTTGAAGATGTTTTTCAACCCAACGCAGATCGAAGCACACTTGATTCGAAGGGGTTTCAAAGGGGAGTATACATGTTGAACCAGTCACGGTGAAGAGCAGATTATACCAGAAGGTAGTAACATCGTCAAGAGAGACAACGATATGCTAGATGTGGACTGTGTTTTCGACGAGGGCAGGTCGCACGATAACAATCTGGATCAGATGCTACGCGATGCAGAAGGGGGATATAGTGAGAGAGAGTTTCATAAATTCAAGGGCTTAATGGAGGACTCTGGTAAACCTTTGTTCCCTGACTGCAAGCCAGAATACACGAGGTTGTTATCCGTGTTTGAACTACTGAAATTGAAAGCAAGTAATGGTTGGTTCGACAAGGGTTTCACGATGTTACTAGGTCTCCTAGCAGACATCCTTCCATAGGGAAGTGTGTTGCCCAGAACCACCTATCAAGCCAAGAAGGTTCTTTGTCCATTGGGAATGAAAGTAGAAAGAATACATGCATGTCCGAACGATTGTACCCTCTACCGTAAATAGTATATAGACATGCATGTATGTCCGGTGTGCAAAGCATACCGATACAAGCGTAAGAATCACTCCGTAATGCCCTGTTTGAAGTGGTTTTTTACGAATCGAAAGGAAGCAAGATTGTTGTGTTGGCATTCGGAGGAGTATAAGAAGGATGGAAAGATAAGACACACTGCTGATTCTACTCAGTAGAGAAACTTCGATAGGAGCTTCAGAGACTTCAGTGTAGAACCGAGGAACATAAGGCCCATCTGTGATATATGTAGCTATAGAAGAAACTATCACAGGCACCAAATCATTTCGCGTCCCGTGCACGCGTCCAAAAATTTTCCCCCACCCGCGTTGAGCATTACAGGCGGTTCCATAATAGAACCGTCTGTGATACTTATCACAGACGGTCCTGGAATAGAACTGTTTGTGATATTTCTATATCACAGACGGTTCTTTGTGAGAACCGTCTGTGATATCCCTGTATAAGTAGGGCCCCGCTAAAGTTTGCGTCCTTACTCCTTTGAGCTTACTCGCCCGTCCGCCTCCCTAGCGCCCTTACTCCCCGTGTTCCTCCCGAGCCTCCTCTCTCCCCGCTGTCATCCCTGCATCGTCCTCCTCTCCTACACCGCCGTCATCCCCGCACCTCCTCCTCCCCGTGCTAGCATCCTTAGTTCTCGTGTTCCTCCTGAGCCTCCTCTCTCCATGTCGTCATCCCTGCATTGTACTCCTCCCCTACGCCACCTTTATCCCCACGCCTCCTCCTCCCCGCACTGGTGTCCTCCCTCTGTGACCCCCGACCTCGACTTCCGCTTTGTCCACGCCTCCCACCAACGTATGAGCTCACCGCTTTGGATTGTGCTAGTAGAAGTTTCAAATTGTGTTGATTTGATTGACTCTAGCATTGGAAGATATTGCTTAGTAATGTTGTGAGAGGTACGAGCTCACCGCTTTGGATTCTCTAATGTTGTGTCATGTTATTCATGCTTAGCGGATCACTCTGTTTTATTATGTTGATGTTGTTTGGTCATTTTGCTCCATTCTGTTGGTAGCTTTGACTCACTTTGATTATTGTTCAATTGAAATATTAACAGTGAACTCTCAACTGATGAACTCTCCACAAGCTGGGCTACTTCCCTGTGGGCTTCGAGGACTTATTTGATCTACTCAACCTGAGCGTCCTCGACGTCTCACTTCTACGATGCTAGACACTATAAGTGTGTACAATCAAGTTCTACATTCACGCAATACCGATAAATATCATAACTCATTACTATCATTACTTATGTATAGATACATGATGCAAGAAGCCCGACGATCGTGAGAACCGGTGGGTTTCCTCGACCCACATTTGATCTCTGAGCAATGCATCAAACTAGACGCATCCCACGTCAAGAAATACATAACGAAGGGGTTGCTTGCTCACCGCGACAAGGACTACACATACTGGTGCCCTACAACCAAGGGTAAGTGCTTCACTACTTGCTATACAAATTTTATTTGTACTTTATACACAATATGAACTTAGGTTTAATGACTATAGCGACATACTTAGGTGGCACTGGATCCTTTTAGTCATTGTACCAAAGTGGAACAAAGCAATATACCTTGATTCTCTAGTTGAAAAAACCACAACTTCACCCTTGTGCAAAAAGTACTCGATAGGTATGCTCATTTTCTTCATAGGTAACTCTATTGTAGTATTCCTTCATTTGAAATGGTCAAGGATAACTTTTTGGAATCACATAGGTCGTTTAGCGCCTATATTGCCGGGGGAGGGATACAAAATGAACCGAGCACCACACTACGACACAAGACGCGATTTCCGGTACCCGCTACAACACAATAATTCTATATCACGCTTTGTAACCTGGCCTCTCGAACTGACTATACCTATATATGTAATTCTATTTTTTACAGTGCCACATATATATATATATGCTTACTATTTTACTCAGATGCGAGCAATAGGGATCCAGAGGTTTGTCACAATCAATCAATTATTTCAAGAATGCCTATATATATATATATATATATGCTCTATTTTACTCCTAGAATAGGGCAAACAATCGAAGCAAGTGCCTCGATCTAGACGCTCGAGGAGGACGACGCCTTCTTCATCACGGGGGAGATCATTAACCGGAATGGGGAGTTTCACCCCGGCGACACTGATTTATTGTAATTCACTTTGAGTTGTAATTCAATTGTAACTCTAGCGATAATACATGAACTTTCTTTTGTAATTGATTTTGAGCTGTGAATCACTGAGTTGTATATCTGTGATTTATCTGTTTTCTACTTGCTTGTTTTCAGAGGGCATGACTATCATTTCCTGAGGCTAGTTGAAAAGTTGAATGTTTTTTAGCTATAAAAGGATCTATCACAGGAGGTTTTGTAGTATAAACCATATGTAAAGGCCTACTATCACAGATATTTTTGTGGTATAAACTGTCTATGAATGCCTACTATCACAGATGGTTTAAAGACTAAAGCCCCTCCCCTCAACCCTCAACCCTATATCCAAATGTATATTGTATAGACGGATACAAGATCCGCTATATCCGCTTGTGAAATAAAGACTAAAGCCCCTCCCCTCAACCCCATATCCAAATAAAAAAGGTGGTAAGTAATAAGTTTTAAAGAGAAGAATCAATGGATTCATGATTAAACCCCTCCTACTTCTTGTATTTTATTACAATTTTGGTTAATTGAGGGATCAAATATGTAGTCAACTTTATTTGATGGTAGCTTGGAGGATTAGAAATATGACTGTTGCTTTCCAATTAGCTCTTTTTGCATTAATTGTGACTTCATCAGTGCTAGTAATCAGTGTACCCCTTGTATTTGCTTCTCCTAATGGTTGGTCAAATAATAAAAACGTTGTATTTTCTGGAAAACCGTTTGTGATAGTAGGCCTTCACAAACGGTTTATACCACAAAAATATCTGTGATAGTAGGCCTTCACAGACAGCTATAACCAACAACCGTATGTGATAAGTCAGATATCACAGAAGGTTATTTTTACTAACCGTCTGTGATATGTCTGATATCACATACTGTTATTTTTAACTAACCGTCTGTGATATGTATCCAGTCACAGATGGTTGGTACATATTACCGTCTGTGATGACTGACATATCACAGATAGTTGGTGCATATAACCGTCTATAATGGCTTAAGTACCACAGACAGTTTTTGGTAGAAGCCGTCTGAGATAGTATACCTTCACAGACGGCTTCAACCAAAAACCGTCTGTGTTGTGACTAATCACAGACGGCTCATAAACCGTCTGTGATAACTGTCTGTTATCGCAGACACATAAAGTCAGACTGTTCAGAAATTATCTGTGATGATGGTTTAGAACCGTCTGTGATGACCTTTTGTGTAGTAGTGGAGGTCACCATTCAAGGACCTGGTCTCCTCCATTGTCGGTCGTGAGCTTGAACCCGGTGGCCACGGCTCGCGTTGAGCTCGGCGACCACCGCCTCCTCCATCGATCAGCCGGAGCTAGAGCTTGAACCAGGCAGCCACGGCTCGCGGCGAGCTCGATGGCCACCGCCTCCCCCATCTGTCGTGTGGAGCTTGAACTCGGCAACCACTACTCGCATCGAGCTCGCTGACTACCGCTTCCTCCATCCATCAGCCAAAGTTGGAGCTTGAACCTTGTAGTCATGGCTCACAGCGAGTTCGGCGACCACCACCTCTCCCATCCGTCGGCCGGAGCTTGAACCCGATGGCCACCGTTCGCGGCGAGTTCAGCAACCACGTCTGCTCCATTCATCGGCCATAGCTGGAGCTTGAACCCCGTGACCAAGGCTCGTGGCGAGTTCGGTGACCACCATCTCCTCCATCTATTGGTCAGAGCTAGAGCTTGAACCCAGCGGCCACGGTTAGCAGCGAGCTCGACGGCCACCACTCAGACCCATGCGGATTTGGGTGCTCTTGGCTTAGATCTGACTAGATCTGGGCTTCGCCGGCTCGAAGGCGAGGGTGGAGATAGCGGTGCACGACAGTGGGGGGGGGAGGTGGAGGAGAGGGATGAGATGCGAGGAAGGGGATGGCACAGATACGAGGGTGAGAGATGGCTACAGCACCTAGCGATGGGAAGAGGGTGATGTGGGCGGCGGTGAAAAGTGGGCGACGACATCTCGGTGGGGAGAAGAGGGGGGAGGAAACGACATGGGGTCCCTCAGATAAATATAATAGAAAAATTGTGATATTAATTGAGTAAACTAATTATTAGATGGGTCTGTCTACACAGAATTCGACTGTTTTCTTTGTAAAAAAAATTGTCATATTCTGAAAGTTCATTTACAACTCTATTATATATAAATTACAGTAAATTATTTATGTAATTTTGGTTCTTAGTTACTATAAATATTCTTGAAAGTATTAATAACTTATATTTCCAACACATGATTTAAAATCTCACATGTACTTTGAGAGGTTGAGCAAAAACAAAGATAAAAAAATTATATACCAATAAAATACGGTAATGTGGTGAACCCGTTATGTTATTCACATATACTTTGAGAGGTTGAGCAAAAATAAAGACAGAAAATAAAATTATATACCAACAAAATATGACAATGGGGTGAGCCCGTTATATTTCAAATAAAAAATCATAATAAATTCGGACCTAATTCATCAGATAGAAAGAAATACAAATATCAAAGCATATCTGGTGAATGAAAATTCAACTATTATGATTTTTTTTTCTTACAGCATATCAGCAACGCAAATCTTATAACACATCTAATGAATAGAAAAATAACAGTTTTAACTTCAAAAAACAGTTAGAAGTTATATAGCAATTCTCTTGCGTAGATACATTGCATTGAAGGGTACGTGGAGAGCTTAGACACGACTCTATTGTGTCTGCATCGGAAATGCCCTGGGATCAACTAAGTTGTTTCCTGCAAAACTATTTTGAAATTGCTGAGTTCCCAAACTCAGCCCCGGAGTGGAAAGGTCTCTCGTCTACGGAAATAGACGGGCACACTGCCGTGCTTTATGGGTCGCTACATCGATCACGCGGCCGTGCTCCGCGCATCGATCACGCGGAGGCTGCCGCTAGTGCTAGTGCTAGTGCTCGCCACCAGTTGGCGGAATCTCGAGAGGAAGCGACTGCGAAGGAAGGAGACGAGCAAGGCCACGACACAGTGAGTCACTGACCTGCCTAGCGCGAGCCCACCTCCCGCGGGGCGGGCGGGCCCCACCCGCTGACCGCACGACCCAGCCGCAGCCTTAGTCCAACCGCAGCGCAGGCTCCTCCCCACGGCAGTACGCGGCCAACCAAAGCAACAGCACAGAACCAGCCACACACCAACCCAGGCGAAAATTCCACCGAAAAGCACCCCCGGCGAGGCGGAGATCGACCCACCGGCGCGCGGTTCCCGACGATTCGGCGTAAATTCCGCGAGGAGGGACGCGGAGGAGGCGGTTCCTGGGAGCAATTCGAAAGGGGAGGAGAAAGGGGGGGTTCTTGGTTGGGGAAGATGGGGGAGGGGGTGAAGGCGATGCTGGCGCGGCCCATCCAGCTGGCCGACGAGGTCGCCAAGCAGTGCGGCGCCGCGCGCTGCTTCCGGGCCGAGTGCGCCGAGCTCAAGTCCCGCGCCGACAAGCTCGCCGCGCTGCTCCGCCAGGCGGCGCGGGCCGAGCTCTACGACCGCCCGGCCGCGCGTATCATGGCTGGGGCGGCGCAGGCGCTCGCCAAGGCCTCGTCCCTCGCGACGCGGTGCGCCAGCGGCCACCCGCGTCTCCGGCGGCTCTTCACGCTCAGCCCCGCGGCCGGGTTCCCGCGCACCGTCGCGCTCGTCGAGACCGCAATCGAGGACGTCGCCTGGCTGCTCCGCATCTCGTCGCCCCACGCCGGCGCCGACGGGGACGGGGACATGGTCGGTCTCCCCAACATCGCGCAGAATGAGCCCATATTGTTCCTGATCTGGGACCACGTCGCGCGGCTTCACACCGGCGGCCTCGTCGCGCGCGCCGACTCCGCCGCCAACCTCGCCTCCCTCGCGCGCGACAGCCAGCACTTCGCTAAGCTCATCATCGAGGAGGACGGCGTGCCGCCGCTGATCAAGCTGCTCAAGGAGGGCTCAGATGAGGGGCAGGAGGCCGCCGCGCGCGCGCTCGGGCTGCTCGGCTGCGACGCCGAGAGCGTGGAGAAGCTCGTCCAGGCCGGGGTGTGCTCCGCCTTCGGCGCCGCGCTCAAGGAGCCGCCGATGCGCGTGCAGGCTGCTGTCGCCGAGGCCATCGCCACGCTGGCCGACCGGAGCCCGACATGCCTGGAGCTCTTCGCGCAGAACAACGCCGTCCGTTACCTCGTCGGCCACCTCGCCTCCGGGACCATCCAGGAGCACAGCAGGTACTCCGTTGGCTCCAGCAGCTCCAAGAACAGCGCGGCCGCGCCGTCGCCCATGACGTCTCTCCACTCCGTTGTGCTTGCTAAGACGCTCAGCATGCGCCACGGTGATCTCGACACCTCCATAGTCGATGAGGCGCCAAGGGTGTCCAATGGCTCAAATGGGGACCATGACACGAAAAGAAATCAAATGCAATCGGTCGTGCACTCTGCGATGGCTGCCAAGACGAAGACGAACGGGTCATTGGTTCCACCCTTCAGGCCACAGCTGGGCACCAGCGGCTCCGGTGGCCGTGGCGCTCGCGAGGTGGAAGACCCTGAGACCAAGGCGCACTTGAAGGCCATGGCGGCCAGGGCTCTGTGGAAGCTTGCCCATGGCCATCTTGGAGTCTGCAAGAGCATTACAGAGTCGCGTGCCCTGCTCTGCTTCGCTGTGCTCCTTGAGAAGGGCGATGGTGGTATGGGCACTAACATGCAGTACTTCTCGGCAATGGCGATTATGGAGATTTCCCGTGTCGCCGAGCACAACCTTGCACTGCGGCAATCCGCGTTCAAGCCCAACTCTCCGGCGGCCAAGGCTGTTGTTGACCAGCTGCTTCACATTGTCCGCAAGGGTGACTACGACGAGCTTCTGCTCCCGTGCATCACCGCCCTTGGCTGCCTCGCGCGCACGTTCACAGCGAGCGAGACCCGGGTGATCGCGCCCCTTGTGCAGTTGCTCGACGAGCGTGAGCTGCCAGTCACCAAGGAAGCTGTGCTCGCGCTCACCAAGTTTGCGTGCACTGACAACCACCTACATGTGAGCCACTGCAAGGCCATCGTGGACGACGGTGGTGCACGCCACCTTGTCCAGCTGGTGTACCTCGGCGATGAGGTGCAGATCGAGGCACTCATACTGCTCTGTTACATTGCATTGCACGTACCGGAGAGTGAGGAGCTTGCGCAGGCAGGGGTGCTGCCCCCACTGCTCTGGGCATCAAAGCAGGCACACATGGTGCAGGACATGCGTGTTGAGGCACTGCTGCCGGATGCCAAGATGAAGCTGGAGCTTTTCCAGTCTAGAGCCCCCAGGTGATGTTGGCAACAAGATCGGTGGACTTGGGTTAGTAGTTCTTTGCTGCAATGTGTAATTAGAGTAGAATTGTTTCAATTGTTCATGATTGTTCTAGTGAGGAATGTTACTCTGTAGATTATACATATCAGCAATCAATTTGTCTCAGAAAAATTGGTTGGGGATATTGAATTATAATTCACGAGGCATGGAAACAGATTATTTACGTACCTGTAAATTGGCCACGATTTTGTTTTGTATTCATGTTCGTTTGAATTGATTTCTGGTTACTTTTATGAAGTTGGATTGCAAGCTAATGGGGCAGTGAAGCTTTGGTACTTAACCGTGCTCTGGGCAAGCAATTTCACTTTATTTATCTCCACAAATCACAAGTGCTTAATAATTAATTCAACTAGGAATTGTAGCAGCTTGGAATCTTCAGGAAACCGTGATATGGTTTGCATATCGAAGTGCTCCTGTATATTGCATATGAACATTACTTTTGATTGTTTTGCACGAGCACATGTAATTTTTTTATATGAATCTGCAGATGTGATTTGTTTTAATGATCCAGGGTATCTTACCAGTCAAGATTAGATAATATCAAGGACTAAATCTCTGGAATTACGGCAGAAAAGTTCCACTTATGTTTTAGAAATCCTGGCAAAGAAGTGCATTTGTCTTGCAATTTTTTCCAAACGTTTTTACTCATATTTGGACATTTCCTCATTATCGACCTTGTCCAATATTCTAGAAATTTTAGTCATGCTTGTAGCAATGCTATTATAACATTATTTTGCCATTTTGCTAATCCAAGGAACAGGACAGATCAGCAAGCTGGTGATAACCTGGTCAATATAACATTCACTTGCAAATTGCAACGTAGAATAGTACAAATCATTTAGATATATTTTGTAGTTAATAAAGTTCAGCATGCTGAACGTCAATACAATCCGTGTACTCCAACATCACCCAACTAATAGTTGGCCAACTTTATTTCTTTATTTCAGCTGTGCTAACTGCCCTGCTTATGTTATCCAACCTCGCCATCCAGCCAGTTCTTGTCTTAGATCAGCTTTGATCCTGTAATAAATCGAAAGCATAACCAGTTGGATTGCTAATGATCTCAAATGATATTTAGAATAACCAACAGAGCACATGTAATTCTCTGAGGTTTGAATGAACTAGGTAGCACCACCCCAACCCTTTTTTCTTAAAAAGGGTCACTTCTGCCTTTGACATTACTAGTTGCTGAGTAGCAAGTCGTACTATTCTGTACTTAGCAAGTAGCGAGTTGTACTATTCTGAAAATATCTAAACAATCTTAACAATAACGTTGCCACAGGTACGAAGAGCACGCTAACTGAGACGAACAAGTGGACCCCACTTGAGGTGGTGGGCCAGCATGTCAGTATCAGTTCAGTTCGTACACGGATTTGGTATCAAGTCAAGCTGATCACCTCCGCAGTTGCCGGGGGTGGTGACACCGCACTGCTTGGTGACATAGAACACGAATGTTTATTAAATAATATATATATATTTTTAATAAAAATACAAAAATAACTATCTATTTAATAAAATTACAAAAATAGACTTCTATCACCATTTAAAACGGCGACAGTCATACGTCGCAAGTCCTCGTCAGTTAGACTTACGACAGGAGTCCAGTCAGCTAACAAACAAACAATTGCAGTTTGCCCTTCCTTCGGTTTGGCTCCGCGAAGGAATGCCAGAGCAGCAGAGCTGATAAGTGTAACAGTCCGACCTCAGGGAGAAGAAGAAAACCATTCCAGCACAAATGCGAACCTGACCGTGTTCGGGGCACATACTCAATCGGAGCAATCAATCCGGTAGAGGAGCACTAACTTCAACTTATGCAATCACCTATCTCTATGTTGGGCCGAGGCCAGGCATGCCTAACTAGGCTTTTCATGGGCTCGGCCCGAGCATAGCCTAGGATTTGCAAAGGTCCAATCCAATGTTAACTCAGCAGTGTTTTTATTTTCAAGTAGATTTGTCACATGATGAGCACGATATAAGTAGGTTTGTCATGAAAAATACCTTCAGCGCGTTATACTAACTTTCACAAAAAAAGAGTATTATGATAAAAATTGAAGGTCAATTTGAATCTTAAAACCAAGTATTGCTTGGGTAGTTAGTAGAAACCCACTGTGAAATTTGATCATACGTGTCTCATTTAGGATTTTTTTCAATGGAAGGATATGCATTTCGATTTCTTCAAGCTGCTGTCCGGTAGCTGTGTGTGACTGCATTTGGTGTGCGTGTGTGGGGGCGTCTATGCGTTGTACTGGGTGTTTCGCAAAAAAAAAAACAACTGTGGTTCGTAGTACTTATAGCCTTATAGGTCCATTTTATCACGTCTAATTACTGTTACTCCCTTCGGTTCACAAAAATATATCGTTTTAGACATCAACACGATTCCAAAAAACAACTTTAATCACTAATTTCTATTGTAATATATTTATAAAATCTAACAAAATTATAATATTACAAAAGTACTTTTCAAAACGAATCTATAAATATAATTTTGATGTATCCAATCTAGATATTTAAAAAGATATCAATAGCCAAAGTATCAAAGTTTGAGTACACATCCCAAAACGATATATTTTTGTGAATTGGAGGAGTATATGTTGGAAATTAATCTAGACTTACCAAGTAATAGGGTATTAGAATCCTAATGCAATCAACATCGGATCAAATTAGTTTATTTTCTTTGTTAGGCTTTCCATGTTTAGGCTTTCTATGTTTAGTTTTGGTTTGGTTAGCAAGTTTTATAGTCTTTAAAAGGATGTGTAATTAGATATATTTTAATTGAAGCAATAGAGAAAAGAAAAAACCAAAAACGTTGCACTGGAGTGCAGCACCAAAATCTCTATTCGCTTCTGTGTGTGTATCTCTTGGCTCTTGCTAAACTTGAGTTGAGCAACGTGTCCATCCAGTGTATGTGTGTTCCTTTCCAGAAGCATATACGTGTGTTGATTCTGAGTTCACGTGCGTGAGTGTTTTGATTTTGATTTTGCCGCATGTGTGTTCATACGTTGAATGCATCAGCTTGCTTCTAGCATGCACGTGTACATGTGGTTCTTGTCTACGTGAACGTGTGTGTCGAGTATTCTCGTGTCGAGTATTCGTCGACTCGGTGCCAACAATTGGTATCAAAGTCTCAAGATCCGGAGCGTTGGGCGAGACCGGTGTGGTGTGGCGACGACGGGCTCACCAATGGCAGACTCCATGAGTAGAGGCCAGAGGTGGCTCAGTGACAGACTCCATGCGATCGAGGTGGAGGCCGCGGGTGGCGGCAGACTCCAGGCGAGATGGAGGCCGGTGGCGATGGCCGAGGCCATCGTTGAGAAAGTCTCGGTGTGATGCCGACGATGATGGCGACATGCGTTCGGATCGGCGTGATGGCGTGCGCAGCGGCGCGTGTCGGGCGGAGGTGCACAGGGCGTCGGCGATGAGCGACTGCAGCACCATAGCCCGAACATGACGACATAGGTCTACGCGGTCATGGCGAGGTCGGTTGTGTGCCAGCATTACACGTGATGTGTGCAGCGTCAGCGTGATGGCTGTGGCTAAGGTCGGCTAATGGTGGTGCGAAACTGTCACAAGGAAAGTCAGCGTGTGCCGTCGACAACTGGTAAGGTGATGCCAATGCCAGGTGAGTCGGTGCGAGACCGACAATGGCGCGTGTGTCACGCAAGATGCCACTGTGTGTGGAAAAAGGAGCTGCTGCATGTGGCAAGACGGTGTTGTTGAACACATCGAAGTATCGACGAGTTTAGATTAGGAGAAGATTATTGAAAATTAATCTAGACTTGCTAAGTAATATGGCATTAGGATCTTGATGCAATCAACATCGGATCAAATTAGTTTGTTTTCTTTGTTAAGTTTTTCATGTTTTGTTTTGGCTTAGTTAGTAAGTTTCGTAGTCTTTAAAAGGACGTGTAATTAGATGTATTTTGATTGAAGCAATAGAGAAGAAAAAAAAAACAGAAAACATTGCATGGGAGTGCAGAACCAAAATCTCTACTCGCTTCCCGCGTGTGTATCTCTTAGCTCTTGCTAAACTTGAGTTGAGCAACGTGTCCATCCAGCGTATGTGTGCGTGTTCCTTTCAGAAGCATATATATATATATATATATACATATATATATATATATACATATATATATATATACATATATATATATATATATATATATATATATATATATATATATATATATATATATATATATATATATATATATATAGGAAAATACTTTCTACTCCGTGTGTAGTTACTCCCACTTTTGATATACCACCTAAAAGAACTTGACATACTCCTTTATCACTTTGGGTATACTCATATACTAATTATAAGATACTCCAATGTGAAACACACGAAAAATTTGCAAAAGAATCCATAGTTTTTAGCATATTTTGTAAATACCTTCATATTCGCACATAAAAAGGAGTATGTCTAAAAATTATACATACCACCTCTAAAAATGTGTAAATACCACCTATATAGTCTTATATACTCATATACTACACATACATACTCTCGGTTGTGCAAGATACTCCCTACGCTGTGAGATATGTGAGATACGAATATGAAGTAACTACTCCGGAGTAGGAAAAGGCTTTATATATATATATATATATATATATATATATATATATATATATATGTTGATTCTGAGTTCACAGTGTTTTTCTTTTGATTTTGCTGCAAGTGTGTTCATACGTTGAATGCATCAGCTTGCTTCTAGCATGCACGTGTACATGTGGTTCTTGCCTACGTGAACGTGTGCGTGTGTTGAGTATTCTCGTGTGTCGAGTATTCGTCGACTCGGTGTCAACAGTATACTATTTGTTTTTGTCAAAGAAGAGCTTTAATATTACAGTCCGCCATATTATCTAGTGTTTAGAATCGATACTTTATGGGGGAAATATGACATGAAAACTGTCAGTCAGGGTAAGAGTTTATTTCAACCCTAATTATCCAATCTCCCTTGTAAAAAAGCGCAGTCCGGTCTCAGCCAAATGGTCAAAGGCCTCTCGTGTTCTTATCCCCTTTACTGAAAGTCTGAAATACTGAAACACCTGCACTCGGCAATCCAGCCAACAAACAATGCAGAAATCCATCGGAGGCAGTAAAACATTTGGCATTGGAAATAAATTATGCTACTACTCCAATAAATGTATCATCCTGCAGTGATGGACAAGTTTTTCACTCTGTTCTATGAATACTTCTCAATGGCAAAGCGCTCCTGAATGTGTATATAAGAAATAGAGTAGCAAAGCCGTACATGTACAGCGAATCAACGATGCAGTCAAAAGAGGAGAGCATATGACTCCATGAGAATAAGAGAAAGCTTGCAGGAGCTAACGCAGTAGCTGTAGCATCTCCTGCCTCAGTAACATTCCTTTTTTTTCCCTCCTCTTTCTCAAAAGCAGCTCCACACAAGGATACATTACAGGATAAGCGACTTCAAACGTATCGATCTCTGACATGCTACTGGTAGGCTAGCTACCTGCAGCTAGCCTCTCTTTTATCTCCACAACCAGAAGAAAAAGAAAAAGAAAAGAAAAGGAAGAAAATAAACAAGCAACAGTAGAAAAAGGAGTTGTGCTAGGGCTAAGTAACATTGCTGATTAACTAGCTAGCTAGCTAAAACTCGAGCAAACTCTAGTATTGATCCGTCGCGCGCGATCCGACCGAATTACGATGATTCGATCAATCAGAGACCGTGGCGGTGGTGGCGGTGATGGTGGTGGCGGAGCATGAAGTGCATAGGAGCCGGAGCCGGAGCTGGCGTCGGAGGGAAGACGCCGGTGGTGGAGTTGAACGACATTGGTGGCAGTGAGGGGCTTGGAGCGATGGGTGGTGATACGAACGGCGAAGCAGCGGGGTGGGGTGGGCACTGGTAGCACTTGGCGAAGAGCCCGAACGTGTTGACCTGCTGCACGAAGTTGGTTATGCTGGCCCAGCCGCCGAACCCGAACCCGACCACCAGCACCCACGCCACCACGAATGAGTTGATCACGTACGCCCCCGTCCATCCTCCGGCGAACCGCGGCGGCCGCTCCACCGCGTTCTGCAACATAATGTTCACCATTGTTAGCACCAAAGGAAAAAGATTAAAGAAAAATGTGAAAGGAAATAATGATGTGACAAGTTTGATTGATGCATTTGATGTGTGGAACTGAATTGAGTGCTCAAGTGGTACTACTCTACTACACTGCTGCTTTCGTTTTTTTTTTTGAGTGGATGCTTTCGTTGTTTTCCAGACATGGCATCATTGGTGTCCTCCGAGAGACAGAATTATGTCCGGATCGGAGCGTCTGCTCGATCGATGCCAATGGCTCTCGGACAGCAGATGGTACAAAAACGCCCCTGTGCATTCACGTCTTGATTTCTACATGCAAGCTTTTCTAACTTTATGGTACACTAGCTAGCTTTTATCACCACTTGTGTGTTGAAAGGAATTGCTGTCACTGCATGCTGCTAGCTGCTGCAGTTTTGTCTTGCCTTCCGCGAGACATTACATGCAGCATTAGCAGCTGCAGCAGCAGCAGAAGTGTTTACCAATCAACAGAATGCAATGCCCAAATTAATAGTTGTTCTTCTTCTACAGCAAGTGTTTAATTTACAGACAAACAATTTTCTCTATAATATGGTTATATGTTGGTCTTGACAGATATTTTTAACGTCAACTGAAAGGTGAACTCGTTTGTACTAAGTAGGAAAACATACTATCTGTATTCAGACACCGACGCGGCAACATGCATGGATGCATGAGAGCCTTACCAACCAGCCTGCTTCCATAACAGGTCATGGACAGGTGGACCCCTAATGTCTAGACTGTGTGCAACCAGATGCATCAGTCCTACATCATCTATCTGCGACATTAGCCACTGCAACAATGGCAACTAGATGAACAGTACTATGGCTCCATGGACCCCCAATGTAGCCATGAACGGCCAAACACATCCAGCATGCATGCCACACTCATCAGATTGATGTGCAACGTACACAAACCAAGCCGATCGAGACACATGTAAAGATAATGCAGGAGAATAGATGGATATATATAGAGAGAGACAAGAAAATTAATAAACAAAGTAGAGAGAGTATGATGTATACCTCACGAGATTGTGGCGATCTGAAGGTGACCATGTGAGCCATGGCGGGGATGATGTAGACGGTGAAGCTGACGAGGAGGGAGCCGACGGCCGAGTTGATGGGGCCGAAGAACGGGAAGATGATGGCGAGGAACCAGATGGGGACGACGACGGGGAGCCGGGCAGCGGCGCGCTTGCAGAGGGAGCGGCAGTCGTGGAGGCCGATAAGCTTCTCCCAGACGAAGTAGAGCGGGGTGCAGGCGAAGCCGAAGGTGATGAACTGGTGGATGAGCATGAGCACGACGGCGGCGTCGCGCCAGGGGGTGCGCGGCAGCAGCGCCAGCGCGTTGGAGTGCGTGAGGAGCTCGTCGCCGAACGCCCAGTAGGCGGCGGAGGCCGACGGCAGCGTCAGCGTCAGCACGTACAGCGTCGCCAGCAGGTAGATGGCCTTGAACTTCTGCGGCCGCCACATCGCGTGCATGATCTCCCTGCGTTGCGCGTTGCATCGCACACGTCAGAAATGCTCTGAGATTCGCGCGGTTCGTCGTTGGCTTTCACTGTGCTGTGCATCGAAACAACGACGAAACAGAGGCGGATGGACGCATGCATGCTCTAGTTTGTCAGTGTAGTGTGTGTGCATGGATGGTTGGTCTTAGCCGTGCCATGGGGCCATGGGGCCTCGTGGAAGTGGGTTGGGGCCCAGGTGTCGGTGGGCCGTCTCATCCGGCAGCTAGCTGCTGCTGATGCATCATGCATGCAATGGTCTTGTCTTTGTTGGGAGAATACAACAAAGAGATAGATGCATGCACTCAGCACTCAGCACTTCAGCGGGAAAGAAAAAAGCATCAAATGCTGATGAATGTTCTCCCAATGCCAAGTGAACTTGGTGAGAAAAAGTACATATATACAAACATCTTTAGCTAAACCTACTACTGCAATTAACGAAGGAAAAATTTGCTCAGTAATATTGCAATCATGTATAAATTAGAAAATAGCATATAGTATGAGGATGACATGTTATAATGTGAGAATGACAGGTGAGCTACATGTCAGTGATATGTTAATGTTATTTTCTAACTCATGATATGTATGTAGTGTTACTGAACAATTTGCCCCGTTAATGAATGGTCAGCATTAGTAAGTACCACTTTCCAACTTAATCGACTAATTTGGGATAACACGAGAATTGAGCTTATGATCTTAGTTAGCTGTACTCCCCACGCAAAGCTGTGATGACTTACGACTGATGAAGTATCACTGACAAGCTGAACAGTACACCCCCGGGCATGTCGGGCCCACATACCAGTGGATGATAGTATTTTCTTTTCTGCGACCGGCCGGACGATAGTTTATACTAAACGATGCCCTACTCGTCTTATATACGCATGGCATGGAGCTAAAATACACCGTGTCTCGCCTCCCCACATGTCAGTGAGTGCACACTCCCGGGACACGGCACGGCACGTGAGCTGCCTCTGGTGTGCACGCTCCGTTACCAGTGACCGTTGCAGTACCATTAATTAAGCTAAACATTAATTAAAAATAATAATCATGGTTAGATTAATTAATCTAACTAGAGTAGGTGGATGATGTCGGCTTACACAGTGACAGCGTGTCCTCCGAAGGTGTAGAGAATGTTCGTGGCCCCCGTGAAGTAGAGCACGATGCTCGCCGGACCAGAGTGCGTCACGCCCTCCACCTACACACATGCGTATACAAATTAATTACTCCCTCTCTTCGAGAATATATATATATATATATATATATATATATATATATATATATATATATATATATATATATATAACGTTTGGACATCGACAATAACATGCAATTTAGACCATTATTTTTATATAAATATGCTCACAAAATGATATAAAATTGTTATACTATAAAAATATTTCTCATGGCTAATCTAACGATGTCATTTTCGCATGACCAATACAAATTGCTTTTGATAAACTACTGCTCAAAGTTAAGGACGTTTGATTATACGTTTTCTAAACCGTACGTCATGTATTTCTGAATGGATGGATGGAGTATACATATTACACAAAGGTAAATAAACAGCATACGTGTGTACGTATGCGTAGAAATGTACCTATATACGTACCTGTCCGTGCATGAGGGACGCGGCGGCGATGTACCAGGCGGTGAAGGTGGTCATGAGGAGGCCGAGGAAGGACCAGATGCGGTAGTTGTGGAAGGAGGGGATGAACACGGTGGTGGCGCAGCAGGCGCCGAAGACGTACGTCCACGTCCGCTTGTCGAGATGGTCGTTGATGTAGTAGATGTTGCTGCAGCATCACCATGCGTGTGCATATATCAGCATACGAACGTACGTGTGTACACATGGTCGATGCACTACGTACTGCTGCTTCTGCTGCTCACCAGCAGCAGCAGCAGCAGCAGTGTGATAGCTAGCTCGTCGTGATGCTGAACGAGTGTGTGCCAGGAAAACTATATCGGTGAGAAAATTTTATCGGATAGGGGCGGTAACCGCCCGGTTACCGGATTTTTCGGTGAAATCAAATGAAATTTTGGATGGATTTTTGCTTGAAATTTTAATTTTTTAGATGTAAAGATAAAATTTATCTAAATTTTGAATTTAGATGAAAATAAGATAAATCCGCGTTTTTTGTCCGGTGTGAAATTTTATTGGATCCTACTTTTCGGGCGATAGAGTTTTCCACGGTCTGTGCTGGTACCTGGCGCAGCCGATGAGCTGGATGACGGAGCCGAAGAGCAGGAAAGTGCAGTTGAAGGCCAGACCCACGTTCCTCCAGTGCCGGCCCAGCAAGCCGTCGAGCACCTCGAACCACTGCAGTCGTTCGAGCAGATTAAACAACCGAAGCTACCTCAGCTTTGACGAGAGAAATACTAGCTTGGTTACAGCTTGCACAGGGCGCTCTACACTCCGAGACTGAAACAACAGTACTATGCATTGCGACTGAAAGAATACGTGCTTATGTACGTAGTAATAGTACCTGGATGACATGGTTCCTGAAGTCGACCTTGTCCCTCTCCTTCCTGGTCCTGTACTCGAGGTAGAGCATGCTGATGAGGTAGGCCGTCCAGCTGCCCATCAGCCCGTAGAAGAGCTGGAACAGGATGCCGCTCAGCATCCCCAGCTGCGCGAACGAGTAAGGCAGCGTCAGAAGCACCTGCGCGACCTGCAATTGATACCCATATGTGCCACTGCGTTAATGAGCATCCATGGATGCATATATGACCAAAGCTTTGTTAAGCTGAAGCTTGCACGCCGCGCACCTGGTTGGAGGCGCAGCTGAACCAGGCGTCGTAGGCGGAGCCGCCGTGCCACAGCAGGCCGGAGAGCCGGGACTTGACGGTCGACTTGTCGCCGCCATCCTCCGTCTCCTCCGGGTACCGGCTCAGCCCGACCGCCTCCGGCGCCTTCTCGTCGGCCAGGCCCCGGTTCCGGACGCCATGCCCGCCATTTCCTTAGGCTTCAGTACGTACTATTAAGCTAGCTATCTTGTATGCTTTCGCTGGACTTGTGTGTGCTATTCGAGCTAGTTGTAGTAGTTGTTGTTGTAGTGGTGTTAGGTTGGACTATGGAGGTGTTATATATGCAAAGAGCTCAGAGGTAGAGGGGGGAGGCAGCACTACTCCAACAGCAGAGCCATAAAAAAAGCTTTTCCTCTCTCTCTCTCTCTCTCTCTCTTTTCATGCGCTCTTTTGGCTTCAAACAACGGGTGAGAGAGTTAAAGAACTGAAAAAGATTAAAGAAAAGTGAGGTTTCTTGAAAATCTTGAGGAAAGGAGTAGCTGGGTGGTGGGGCATTCATGCATGTCAGGGAGCATATGAAAAAAGTGGTACCTAATAAGAAATGCTGGAGGTGCTGCGATGCAATATCTCAGGGGGACAAAGGTGAGAATATTCACACAATTAATTAAGCCCCATTTGATGGTTTAGCAACTTTGTGTCTGAGCTGTACACACCATCTTGCTCGAAAGAGCCCGGGTTCGGTCCATGTAGAGGTGTAGGAGGTGTTCACACCTCCACCCCATCTAACCGTTAATTAACCAGGGGCGTAACTGTACAATTGCTTCGAGGGCTTCATGTACATTCGATGGTTAGTTGGTTACTCAAAAATCAAGAAGTGCTACCCCGTTCAGTTCCCATCAAACACGGATCTGCCACCATGACATCATCAATCTGGTTTTTTTCTCCCTCTAATCACTCAATATAGATCCAGCCGTCGGATGTCATCGGAGGTCGGATTTCACACCGTGACTTTGCTCTGTAAATCACCGTCACGCCACCACCGTTCGGTTTTAACATTCCAAAATTTGGGCATGTTTTTAAACTTTAGGAAAATATGAACTTTTTAAAACTTTTGATGGATCTTGTTGACATTCGCTTTTCTGGATTTTATTGCAAGACTTTTTGTCTAATAAAGAAATTAAAGAATCAAATTTTGGAAATACAAAACTAATTAAGGATCAAAATAAATTGAAACAAAATATGATAATTAAAAATCCTAACTTTGTGTAATTTTACTGTCAATAAAATGAGAAATATTTAAAGCATGTCTTGAAACTTTCCTCAAGTCAAACAATGAAAATATATATACAAACAGGAGCTTAAAAGATTTTTAGAGAAGAATGAGTAACAAATAAAATTCCATAAAAATTACATTATGAACTGGACTATGTCAGGAACCTCCCCTTAAATTTTCATAATTTTCCAAACTATATTTTAAGTCTAAAATCCCGCTAAACACCTCAGCCTTTCTCCAGAAATTCTGGAGACAAAATTTATTTCCCTCCCTCACTGACTTGTCGGGTCCACCCGACAGGGTTTCTCCTCCACGACGCAGCACCTTGCCAGCGCTCAACGCCAGCATGCCTGGGCACCATGGCCACATGGCTGCACCTCCGCGTCAACGTGCCAACCACCGCCCCCGGTTTCGGCCGACCACCCGTGGTTTTTCCCATGCCCATGTCGCGCCCACGCCCACGCCTAGCCCATGCTCTGCCCGACCGCACACCCATGTCCCACACTGCTCCACGTCTTGTCTGCCTTCGTCATCTCTGAAGCAAATGCCGCTGATTCACTCAGTTTCCTTCGATCCATTCGCCTATATAACCGAGCACCAGATGTGTCGCCTCACCCTCTCCATTTTCCCCACCTCTCTTCTCCAATTTCACCCCTCCCCGAGCTCAGAGCTTAATGCCAAGCGCCGGCCATGGTCGCGCCGCCTCCAAGCTCCCCGGGCACACCGAAGGACTTCGGGTCACTTCTTCATGTCCTTCTATATCTCCTCGACGTCCTCTTTCTATCCCTCACACTCTCCTCTCTTTTGTAGCCGAAGCTCCAGGAACGCATGTGTCTTCCTCGCGTCCGGTGACGTCTAGAACGCGGCCACTGTTCCGGCCAACTTAGTGAGCTCCTCTATTAATGGACTACGTCACCTCGTGTTCTAACCCCCTAGGGTCATTTACCCCAAGTTAATTCGGACTTAATCCGTAGGAACGCCGCGCCACTGCCGTCTTCTCCAAAACTAGCCAAAACAACCACCGCTGGTGCTATTAGCTCTCTCGTGATTCTCTTCGCAATTCCCTTCACCTAGAGCATCCCTTGGCCTCTCTCTACCTTCTCGCACCACTCACCTTTGCCCTCTCCCTCCACAGTCGCGCCGCCTGTGGCTCATGTCATCGGCCCACCTCAGCGCTTCCCCTCCTTTGCTGACCACTCTGGTGTGCTCCAGGTACCCCATGGATGCTCATGCAACCTCTATTTTGGCCCCTACTCCATTCGAGCGCTTCCTCACCGTGTCATCCCCACGCCCGACCGCCGCACGTTGTCGTGCGCCCGCTCTAGTGCACGCCCGACCGCGCTATGACCACCCATAGGATCGCCTCCCTCTAGACGACCCATTTTGGGGTAGCCGCCTCCTCCACGTCGCTCCATCGCCGGCGACATGCGCCACCCCGAGCTGCCCTAAGCTTCCTCTGTTTTGGCCTTCTTGTTTTTTGTCTATGTGTCCCCTCTCTCTCTCTCTCTCTCTCAATGACCGTAGGACCCACCTATAAGAAGATTAGTACTTTTAGCTAAGGGTTGTGATTAACTAATTGATCACTCAAAAATTGTTTAAATAGATATTTGAATTAGTAAGAAGTTTTAGTTAAACAATACTTCAAATCAGGAAAATTTCTTTACAAGAATGTAAGAATAGAAAGGTGTTTGAATTAGAACAGTGAACTAATGCCATTTTAAATATAAAAGAAATATTTAGGACTAAGGATTTTTGCTTAACCACTAGCATCTAGATTAAAAGAGTAAGTTAATCTTGGAACCAGAACTGAAGGATGATTTTTCAAAATAAACAGTATGTGGATAAAAGATTGGTTAATGAACTAAATGATCTAGAGGATAATTTGAAATGATAGTGGGCTAATGACATTCTAATACAAGTAGTTAGAAATTTCATTGATCCAATTAGCCATTGGACATTTATCTAATAGAAGCAACCCAATCTGAAAACAAGTATTGAGATGAATATCCAAAAAAATAGTGAATGCTTTGATTAGGCAAAGAATTGATGGGATAGGAAAATTGGGTAGAACAGTAAGGCAGAACTGGGAGAAATGACGAAATAATAGGTTAGAGAGTATGAAGATTTATTAACCATTGGCACTTAGTTTAAAGGAGTAAAACTGATTAGAGAATAAGAGTTGAAATATAGACTGGGAACCCTAAGCCATAATTATAACAAGGTCAATAGGTTATGAGATGGTTAATAAAAAATGAGTAAAATGATTAGCTATTAAAAATCATCATTATGAACTTAGAATAAATTGATAAGATAGTTACAGTACAACTAGAACCTACCTAAATAGATGGTTGTCCGAAAACCTAGCATCACATGTTAACCGGGAAAAGCTAGCGCAACATGAAATAATGACATGTCATAAGAACTCTTAAGTATAAGTTTAGTTTATATAATTACTAGTCCAAGTAAAAAATAGAGGTGAACTTTAATTAAAAAAACTAGTTTGTGTGGCACTAATGTCTAGGATAAAAGTAGAGGTCAACTAGAAATAATGTTAACCATAAAATCTTATACATGTATTAAAATGTGGCCATGAACGGTTAAGGTGTCTATGTGACCACCGGACCCCGGGCCGTTAACAATTAACTAGATGAAAGATTACCCTTCTATCGAGCACATTTTGCTTAGGACACAACTTGAACCAAGTACGACATGCCTAATTAAGACTAAGATGAAAGTAGAATCTAAACTATGAATTCTTGCCATGTGGGTCCCTCCAATTAATTCTACTCGGTTGAAATAAAATATAACTATAGCCATTCCTATAAAAGGCCTTTTGTTAACAGAATTGATATTAATCTACTAGGATGAATATTTGCTAGGTGAGAATTAGTAGTCAAATAACACCTAGGCTTCATCAAAATAAAATAAGTAATTAGCTACTCAAATAAAAATAGTCCTTAGTACTTATTTTAGTTAAAGGTTAACCTAGTGTAATAGGTGTATCTTAGTATGAGCTTAATCACGATAATAACTAGGAAAAAGAATATATCAAAACAATGATAAAACTTAGACGCATAAAAGTCATCGTCTAAATCGTAAGAATGGTATCTAGATAATACCCATAGGACACACTTAACTCATAGAACCTCCTCGATAAATAGGAAATAATAGCAAAATGAATTATTAAAATGAGCTAGATCTTCCATGCAAGTCATGGTAAGGTACTATCAATAAAACGATATCAAGTCAACAACAAATCAAAACATTAATATCTTTTACATACGAACTCGGAATCAAATGAATATTTTTGGTAAATTAATATAAAATCATTCTCTGTATGAATATGTAAAAATATTTGAATTTGGTTACTGTTGAATTTATTGGTGTTATTTAATTCGTTTCTAGCTATTTTTGGATTAGACGTTGATTGCTTGAGCGATTATTTCAATGACCAAACATCCATATATTCATAACAGCAAGAGCAAGGCAAGCACCCCCTTTGATCATGTTGATCTCAGTATTTTACTTATTGTACTTTGTTTTGCAAAATCTATTATGCATGCATGTATGTTTGATATGAAAATGCTATATTCAGGAAGTCGGTAGTCGTAAATCCTACTTGTTGCATATAACTCCTTGGAATATTGATACCTTACTGTTCTAGCCAATAGATTATAGGTTAGACAATATATAATGTCATTTGGGAATTTTTTAGTACGATTATCGTGCAACTGCTTATTAGAGTGATAGATTTTCCTAAAAATTTATAAAAGGACAATATGATAAAATTGAGTTTGGGAGATTTTACAAATATATCCAGAGGGGTGTACCTCTGTTATTTTGTATAAAAACCTAGTTTTCGACGCGTGCGAGTTATATTATTCTGAGAAGCGTGAGGGGTGTACCTCACTAGTAGATAGGGGGAGATTCTCGCCCGTGGTCAATTAAGGACCGAACACCAGCAACTCCAATCTAAGCCTAAGCGTACAACCACATGTACCGGTATGGGACGATATTAACTAATTAAGTCATTAAAAACTAGCCTTGCACGTTGGTAGGCCGTAGTAGTGCAGACATGACCGGGTAGGCATGTTCGAAGGGGCTCCTTTCACCACGGTGTTGGACACAAAGCTTGCCGACACAACTGTGAATGCCTCACCTGACAGGGGTACCCGGGTAAGTGAGGAATAACATTCGCTGGGCTAGTGCAAGGGTAGGACTAGACGATGTAAAGGTTTCAACATGTGCTCCAGACTGCTTACCTACTGTAGTGAGCGGTGGCATCGACGGATGCCGAATAAAATAGAGAATTTATGTGTTGTGGATAAAGTTGTACGCCTTAGCAGAGTGTAAATCTATTTAAATAGCCGTGCTCGCGGTTATGAGCTTGCTTAAATTGTCGATTTAATGGGTATAGTTTTGATTTTTTTTTCACAAAAATCTGTTTTATTGGCAAAATATGGGTAATGACTCGTGGGGATTTATTTGAGTTAACTGTTATGTCTATGGCTGAACATGAAATATCACTCGCAACCGAGGAGGGTTACGAGTTGTTGTCATTATTCTTTTGCTACTCGTAACCAAGAAGGGTTGCGAGTGGTTGTCATATTTCTTTTGTGCTCGTAACAGAGAAGGGCTACGAGTTTTTGTTATTATTCATTCAGTTCTTTACTTACTGTTATGTATCTATTTAACTACTTTTAAACTTCCGTTGTAAATTACTACATATTGATATTGTCAAATAAAAATGGTTTTAAGCAAAATAACTTGTAGAGTAGAGCCTCTTCCTTTGATACCCTTGCATTTATATAAATTTTTGAGATACACTAGAAGTCTTGTTGAGTACGCATTGTACTCAATCTTGCTAATATTGTTGTTCAGAGTTCGAAGATGAGCTAACGCTTGACAATACGTTCTTCGCACCCGGAACCGGAGGGTTCGGTGACGGGTCTACCTAGACCTTGTTCCTTGTCGGTTGCCTGAGGGTTGGATGGGCATGCCGCTGGATTTTCACTACGTTTACTACTTCTTCTGCTGCTACTTTTACTCTGATGATTGCTTTTATTTGGCCGATCGGCGTTGATGTAATAACTTGTAATCACATAAGTTAAGTACCATTTATGTTGCTTTGTATATGAGAATGTATGGATGTAAATACCAAATATTGTAAATGTGTGTACTAGCCACGATCATGGGACTAGTACGGTACACACATAGGGTCTTCGAGTATTCCACGCCTAGGTGTCCGACAGGTCATACCGCCCCCCGGTAGGATTACAGACCGGATTTAAATGTTTTGGCCCATTTTGAACTCAGCCTGGCCCAAATGAGCCCAGATGGCTTGCTACGTCTTTGCCCTAGGTCGGACTTGGCCAAATGGGCGGCACGGCCCGACCCGGGCACAACCGGACACGGCCCATTCCGGTCCGTGAAAGGATCGTGTTGTGATGGGCCAGTCCACGGGCCTAGGAGGCGGCCCAAGCATGGCCCAAAGGGCGGTCGTGCCATGCTGGTACGAGCCTGTTTGGCCCGTCGGGCTGTTTACGATCCATTTAGTCCAAAAATTAGAAAAAAATCAGGAAAATTCAAAAAAATAGAAAAATGTGTAGAATTCATAAATACATATGAACGTTGTAAAAAATGAGACAAGCATATTGAAAAATGCAATAAAGAGATTTATTAATATTTAAATAGTTGTCTCATTAGAACCTTTGCCAAGTAAAAACTCAACATGAGAAAACCCTAGCAAAGGAAAAAGAATACAGCCTATAGCTCTACATACATCTTTGTTCTAAGTGTCGTTGTCGAGGTGCAAATTTTTGAACACGTCTGACAACTCTTTATTTTCCACAGAGTGTTGTGTTAACAAATCAGCTTGTTTCCAGTCCTTCACGGTTAGAAGTATCTCCAACATCTCACTCGTGAGATGTGTTCTTCTCTCCTCCATTATTCTTCCAAAAAGACTGAAAGCAGACTTGGAGGAAACCATCGAGATTGGAACAGTTAACATATCACGTTCAAGTATGGATAGCACATGATATCTTAACTTATGGGCATGCAATCATTGCAAAATTTCAAAGCCTTCTGACTTGAAATCCACCATATCGTTGTCCAGATAAGTGGATAGTTCCCCATTTCTTGGGGTTATTCTTGGTTGAGCAGGCGGTGTTGTAGAAGAAAAAGACCTGGACATAGAGGAAGAGCCACCGAAGATCGCACCCCGCATATTTGTCTTGCTACTTGAGGCGGGGGCTCCTAGAGGTTGTTGCAAGCGGACTCTTTGGAACTTATTTCCATACCTTTGGTAAACCTTGTCTAATCGAGAATGAACTTCTACAAAATAGTTAGAATAGTCTAGCCTTGTAGTATCACTAAAAAGATCAAGAATATTAGCAAATGCTTCAATTTTACCTCTAGGATATAAAAAAATGCAAATGCATATAGGAAAGTGATTTCTCTTCAATATTTAAGGTATTTAGTTTTCATAACAACAATAGTCTCACGTAAAACTGAGTCATTTTCATACATTTTTAATTGAGTATCAATTTGTAAAATACTATGCATAATAATAGGAGATGTTGGATAGTAGACAGCGGACAAAGCAACAATGGCCTCATAATTTTTTCTAAAAACTATAGTATCTTCTTAGCAATGAACCAATATTGCTCAGTCACCGTTAGTACTCTGATGGTGCGTTTGAATAAAAACAGGAAAAAATGCTCTTATATGGTAAAAGATTCTTAAGCATCAGGTAAGTAGAGTTTCATCTTACCAGCATGTCCAAACCAAACTTTTTTGGACGTACACCCATTGCCTAGCAGAAGTTCTTATATGCTGCTATTCTTGTTGGAGATATGCCCTAGAGGCAATCATATTGATGATGATATTTCATTGTATCCATGATTTAATAAATGTTCCTTGAATATTGCCTTTGTGTTGATTAACAAGTATGTGACTTGTTTGTGAAACTCTTTACTTGTATGGTTATTCTAAAGTTGTCCCTAGTCGGAGTTCATGTGAGGACACACGTGAATGATGGATTAGCACATGTATCGGTTGATGACCATGTTTCACAGGTCATAGACATGGAGATGTCAAACCAATAATGTGGACACATGTTTAGAACATGGGGTTGGACCGACCCAACATGAGACATAGTAATTATTCTTATGGTTCTCTCTACACAATGTATACGCCTTGTCCTTAGACCTGAGATTGTCGCATGTACTTGAGATGTGAATCGACCTACTTAGGGGCTATCAAACGCTACTCCGTAACTGGGTAGTTATAAAGGTAGCTCGACCGAATATCGTGAGGCAAAGGGATTGGCATGTACATAACGTTGTGATGGTTCGTCCGATACGATCTTTACGTATGTTTAGGAGTTGCACGTCTTGCTAGAGGCGCTACCAACTATTGACCAAGTATGTGTACTCGCGTCATGTCTAAACATATGTGAACCATAGGTCACACACTTAAGGGTGAAGCCTAATTCGGATTGGATCCGAATTAGGTGGGCATTGAGTCCTAATGGGCCTCTATTCGTAGAAGCCCACTATAAGGACGTCTATAAAAGGAGGGCGGGGCGGCTTGGTTGAGGTTGAGTTTTTCGTGACATCCCCAAACCACGGCGCCACCCTCCCACGCCCTAGTCGCTCGCGCGGATCTAGTAGTTCGGCGTCGTCGCTTCCTCCCGTCGCGTGTGGATACCTTTGAAGGCGCCGCATCGTGGCGTTGGAGCGAACCGCAAGAAAGGAGGCATGCGTGGGGCGCCACGGCGAGGGCGAGGAAGTAGTACGACTACTGCGCCCGACGTCTTGCATCAACTTGGTGCGACTACACCGCCCCGACGCCTGCATCAACTTCCGCACCTGCGCGTCTAGTGGTAAGACCGTGATCTATAACTGAAGTGATCTTGGTTTACGGGTAGAATTTTTTAATTTGCGCTAGTGTAGCCTACCCGTTTCCCTACAATTCTTACGTTATAATTATTCAAGAAAGATATTGCATCGTGAAAAGATTTAAGATACATATCCAACCTTTTCAAACCGGATTTGACTATATGGTTAATAATATGACAAGCGCATCGCTGGTGTAGCAAGAAGGAATCGACGTATGTACTGAAGACTGGAGTAAGAATATCCATGACCTTAGAGTTCACAACAACATTGTCTAGAGTAATTGAGAATATTTTGTTTGTAAGACTCTTCCACGACTTTGATAATACAGTCTGTAATATTCTCAGCTGTGTGTACTACATCAATTAATTTAAAACATATAATTCTTTTCTCCATTACATAGTCATCATTAACATAATGAGTAACTACACTAAGATAATCCTCCCTACGCGGCTACTCCATATGTTTGAGGTAAGGGCCACCGAAAATGTGCATGTAGAAAATTTATCCTTTAATTTATGACAGCGTTCATTGTAGTATTTTACTATATCCTTAGTTGTTGTCTGTCTAGAAATGGAAGAGAATCTAGGATTATGCGCAGTTCTAATTGTAAGTTTGGAAAGCATTAGACTCCTGAAAGCCTAATGGTAAATCCTCGGAAGCAACTAAATGACAAAGAGATTGACATACTACCATAGGATCGTAGTTCAAGCTACGTAGCACACCGTCAGGGTTGTACTGCAGCTGCGTTTGCCTCATCAACAATTCTTGCATGGCCTTACATCTTGTAGCATGTCTTTGTAAGTGTCATGTCCCTCCTGTAGACTTTGCAGACAATTCCTGACGGCAAATTTTGCACACAGCATAGGATACCATACTTGCTTGTGCGTCTGGCTTGGTTGTCTTGTCGAAATGCTCCCAGACTCCAGAGGTAGACGGTTTCGACCTCTTTACTCCAGTGGCTACCGATGAACATGCTGCCATAGCCTAATCATGGAACTCCGCATTGCCCTTCCGGTAAAACATCTGGTTGGTTTGAGGTAGTTGTAGCCTCCTCATTGGACACAATATTCTTCAGTGAAATTTCGTACTCAGTGAGAGTGAAGATATCGTAATTTTTCATAATAAAATCCGAAAATCGAAACTAACACTATTATCATTATTATCTTAGCACAACAAATAATAATAACAAAAATATGCAAAAAAACTGTAATGTACCTCTTTTGATGACTTGGTGCTGGAATTTGAATTTTTCAAAATTTAGCACAACTTTTTTGAATTTTGCCAAATTACCTTACAACGAATTTAAATTTGCACAACAGAATTTGAAAGAGAGATTGAGGAATAGATGGGTGCTAAATGAGAGGATATGATGCCTATTTATAGAAAATATTTTGGGATTTTTTTTGCTATTTTTAACGACAAAAAATGATCGAAATTTTGAAAATTCCGAACGTTATGGCTAAATAGGCCGTGTAGTGCCGTGTTGGGCATGGCCCACCGTGCCAAAAAAGCATGCAACAGCTATTTCCCCACCGGGGTGTGCTATGCCGGGCACGACCCGTCGTGTCACTCGAGGCCCAATGCCCTCCATGCGTTTTCCCAGCTGGGTCGTGCCGTGCTAGGCATGGCCCATCATGACTCACATGCCTAGTGCGGCCCTCCTCTCTCTCCCTCACTCCTTGTCCGTCTCTCTTCCCCGTAGGCCCCAGCACTGCTTGCCCTACCATCCTAGTACATGGTGCACACTGCCGCCTACCACACGCCTAGTCGCCCGCACGACCGCCCCTCTTCTCCCTCCGCGTCGGCATGCTGGCGCCACAACACTGCACACTAGTGCCCCTTCGACTTCCCCACCCCTTCACCTTCCCCGCCCGCGCCAACCCACCACCTCCTCTCCTTCCGCGCTAGCGCCGCCCCGCCACCACCTCACCCTACTCTCCTTCCGCACAGGTGCCGCCCGCGGCCTCCTTCCTATTCTCCCTCCGCGCCCACATCACCCGCCGCCTCCTCCCTCTTCTCCCTCCAAGCCAGCCCCGCACCCGTGCCGCCGCACCGGCCTCGCTGCCTCGCCTTCTCCGCATGTAGGCTAGATGGGCCGTACCGGCGTTATGCTGTACCTGGCACGACCCGCACTGTTCGTGCTGTGCCGGGCCGACCGATCATGCTAGGGTATTGGCCCAAGCACGACATGGGGCCTCGTGCTGGTCCAGCATGACCCATGAATAGTGTAGACCGTGCTATGCCTAGGTTGGACCAACAGTGCCTTGCCTCAGTTCGGCCCGGCCGGCACGACTCATTTGGCCATCACTACCAGTGGTGGCCAAATGCTCGACACGATCCAGCCCAACATGGGCCCATGTCAACATGGCCTATTTTGTCCCGCGAATGAAACAGGCTATGCTGGGTCAGCCCACATGCATGGGTGATAGCCCAAGCATTGCCTGAAGGCCTGTCGTGCCATGCCATTGTGGTTAGAGCCCATTTGGCCCGACAGGTCGGTTGTGGTCCACTTAACGTGTTAGGCTCGAAAAATTCAAAAAGAATCCTAAAAAATCAGAAAAATATATACAATTCAGAAATAGATATAAAAATTGTAAAAAGTGAGACAAGCATATTGAAAATGTAATAAAGTACTTTATTAATGTTCAAATAGCTACCTCATTAAAACATTTGTCAAGTAAAAACTAAACATGAGAAAACCTTGACAAAGAAAAAAGAGTCCAACATATAGCTCTATATACATCCTTATTCTATGGGTCGTTGTCTAAATACAGATTTTTGAACACCTCCAACAACTTTGAATTTTCCATAGAGTGTTGTGTTCGTGAACCAGCTTGTTCTCAGTCCATCGCAGTTAGAAGTATCTCCACCATCTAACTTGTGAGGCATGTTCTTCTCTCCTCCAATATTCTTCTCGAAAGACTGATAGCAGACTTAGAGAAAACCGTCGAGGTAGGAACAGTTAACACATCACGTGCAAGTATGGATAGCATGGGATATGCTAACTTATGGTCATACCACCAGTGCAAAATTTTGAAGTTTTCTGAGTTGAAATCCACCGTATCGTTGTCCAGATAGGTGGATAGTTCTCCACTCCTTGGATGAGAGGTTGGTCTTGAACTTTGTTGAGAAGGTGCCGCTATAGAAGAAGACGACCTTGACCTGGAGAAAGAGCCTACACCCTAGATCTTGCCCCACATATTTGTCTTGTTACTTGAGGTGGGTGCTATTGGAGGTCGTTGCAAGTGGACTCCTTGGAAATTATTTTCACACCTTTGGAAAACCTCATGTAATCGAGAACGGACATCTGCAAAATAGTTGGAATAGTCTAGCCCTGTAACGTCACTAAGAATATCAAGAACATTAGCAAATTTGTCAATTTTAGCTCTAGGATTTAAAATAAATACAAATGCATATACAAAAGGGATTTCTTTCCAATATTCAAGGTATTTAGTTTTCATAGCAAAAACAACATATCTTAAAATTGTGTCATTTTTGTAGTTTTTTAATTGACTAGTAATCTGTAAAATACTATACACAATAATAGGAGATGTTGGATAGTAGACAGCGAACAAAACAGCAGTGACCTCATAAAAAGTATATAAAAACTAAAGTATCTTCTTAGCAATGAACCAATGTTGCTCAGTTCATAGTATACTACCGTTAGTGCTCTCATAGTGCGCTTGAATAAAAACAGAAAAAGTGCTCTTATATGGTAAACGACTCTTAAGCATCAGGTAAGTAGAGTTCCATCTTACTGGCATGTCCAAACCGAACTTTCTTAGACATACACGCATCGCCCTGCAAAAGTTTGTATATGTTGTTATTCTTATGTTGGAATTATTCAAGTAAGATATTGCATCACAAAAAAATTAGTATATGAATTCAACTTCTTCAAACCATATTTGACTATAAGGTTAATAATATGACAAACGCATCGCTGATGTAGTAAGAAGGAATTACCGCATGTACTCAACACTAGAGTAAGAATATACATGGCCCTACAGTTCGAAGCGTCATTGTCTAAAGTAATTGAGATTATTTTGCCTGTAAGACTAAAGTCTTCCACGACTTTGATAATATAGTTTGCAATACTCTTACCCGTGTGTGCTACATCAATTAATTTGAAACCTATAATTATTTTCTCTATTACCCAGTCGTCATCAACATAATGAGCAATTACACTAAGATAATCCTCCCTAGCCCGACCACTCCACACTCCATATGTCCGAGGTCAGGGCTACAAAAAATGTGCAAGTAGTAAATAGTTCCTTTAATTTATTACGGCGTTCATTGTAGTATTTTATTATATCCTTAGTTGTTGTCTGCCTAGAAACGATATAAAATCTAGGATTATACGCAGTTCTAATGTAAGTTTGGAAAGCAATAAACTCCCTAAAACCTAACGGTAAATCCTTAAAAGCAATTAAACGATAGAGAGATTGATGGGCTACCTCAGGATCGCAGTCCCAGCTATGTACCATACCATCGGGGTTGTACTGTAGCTGTGTCTGCCTCATCATCAATCCTTGCTTGGCCTTATATCTTGTAGCATGTCTAAGAAAGTGCCCGTTCTACCTGTAGACTTTGCTGACAATTCATTACGATAAATTTTACAAATAGCATATTGTACCTCATTTCCATGTGCGTCTGGCTTAGTTGTTCTGTCAAAATTCTCCTAGACTCCGGATGTAGACAACCTCGACCTCTTTACTCCGGTGCTCGCCGACGAAGATGCTGCGGTGGAGCCTGATGACAGAAGTCCACATTGCCCTTCTGGTAACAACTACGGTTGGTTTGAGGTAGCCGCAACCTCCATGGATGCAACTTCCTCTGGTGAAAGTCCATAATCACTAAGAGCAAAGCTATCATAATTTTTCATAACGAAAATTGCAAAATCGAAACTAACACTATTATTAATTTCATCTCAATATAACAAATAATAACAATAAAATTATGCAAAAAAATAGTATTGTACCTCTTTTTGCTAACCTGCTGCCGGAAATTGGATTTTCCAAAATTTGCATAATATTTTTGAATTTTGCCAAATTATCTCATAATGTATTTGAATTTGCACAACATAATTTCAAAGAGAGATTGAGGAATGGATATGTGCTGAATGAGGGGGGTATGGTGGTAATTTATAGAAAAATTTCGTAATTTTTTGAATTTATTTGCTATTTTTAAAGTCCCAGACGGTCAAAAAAAGGTCGTTTTTAAAAATCCTAACATTACGGGCTAAATAGGCCAAATGGGTCGTGTCGTGCGGGCACGGCCCATCGGGCCAAAATAGCCCGTAACAACTATATTCGCTCGAGGCGTGCCGTGCCAGACACGGCCCACCGTGCCGCGCCAACCCGCCCTCCTCCTCCCTCGCCGACTTGCCATCGGCTAGGTTCCTCCCTTTCTTCCCACGCCAGCTTGCCATCTCGGGCTCTCGGTCTCTCCGTATGTAGGCCTAACAGGCCGTGCCGGCTTCGTGCTGTGCTTGGCATGGCCCGACAATGTTTGTGCTGGCCGGCCCATCGTACCAGGGGTGTAGCCCAAGTATGGCACGAGCCCTCGTGCCGTGCTGGCCCAACCTATGAACAGTGTGGCTCGTGCCATGCCGGCTGGACAACAGTGACATACCTCGGGCCAACCCGGCCAGCACATCCCATGTGGCCACCTCTACTTAGACCCCTCTTGCTCCACATCCCTGCCCCCACTTGCATCCTCAACTGGCTCTATGTACACGACGTTATGTATCCCCAACCATTTTGACTCTTGAAAGAATTTTTTAAATTGATTCTATTTTCTTATGGTTAATCCATATACTTTTACGTATATCAACAACCAAAATTTCCAGAGAAGGACCGCACAGATCCGAGGTCGACCTATGTTGAGAAAGAGCTGAAGGGAGGACTCAAAGTAATAGTCCCCCTGTTTCGTTATATCTGTCCATAGTTTCAAGAGTATCTATTTCAATATATTTGTCAACTATGGGAATCTAGGTGTAGTTATTGTAATTTTTTCTCTCTACGTCTACTTAGGGCATGTACAATGGTACAGACAGCTGCTGTCTATAGCAACTATCCATGTCACCTATAGACAGCACTAAAACCAGCTCATACAATGGGTTGTGATGATACAGCCGGCTATAGGATTGTAGACAACACACAATCTTTAATGTTTTTCTTGGTTTTGGTGCTACAGTCGGCTGCAGGATTATAGACAGCAATATTCTCTCTCTTCATTCTCTTTCATCCACGTCACCAAAAATTCTATGTGGCAAATGCTATAGACGGTTGACATAAGCCCATTGTACATGCTCTTAAATGCTTTGTAAGAGGTTATGTAGTTGTGGTATACCATTTGATAGGGTTATGCATGATCATTTCTTATTAAGTATTTGTTAGATTTAATACTTCCTTAGTGTGTAGGTATGGTGGGCTGTGGACAAATATAGCGAAAGGTAAGATATACTAATCCACTTATTGTGTACTCGCAGACAACATTTCCTGCCTTGTCTTGTTCCTGTTGCAGCACTGGGTTCCGAATACTTTACTACTCTACATTATACTATTTATACATCTCCTAGCGTATGCGTGCGTGCGTGTGGGCTAGTATTGGGGAGCGTATAGAAAGAAGAAAAAATGCGCGGGTCCCGATGGACTCCGCTCCCGCACCGGCAAATTGGCCTCGTAAACCCGCGATTAGCGTTTTGATAGAGCGAATGTTGCTGGTGATTGATTAAACTAAACTAATCGGAGCCGAGGTCGCAGATCTGCTGCTTGTCTTTACGCCCTTGCTTTTTAATCACCTACATTTCGGAATTATGGCAGAGGTAAAGAAATGGTAAAAGAAAAAGGTGCGCAGCTGATAGCTTGCCGCCTCCAGTTGCACGTGAAGAAGCAAACGGTCAGTTCAGGTAGAGATATTACCGCCGCAGTTATAAAGTCCGAACCAGTCCGACAGTTGAATCAGAAAAATCCAAACTTAGAGGCTTTGCCAGGCCGGTCATATTCAAGTGAAAGAGTTTTCTAAGATAAAACTGAGAAGCAAGTTCGTACTTTGGATGTTGCTAAGATTTTAGTAGAAATCTTCACCGGTCCGACCAGTGACCCAGTGACTCGACACCTCGGCTCGGTCGATGACCGGCCGGGTTTATAACTATGGATATAATGTTCCCACCACTTATGTATTCAGGTCATTATAGGATATCCGGCTATCACTACCAGAAATCGTTTAGTTCCCGAGTGCCTATATTTTTCCCGAGTGTTTGGATGGAAACACTCGGGAAAGACACTCGGACGAAAAGGTAGCACTTGATAGAAAGAACTTTTTCGAGTGTTTCCCATAACACTCGGGATATACACATAAAAAAGGAATCTCCGCCTGGGGTAAAATATAATCCTGAGTGTATAAAATGAAAACACTTGGGAAAGAAAACCGCGCCCTTTTTTTCCACCGCGCCTATTTTTTTCCGCTGCTAACCCTATATCCCGCCCCTTGCGCCACAACCTCCCCCTTAATCGCATTTTCCCCAATTTCACTCTTCCTCTCCATCCCTCCCATGGCGCCACCTCGTCCTAGCGCCTGCTTCCTCCTAGCATCGCCGCCCAGTCTTTGGTGCGCTGTCGCCGCGTGGCTCGCCCCGACTCGGCGCCACGGCTCGGCCGGCCGAGCCGCGCCACCTCTGGTGCTACTGCCGCCGGCCCGCCACCACCTGCGTCGCCTTGGTCCTCCTCCCGGCCCTCTTCTTCGGCCACCACCTGCGGCTCTTGGCGCCGCTAGCCCCTTGCTGCGCCCCGGCCTCACGGGTGGCTCGGTGCCACCGCCGTCTCGGCCTCTGGCCTCTCCCTCTCTCGAGCGCTACCACTTCCCCACGCCATGACCTCCCTGCACCCTGGCTCCTCCCCGGCTTGGCCACACGCCTCCTTGCACTTCCCCTTACAGCCATGTGTCGGCCTGCTCGGCCCCTGGCCACCGGCCGCCTTGGGCTCGGTCCCCTCCCCCTATACTAATTTTCGGATTTTTAAGAGCTTGATTTAATTTCGGATGTATGAATGTTGATTCTTGTGTGCTTTTGTCTATGCATAGGGGTTGATGGATGCGGATTGATGTCTGTACATGAAGAATGGTGTTGGGGAGGGCTACTGTGATCGTGTTGGTGCCGTTGCTTGAGGTACTACTACCCTCCCTCCACTCTCTACCCCTGCTTTGTGATGAAACAATGAGAGCTATGATGCTGCTACTGTGAGATGGAAAAGAAACAATAGGAAACCACCGGAAAATCAGTCATGTTCCGACATATCATCTGGTCCAGGATTTGCTGAAAAATGGAAAGTAGAACCCTTGATGCATATACAGTACAACATTTAATCCTTTTCAATGCTTATTTTCAGCTAATTTGCGTCGTGTATCTAGCTTGGAAGCTCTTCAATCATCAACAAAGTATGTTTCTATGACATGTTCTTCTATTCATTTTCCTATATATTTATGTATGTTATATCTGTGACATATCTAGCTTTGAAGCTGTCCTACTTGTGTTCCTCTGTACAATTTTAGCTACATATACATTAACATTTATCCTTTTTCTGCTGCAGTTGTGCTCCTCTGTATAATTTCAGCTACATATATATATACTTACTTGATGGCTTCACCTATAAGTTTTGTAGATAGGTCTCCTTCCATTCCAAAGGATAAGTGGAGGAAAGGATCCTAGGTTCTTGTGGCTTCTCAGCTTTCTTGTTCTTACAGATTTTTCATACTTATTCAGAGTTTTACTCTAAGTCCATCTGCTCTCTCATTTCAGTGGGTAATGTTAAACAGAAAACACGTAGAAGTTGTTGTTGGTGATAAACATGTCTTTCAAGTATTAAGGAAGCATTGTAAGGTATGTTGTTGTGTTGTTCATGTTGACATTGGGATGTCTGCTTAGCTTGGTTTTGCCATTTCGAATCCTTGGCCTTCTTTAAATTTAAGATAAATAATTGTTAAATGGCTTTTCGATGTTTCTGTTTTAGTTTCTATTCATTTCTAGAGCCTTGGACGCTTGAACTTTCAACTGGTTTAACAAAAATGTTAGCTATAGGTATCCCATGAGGTTGTGAAAATACTATACGAGTGGAGTTAAACTAGTCTTGTGTTGAATTAAGTCCATTCTTTCTGTTATATTGATCCTTTATATTCTTCTACATATGGCATCAAGTCATCAACAATTTTTTTGTTGTACCTAAATTTGTAGATGGTAGTGACCAAGACTTTGCTTGGACGAAAGGCGAATGCTGTAAGTTTTTAGTTGAGTTCAGATTTATATACAGTTTTATTAGAGTACTTAAAAAGTACTACCTCCAGACAATAATCATTGCCTTAGTCTATGTAATCTTAGCTAAAATGACATCCATTTTGCACTGGAAGTAGTAATAAACTACTTTTTAAAAAGTAATAAACTACTTTAGATCTGTACCACCGTCCTATGTTCCTTGATATAAACTCAAAAGTTTTTCTGCAAATATTGCCGATGTGAATGTTTTTTCTGAAAATGATCTGACATGTAAGTTTTATGAGGCGAATGCTTTCTTTTTGTTTCTCTGAATCATCAACAATCAAATTGGCATTCCCATTTTTATCCCCTGCTCAGCAATGATTCATCATGCACCCAACAATAACATTGATCCCCGAAATTGAATTGTCTTTACCTGTACCTCTAATTATTATTCTCATAAAGTACTTTTTTTTCGCTCAGAGACGATTAGGATTTGAGCTCCGGCAAAAGCATATATTGGTACAGATTCAGTTATCCTCATTCTCTTTATGTATTTTCAAGCATGTATTCAGATGAAAGTTCATATAGATTGTAATGCCTATCCATATGATTGCATGAAAATGTTGCCCCCTAGCTTTCACTGGCTCTTCTTTGTTATATATGATGTTCATGTTGAACCTCGCAAAAAGGAGTTGCTTGAAAGGAGCATTATTGTATTCTAGATGAACACTACGTGCAGACATTATTTTCTGCAAGGCTTGTTATTGCTAATATAGATTTGAAATTTGGAACCGACATGATAATTCCTTACATCAATTCATAATGCTCGGTTCATTCTTTTAATATTCTAGATCAAAGGACTTGAACATGAACTGGAAAGGAGGACTTTGACCTATACATCATGGAACCAGTCATCATCAGATCCTAAAGATAAAAACACTTGGCATCCAATGACATTTGAGTATGACACAACAAGTCCTGAGCATGTCAATGCTATAAATGTAATGATTTGTGAACTCAAACATTATGTTAATGTTGTCGAATCTATATATGTAATGATTTATGCCTAATTGGTGGTATTTTTCTTGATGTGGAATGTATACTCTGTTTGATTGTTGAGTTTTCTGTCAGCCCGAGTCTGGATTAAAATGAAATGCATTGTACGTACAAAATTGGTGCATATATTGTTCAGGTATTTCCCGAGTGTCTTTAGTTGACAAACACTCGGGAAAATCACGAATCTACATGTGTGCTAGGTTGCCACGTGGCTAGATTTCTCGAGTGTAGTTGATATACACTTGGGACAATTTACCTACTTTCCTGAGTGTAAATCTGCACATTCGGGAAAGTTATTTCTCCCCGAGTGTTTTATGTTTCCCGAGTGTAATCTCGAACACTCGGGAAAGTTATTTTTCCGAGTGTAAATCTTGGAACACTCGGTAAACCTATTATTACCCAGACTAAACGCTCCCGAGTGTCTTTTCCCGACGGTCGACCTTCGAGAATAGATATCCCAAGTGTTTTTGTCTTTTCCCAAGTGTTTCCGGCACTCGAGAAATTGGTGATTTCTGGTAGTGTTTTAATTGTATTTGACGTTCTAATTAAGTCACTCCACCTTATGAAAACAAATTGATTCTCTATGTCTACACCTGCTGTGTGCTCGTACCGCCACAATTGACCTGATTGAGCACATGAAGTCGGCTATCTTAATATGCATGAGCAAAAGTAAGTTGGAGGTGCCTGCTAAAGAGTATATCTCCTGTTGAATATCTTTGAACTCGGTCTCTGTAATCTTGGATTCTAGAGTCAGTTGTTGTGTCATATCCAGATTCTCTTTTGTAATATGTATCTTCTATTGTTTACAGATAAAGCAAGGAGTTGTATTCTCCTGTAATTACTATTCACTATAATATAAAAGGAGTGACTCTGTCACCGGTTTGATGATGGTGCATAGGTTTTGGACAGCAATAACAGCAGTGGAGTTTCATTGTCGGATGGTGAGCAGGGTGTCGTTGTTGCTTGGTCGACTGAGGTGTCTACCGCAGCACAAAACCCTATAGCAGTAGAACAAAACCCTGCCATGGCAACACAAATCTGTGCTGCGACATACCTGTCACAACAGAATGCACCGCAGATTGTTGCTGATTGATCTCATCGGCAAGAACTCGAGCACAGAACAACATATATGCTCCTAAGGTTTATAAAGATGGGACAGTATGCTATGCTTTCAGCAGCTCAACTAAACCTGATTCTCTTGGTATGCTCTTGCAAATTAGAATTAGAAAATACAATGGATGAGGAGTATGTAGCCTTAATAAAGAATCAGACTTAGCGACTTTTACCACCCAAGAGTGGACAGAATATTATTGATTGCAAATGGGTTTATAAAATAAAGAGAAAACCTGATGGAAGCATTGATAGATACAAGACAAGATTAGTAGCAAAAGAATTCAAACAAAGGTATGGAATTGACTTTGAAGATACTTTTAGCCTGGTTGTTAAAGCAGCAACTATCCGTCTTATTTTGTCAATTGTTGTGTGAAGAGGATGGAGTTTGTGATAGCTTGATGTTCATAATGCGTTTCTTCATGGTGTTCTTGACAAGGAAGTATTTATGAAGCAACCTCCTGGATATGAGGATAAGAAACATCCACATTTTATTTGCAAGTTAGACAAGGTGCTATATGGGTTGAAACAAGCACCTAGGGCTTGGTACAAGGCTGAGTTCTAAATTGCAAGAACTTGGTTTTGTTCTTTCAAGAGCAGATATTTCATTGTTTATTTACAACAATGGTAGAATAATTATCTATATTCTTATCTATATGGATGATATTGCAGTAACAAGTTCATCAAGTGATGTTGTTATGAGGCTTCTTCGAGATCTGCAAGGAGATTTTGCACTGAAAGACTTGAGAGAGTTGCACTATTTTATGGGAATAGAAGTGCAAAAGACAACTAAAGGGTATTGTTGTCACAATGTAAATATATGACAGACATTCTTGATAGAGATGGGATACGACAGTGCAAGCTAGCTACCACGCCTATGGCAGTTTCAGAAAAGTTGTCTGTACAATAAGGAGAGATACTTGGTCCTGAAGATGCTACCAAATACCGAAGCTTGGTAGGAGCACTTCAATACCTTACTCTAACACATCCAGATATAGCATACTCAGTAAATAAGGTATGCTAATTCTTACATTTACTAACGACACAACATTGGACAGCCGTAAAAAGGATCCTACGATATTTGAAGTATACCTCAATGGTTGGTTGCTTCTGACTACTCGGCTGCTTACAAACTTTCGACAATATGAACCTAGAACCAATTCTAGATTGAGGAGGGTTGTTAAAGAGTATATCTCCTGTAGTCCTGTTGAATATATCTAAACTCTGTCTCTGTAATCTTGGATTCTAGAGTCAGTTGTCGTGTCATATCTGGATTCTCTTTTGTAATCCATCTCTCCGATTGCTTACAGATGAAGCAAGGAGTTGTATTCTCCTGTAATTACTATTCACTGTAATATAAAAGGAGAGTCTTTGTCACTGGTTTGGTGTATGAGAGCAACCTCATATTATTCTCTGAATTCCGTTTTACGATGCCTACAACTATTTTCCAAGTGAACCTGGTCTTCAGGGGCAGAGCTAGCCACGACCCAAGCCTCAAACTGGGTCAGCTGTTTTTAGACTAAATTGGTATATATTTTTTTTGTGATTTTTCGGAAGGTTTTCATACACTTTTGATCCTAGGCCTTAGGCTATTGCCCTAGCTGCCCGAGGTCCAGTTCCGCCACCGCTGGTCTCGATCAATTGTTTGTGGTCTTGTTTGTGAAGCGAATTTCTTCAACCTTGTTTGTGAAGCGAATTTCTTCAACCTATCTACACCGATCGAAAGCAAAGATCGAGGAGCAAAGAGAAGCCATTGTTTCGTCGCCTAAGAAGGCTGACCCATGCATGTAGTACAACTCACGTCTTATTTTTGCTCAGGTTGTACAGTCTGTTCCCGCACAGTGGGGTTCGGTCAAGCCGGCAGCGCACGCCGCGAGACAAACACGCCTTTGCCGACTTGTTGAGAACTCATTTCAGCGTTCCACAGTGTGCGGCGTCCTGAACTAGTAGAGGAGACAGAATTCGTTCCGCCCAATGATGAGAAGCAGTACGTACAAAAGAATCTAGGCCCCTCCAGCAGGCTAGCAGAATGAGAGCCCTAACCCAAGCACGCTTCATCTGATCCAGCCATGGCAGGGGCCTTGGAGGGAGGGATGCGGGGATTAATGGAATGATATGGCAGTTTGGTAATCGTATTTGTTACTACCTCCGGTTTTAAAAGATTGACGCTGTGATGCGATCTTTAGTGCTACAGGGCATCAAATATAAACAAACGGAGGAAGTACGTTGCTACTTGTTTCAAATGAATGGGCGGCTCGTTAGATATCTCGGCGAAGAGAGGCTTCAACTTCTTAGTAAACTAGCCGAGTACCCGTGCGTTGGAACGGATTTCAAATAAAACATAATATAAGTTATAAACTTATAAAACATAAGGTAATTATTCCTACAAATAAAAGTTTTATACATAATTTGCATCCAATCAACAAGTCATATAAAAACTTATTACAAATCACAAGCACAGATAATCTAATTATCGACAAAAGATCCTTCAAGTATCTTACACATGTGTGCACATATTTATCAACTATCACCAAGTCATTATTTTATAATAGTAAAGATAAATATACCGTGCCTACGTGCTTGGACTTAGACATCAGGATCTTGATCTATCACATTTCACAATGGATGCCTGAAGATGACAACGGAAGTGACTGCCCTTCCAAATAGTAGTATAAACATTGCTGCCAGTGCTATCCCCGCTTGATCGATCAACAGTTGCATCTCGACTTGCGTTCTGTATATAGTTTTGGCCAATGATACATATATGGTTTACAACTCAACTCGAGTTTATATTATAACTCACCATTAACACTAGAACTGCGTGTATGCCTGGGCTCGCATCAACGTACTGAGCCTGGAGCTAGCAGAGCCACCCAAAGAAGAAGATCGAATACAAATTCTCTAAATATAAATGTCTTGATCTTAGCATCGGAGCGAGGACTGGAGCGGCATGGCGGAGAGCAGAAAACCGCATCATTGCGTTTTGTGGCGAGCGTGTCAGCTTTTGAGAATTGCAATGCATCCCTTCTCTCTCACATATATGCAGAGTCCAAAGGCACTTTGCACACATGGAGACCTGTGGCAAGGAACACACTCATGGCTCTCATTAAGCTCTATGCTGTCACTGGCAGTGGGTCCGCTTGTATCGCATGTGGTGGGGTGGGGCCCAGGTGGAAGTGGGAGCTGGGGTGCGAATTGGGGAGTGTGTCCCGGCAAACCTGGCCGGGGGGACATTCCTTCCCTTGGCTCGCCACTGTTGTTCCCCCTTTGGCTACGCTCTTTTGGGCTCCTCCATGCAAATGTTAAGGGAGCTAGCCATAGAATTTGTTGTACATCGAGCCTAGCTACTCCGTTTAGATTCTGCAGAATATTTGGGGGCACTCTTATATTACAACTTGCCCTGTGGGAGAAAGGAGCTTAGTTCGTGCGAAAGGAGACAAGTTCAGAGCTTATTTCATGCTAATTCCCATAAAAATTGGAGTTTGTCCATATATTTTTGGGCATCCCATAACTAACAATTGTTAGGATATATACCCCCTCTATACATAAAAGAGTGATGTTCTAGAATGCGTGTAGTTAAACTCTATTAATTTTGTCTAAAGATATTGTTTAAAACATATGATTTGGATATATGAAAATGATATGAGTGAATTTGTCATACAAAATCTATCTTAATATTGGACTTTAACAACATTTTTTGAATATATGATAAGAGAATTTAGCAGTCGAAGGAGGATTTTGTTAACTTTGAAAAGTCGAAAATGTCACTCTTTTGTGACCGGAGAAGAAGGGAGTGTACCTATTTCGCACCTCATCCCTCTTGACAACGATTTGTGTCTATTGCTTAAGATTCTTCTGCTGTCTAGTGTCTATCCTATGTTCCATGTGGGATAAATTAAGGCATCACCAATTTGTCGTGTTACAGGCTCACAGTTTACAATCCACCTCAAAATAGGATTTATTTGGAAAAAAAAAATGTTTAACATGTGCCTACTGCTTCGGTTGGATGCCGGAAGTTCATCTCTTTGACATTTTGCTCAAGATGGATATGAAAGGACTTGCATCCTACCCTTTTCTACCGCTTTAAACCTCTTAATTATACCATTTCCAGGAGCAAATCCACTAGGGGGCTTCGTTAGGCTCGAGCCCACCCTTCGCCGGCGCCGTAACCCCCCCTACCCCTAGCCTAGCGGCAACAACGGCTGACCAATCGCCCATGGCCATGGGTGCAAACTAAATCTTGAGGGAGGAAGAAAAAGATTAGAAGATATGAGGGCTTTTTCTCAAGAGTCGGCCCACAACTCAACCACCAATCCACAAGGACCAAACTAATCCCCACATCCACCCCACCACACCAGATGCAATCGAACGAGATTCTAGGGGGGGGGTGCGGCACACTTGAGCGGGCAGAGTGGTTGAAACGCTAGCGACGGGCCGACAACCGCGTGGGGAAGCCAAGGCGACAGCGTAAGGAAGCTCGTCCCGGCGAACAGTAGGAGGCCGCGCTGCGCACGGAGGAAGCTCGAGTCTGTAGCTTGGGGTGGCGAGCGGTGGCACAACGAGCCAGAGCCCAGGAAGAGGAGGGAAGGGGATCTTCTGGCATGGTGGTCTGTAAAGCCAGGGACCCTGGGGCTGCGCTGGCTTGAAGTCCAACATTGGGTATTTAATTTTGTTTCCTAATTGTCTTGATTCTTTATTGTTTACTGTAATTGATGTTGAATTATATAGGCAATAAAACCTAGACTATCTAGTTGTATTTTGTGTAATGATGAATTTTACAATTGGTTTGTGTAGTAAAAAATTATGTTTGTGTCAATTTAGCTTAGTCTTTGAGCCCACCATCCATTTTTATTTTGGCTTCGCCAATGACCATTTTCATCAACACTTACATAGGCGGCAGCACCATTGTTGCTTCATTGAGCCGCCGCCGCTGTCCACTATAGCTTGTCGCTGCCCAAAGATTTAAGGTTGTGGATGGGTGAATGAGTTGGTACATAAATATTAGATCCAATTACATGATAGCAAAGCCTCATCATGTTTGGAGAAAAGTACAGGACAATTACAGAGTACCATGGATGCATGATGGTGGTCAAACCAAATTTCTAGATCGTTTATCATTGTTGACTGTGGAAGGCATAATTTGTTAGAGGCTAGCTAAAGTACTAGCTAAAACAACAAAAACAGCTACCACTACTACTACTATAAGAAAGGGCAGTGCATGCCATCAAAACACAGCCCCAGGGTTATGGAAAACCTGTATCTTATTGGAGAGGCACGCATGCCCTATTAGCCTGTTAGGTACCCCTAACTAAAGACAAGGCACGTTAAGGTCATGTCCAGTCAAGGTGAAGCACTGAGGCTACATGCGGCATGTTCGTGTCGGCCGTCTCCTGCCGCCGTGCTTCCAGTTAACTAACTATAACACACGAGAACTGAGTCTTGCTTGGGTGACTAGTGGAGGTGGTTATACCCTCAGCCCATCAGGGTTCAAACCCCAGGTTTGGCCATGTGTGTCTCATTTAGGAGGATTTTCGTTAAGTGGGAGGCGACGTGCCCGTCGCAAGCGAGGCGTCAGTGGTGACTTCGTCTTTTCTTCTTCAAGTTCCGCTCGTCCAGTCTTCTGTAGGCGTCGTGTGTGTGAGTGCGTGCGTGTGGTGGTGTGTGTGTGGTGTCTATGTGTTGTACCGGGTGATTCGCAAAAAACTATAACACACACATATGTCAGTGGTTTAATATTTTAATTAGTGTGAGTTGTTTTGAAGGTCATTAGTGTGAGTTTGCATTGTGATCTAAGCGACTATAGTAGAACTAATCATATAGTCAGCTCCGTGTATTTTCCACAATCTATGTCCCAACGGTACACATGAACTTAGTTTGGCTTGTTTAGGATGCAAGGACGCAGGCATCCCACAGGAAACAGTTCAATTCCCACGTAAATCGGAGAAATCCGTGTGTTTCAAACGACGCCTCGGTTGCTAGTTCTGTAGCATACTCCATATGATTTTGTGTCATTTCAACCCATAAACTAAGTCTAGTCTAGTAGTCTGTTCTCCACTTGTGCTCAGCATCAGCATGTGTATGCATATATGCCATTTGCAGGCGCGTATACTATCCATGGGGACAGCAACGCTGGCCTCCATCATGCTACCGCGCGCGATGTCGACAGATGAGACGAAATCACCAAGCGGAGAGACATGATGCCCGGCGCGTCTCGTGGGCTGCCGCGCAACTGTACTGTATCTCTATCTGTATCTGTATCTGTATCTGTATCTCTATCTGTATCTGTACTCAAGACAAAAGCCGGTACACATATTTTGCGTCTGACTCCGCCACCACCGTATGTTTTCTACTCATGACGAATCATACATACTCCGACTAACTTGAGGCAGGACCTCGGTTCAAAAAGGTGAAAATCGATATATTTTGAAACCGGTTCTGATTTGCATGATTTTTTTTTCAAATATAGAAGAAATGTGCGCCAAAACTTTATTTCTAAAATTTCGGCCGATATTTTCGGCCGATTTTTTAACATTCGAATTTTGATTTGAAATTTTGATACCGGTTTTGAAGACCCTGGGCAGGACAGGAATCTATCCATGACTGAGACAACTAGTACTACTACACATATGTAGTGGAAAAAGAGAGAGTGAGCAACGCTCTAGCTCAACGAGCGCATCACACTGCTCGTGGCAACTTTTGGAACGTGTAGATGAGACAACATCTTTTGCAAAAGGGGTCGAGTAGATATTACATGCACGCAGGCAGGAGAAGACCGAGTTGGGAATTGAAAAAAAAGTTACTTTATTGTTAAAGTATATTTGTCAGGTATTGACTAGTGTACCTGAGGAATCAAGTGTTGTACATACACATGCAAGAGCAGAGACGTTCAGTATACTTTATACCATTGGGAGATCTTGGTCTGATCTCACATGACTTCCACAATATATGGGGGTTAATTAGGCATCATGTCTTCTCTCATTGTTCTTTCCTGTTTGTCTCCCTTGGTGCAAAATCCTTATGCAGATCGCCCTGACGATGCATGATGCCACGTACATCCATTTGTATTCTTGTAAGGTTCAGATCGAGCGAATTGGGAGTGACAGACAGATCGAGCAACGGCCGGGCGTGTATGTATACGACATAGGACGCCAGCTTTGATTCCATGTCATTCAGATACGCATCTTCTCTGAACTTTGGTGTGATGCTGTGGCTTATGTGTAGTGCTTTTCTGGGTGCTAGTTGCAGCAGCTTGTTAACTTCACCTGCAGCATCTCAACTTGTGAGGGGAAGAGGGTGTGTGTGTCTAGGGGACAAGCACTCGTTTTTTATCCCCCAAAAAATGTCAGTTTCTTCACCATTTGTTCTTCATCGTCCCTTCCACAGCGCCACCCCCAACACCGCCGTCCACCGTGACCCCGCGGCTTCCGTTGCCGCTGTTGCTGCCATCACCGTGCTGCCATGGCACCTCAACCTCCTCCACCCACCGCGGTTGTCAGTATAGGTGGAGGAGGAAAAAGAAAGACATAGGATTCGTTTGTTCACCGTTGCATGAACATCTGTTGACCCTGATTCCACTTGTTCGCACGTTTCTCCCCTAAAAGCTGAAACCTTCCCACATTGTTGTCTGGCCGGCCGGCCGGCAGGGTACTTACTAGTTACAACAGCTTACCCTCAAGCTTGGCACCACAGCAGCCGGCACATACCAGGGAATGGCATGATGCACTACACCTTGCCTTTACAAATTGAGCCCTAGCTTTTGTTCGGCCTGGGCTGGGCACACCAAGGCATGCATGCAGGCAAGCATCGATCACAATGTCGCATGCACCATTCTACATGTGAAATTCTAAGCCTCAAGGCAAAGCAATGACTATCCAGGGAGCTAGCACATGGAATTCTGCTTCTGTGATCCCAATTTCGCACCAGCATGCATGCATCCATGCATCATGGCTGCTCAGCTGGTCCAGAACTCTCTCTCTCTCTCTCATACACAAGCACACAGGTAGGAGGTAGGTACAAGCGCACACACAAGCATGCAGGCATGAACAAAGGTTGGCTGATCAGAGAGCAAGAAGGCAGGCAGGCATGCGGCGAGCAAAGCTTGCAAGCTTTGCCGATGCAGCGGTGTGATACATCATTAGGTTAGAGGCATTCGTCATCGCCTCTGCAAAGCCATCATTTTGTCCACCTGATTGACACCTTTTCTGCATCCTCTGCTTGCTCTACCCCTCACGGACAAAAGAACCTTCTTTTAGCTGGGATATTCCCAGCAATTCGATTTTTTATATAAATTATCAACTTAAACACCCTACCCCCCCCCCCCCCCCCGCAAAAAAAACACACCCCCTTCATTTGTGAAATTCGAAAAAAGAGACAAATTCAGTAAATAGTATATTCTATATTTTGTAATTCCCTTTTCATTTGTGATCTAGTTTTTTTTCCTTCAAATTTTGTTTAAATAATATTAACTTAAAATTAATTACAAAAAATAGTATTTTTTTTTAAAAAAAATAGGCCACTATTTCACATGGCGACAGGATGCCATTTACAGTCAGTCGTCAGTTTAACTGTCTATCGCCATTTCAAATGGCGACAGATGACGGCTATATGAACCCAGAAAATCGGATAAAAAGTTATTTTAATTCCAAAAAAAAAAGAGAAGAGAGAGGAGGAGAGGGGAGAGGTGACGTAACGAAGTCCTACCAGTTTGTATCGGAGGAGAGAGAGAGAGTGAGAGAGAGATTTGGTTGCCCATTTGTTGGTAAATATTTTTACAACTTTGTACATAAATTCGAAACTTGACTGGTTAGCAAATAGAAATAGCGATATAGAATTCAATAGATTAGATCATTTTAGCTATATTGCAGTTTGATGTAGTATATTATTTTAGATGTGTATAGTTTAGTTTATCGTATAGATATTATTTATGGTGCAGTACTCGAATGATTTAGAATAAATCTGTAAAAATACTAAGAAAACTTTGTAGGTTTTTATTTTTACACAGTAAATATTTTGTTAATACCGAAAATACTTTTTAAACCAGAAAAATAGCAAGACATGTCGAAAAATTCTATATAAAAAATCCAGAGTTGCTACATATGGTATATAGAGCTGAACTAATTAAAATATTATCAACTTAATTTTTTTTTTTATTTGTACACGGTAAATATTCTGTAAATGCTGAAGACACTTTTTAAACATAAAAATAGGAAGGGTACGTATAAAAAAAATCTATAAAAATTGCATAGTCCTGACTTAATTTTGGTTTCCATTTATACACAGTAAATAATTTATAAAAAAGGAAAATAGCAAGGTAACTATAAAAATTCCATGAAAATTTCAGAGTAGCTAAATAGGGTATGTAGACTTTAATTAAAATATTGGCAACTTAATTTTGGTTTCTATTTGTACACAATAAATATTTTGCTAATGCCGAAAATACATTTCAAACTAGGAAAACAGCGAGACACCTCTAAAAATTCTATAAAAAAATCCAGAGTAGCTAAATAGAGTATGTAGATGTTAATTAAATTGTGAACTTAACTTTAGTTTCCATCTGTACACAGCAAGGTACCTCTAAAAATTTGTGCGTCGATATAGTTGCGTGTATACATGATACCACACGCTGTTACTTTTGCAGACCGACATGACAACAAACTGCAACGCTACCTTCTCAGGCCGAAAAGACCACACTCCGAGTATTTTCTATTATTTATTTTTGTAATTACCTTTAAATTAATATTATTTGAAAAAAATAGTTTTCTCTAAAATTTGTTACTAATTGCAGATCAACTAAAACTTTAATTGCTAGTAATATACGTGTATATTAGAGTAGTTTTTTGTAAGAAAAAAAGAGTGGATCATCTTAAGTAGCTCTTTTTAGAGAGAGGAAGCGTCTTAAGTAGCTTTTTTTAGAGTACACATCGGACACACACCACACGCACGCCCACACACATGTGAGTGCGTCTTCCACACACGTCTAATCTAGAGCGAGAGTTAGACCTCACGAAACACAGACATGTATTTTGATCACTGAACGCACCCATATATACATGTACTATTTCTAAATCCAACAAAACGGTGACCGAGCAGCACGCTCGACGGCGTTGCTTGCCAACCGAGCGTAGCTCTTCGCGTCTTAAGTAGCTAGGATGGTTATCTCCCACCCATTGGGCCTGGTCGTTACCTAATTGTGTGTAAATCAATCATGGACTGACATGTTGGGCCGTTCGGCCGGTTCACGTGTAATCAAATCGGCCTGTCTATTGCGGCCCACTTAGTACTTGAATGGTCAGGAAAAAATACTGATTTGGGCAAGATTTCACTTGGCCCAAACAAAGTACTCCTAATGAACCCTAGTTTTCTTTTGACCTCCAACGTGACAAGGTAATTAAGTACAACGTAAACTAAAGAAAAAAGCATTTATTTTTTGAACGGAATGACAAGGATGTTCTCATAGCTAGCAGCTATCCTGTGAAAAATGGAAACTATTGAGCGTGTACGTATGCAATTCACAGAAAGAAATTGTAGGTCTAATGTGGACTGGTTCGTTTTTGAATGGCTATATAACCAAGGTTTGGGTAACCAGGTTTCAAATTTTCACCAGGGTCTAATAGGACCGGTTTTTCTGAAAATTAGAAATTTTCTAATCAAAATTTGAAATTTTTAGATTTGAAATTTAAAAGATCAAACTTAAGCAAATCCGCTTTTTGGGCCAATTTTGGTCGGTTTGAACTTTTACGGGGATTCCAATATAACCAATAAAACCCCGATTTTCAGTTGATTATCGGCCGGTAATCAAAACTGTGTATATAGCTAGGACAGATTCATTTGCATTTGCTATAATCTTCATTATAGAGGAGTAGAGCCTTCTTCTAAAAAGAAGAGAGAGTAGAGCTACGTTTCAAACAGAAGTCATGTCCGGTCGTCGTCGAGGAAGGAAGCCAGCGATCGAAGCAGAAGATTTACCCAAAGGCTGGATTGTTTTAAGAAAGAAGACCATTTGGACATGATGATAAGGTTTCTTCTTGCTACAACTTCTGTTACATATCTAAAGAATATTTGAATCTAATCTGTATGTATAGTACCAGTCAAATATCTTATTTGCTCTTCAGAAAAATTACTGTAAGCATTTTTTTGCTAATACGATTTCGAGAAGCATGTAAAAGCAAACCGATTTGTTAATTGAGGTCCGAGAACAAAGTTCATCTATCATTGTACAGAATAAGGTGATCTTATATATATATATATATCAAGGTTATAAAAGTCGGGATTAGGCGCCGCCTAGGCGCCGACTACGCGCGCGTCGGGTCTCTACCGCGGCGATTTCCCCCGAGGCGGCGCTCCAGGCGGGCTTCAGTCCGAGGCGGTCCACGGCGGTCCGAGGCGGTCGTCGACGGCGCTCGGCGGCTGTAGGCGAGGCGGGCGCCGAGGTGGAAGATAAGAAGATCAGCGCCCGACTCCCCCAACCACTTCGTCCACTCGTGCGACGCGCTAGGGTTCGGTCTCCCCGCCGTCGAATCAAGCTCGCCCGGGTTCCGGCCATCTTGCGTCGCCGGTTGGACCTCGCCGCCGACGAGTCGAGCTCGCCCCGCCACGGCGCCACCGAATCGAGCTCGCCACCTCCAAAACGCCGTCGTCCCCGCCATCGACTCGAGGTACGTATTCCTCTTCCGGTCCCTCTGCTCCCCCGCCGCCGACCTCCCCTCTCTGGTCCCCCTCCCGCGCCGCCGCCCTCCCCCCGCGATGCTCCCGCGCCGCTGCTTTCCCCTCTCCCCTCTCCTCAGTTCTCCCGCGCTGCCGCCTTCCCTCCTCCGATGCCCCCTTCTCTGCTCAGTTCTCCGGTAACCCATCCAACCTCCTCCTCCTCCTCTTGTTCTTGCTACCTTGCTAATCTGACCACTGGATGAGTGGCTGAGCAGGGGTTGCTGCTCTTGGACTTGGCACCTATGGAGCGCACATGTTCCTCCCCAAGAACCCTGCTTACAAGGAGGTACCTACTTGGCTACTTGGTGTTCATCCCTACCCACTTCTTTGTTCTAATTCCAACTTGTTTCTTCCAATTGTTTATCTATCTACTTCTTGCAATTGGGGCAAAATTAATGAGTTTGGCACATGCTGCGTCCCTCTACCATCTCATCCACACCGCGGCGTTGCTCGGGGCTCCCATCGTCAAGCGCCCCAACATCGTTAGTGTACTTGCCATCCACATTGCTATTTTTAATTGCTTCCCAATTTCCACGGACCGTTCGGTTCTTGTCATCTTTGCGATTCGGAGGGCTTCTTACATTGGAATTGTGCTATTCTCTGAACGTAAGTATATTTTTGTTTTCCTCCTTAATCGCAACCTAAATAGTCGGGAAAGCAAAGAATATATATGTCACTACAACCTTGTGACTAGATATTGGTCTCGAATTGGCTAACTTTACTTCTTTGATCCATTAATTGCGGATGGAATTACCACTAACTTGTTCGTGGTCTCTTCTTGTATTTACAAAAACATTGCAGTTGTCTTGTTCTTGTCGACCGTGCCCTTGTCGAAGGGATTGTACCGCGGATCAACAGATTCTTGGTAGTCTTGTGGCTTGGTGATTGGCTCGTGGACCGTGGGCGGTGTTAAGGTATAAGATTTGAGCTAAATAAAGGCAATTGTTTTCTTCCCGATACGTCAATTGGAATTTGTGATGCCATCCGAGGTTGCTCTGTACCATATGAACTTTCAGCTATATTGTTAACAATTAACATAATATAAATAAGATCAACTTTGAATAAATGTTCTTTTACCCTTTTTATAAGAGCATATTATATCCAAATCAACAGAGAGAGATAAGAGTGCAGTGTATAAGCGAGTTAATAATGTTTGCAGACATGCTACTTATACATAGAATGGACTTTACTTTTGACAAGAACTTTAGTTACAACAATGTATAGAGGTTTGACCAAATGGTGGCATGAAATGAAACTGTGTCTTTGTCTTGTTATTTGGCCTTATAGATATAAATGATTTGACGTATGATGTTTTCCTCGGCACTATTGTTCGAGCATATTTTGACATGCCTTGCCTCATGGTTGCGAGATTGGGCGGTAAGGTTGTGGCATGGGATTCTTAGCGATGAGCTAGCCCTGCGCAGGTTTTGAAGATCCAGGCGGTAGATATTGCTTGTTTCGTTGTACTGTGGTCCCGTACACAAACCATTTTTAGCAAGCTCTTTAGCATAGGGGCCATTGGTATCTCTACAACCGCTTCATTTTTGTGAGTAATTCGGTGACTTTGAATGTTGATTGTTGAATGTAACACATGTATAATGAAGTCTGCTGATCGATTACATATTGCCATATTGTGCCTTGAGCCTTTGAATCTGAAATCATGTCCGAATGCTTTGAGCCTTTGAATGGTTGTGCTAAAATGAAAGTCTGGACTCAAATGAAAGCTTTGAACTATGAAATCATGTCCGAGTGTTTTGAGCCTTTGAATGGTTGTCTTTGAAATGAAAGCTGAACAATGTCTCAACTCAAATCTTGGTGATCGGTTTACATATTTACATATGTTGGATTGATTGTTGGGAGCATATGCTTACATAGTTAAGTTACATATGCTGATTGTGGATCTCTGAAATCTAAAATCAGTTTACATATTGCCATATTGTGGATATCTAAACTCTGAAATCTGAATACAGTCATACACAACTCATCATTGATGAAATATGCAGGTTTGCATCATTATTTGATTACAATACATACATGTTTACATCAAGCTCTTAGAGCCTTGGAGGGGAGATAATATACATGACTACATCATATTGCAAATGTCTTGCTTCTTCAGGTAATTTTTCTTCTATCTTGCTCAATTTGATGCCTGCTGCTTGCTCAATTCATCAAATTATTCCTGTTCTGGGCTTATCTGCACCGTAGCCAAGCCGGCGGCCTGGCCACCGCCTAGTCACCGCCTAGGCGCCGCCTAGTCCGCCTAGGTGCTAGGCCCCGTGCCAGCGCCCGCCTAGCGCCTAGCGCTTTCTTGAACCTTGATATATATACCTATGATTTCACTTTCTTCAAATAATATTCTATGTAAAATGTCCTAATCAGATACTTGCAAGGTATGACATATATGTAAACATATGTGTCCCCTGTTTTTCAACATACAATTGATGAATCTTTCAATTTTCACAAAAAAAAGAGTTATTACAAGGAAACCAAAGCCCACTTAGTACATAGGCCCTTAGTACTTACAAAGAAAAATTACTAGTGAAAACAGGGTCACGATCACTGACAATAGAAGAAGGAATGCCATGTAACCGCACAACCTGATCGAAGAATGCACATGCCACTGAATGGGCTGTATAAGGATGAGCAAGAGCGATGAAATGCGTATATTTGGAAAACCGATCAACCACTGTCAAGATGACCGATTTGCCAAGCACCTTTGGAAGACCCTCGATAAAATCCATCGATATATCGTCCCACACCGTGGATGGTATGTGTAAAGGCTGTAAGAGGCCGGACGAGTGCAAATGTGAAGTTTTATTACGTTGATATACCGAGCAACCTTTGATGTAAGTTCTCACCATCTGGACGGGTCCTGGTGAATAAAAAAATGAACGAAGACGGTGCAACGTTTTCTGGACTCCCTCATGGCTTGTTCCATGAACATCAGTCAAGATGCTCGGCCACAAGGCAGAAGAAGCCGGTACAAATACGCGCCCACGGTAAAGAAGAAGACCATCCACCACGGTCCAATCCGATCCTTCATGACCATCTTGAACCTGTGCACGCTTTGACATCAAGTCTGGCGTCTCAGCAATCTCCTGTCTAAGCATATCAAACCAAGCAAACTGTGGTGCTGAAACAGCAAGTAAGGACAGAGAAGTTTCAGCACGGCGGGATAATGCATCAGCCGCAGCATTTTGTTTGCCCGGACGGTACTCCACCGAAAAACCATATCCAAATAATTTGCTCACCCAATGATGCTGAGGAATAGTTGAGAGACGCTGATCGAGCAAGAATTTCAAACTATAATGATCTGTTCGAATGACGAAGCAGCGACCCCAAAGATAAGGCCGCCAATGACGGACGGCTTGCACCAATCCTATCAATTCTCATTCATATGCGGCCAACTTGATATGATGAGCCGCCATAGCACGACTAAAGAACGCAATTGGACGATCGCCTTGACGTAAAACAGAACCGGATGCATCACAGTCAACCATGAACTTTTGAGTAAAATCGGGAAGCTGAAGAACCGGTCCAGTAATAAGGGCCGTCTTTAAAGCCTGGAATGCGTGATCCGCCTCCGAGGACCACAAAAATCCCTCCTTTTTTAGAAGCTTTGTGAGAGGAGCCGCTATGGTCCCATAAGTTTGGATGAATTTGCGGTAGTAACCAGTGAGACCGAGAAAACCCCGCAAAGCACGTACCGACGTCGGTTTAGGCCAAGACTCCACTGTTGCCACCTTGCTTGGGTCCATGGCTACGCCATGACCGGAAATAATATGACCAAGATATGCCACGGAGGTTTCACCAAAATTGCACTTGGACCTTTTTAAAAGAGCTGATGGAGACGCAGGACTTGAAACACCGCTCGAACATGTTGTAAATGCGTCGACCAAGTGGAGCTGTAAATCAATATATCATCAAAAAAAACCAACACAAACCAGCGTAAGAACGGTTTGAGTATATCATTCATGAGGGCTTGGAAGGTAGCTGGCGCATTTGTCAAGCCAAAGGACATGACAAGGAATTCAAAGTGGCCTTGATGCGTCCGGAAAGCGGTCTTCGTGATATCTTCTGAATGCATGCGGACCTGGTGATAGCCACTACGAAGGTCGAGTTTGGAGAAATATTGTGCGCCCTGCAACTCATCAAGCAACTCATCGACGACCGATATAGGGAACTTATCCTTCACGGTTTGCGAATTCAAAGCACGATAATCGACGCAAAAACGCCATGTAGCATCATGTTTCTTCACAAGCAAAACTGGCGAGGAGAACGCAGACGTGCTCGGCCGAATAATTCCTTGAGCTAACATGTCGTCGCATTGCCGTTCGATTTCATCTTTCATCAACTGCAGATACCTGTATGGCCGAATTGCCACTGGTGCGGATCCCGGCAATAAATGTATACGATGATCTTGAGGACGGGCTGGAGGCAAACCACGAGGAGTCTCAAAGAGCTCCTCAAATTCATGTAGAAGCTCAGCCAATAAATCCTGTGTAGTGCATGCACGCGCCTATGGAGCCATTGCTGCCACCTCGGATCCTGTCCACACAACCTGATGATCAGTTCTCCAAAAGGACATGGTTAGATGGCTTAAATCCCACAAAATCGGGCCCAATGTCCGTAGCCATTGCACGTCCAATACGATATCGAAGCCATCAAGCGGGATAGCAAAGCAGTCCACCAAGAATAGTTCCTGTCCGATGCTGACAGGAGTGTTTGCACACATGCCGGCTCCTGCAATGCGATCCTCGTTAGCTACGGTCACTGTCAACCCCGGCCGCGGATCCATGGACAAGCCGAGACGACGAACTAGCCCAACATCAATGAATGTATGCGTTGATCCGGAATCGACCAATGCTCGTAATGCTTCGCCTTTGATGTGAACACGTGAAAGCATCTAGGCCCCTAAAAATTGATTTTGGTAATTAATGATAATATGTGAATATGGGACTTATGTGTTTGTTGAGTATTTACTAGGTTAAGTCCAAATGGTGAGTATGATCTTGAAGATGCATGCTAAAGGATATCGTGAAGATTTAATATGGATCAAAATCAAGGTACAAATAGCTTAGGATCCTTTTACATTTTACCAGTCTTAGGAGAAATAGTTGAAAGACCGGATTATAGGATAAATGTCATACTATTAAGAGGGATCATGTCCAAGTAACTTGATAGCATATTCTTGTGCCTTGATGATCAATTTAGGATCATGCATGAAATTGAATTTCTTTCTTTTTAAAAGCATCCGATGAAGTGTCAAGTTAATCGGTAGTACCGGCGTGTTCACGCGGTACTACCGGAAAATGGTATAACCGGACTTGTAGTGCGGTACTACCGCACCCCGGTCATTCCGTGTAAAAAGCGGTATGTTTTTTCCAGAGAACATGTTTTTGGGTGTTTCGGTGCAAACCCTCAGAACGGTAGTACCGCTGTTCAAAAGCGGAACTACCGCACACCCCCGGTAGTACCGATTAAGTGACGGTACGTTTTTTCCAGTAGCAATCCTTTTTGGGATTTCTCGTGGAATGGTAATACCGCTGCTTTCGGGCGGTATGACCGGGAAAGCGGTAGTACCGCATGTTCTTGGCGGTAGTACCGCTCCGCAACTCTAACGGCTATATCAGTGCATTTAATGCCTTCCGCTGTAGCCGTTACAGAGTTGGTGGAGAAGTGCGGTAGTACCGCAAATTAGCTGATTTCTGGGGATTTCCTCCCCAACGGTCATATTTGTTGGTTGGGGGTACTCCCCAACTGCTCAAGGGCTGGGTGCTAGAGTTCATTTAACATCAATAGAGCCTTGAGAGCCTTGAGCATTCACTCATCACCAAAATTCCTTTGTGCATTCATCGTGAGGTGGTTGAGTTCATTCAAGTGCATTCATCCATTCTAGATTGACCCCATTGCACTTGTGAGTTGTCAAGCGAAGGTCATCGATTTGTTACTCTTGGAGTTTTGCCGAACTCTTAGACGGCTTGGCGGTGCTTGCACGGTGATCTCTTCAAGAAGGTTGTGAAGAGGCTCGGTGCCAAGATTGTGAGTGGTTCGGTGTTCACCATCTCCGGAGCGGAGAAAGAACAACCATAGTGATCGAGGGAAGGCTCAATTGGTGGAGCCGGCTTGAGTGGTCAAGCTTCCTCAACGTGGACTAGTGAAGACCGACAAGTCTTCGATACCACGGAAAAACATCGTTGTCTCATTGTGGTTATTTCTAGTCTTTACTCTTCCGCATTTATATTTCTAGCTTGATCATTGTGCTTGTATTGCTTAGCTAGAAGTATAACTTGTTTAGACTAAATTGTAAATTGAATTAACTTATTAATTTGTTCAAAAAGTTTAAATTCCTCCTATTCACCCCCCTCTAGTCGGTTATCCTTGATCCTACAACACGTAGCTGCATCGTTTTGCCTGTCCGAATTCTCGTGAGCGCGTGGAGCGAAATTTCTGGGGAATCTTCGGCTGTGTCCTCAACGTCGTCGTCGCCTTCGACCTCAATGAGATAAATACCCTTGAACGAGCAGTTATGGCCTCGTGTGAACTTCTCTGGCAGTTGTAGCATAACCCCTTCAATCTTCGTTCAGTCATCTCATCCTGGGTAAGTCGACGGAAGCGCGTCCCAGCCGTACCATCAGGTGGCGTCGGCAAAACTCCGGATGCCGAAGGATTGTTGTTCGGGGGTCTGGAAAGCCGTGGAATGGTTGAGGGCGGCGTCCAATTCGCACTTTGAGACCGTTGAGCGGTAGGAGGATATTTCGTCGGACCTGATCGTGCATCCTCGGACACCACAGCAAGTCGACGTTCATACGCGCGTGCCAAGCTCATCGCCATCTGTAGATTGCTCGGATTTTGCAATTCAACATCCGTACGCAATGGTTGCAGAAGGCCAACCGTGAACAGTTGAACCTGCTGGAGCGGTGAGAGACGTTCCACCCGACACAAAAGAGCCAAGAATTGTTTTTGATAATCGTCAACGAAACCTGTCTGTTGAAGTTGTGCCAACTCGCCCAGCGGATTGCTGCGGATGGCAGGACCAAACCGAAGGTTGACGAAATCGGCAAATCGAGCCCAAGACAGTATTCCTTCGTCACGCTCGAGTTGGAAGTACCATTGTTGTGCTGACGCGGTGAGGTGATAAGAAGCCAACCATACTTTTTCTTCTTCAAGTGTTCGTTGACCACGGAAGAACTGCTCGCATCGATTCAACCATGGCAACGGGTCACCATCGCCGTCAAAAGTTGGAAAATCCAACTTATGAAATCGCGGCGCTGTCCGTCTCCTTGCTCGCCGGCGGCTGTCGCAGCCAGGCCGAACGAAGAATTGTGGCCAAGAACTGCAGGCTGGCCGCTCTCCAGCCTGGTGATGGCGAGATTGTGTGCCATCGACTGATTTTTTAGATCGCCTAAATCTCCGCTCATCTGTTGCTGTTGCTGTGATATGCGTTGTTGTTGCTGCGCCATGAGCTGTTGCTGCTCGATTAGCTGAGAAAGCTGCTTACTAATATCCTCCATAGATACTGGGTTGGCCATGGGAAGCGCAGAACCTGAATCTGATACCAAATTGATGTGTGTTGTCTTCCTGCAGGGCCTACGATGAGTAGACAGAGGGGGAAGAAGCTGGTCTTTTGCAGTCAATCGAGAACGTAAAGGATAACGAGAAGAACCGAGTTCGCCTTCAGACGCTCGGCGAAGTTCGTCCTCCGCCAGCGAACAAATCTCTGAACACGTCTAAAGAATCAAGAGAACAGAACTATATTTTTTATTGCTTACCTCCTCCAAGATACATAGCTGCATATATAAAGACTTCTAAATTACCGAACTAGACTTAATTCCTAACAGACTTCATCTCTAATAATAGAATCCGAACTGAACTCTTATTGCTATCGTAACTGAACCAGACTTGTTTTGTCGGACAGTACTGTTCCGTCCGAGGCAATTACTTCGCTGCTTCTCTGGCTTCGCTGGATGCTTGCCTCCGTCTACGCCGCTCATACTTCCTGCCATAAAAAGAATCCACAACAAGCTATTTATTGTAGCGACTACATGCTCAAAGGTATAGAACATATTAGACTTACCGTGCAACATCTGACGTGCGGCGGACCGCTTGCAGAAAAAACTTCATGCATCTCTGAACAGATTTTGAAATCTATAGTTATATGTGTTTTGAGCATAGGAAAATGTCCATTCAACCCCTCAACTTTGGACGAAAGTCCACCTAACACCCCAACCATGAAACCGGGTATTTAACACTTTAAACTTTGTAAAACAGCCTACTTAACCCATGAACTAGTTTCTGAGTTTCACATGATGGTATTGCAGTGCTACGTGTTTTGAGCATACGAAAAAGGCTCCAATACTTGGCCAGACGAGGCACTGAGAAGCGTGGTATGGGTGGGCCGCGTGCGACGGTATGCGGCTAGCACGCGAGGGCTGTACAGGGCGGGCGGCGGGCGGCGAGAGCAGGTGAAACACGCACGGTGGTGCTGGCGCTGGCAGCTGCCGGCGAGCCCAATCCCAGTGAAGGGGCTACGTGCAGGCACTTTGGGCAAAGAGGTGAGATTGGAAATAAAGAGCAGGAAAAGAGATGAAGAAAAAGAGATGCTGTGTCCTCGGCCAGCTTGGAAGCCATGTGGCAAAACCGGGTGACGAGGATGCCACGCTGGTGATACCGTCTTGTGAAACCAGCTTAGGGGGTTAAATAGTCTGGTTTAGAAAGTTCAAGGGTTAAACTAGCCCAGCTGCCCCCGCGGGAGCCACACCAGGCCAGGAGGTCCGGAGAGGCGCCCGGTAGGAGGGCCACAAGGAGGATGGAGGCGAAGGGCCCAAGCACCAGGGACGACGCGGTGAGGCGAGAGGTAGCGGCGAAGCGGACGGGGTGTGGGGAGGGGAAGGTGAGGGCATGGAGCGCGAGGTGGCATTGTGGGGACTTTCGATCGAAGTTCAGGGGGATATTTGGATTTTTTTTTTCCTTGATCATATGCACATTTTGATAATTGTACCTTAGCAGACTCGGGGCCTCGGCAATTAATCAGGCTGAACCCTCATCTCCTATATACAGCCGATGAACAAAAGCTATCATTAATTAAGCCTAAAATGAAGGTATCTTGATTTCTTGAACTGTTTCTTCTTTAAAGACAAGAAATAACAGTGTCTGCTTGCTAAGTTTAATACACATGGAAAGCAGAAAGGCTAACTAAACAGGCTGAAAGATAAGGCTGGCCGGTCATATTTTGCAGCGACAAATTGAAGTTTCAGCTACAGTAATATAAATGGACATCCCGAGTTTTTGCCATAAACAAGAGCTGCCTTTTGGTCTGCCATGTGGGAACAATTCAGATTTCAGAGTACCATGTTATGTGCACGGTAGTGCACTGTTGGATGGAGCAGCGCATCAAGCAGCAGCCCTGAATGGAAAATTGGTGGTTTCAACATTGCGAATTTTATGAACTCGAGTTCATATGCACCCATTATGGTTTGTACACTTTTGCAATTCAAAAGAAGCATAGATGTACAACATGTTAGAGCATGTGCACTTGCAAAAAATTGTGCCAAAAAATGACCATATGTGCACTGTACAAAAAAGACAAGACAAAATAAAGTTACATTACAAAAGATACATGTTTCAAATCCAGTTCTGCTATCTAAATTTTATCCGGGAAGCTATGATATTAGAAATCTAATAGCTCTTCAGAACTAACTGTTCGTCCATCAGAAATAAGGAAACAACAAAACTTACCGAAGCTACAGACATAACACCCAAGCGGATGCAACCCCTTACCTGCATCCCCGTCTGGGTGGCTCGTCGGCCTCGGTCTGTTTGACAAAGCATGCTCTCAAGCGCCACAGTCCACAAAGTCTTGGCTTGCTTGCTCTTCTTCCATGTACACTCCCAGAAGCGTGAGTGCCAACATGAGATCTACATTTGGTACACAGCAGACTGTTATTATTTTAACTAGATGCCAATGGAAAAGAATTACAATATGATCACAAATCAAAGAGAATATTAAGCACCTTCAAAAACCTCTTGTTATGCAAGCAACATCTTGCAAAAATTCCTGCATACGGCCTACCAGTACCAATCAATGTTCATTTACAGTTTTTCTAATTAACTAGCTATCATGTTTGACAACAGAGCATGGAATGAACAATGCCCTTGTGAGCAACAGAGCATGGAATGAACAATGCCCTTGTGAGAAACCTGTTCCTTGTGATACTATTTGCCTCAACATTTAAGCTTCGTGAATTTTCATTTGAGAGTACCAATGTGAACGGTAGACATAGCATCTTCTTGCAATGCTCAGTTCATCCAAAGCAATGGATAGTGGATATGGTACTCCTGCTGCAGCACCATCCACAACCAATAAGTCTTCCAGTAGCTCATGTGGTTATGAAATTCAATTATCCAGTATCCAAAATCTTGATTGTGCTGCTGCCAGCAGGATCAACAACTGTATCTATAGGCATATGTGTAAACTTCGAGGATCTGCTATTGTGCATAGTCTTGTACGTCATGAGCATTAAGAACTCAATAAACAGGCACTTATCAATGTCCGCGTTGTTAGCCTGAGAGTCATCCTCCATCCCCCTGTATGCCCAGTCAAGTATATTCCTTGTAGCATCATCAAAAGCAATGGAATCTTCTTTGAGCTTCTCAGCCCACACAACAGCCTGCTTTCCAAAACCTTGCTTGCAGAAATGAGAAAGGAAAACGTTAACTGTGACAGTGTTGGGTTGAAAAGCCATCTTAATCAGTCTGCCAGTCAGAATCATAGCTCGATCAAGAACATCACTGCAAATGCCATCCATCAATGTGTTGTATGTAACCGAATTAGGAGTACAACCCATAGCAACAAGCTCATCCAGCACCTTCACTGCTCGATTCAACAAATGGTTGTTACAAAGACTGTGCATCCAAATATTATATGTGAAAATATCTGGTTCACAGCCATCTGCAAGCATCTTATTCATGAAAATCATGGCACTGCTCATATCCTGCGCCCGGCAATATGCATTGATTATTGTATTGTATGTCACTACATCTGGAGTTAAACCATTACTGTACATTTCTAAGAAACGGTTATTAACCATCTTCATCCTTCCTTCTCTGCAAAAACCATCAATTAGAATGTTGCTTGTGAAAACATCAGGAACAAGGCCACTCTGCCTCATCTTCTGCTCTAATTTCAATGCTTCGGCGACATTGCCAACCCTACAAAATGCAGATATGAGGGAGTTGTAAGTAATATTGTTCGGAACAAGTCCTTTTCTTGTCATCTCATCAAATGCCTGATAAGCCTCATTTACATAATCTAATCTGCAAAGACCACTGATATATGCCGAGAAGGCGATAAAATCAGGCTGTGCGCCAACTTTCTTCATATCATCCCAGCATTTCAAGGCACCTACTACATTACCAGATCTGAAGTGTGCGTTCAAGTAGATGGTAAATGATGTACTCACACAATATCCCTTACTAATCATATGCTCTAACAGCATCTGTGCATCATCGAGTCTTCCATGATTGCACAGTCCCATTATCAAGTAATTCAATGTGGGCGATGACGGTGCAAGGCCTATCTTGTTCATAATTCTATATAGCTCAAAAGCTTCTTCTTCAAATCCCTCCTTGCTATACGCAGCGATCAAAGCATTAAATCCTGCAATGCTCATCGGAACACCCTGCTCAATTGCACTACACAGGAGCTCCCAGGCATCATCCAATTGCCCATCCCAGCAAAGCCTGCAGACCAACATATCCAAACCATCTGCCGACATCTGCGAACCAAACATTTCATGCAACTCCTGATGCTCATGCGCTAACTGCACAGCCTTCCCAAACTTGTATGCTCCAGCAGCAAGAATGTTGAAGGTGCAGCAATCTGGCACTAATCCCCTCGCCTTCATCTCCCTGCAGGCTGCATTAGCCTCATCCATCCGTCCAGCCTTTGCATATCCATCAATCAAAACATTGAAGGTGATTGTATTTGCTTCAATCCCCACCTTCACCATCTCATCGAACAGCTTCCTCGCCTCCACCATATTCCCATCACGGCACATCACATTCACCAATATGTTATACGTCACAACCGTTGGCTTGCACCCAGACTTGCACATTTCGTCAAACAGCTTGAAAGCATCCTCTGCCCGCCCAAACACACAGTACCCCTTGATCAAAATGTTATAGCTGCACGCGTCCGGGACAATGCGGAACCTCCCCATGACCGCGAGCAGGCCGGCCCCAACGCGGAGGAGGCCCCTGTGGCAGAAGCCAAGGATCATGGAGTTGAAGATGGCGAGGCTCGGCCGCGGCCCCCTGGCGGCCATTTCCTCGAACACCTTCCATGCGGCGCGGACCTCCCCGCCGCGGAACAGCAGGCGCAGCAGTGCCGCAAGCGCGGACAGGCTGGGTGTCTTCCCGCCGCGGCGGACGCCGGTGAGCACGTCAAGCGCCTCGGGTGCCATGCCGGCGGCGAGGAAGGCGTGGAGCGCGAGGCGGAGCGCTGCGTACCTCCCGCTGCCCCCGTGGGAGCCGCACCAGGCCAGGAGGTCCGGGGAGGCGCCCGGTAGGAGGGCCGCAAGGAGGATGGAGGCGAAGGGCCGGAGCGCCGGGGACGACTTGGCGAGGCGAGAGGCAGCGGCAAAGCGGACGGGGTGCGGGGAGGGGGAGTGGAAGGTGAGGGCGTGGAGCGCGAGGTGGCATTGCGGGGAGGTCTTGAGGAGGCGCGTGAGCGCGAGGAGGGCGTCGCGGCGGAGGGAGGCCGGGAGGGAGAGGAGGCGGTGGTGGTGGGAGTGGGAGGGGAGGAACTGCGCGGTGGGGTCGTAGGAGGAGCAGGGGTGGGAGGAGGAGGTGGAGGTGGTGGAGAGATGGTAGGGGGGAAGGAAATAGCGGGTTGTACGGAGTGGTTTCGCCGCCGCGGCGAGGAGGCGCATCGGACGCGGCGGCGGCGGCGGCGGTGGGGAAGAGGGAAACGGAGGCACGGGGCGTTTTTAAGTGAAGAAAAGCTTTTGTTCGGACAGAAGTCGGGCCCCCGTTTTCTCTCGGATCGCCTGAGCCCAGCCCATTCTTATGCTCAACATGAGCCCATTGGGAGGAGCATTGTGCTATCCAAATTGTATTTTAAAACAGGTTCGAATTTTAACCCACAACTCTAAAACGGTGTAAATCACGGCCTCAACTGTCAAAAGGAATTTCTAATCGATGAAAAGGATCCAACTTAACTTTTAAACCTGCTCCCGAAAAAAGGTTTAACAATAGCTTGGTGATTTTCTCACAAGAACTCACGCACATCAGTTTATTGGCTAGAATCTTTCTCCGTAAGAAAACATCACTGTAAAAGGCATGTCAACAGCAACTTCGACAGCAAATCGTCAACTATATAGCAAGGACACGCCCCTAGCGATCCCTTCGAGAAGTAAGTCAAATAGTATTAAAAGAGGAAATTCAGATTTTAGAGGTGACAATAGAACATGGGCCTTTGTCCCCTTTGGCCCAGTGGGGTCGACCAGCCATTAAAGAGGACTTGGGGAGGGGAAACCTTAGTCGCCTCTGCCTTCCCCTGCTGCCGTCATGCCAGGCTAGCGCCCCTACTGTTTGCCACCCTCCTTGGCCGACGCCGAACCCCCTGCCAGTGCTGGTGGTGGTGGTGGTGAAGGCGTCGCAGTGGGCAAGCAAGGAGGAGACGAAGATCCGGCAAAGAGGAGGAAAGGAGAAGGGGAGAAGAGAGGAAGATGGAGGAAGAGAGAGGAATTTGTGCGGGTTCACGCTCGTCGTCGTGTTCTTTAAAGGTAACAATCTGAAAGTCTTTAGTTGTCCCTAGATTAAGTATTATTCAATTTGTAGATCGCTTGGTTCTTGGAAAGTGTAGATTTCAGTAAGCCTTAGTTCGTTGAATTGCGTTGCATAACATTGCGGGGGCAATTAGAGATGTTTACGTTCGGATTCAAGTTTTTGGATAATTAGAGAAAATGTGGATAATTTCATTATCTTTCCAAGAAGGTCTAGAACACTAGATTTAGAGTTGTGAGCAAAAAGTTATGGCATCGAAAGGTCACTGTCTAAAAAACAGATGTCAATGGTAGATGTCGCGCAGATGGGTTGATTATGCCTAATAAATGGATTAATTTAATTATTATCGTAACTTGAATAAGCTAGAGAATTTTGATTATGCCTAATAAATGGATTAATTTAATTCTAAGGCAATTTTCGAGGTTAGAAACGGGGAAGTAAACGGCGAATTCATAGGTACGTCATAACTAGAAAGTTGTAGATAATTTTGTGGGGGTTTCTAGAAAGTATATGTTTCGCTATATTTGGAGTTCCGTGGAGAGAGTTAGAGTCATTTTACCACTGGGACAACGGGTAGTGTGTCTGGTAGAGTCAAGTTAAAGACGTCGTTTTTTGCGTAGATATGGGATGGTGTATAGTTTATTATTTTGGTGTTGTGGTTTTGAATATGCTTAAATTGTTTGTTCAGGGAGGATTGCCTCTAGCACCTTACCACCATCCCACTACTCGGCTCCGAGCGGATAAGAGGTAAGTGCATGGTAGAGTAGTGATCAATGGTTTAATCGTTGCTTTCTTTATTATTCATTGTCAAGATGCTATTTATTCCTTGACATTGTTTAATTACACATCTTGTGAATGACTATGGTATCGATATTGATGATGAAGATATGAATTATTGTTAATGGAATATTTGATGAGATTAAATTGAATTATTGCTTGAGAGTGAACACTGTCGCGGGTATTCACTCATGCTATACCGGTATAAGCGAAGAAAAGATCATGTGGACATGTAGTATAGAGTTGCATTTAAATGAAAAGTGGATATGATATATGAGTATGAGCATAAAGAGAAATAAATGGATGTTGTTGATGATGATATTGATATTGATTATTAAATTATTGCTTATTGTTTTATTATGTGCTTGCTGAGTCGTGGACTCACCCTTATTCTATTGTTATTTTAGGTGACCGTTGACAACATCTCGCATGGGAGGGGATAACGCATATGGAACACTTGCAATCACTTCCATTACTTGGATTATTTTATCATGAGAACTTTCATTATTGTGTGATGATAATTTATTTAGATTCAGTAGACTTAATAATGCTAGTTGTTCAGTTGGGACTTGATTTATTCATTCGATAAGCTCATTATGGATGGATTTGCTTAATTCTTAGGCTATTATTCGGCATTGCTATCTAGTGATTAGATACGTATACCTGTCGTGTCGCTTTTAATGATTTAATGTGACCCGTGGATGGGTTTTATTATTTAATTGCTTGCTGAAATTTATTATAAAATAATGTTAGAACTAGTAGTTAGTGTAGTTTAGTGGCATTCCGGACTCAGTGTTAGGCTAGGGTGTTATAGCACGCTCCTAACAATCCGTTGTTAGGGACACCCTTCCTCGTGACAGATCCTGTTGTGGTCCCTTGAATGTGGTTTTTGCACATGTACATGTGACCATATGTGTTATCTCCACCGTTGAAGTACTCCGAAATTCATGCTACGTTTTTGCAACAAAAAAAAACTCCCACTTTCTCTACCTTCCCCTCTCTCTCCTTCCTCTCTCGCCCTGCTGGCCACTGTGCTCCGAGTCGTGCCGCGCAGCTACCAAAAACCCTGTGCCCCTGTCGGAAACCCCACCGCCAGAAACCTCGTGTCACCATTGGAAACCTCGCCAAACCTTGGGGTTCTGTGGGTTTTCGACGAGGCGAGGTTTCTCGCGGGTGTGGGGTTTCCGTGGCGCAGCGGCCAACTTGGAGAGAGAGAGAATGTGAGAGGAAGGAGAGAGAGGGGGGAGGAAAGGGAAAAGGGGAGAAAGGGAGGGGTTTTCAAAAAAACGTAGCACAAATCATGGAGCACTTTAACAGTGAAGATAGTGCATGTGGTCATATGTACAATTGTACATGTGGCTTTGATTTATCTGTGGCCCCTTGCTTGATAGATCTAGCTACCGCTCCCCTATCTCTCTGCTGTCATGCTCTCCTTCCTCTCCTTGTATGCAAGTGTGTGATACACCAAGACACCATCGTGGAAAACGGAATGTATTATGCATGTATGGTGGATTGCTTCGTGTTTGTGGTGATTTTTTTTTAAAAAAAAAATGATGAATCCTCGTGCGGTGCCTGTGCCTATGCCTAGAGCTGGGAGTCAAGTCGTGCCGTACCGGCACAGCACGAGCATGGCGGGTTTCGGGCCATATTGTACTGTGCCGGCCACCTCGCCGTGCCGTGCCATGCCGGCACGACTCGCCTTCGACAAGGCCCAGGCATGATGGACCGCCACCATGTCGTGTCGGCCCAGGCTCGGCCTGCCGCTGCCTAGGAAGACACGCTACCTCTGCCATCCATGCTTGCTCCCCCTTACCATGGCCTCCTCCTCCTGGATGCCGACGAAGAACTACACCCACCTCGGTCGCGCCGTGCGCTTGCGAAGGGGGTGAGAAGGAAGACGAGGAGGAGGTGGTGGTGGTGGCGGCAGCGAAGGGAGCATCGGTAGGGCTTGGCCATGGCGAGTGTGGAGGAGAGGAGGTGGCTGGAGGAAGGGCGGCGGGAGGCGGCGCGTGGGGAGGGAGAGGGAGGGAGGCGGTTGGAGGAGTGGAGGGAGGGGCGGTCGGCGGGGCGTGGGGAGGAAGAGGAAGGGAGGGCGGCGATCGACGGCGTGTAAGGAGGGAAGCGGCTGGAGCTGGAGGGAGGGGAATCACAAAAGAAGTTGGGATTTTGGGAGCCGGAGGAGGCGGCTCGGGAGAAGGGGTTGGGGATGGGGTGCAGGGAGGCGGGAGGATGCTAGGTGATGAACCCGAAGGTCCGATTGTTGTCCCGATCTTTCGATGAGAACGATACGTTCGGTAGTAGTCACTCAACTCTCACGATCCTGGCTACGAACTCGCAAGGCTCGAAACTACGCAATCATTGAAGCGCTTTCGACAAGTCGTTATCAACCGTACGAATACCAGTTGACGACCACGAAGGTCGATTCTCGCATACAGAAGAAGCCAAGAACAAGATAAAGCAATCAAATTGCAAATAAGAATTGAAATATTTGAATTGAGTTGGGATTAGAATAAAGATCTTAATTGGGTGGTCTAGTCGACACACGCAAAAGATACAAGTCGCAACGAAGGCAAACTAAACATAAACAAAATCCAAGAAAACTAGAGGGGGTGCGACCTCCTTAAATAGGGGATGAGGAGCCACACATCTAATAGAATTAAGGGGGTGGGACTAATCTCACGGATTACTGTTCACGTGAGCGAATAAGCACTCCTGTGGTCCACCGGCAGATGGGTCAAGTTCAGTATGATTACAAGGCCCAGATTGGCCCAAACAAGTGATATAACGTCTTCTTTTGATGATTGCAATCAGTCCAGAAGGAATTTGAAGATGAGGCCAGATCCATTTGAAAGAGGACGAGATAAGCTTTTAATCAAGTACTCATGGATCTCAAACGGAGTTCGTATGTGAAAGTTATGCCTGGTTTAAGTTGATGCTGTCAGGATGATTCTAGAGGCCGAACTGGATTCCAAAACAGGTCCAGCTTGAACTGCTTGCTTGTCTTGGACCAAAAGTGACATGGTGCTTATAATTTAAGTGAAGTGTACAAGCTCTTGAATTTGGAACAGTAAGCATAGCAAATTTGATTGTATCTATAGGGGTCATGTCCTCATCATCCTCCCCTTCTTGAAAACAAAGCCGTCCTCGGCTTTTGATAGACTGAAAATAGGGTAACAAAGAAGCCAAGGTGTATGCATGGTATATGTATATGTCATCCGTTTTAACAGTTCTTCGTTGTTGCACAATTAATATTATAAAATAGCAGCGATCATAAAACCTCATTGTATTATTACTCCAAGAATAATCATATATGTTAATGAGCAAAACAAAATTTCTCACATAGTAATTATTGCAACTAGTTTTGCAAATATAAGTGAAGTATTTATGCAATTCAACTCTCTGAAGTTGTAAACTTGTAGTGGTAGCACATATGGACAAATCTACAACTTTTGGAATCAAACAAAGTTCGTTCATATTATCATATTTCAATCGAGCAATAGGAAATTCATCTAGCAAGGGTGAAACGATGTGTAAATTCTTCCATACTTCGACATCATGATGCAGATTGTCCATACTAGATGGTGCAATAAGAGATGAACACATGGGCATTGAATGATCACTAAATTTTAATTTTCTCTCATAATGAACAAGATTCGACACATAAGAATTGTTGTTCAAAACAACAAGCTTCAATTCATCAATGTAATCACAAGTTATGCATATTCGATAAACAAAAAATTGATTGTCTATACCATAATCTCCAATCAAATTAAACTTATACCCAAGGGTGTAGGCACTAGACAAACATTTTGAACATACGATTTCAGAAACTTTCTCCATAGCATGTGACAATTTCATAGGTGAATCCAACATAATGTAATACAAAGAATCAGTAGGAGAAATTCTAGTTAAAACTTCTTTATGTATAACCAATTCCACGTGATCATTATATGTGATTAACTCATCACATGAATCACTCAAAACAGTAGGCAATTCAATTATTTTATCACATAGTGCACTCAAGTCGGTAGGTAAATTAACAATTTTATCACATGGTGCACTCAAATCAATGCAGTCTGTATTCTCTACTTGAAATATGTGCATATCAGAATTGTTTTTCACTAATTTTTGCTCTAAAATAGCATGAACAGTGGACAATTGTAGTTCTTCACAAGCATACTCACCTTGGGTGATGATAGCACCATAATCTTTACCTTTTTGGCTCTCCTCAGATGATGTAGGTGCATCCATCTCCTCATCTTCCTTCTCAACCAATGGAGTCGATGGTTCAATCAACTCATTCTCCTCTTTGGCATGGTTCTCAACTTCCTGCAAATTGTTAGTCACAGAAAAAGACACAAACATAGGTTTGTTCTCATGTTCCCTATCATCAAGCATTCTCAATTTCTCCTCAATCTGACGTTCAACCTTACAAGCAAGTATAAACAAATGAGGGAGAGAATTATATTCTTTGTGAACAAGAATGTCCTGAATTTCTTGATTAAGCCCACTTAAGAATCTATTCTCTGTAGCTTCAGCATGTTCCTCTAAGCCACAACGCAACAAACGAGTTTTCAATTCATGATAGTATTCCCTTACAGTTCTACTACGTTGTTTTAAACGTCGTAATCTAGCTAACAAATAATCAACATAATATTTAGGAACAAATTCATCTCTCAAAAGTTTCTTTAATGCATGCCATGTTTGAGGCACACTTCCATGTCTACGTAGATGCTTCTACCAAAGTATTGCATCTTCAATAAAAATACTAGTGGCAGCTTTAATCTTTTGCCTATCAGACAAATCATAATATTCAAATTCTTTGTCTAAAGCTATCTCCCACCAATATAGGCATCGAGGATCAAATTTACCAGTAAAAGAAGGCATAGTGAGTTTAGTTTTACCAGACGTACTATCACATTCATGTACCTCCCGTGGTGGATAATCGCGTCTCAAGCGTGCATCTCCCTCGTGGACTTTCTTGTGCTCCCGTTCAATGGCTCGAAGAAGACGTGGATCTATCTTGTATTCATCCCGTGAACCTGCCATAGTTAGTAGAAAACAAGGGAACAAATCGCAGTGTATATGTCCCTATGAACTACTAGGTTCTGGAGTTTTCAACAGTCGCTCACACTCAAGCTTTTACCAAGTTCTTACAAGATCTTTCCAATGTAGCAAGGAAGTGGTACAACCGGTGGCTGGTTCGTGATACTCTCACCTGTGAATAGTTCAATGATTGCGAGGAATGACACATGCCGAGTTAGTAGGAAGTGGAGCTTGGAAGGCTTCAATATGGTAGCAAGGATCAACAATAATCAAATCAGTTAATGCAAGTTGAAAGATTGTTCAAAGTACTAGCCAATGTTGCTGATCCTAACCTAATCAAAGCTAGCTAATCAAAGCCCTATGAAGAGAAGTGTATGTACGCACACGCAATGATCAATGTGACTTGATGCAAGCAAGGGAAAGCCTCACAACAAGTGCTAGAAGAGACGCTAGCCAACTACTTAAACTTCTTTCTAAGGGCACAAGATTGTCCGCGCGATGTAGAGCACAAAAACATCGATATAGGTGCACGACGAATACTCTAGATTGAGCGAAACAACGACTAGTCTCAAATGATAAACAAAGCAAAGTTTTATATGGCTTATATATGCTTGTTTGAAAGGTTTCGACGAGATCTATAACTTTGCAGTTGAGGTGAACTCCAAATTACAAAAGGAAGATCGAAATAAACGGCACAAACAGAAACCGAAAACTTGCGACGCAAATTCGGGGCCGAAGATAGCCGATTTTAGGGCACCTGGAGGGAGACTAGTGGCTTAGGTAGAAAAGATGCGCCTCGTCATTAGCTTCAAAACGAGCACAAAAACGTCAAAAATGGACACCGTATGCAAAAGTTATGCCCGTTTTACTGAAGGTGTCTTGGATACGGAATTCTACTCGGACTCGAATCCGTCTCGGGTTTAAATTTGAAACTGCTATATCTTTCAAACCGTGGGCCAAACTTGCTGAATTTTTTTTTGTGAAAGCTTTTGGTTATATTTAGAAGGTCTCCACCAATTTTCATGCACTTTTATTTTCTCTTTTTTTTTTTTACCGCGACTTTTGTTCTATGCGGCTGCCTCTTTTTTCCTTCTAATATTTGGTCGGCCTTAAGGTTTGTCGTAAGTCGCAAATAACATCAATTCTCCCAAAAGATTACAGCAACCCTCTCTTTTTTTTTTCAGATGAACAACAGTAAAGATTTTCTAGTTTTTGGTGTGGATTAGAGGAGTTCTAACCCACGAATTTTCTGTTTTAGATGCAAAAACTAAGACCCTAAACGAACGATCAAGCAACGCGAAGGAAAACACAATAAACAATCTATACCATGACCAACTAGACAATAACTAGAGCTAAAGATCAGCAACTAGACACGACGATGCAACCAATGATTCAACAAGCGAAATACCGAAAAGAAAATTGCAATGGCTCAAAGAGGTTCGGACAGGGATGATAGATGCAATAATTTTTTTGGGCAATTTTCTGGACTCTAGGTATGAAAAACGAATATACTACTAGAAAACTGGAAATTCTCACCGATCAACTGAAGCTCTGATACCACTTGATGAACCGAAGGTCCGATTGTTGTCCCGATCTTTCGATGAAAACGATACGTTCGGTAGTAGTCGCTCAACTCTCACGATCCTAGCTACGAACTCGCAAGGCTCGAAACCACGCAATCGCCGAATCGCTCGACAAGTCGTTATCAACCGTGCACGAATACCGATTGACTCGACCACGAAGGTCGATTCACGCATACACCAAGAAGCACGCAAGAACAAGATAAAGCAATCTGAAATTGCAAATAAGAATTGAAATATTTGAATTGAGTTGGGATTCTGAATAAAGATCTTAATTGGGTGGTCTAGTCGACACACGCAAAAGATACAAGTTGCAACGAAGGCAAACTAAACATAAACAAAATCCAATAAAAGTAGAGGGGTGCGACCTCCTTAAATAGGGGATGAGGAGCCACACATCTAATAGAACTAAGGGGGTGGGACTAATCTCACGGATTACTGTTCACATGAACAGTAACAGCACCCCCAGGTGGTCCACCGGCAGATGGGCCAAGTTTAGTATGATTACAAGGCCCAGATTGACCCAAACAAGTGATATGACGTCTTCTTTTGATGATTGCGATCAGTCCAGAAGGAATTTGAAGATGAGGCCGGATCCATTTGAAAGAGGACGAGATAAGCTTTCAATCAAGTACTCATGGACCTCAAACGGAGTTCGTATGTGAAAGTTATGCCTGGTTTAAGTTGATCTTTGTCAGTGATTCTGGGCGGAACCGGATTCCAAAACAGTCCAGAGCTTGAATCGCTTGCTTGTCTTGGACCAAAAGTGACATGGTGCTTATAATTTAAGTGAAGTGTACAAGCTCTTGAATTTGGAACAGCAAGCATAGCAAATTTGATTGTATCTATAGGGGTCATGTCCTCATCACTAGGCCAAGCCAGGTGGCGGGGGTTACGTGCCGAGGTGGTCCAAGCATGGCCCAACTGGCCATGCCGCCCAACAGGTCGTGTTCTTAGGCCCAGTCCGGCCCACCGTTTATACCATACCAGCCCGATCCACCACGTGCCTTATCGTACTGTGCTTTGCTTAGACCGTACCGTGTCGATCTGGCCTCGGGCCAGCCCAAGTCCCAGCTTGCTGTGCTTGTCCGTGCGCCAATACTTCCCTAAGCCAAAATGCATCCTAATTATGGGCAAGCTAACCGTAAACGTAGACTTTTCCAGGTACGTGGTACAATCAACTTCCATGACCTAAAACAAGTAAAAAATATCTCAGAAGGTCGCATTCATTTTCATGTCCAAGTCCAGTGGACTACGTCTAATTATCGTTATCCACATGCTGCACTATTGGGAAACGTGGTCACATAGTACGTCGAAACCGCTTCAGCAGACACAGCAGGAGACCAGGAGGGGCGGCAAAGTTGAAACCCTGCTTATCACGCAGGAGGAAGGAAGATTAACAAACCCTGCTTGATCTATTCCTTTCCCAATCAAATGACGAATCATCCACCCGTCTCCGCCCAATAATAATAAATTAAAGAGACTCAAAATCTCCCCGATGAAAAAGAAGAAAAAATAGAAGCTAATCAACTATCCAGCTATCATAAACTACAATACAATTAATCCATCTCGTCCTCTCCAATCCAAGCTTCACCCCGGTCGGCATTTTCTTGCTCCAACCGTCAGTGTTCCCTGGGACCCACGGTGCAGTGGCGCAGGTGTGCGGCGGCAGGCGTGCTGCAACTGAATACCGTCGACGGCGACGGGCTCAGAGGAGGAGAGCCGAGATAGCGACGGCGGCGGCCGAGCGAAGAAAGTTGGACGAGACGAGGGAGGCGGCGGCTGCGGCGCTGGGCCGTGCGTTGCTTCCGGCGCCGCCGAAGTAGACCATGGTGTCGTTCATCTGCTGCGGCAGCCCGGCGGCCTGCGGGTTCTGTCCCGACGATTTGACGCTGTACGTTGCCAAGTAGAAAAAAACGAATTGCAGACAAGTGGTTAGCCAGCAGCGGTATACGGTTGTACTACTAGTAAGCATTTAACGGGCAGGATATTATTGTTCAACTAGTGTCGTTGTCACTGACACGCGGGGACGCACAGCACAGCCAAGGGCTACTTAATTCGAGGGGGCCCACATGAAGTGACCGTCGAAATTCAGTAATTCGTACACGCTGTGGAGCACTTTAATTACCTTGGACCATGCATGCTTGCGGTCCTTGCGGATCGGCCGAGAAACACTGCATCAACACGCAGAAAATACTATAGCGATACACTTGTGTATTGCTACTACAGCAGAGGATCCACTTGTGTAAATTGCTACTTTAGTAAGAAACAGTAGCTACCACTGTTTATTCTCTCAGATAATACTGTTTGTGTTAGATGGATCCGGATCCGGCTAGGAGAACATGAAGGTAACTGACACTGATGCCTGCCTGCCTTGTCCTGTGCCTAGGAAACGCGGTCCATGAGCCCATGCATTCCTAGCCGTTTTCCTCCATTACTAGCCGTTACTTGCTTGTTCTCACCTCCTCGAGATGCCTCACCTACCCTCCTTTTTTTGTCACTTGTCAGTTGTCACACACCGATTTTTACTAGTGATCAACCAACAGCTCGTATTATATGTTCGGTCATAAATTAACAGACGCCAAGAATAATGGCAACCAACTCGTATTCTTACCTGGTCATTTTTTACTTGGGATCAAGAGTCTTTTCTCACTGAACCATATGATTTTTCTTCTTCTTGGAGTTAATTGTAACTTGCTGGTAAATTAAGAAGGGCAATCGAAGGAGAATGTAGCTGAAATTAGAGATGCTTTGCGACTGACTGACTGACCTGGTTGGCGCGGCGGGGCAGAAGGTGACGGCGTAGTCGGTGGAGCCGGCGGCGCAGGTGAAGGTGGAGGTGGAGTCGTCGTAGGCGTAGCTGTAGGCGCGCGGGCACGCGCTCTTGAAGAACTCCGAGTAGGCCGACGGCCGGCACGTGCTCGGGTTCCCGTACGCGCCGCTGCAGCAGTACTGCGCCGCCCCGAACGCCTCGCACGCGCTCCGGCACGCCACTGCCGGGCCCCCCTCCCCCGCCACCCGCAGGTCCGCCGGGCACGCGCCGTTCAGCTCCGCCGCGCACCCCGTCGCCGCGCACTTGCCCGAGCTAGAGCTGCCGGAGCTGCCGGCGCTGCTGCTGACCGGCGTGACGAGCATGGGCAGGTTGTAGCCGTCGACGAGGCTGACGTCGAAGAAGTCGAGCCCGCCGCTGCCGTCGAGCGTGAACTCCGCCAGCGTGGCCGGCGGCGCCGCCCCGCCGCCATTGCACTGCACGTCGCCGGACCCGCAGTCGCCCGTGGCGCACGTGAACCGCCCGGGCCCCGTGGCGCCGCCGTCCGCCGCGGCGCAGAGCGTGCGCGCCCACATGCGGCCCGACCAGCCCGCCGGCGCCGCCACGGCCTGCGACGCGCCCGGCGCCAGCGCGAACCCCGTGGTGGACAGCGGCGCCGACCCTGCGCTGGACAGCAGCCCCGGCCACACCGTGTACCCGCAGTTGTTGGCGATTGTGAACGTGGCCGACCACGCGCCTGCATGCATCATCGACCAAGATTCAACAACAAAACTTGCGGTTACAAACCATAAGCAGCGAACCAACAACCGAGCTCCATCGATCGAGACGGCAGAAAACAGAGGACGATTGATGATTCGTTTCGTTCTAACCTGGCAGCACCAAGAAGAGCACGGAGAGAACTACTGCTGCTACCGAAGGCGCCATTACGCCCGGCTCCAACCTCCAAGAAGACGGCGAGCTTTCTCGCTCTGGAGGGATCGAGGAGGCCAAGAAAGGAAGTAGGTGGTGCGTGCGCGCGCGCTGGTGCGATTGGATTGGATGGATGGAGCTAGCCGCTTGATGACGTTGTTGGTGTTTGCTTCCTGATTTGGATGGTTTCCGCAACGGCTAACCATGGAGTATTTATAGGCACAGAGGATTGAGAGGAAGTGCAGGGGAAGCAGAGGAGGGAGGAGACGAGATGGGAGGCAGGAAGATCAGCAGGAGAGTGTGCGGCGTGCGTGGCTTACTTGCGTGTTGGACTGACCACTGGATATTTTGCTGGTTTTTTACTTCTTGATTTTTCACCCAAAAGGGAGAAATGAAAGGTTAATATGGTGTTTTGCGCTTTTCAGCTGGTAATAGAAGGTTACTCCTCCGGTTAAGCAACATAGGACGTTTTAGAAAACGTATAGTCAATTTTTTAAACTTTGATCTTTAATATATTAAAAAGACTATTTGTATTGGTTATGTAAAAATAATATCATTATATTAGTTATGAAAATATTTTTATAATATAATAATTTTATGAACATATTTTTATAAAAATAATGATTAAAGTTGTGTGTTAAAAACCGTATCGATATCTAAAACATCGTATATATTTTTGAACAGAGGAGATACTATTTAAGCACGGGCATGTCTTGCCACCTGCTATTAGGTACAGTGACGATTATAACAAGCGAGGTGCTAATACATGAACGTACCAAATAGTAAGACTAAGCGTGACACCAGTTTGCTGAAGTAACAGTACAAAGCTTGAGTTGTCTGATCATGTCGATCTCACCCAACGATCGATATGAGCCGTCCATTGTGAGGAGGAAGAACCTGACACTGGCAGGATTGCACGCCCGAATCTTCAACCCACGGCTGCCATTCGCTTTCACTTGCCATCGTCCACAGGGCCTGGACGATGTGGATCGTCCGCGCAAAAAATGCTCGCCCACGAATGAATATTCCGACCGTAGGATTGCATCAAATCCTGCTTGATTGGCAGTTTGGCACTCCTAGCTCCTCAGTCAACAACGAATCCATTACTCTACCAAGCATAGGTGAAGCTGGCCATAGGCTAAGCCTCGAGCCGACTCAGCTGTTTTTGACTTAAAATCGTATTTTACTAATTTTTCAAAAATTTTACTTAAACTTTTGATCCTTGCCCAGATAGCTGAGACCTATCTCCGCCCCTGCTACCAAGTATGTTCCATCCAAACCTGGCTAGCTAGTATGTAGCTAGAATGAAATAGACAGATCGATTTCATATACAGAAAAGGAATGCTACATACCATAAGAAAGCAAATTCTTTGTGGAAGGTCTCACCGAGAGAGGCCCCTTCCCCCACCGTCCGATCCATCCACCCCTCCCCCCCTCGCGTGCCAGCCGATGGACGACAGATGCCGGGGGGGGCGGGGAGCCCCCCCCCCCAGGATTTATTTTCATACCATAAGCAGATGCACATCGCTACAGTGTCATGTGCCATATGAAACTAAGGATTTTCGTGGGCGCTTATTAATTGCCACATATTCCTGAAGAGTCACTGACTCGTGGGCCCACCGACGAGTGCCCGTCTACGGCGTGCCTACCTGTAAGGGTGATTCGTAATGAAGATGGGTCGTCTATATGCAGTTTGCAAGCATTCGTAACTAATCTCTTCTTTGTTTTCGTACACCGCATTAATTGTAGGTAATTTTCGTATAATGACTAGTGAATTTTCCTCAACTATGTAATTTGAGTATTTGTGCAGTTATATTATCCTCACTCATCTTTAAAAATTTGTTGGTAAATTGATATATCTTTCTGTCTTTTACAGGTCATGGCCGCTCTTACTTCATCTAAAGAGGCTTATACAAATACCATGAGACTAAGCTTGCTGTAGAAAATATATATCCATGAGAGTTATGGTGCTAACGTTGGATGGGCCTTTGTATGTTTTATGTTGCGCTAAACTTAGATGATGTATCAATGAAACCGGATTACTTATATATATAATATGGATGAATCTTATGATACAATGTGATTTTATTGTTTTTTGTTTACAATTTTCCTTTTTCCTAACTTTGTAACCAATCCCGATAGGGGAAAAAATGTTTTCCTGTCGGGATTTCCCGTCGAGAAATAGGTCTAGCCCAAATCGGATGACAATGAATCTTTCTATCAATAACCATTAGTAAATTGTTTCTGTCAGGTGATCGTTATCCGAATTGAATTTCTACAGTGCTCTACTCCTGACACACATTGTCTGACAGTTACTCGCTAGGAAAAAATTCCCAGCAGTTTTATCCATCTTCTTGACAATTTTTTACCGTCGCGATTGGTCCGTTCTCTAGCAGCGGGGAGTCTGAGGAAAGTTCGCGTGTAGTCAGGGTCATTTTTTGACTTGATTAAGGATCTGTTTGGCATGGTTGTAGCTTTTTGAAAAACAGCTTTCGGATGGACTGAAGGGTTGAAGGACTGGACGGTTAAGCTGAAGATATTTGGTATTTGACAGTCTAGCTTTTAGATAGGTTGGCTGGAACTTATGAGCTGGGAAATATCTGAAATACCCCTAAGACAAATGATAGCTTGTTTGATGGCAGAGACCAAGATGGCGTTGTGGGGAGGGGGAGGACAATTAACGACAACTAACACAATTGACGATAATTAACGACAATTGATCAAACTCCATGATTACACAAGTAATCAATTCAATGATTACATAAATAATTCATATTTATAAAAAAGAAAAATATAGGTGACGAGGATATAATAATCATCAATTAATTAAATTATTTATCTGTAAATGTTATTATAGATATCAATATCCTCATGATAGTCTTAAATATACCCCTTGTTATGCATAAGGGAAAAGCTTAAGATAATTGGTTGTAAACCATCCTACGACCACTCTGTATGGTCGTAAGATATTCTACGACAATCTTATGGTCGTAAGTCTTCATAAGACCACCTCATGGTCATAAGCTTTCCTACGACCACCTAATGGTTGTAAGCTTTTCTATGACCTGGTCGATTACGATTACCCTATAGTCAACTGAGTATACAGCCATGTGGGCCCGATTGACTAGGGAATCTTATGCGCTGTGTTTAAGACATAGGGCAGTTAACAAACGTTGTTATTCTCCAGAATAACTGCAAGCATTACGCCTCTGTCTATGATGATAACTACTGGGCAGCATAGGATGTTATCTCCCTGACAGCAACCTCCATCAACGTGTGCATTTCATCAAGTGTTAAGGCGCCTCTTGATCTGGAGTAACTATCACCCCCTTCATGCACTATATAAAGGCTAAAGTCGGTAGTCATTGGGAGAGGGAATCGGGGATTGTAGTGAGAAGACATTAAGCATTTGTTTTGATGATCTTCTGCCCGATTGTAAACATCATAGTCAATACAGCAACACATGAGTATGGTTGTTATTCTCCTAGGAGAAGGTCTGAACCTGTCTAAATTCATGTGTCTTTCTTTGCGTGGTTCTAATTCTAGGAAACCCCCAATTATTCATTCATAAGATCGATACTAGATCATCGACAGTTGGCGCCGTCTATAGAGACCTTTCTGGTGATTCCTTTTCGGAATGTTCTCTTAATTTTTACCTACTATGATGCTTTCATGGTAGGAGAGTGGAACGAGGAGAACTGGTTCAATTTAGCAGACTACACAGAACTTGACATGAATGCCTGCTACGAATACGAGTAGAGTATTATTTCATTCAACGGTAATGTCGTTTCCAGTGATCCTTCACTAGGCCTAGGAGACCATGCCACAAACATAGTTGATGAGGGATCCTCCCACCCACAACATTACGTCCAGATGAGGGACCAGGTTCATCAGAGGGCAAGACACCAGGACAAGTACAGAGCATGGCGAGGGTCCCCCTCCAAATGTTTGAGTCTATTTGAGGTCGTCCGATCTGGCGCAGCAAGTCCTAGAATCCATCATTCCAGGACTCAACCAGCATTTAGTGATTGTCACCCTTCGGTTACCCCCACGAGGTGCGTAGTTGAGCTCGCTTTTCCTGTGGATTCGACTGTACCCTCACAGGGTTCACCTTCGATTGGAGATGGTTATAACCCAGAATTCCCTTTCTTGGAGGGGATTACCCCAAATCGCGAGGCGTTATCGTTTGACTACTCCTTAAGCTAGGAGGACCCAGGCACGAGTGGAAATCAGATCTAGGAGGTCTTTGTCCTCCCCTCAGATCCTAATATCTCTCCGAGAGGCAGGACTGGGGATGCTTCCCATCGCTTACTCACTCCGGGCTCTCGTGGTGATTACGAGGACACCTCTGGCGATGAACAGGATCACCACATTCGTGAGCGTGGGAGAAATCCTAGAAATGATCGCTTCCCATTAAGGCAAACTCAAGCAAACTCATATGTGGATGATCCTGAGATAATCCGGAGGAGAAGAATTACAACCCAGAGAACTTTACATGGGCGTATTCAATGTCGGTTAGAGGAAGCTCAAGAACTTCAAAGTATAAATGACCTGATTGAGAACCTGCTCAAGAACTTGGACGAGCACCAGGCTACGACCTCTTCACTGAAGAGATTGCGTGAATGATTCAGGGCACAATGGTAAGGCTTGAGAAAACTCGCCTACATCGTTTTGGTAGTCGTACCGGGACGACTCTGTCAAACACCAGTCGTTTGAAAAACTCCCCTCATGGAGAACGGCACGACAACGGGTCTGGTCGCTCCCCTAACCACAACTCCAATCGAAGAAGAGTTCTTCATACATCTGGTGATCGACAAGCTCCTAGGGGAGCTGATTGTTCACCACTTCTACCTAGGAATCTACAATAGCAGATGGAATATGAGGAGTATTACCCTCGTAAGACTGAGAGCTATGAAAGGTCAGGTCCACCTGCAACTGGGTATCGTCGTGTACGATCACCTGGTGACATAAACCCTTCTTTCCTGCAAAGAAGGCGTCATGATATTATTATCGAATGTCGGGAGTTCTCGCCTGACTTTCGAGCAGTTCGCTGGTCGCCATGGTTTCAATCAGTGAACATGAAGAAGTTTGATGGATCACAAAATCCAATCAAATTTCTTCAGATCTATACGACCACTATTCGAGCAGCAGTAGGAGAAGAGCACGTCATAGCGAATTACCTTCCTACTGTGCTCGAAGGATCTACTCAGTCGTGGTTGTTAAATCAACCACTAGGGTCAATCTTTTCGTGGTAGTATCTCTGTGATCTACTACTGGACAATTTCCAGGGTACCTATAATCGTTCCGGAAAGGAGGATGACATGCATAGAATAAGACATAATGCTTGTGAGACCTTGCGCCAGTTCATCAGGCGTTTCAATTATGTTCGCAACTCCAAACGTAAGGTTTTTGATTCTCCTGTTATCAGAGTGTTTAAGAAGGGAGTCCGTAGTAGAAGGATCACATAGGACATCACTTTAAATCCTCCGGCTACTATTGCCAAGCTTTTTGAGATGATCGACCGATATGCAACTACTGCAGAAGCGGTCGAGTGGAACAAAACCATCGATCGAGATGATAAAGATACTCAGGAAGTAGACGAAAGTAGTAAGAAGAAGGATAAAAGGCCAAGAAATCCAAGGGTAAGACCAAACACCAAAAGCCTCAAGTTAGTAGCTCCGAGGAAGTCTTAGTTGTAAGCAATAAGGAACCTCGAGCCTCCAACCCATACTCCGATCGGGGCAAGGGAAAACTCCCAAGCAAAAAATGACAAGCCTAGGTGGTGTCCTTTTCATAAAAAGGAAGGACACAACCTTCACAACTACCGAGTTTTCCAACAAAAACTCAAAGACTACTACACCGGCAAAGGTCCTCTTCCTACACTCGAGGAGGTAGGGCAAACAAATGGTTGAAAGCAATCAGATGATGATGAGGAGATGTCGTTTCAAGATCCGAAGCACACCATCGATCATATCCATAGAGGATCTTCGACATACGAGTCAAAACGACAGCTCAATGCGGTCAAGTGTGAGGTAAACTCCATTGACCTTTCTCTTGTCAATAAATTACCAAAGTGGTCGGAAGTCACCATCTCTTTCGAGAAGGGTGATTCTTCGATCCCTTCTACTCGACCAGATCAATTTTCGATCGTGGTTGAGACCACCATCAACAACTGTCAAGTAAATCATATGTTAGTTGATGGTGGGAGTTCATTAAACATATTATTTACAAGTGCCTAGATGAGATGCAAGTGCCCAGGACCAAGGTAAAGTTTGTACGATATTCATTTCATAGGATCGTATCAAGATCTTTGGTCAAACCCATTGACCAAGTTTCTCTTTCTGTAAAGTTTGGTTCTCCAAACAACTTCAGGACAGAAAAGATCTCTTTTGATGTGGTCGACTTTGACACGGCATACAACGCCATACTTGGACGATCAGTGTCTGCTGTGATAAAAAGATAGCATTTAAATGCGACCAAAAATCCCTTGAGATGGTTGGCTAGATACCAACTCGAGAAATAAGCAAGGGTCTGCCTTCGACCAAGCAGTTGAAGCCTAAAATTGCACCAAAGCTGAACGATCAAATCAAAGATGTTCCACTGGATCCATAAGAGCATTCAAAGACTGTTCACATTGGGGTTACTTCGACCCTACATAGGAAGATGCCCTCATCACCTTCATCGAGCTAACTGTAACATCCCAAGTGCTGTTACCAATTTAAAGTTAATTAAAGTTATTACTTTGTTGGACTTCTTGAAATTTGAATGAGTTTGATTGCTTTATTTGAATTTTCAAGCTTTTAAAAAATAAATATATAAAGTTTATTGAGTTTTATGGCTTTTCTTTGTATTTAAAGTTGAAAAACAAAAATTTAATTAATTTCTAGAATTTCCTGGAATTTTAAAAAGCTTTTTCCTAAAAGCCAACTTTAAGTTAGAAATAATTTTATTAAGTCCAAAATAACTCTAGGAATTTCTATGAATTTTTCTAGAATTTTTGGATTTATTTTGCTATTTTCTAAAGCCAAAATAATTTAACTGAGTTAGTTAAAATGCTAAATCATTTGAAAATCCACAAAACCCTTTTGGGCCGGATTCAGCTCGGCCCATCTCCTTTCACGCGCACGCGGCCCACTCCGGCCCATTTTTCCGCTCGCTCCCGCACGCGCGATCACGACCATCGGATTGAAATCCAATGGCCAGCACGCCCCCACGTCGCACGGCCCGTCTCGGCCGTCAGATCAAGATCCGGCGGCTCTGCGCCCATCTTCCCCCACCCCTTCTTCCTCGTCCAGAAACCGCCCGACGCCGCCATTTTCGCCGCATAGGAGCTCTGTCAAACCGCCGCCCCGGTTCGCCGCGAGACCCGTGCGACGTGGGCATGAACCAGCACCTCCAACCGCCTCCACCCCCACGTTCTCCCCTCTCTCCGCGCCCGATTCACCCGGGCACCCAACCGCTGCCCCCGTTCGTCCTCATTCCAACCCCGCCACTCACTCCTCCTCCCTCACACCCACCTCGCCGGAATTTAAGATTTGGTCACCGCCGGCCGCAAGCACGCCGCCACCTCTAGCGCCGCCACCGTCGACACTCTCGCCTCGTCGACGCCACCATCGGCAACGCCGCCTCTTTGCCGTCCCGGTGCGCACCTCTACGTTAACGGAGAGCCACCGGAACTCCCGCACCGCCGTGAGCCCGTCTGCGCCGCAGCTAAACCTCTCGTCGCCGGCGATCTTTTCGCGCCCTTGCGCCACCGAGGTGAGCCTCATGGTCCCCTCGCTCTCCTATCTCCGATGAGCACCTCGCCGGTATTGGGTGACGTGGCACCGCTATGTGGGTGCCACCTCACGGCCACGCATGCGCCACCTCACCATCCTCGCTGATGTGGCCGCTCTGTCACCGCTCGCGTGTCACGTTGACATGGCCGAGCCACGCTGGCCCATGCCCCTGGTCCACCGTGGACCAAGGTGCATTTTGTGGACCTGGTCCATGGACCTGGGCCCACATGTCAGTGAAGGAAATCTTTTTCCTTTACAAATTTAATTCGGCCAAAAATCCTTTATCAGTCGCTGACATCATGCTGACGCAATAAAGCCTTTTTCTTTTAGAAAAATAATTCCAATAATTCTGAAAAACCCTAATTCCATCATTTTATGTAATTTGAATCTTTCAAAGCCCATATCTTTTGCATCCGAACTCCGATTTAGGTGATTCAAATTCCTAAAATTTTATAAAATTAATATCTATCTAACTAAACCAAAATTATTTAATTTGGAGTTCATTTGAGTTATTATTTGAATTTAGTTTGAATTTAGCTTATTTCGCGTTTAGATTTCGATGACTTCGGAGAGTCAGATTTTGATGCCGTTTGAAGAGCACATAAGAGGATTGATTTTGACTGTATGATTATCATGATTGTACACTAAGACTACATAGAGAAAGTACTTGTGAGTACTGTTGGTGATATGCCCTAGAGGCAATCATAGAGATGATTGTATCACATCTATATTTATGAGTTCTTGAATAAATGTTATTTTGTTCCTTGAATGAATCGTTAGTTTTGAAGATCAACGAGTGTGTGACTTGTTGGTGAAACTCTTCGACTTATATGATGTCGTTCTAAAAAGTATCCCTGGTCGAATGTCACTGATCGGAACACCAGTGACCCTACGACCAACACATGTATTGATTGATGATCATGTTTCACCGGTCATGGATATAGGGATATCGAATCAATAATGTGAACACATATTAGAGAACATGGGGTTGGATTGACCCACATTGAGACACTATTGAGATTGTTATGATTCTATGTGTCATTAGTTGGTCTCAAGCAATGATGATGTATAATTCTTAGACCTGAGATCAGCATGGTTCCCTACATGTGTAATAGCACTCTTAGGGGTTGTCAAACGCTACTCGTAACTGGGTAGTTATAAAGGTAGCTTTCGGGTATGCTATGAAACATGCAGAGGGATGTGACTGGTCAGATATGGGATTTGCCCCTCCTAACATAACGTGAGAGATGTCTCTGGGCCCCTCGAAGTAGTCGGATAAAGAAAGTGCATGGCCATGCCACCAGTAGTCGAATTGTTCGACCACATAAGGTTATCCGACAACTCGATCGAGAAAGTATTGAACAGTCCATGGATGACACATTATCTCACCCGGAGTTCAACTAGATATCATGAGGCAAAAGGAGAATACTAGAGTAGGTCACTTAGTTCAATCAGGTCCAGACAAGTCGTATGGTGATACGAGCAAGTCGTAGACTGGTCGAACGAAATCACAGAGTGGTCGAAACCTGGTCATAAGGAGTTACAAACTGGTCATGACCGAGTGTGAACTAGTCTTATAAAGATAGGACCTGGTCGTAGGTGATGAAGACCTAGTCGTAGATCATATTGCATTAACATCCCAATTTTCAACTGGTTCATCTTTTCTCGATATAATTTGTGTGTATTCGTCAAATTTGTGATCATCCTCTGGAACCATTTTTCCTAAGTTCTTGGGTTGATGTGTGACCCTCTGAAAAGTTTCACAATTTTTAGAAGTTGTTGGAATACTTTTGAGGCAAGTCAAACCAATTTTTCAATTGGTCAAACCTTAAATTCAAACGTTCGAATTTTGGAGAAAGATTCTGAGCATAAAACCTCTAAAATTTTATGTAAGGGTTATCATAGAGTCATCAACCTCCATTTAAAATTTCATAAGTTTTGGAGCTAGTTCAAAATAACAAATGATTCATGAACATTAAGGTTTAAGATTTTATTTGGTCATTAGGTCATCCCAGGAACCTCCTGAAAAATTTCAGAATTTTTGAAATTTAATTGCTATATTTGAAGCTCGGTCAAAGTAGGGCTTTGAAATTAAAACCACCAAACATCCTTTTACTATTCCTCCGACCGACCCAACCCCGACTTGGCTCGACCGAATCAACTTAATGCACCGCGCATCGTGCTCAGATCCGCACCGCACCATCGCATCGCGGCTGTCCATTTTTGAAATGAACGCCCGGATTGATGGAGCCTTCGGTTGTCCGATTGCACTCATCGCCTCGGACCACTCGATCTCGATCCAACGGCCGGATTAAGGCCGCTCGACCGCTTAACTCAACGACCCAACCGGTCAGCTCCGTGGGCGTCCGCTTTGAAACAAACGGCCGGATTGCACGCCTTTTCCCTGGCCTTCTTCCTCCCGGTCGCCGCTTGCTCGCGCCACGCCATCGCGCCAGCCACCGCCTCGCCACCCCATGAGCGCCCGCCTCCAACGGCTTTTTCCGTGCGCTATAGGAGGTCCCGAGCCCCTTGGACCACCCTTTGCCTCCCCACGGCGCCGCCCTTCTCTTCTTCCCCGTGAGCTGCCGCGTGCGCCCGAGCACTCCGCCACTCCGGTGACCCCGGCCCTCCCTAACCGCCACGTCGCGCACCTCGCAAGGAGTCGGCCCTCTGTCAATTTGAAGAATCCGCCACCGAGCACCTCGCGCGCCTCTTCTTCCCGACCACGCCGCCACCGCCAATCCCACCGCCCCTTCTTCCCGATGACTCGTTCTTCAATTCTTTTGCCCGAGAGCACTCTTGGACCTCCTCTACCTAACCCCATCACTCACCCGCTCTCTCTTGCTCCACAGGTCCTCTCCGCGGTGATCACCTTGCGCCGCCGCTGGTTCGCTGTCGCGACCACTCCGCCACCCTCCACTGCGCCGACTACTCGGTGAGTTCCTCAGATCACACTAGTGCTCATGCGCACCTTAATTCCTCCCCAACCTCACCCGTGCGCCGCGCCTCCTTTCACCCCACGGTCGGCCGCCGCGATGACCTCGCCAGCGCCACAATGCCTGCCGAGTCCCAAAACCACCACCCCTAGCCTCCTTATACTCCGGCAACCCATTTTGGTGGTTGTTGTCACCACTGCGCCACTCACTCCCGGCGACGAGCTTGCAGAGTCTCCCACGCCGCCTGTAACTTTCCCTTTTGGCTCCTCCTTTTCTTTCTCTCAATCTTGAATCACCGTTAGGTTTTGAGAGCAATTCTATTAACTAACGAGTAATTCCACTCTTAAAAGATGTTCAATCGATTAAAATTTCGGTTTAGCAAGAAATAGAGTTAACGGCATCTTCTGCCTGCAATATGTCCTGTTGTCGGTTGTTTAACATGTAAGAGGAGAGAGTGTTGTCTAGGGCTGTTTGTCGGTGAAGCTCTTTTGCATAAGTCATGTCATCAAATTTTGAAAATGTCACATGAATCACTCCTTTGAGTTAACAAGTTAAAAGTTTGAGTTTTATGGAAGTGGAGTTGAGCACATTTTAGTTCGTAAATTCGCTTAGCAAATAAGTATATAGTTTAGCAAGGAGACTTAGTTATCAAACTCTTTTACTCAACAAGTTTTCCTTTAAGAGGATGAGTAGTCGAGAAGGTTGGAGCTGAGTTCAATGGGTTTAGCAACTGAAAGTCAATTTTTGAAGAGAGTTAGCTAGCAAAGACCTTATTCCGTGAGATGCTCTTTTGTAGGTTGCTTGAGTAGTCAAAAGGAGCCGCATGTTTTTAGAAGGTAGTTGTCAGTAAGCTTAATATCTAATGGTGTTAGTAAAGTCTAGTGCTTAGTCATAATTGACATCTCTTAGTAGCCTTAACAGTCAAATGAACATAAGAATAGAATTTTAAACCACACTAAGGGAAAATCTGAAATTTTCAGAAAACCAACAGAGTTTCGGAAATGGTTAAGTCTCAAAACTGAAGTGAGTAGGTGTTTTCTCTTTTTCATATCTTTTTCATTGTAAGTCCAAATTAGATGGTTCCAATTTTGTTAGTTTCCTTATACCTTGAGATTAAATGGAAAAATAATTAGAGACCATGATCAAACCTGGAAAACCATTTTCAAAAATAGTAAACAAGTGAACTTAATACTGTTTTTCAGAACTTTTAACAAACTTGTAAAATGCATAACTTTTAATCTATAGATCCTTTTTGTATGAATCCAATTGGATTAGCTTCCACTGCTAGTGTATTTGCTAGGAAAATTGGTTTCGCAAATTTTACTGTTTTTAAAAATCATAAGGATCATATTTTAGTTTAATACCCTAAACAATTTAGACAGATCATAACTTTTTCAATATAACTCCAAATGACCTGAAATTTTATATGGCTTATCACTATACCAGTAGGTAGCTACCATAAAAGTTTCATCTTCAAAATCCTTCTAGAAAATATTTTTGCTAAAGTACCTAATTATGGTAAAAATAGGTTTTTAGGGAATATCTTTTGAACGACAAATCCAAATTAGGTTTTTCCAGTTTCTATGTCTAGGTTTATTCCTATTTTACCTTGTGTATAAATTTTGTGTCATTTGGATGCTTCTTGCTCAATTTTTGTGATTAGGGTTTATGGCCTTATTTGCTTTTCGTCGTGTTATTTGCTTATGCGATTAGGTGATGAAGAGTGGGTTGAGCCTGAGAGCGATCCTCTGCAACAGATTGAGCAACAGCAGCCACCAGGCAAGCAGTTTGATCATATCCAGTTCATTCCCATTATTTTCAAGTCTAATATTTTGTTTAACTTGTATGTATGCATGCTTTTGTGTCAAAGAAATTTTGTCGATTAGAGGTAGTTAATCCCATTGCATTGTTGCCCTGAAAATTGTTCACCCCTGCCACCACCTTAGGAATATTATTCTCACTGGTGAATTAGAGCCCGGTGAATGATTTAGGGCCTTTTATTTGTATTTACGCTATGATGCTTAGCCATGCTTAGTTACCGGTAGAATTGGGTGGTTATCGACTTAGTCGGTAACCTTGACCACACAAGATTATTATAACTTTATATTTTAGCATTTTTGCTATGTTACCTGTGAAAACTAAAAATGAAAACAAAATGATTTGGACTTGGGCACAATGGTAAGATTGGTGTGCTTTTGGGTGTGACTGGAATGGTGCCCGAGTCAACAAGGACCGAACATCTTGTTACACTAAACCAAGCATTTTGCGTGCTAACCACACTAGAGGGTATGGGACCTCTCTTGATTTAGTACTTTGGCGTGTATTGGCTCCGGGTCGCAGGAGGTCGCAGGAGGGATGGTGTTGGGAGCATGGTAGTTGTCCAAAAGCTTCACCCGTGATGGGATTTGTTGTCTTTCGGCTTTACCATGTAAGCGTATGGATTTCTATCCATATGAGCGACTCGTAGTTGATACACAATATTGGAAAACGTCATGTTAGACTTAGCCGTGCTCGCATACCAAAGGAAGTATGCTAACCGTGGTGGTGGAAAGGGCTCTAAAGTGTGGGTACAGTGGTACACCCCGCAGGTTAAAACTATTCGAATAGCCTCGCCCTAGGTTATGGACACGCTTGGGGAGGTCTTCCAAGAGTTAGACTACAACCTTTTAATTAAAACTTGATGGGTTGGTATGAACGGGTGTTCATACTATTGTTGTGATGGCCATTGGGTTGGTCATCTCCGTGATGTCTTTTGTCACTACTTCATCAGACGTCATGTATTTCGCAAATAAAATTGAATTGTCAAACCGCCTTCAAACTATTACATTATTGCAAAAGAAAACTTTTCTGCTAAAAGTAAGTCCAGAGCCCTTCCACTTAAATAAAGCTTGCATGTAGTTAAATTATAGCTCATTACCCTTACACGTCATTTTCGAGTACAAAACAATTTTTGTACTCGATGCTTTGCTTAATGTTTTTGTTGCAGAGGAAGAAGGTGAGCCCCAAGGGCTTCCCTTTGTGAGATGTGCCTTTGGGTTTGACGACTAGCTTGGCGCCCGGTTGGTTGCCTTGTGGGTAAAGGCACACCGATTGGCTTTTGTTTATTGCCATCTTATGGCCTATTTGCTTCATTGTGTATTTACTTATTTGTATGACTTTTGGCCTCGGCCTCTCTTTGTACTAACCCTCTTATATTATGTATGTCTTTTATGTTGTGTTGTGCTTCGGTTCTATGTGTATGAATGGAATTGATGCATGATTTTGTAACGGGGTGTGTATACTGCAATTCTGGGAAGTATACATATCTCGAGGCTTGGTTTATTTGATTTGTACTGTTAGGACCAAGTGGATGGTTAAACAAAGACAAGCCGAATAAATCGGGTCCTCACAAAGTTGGTATCAGAGCCATTCCGACCGTAGTAACCCAAGCTTGGTCGTCCTTAGGATATTTTGGAAACCTTATTTTCAAAGTATAAAATAATTTATGAAAGCTTAAGTAAATTCTCAGATTTTATTCCTTACCTATCTTAGATTTCTTCTCTCGTCTTGCTCTAAATTGAGTTTTAAAAATTGTTTTCCTCATCTTCTTCTAAAAAGATAGTGTTATCGTTTAAATTGGGTTTTGGGAACCAATGAGTTTGGCAAATTGAAATGTTAGCCATCCTCTACAAGATTTTGAAGCTTGCAGTTGAAGGTTTCGCTAGGAGGCTTGGATGCAAAATCGGACAGCGATCATTCGCTTCCGGACAGCAAGCTCAAAGGTTTCTAAATAGGGTAGAAAATGAGAGGATAATCCACTAAAACTTGTGGGAATAAAAGGGTAAGTGTGATACTAGTTAACTAAGTACCTAACGCTATTTTTGCCGCCTTAATCTTGCTCTTGCGTAGTGTTAGACTTGAGGTAGTGTGCTGAAATTTTATCTTCTCAACCAATTACTCGTTCATTCAATACGGGTTAATTGTGTCAGAAGTTGAGCTTTGGTTTGGTATTTCCTTTGCTGTTTTGGATCCTTTTTGGAAGCATTTAAAGTTTATATACTTGTTAATTTGGTTTTTGTCTAGGGTGATATCTCATTTCCCCTAGTCGTTAACTTTTCGCTTTCATCAACTTCAAGTTTTTGGCGGTGTTGCTAACCAAAGTTATTAGTAACACCCTTGTTCTCTAAACCTTTCAAGGCAATTAAAATAAAATAGAACCATTTGGTTTTGATGAGAGTTCAAAACTTAACCTAAGTTTCCGAAAGAGTCCTAAATGACTAAAACAAACTTCAACAAATCAAATTTGGAAGTTCTTTGTGTGGAGTGGGTTCTAAAACTACCAGTGCCTCCCTTTTGGTTCGCTTCTCTAGAACTCTCTTTTGGTACCCTTCTCTGGAATATCCCTACCACGTCAACTCGGTGTTACCGTTATGCGGTATTACCTCCGCTCAATTTCACACCGCTTCATGAGAGAAACAAACTCTTAAGAACATAGGTTCGGGAATCCTTACCGCTATGTAGCCACGGTACTACCAAGGTGTGGTGGTACCGATTCTCGGAGCTCACCAAGACCGGTGTTTGAGCTTCTTTATACCACATGAGACCTCCTTGATCTAATCCGAGCCATCTGCACCCTTTGTTGATTCCATCTTGACCGCCAAAGACTACGACATGGGAATTCATAACCATCCGGGCAAGACTAATGTTGTCGCAGATACAATTAGTCAAAAGGTGTTTTGCAATGCATTGTTGCTCCAGAACCGCAGCCACCACGCTTGAAGAATTTCAACGCCTCAACTTGGGTGTGGTTGAGCAAGGATCTATTGCTACTTTGGTTGTGCAACCAACCTTGGTGCATCGAGATCAAGTTTGCTCGCAGATCGGATGTTTGGAGTGAACCAAATCAAGCAAAATGTCAAGATCGGAACAACCAACTTCGCTTAAGTCGAGATCGATTTCGCACCAACCAGACGCATGAAGGGCTATGCGGATCGTTGTCGTCACAAGTTAAGTTTACTGCGTGGCCTAAATGGCCATAGTCCATCTAAGAAGCTAGTGCGGAGGGATGACTCAGATAGCTAGTTGGCCGACCATGGTCTCGTTCGTTAGTGGAGTAACCGCACAATTTGCTTCACCAACTAAGAATGACCATAGTCCTCTAAGATAGCTAGTCATGGAGGGATGACTCGTGCGGCTAGTTAGCAGTCGAGATCCGTTGTTAGTGGAATTAATCGACAAGTTCGCTCCGAGTTAACGGACAAATTACTCCGAATTGACCGCACAATCATTCCACCAACTAACAAATATTATGTACCACCACCCGATCCTCCGAAAGATCTCTCATCATCAATCCTTGTTATATCGAACTTGGCTCACTTGCTAAGTTTTCCCGTGTCGACTAAAGTGGCACGTTTACTGGCGGTCTAAATCCAGATTCGTCTTTGGTCGATTCGCTAATCTTTGCATCTCCGTGCTCGTATGTTGGGTCAGAATCGTGACCTAACGAGAAACAATGCAATAAAACAATAGATCCAAGTACAACAAAAATATTATAAAATAGATAAAGAATCATAAAGAAAGGTTGTGTCTTTGCAAAAGCCGAACGAAGAGCAACGAATCGCACTTCGAATTCGTGAAAGTTCGATGGTCAACCTGCGTTAAGAGTGAGATACTTGGGAACGAGAAGATCATCTCCACGCAAACTACCCTCTTTCTTCCTCGAGCCAACCAAATCTCGGACTAGATTTTTGTAAGGGGGAGGTTTGTAACATCCCAATTTTCAATCTGTGTTTCCAATGTAAGAAAATGAGGGAAAATTAAAACTTTTCTCACGTCATGTATTTCTTGTATGTTCTAAACAATTTCATGCATGAAATTATGGAAATACAAAGTTACAAGTCCTTTTGACCTAAACCTTACCCTTCAAAACTTTCTTGTCAAATTTTGTGATCATCCTCTGGAACCATTTTTCCTAAGTTCTTGGGTTGATGTGTGACCCCTCTGAAAAGTTTCACAATTTTTAGAAGTTGTTGGAATACTTTTGGAGGCAAGTCAAACCAATTTTTCAATTGGTCAAACCTTAAATTCAAACGTTCTGGAATTTTGGAGAAAGATTCTGAGCATAAAAACCTCTAAAAATTTTATGTAAGGGTTATCATAGAGTCATCAACCTCCATTTAAAATTTCATAAGTTTTGGAGCTAGTTGCTATCTCTAAAAATCCTTCCAAGATTCAGGTCATTCTCAAACCCTAAGTCAAACATAAAGAGCATACACTTAAAATAATTTTTGGGAAGAATTTACTTCAAGTGAAACTCTGGGAAATAATTTATTTAAATCTTATAATAATTATCATGAATAAATATAATTTTTCCAAAATTTTTGGAGCTAAATTCAATCCATATAAAATTCAAACTTGCTTCAATAATCTTTTGTAAGTTTGAACTCAAAATAAGCAAATGATTCATGAACATTAAGGTTTAAGATTTTATTTGGTCATTAGGTCATCCCAGGAACCTCCTGAAAATTTCAGAATTTTGAAATTTAATTGCTATATTTTGAAGCTCGGTCAAAGTAGGGCTTTGAAATTAAAACCTACCAAACATCCTTTTACTATTCCTCCGACCGACCCAACCCCGACTTGGCTCGACCGAATCAACTTAATGCACCGCGCACCGTGCTCGACTCGACACCGCACCATCGCATCGCGGCTGTCCATTTTTGAAATGAACGGCCGGATTGATGGAGCCTTCGGTTGTCCGATTGCACTCATCGCCTCTGACCACTCGATCTCGATCCAACGGCCGGATTAAGTGGCCGTTCGACCATTTAACTCAACGACCCAACCGGTCAGCTCCCGTGGGGCCGTCTGTTTTGAAACAAACGCCGGATTGCATCGCCTTTTCCCGGCCTTCTTCCTCCTGGTGCCGCCGCTTCGCGCGCGCCATCTGCGCAGCCACTGCTCCTCGCCACCCCATGAGCGCCCGCCTCCAACGCTCTTTTCTGTGCGCTATAGGAGGTCCCGAGCTCTCCTTGACCACCCTTTGCCTCCCACGGCGCCGCCTTCCTTTCTCTTCTTCCTCGTGAGCTGCCGCAGGCGCCTCGAGCACTCCGCCACTCCGGTGACCCCGGCCTCTCCCTAACCACGTCGCGCTCACCCGCAAGGAGTCGAAGCCCTCTGTCAATTTGAAGAATCCGCCACCGAGCACCTCGCGCGCCCTTCTTCCCGACCACGGCCGCCACCGCCAATCCCACCGCCTTCTTCCCGATGACTCGTTCTTCAATTCTTTTGCCCGAGCACTCTTGGACCTCCCTCTACCTAACCCCATCACTCACCCGCTCTCTTGCTCCACAGGGTCCTCTCGCGGTGATCACCTTGCGCCGCCGCGGTTCGCTGTCGCCGACCACTCCGCCACCTCCACTCGCGCTGACTACTCGGGTGAGTTCCTCGATCACACCGGTGCTCATGCGCACCTTAATTCCTCCCCAACCTCACCCGTGGCGCGCCTCCTTTCACCCCACGGCCGCCGCCCGTGACCTCGCCCGCGCCACAATGCCGGCCGAGTCCCAAAACCACCACCCTAGCCTCCTTATACTCCGGCAACCCATTTTGGTGGTTGTTGTCACCACCGCGCCACTCACTCGCCGTGACGAGCTTCGCAGAGTCTCCCACGCCCGCTCAGAACTTTCCTTTTGGCTCCTCCTTTTCTTTCTCTCGAATCTTGAATCACCTGTTAGGTTTTGAGAGCAATTCTATTAACTAACGAGTAATTCCACTCTTAAAAGATGTTCAACGATTAAAATTTCGGTTTAGCAAGAAATAGAGTTAACGGCATCTCTCGTCTGCAATATGTCCTGTTGTCGGTTGTTTAACATGTAAGAGGAGAGAGTGTTGTCTAGGCTGTTTGTCGCTGAAGCTCTTTTGCATAAGTCATCATCATCAAATTTTGAAAATGTCACATGAATCACTCCTTTGAGTTAACAAGTTAAAAGTTTGAGTTTTATGGAAGTGGAGTTGAGCACATTTTAGTTCGTAAATTCCGCTTAGCAAATAAGTATATAGTTTAGCAAGGAGACTTAGTTATCAAACTCTTTTACTCAACAAGTTTTCCTTTAAGAGGATGAGTAGTCAGAGAAGGTTGGAGCTGAGTTCAATGGGTTTAGCAATCTGAAAGTCAATTTTTGAAGAGAGTTAGCTAGCAAGACCTTATTCAGGTGAGATGCTCTTTTGTAGGTTGCTTGAGTAGTCAAAAGGGAGCTGCATGTTTTTAGAAGGTAGTTGTCAAGAAGCTTAATATCTAATGGTGTTAGTAAAGTCTAGTGCTTAGTCATAATTGACATCTCTTAGTAGCCTTAATACCAAATGAACATAAGAATAGAATTTTAAACCACACTAAGGGAAAATCTGAAATTTTCAGAAAACCAACAGAGTTTCGGAAATGGTTAAGTCTCAAAACTGAAGTGAGTAGGTGTTTTCTCTTTTTCATATCTTTTTCATTGTAAGTCCAAATTAGATGGTTCCAATTTTGTTAGTTTCCTTATACCTTGAGATTAAATGGAAAAATAATTAGAGACCATGATCAAACCTGGAAAACCATTTTCAAAAATAGTAAACAAGTGAACTTAATACTGTTTTTCAGAACTTTTAACAAACTTGTAAAATGCATAACTTTTAATCTATAGATCCTTTTTGTATGAATCCAATTGGATTAGCTTCCACTGCTAGTGTATTTGCTAGGAAAATTGGTTTCGCAAATTTTACTGTTTTTTTAAAAAAAATCATAAGGATCATATTTTAGTTTAATACCCTAAACAATTTAGACAGATCATAACTTTTTCAATATAACTCCAAATGACCTGAAATTTTATATGGCTTATCACTATACCAGTAGGTAGCTACCATAAAAGTTTCAGCTTCAAAATCTTTCTAGAAAATATTTTTGCTAAAGTACCTAATTATGGCCGAAAATAGGTTTTTAGGGAATATCTTTTGAACGACAAATCCAAATTAGGTTTTTCCAGTTTCTATGTCTAGGTTTATTCCTATTTTACCTTGTGTATAAATTTTGTGTCATTTGGATGCTTCTTGCTCAATTTTTGTGATTAGGGTTTATGGCCTTATTTGCTTTTCGTCGTGTTATTTGCTTATGCGATTAGGTGATGAAGAGTGGTTGAGCCCGAGAGCGATCCTCTCAGAATGATTGAGCAACAAAGACCACCGTGCAAGCTTTGATCATATCCAGTTCATTCCCATTATTTTCAAGTCTAATATTTTGTTTAACTTGTATGTATGCATGCTTTTGTGTCAAAGAAATTTTGTCGATTAGAGGTAGTTAATCCCATTGCATTGTTGCCTCGAAATTGTTCACCCCTGCCACCACCTTAGGAATATTATTCTCACCGTGAATTAGAGCCGGTGAATGATTTAGGCCTTTATTTGTATTTACGCTATGATGCTTAGCCATGCTTAGTTATCTGTAGAATTGGGTGGTTATCGACTTAGTCGGTAACCTTGACCACACAAGATTATTATAACTTTATATTTTAGCATTTTTGCTATGTTACCGTGGAAAACTAAAAATGAAAACAAAATGATTTGGACTTGGGCACAATGGTAAGATTGGTGTGCTTTTGGGTGTGATCGAATGGTGCCCGAGTCAACAAGGACCGAACATCTTGTTACACTAAACCAAGCATTTTGCGTGCTAACCACACTAGAGGGTATGGGACCTCTCTTGATTTAGTACTTTTGGCGTGTATTGGCCCGGTCGCAGGAGGTCGCAGGAGGATGGTGTTGGGAGCATGGTAGTTGTCCAAAAGCTTCACCCGTGATGGGATTTGTTGTCTTTTCGGCTTTACCATGTAAGCGTATGGATTTCTATCCATACGAGCGACTCGTAGTTGATACACAATATTGGAAAACGCCATGTTAGACTTAGCCGTGCCCGCATACCAAAGGAAGTATGCTAACCGTGGTCGGTGGAAAGGCGGTCTAAAGTGTGGGTGCAGTGGTACACCCCTCAGTGGTTAAAACTATTCGAATAGCCTCGCCCCAGGTTATGGACACGCTGGGGAGGTCTTCCAAGAGTTAGACTACAACCTTTTAATTAAAACTTGATGGGTTGGTATGAACGGGTGTTCATACTATTGTTGTGATGGCCATTGGGTTGGTCATCTCGGATGTCTTTGTCACTACTTCATCAGACGCTGTTATTTCGCAAATAAAATTGAATTGTCAAACTGCCTTCAAACTATTACATTATTGCAAAAGAAAACTTGCTTTCTCGCTAAAAGTAAGTCCAGAGCCCCTTCCACTTAAATAAAGCTTGCATGTAGTTAAATTATAGTTCTCATACCCTTACATCGTCGTTTAAGTAGTACAAAAATAATTTTTGTACTCGGATGCTTTGCTTAATGTTTTGTTGCAGAGGAAGAAGGTGAGCCCCAAGGGCTTCCTTTTGTGAGATGTGCCATGGTTTGACGACTAGCTTATGCCCTGGTTGGTTGCCTTGTGGGTAAAGGCACACCGATTGGCTTTTGTTTATTGCCATCTTATGGCCTATTTGCTTCACTGTGTATTTACTTATTTGTATGACTTTTGGCCGTCGACCTCTCTTTGTACTAACCTCTTATATTATGTATGTCTTTATGTTGTGTTGTGCTTCGTTCTATGTGTATGAATGGAATTGATGCATGATTTTGTAACGGGTGTGTATCGCAATTCGGGAAGTATACATATCTCGAGGCTTGGTTTATTTGATTTGTACTGTTAGGACCAAGTGGATGGTTAAACAGTACAAGCCGAATAAATCGGGGTCCTCACATTGCATTAAGGTTCGTCCGATATAATTTGTGTGTATTCGGAAATCGTTATGTCCTGCTAGGGACCGCTATGACCCGTGGTCGGAAAAGGTTTCCGAGTCACAACCGATTACACATAAACCGAACGGGTCACACACTTAATGGGATGGAACAAACCAGTACGAATACAATTCGTCAAACGTGTTCGGATAGGATCCGACACGGGGCACTATATAAGGAGATGCTTGAGGCTAGTTTGGTACATGAGAGAGACACGTGAGTTGTTTCCACCAAAACCCTAGCCGCCATCTTGTTGAGAGAGCCTTCCCGTGCAATTTGGTGCTAGCACACCGGCGTACGGTTGTTCCTTCTCTAGACGTGTGGATACCGTAGAGGTGCTACTGCGGTCGCTGTTGCGCTAAGGACGATCCGCAATCTTCACAAGGATCTGCAGAGGTTGCTGGAGGAGACGATCGACTACGAGGACGTTGGTCGATCTTCTACGACCACTACATCGACACGTTCTTCGTCGGACTAGGCTGCTCCGACTTTACTTCCGCTGCACTGCGCGTCTGGTGGTAATGATCTGTGATCATCTATCTTGCTTGGCATCCTGGTTTACGTGGTATAATTTTTTTTTGAATGGTTGCTAGCGTAGCCTACCCGTATCCCAACAAGTACTAGGTGACTTATTAAGGAAAACAACATCACCTAATCTAGCAATACAAGTTATAACCTTGATCATATCGATCCTATTATTTTAAATTATTTAAATTATGTTTCAAATTATTATTGCATGCATATTTCTATTCAATGTAATTTAAATACATGTTTTAAATCATAGTTATGCCTGAATCCTTTGTACTGCCAAATTTGACATTGTATCAAGCGTACCTTGACACCTTAGATAAAAATCTTGTTTGTGTAATAGTATGAACTAGAACACTTTGAAAAAATATACGCTTAGCCATGCTTAGACCCAAAAATATTTGATTTAGGGAATTTCAGCCAAAAATCAACTATTGTTTAAATTGTACCATTGACATTGGTGTGTCATGGGAGTTTTATAAATGACTTTGAAAAATGAAATAAAATGATGGTTTGGACTTGGGCGAAGTGGTTGTTTGGTGGGTGCAGGTTTATGCACGGGCTCAACCGGGTAGGTTGAGGCCCAGGGTTCTGTTGGTTATCACCCAGGACAGTTAAGGACCGGTCTTCGAGCCGCATTGTACTACCACATGTCTTGTATGGGCAGGACCTGGCTGAATAATTTGCAAAGTTCCATCATGGTCGTTCCTATTGATGCGGTGGGTAGTCTTTCATGACCTTTGTTAGTCCCACCTGGAGCAAGAGGGGGCTTGAACCCTGTGGACGGGTAGTCCAAAGGGGGTGAAACCTTAGCGAGGGAGGACTATGGTGGAATAGCGCTTTGTAAAGGCCTCGTGATGATCACTTAGTCGCACACCTTCGGAAGTGTGTCAGACGGACATTAAAAGTTGATTATCTCTTGTGGGTAAAGTTGTACAACCTCTGCAGAGCGTCAATCTATTCGAATAGCCGCGTCCGTGGTCATGGACATGCTTGGCAAAGCTACTCAAAGTTAGATTTTGGTTTTGATTTTAAAAATATTTTTGTAAAACAGTTTTGATCATGGATAGGTGTCCATGAGAAAAGTTATAGTTTAAAACCCCGGGTTGGTGCCCGTGTTTATGTTGGTGTTAGGTTGGTGCCTACACTATCTTTATTAATTCAAAATCAATTTTAGATATATTATAAAACTTGAGCTTTTGAACTTAGTATTGTATTTAATGTCAAATACCGTTTTTGCACAAATAACCCTATAAGCCTTCCTTTGTTACATCCATGTATGCATGTCATTCTGTTATTTGACAGATGTACCTTGCGAGCACGGTAGTTGTGCTCATACTTGCTTTATGCAAACAAATTTCAGAGGAGAAGGACTTTGCTACCGGTGTGGATCTCGACGACTAGGCCGCTACCCCAGTCGATTGCTTGTGGCAAATCAGCTGGACTCCACTACTTCTTCATCGTCTTCCGCTGTGTTTTATTTAATGTTGCCCTGTAAGGTTATCTTGTAATCAACTCTGTTGTTTATTAATAAAGTTTTGCGTTTATGGTTGTGTTATCACATTTGTTTACTGTGTGACCTAGCCACTGATCGTGGGACTAGTTCAGAAATGCACAGAGGATTCATGGGTGTTACTCCCTGGTCCTGACACTAACGCAGATGTCTTCGCATGGCAAGCATCCGACATGCCTAGGGTCCCAGGAAGGTGATCGGAGATTTGCACCTGATCGATGAGATGCTATCAGATCAGAATTAGTAGGCTTTATAAGAGAAGTCAACCACCCAGAGTGGTTGGCTAATCCTATAATGGTTAGAAAGTCTAATGGTAAGCGGCGTATGTGTGTAGATTTTATTGATCTTAATAAAGCTTGACCAAAAGATGATTTTCTTCTTCCTCGTATTAATCAATTGGTTGATTATACTGTTGATTCTGAAATATTAAGTTTTCTAGATGCATATTCTGGTTATCATTAGATTGGTATGTATTTAGATGATGAAGAAAAGACCGCATTTATTACTCAATTTGGAATATTTTGTTATGTCAAAATGCCATTTGGTTTAAAAAAATACTGGTACTTCTTTTCAATACTTGATGCAAACGACCTTCTCTGTTCAACTAGACCGAAATTTGAAGCCTATGTGGACAATCTGGTCGTAAAGAGCATCAAATGCCTTAATCATATTTCTGATCTGCAGGAAACGTTCGACAACCTCAGAAAACACCATTTGAAACTCAATCCTGAGAAGTGTGTGTGTTTGGAGTCTCTTCAGAAAAATTGCTTGGATTCTTCGTTTTTGCATGAGGAATCGAAGCAAATCCTGAAAAGATAAAGACCATTAAACAAATGTGCCCTCCGACCACAAATAAAGAAGTCCAGAAACTCACATGATGCACGATGGCTTTAAGTCATTTCATCACACGACTGGGAGAAAAATGACTTCCTTTCTTCAAACTTCTTAGAAAACACGAGGGTTTTGAATGGTCAAAGAAGGCAAACATTGCCTTCGAGGATGTCAAGAGGTATCTTATGAGTGCTCTTATTCTGGTTTCTCCAAAACTAGAAGAGACACACTTAATATATCTAGCTGCCATGCCATAGGCAGTGAGCGCGATACTGGTTGCCGAATGTGAAAACATTCAATGACCAGTTTACCACATAAGTGAAGTTTTACAAGGGCCTAAGGAGCGATATCCTAAGGTTCAAAAACTCTTATATGCCCTCCTCATATCTTTGAAGAAACCGAGGCATTATTTTCAGGCGCATAAGATAATTGTGTCATTTGAGTTTCCCTTAGGAGAGGTCCTCCAGAACAGGGAAGCAGCGGGACATATAACAAAATAGTTGGTTGAACTTAGGGAGTTCGACCTCTATTTCGTGTCCTAACGGCCATTAAATCCCAAATCTGGGCAGACTTTGTAGCCGAATGGACAAATTCTGAACTTGTTCAGGATGCCCAATATGAATCCCATGACCAGTGGACAATGTACTTTGATGGATCACTTACGCTAAGTGGCTCAGGGGGTTGGGTGGTCCTGGAATCTCCTACAAGAGAGACCTTATAGTATGCTATTAAATTAAACATTCATGCCACTAACAATATGGCAGAATACGAATGTTTGTTTGCTGGTATACGAGCAACGAAAGTGCTTGGGATTCGATTATTACTTGTGAGAGGAGACTCTCAACAAGTAATGAATCAGGTAGAAAAAGAGTACCGGTGCTCTAATCCGACCATGTCTCAGTACTTATCGGAAGTCAGGAAGCTTGAAAAGCATTTTTTTCGGTTTTGAGGTACAATATATCCCTCGAAGGATAATTTCCTCGCTAACCAGTTGGCTCGAATGGCTTCTTCTCGATCACAAATACTAAAATGAGTCCTATTGAGATAGCATCTCTAGAATACGAGGATATTTGGATGAATCCCATCTACGAGTATCTTTAGAAGGGTTTAGTACCCATGACGATCTTAGAGCTGATCGTTTATCCCGCAAGGCCAAAATGTATATTTTGGTCGAAGGAGTCCTTTACCAACGAGGTACTTATGGGGTTCTCATGCGATGCATATCGCGGAGAGAAGGACTAAATCTCGTTCACGAAATACACGGAAGCATATGTGGAAAGCATGCTTCTTACAGAATGCTGGTTGAAAAAGCCTTTCGACAAGATTTCTACTGGCCAACAGTCATCCATGACGCTAAAGAGTTGGTTAAAACATTTGTACAATGCTAGTCTTATAGCGGTCAAATACGCCAACCGGCTCAAGCATTGCAAACCATACCTCTCTCTTGGCCTTTTGCAACCTGGGGCCTCTTGGATCGTTCCCAAAAGCACCAGGAGGCTTCGAGTTCCTTTTTGTGGCTATTGATATGTTCACAAAATAGATTGAAGCCGAACCTGTGATTGGGATAACAACGGAAGCAGCCAAGAAGTTTATGATGAGAAATGTGATTACTCGATTTGGCATTCCAAGTCGAAAAATTACAGATAATGGTATACAATTTTCGAGCACAAAATTCCAAGAATTTTTCGAAGAGTTGGGTACCAAAGTATGTTATGCCTCTATCGCCCACCCTCAAAGCAATGGGGCAATGAAAAGAGCGAATAACCAAATTATATAGGGAATTAAAACTCATGTCTTTGACCAGCTTATAAAGTGCTCGGAGACTTGGGTAAAAGAATTACCCTCAGTATTATAGACAATTCGCACGACTGCTAGTCGGGCTACAAGTGAAACACCATTTTTTTCTAGTTTTTGTGGCTAAGGCCATGCTTCCACCAGAACTAAAGATTCGGTCGACAAGAGTCGAAAATTACAAAGACTCTAGCCAGGAACAACTTCAGCAGATGACATCAACCTACTCGAAGAGAAGAAGAATCAAGCCTTAATCCGTTTAGTAGTCTACCAACAAGCTTTGCACAAATACCACGATCATAAGGTCCAACCTTGCAGCCTTACTGTGGGTGACTTGGTATTGAAAAAATTCAATCCCAGTCTAATCGGAACAAACTTTCCCTCAAGTGGAAAGGTCCTTACACTGTGGTCGAAGTAACGTGACCAGGCTCGGCACGACTAGCAATGGAGGATGGCCGAATCCTTTCCAACTCATGGAACATCTACTAGCTACGCAAATTTTATGTGTAACTCTGTATCTTCTCAATAAAGTTTATGCTTTCTTCAATTTTTACTGTCTTAAAATTTACATTGAGCAACGTTTCGAATTTCGTTCACTTTTTTTGTAAAAAAACTTTGTTTTCTTTACATTGGTCAAAGGAGGGTAACATCACCTAGTCGAAGCCTTTTCTTTCTGCACATGGTCCTACCCCCTAGAAGGAACTTCCTAGTGTCGAACTGTTCCTAACTTTTGCCAAAACAAGGAAACTATGTCCAATAAAATGTGGTAAAAATAGTTTATAACAAGCTCTTTTTTAATTATAGTTTGTTCGACTACTCTAAAAACTCTCAATTCGATTAACCTGGCTAGAGGAAGTACACCACCAAGTCGAAGTCTTTTCTTTCTGCATGTGGTCCTGCCTACTAGAAGGAACTTCCTAGCGTTGCGCTGTCTCTAAACTCTTGCTACCAGTACATGACAATTGAGATTAGTTTGTTGATCCCTACGATTTGGTTAACTTGGTCGAGAAAGGAACATCAACTAGTCAAAGTTTTCCTTATCTATGCGTGGTCCTACCCACTAGAAGGAGCTTCCTAGTTTCGACTTGTTCCTAACTCTTGCAACTAGTACATGACAATCAGATCGACAACAAAGGCCGAACAACTTTTTTAAGTACATACTTTTTTTTCACTATTTACTTAGTTTACATAAATAAACTAAGTAAATAGTCGGGGCCTAGGATAAACTTATACATATGACTTCAATTCTTAGTCTTAGATTCAATTTTCTTTTCAATTTTTTTATCTTATGAGTTACTAACTATTCGATGAGACAATTTGCAGGAAAATAAATGTTTATATTCATAAACAAGAGATTGTCTTTACAATAATATTCCCTATTACAAACTACTCTGATAAAGGAGATCCGATTTGCATCTCCTTCGCGACCTTCTTGCTGACTGGCTGCACTTCTTCAATTAGTCATGCTGAATCCGCTTCAGGGCAATCGAAATCAACTTCGATTGGTTGTAGGCTAAGATTATGGTCATATGCCTTAAGTTTTGCAAGAGCATAACTCACTACACTCTCAACCGCTTCTCTTATCCAGTCAGCTTGATTGGTCTTTAGAGTTGTTATCAACACCTCTAGAGTTCTAACTTGTTGTCAAATGGTACTCGTTTGGGCGACCATGGTGTCTTCAAGAGGAGTGACCTCCATAGCACCAAGTCCACCGAGCATATTGTTAAGAAGCAAAATGTTGCGTTGAAGATTGATCTTCGTTGTTTTTATTTCCTCTTGACTACGAGTCGAAGCTTCTTGGAGTCATTTTATTTCGACTGCTTGCTCTGAAAAGAGAGTATGACCAGTCAGAAAAATACCTTCTAAAGACTAGTAAACAAAACTAGTTGTAGGTAAAGGTATTCTTACCTACTAAACGTGAATCAAGCTTCTTGACCTCGTAATTGTGGGAAGCAGCATCCTTTGTGTGCTGCTCCTCCAACGCCTTTGTTCTTTTGTCTTTTTCTTTATCGATAAGGGTGAGCTTGTTGATCCCCAAGGCCTTTGAATTGGCCTCGGTTTTCATTATGCAACTCTCAAGCTGTAGAATTTGCCTCCTAAATGTTCTTCAGCAGGTCTTGTTTTTCTTCTCTTAGCTTCTGCATCTCAACTTTTTCGTAGTCGAGTGCATCAGCCAAGGTTTTTTGTCGCTTTTAAACCTGCAAAGTTAAAATAGACATGAGAACTGAACAAGTAGTCGAAGGAAAAAAGACTACTTGTAACAGTAACTTACCATCTCATTGCCTGCTCACAGAGTTCAACTTTCTACTGTCTTAACAGCATACACTACTACAAAACAGGCTATACTTGGAACCGTCTGTGTTATACGTAACTATTACAGACGGTTTGTAACTAGAATCGTCTGTGATAATTCACAGATGGTTTTTAAGAAGAACCATCTGTGATAATCGCAGACATCACATACGGTTCTTCTAATTTACAGACAGTTCTTAATAAAAACCGTCTGTGATAATCGCAGACATCACAGACGGTTATTTTTAAGAACCATCTATGAATTATCACATACGATTCTTATTAAGAACCGTCTGTGATAGTTCAACATCACAAATGGTTCTGAATAAGAACCGTCTGTGATATGTTGGCATTATAAATACCCTCCCAACAGAACCCCCTGCCCCTAGAGCCTCCACCCCCTTCCTATTTGAGCCGCCACCCCTACTGCCTCCTCCCCCATTGCGCCACCTTAGAGAGGAGAAGGAAAGGAGGAAGTTAAAGAGAGGAGGAAGGGAGGAGAAGGAGAGGAGGAAGAAAGGGAGGAGGATCTCACGGGATATTTGGGATTTTCATCGTGAGCTCCGAGGGTAATGATCTGTAACCCTTTATATTTGCTCTAGGTTAATGGCTAATTAAGTTTAGTATGTTTGGTCAATAGGAAGAGTACTTGCGTTTATTAATCTAATTTAATACTAATTTGTTACGTACGTAACATAGATGGACCGAAACTGGATGTATGATAAAACCATGTGAGTGAAGAGTACATTAATGACATGTCTACTTTTACAAGAGCTGCCGAGGAGGATATGTTGAATAAGGGCGTGGAATATATGTGTTGTCCATGCATTGACTGCGAGAATATAAATATGTTTAAGAACCAAGCGCAGATCGAAGCACACTTGATTCGAAGGGGTTTCTAAAAGGGGTATATTTGTTGGACCAGTCATGGTGAAGAGCAAATTATACAGGAAGTTAATAATAACGACATCACCGAGGAAGTCAACGACATGCCGGATGTGGACTGTGCTTTTGATGAGGATATGTCGCACGATGACAATCTGGATTAGATGCTACGTTATGCAGAAGGGAACTATAGTGAGAGAGAGTTTGGTAAATTCGAGGGATTAATAGAGGACTCAGGGAAACTTTTGTTCCCTCGCTACAAACCAGAATACACAAGGTTGTCATTCGTGCTTGAACTGCTGAAATTAAAGGCAAGCAATGGTTGGTCCGACAAGAGTTTCACGGCATTGTTAGGTCTCCTAGAAGACATCCTTCCAGAGGGAAACGTGTTGCGCAGCACCACCTACCAAGCCAAGAAGGTTCTTTGTCCATTGGGAATTAAAGTAGAAAGAATACATGCATGTCCGAACGATTGTATTATCTACCGTAAAGAGTATGCAGACATGCATGTATGTCCCGTGTGCCAAGGACCTCCTTCTAAGATGTTATGGTATCCGCCTGTGATCCCATGTTTGAAGCGTTTATTTGTGAGCCGAAAGGAAGCAAGATTGCTGCGTTGACACTTAGAGTAGCGTAAGAAAGATAGAAAGCTAAGGCACCTGTGATGGACAAGGGTTAAACCCGAAAGCTCAAGGCAAAGAAACAATAACTCATTAGGAGATGAACTCAAAAGGCCCAAAAACAACCACAAAATCAGCACAAGGTTTCAATCACAAGAGCAACTTCCCGGTACGACTAACTCGTATGGAAAGAACGAGCAATCGGTTTAGGAATGCAAATTTCAGCACACCACTTAAGTCTTATCATAACTAAATAGCAGGGTAAAATCACTAATAAGGGGTGTTAGATACTTAGCTAACTAATATCACTTCTTACCCTTTTATTCCCACAAGTTTTAGTTGAATTAACCTCTCATTACCTACCTTCTTTAGAACCTTTGAGCTTGCTGTCCGGAAATTGACGCTCGCTGTCCAGATTTTGCATCCAAGCTTCTAAGCCGAAATCTTCAACTTCCGAAGCTTCAAAACCTTGTAGAGGGCAACTAACACTTCAATTTGCCAAACTCAATGGTTCCCAAAACCCAATTAACGATACAACTATCTTTTGAGAGAAGGAAAGGAGAACAACTTTTAAAACTCAAATTGGAGCAAGATGAGATAGAGAGCTAAGATAGGTAAGGAGTAAAATTTGAGAACTTACTTAAGCTTTCATCAATCATTTGATACTTTGAAATTAAGTTTTCCAAAATATCCTAAAGACGATCAAGCTTGGTTACTACGGTCGGAATGGCTCGATACCAACTTTGTGAGGACCCAGCTTTATTTGACTTGTAATGCTTAACCATCCATTGGTCCTAGCATCACAAATCGATAAACTAAGCTCGAGATATGTATACTTTCCACTGCAGTATACACACCCTGTTACAAAATCATGCATCAATTCCATTCATACACATAGAGTCAAGCAAAAGCAACAATCAAAGACATAGATAATATAAAGAGAGTTATTACAAAAGAGAGGCCGACCTGCCAAATAACACATAAGTAACTAATTTAAACAATAGAAGCAAAAGGGCCATAAGATGGCAATAAACAAAAGCCAATCGGTGTGCCTTTACCCACAAGGCAACCAACCGACCGCCAAGCTAATCGCTCGGACACCGCCACAACAAATCTCACAAAGTGAGGCCCTCGAGCTCACCTTCTTCCTCCGCAACAAAACAATTAAGATAGCATCCGAGTACAAAATTATTTTTGTACTCGCAAGACTGACGTGTAAGATAACGTAACTATAATTAACTACATGCAAGCTTTATTTAAGTGGAGGAGGCTCGACTTATTTTCAAAGATAAAACAAGTTTTACGTGCAATAAGGTAATACGCTTAAAAGCAAGTTTGCAATTAATTCTTATTGTTCAAATAAAAGTGAGACGTGTATAACAATAGATAGAGAACAACAATGTCCCGAAGTGACTAACCCAATAGTCACCACAACAATAGCATGAAGTACCCTTCATACCACCCATGTCAAGTTTTAAGTTTTAAAAGGTTGTAGTCTAGTTCTTGCACGACCTACCAAGCATGTCCATAACCTAGGACGAGGCTATTCGAATAGTTTTAACCTCGCAGGTGTACCAATGTACCCACACGATAGACCGCCTTTCCACCACCACGGTTAGCATACTACCTTTGGTATGCAGTGCACGCTAAGTCTAACAAGACGCTTCCAATGGACGATGCTAATTACGAGCCGCAACCCACGGGATAAGGATACATTAGACACCCTAACCGGATCGCTAATGCTCCCTCCCACACACCACACACACACACACAAGAACACACCCACCGACCAGCTCATAATTAACACCTCCCAGTACTTAGTCAAGAGAGGTCCCATATCCCCTCGTGTGGTTAGCAAGCAACAAGCGCTGGCTTAGTGACACAAGTAACTCCGGTCCTGGGGACTTAGGCACCATTCCAAACACACCCAATGATCACACCAACATACCATTGTGCCCAAGTCAAGATATAGTTTTGTTTTCAGTTTTGATTTGTAAATCAATAAAACACAAGGATTGGACATAATGGAGTAGTATAAGTATTTGTGTGATCAAGATCATCGACTAAGTCGATGATCGCCCAATACTACCGATAACTAGGCATGGCTAAGCAATATTCATTCAGTAATCTACTAAGTGATAAGAGTTCATCCAACTAACTCTAATCACAGAAATAACCTAGGCTCAAGTAGTAGAGGATATTTATTTACCTACAGATTATGCAACTAGAGGCTTAACTAATCAATTTAACAACAAAATAGCAATGCATACATACAAGTTAAACAGTATTAGACTTTAAAAGTAATGGGATCAATTGGGAAATGATCAAACCGCTTGCCTAGCCGCCGTTGCTCACTATGCTGCAGAGGATCACTCTCAAGGACGGCACAATCGCTTGAGCCTCACCAAAGAGCGAAAAAGAACCGATAAGAACAAAGAAAACGAAAAGACTCTAAAACCGAATGCTTCAATGCTCTGAAAATTTCACAGCAAGCAAGATCATGATTTAAAATGAATTTAGAAACAAGAACCAACTGATTTGGACTCTTAATGCAAAAGATATGATCAAAACAATTTTGCTCACCGAAAAATTGCAATCTGCATCGTTCACATAATTAAATTGTTTGGTGAAAATTTCTAGAAAGGTGGTGTAGCTAAAATTTATGGTAGGTAGCTACTGACATTCTAAGGCTAACACAAGTGGTTTCATCTTAATTGAGTTAAAATGATTTAGTTATGATTTTTCTAAGTTATAAATCTAAGGCATGTTTAATTTCGGATTAAAGACTCATCAGAAACCTATACTATGCTACAATTTTTAATGAGATGCAATTACAGAGCTTTAGTTTGCTAAATTTGGAGTTACAGAGAAAAAGATATGCAATTTTGAAGTTTAAAACAATTAATAAGTGCAAATAAAAGCTCTCAGAACTAAACTGAAAACCAACGAAATCGGGAGGTCGTGGGCGTTGATCAAAAATCACACGGCACACGAGCTCCCGCGCAACTCCACCACGAGCACTGGCGCCAAGACCTCATCGCGCCTGGGAGGTCTTAGCCGCTGATATTGAATCCAACGCCCCACAACCGGATGCACAGACACGCCGAAGGAGCTCCTCGCGCACTAGGGAGGTCGTGGCCGTTAGATCTGGATCTGGCGGTCCCGAGCCCCACGAAGAGGTCCTACGGCTATCTAACTAAGGGGGAGGTCTGGACGGTTAAGATCTCCCGAGGGGAGGTCTTAACGGTCTAGATCTGAGGCGGGGGAGGTCCTAAAGACACGGATCTAAAGGAGGAGGTCCTAGACGGTCAAGATCTCCAGGAGGAGGTCCTGAACGGCTAAGATGAAGCGAGGGAGGTCCTAGACGGTCAAGATCTCCAGGAGGAGGTCTTGAACGGCTAAGATGAAGCGAGGGAGGTCCTAGACGGTCAAGATCTCCAGGAGGAGGTCCTGAACGGCTAAGATGAAGCGAGGGAGGTCCTGGGCTGCGAGTTAGCAGAGAGATACGCGGAGGGCTGGGATCTCACCGAGGAGGTCATGGACGGCCATGATCTTCGCGGAGGTCTCAGGCGACAGTGTTTAACAAAGAGAGGTCCGACGGTTGGATCTCCGCGGGAGGTCCCGAACGGTCCGATCCGAGCGGAGGGAGGTCCGGACGGTTAGGATCTCACCAAGGAGGTCCTAACGGCCTAGATCTAGGCGGGAGGTCCCGAGGCTTCTTTACAAGGACCAGAGTGGTCTTTACAAAGAGGACCTCGTGGGGTAGTTTTGAAGGTTTTCTTTACCAAAGACCGTGGCGGTCTTTTGCAAAGAGGACCTCGGGGAAGGTCTTTAGGGGTGGTTTTTACAAAAGACCACAGGGAGGTGTTTTGCAAAGAGGACCTTGGGGAAGGTCCTTTGCGGAAACACAGAGGTGGTTTTAATACACGACCAGGGGTGGTCTTTTCGCACAGAGGACCTCAAGGAGGTCTTTTGCAAAGAGGACCCCAAGGTGGAGGGTGATCCTATCGACTGAGATCTAGCCTACGGAGGTCTTTAACGGCCAGGATTTCAGTGGGGAGGTCCTGGCAGCTAGAGACTTAGACTAGGAGATCGAACGGTCCAGACCAACATTGAAGAGGTCATGAGCGGCTAAGATCACCACAGGGAGGTCCTAGGACTTAAGCGGTTACAGAACAAAGGATCTACGGTTAGATCTAAACACGAAGAGATCACTAAGGGCTAGGATTAAAACTAAAGAGGTCTTGGGACAAAAGCTTTTACAGACAAGATCCTACGGTGCGGATCTAACACGGGGAGGTCCTGGAGGGTCACGATGACCCCGAGGAGGTCCAGTGACTTGACAAAATCACGACAAAAGTACAGAGCACCGGACTCTCGTCACCGGCTCGTCGCCGGCAGCCACGGCCACGGCGGCGCGGACCCACTAGGGCAAAATGTTTGCAATACCATTGCGAACACTTTGAGGGCATTTTTGTCGCCGGAGACAACCTATAACGCCGGCTAGCCGGAACGAGGTGGAGAGCAAAGCACGAGAAAATGGAAATGGCTAAGAACCTCGCCGTGACCTAAATCAAAAGGTGCTCGAGCTCGGGGGAACAAGAAGGAACTCACCGCAAAGACAGGGAGGTCCGAGGTGCCGGAAGGTCCCGCGGCAGGGGCGTGGCTTGCCGTGAAGACGATAATGACGGACGGCGCACGAGCAAAAAGAGCAACGCTGCAACATCAAAACGAGTCCCACATAGCTTCGGGGTGCTTCCAGAGAAAGGAATCGGGGGAAGGGGCTCCTTACCGGCAACGGGGATGAAGGAGGCGATTTTCACCAAAAAAGGGAAGCCCGAATCGCGGCGGACTCAAGACACAAACTGAAATAGGATTAGTGTCAACACTCCAGGAGACCAGAGGAAGGAGCCGGAGCAAAAGTTTGAAGAAAAGAGCCACTGGAGCACCGGCCGCACTGTGAGCTTGAGCTTCATAATGGCGCAAGGGTGATCTTGGCGATTGAGCTCAAGCAAGAAGAGAGGGTGCCAACGGGGTTGCGGAAAGGTGAAAGGAGGGCAAGAAAAAGGGGAGCCGGGTGCTTAAGTAGCAGAGGGGAGCTCGGTCCACAACGGCTCTCTCGCACGGGAGGTCCAGCTACGGTCATGGGAGCTGAGCGATGGGAGCAGGTAGAAAGAGACTTCTGTGGCAAGCCCTGAGCACAATAAATGCATGTCAGCGAGGAGCAGTTGGGGAGGTGACTAGGCGCTGCTCTCCCCGCTGACTTCACCGCCGCACAGTCGCACGTGGGCGAGCGGAGGAAGAAGATGACCAGCGGCGACATCGGGCCCACAGACGCTGGCACGTAGCGGCTCGAGTCGGTGCTGCTAGTTGGTTCGGCCGAGTCAATTGACTCGAGCCCGAGCCCACCCGCGCTCGAGGAATAGTGCAAACCCATTAGGGTTTTGATTTTTAAAGCTGAAACTTTGCAGGTTTAAATGGGATAGCAAAACAACTCCAAAATTTCTGAAATTTTAACTGGAGCTTGCTAACTTTAGAATTAACCTCCCATCAAATTTCCAGAGATTTTGGTGTGCTAGAGTTTCCTCAAGAAATTCCAGAAGGTTATCTCTGGGGTTTGACCAGGGTTTGACTTGCCTCTAAACCGTTTCAAAACATTTCCAAAAATTATGAAATAATTCAGAGGCGCCACCAATCAACCCTAGAACCCAGGAAAAAAAATATTTCCAAAGCATTATCACAAGATTTGACAAGATGATCTTTGCCTTGAGAGAATTGAAGGTTTTGACTTTGCATTTCCCAAATTTCCTTTGCAAGAATTTCAGAAAAGTTCGACAACAGAAGGGAGTAAGAAAAAGTTTTAATTTCTACCCATTTTCTTACATTTGAAACACAAGTTGAAAATGGGGATGTTACAGCACCCTACTGATTCTACCCAGTCGAGAAACTTTGATCAGAGCTTCAAAGAGTTCAGTGCAAAACCGAGGAACATAAGGTTAGTATTTAGTACAAATAGAATGAATCATTTCGGTGACATGAGCGCCGACATAGCACCTGGCCCGTGAATCTATGTATGTACAACCTTCCTCCTTGGATGTATATGAAGCGGAAGTACATTTTGATGTCACTATTTATTGAAGGGCCGAAGCAACCTAGGAACGATATTGCTGTGTACCTAGCACCATTACAGGAAGATCTTGTGACACTGTGGAATGAAGGGGTAGAACTATGGGATGCGTACAAATGAGAAAACATCACTTTATGTGCCATGTTCTGCACCATCAATGATTCTCCTACCCTTGGTAACCTATTGGGGTTCAGTACAAAAGGAGCCAAAGCTTGTCTCGCACTGCTTAGATAGTACAGAGAGTGTATGGGTGAACAACTCGCACAAAACTGTATATATGCATCACCGTAGGTTCCTTCTTAGGATTTACCCATACCGCAAGATGAAGAAACAATTCGATGAAAATAAGGAGGTTGGTTCAACTCCAAGGGCTTTTAGAGGGAAAGAGGTCTATGATATGGCTAAGGATATCGATGTTATGCTTGGGAAGGGACGTAAATTAAGAACCCGTCAGAAGAACATCTGGAAGAAGCGGTTAATTTTTTGGGACTTGCCTTATTAGGAGCACTTAGAAGTTCGCCACTGCATTAACGTCATGCCTGTGGAGAAGAATGTATGTGATAGCTTGATTGGTCTCTCACTGAACATTAGTGGCAAAACAAAGGATGGTGTTAATGCACAGCATGACTTGGTTGATATGAACATAAGGACCGATTTAGCACCGAAAGAGACTGATAAAGGACGAACATACCTTCTCCTAGCTTGCTACACTCTGTATAAGGCTGAGAGAAATGAACTGTGCCAGAGCTTGCATGGTGTGAAAGTTCCATCCGGTTACTCCGCCAGTATTAAGAAACTTATTTCTATGGAAGATTTGAAATTAATTGGTATGAAGTCTCATGATTGTCATGTGCTGATGACACAAATGCTTCCTGTTGCAATTAGGAGTATCTTGTCGAACAAGGTCTGAGTGGCAATCTTGAGGCTGTGTTATTTCTTTAACTCAATTGCTCTGAAGGTTATTGACCCCGAAGGACTAGATGCTCTACAAGCTGAGGTGGTGATGACTCTTTGTCATCTTGAGATGTATTTCCCTCCGCCATTTTTCAATATTATGGTCTATCTCATTGTTCACCTTGTGAAAGAGAAAAGATATGCAGCCCTGTGTTCCTACGTCATATGTACCCGTTCGAGAGGTACATGGGAATTCACAAGTTCTATGTACGGAATCGATCTCGATTGGAGGGCAACATTACCGATGGTTATGCAACCAAAGAGGTCATTGAGTTCTGCGTCAACTACATGGCTCAAGTGGAACCGATAGGTATGCCTTTATCTTATCATGAGGGGAGAGTGGAGGGTATCGGGACCATCGGAAGGAAAGCAATCACTCCCGATCTGGATACGTACGTTCAAGCCCATTTCACGATCTTGCAACACATGACCCAAGTGTCCCCATATATCGACGAGCACAAAGACATGGTATACCAATAGAATCGAGACCGGTTGGAGATTTGGATTATGAGAGAGCACAACCATCGGTTCAACGAATGGTTAAAGGTGTGATTCACTGGGTGGTCATCAAGTGATGATACACTGCTATGGTTGGCAAAATGGCCAAAATTTACAATTGTGACATGGCAAGGATACGAAATAAATGGGTATACATTTTATATGATAGCTCAGGATAGGAAGAACACAGTCCAGAATAGCGGTGTCTGCATAGATGCATTTTACGAGTAGTTCAATACTGCCAGGCCACGTGGGTTGAACTCCTACTATGGGTTCGTAGAGGAGATTTGGGAGCTTGACTATGTACTTTTCAAGACCCCCCTGTTTCAATGCCATTAGGTTAAACTTCCGCAGGGTGTGAAGGTCAACAAAGTACGGTGCCACTACTGTGGACCTCAAACATGTCGGATACATGGACGAACCATTTGTACTCGCTAAGCAAGTTGTTCAAATTTTTTATGTAACAGACCCGGAAAATAAGAGCCGCCACGTAGTTCTTGGTGGAAAAAGAAGGATTGTCGGAGTAGAGAATGTCGTGGATGAGGAAGAGTACAATCAATTTGATGAGTTGCCTCCTTTCGGAGATGGTATCTGGCTCGAGGAAGAACCCAATGAGGAAGCTAGCTATATGCGCGTTAATCATCGTGAAGGGCTATATTTTAATTAAGATTTTATCTCATTGTAATTAAGAAACTCGGCATGTAATTAAGTAATTAATCAAACACTAAACTTTCAACTCAAAAAGAAACTCCCAAAAGAAAACATAAATAAAAACATGTGATCATCTCTGGGAAATAATTTATTTAAATATGATAATATTTATCATGAATAAATATAATTTTATCTGGGTACTAGATCATCCTTGGAACACCTATGGAAATTTGTATAATTTTAGGAATTTATTTTCTATTTTTTTAGCCCAGTCAAACTTGAGGGGTTTAAAGTTAAAACAATTATCCTATCATAGGTGGTTTAGTGCAACAAACCGTGTGTGTTGTGGCCGCATATCACAGACGGTTCCATAATAGAACCATCTGTGATATCCCTTTATTAGTAGGGTACCACTAGGGTTTGATCCCTTACTCCCCAGCACCTTACTCCTCACTCACCCATTCGCCTCCCCACTCGACCTTGACGCCTCCGTCGCCCGAAGCCTCCTCCCCGACGACCGCACCCGACATTGATGCCGCCGCCTCCCAAAGCCTCCTCCCCGACGGCCGCCCCCGACATCAATGACGCCCGGCCAACCCTTGCTTCATCGCTAGCTCCTGCTTCCAGCCCCGAGTCCCCAACAACGCCCGGCCACCTCCTTCCCCTTGTCGCTCCACCTCCCCACCACCACCCGAAGCCCCAAGGTACATCTCTAAAATAAGTTACATAAACATCCATGCTTTATGTGGAAGCTTGGAGCATTGGTTTAGTTGCAAATACATGTTGTCGTTGGACTTGATGCGAGAGAAGAGCATGCTAAGTAGTAAGTAGTTCTATGGAAGTTCCGTGTTGTGTTCATGCTGAGTTATTCATGTTCATGATTGCTTTTATGCATTCCATTATGTGATTGACCTGAAAGAATTAACTTGTAGACTTATGGTCACTAGGCTGTTCACTAGACTTATGCTCAACCTTTTGTGGTAAAATTGAACCTTTTTCTATGAGTAAAAAATTGTTGGGGTTTTATGCTTTTTATGGTTTCTATATGAACTATAAAGTTGTGGAGAACTGGAAATGCCTCTTTTCCTAATAACTAGGATAAGAGACTAGAAAGCGTAAATTTAAATGGAGCCCCGTCATGCCTCGAGTATGCAATCGATGTTGAGACTAAATGCGTTGGGAGGATTGTGTTTTCTGTTGTTTCAAGCAATTTTTTTGCTACTGTGGTATATGAATTATGAAAGATTTGTAGAGATACTTGATACATATGTGTCGGATATATTGGAGACTTCCTTGAGTAGTACATACTATATATACCTTCATTTGTTGTGAATGTATTGTCTATTGATGTGAATGTATCCTTTGATACTATTTGAGTAATAGATACTATGCACTTCTATTTGTTTATATATAGCACTTCTATAGTTAATTATATATATCACTTCTATTTGTTTATATAGTTAATTGGTTGGGTAACTTCTATTTTTTCTGTATAAAATATGTTTCCAAGGGAAATTATCTTCGAAAATACCTAGTGGATATCAACTTGCAATCCATTTTCTTTAAACTCTCAGCATTTTGAATTTTGAAATTTTAGTTCATTGCGTATGTAACTTATATAGATATCAAGTAAGCGAGATGGCGTCCGCACCGTCTTCGCCGCCGTCATCGACATAGCCGAATGTGTCTGGATCTCCGAGGAAAGTGGTACGTAAGCGAAATGGTAGAGGAATATCGAAATTACCTACAGGTCGAATGACCATCACGGAGGTTAGTGCCGTTGGGGTCCCTCTGAGTCCCAAGAAAGCAATGACGAGATTCTAGACCATCTACGGGATACTTGGAAGTGAACGGGTCCCCATCACCATACCAAGCTGGAAGTCTCTGATGGACGTAGCTAGAGGCCAGTTGTGGACTGAAATTTCAGGCTCGTTCACTAGCCCAGAAGTAGACCAGGCACGCGTGGAACAACAGGCATTGCTCGCGATGGGACACGCGTGGAGGACCTTCAAGAGCACGCTTGTCACAAAGTACGTGAACATGGGTTAGACGCCCTTCACAAAGTGTCAATTCTTGTTGCGAGATATATGGGGCACCTTTGTGCGGATGAAGACGACAACCGAATTTCAGGAGCAAAGTGCGGCGCATAAGGCTCTCCAGGCACAAAACAATCACCCCCACAAACTCGACACCGCTGGGTACACGGGTAAAACCATGCAATGGACAGCAGAGGATAAGAACGCAACCCGACCATTTGCTGAGATCACATATAAGCGCGCTCGAAGCTGGTTAAGAGCGAGGGCATCAGCCATGTCTTTGAGCAGCATCTCTTTCACAAACCCGGCAGCCGAGGAAGTGTCCCAATGTTTGGTAAATATGTTGAACTATCTAGTTGTTAATAAGTCCATAACTTCATAGTGTCTATAATAACATGATGACCTCTTGTAGTAAGCATTGACTTCCGCATCTTCCCAAGGCTCCTTCGAAGTAGACAGGGAGCAGGATATACTATCTATGGCCCTGGAAAACAAGGAGCACCTGGGTCGCATGTGAGGCGTTGGGGTTTACATAACATGGAGGGATGGATTCCGAGACGGATCCGACACGTATAGGAGTAGGAAGAGATTTAAGGCAGAGCACGAGGACCGGTTGATACAGATGATTAATGCGAGGCTTACTTTAAAATTTCAAGGACATATAACAAGATTGCAGGATCAAATGAATCAACTCCTGAGTCAATCACAAGTTGCCTGCGTTATTTTGGGAGCCAGTCCTCTTCAACATCGGAATAGCGTTGCGTTCACGCAAAATTTTGAACATGACGATGTCCAATTACCTATCGATGATATTAAGGTAATGTACATCTTTGGAATGCTCCAAAGATAGATCTATAGGATGCATTAGCTAATTGTGTATCATTTTGTAGGAGCCGACGCCCTGCAAGCTCCAAGTGAGGATGGTTGGGTCCATTTTTATTGAGACTGGGTAGGGGATGGTGTATCCATACCTGGAAGGGACAGTGCAGCACGGTGCCCAGGTGGCGTAGGGTTACGCCAGGGTCCAGGTGGATATGGTACATGACAATTTCATGGATGTCCCACTGGTGATTCACCCGAACGAAGACATCAGAACACTAGGGGATGCCAAGTACACTTTTATCTAGTAACCTAAGAAGGACATCATCTTGGACCGTGCAGTGCTGCCATCTCAACATGACCATACCTTTCCAACAGGACCCTCAATCACTCCACCTCAATCTTCGCTTCAGAAGGCCGACTCATTGGTTCCCGTGGAGAAGACGCCAAAGGAATAAGAAAAGCGTGTCACAGTATCGGTTCCCGAGTCATCTCATAAGAAAACGTGTAGCGGGCAAGTCGTAAAGGCTAAAGAGAAATCGAAGAACATTAAGGTGTCTCCCAAGCCCAGAGAATACTCCCTCGAAATCCGTTGGCCCCCGACACAGTATTAGCCTATGCTTGATTAGGTTGCCAGTCTTTGCATGTTTGGTACATGCAGAAGACCAAAGAGAAAGGGTGTGATACTAGAATAACCATCAGATACACGAAAGAGCATTTCCTCCATGAGCCGGGCCACTTCATCGTGGACTTCGACGACTTATTCGACCTATTCAACCTCACTGCCCTCGACGCCTCACTTCTATGATGCTAAACACTATAAGTGTGTATAATCAAGTTCTACATTCACGTAATACCGATAAATGTCACAACTAATTGCTTATAAACAGATGCATGATGAAAAATACCCAGGTATGGCAAGAACCGATGGGTTTTTTGACCCACACTTGGTCTTTGAATAATGCATCAACCAAGACGCATCCTACGTCGTGAAATACATAACGATGGGATTGCTTGCTCAGGCCGACAAGGACTACATACTGCTGGCCTTCAACCAGAAGTAAGTGCTTCACTACTTGCTATACAAATTTCATTTGTATTTTATACGCAACACGAACTTAGGTTTAATGACTATAGCGACATACATGAGTAGGTACCGTTGGATCCTTTTAGTCATTATACCAAAGAGGAACAAAGTAATATACCTTCATTCCCTACTCAACAAAAGCCATGACTTCACCCTTGTGCAAGAAATACTCGACATGTATGCTCATTTCCTCCATACATAACTCTATTGTAGTCTTCCTTTGTTTGAAATGGCCAAGGATTACTTTTTGGAATCATGTAGGTCGTTCAGCGCCTATGTTGCCAAGGGAGGGACACACAAGGAATCGAACGCCACACTACAACACAAGACGTGATTTTCAGTACGCGCTACAACACAATAATCCTATATCATACTTCGTAATAATGTGTCTCGAACTGACTATACCTATATATGTAATTCTATTTTTGTAGTGCCTCCAGCAAAAACAAGATCACCTATGTGCATTCTACATTTGCCATCATATGCAGCAAATCATGAGTGCTAAGAAGAATGATTCTGAGGTTTGTCAATCTTGCAATAATCATTTCCTAATTATAAATTTAAATATATATACTTACTACTTTACTCCTGCTAGCGACAGGGCTTGAACAAAGATTTAGATTCACTCGTTATGAGTGACACTACTACAAAACAGCCTAGAGTGGACGCCTCATCACAGACGGTTCCAAAGGAACCGTCTGTGTTGAACTTATACAGACGGTCACTTAGGAACCATCTTTTCCACCGTCTGTGATATGTCATTATCACAGACGGTTTGTAAATAAAACCGTCTGTGATACTTCACAGACGGTTTTATCCTTGAACCGTCTGTAATATGCTATTATCACCGACGATTCTTTAATAGAGCCGTCTGTGATACGGTACGAATTTCACAGACGGTTCGTATTAAGAACCGTCTGTGATAATTATATATCACAGACGGTTCCATGATAGAACCGTCTGTGATAATTAGATATCACAGATGGTTCCATGATAGAACCGTCTAGGATATGCCCATGGAACCGTCTGTGATATGCCTTTCAATCCCTTCATCTCCCGCGCGAGTGTCTCTTCATCTCTTCGTCTCCTACTCCAGCTTTACTACTTCTTTTATATAAATAGACATCCCTTATGAAAGGGATTTCTCACGAACCTCCTTGATATCACCGTTTCCACAAACTCCAAATGTCTTCTTCCTCTCTCGTCCCGGCTGTAGTGGCCTACATTTTGGTTGTGTACTCGCACCTCTGTGGTCGCAACCTGGCCCAAGCTGCGGACAAAGCGTCCGTTCGCAATGCAATCCGTTGTAGGCCCTCCCATCTACCGGAGACCATAACGACCATCATCTGTCGATTGGAGCTCCTCCTCCAACAGACCAGTGCGAGGCTCTCCAGCATCCAACAAGTAAACCTCGTCGTGGAGATTGTCCTATGGAACTATTTGGTCCGCACCGAGGATGCAGCCCAGAGAGTCGAGGATGACCTCGACATTGCAGGAGAGTGGGTTCGCCTAGCCGAGACTCTGGAGACCAGGGTTGATGGCCTCTGGGCTATATGGGACTTGATTACGGAGTCCGAACATCTACAAGAGAAAATTGAGCGTGCAAGGTCACAGGTGGAGGCGTTTGGTGAGACAGTCGCTGATCCCGCCCCCACTGAAGCCGACGAGAAGACGTACGAAGATTTGAAGACTAAGATAGGATCGCTCATCCTTTTTTTATCGTCTGTGATGTAAAAACGATATGGCCAGTCCTTTTTATCTATCTTCTGTGATGTAAAACGATATGGTCTTTTTTTATCTATCGTCTGTGATGTAGACACAATATGGTCTTTTTTATCGTCTGTGATGATATGGTCTTTTATCATCTGTTTATTACTGGGCAATTCATTTTTAGTAATTATTTGCGCGTATACAGGCTCCGTACGCTGTCACAAATGGTTCAATGAAGAACCATCTGTGATAATATCCTCATCACAGACGGTTCCATGAAGAGCCGTCTGTGTTGAAGTTATACAGACGGTTCCATGTTGAACCGTCTGTGATATCCTCCATATCACAGACGGTTCGTAAGTAGAACCGTCTGTGATATACTCACATCACAGACGGTTCGTAAATAGAACCGCTCATGATGTACATGCACGTTTGTAATAAGAACCGTCTGTGATGAGAGTATATCACATACGGTTCTATTTACGAACCGTCTGTGATATGGAGGATATCACCGACGGTAGAAAGGAATCGTCTGTGATATATTCACATCACAGACGGTTGGTAATAAGAACCGTCTGTGATATGCCACCCCTATAAATATCAGGACCCGATAGACCTGCCTAGCGCCTCTGATATGTTGTTTGGAATAGAGTGTCCTGAGAAGCTTTGCTCTATGGTGGCTGTAGGAGGTTTGCTTATTTTGCTTGCCTTGTTCTTGGTTGTGGGTTGCCCTGGCAACTTATGGCTATTTGGCTTGCATATTGCTTGCTTTGTGAGGCTTGGCTTTGGTGGTAGCTCTCAGTGTGGGTGAATGAGTGCTTTGTTTCGGCAGTGGGTGTTTTGTGAGAGGGATAAGCTTATGAGGGAGGTGCATTTCGGCTGTGGCTCTTCTCTTGCTCTGTCCACTTAAGTCTCACATTGCACTGTGGCCTGAAGGAGAAGGCCAGTGAGGAATCTCGTAGGATATTTGGAATTTTCATCGTGAGCTCCGAGGGTAGCGATCTGTAACTCTTTATATTTGCTCTAGGTTAATCTTTAATCAATTTTAGTGTATTTGGTTAATAGGAGGAGTAACGTATTTGCAGTTTATTAATATAATTTAACACTACTAATTGTTACGTACGTAGCGTAGATGGACCGAAACTGGATGTACGGTGCGAACCGTGTGAGTGAAGAGTACATTAATGGCGTGATTGCTTTTAAAAGAGCTGCGGAGCAGGATATGTTGAATAAGGGGATAGAATTTATGTATCGCCCATGCATTGATTGCGTAATCAAGATTTTTAACAACCCGCATCGTAGGGCACTTGATTCAAGGGTTTCAAAAAGGGTATACATGTTGGACCAGTCATGGTGAAGAGCAGATTATACAGGAAGTTAATAATGACGACATCGCCGAGGAAGTTAAAAATGATGACATCGCCGAGGAAGTCAACGATATGTCGGATGTGGAATGTGCTTTTGATGAGGATAGGTCGTACGATGACAATCTGAATCAGATGCTACGCGATGGAGAAGGGAACTACAGTGAGAGAGAGTTTTGTAAATTCGAGCGCTTAATGGAGGACTCGGGGAAACCTTTGTTCCCTAGCTGTAGCCGGAATACACAAGGTTGTCAACCGTACATGAACTGCTGAAATTAAAGGCAAGCAATGGTTGGTCCGACAAGAGTTTCACGGCGCTGTTAGGTCTCCTAGCGGACAATCTTCCAGAGGGAAACGTGTTGCCCAGCACCACCTACCAAGCCAAGAAGGTTCTTTGTCCATTGGGAATGGAAGTAGAAAGAATACATGCATGTCCGAACGATTGTATCCTATATCGTAAAGAGTATGCAGACTTGCATGTATGTCTCGTGTGCAAAGCATCCCGATACAAGCGTAAGAATACTGCTAAGGTGAAGCAAGGACCTCCTGCTAAGGTGTTGTGGTATCTGCTAGTGATCCCACGTTTGAAGCGTTTATTTGCGAACCGAAGGGAGGCAAGATTGCTGTGTTGGCACTCGGAGGAGCGTAAGAAAGATGAAAAGCTAAGACACCCTGCTGATTTTGCCCAGTGGAGAAACTTCGATCGGACCTTCAAAGAGTTCGGTGCGGAACCGAGGAACATAAGGTTAGGGTTGAGTACAGATGGAATGAATCCTTTCGGTAACATGAGCAACCGACATAGCACCTGGCCTGTGAATCTATGTATGTACAACCTTCCTCCTTGGCTGTGTATGAAGCGGAAGTACATTTTGATGTCACTACTTATCCAAGGGCCAAGCAACACGGGAACGATATTGATGTGTACCTAGCACCATTATCGGATGATCTTGTGACACTATGGAACGAAGGGGTACAAGTATGGGATGCGTAAACGAGAGAACTTCTCTTACGCGCCATGTTGTTCTCGCACTATCAATGATTTTCCGCGCCTTGGTAACTGTCGGGCTTCAGTTCGAAAGGAGCCAAAGCTCGTCCAGACTTGCTTATGTAAGTTCAAAAGAGAAATTAGACATAAAGGGGTTTCTGGTTTTTGGCAACTTGGGCCTTGGGCTTTGGCGGGAGGCCCATGAGGGTCGACCACCAATAAAAGGAAGGAAAAACCCTAGATGCACTGCAGCTACAGTGCCGCCGCCTTGTAGCACTGTTATCGTAGCGCACCTCTCCTCCATGGTGGTGCCCCCTCCATTGGTGCCTCACTTCCTCGCCGTCGGTGCTCCTGCTGCCGATCAAGTGAAGAAAGGAGAGAGATCAACCGTGGGGAGAGTTCATCATCTTGCTGCGATTCTACAAGGGTAACGTCGCGTGTTCTTCGTTATTTGATGCGTAATAGTTGCGGTTGATGTCGTTTGGTAGATTGATTTGCGTCGGTTTAATAGATCGCGTTCTGTCCAGATTATTGAGCGGTCAGTTTCATGTGTTTAGAGGCCGAATTAGGAGTTTTGGTCTCCTAGAGTTATGTAGATAATGTTCTTAGCTTTCAGTGGCCTCCAAGAACGCCAAAATCCGATTAACGGTTAGAAAGTTATGAATTGTTTAGTGCCGCTGTCTGGTTAATCTGTCAACATCCTGACAGTCTGTAGAAAACTGAGTTAATCTATTAGTTAAAGACGAAATCAGAGGATCTCAATATAACGAAAATTGTAGGTAATTGCCATACCTTTTCAGAGAGATAAAGAACGCAAGATTTGGACTTTCGTAGCAAAAGTTATGGAGGTTTTAGTGTGCTGTCCAGAGAGACCGACGTGAAAATTGTTGTTCTGTAGTTTGGCTTGGTAGGGGCAGTAGATGGCATAATCAAAAGGGCTCCCCAACTAAGTTTATTTGGGTAATTTAATTACCTTTCCAGAAAGTCTGAGAACACCTCATTTGGACTCCTGAGCAGAAAGTTATGTATTTTAGAAGTTGACTGTCCGCAGTGATCACCAAAGCGATCGCTAGAAATTGGAAGATTGGAAAACGCTTCGGAGATTAGCGAGTTCGTTTGTGTTGTTATTTATGTTTTTGATCCAGTATGTTGGTCTTAGATTGGGGTTATCTTTATGTTCAGGTGGGCGTGATCCCAGGGCAGCGCCCTCTTCGCGTCCAATCGTTCTCCATCGGTTGAGGCAAGTATTCGGGTTATAGCATATTTATGCTTGTATGCTGAGAGAGTGTTTGTGTTTTGCTCGTAATAGCCATGCATGAATGTTAATGTGATGAGTTTCCATTTATCTTGATGAATGCTAGTTATGGTTAAAGTTGATGTTATTGTGATGAGTTCCAATTTTATCTCGTGAATGCAAGTACTGATTGAGAGAATATGTATGAATGTTTGATAGAAGGTGCTAGTACTTTGATGCGTACTAACCATGCAAGGTTGATAGTGTGACATGTATGATTAAGGATGGTAAATATTTGAGATATGATTAATTATTATTCATGAAGGATTGTTCATGTTTGCTAGTATTATGAATATATGTGCTATTCATGGATACTAGAATGCTAAGAATGTCAATGATGAGGAATGCTAGAAGTATGAATAAGTTTATTCATGCACGTCGTTGTTGTAAATCCATATGTATGATGGTTTAAAGTTTTGTTCATGCATCATGCAATCATATTGGAGGATTGGTCACGTGGTGACTATGCATGTTGAGGTCCCCGTCATGTAGATGACGGGCTTGAGGTCCCCACATTCGTGGAATGTGGGCTATGAGCAAAGAGGTCCCCATCATTAAGATGATGGGCAAAGGTCCCTATACATGTGGTGTATAGGCTCTTGGTCCCTGTGCGTTGGGCACGAGCAAGGAGTATCTGGCGACGGTTGTATACCCGCATTACGATAAAATGCGAAAGAGATAAAGTTGAAAAGGTGCATTGCATTGGTTGCATTCACGTGAGCATAAAGGCTATACTTTGGTGCATTGTTTATCTTGGATTGTTGATGCTATGAATGATAATTTGCTTAGCCTTGTTGGTACTTGCTTGAGTCTTTGGGCTCACTCTTGCTTTATGTGTTTTAGGTACAACCTTAAGACCCGCATGCATGGGAGGGAGTAGATGTTTGGATGCACGCACTACCACTCAATCTTAAGAATTACTTATGGTGGTTTGAGTTTGATTAATCAGTAATAATGAGAATAGCAAATTTTGGTTATGTTTATGAGATTATCCTGCATGCTTGAATGAACGATTATGAAGATATTGATAAATGCTATGATTAATTGTTGGAACCTCGGTATAGTGACTATACAAAGGAGGTTTTGCCAAAATTTGTAATTGGTCTTAGTTTAGTTTAGTTTAATTTAATTTTAGTAGCATTCGCTCAATATAGATGCTACGGAGAGTGTATGGTTGAACAACTCGCGCAAAGTCGTATATGCGCCACCGTGGTTCCTTCCCAATATCGCAAGATGAAGAAACAATTCGACGAAAATAAGGAGGACAGTTCAGCTCTAAGGGCTTTTAGAGGGAAAGATGTCTATGATATGGTTAAGGATATCGATGTTGTGCTTGGGAAGGGACGTAAATTAAAAACCCTCTAGAAGAACATCTAGAAGAAGCGGTCAATTTTTTGGGACTTGCCTTATTGGGAGCATTTAGAAGTTCATCACTGCATCGATGTCATGCATGTGAAGAAGAATGTATGTGATAGCTTGATTAGTCTCTTACTGAACATTAGTGGCAAAACAAAGGATGGTGTTAACGCACGGCGTGACTTGGTTGATATGAACATAAGGACCGAGTTAGCACCGAAAGAGACCGATAAAGGACGAACATACCTTCCACCAGCTTGCTACACTATGTCCAAGGCCGAGAGAAATGAATCGCGCGAGCTTGCATGGTGTCAAAGTCTCGTCTGGTTACTCCGCTAACATTAAGAAACTTGTTTCTATGCAAGATTTGAAATTAATTGGTATGAAGTCTCTTGATTGCCATGTGCTGATGACACAAATGCTTCCTGTTGCAATTAGGAGTATCTTGCTGAACAAGGTCCGAGTGGCAATCTTGGGGCTGTGTTATTTCTTCAACTCAATTGCTCAGAAGGTCATTGATCCCTAAGGACTAGATGCTCTACAGGCCGAGGTGGTGACGACTCTATGTCATCTTGAGATGTATTTCCCTCCGTCATTTTTCGATATCATGGTCCATCTCATTGTTCATCTTGTGAAAGAGATAAAGGTATGTGGTCCTGTGTTCCTACGTCATATGTACCCGTTCGAGAGGTATATGGGAATTCTCAAGTCCTACGTACGGAATCGATCTCGACTGGAGGGCAGCATCATCGAAGGTTATGCAACTGAAGAGGTCATTGAGTTCTGCGTCGACTACATGGCTCAGGTGGAACCGATAGGTATGCCTCTATCTCGTCATGAGGGAAGGCTGGATGGTATCGGGACCATCGGAAGGAAATCAATCACTCCCGATCTGGATACGTACGCTCAAGCCTATTTCACGGTCTTGCAACACATGACCCAAGTGTCTCCGTACATCGACGAGCACAAAGACATGGCAAAAGGGCCACAATTTACAATTGTTACATGGCAAGGATACGACATAAATGAGTACACATTTTATACGGCAGCTCAGGATAGGAAGAGCATAGTCCAGAACAGCGGTGTCCGCATAGATGCATTCAGTACCGATGGGCTGAGGAGCTCGTACTATGGGCAAATAGAGGAGATATGGGAGCTCGACTACGTGCTTTTCAAGATCCTCCTATTTCGGTGTCGTTGGGTCCATCTCCCACAGGTGAAGGTCGATAAGTACAGCATCACTACCGTGGACCTCGATTGTGTTGGATACAAAGACGAACCATTCGTACTGGCTAACCAAGTCGTTCAAGTCTTCTATGTAACCGACCTGGAAAATAAGAAGCGTCACGTAGTTCTTCATGGAAAAAGAAGGATTGTCGGAGTTAAGAATATAGTGGACGAGGAAGAATACAATCAATTTGACGAGTTGCCTCCTTTCGGAGACGACATCAGGCTCGAGGAAGAACCTAGTGAGGAAGCTAGCTATATGCGCGTCGATCATCATGAAGGGCTATATTTTAATTAAGAATTTTCTACATTGTAATTAATTTATTCCATAACATCATGTGTTATGGACTTGTAATCTCTCGTACGTATATTTTGATGTCAACGTGGAATTGTCATGTGTTAATGTGTGATGTCAATGTGGACGTTCATTGTAATGTGAAGTATCAAAATTAGTTTCACTTGATTTGGAGTTGAGTTGAATTAGATATGAATTTTTGAAGTCAAATATGTTATGAGTTGAGTAAGAGCAAAAGGCAATGTTATTAAGTCGCACGACTAGTCGCGACTAATCGTCGACTAGTCGCCCTCTGCTTGCGCCGGCGCCAGCGCCGCTCGCGCCCTCTGCTTGCTCTGTTTTAGTAGTAGTGTAGTACTAGTAATAGCAGTAGTAGCAGTATCTGTATTAGATAGCAGCAGTAGTAGTAGGCAGTAGCAGGATTACTACTAGTAGTAGTAGAATTAGTAGTAGTTGTGAATAGCAGTTGTAGTAGGCAAATTTGATATACTTGAAGTCTTGAACTGCCCACTACGCAAAAGAAATATATGTTAGGATCAAAACAAGTAAGTCATCAACTCATTATCATGCTTATGTTGTTTTTCTCTTTATTTCATGATGTACAATATGTATATGTGTATATTTGTTGCTACAACTTAGTACATTATATGCTCTGTTCTGTTTTTCATAATAGAGTGCCTTTTGTTGTCCCGGTGGATATATTGACTTTGATAGTCTTTGATAATATGTTAACTGAATCTAGTACTAAAGATATTGCAAATTGATCAGTGGGCTTTGTTGACATGCTCTGTGATGAACTTTGTCTTATACTGAGATTGAATGTGATAGTTAGTTCATTCTTGAGCTCTATTGTATTACTTGCTACTGTCAAATTGATATACTGTTAATTTGTTACTTTCGGTTGAATGCTAGTTATTCTGATTCTTCTGGTTTGCTCTGTGATGAACTTTGTCTTATACTGAGATTGAATGTGATAGTTAAGATCATTTTCGGTAACAGTTGAGATCATTTGACAGTTAAGTAAAGTATTGTTTAGAGCTCATAGTTTGAATTTATACTATCATATTCATTTAATGAAAAGTATAGACAATAGGATTGAGATGGCAAAGACTTGTTTTTTTGCAACTCTCCTTCTGAGAGCACAAACTATCATCAATCCTTCTTTATATATTACGTTTGTGCATCATTTTCGGTTAAGTTGAGTAAATCTGCTTGAATCTGGTTAGTTAGAGCTTAAGCATATTGCTTCGTGCATATATAGATAACAAGTAAGCGACATGACGTCCACACCGTCTTCGCCGCCGTCATCAACGTCGCCGAATGCGTCTGGATCTCCGAGGAAAGTGGTACGTGCGAGATGGCAGAGGAATATCGAAAATTCCTCCGGGCCTAATGACTGTCACGGAGGTTAATGCCAATGGGATCCTGTGAGTCCCCAAAGCGTGGCGAGATTCCGGACCATCTGCGGGATACTTGGAAGGGAACGGGTCCCCATCACCACACTGAGTTGGGACACTGTGTCGGATGATCGGAGACGCGAGCTGTGGGATGCAGTTTTAAAATCGTTCACTTTCCCAGCTGCAGACCAGGTGCACGTGGAACGACAGGCTTTGCTCTCGATGGGAAAGGCGTGGAGGACCTTGAAGAGCGTGCTTGTCACGAAGTACGTGAACACAGGTCGAACGCCCTTCATGGCGTATAAATTCTTGTCACGGGATATATGGGACGCCTTTGTGCAAATGAAGATGACGACATAATTTCTTGAGGAAAGTGCGACGCACAAGGCTCTCCAGACACTGAACACTCACCCCCACAAACTCGGCACCGCTGGGTACGCGGGTAAAACCGAGCAATGGGCGGCGGAGAATGAGAACGAAACAAGGCCATTTGCTGAGATCACAGACGAGCGCGCTCTCTCCTGGTTAAGAGCGAGGGCATCAGTTACGTCTTCGGGCGAAATCTCTTTCACAAACTCGGCAGACCGGGATGTGGCCAACCGTGTGGTAAATATGTCTTCGAACTACCTAGTTGTTAATAAGTCCATAACTTCATAATGTCTATAATAACATGATGACCTCTTGCGGCAAGAATTGAGTTCCGCATGTTCCGAAGGCTCCTTCAAAGCAGACAGGGAGAATGATATACTATCTATGGCCCTGGGAAACAAGGAGCACCCGGGTGGCACGCGAAGCAAAGGGGTTAACGTATCTTGGAGGGATGGATTCCCAGACGACTACTGCATGTATAGGAGCAGGAAGAGATCCAAGGCCAAGTACGACACAGTGTTGGAACATGTGCTTACTACAAAATTTGAAGGAAGAGAACGGGTGCTTACTGCAAAATTTGAAGAAAAGATAGCAAAATTGCAGGACCAAGTGAATCAACTCCTACTCCTCAACCAGTCGCAAGCCGCCCCCATTATTTTGGGAGCCAGTCCTCCTCAACATCGGAGTAGCATCGCGTCCATGCAAAATTATGAATATGATGACGTCCAATTACCTATCGACGACATCAAGGTAATGTACATCTCTGGAATGCTCCAAAGATAGACCTATAGGACGCATTAGCTAATTGCGTATCGTTTTGTAGGAGCCGACGCACTACACGCTCCAAGTGAGGATGGTTGGGATGTCTATTGAGGCTAGGCGGGGGGTGGCGTATCCATGCAAGGAAGGGATAGTGCAGCACGGTGCCTAGGTGGCGCAGGGTTACGCCAGGGTCTAGGTGGATATGGTACATGATAATTTTAGGGCCGTCCCGCTGGAGATTCGCCCAAACGACGACATCAGAACACTAGGGGATGCCGTATGCGCTTTATCCGAAAGGCCCAAGAAGGACATCGCTCTGGACCCTGCAGTGCCGCCTCAACCTTTGATGACTCCACCCCAACCATCTCGACACGACCATGCCTCTCCAACAGGACCATCCATGACTACACCTCAACCTTCGCTTCAGAAGCCCGCCTCATCGGTTCCCGTGGAGAAGACACCAAACGAACAAAAAAAGCGTCTTGCCATATCGGTTCCTGAGTCATCTCACAGGAAGACGCGCAGCGGGCAAGTCGTTCAGGACAAATCGAAATCGAAGAACATTAAGGTGCTTCCGCCTCCTAACCCTAAGAAATACTCTTTCGGAAGTCCGTTGGCGACCACCACGATTAGCCTACGCTGGATTAGGTTGTCGAGTTTGCATACCGTACTTGCACAAGACCAAAGAGAAAGGGTGCGTTGATGGAATCACCGCCGATACACGAGGAGTATTTCCTCCACGAGCCGCCCCTTCGTCGTGGGCTTCACGACTTATTCGACCTATTCAACCTCAAAACCTCGATGCCTCACTTCTACGATCTTGGACACTCGTAAGTGTGTACAATCAAGTTCTACATTCACGTAATACCGATTAATATAACAACTCATTGCTTATGTATAGATACATGATTAAAAATGCCCGACGATTGAAAGAACCGGTGGGTTTCCTCGACCCACACATGGTCTCTGAGCAAACCATCTTGGCAGACGCATCCTACGTCGAGAAATACATAACGACAGGATTGCTTGCTCAAAACGACAAGGACTACATAATGGTGTCCTACAACCAGAAGTAAGTGCTTCACTACTTGCTATACAAATTTCATTTGTACTTTATACGCAGCACGAACTTAGGTTTTATGACTATAGCGACATACATGAGTAGGCACCAGTAGATCCTTTTAGTCATTATACCAAAGAGGAGCCAGGTACTATACCTTAATTCCCTAGTCAAAAAAGCCACGACTTCACCCTTGTGCAAGGAGTACTCGACAGGTGTGCTCATTTCCTCCGTACATAACTCTATTGTAGTCTTCCTTCGTTTGAAATGGCCGAGGTTTACTTTTTGGAAACATGTAGGTCGTTCATCTCCTATGTTGCCGAGGGAGGGCTATACAAGGGAACGAACGCCACACTTAATCACAGGATGTGATTTCTGGTACGTACTACAACACAATAATTCTATATTATACTTCGTAATAATGCGTCTCGAACTGACTATACCTATATATGTAATTCTATTTTTGCAGTGCCGTCAGCAAAAAGCACAAGAATGTGCATTCTACGTTTGCCATCATATGCAGATTCTCATGAGTGCTAAGTTGAAGGATCCTGAGGTTGGTCAATCTCGCAATAATTATTTCCTAATTATAAATTTAAATATATGTGCTTACTACTTTACTCTTGCTAGCTACAGGGTTTGAATATAGATTTAAATTCACTCGTTCAGAGAGAGATCTCGGATGTTCGAGGGAGGCTCTGCACCTTCATCATGACGGATATCATTGACGCCGACGGAGAGTTTCACTACTCCATCAACACCGCTGAACGACCTTGAAACAATTGATTCATTAATTGTAATTCACTTTGAATAGTTGTAATTCAATGGGACTCTAGCGACAATATTTGATATATATATTCGTTTGTAATTGATTTTGAGTTATAAATGATCATTTTCAGTTGTCAACGATTGATTCATCTGTGATGTATCTATTTTCTGCCTGCTTGTTTTCAGAGGGCATGGCTAGCAATTCCTGAGGCTAGCCGGAAAAAAAAATTAGTTAGGCTGAAATAATTATCACAGACGGTTTGATTGGTAAACCGTCTGTGATATATGGATATCACAGACGGTTTGATTGTTAAACCGTCTATGATATCCACATATCACAGACAGTTCTAGTTACCAACCGTCTGTATTGTGACTTATCGCAGACGGTATTTTTAACCGTCTGTGATAACCGCCAGTTATCACAGACGTACAAAAACACAGACGGTCCGGAACCGTCTGTGATGACGTTTTCTGTAGTAGTGTGAGATCTCGGAGGTTCATGGGATGCTCTACGGCTTCATCAAGACGGAGATCGTCAACGCCACCGAAGAGTTTCACCCCGTCGACACCGTTGAACCACCTTCAAACATCTGATTCAATTGTAATTCACTTTGAGTAGTTGTAATTCAATTGTAACTCTAGCGACAATACTTGAACGTATTCTTCTATAATTGATTTTGAGTTGTAAATGATTACTTTGAGTTGTCAACAATTGATTCATCTGTGATTTATCTATTTTCTACTTGCTTGTTTTCAGATGGCATGGCTAGCAATTCATGAGGTTAGCCAAAAATCAAGAAAAATTTAGTAGGTATAAAGAACTATCATAGACGGTTCGATCATTAAACCGTCTGTGAAAGGCTAGTATCATCGACGGTTTCCACCAACAACCGTCCGTGATATGTCGGATATCATAGGCGGTTCTATTTACTAACCGTCTGTGATATGTCTCCAATCATAGATGGTTTGTAAATAGAATCGTCTGTGGTATCCTACATATCATAGATGGTTTTTGGTGAAAACCGTCCGTGATACTAGCCCTTCACAAACGGTTTAACAATAGAACCGTTTGTGTTGTGACTTATCATAGATAATTTGTGAACCGTCTGTGATAACCACTTGTTATCACAGACATATAAATTCAGACGGTTCAAAAACCGTCTGGGATGACGGTTCCGAACCGCTTTGATGACCCTTTATGTAGTAGTGATAAGTTGTCTGTGGTATTCACCAACAGTGACAACTTGTTCGATAGCTCTTTGGATAAAGGCAAAAATGATCAGAAAAAGAAAACGCAGATATACAAATATTTGCTATCGAGCACTTACATTAATAGATGTCCGAGTAAAGTGGGCATAAATTGTCTTGGAATCTTCAAGCTCATGGAGCTCGTCGACCCTTTCCCATCATATTCTTTGAAGACGCTTGTCATCAAAGATATGTCCCCTATTAGGAATATCCTTAGGGTGTGAAACTCGATCACGGGACCTGAACGAAGAAGATCCGACAATAGGTGGTCCAAAGAAAGCTAGGAAGAGGTCGAAAGAGTCTTCTACGTCTTCTTCATTATCAAGAGTAGATGCGACTCCTCCACGAGGGCCTGGAGGAATATCTTCCTCCACAGCCCCCTTCCCAGCATGGCGGTCAGATGAAGGGTGCAGCCACCTCCCTCCTCTATTTATAGTGGAGGCTTAGACCTTCTAAAAGATTGAACCCTAATGACCCCTGTTAAGCCCACACACAAACGGGTCACATACGCACGTATTTTAAAGCGACATCTTCATCTTCGCTTGACATAAACCGCTTCTCCATGCGCCGACCCGCGCCGCGGTTTAGCCAAAGGTCACAAAGGCGGTATTTGGTGAAATTACCAAAATACCCCTTCTCTATCTTTCTCCAAAGACCGAGTCCAATCCTTGTGAAGCAATCCCATGCTTCGCCACGTGTAGGTTGATCAACGACTCTCATGTCGGTAAGTCTCTCCCGTTCGGATCCCACCGAACACCATAGCACTTGCACCGACCCCTGCGCCACTTGATCCAACCAGTTGCACTGAACCGCCCGTTCGGTCATCCTTGTCCATTCTACGTCCCGCTTGAGTCACTTGACCTCACCCAGCATCCTTGATCGTTCTGGACCTCAGCTCTCAAAGCTTAGTCCCAATCCTCCTCGCCGTTGACCGTCATTGACCTGCAAGCCACCTGCACAGCAATAGACCAAGAAATCATTTCCGGGAACAAGTTCTTCACAACTTGACCCATGTTAGTCAAAACATGCATCATGCAACACATATGCACTGATGAACGTGAACTTGACCTAACAAACAAACATCGCCGCCACACTAGCCAACGAACAAGCTAAAACCGGTCAGACCGCCACCTCATGGCCGGTCTGACCGCCCCTTGGCCGGTCTGATCGCCACCAGGCCGATCTGACCGCCCAGCCTAGGGACTTAGCCAAAATTCCTCCTTGGAAATCCGCAACCTCTCTGAAATTTCAAATGAAAAGAACTTTTGCCTAGATGCTCCAAAAATTATGGGACCAAGAGCAGTAGAACCTACTCTCTTGCCTATACCCTCTATTTTTGGTCCAACTAAAAAAATTCAAAGCCACTTTAATGGCCGATCTGACCGCTCAGCGGTAGCCGGTCAGACCGCCACACTAGCTGGTCGGACCACCACCCTGGCCGGTCGGACCGCCAGCCTCACACATAGAACAACTCGAGACAAGATCGGTCTAACCGCCACCATGGCCGGTCAGACCGCCTGAGACTTGACAACAAAGAACTTCACCGAAAACGAGGGTTTCTCCAAACACCTCGACGCTATTGCCAATTGTTCAACACACTAAGATTAGGATCATATCCACATGATCTCCACACCATACGAACTAGGACGCGTTCTCCACTCGATTGCCTGTGAGCATGTTGGATGGCTTCCACATGTTTGTTTTATCCCGCTACAAGTTTACCCTGGTCATAGATCTAATCATGGATCTAGTCATGGACCTAGTTGTGACTTTAACCCTACGTGGCAATCTATGTAAAACCTTGACCGTAAGGTCCTTTTGCTACTAAGTATTATTGTTGTTGTCTGCTTCTTTAGCTATCTTGTTGTATGGATATGATGTCATCGATGTTGCAACTGTGTGGACTAGCTATTGATCATGGGACTAGTTCAGAATGCACAGAGGGTCCCGGGATTGCATACTCGGAGTCCCAACAGATATAAAGGCTAAAGTCGGTAGACATTGGGAGAGGGAATCGGGGATTACAGTGAGAAGACATTAAGCATTTGTTTTGGTGATCTTCTGCCCGATTGTAAACAACATCGTCAATACGGCAGCACAGGAGTAGGGTTGTTATTCTCCTAAGAGAAGGCCTGAATCTGTCTCACTCCATATGTCTTTCTTTGCGTGGTTCTAATTCTAGGAAACCCCAAATTATTCATTCGTAAGATCGATACTAGATCATCGATAATAGGAAAACGAACAATATCAGAAAGAAAAAAAAGAAAGAAAGTGAAGGCGTCAACGACGGGAGAGGAGGACGGTGGCGGCGGCGGCATCGGGAGGAGGACGACGACAGCAGAGACCTAGGCAGTGTTTCCTGTCAGTGAATTTTCTGTTCGGTAACCGTCGGTGTTTTCTGTCAGTAAATTGTTTCATGTTGGATGACCGTCAGCCAAATTGAATTTCTGCAGTGCTCTATTCCTGACATATATTGTTTGACGGTTACCTGTCATGAAAAAAAATTCCCGATGGTTTAACCCATTCTCTTGACTATTTTGAACCATCGTCATTGGTTCGTTCTCTATTAGGCCTTGTTTGGTTAGGGTAAAATCTCTGCTAATCCACATGGATAGGCTAGGATTTTAATTTAAATTTCTATCCCATCCACATGTTTTCTGACCGGAGATGGGCTTCCCAAACAAGTACTTAGTGGGGGAGTCCGGGGAAAGTTCGCACGCAGCCAGGGTCATTTTTTGACTTTATTAAGCCTAATTGGTTCTTCTCTTCTGCTTGACGCTTCTCTTCAGTTTTGACCCTGCCCAACAACCAGACGAAACGCTTTCTAACTGCAATATTCCATGTGCGCATTAATTTATTCTGTCCTGGACTCCTAGTCGATCGTTGATTAGAAGAGGGATCAACTGAGAAGCTTCCGTAATTAATTTTTCTGTCTTTTGATCACTAGGTACCTAGATAAATATTAAAAATGCTTTTACGCTTTTAATTAGAACACAGGATGCCATAGGTGCTATCATGCTAACACTCTCTTCTAATTCGGGTATCGATCAACTCGAAACTTTTTGGAATTATTTTTAAATGTAGTCCAATGCCATATAAAATTTCAAATCCACACCCAACTGGTGCTAAAACAAACATACACCAAAAAAATTGAAAATTTATGTGAATACTGTTTTTTCATATATATATTTTTCCATCTATTTATGTTCTATAAGATTTTTGCTTTTTTATTCTCTCACACTGAAGTGAGTATTGCCTTCAAATGTTACATGGGAGTGGATCATTTTTTGGGAAAATTGCAAATTCCCCCCGGAAGTCGGTAAGAGATTGATTTACCCCCTTACAACTGCATCGTTGTTTGACATCCCCCATCGCTCTCATTTCCAGCTGACTCAGCTGTTTTTTGTTGACATGGAGTCTGTGGCGAGCCACCTTGGCTATGGACAACGTGCAGCGTGGTTAATCGGACCCACGCCAATCCCTCCAACCGGTTCGAGCCTCATTTGTCACCTCCCTCGTCTTGATTCGACTCGTCTCAAGCAGGGAAACGCTTATGAACGCATCGTCTGCCCACCCATCCACATCCAAGCTACCCAACTTAATTAACCCCACATGTCAGAGTCCACATCAACAAAAAAAGGAGTCAACAGGAAGGGATGCGTCGGGGTGGAACTCAAACAACATGCACTTATGGGGCATGTGCCATAAAAGTACTTGTTGGTAAAAACCAAACTCTGATTGACTTATCGGGGGTATTTGTAATTTTTTCAGAGTACTTATGCACCTTTTAAAGAAACTTTTGGCTTGATCTGATACCCAAAATAAAAGGGCTAGTTCATCTATCATAGCACCTAATGATTGGTTTGTGCTCTGCATTCTCTCCAAATTTTTACCAAAATTCCTGTTCTAAATGAGGTTGTATAACTTTGTAACACTCTAAACCAACACTGAGCCTAAAATATAACTACGTACTATCCAACAACACTCCGAATTAAAACCACTTATAATAAACTTCAGCAACACTTTAACTAAAGTTATCACAACCTAGAGCTTACCAATTACATGATACCAATACAAAATGAACAACTATCAAGAAGAAGCCAGTATAAACCATAAACAACTAATAGTGTTATGCAAAATAAACTAAACACAATAAAGATTATCGATAAGTCAACATCAACCATAAATAAATGGAACCAACCAAGTTCCACACGCAACTTTGATAATCTCCACCAAATACCAATATTTAAGTTCCAACCAAGTTGAGATAAACCACTAATAGTTTAATTATGAAACCAAATGTGATAACTGAATAAAGTTTATTATACGTGATGCATAGGTGCAACTCCCCCTCCCAATGCATGTTACTTCAACGGTCACCTAAAACACAAATAAAGCAAGGGTCCACGACCTAACAAGCAACATAGTAAAACAGTGGCATCAACAAATTATATTCAATAATCTTATAATTTTAAACTGTAAATGATGTAAACTGTATCTTCCTCTTCTTCTTTCTCTTTTATGCAATGCAATGTGGATGCGTATATAATTGTGGTTTATACCGATATAGTAGAGTGTTCACTTGTCGATGAACCACTCTGCTCTATCATCTTTCATACGGGTCTCAACCTCGACTCCCGAGGAATGTCTACCAAAGTTTGTCTTTCTCTCTACTTGTGTGGGATGCCTGCCCGAGGTTAGTCCTGTTAATGAGTGTGCACAGAATCGTTTCCTTTTTGTTTTCGATGGTAGGTAGCTAGGAAGAGTAAGCAAGCAATGAGTAGCCCGCTAGCTGCGGGAGTACAGGGAAAGTTCGCAAGCAGTCATCGCCTTTTTTGACTTGATTAAGCCTAATTGGTTCTTCTTCGCTTCTGCCTGACGCTTCTCTTCAGTTTTGACCCTGCCCAACTTCCAAACGAAACGTTTTCGAATTCCAATATTCCATGTGCGCATTTATTCTGTCCTAGACTCCTAGTCGATCGTTGATTAGAAGAGGGATCAACTGAGAAGCTTCCATAATTAATTTTTCTGTCTTTTGATCACTAGGTACCTAGATAAATATTAAAAATGTTTATGTCATTTTAGAACACAGGATATATATGCAGGAAAGAAACTACGGTACAATAATTGGAAGGGGAGATATTTAGTGAAAACCATGCATACACGCTCTTAATTAATTCGGGTATCAAATTAATCAACTAAAAAATGTTTAGAATTATTTTTAAGACACTCTGATACCATATAATTCAGGTATAAAATTAATCAACTCAAAAATGTTTAGAATTATTTTTTAAGACACTCTGATACCATATAAAATTTCAAATCCAAACCCAATCGGTGTTAAAAGGAACACACACAAAAAATGAAAATTGATGTTAATACTGTTTTTTTACCTCATATTTATTTTGTATAAAGATATTTTACCTTTTTATTCTCTCATTATGGATTAAGTTTTGCCTTCAAATGTTATATATATATATGGCGGTAGATCATTTTCAGGACTACATATAAATGAAACTGTTTTTGAGAAACTTTTGACCTGACCTAACACGCAAATTAAAATGGCTAGTGCATCTTAGCACCTAATGATTGGTTTCCACTCCGCTTCTCCCAAATTTTTTTTTTTACCAAAATCCTTCGTTATAACTGAGCTTATATAATTTGCACTGTGGCTTAAGAATTTAACCACGACTTGTTTTGCTGTCCAGATGATTAATGGATCGTGAGAGAAAAAAATGTATGTAAAGTACGTAATTTACTTATACATGTATCGTACTCACTCTCTCTGATTTTCTTTGTTTCTTCTTCTCTTTTTCTAGATGTCTTCTGCATTTGATATAGTGTAGAGACCACCATGCATGCATGCATGAACACATTAGATAGACTCAAACAACTTTCCATATTGTCAGCAGCATATACATACATTTTCCCCTCATTTTCCTGGGTACATATATATATCCCCACGCGTAAACTTTACTGACTGCCCGGCTGAAGACGCACGTCGGTACACAGGTGGCGCAATTGTGTTGCATGTTCGACCGGGGCGCAGTACGGCGTCCTGCGCTCCATTTTCTTTCCGTTCGCTGTACCCAGGAATCGAACGTGCAAGTGCTAGCTAGCTGCGTTTAAGATCGACACGTGCGTACTTCTTCATTTGTAGTTCAAGAAAATACTGATCATCGATCAAGAACATGTGTAAAAATCATTTTCTTCAATACAAATATCTCTTTTATGTGTAGCCTCTAACTAAATGCTATGAGGTGGTTGGGAGATGCTACGAGGGTTGAGGGGGACGGTAGCGAAACCGACAATAGCGGTAAGGTGAAGTAGGCGTTGGAGTCTGTTGAAGCCAGCGACGGAGATGTCGACACCGGTGCGGCCTAGTGCCTTTTTCGCAGGTTCATCGTGTCGTTAGCGCTGCGATTGGATCTCGGTTTTGGCAATTGCAAAAGGAAGATTCATCCAATGATGAGGATGTCATCTTGGAGGAAGCGGCAGTGGAATCAAAAGCGAAGAATCGGCCAACCGATTGTACCGAAGACGTTTCAACATCTTCCGAAGGTAATGGAGTTCATTCTTTTAACACATCTACCTTTCGCAGGTCTTTCAAGGACTATGGCGATGCTTGTTGGAAATATGCCCTAGAGGCAATCATAGAGATAATTATATTTTGTTATGTTCATTATATTCGATAATATGTTTGTTATCTTGTTCCTAAATTAATATCATTAATATTTATTATTAAGTATGTGATTTGATTGTGAAAATCTATATTTCTGCGATGATTATTCTTAAACATTCCTTAGTCGAAAAACATATGAGAACACATATGAATAGACTAGTATATGTATTGGTTGATGACTACGTTTCACAGGTCATAGATATGGAGATATCAAACCAATAACATAGACATATGTTAAAGAACATAGTGTTGGTTTGACCCACCTTGAGACACTATTGAGATTGTTATGATTTCATGTGTACCTATCACAGACGGTTCTAAAGGGAACCGTCAGTGATACGAGTTATCATAAATGGTTCGTATTAAGAACCGTCTGTGAAGTATCACAGACGGTTCGTAAAAATAACCGTCTGTGATATTTAGAACTATCACATACGGTTTTCAACAACCAACCGTCTGTGATACATCCTAGACGGTTATTAATACGAAACGTCTGTGATAATTGTACTTTACAGACGGGTTTTATAAGAACCGTCTGTGATGTTTCGGCTCCCGATGCATCTCTTCGTCTCCTGCATCGATGGGCGATCGATGTATCGTCTCTTCCTCTTCGTCTTACGCGCTGACGTTACGTACAACGTGTCTCTTTGACGTTTTATAAGAATGATCATCGCGCACCATGATGAGCACGCATATTGTATTGATCTACGTATACACATGGTGAGCACGCGGAGCATGACGACGAGGGCCGAGCTAGCGAGGAGGTCGGTGATCACCCCTCTTCCTGACAATGTCATCGTCCAGATCATTATCCTCGTGGCCGTGAGCTCTCCTCAGCCCATGGCTGACCTCTGCAGCCTACGAGCCACGTATTACGTGATTAATGATTTTTAATTTTCTCTTATAGAGTAATTAATTCTTGTGTTAAGATTATGTCGTCTTGAATTTTAGTTGCAAGACTATGTACAAGGCATGCAAGAAGCACACCGTGGGGAAGAGCATGGCGCTGGAGCGGGAGGAGGCGATGAAGTGGCAGGACAACGAGCGCTACCTCACCGTCGTCCACCACCTGGCCGGCGTTGGCAACCTGGAGGCCTGCTTCATCGTCGGCCTTGCGCTTGTCTTCGCGCTGCAAGACATGCAACGCGACCTCGTATTCCTAGAACGGGTGGCTGTCACCGGCCACAAGGCCGCAGCCTACGTGCTCGGCCTCCTCCTCTACACGGCCGGCGAGACGCGTGACGTTGGGAAGCGCTACATCAGGCAAGTTGAGGGCGATCCGGCCAGCGACAGATGCGAGACGGCTAAGAGGACCAACCAGGAGTGCAGGCAGTGCTAGAGGCTCGTCGCGCACATGGTCCAGGCGACGGCGTGGAACAAGATCAGGCTGCTGGGCTGGGTGTGGGCGCTGTCGGACGACGGCACCGGTGCATGAGCACCGACTATGGCAAAGAAGGGTGGGACAACTACGCCATCTTCTGCAGCGATGACTGCAGGATGAGTATGCCAAATTCTTTGCAAAGGTGTTGGACTACTTGTCGTAAAATTAGCAATTTTATGTATATGTGATGTTGCATTTATCTATATCGGAATGTGTCAAATGTTCTGAATTTTTAATTTGCATTTATGTATTTATCATAAACTTCCAAACGAAAGAATTTCTCTCTACGCACCAGGTTGTTCTGCACCATCAATAATTTATCACAAGATTAAACCTTAACCTAAAGCAACTCCCCAAAAGAAAATAAAAATAAAAACTTGTGATCATCATCTGGAACCAATTTATTCAAATACTAGAATAATTATCATGAATTAATATAATTTTTACCAAATTTTTAGAACTATATTTCACCTATAGAAAATTTAAAACTTAATATAATGACCTATTCTAGGTTTGAATATAAACTATAAAAACTAAATCATGAAAAGTAAGGTTTAAGAATTTTTATGAACACTAGACCTTCCTAGGAAGACTTATGAATTATTTCAATATTTTAGGAAATTTATTTCTATTTATAAGGCCTAGGTCAAAGTGGCAGTTTAGTTATAAATCTCAGTCAACCCTAATTAGACTTGGATTCCTTTCCAACCGTCCAGATTTAAGTAAACGTTCGGACCGTCCGAGAGTCCACTTCAATCAGGACCATTCATTCCCCATCAGACCGCTAGGATTGTTTTGAACGTTCGGACCGTCCGAACGTTACTTTCAATCTGAGCCGTTCATTTCTGATCGGACCGTCAAAGTATTTTGACCCAGGTCTTTTGACTCAACCTAACCCTCTCATTCTTTTTGACCCGAGCCACCTTAGCCTGTTTCGCTGACTGGTGGGCCCCCACTGGTCCTGGTCATCTTCCTCGTCGGGCTCGTGCCTATGCCAGAGCGCTAGGGCATGGGAGAGGTCCTTTGTCAACCTCTGTGTGTCACCTTCAACGGCTACGCCCCTAGTTTTGTTGACCGTCAGTGGTTTTCGCCCTCAAGTCACCATCTCAACTGCTCCCATCTTCTCAAGTTCGTCCATGGCAAAGCCATAACCGAGCTCACTGTGGAGCTTTGTTCTCGTGTAGCTCCTACTCTCCGGCTATACATAACCCTTGAGCTCCTCCTTGTATTCTTTTACAGCACCACCCTAGCTCCCTCTCTGTTTGTTTGAGCTCAAACTCCAGAGAGCCCCAAATTGCCATTGTCGGCCGACAAGTTTCTTCTTCATCGTCGGTGCTCCAGTGGTTCCTTTGCTCATCTCTTCGCATCACTTTGCGCCCCTCATCACCTTAATCTTTTCCCCTAACTCAATTTTGGATTCCCTTCACAGGAATCATCAAATTTGGGTTTTGTTCTTCTTTGGCCGAAGTTCACCCCTTTCTTCCACAGCTCCGGTAAGGACCTTCTCTCTTCAATTACTTGCTCATGAACCATCTCTGAGCCTTATTGAAGCTTTTCTTACCACTTGGGCCTTTTCTTTTTGCTCAGGCCACCATCTCCTCGTTGTCTTCCTCAACGCCGATACTGGTCTTCGTCGCCAAAGCACCTCCGGCCATCTTTGAATCTCTCCTGTGCTCAGGTAGCTTCCTTGTAGTCCCTAGTTGCTTGGGCACCCGCTTTTCTGGACAATGCGGAGCTTGTTGTCGCTTATGCATGTTGGTCGTATTTTGCACTACCGTCCTTCTCCGGCTCGCTGCCATTGTAGGCCGGCTCATCCGTCGAGAGTACCTCTGTGAGTTGCGCATGGCTATTGCGGACCCATTCTTGCCCTTAGTTCACGCCGCCGTGACCGGAGTTGCTGGCGGTGAGCCCAGCTTTGAGCTCGGACTCGTTGTCGTATGCGGGCAAGCACTGTAGCACGTGCATTAGGACACTGATTCGCTCTTTAAATGGCTAATCATTGCTTAGCATTTAATGGCTGTCCTAAAATGGCTTAAGTGTCACTTGCATGCATGCCCTGCCCCCTTAATCCCCAGTGTGTGCATGCATAGTGCATAGTTGATCTTGGACCGTCTATTTTGAGATCTATGACTCAGATCTCTCGGGACGTTCGGACCTCTCGAACGTCTCCTTTCTCTGTGGACCGTCCGTTTTAAGATCTAAGCTCCAGATCGCTTGGAACGTTCAGACCGTTCGAATGCACCTTCGCTCTGAGCCGTCCATTGCTAGATCTGCGATCTAGATTGCATTGAACATTCGGACCGTTCGAACGTCTCTTCCTTTTTGGACCGTCCGATTTTGATCTAATGCTTGGATTATTGGGCCGTTCACGCGTGGACGATCGTCCCGTTCGCTTGGGCCGTTCGATTCAATCTGAACGGCCCAAGTGTTTTCCACTTTGGGTTAATAGGAAAATCCAGTTTATCTTTATTTGTGAACTATAAATTGCTTTAAACTTCAAAATGGCTTAAGTAATTCGTTTTTAACTCCATTTTGATTGATTCAAATTTTGTTATTTCCCAGTTTAACTGAACTTAAATCTAAAAATTGTTTGAACCTTGTTCTGTACCAGAAAATTTGTGTTAATTATATTACCTTGTTTTAGCATAATTTCTTGCACAAAGAAAATTGACGGTTCCAAAGGGCCACCCAAAACTAGGTCCGAACGTCGCTATCACAGACGGTTCATTTAAATAACCGTCTGTGATATGGTTATTTTATGGAACCGTATATGATATTCTGGTACTATAAATATCGAGCCCGATAGACCCCTTGCCCCCTAGTGCCTCCACCCCTTGACCCAATTTCGTTTTGAGCCACCACCCCTATTGCGCCACCTTAGATAGGTGAAGGAAAGGAGGAAGCTAAAGAGAGGAGGAAGGGAGGAGAAGGAGAAGGTCATCATCAGGAGTCTCGTGGGATATTTGGAATTTTTGTCGTGAGCTCCGAGGGTAACGATCTGTACTAACTCTTTATATTTGCTTTAGGTTAATCTTTAATAGGAGGAGTAACGTATTTGCAGTTTATTAATCTAATTTAATAGTACTAATTTGTTATATGTGTGTAGCATAGATGGACCGAAACTGGATATACGGTGCGAACCGTGTGAGTCAAGAGTACATTAATGGTGTGTTTGCTTTTAAAAGAGCCACCGAGCAGGATATGTTAAAGAAGGGGATAGAATTTATGTACTGTCTATGCATTGATTACGATAATATGAAGATGTTTAACAACTGGGTGCAGATCGCAGGGCACTTGATTCGAAGGGGTTTCAAAAAAGGGTGTACATGTTGGACCAGTCACGGTGAAGAGCAGATTATACAGGAAGTTAGTAATGACGACATCGCCAAGGAAGTCAACGATATGCCGGATGTGGACTGTGCTTTTGATGAGGATAGGTCGCACGATGAAAATCTGGATCAGATGCTACGCGATGCAGAAGGGAACTACAGTGAGAGAGTTTTGTAAATTCGAGCGCTTAATGGAGGACTCAGGGAAACCTTTGTTCCCTGGCTGTAAACCGGAATACACAAGGTTGTCAACCGTGCTTAAACTGTTGAAATTGAAGGCAAGAAATGGTTGGTTTTACAAGAGTATCACGGCGTTGTTAGGTCTTCTTGCGGACATCCTTCCAGAGGGAAACGTGTTGCCCAGCATCACCTACCAAGTTAAGAAGGTTCTTTGTCCATTCGGAATAGAAGTAGAAAGAATACATGCATGTCTGAACGATTGTATCCTGTACCGTAAAGAGTATACAGACATGCATGTATGTCCCGTGTGCAAAACATTCCGATACAAGCGTAGGAATACTGCTAAGGTGAAGCAAGGACCTCCTACTAAGATGTTGTGGTATCTGCCTGTGATCCAATGTTTGAAGCATTTATTCGTGAACCCAAAGGAGGCAAGATTGTTGCGTTGGCACTCGGAGGAGCGTAAGAAAGATGGAAAGCTAAGACACCCTGCTGATTCTGCCCAGTGGAGAAACTTCGATCGGAGCTTCAAAGAGTTCGGTGAGGAACTAAGGAACATAAAGTTAGGGTTGAGTACTGATGGAATGAATCCTTTCGGTAACATGAGCAGCCGACATAGCACCTGACCCGTGAATCTATGTATGTACAACCTTCCTCTTTGGTTGTATATGAAGCGGAAGTACATTTTGATGTCACTACTTATCCAAGAGCCGAAGCAACCTGAGAACGATATTGATGTGTACCTAGCACAATTACTGGAAGATCTTGTGAAACTGTGGAACGAAGGGGTACAAGTATGGGATGCGTACAAACGAGAGAACTTCTCTTTATGCACCATGTTGTTCTGCACCATCAATGATTTTTCTGCCTTTGGTAACCTGTCGGGGTTCAGTACAAAAGGATCCAAAGCCTGTCCGCACTGCTTAGATGGTACGGATAGTGTATGGCTGAACAACTCGTGCAAAACTATGTATATGCATCACCGTAGGTTCCTCCCCGGGATTCACCCATACCGCAAGATGAAGAAACAATTCGATAGAAATAAAGAGGACGGTTCAACTCCAAGGGATTTTAGAGGGAAAGAGGCTATGATATGGTTAAGAATATCAATGTTGTTTGGGAAGGGACATAAATTAAGGACCCATCAGAACAATATCTGGAAGAAGCGGTCAATTTTTTGGGACTTGCCTTATTGGGAGCACTTAGAAATTCGTCACTACATCAACGTTATGCACGTGGAAAAGAATGTATGTGATAGCTTGATTGGTCTCTTACTAAACATTAGTGGAAAAACAAATGATAGTGTTAACGCACGGCGTGACTTGGTTGATATGAACATAAGGACCGAGTTAGCACCGAAAGAGACCAATAAAGGACGAACGTACCTTCCCCCAGCTTGCTACACTCTGTCCAAGGCTGAGAGAAATGAACTGTGCTAGAGCTTGCATGGTGTGAAAGTTCCGTCCGGTTACTCCGCTAGCATTAAGAAACTTGTTTCTATGGAAGATTTGAAATTAATTGGTATGAAATCTCATGATTGTCATGTGCTGATGACACAAATGCTTCCTGTTGCAATTAGGAGTATCTTACCAAATAAGGTCCGAGTGGCAATCTTGAGCAAATAAGAACTGCCACGTAGTTCTTCATAGAAAAAGAATGATTGTCGAAGTTGAGAATGTCGTAGATGAGGAAGAGTACAATCAATTCGACGAGTTGCCTCCTTTTGGAGACGGCATCAGGCTCAAGGAAGAACCCAGTGAGGAAGCTGGCTATATGCGCGTGGATCATCATGAAGGCCTATATTTTAAATAAGAATTTATTCTATTGTAATTTATTCCATAACATGAGATATGTCAATGTGGAATTGCCATGTGTTAATGTGTTATATATGGACTTGTCATCTCTGATTTTGCTGTCAATGTGGACTTCATTGTAATGTGGAATGGTAATATTATGCACATGTACAACTTATTTGTCTCATGTCCTAATATGTCAAATTATGGATTTGTCCTCTCTGATTTTGCTATCAATGTGGACTTCATTGTAATGTGGAATGGTAATATTATGCACATGGACTTGTCAACCTAATATGCCAAATTATGGATTTCTCTGAATGTGCTCTTGTATGACCATATCACAAACGGTTCCATAGAACCGCCTGTGAACCATCTGTGATATGCCTTTATTAGGCGAGAACTGCTAGATTTTGTGCCCTTACTCGTCACTCGCACTTTCTCTCGCCCGTTCACCTCCCCACCCGAGCGCCCCGCCCTCGACGCCGCTGACTCCAGCGCCTCCTCGGTTCTCGCCTCGCACTGCTGACTCCAGCGCCTCCTCTGGTCCTCCCTCGCACCACCAACTTCAGCGCCTCCTTCGGTCCTCCGTCGCACTGCCGACTCTAGCGCCTCCTCCGGTCCTCCCTCGCAGCGCTGACTCCAACGCCTCCTCTGGTCCTTGCACCGCTGGCTCCAATGCCTCCTCCGGTCTTCCCTCGCGCCACCAATGACTCGGCCTCCTCCACATCGAAGCCACACCGCTATGCCGCCTCCTCCACGCCGGAGCCACTCCGCTAGGTTTTTGGTTTGGAGTACCATCGCCTCATGAGTATCTCTGTATTCATTTATTGTGTATCACTTTGAGTATATATATGTTTTACTAGTTCAATTCTAAAATTGTTTTGTTAGTACTGGGAGATATATTGCAAAGTGACTTTTGAGGGATCTGTTCAAACTGCTCTGTGATAACAATTGTCATAAACTAAAATTGGTGTGATAGCATATTCAGATTTGAGCTCTATATGTGTTGCTTACCGCTATCTTTTATTTCTATTTGATTCAGTTATACCATAATTAGGAGATTTGATTGCTTTGCATCTTCAGGAGATTTGATTGGTTGAGCTGTTATTGCTTTAACGTTCTGTAAATTGACAGACTTAGAAGTTTCAGTTTGAGAGCTTGGAGGATTTACATTTACATATGTTCATTTGGTCATTTAATTGCTGGTGGATTAATGCTTTAATGTCTTATGATTATGCTGGAATTAATTTTGATTATTTACTAAAACCGCATTTCTTACAACAGTTCGGTTGATTATGATTTGGTCATTTAGGCTGAAATCTTTAATTTATATGTGGTATATGCTCAGCATTTTATTCATCTTAAATGACTTGGTGAAACTTCATATGTATAGATAGCAAGTAAGCGAGATGGCGTCTGCACCATCTTCGCCGCCGTCATCGACATTGCCGAATGCGTCTAGATCTCTAAGGAAAGTAGTACGTACGCGAGATGGCAGAAGAAAATTGAAAATTCCTACGGGCCGAATGACCGTCACAGAGGTCAATGACATTGGGATTCCTGTGAGTTCCCCGAAAGCAGCGGTGACATTCCAGACCATCTGCGGGATACTTGGAAGGGAACGGGTCCCCATCACCACACTGAGCTGAGACACTCTGTCTAAAGATCGGAGAGGCGAGCTGTGGACAGAAATTTCAGAATCATTCACTTTCCCAGAAGCAGACCAGGCACGCATGCAACGGTAGGCGTTGCTCGCGATGGGAAAGGAGTGGAGGACCTTCAAGAGCACGCTTGTCATGAAGTACGTGAACATGGGTCAGACGCCCTTCACGTAGTATAAATTCTTGTTGTGGGAGATATGTGACGCCTTTGTGCAAATGAAGATGATGACCGAATTTCAGGAGTAAAGTGCGGTGCACAAGACTCTCCAGACAAGAAACACTCACCCCCACAGACTCGACACCGTTGGGTACGCGGGTAAAACCGCGCAATGGGCGACAGAGGACGAGAACGGAACAAGGCCATTTGCTGAGATCATAGACGAGCGTGCTCAACCCTGGTTAAGAGCGAGGGCATCAGCCACGTCTTCGGGTGGATTCTCTTTCACAAACCCGGCAGATCAGGATGTGGCCCAACGTGTGGTAAATATGTCGAACTACCTAGTTGTTAATAAGTCCATAACTTCATAGTGTTTATAATAACATGGTGACCTCTTGCAGCATGAATTGACTTCTACATGTTCCAAAGGCTCCTTCCAAGCAAACAAGGAGAAGGATATACTATCTACGGCCCTGGGAAACAAGGAGCACCCGGGTCACACACAAGGCAAAGGGGTTTACGTAACTTGGAGTGATGGATTCACATACGACTACTGCACATATAGGAGTAGAAAGAGATCTAAGGCCGAGTACGATATAGTGTTGGAACAGGTGCTTACTGCAAAATTTCAAGAAAAGATAGCAAGATTGGAGGACCAAGTGAATCAACTCCTACTCCTCAACCAGTCGCAAGTCGCCCCCATTATTTTGGGAGCCAGTCCTCCTCAACATAAGAGTAGCGTCGTGTCCACGTAAAATTTTGAACATGACGTCTAATTACCTATCGACGACATCAAGGTAATGTACATCCTCCAAGTAAGGATGGTTGGGCCCATGTTTATTGAGGCTAGGCGGGGGGTGGCGTATTCATCCTAGGAAGGGACAGTGCAGCACGATGCCTAGGTGGCACAGGGTTACGCCAGGGTCCAAGTCGACATGGTACATGACAATTTTAGGGCCGTCCCGCTGGAGATTTGCCCGAACGAAGACATCAGAACACTAGGGGATGCCGAGTACAGTTTTATCCAGTGGCCCAAGAAGGATATTGCATTGGACCCTGCAGTGCCACCTCACCCTTCGATTGAGAAGGCCTCTCCAACAGGACCCTCGATGACTCCGTCTCAACCATCTCGACACCACCATGCCTCTCCAACAGGACCCTCGATGACTCCACCTCAATCTTTGCTTCAGAAGCCCGTCTCATTAGTTCCCGTGGAGAAGACACCAAAGGAACAAGAAAAGCATGTCGTCGTATCGGTTCCCGAGTCGTCTCACAGGAAGACGCGTAGTGGCCAAGTCATTCAGGACAAATCAAAATCGAAGAACATTAAGGCGCCTACGCCTCCCAACCCTAAGAAATACTCCTTCGGAAGTCCATTGGGGACCACCACAGTATTAGCCTATGCTGGATTATTTGTCAGGGTTTGCATGCCTGGTACATGCAGAAGACCAAAGTGGAAGGGTGCACTGGTGGAATCACCATCAGATACACGAAGGAGCATTTCCTCCACAAACCGGCCCCCTTCATCGTGGGCTTCGACGACTTATTCGACCTATTCAACCTCAAAGCCCTCGATGCCTCACTTCTACGATGCTGGACACTGTAACTATGTACAATCAAGTTCTACATTCATGTAATACCGATCAATATAACGACTCATTGCTTATGTATAGATACATGATAAAAAAAATGCCCAACAATTGAAAGAACCGCTGGGTTTCCTTGACCCACATGTGGTCTCTGAGCAAACCATTTTAGCAGACGCATCCTACATCGTGAAATACATAACAATAGCATTGCTTGCTCAGGACGACAAGGACTACATAATGGTGCCCTACAACCAGAAGTAAGTGTTCACTACTTTCTATACAAATTTTATTTGTACTTTATACGCAGCACGAACATAGGTTTAATGACTATAGCGACATACATGAGTAGGAACCACTGGATCCTTTTAGTCATTATACCAAGGAGGAACAAGGTAATATATCTTGATTCCCTACTCAAGGTAACCCACGACCTCACCCTTGTGCAAGAAATACTCGACAGGTATGCTCATTTCCTCCATACATAACTTTATTGTAGTCTTCCTTCGTTTGAAATGGCCGAGGTTAACTTTTTAGAAACATGTAGGTCGTTCATCGCCTATGTTGCCGAGGGAGGGACATACAGGGGATCGAGCACCACACTACAACACAGGACGCGATTTCCGGTACGCGCTACAACACAATAATCCTATATCATACTTCGTAATAATGCGTCTCGAACTGAATATACCTATATATATAATTCTATTTTTGCAGTGCCACCAGCAAAAACAAGAAGATTGTGCATTCTACGTTTGCCATCATATGCAGCAACTCATGAGTGCTAAGTTGAAGGATCCCGAGGTTGGTCAATCTCACAATAATTATTTCCTAATTATAAATTTAAATATATATGCTTACTACTTTACTCTTGCTAGCGACAGGGTTTGAACATACATTTAGATGCACTCATTATGAGAGAGATCTCGGAGCTTCGAGGGAGGCCCTGCGGCTTCATCAAGACGAAGATCATTAACGCCGACGGAGAGTTTACTACTCCGTCGACACCTGAACGACCTTCACTTTGAGTAGTTGTAATTCAATTGTAACTCTAGCGACAATACTTGATATATATTGTAAATGATCACTTTGATTCATCTGTGATATATAATTTGTAAGTTGTCAATGATTGATTCATCTGCCTGCTTGTTTTCAGAGGGCATGGCTAGCAATTCCTGAGGCTAGCCAAAAAGCAAAAAAAAAAATTAGATAGGTATACAAAACTATCACAGACGGTTCTATTTGCTAACCGTCTGTGATATGACGTATATCACAGACGGTTTCATTAAATAACCGTCTGGGATATTACGCATATCATAGACAGTTCTGTTTACCAACCGTCTGGGATATTACGTATATCACAGACGGTTCTATATACCAACCGTGTGGGATATGCCTGATATCACAGACGGTTAGTAAATAGAACCATCTGTGATATCAGACATATCCCAGACGGTTGGTAAATAGAACCATCTGTGATATGTCAACTATCCCATACGGTTCTATTTACCAACCATCTGGGATATGCCTGATATCACAGACGGTTCTATTTACTAACCATCTGTGATATTAGGCATATCCCAGATGGTTGGTATATAGAACCATCTGTGATATACGTAATATCCCAGACGGTTGGTAAATAGAACTGTCTGTGATAGCGGACATATCACAAACGACTTTTGAGCCGTCTATGATACGCCTGTTATCATAGACATAAAAATACAGACGGTTCAAAAACCATCTGTGATGATGGTTCCGAACCGTCTGGGATGAGGTTTTCTGTAGTAGCGTACATTCTTCGCAACTGGAACCAGAGGGTTCGAAGACGGGTCTATCTAGGTTTTGTCTCTTGACGGTTGCCTGAGGGTATGGATGGGTATGCCACTGGAAATCATTTACTTTTACTACTTCTACTTCTGCTGCTACTTTTGTTACTCTGTTGATATTTGTTTCTATTTGGCCGGTCGGCTTGTGACGTAATAATTGTTAACTGCTTAAGTTAAGTACCTCCATTTGCTTTATTTTGTTTGCATGAATGTATGGATGTGAATGCCAATGTTGTGATTATGTGTACTAGCCACTGATCATGGGACTAGTACAGTACACACATGAGATCTTCGGGTATTCAATGCCTAAGGGTCCAACAATATCAAAAGAATCCTAGGGAAGAGCACTAGAAACAAATCAAATATGTACTGTGTTATGTCAAAGAAACTATAAATTATTCATTATGTTTTAATAGTCATAATCTTCAGCTACAGGGTTATACTGATGCTAATTGGCAAGGAGATCCGAATGACTAAAAATTAACTTATGGTTATCTATTTACTTTGACAAGAGGTGTTATTTCTTAGTGTAGCAGGAAACAAAATTCAATTGCTCTTTCCTACATGAAAGCTTAATACATTGTTGCATCTGAAGCAGCAAAGGAAGGTGTATGGTTGAGGAAATTTTTTGTATCACTTAAGGTCGTGGAAAGTGCATCACAACCTATCACTATTTTCTATGATAATCAGGCAACGATCAAGGTCTCGAAGGATCATAAATTTTATAGTAAAAGTAAACGCATTGAAGGAAGGTATCACTATATTCGTGATGTAATAAATAGACTCAAGGTTGTTCATTTGGTTTATTTGCCTAGCATTGATATAGTTGCAGATCCACTGACTAAGCCAGTTAGTCAGAAATTATTTTCTAAGCATGTTAAAGATATGGGACTTCAGATTATTGATTGAAATGTTTTAACCAAGTGGGAGATGTTAGATTTTTATGTGGCTTGCAACATTTATTGTGGTTATTGCATGTTTAACTTAATGTGGAATTGTTCATGTTATTGATGTATGTGATAGGAAAAAAATTGATGCAGAATTTAACTCGAGAAATTAATACTCGAGGTGTTGAGGACAGCTGTACTGAATATGGTAAACATATTTATTGAGATAGAGTTTACTGGAATTTAATTTGCATATATATATATATATATATATATATATATATATATATATATATATATATATATATATATATATATATATATATATATACATCATGGCGGAATAGTTGAGTTTGTTTTGCAAAGATCACTCAAGTCGTTGACCTACATAATCAAGTTGAAATTGATCTCGTAAACAATCTAATCATGACACATGACTCACACGTGTATGCTAGGGACTAATATATTTTAGAATTATAAAACTAGTATGACTGATCGCGGTTAGTGACATGGTTCAGGAGTCTTACAGTGTACCGGAAACATGTGGTCACTTTGTAACACCTGGAAGTGGAGTCTATAAATAGATCTCTACCCTCTAGCCTTATAATGCAATTGTGAGCGACACCACGGAAAAAACAGAGAAATAGAGGGTATACCGAAAAACCTCTACAAAATCAATCTAGATTTGTAAAAAAACCCAACATCTCTCTTTCCCTCCATGACCACAGTCCTCTCTCAGGACCCCACATTCTTCTTCCGCCAAGCTTCTAGAGCTTCTGTAAGCCAATGTGACACTCTGCAAGCCACCCCTTTTTCCCTCTCCTCTCCACGGTGGTATCCGATTCAACGTGGACCTGTGAGGCCACAATCGCCCTTAGGCTAGCTAATTGGCTTTTCAACGAGGTGGTATGGCTGGGAAAGTAGCAATGTGAGGCAGTCCATGCATGGTACATAGGAGTACCGTACGTGCATGGCCGATAAGCATTGGGTAATCCATGTCCCCCTTAGTATAGACATGACAAGCTCACAATGGTTATGTTGAGTATGTTGCTGGCTAAGTTTACAGTATTTGATCTATCTTGGTTAATTAATACAAATGGTAGGGAAGCACAGTGCACAGCTTCAATTTCCTGGCTTAAACTAGAATAAATAACTCTCAGAGTTGGATTTACAGCAGGTTTTTCAGGAACGATCTATCTATTAGTTTGCTAGTGTAGGGAGATAAAACCCCAAAGGTTTTGATAATTTGATGGTACGTGCCATATTGGAGTCCTCGTGGGTACCACTCACTAGCAAATTAAACCACAAATTGGAGATCATCTATTGTTGTACTTGCATGCATGCAAGTTTTATTTCCTCATAATCAATGCATCTTAAATTTTGGCTTAATTCTTATAGAGCACATGCGTACGGGATAAGTTCTGCTATGTCACAGCCAGGTGTTTGTCATGCAAATGGGAGAATAAAAGGCATACGTACGCACGCTGCCGGTGGCGGACCCAGACCACCCCCACACCCCGGCTGGACCATTAGCATCCCATCTATCAGATTTCATGGCTCGAAGTTTAGCGAGGAGAAGAATAAAGAAATAATTTGACTCCAAAATTCCCTTATAGGCTGCTCCAAGTCAAGTGATGATCATTGCTGTTCTAGGCTAACCGGCCAAGCTCACCAAACCCATCTTTCTTACTCTGTTTCTACTCTATCTTCCCACCAAGCATCGAGTCTCACTCCAATCCCTAACCAATTCTCTAATCCTCATCATGACGAACCATAGTGACTAGTGCCGCGGCCGGCGTGCGGGCATGGTGACTCGCGCAGGCACGAGGTGCGGCAATAACTGGGCAGTGCTGCGTGGCATAAGTATGTGTGAAGTGCGGCAGCTGGCAGGGCAGATAGACAGTGTCGGCAATCAAACATGCAGGCAGTGCGATAGGCCGGCGATAGTGCAGGCAAATGGCAATATCACATTAATACCTCTAAATTCTAAATTTTAGTCCAGGTCCGTCAACTATGCACATCGTCTTGTACACTTCACACGCCCTTTTCTAACCTTTTTAGCAATAGTGCCGTGTGACAATATGCGTGGATGCCAACTTTAGCGACTCCAAAAGGCCATCGGTTTGGACCGTCTGGTGTACGACCACAACACACAAGTAGAATGCGGTATTTTGCGTATATCACATGTAGCTAGCTAGCTAGCCAAGCCTACGTGGCATTCCAAAGCTAATAGTCTTAACCATGTTCTGGTTAGTGACATACTCTAGAGGTAATCATAGACATAATTGTATCACGTCTATATTTATGAGTTATTGAATAAATATTATTATGTTCTTTGAATGAATCGTTAGTTATAAAGATTAATAAATATATGACTTATTGGTGAAGCTCTTTAACTTATATGATATCATTCCAAATATATCTCTAGTCAGATGTCACTGGTCGGAACACTAGTGACTCATCGACCAGTACATGTATTGATTGATGACCATGTTTCACCGGTCATGGATATAAGGATATCGAATCAACAATATGAACACATGTTAGAAAGCATGGTGTTGGATTGAGCCACCTTGAGACACTATTGAGATTGTTATGATATTATGTGTCATCAGTTGGTCTCAAGCAATGACGATGTATAATTCTTAGACCTAATATCAGCATGGTTTTGTAACGTCCCAAAATTTGGTTTTTCAAAAATCTTTTGAGTAGTTTAGGTCCCTGGAAAATTTCACCAATTTTATTTGAATTAATAAAGCTTAATTGGAATTTTCCTAAATTAAAAATATTTAATTTGACTAATATAAACATTAATTAAATAAAAATTTGTGTTATTTGGCTTCCTTGTCCTTCAAGGAATTTTTGGGTATTTTCTGAGATTTTTTCGGATTTGTTTGCTATTTTATTTGGTCTCCTTGATTTTTGGGATTTCTTTTAATTCCGAAAATCAGCTTTTCTCTCTCCTGCTCATGTGCTACAGTAACGCGCGAAACACTGTTCATCGTGTTCCTCCCGAACGCAGCGGCCAGTACGTATCCGTTTCAATCTCTAAACTTCAAATTTCCATATCTTCTTCCACGGTGCATATAAAGCGAGCCGTTTGCGCTCACGCGTCCGTGTTGATCCTCTTCCAATCCCCTGAATTGGTTTCCTCCAAACCGATCTATTTTCGTCGCAATCTCCAGAAAACCGAGCTCCAACCAAAAGTCTTCTCCGGCGAACTGCGCCTTCGTCCGACGTCCGTTGGCCGAACCGTCTGCGGCGTTGGCTTCGCGTCATCGCCCTCTACGTCATGGTTCCATCCACTTCGCCCGAAGATCGCCGGAGCACCGTCGGCCATTAAAGCCAAACCGTGTTCATCGCGTTCGTCGCTTCCTCGGTGAGTTTTTCCAAAATCCGACCGCGCCATCGCGTCCGGCTCGTCGTTTCCTTTCTGTTTTGCCCCTTCGCCACTGCTACGTCGCCTCCGGCCGCCGGCCACCCCGCACGCACTATTCATGCATGTATACTGTACGTGCGTTTCTTCTTGTTGCCTTCATGTGTTGCTCCTGTAGTTTCTGTTCCTGTAGCGTTTCATCTATTGCTTCATTAGTTGATTGTCCAGAACATAGCTTTCTTTTGGATGGTGTTATCTAGTTCGTTGATTCTCTGTTGTATGGTTCCTTTGCCATCCAACCAAGCCAATAATTCAAGTGCAAGCATATCTCTGTGATCCTTCTCTTAATTCTTTCTCTATTGTTTTTGCTTACCAATTCCATGCCACAAGATCAAGTTATGAAGACCTGTTCTATGATTCTTCTACTAAGCCTAGACCAATGTGCAGCCTTTTGATCCATCATCTGTTCTTTGTAAACCATTGCATGTAGTATTTCCCCAATGCCAGCATCTCTATATTTCTTTCTCTCCCTTGCATGCCGACCCCACTTGTCATTCAAATAGTCAAGCCATATATATCTATCTCACTTACATGTAGACCCCACATGTCATCCTCCCAATTAAAATACTAATTATTTATCTCACTTACATGCGGGTCCCGTATGTCAGTCAACTCTTGGTCAAACCCTATTCATGAGCTTGGTCCACCGTGGACTAGCATATCTCTGTGGACCTGGTCTATAGACCAGTGGCCCACATGTCAACCCCTAATTCTATTTTCGGGAATTAATTTAATTCTTGAAAATCCTTTTATCTTATTGGTCCCACTTGTCACTCTCTCTACCTTATTTCTGGAATTATTTTAATTCTAGAAATTCATAAATACCAGTCGGTCCCACCCATCATACAGTCATTCTTTATCTAATATTTTCGGAATAGAATATTCTGAGAATATTCCGTAAACTTTTCATCATTTCATGTGAATTTCAATCTTCCAAAAGCCATATCTTCTTCATCCAATTCGATTGAACCCATTCAAGTTTCTAAATTCATCTAAATTCAATATCTACCTTCCAATACCATTCAATTTCAATTTGGAGTTTATTTGATTTGTCTTTTGAATTTAGTTTGTTTTGCGCTTTCTTTCTCGTTAGACGCCGAAGTCCCGAAATCGTCCGTAGGAGCGGAAGATCAAGCAAGTAGAAGATTGAAGATAAAATAAGATCATCATTGCTATAGCAAGGCAAGTTATACCTTTGATCATATTGAATCCCAGTTTTTAAAATTACTTTGATTTAAATTATTGCATTTACTTTAAGTAATTATTTAAATGCTTTTGGGTTTAGCTATTAATCCAATTTGTTATATCCACTTTGTCTATTGTATGTCATAATCTTTGTCACCCTAGATTGGTTCATATTTAGTTGGTGCTATGGTATTACCAACGTGGGTTGGTTAGTACGAGTAGATTGCTTAGCCATGCAACGAGTCATCATCATAACCTGAGTTGCAATTATAAATTTGACTATGTGATTATGGAACTTTGTGTAAAACTGTGTGCTATGTGTTATTACTTCGTGATGGCATGTGTTGCACTAAAACCAACTAGGTGGTAAAGGATTTGGGCTGAGGCAAGTGGTGGAGACTGTGTGACATGGTGGACTATGTGATGGGAATGATAATCTTTGTGACTTAGTTAGAAAATGGAAGTCTTGCCTTGGTCAATTAAGGACTTAACTTTGTGCGCCATTGAACTGAGCCTTACTGTACGACCACATGCCTGGTATGGGACGGGCCTAACTTAGTAAGTTATGGATTCTCGGCATTGATGTTCAGGTGGTAGGTTAGGCTTTGTGATAGGGTGGAGGTGTAACTACTTGGTGGTTGCATCGCGGGAGGATTCGTCGTCCCTGTCCAACGGTGTGTGTTATGCATGGGCTTTGTGATATGTATAACGGTTTGTAAGCTTATCGGAGTGTCAATGTTTGAGATGAAGTTTCGAGCTGTTTTGTTATGATCGGTCGGCCACCTGGTTATATCGTGTGGGTAAAGTGTACAACCTCTGCAGAGTGTTAAACAATCTATTCGAATAGCGCGTCGTCATGTCATGGACAATGCTCGGGATTTCACACGAGGTAGTTTTCATAAAACAATTGGGAAGGGACAGCTGTGTGGTTTAAGTCATTTGGCTGTGTGAAAGAATTTGATTAGGCTATGTGTCTTTGTGGAAACAACTGTTAAATTAATATTGCTTATTTGTTTTAAATTATGCTTTCAATCTATTATTCATATTCAATTGCAAATGTTGCATTTCGCAAAATAACCACGAAGCCATTTCCTTTGGAATAAGCTGCATCTATACATTGCATTACGTGGTATGACTTGCGAGTACGGTTGTGTACTCACGCTTGTTGTAAAACTTGCGCCCAAACCTCTGAGTGAAGGAATCGTCGGTCAACAAGGTCTACTTCAAGGATCGAGAAGAACTAGGTCGCGCCCCCACCGATTGCTGTGGGCATATGGATGGGCTTCAACGGAGTTATTCCGTTTAGTTCATTGCAGACTTCATTGAGCTATTCGCCTTCTGAGGCATTAATTGTAAGCTTTGACCTTAAGGTCTTTACTCTGATATTTATTGTTATTTGCCTATTTATTAGTCATCTTTGTATATGGAAATGATATTTCATCGATGTTGCCACTGTGTGCACTAGCGTGATCCTGGACTAGTGCAGTATACACAGAGGGTCCAGAATTGTATTTTTGGGTCCCGACAGGTTTCCTACATGTGTAATAGTATGCTTTGGGGTTACCAAATGCTACTCCATAACTGGATAGTTATAAAGGTAGTTTCAGGTATGCTATAAAACATACGGAGGGATGTGATTGGTCGAATATGGAACTTGCCCCTCCTAACATAACAGGATAGATATCTCTGGGCCCCTCAATGTAGTCAGATAAAGAAAGTGCATACTCATACCACTAGTGGTCGAAGAGTCAACCATGTGGAGTTATTCGACACTTGATCGAAAAAGTATTGAACAGTCCATGGATGATATATTATCTCACCTGGAGTTCAACCAGATATCGTAAGGTAAAGGAAGAATATACAAGAAGGTCGTTCAGTTCGACAAGATATAAACTAATCGTATGGTAATACAAGCTGGTCGTAGTCTGATCGAACATAATCACTAACTGGTCGAAACCTGATTGTAAGGAGTTATGAACTGGTCATGACTAAATATGAACTGGTCATATAGAGATACGAGCTGGTAGCAAGTGATAAGGACCTGATCATAGATCATATTGCATTAAGGTTCGTCCGATATTATTTGTGTGTATTCGGAATCGTTATGTTCTGCTAGGAACCGCTAACGACTCGTGGTCAAGAAAGGTTTCCGAATCACAACCGACTACACATGAACCTAACGGTCCACACACTTAACAGATAGGAATAAACGTGTTTGGATAAGATCTGTTATGGGCCCTATATAAGGATATGCATGAGACTGTTGGGTAACACACGAGTCACGTGAGTCGCTCCACCGAAACTCTAGCCGCTATCTTCTCGGAAAGCCCTACCATGCGAGTTGGTACTAGCACACCGGCGTACGATGTTCCATCCCTTGACGTGTGGATACCGTAGAGGCGCTGCTGTGGTTGCTGTTGCGCTCGAGGATGATCCATGACATCGCATGGAACGCGATTGTTTGCTGAGGACGTTGGACGATCGACTATGTTGGACAATTGACTACAATGGACGATCGACTACGATCACTGCATCGACGTGTTTTACGTTGGATCAAGCTACTCCAACTCTTCTTCCACTGCACTGCGCGTCTAGTGGTAACGATCTATGATCTCTTACTTGCATAGCGTCATTGCTTATGTGGTACAATTTTTTGAATTATAAGCTAGTGTAGCCTACCCGTGTCCCTTCAGTTCTAAGTTAATTTGGATTTGAATTCGCTGAAAAAAATGGCAACGACCATGAATGTGGCCCCAAATCACTACAAGACAAAATCACCCATAGAGATTCTTTTTCAATTTATTTTTTATCTCTAAAATAAGGAGTTTTATAGTATAGAGGCATTTTTAGAGTCACTTTAAAAATTAACCCAACATTTTGTATGTTTAAGGTGGTTTTAAGACGTTTTCGAGACACATACATTATTTTATTTTGTAGAGACGTTTTTTAGGCTCTCGCTAATTCGTCTAAAGGTTATGTTGTGTAAAGATATTTTTTGAGACACTTTCCAATTCTTTAGAGACGTATTTTTATGGTTGATATGTGTTAAAATAACTACATAATAATAATACAACACACAACTAAACATGTGAGGTTGAGGTGCCTAATTTGACAAGTCTAAGAGAAGTATTTCCTATGAGGTTTTCAGTTTGAGTACCAACTTTTGCAAGAGTGCACATATTTTTTATATTTTTTTGTTGAGGAGTAGTGCAACGTTTCTATATAACACCGTATATCCCGTAGAGATGCATGAAAAAAAAACGTCACTACTATCATAGCGACGGTACATGAGAAGACGTTTATGAGGCATTTTAGAAAAACGCCTCTACTATACAAAAAATAGTCGCCTCTACGCGCCAGCTCTGTTGTAGTGAATGGATCATGAAAAGAAATTATCAATGCCACTAATTAAATTAAATGGGTATATGTAGGCCAGGTAAAGGTACTTTTGAAAGTAGCCCAAATTCTAAAGTAGTAAACAAGAAGTCCCACATGGGGCTAATCTACAATGACTATGCATTTTTTTGGTTAGAAGGAAGATGCACACGCACACACACCACACATGCGCACACAAGAGTGCGCCTCCTTAACACATATCTAGAAAGACAGGGGACAGAGATAAAACTATGACCTTACAATATTCCTACTGAAATGCACTCGCTTGTGTGAAAAGGTAGACATCAGGATTTTAACCTTGATAGGTGAAGTGATACACCCACAACTTCATCACCCATCAAGAGGCGGTTCCTGCGATGACCATGCATTTGACCAAATAGTAGGACCACATAGGCACTAATTACATGAGACTGAGAATATACATGGATTAATAATAGCTAGAAGGTATTTTTCTGTGAAACTAATTAAAGGTGTTTTAATTAGCAAGAAAAAACATGTGCCGATCCCCTAAAAAAATATATGTGCAAATAGATAACTTGATCTATTCATTAATGTAAACTAACGTGCAATGTTTGTCTCGTCAATTTACATGATTTTTGCACGAATTTTTTTAAAATAATATATTTTTAAAAGATATTTATATAAAAAAAATAGTCATCCTAAAAAATTACAAAAATGACTCCCTGTCGCCAATTCATGAACTTGCGACGAGAAGATGTCGCCAGTTGAACTGGCGATAGGGACCTTGTCGCCCCCCCTGTCGCCGGTTTAGCTATCTATCGCCAGTTCAACTGGCGACCGAAAGCTATCGCCGTTTCAATTGGCAACAGCACCCTATCGTCAGTTGATACCTGAACCCTATAAAACCTTCTTGAAACCCTCAAAATTCGACACAGGACTCAGTTTTATTCGAAAAAAAAGAAGTAGAGAAGAGAAGGGAAGAGAAAAGCTAGCGAAGCGCTCTTTGTCCGGTTGCTCACCTCTCAAGTAATATTTTTAACAGAATAGATTACATAGTTTTTGATATACGGTTATGTAGTGTAGTACGTTTTACATAATACTTTTTGGTGGGCTGTTCAGTTTTAGATATGTAGTTAATCGTGTAAATGTTCTTTATGGTGCAGTGCGTTAAATATGTCCGATGTCGCTAATTTCAAAATTTACTATGGTCTAGGGACTATTATGGATGGTCCCAAGGGGATTGATTTGCGTTATTTCCAGTCAGCGGTCGTGCCCCTACCAAGACCTGAGTAGCGTACATTCGGCGCTGTGATGCGGTGGTTGTTCCACACGTTCCAAGTGGACCGTGATGTTTACGATCTGAGATTGAGTTGCCTTGCCCCCTAGGTTGGACAGCCCACGTATTGGAAGTTAGTGCAGCTGAAGGGAACAAATGCATGGCAGTCATATGTATGCATGGCGAGGGAGAGAGGGTGAAAATTGGTCCTTCTGGTCCAGGTATATGCCAAACCTACTCCACAATCCGCAACTGAATGAGAAGGGGGTGCTGACGCCGAAGAAGAAATCGGGGACTCCAGCCACAGCGCGGCGTACACAATGGCTGAAGCTCCCGGGGTTGTTGATACTGTCGATGAAGACCAAGCAGAAGTAGCTCCTTCAGTCAGGCAAGCTAGTGGGCTAGCTGACGAGGGTGAGGAGCTAGAGCCCTAGTGCAAAGTATGGATCTCGAAGATCGGACTACATGATATTATCGGAAGATGAAGGTTCCGATGATGAGGATAATGTGGACCAGCAGGCGGTTCCATCCGAGTAGAACATATACCAGTTCGACAATTTTTTCATCAACGAAGGCTCCCGTGTGCCGTGGGAGTACGACCAGAGCGAGGTCAGACTAGAAGCTATGTACAAATGCAAGGAGGCCGTGCAGGACGTGGTCAAATTCTGGGCCTTATTGGTGCGGCGCACATTCACAGTTGTCAAGTCTACCCTAAGATGCTATTACATGAAGTGCGGCATAGAGGGATGCCCTTGGCGAGTGCAAGCATTTCAGCCTAAGTGGGACACCTACTAGAAGTGCTCTATAGTGGTTCCTCACTCATGCGTCGTCGCTGAGTCAGTGCAATCCCACCAGAACCTGTCATCAGGCTTCATCGTCAATCTCATGTACAGTGAGATCGTGGATAATCAAGATTTTGAGCCACGGTCCATCATTCGGGCCATTGAGGCAAGATTCCAGTACATAATCAGCTATGCCAAGGCTTGGAGGGCAAAACAGAAGGCATTGAAATTAAGGTTCGGCACGTTCGAGGATTCCTACCACAACCTCCTCGGGCAACTCCGAGTCATACAAGACAGGAATCCCGGCACTCATGTCGACATTTAAGATACCACGCATCCGAAGTGGGCCAATAAGAGGGTACTACAGCGAGCATTCTTCGCCTTTGGTCTATGCATCAATGCATTCTGGCACTGCCGTCCAATCTTGCACATCGATGGCACATTCCTAACTGAGAGGTACGGGCCAGATACTGATTGCAATAGTGACGACGGGAATAATCAAGTTCTTCCCGTGCTATTCGCTTTCATTGAAAGCGAGAACACGGATAGCTGGCTGTTGTTCCTGAAGAATGTGAGGATTTCTATTGTGCAAGGCCGTCCCAACGTATGTCTTATACATGATCGGCATGCAGACCTGCTGCGGGCAATAACTCAGCTGCAACGAGGAGAGAACTTACCACTTCTATGGCTGGATCTACAGAGCAGGTGGTGTATGAGGTACTTGGGTGCAAACTTCTATAAGCAGTTCCACAACAAGGACTTGATGAACCTGTTCAAGCGGCTGTGCAACCAGAACCAGCAGCGGAAGTTTGAAACACTTTGGAAGTTTCTGGATGACCGAACCCAAACCCACAGAAGGGAGGCAACGAGAAGGGTCGCCCCAAGCGCTGACCAGGCCCCCCGAAGCATTTCCACAGCTACCCAAAGACGGTCCTAGTGTGACGAGTAAGACAGAGGCACAGGTGAAATGCTTCTCGGACTGGATTGAGTACGATCCTAAGGAGAAGTGGTCGCTGCTACATGATAGGGGTGGTGCTCGATATGGTGTCATGACAACCAATCTAGCCGAGGTGTACAACTGGGTCATGCGCGGTGCTAGGTGCCTCCCTTTAGTTGGTATTGTGGAGGCAATTCTCCGCGGTACCACAAACTACTTTGTTAACAAATGCAGCAATGCGTCACTCGCCATGGCAAATGACAGAGTACTCTACTCCACCATAATCACCAAATACATGAAGAAGAAGAGCAAGAAGGGTGAGATGCACCGGACATTCAAGATGGGCACGAGGGAGCTTCGCTTCGAGATAATGTGCAGGGATAAAGGACGTCGCGGGACGAACCGCGAGAGGATCACCCACGAGTGCACGCTACGCCGCGATAGTTGCATATGCACTTACAACAAGCCCCTTCTTCTGTATAGGCCCTGCTACCATGTTATGGTCGTTTGTTCGACGGTGGTGCAGCATCCTGGTCAGTATTTCTTTGATTATTTCACCAAGGAGGCGGTGATGCAAACCTAGAGTGGAGAGATGTATGGTTACACCGTGGTTGGCCATTTCACTGGTCATCCCACTTGGGAGCAACTAATCTGAGCCGCGGACATTGGTAGACTCAAGAGAAAGGTTGGTCGGCGATAGGTACGGCGCATCAGGAACGATATGGACGAAGCAGAAGTCGGACGTCGTACGAAGAAGTGCTCCATTTGCAGGGAGTCTGGGCACACCTTCAAGAAATACCTCACGAGAAATCCTCAGGACGAAGGAGACATCGGCACTCCGGACGTCGCCGCGGGGACCTCATCCGGTGTCCCGACTCGAGGTAGTCCACATGAGAGACGTTGAGGTCGCGACCACGAGAAAGCACGGACAGTAGTAATATATTATTGCCAATGTTCTGAATTATCACTTCGATTAAGTCGTATGATGTTTTGCTGCATGTTATGTAATATCATTGTGTATGAATTCCCTGGCGAATCGCAATATCACTTACTTTCCTACTTACGAATCATTGATACCTCAATCGTTCTCGCAAAATTCTTCAAAAATTAGTCGTACTAGAACAACATACGACGATCACAAAATATTATTGCGTGTGTAACAAATTTTGTACCGTTCAAAATTTATAAAAATTAAAAATAGACCAAACAGTTTAGAGTTTAAGGTACCTATCGCTAGTTCAACTGCTGTCGCCAGTTGAACTAGCGATAGATAGCTGAACCAGCGGCAGGGGAGCAACAGGATCCCTGTCGCCAGTTGAGTCATTTTTGCAATTTTTTGGAGCGACTATTTATGTTTATAAATATCTTTTTAAAATATATTATTTAAAAAAATCATTTTTGCACCTGCAGCAGCTATGGCTCTAGCCAAGAATGTCTCACGTAGTTACGTACAACCAAAACGTCAGATCCAGGCATCCAGCCAGGTCAAAAAAAAAAGTTGTTTAGAATTTCGAGAGAATGGGTCATTTTACTATTTTTTTACTAGGCTTTAACTATTTGCAAGTAAGTTGGATGTAGTTTATTTGTCTCATCTTTCATATTTAGCTTGATTATTTTCTATTTTTCGTCTTTTTTGTATTTTTCTAATTCATTTTGGTTTTTTAACCTATGACCGTTACGCTATTGGACCGTTTTGCAAAGCTGATTACTGATACTTACGTCCCCAAATCAAACCTCCCATCAAGAAATCACAAACCTCCCCAGGAAACAAATCCACAGAACAAAAAAGACCAATAATCTCAGGAGCATGGTCAACGCACCGCCGTGGCCGAGCTACGCCGCATAGAACCGCTTCGCGGCGGCCAAGCGCAAGATACAGTGCTCCGAGGCCATGGATTCGGCGCGGCTAGATAAGGCTTATCGCACGGGTTTAAAGGTCATTTCAGACGGAGTAAAATGCGAAACTGAATTAGAAAAATACTACAATTGTGAAAATGGCAAATAATCAAGATTAATGTGAAAGATGGGGCAAATAATCAACTGCATCCAAAATAGTTGCTAATCGTCGAAACCGCATAAAAGATGGGACAAATGATCAATTTTCCATAGAATTTCCGCAAAAAGTGTTGGACCCGGGTTTTGAATATCTAAAATCCTCGTGTGTGTACCGCACTAGTCTTATGATCAATAGTTGGTACACACACTCACAACATTGACAATTACTTCCATATACAATTCATACATACAACATGGTTCAATATGTCTTAATCGTAAGCGATATATAGCAAATTTATATTACAAAAGGCCGACAGTAGCCAAATAAATTCAAGTATCAAAAGATAGCAGCAGAAAGCATAGTATGTAAACCAAAAGGGTCCAACGGTATGCCACACACATTCCACAGGCAACCGACAAGGACTAAGCCCTAAAAAGACCCGTCGTCATACCCTCCGGTACTGGGTGCGAAATATGTGACGTCGGGGATCGTTTCTTCCTCATACTCTGAGCAACAATTTATGTAAGATTGAATATATTGTGTACTCAGTGAGACTTGTAGTATATCATAATATAATATAAATGCAATGCTACAGTGAACATGATTCTACGTTACAAGTTATTTTCATTATAAAGCAAGTTTATATTTGCAATACCGATATGTAATAATTTGCAACGGGAATTTAAACAACAATTAACTTATAATGAAATAACAAGTATATAACTTTAATAAGAGTAAGCCACAACCCTCCTTGGCTTCAAAATTGAATTATTTTTAGCCATGGACATGGCACATACGTCAACAACAATCCATACCATCATTTCCAGCAAAACTGTTTTTTTGCAAAAGTGAACACTATACCCAATGTGGCTGCACTAAGCGCGCTCATGTAACATCCCAAATTTTGGCTTGTGTTTCAAATGTAAGAAATTGAGGGTAAATTAAAACTTTTCCTTCATCCTTTTACTCTTGAAACTTTTCTGAAATTCTTGTAAAGGAATTTTGGGAAATTCAAAATCAAAAGCCTCATTTATCAAGTCAACAACCTCCTCGGAGAAATCTTGTTTCAAACCCTTGGAAATAATTTTCCTTGGTTCTAGGGTTGCTTGGTAACACCTCTGAATTATTTCCTAATTTTTGGAAATTATTTGAAATATTTTAGAGGCAAGTCAAACCTTGGTCAAACCTCTGAAATCACCTTCTGGAATTTCTTGAGAAAATTTCAGTGCACAAAAATCTCTGGAAATTTTATGAAAGGTTAACCCTAAGGTCAAGAACCTCCAGTTAAAATTTCATAAATTTTGGAGTTGGTTTGATACCTCAATTAAATCCCCAAAGTTTCAGTTTAAAAATCAAACCTAACGGTTTGCACTGTTCATTGGACTCGAGTCAGGCTCGGGCTCGAGTCACTTGACTCGACCGAGCCAACTAATCGCACCCGGCGCGGTCGAGCGGCGCCGCGTCATCACCGTTAGATCTCCATCGGACGGCTCTCATTAAATAAGCATTCGGACAACTCCGGTTGCCATCGATTCTCGGCCGTTGGATTACGATCCAACCGCGCGAGATCGTCACGGCTCGTTCGGTCTTTCCAATTAGCGATCGCATCGTGGCCGTTCAAATCTTATCCGGCGCCAAGATCTGTTGAGGTTGGGCTCAACCCACTAAAACGCTTTGGGCTCGAGCGCTTTGTGCCGTGGCCGGTGGCCCAGCTCGCGTCATTGGTCATCTTCCTCCTCCCACGCGCATGCCCACCGTGCGCCATGGCGGAGAGGAGGTGACTTGTCACCTCCTTGAGCCCTTTAAGCGGCTAAATGTCTGCCATGCATTAAATGCACTCCAGCTCCTCCTCCCCAAAGTCGTCTCCTACCGCTCCGTCACTCACGATGCCTATGGCGGGGCATGAACCAGATCCACCCGAGCTTGGGCTTAACCTAGCAGGCTCCTTGAGCTATAAGTAGCTCCACGGCTCTCCTCGGTTCTCTTTCAAAACCCAGTAGTCTTGCCAAGCATCCTTGGTGCTTTGTGAGCTCAAAACACCAAAAGCACCTAAAACCGCCATTGTTGAGTGGGAGCTACTGGCGCAGCCGTGCTCGATGGCGTTTCTTCCTCTCTTTTCGTTTCAGTGTGTGCCTCTCACCTCCGGAACAAAACCCTAACTTAATTGTAGTTGCTTTTCACGGAGCGACTCAATTTTGGGAATTGTTCTTTTAGTAGTGAGCACCCCTTCTTCCTCATCACCGTAAGAAGCTCTATTCTTCAATTCTTTACTCGGGGCTTCTTTGAGCTTGGTTGGAGCTAACCCGATGGCCTTGATCGTGTTATCTTTGCTCGAGCGCCTTCTCGAGTTGTCTTCTCCAAGTCCGCAACCTTCTTCGTCGCGAGCAACTCCGTCCATCCTGGACCTCCCTACCTCGGGTATCCTTCTAGTAGCCCCTAGAAGCTTTGGCACTCGCCAAATGGTTCGTTGCGGAGCTTTGGTCATTATGCATTTCGCCGTTTTGGTCGCCGCGCTCATCGTCGCAAGCCGCGCTCGGGACACCGCCGACGGTGTGGGTGGTCCCGATGGGTGCGTAATGCTATTGCGATTCCATTTTGGCACTTAGGCCTGCTGCCGTACCTTGGGTCGCGGCGCAAGCGGAAGAGGTGCCCTCGGTTTTGTTGTCGGACGAAACGCGGTCTTTGTAATGTCGCTCGGACACGATAACGACGTTCATTAATGCTAATCATTGTTAATCATGGGTTAGTAATCATTAGCTGTCCTAAACCCACCTCCTCGATCACTTGCATGTGGGCGCACTTTTAATCGCTACGTGCGCTAACCCGTGTGCGTGGCCACGATCAGCGACACTGTGGCCCGCCATCTTCAAACCCCACAATGCGCGTGTGTTTAAACCCGCAAGTGACTTAGCGTCGCGACTAGTGGGCCTGTTGTCGATAGTCCTCTGTTCAAATCGTAAACGCCCAATCAACCTCGGTAGCTCGATCTTGGATCCGTGGCGGGATCGTGGAGCAATTGGACCGTCAAGGCTCCTCAATCCCACCCTTCATCGCTTGATCGACGGCCCAGATGGGCGGGCATCCGCTTCGGTCCGATTGCCATCTCGATGCGGGTCGTTGGATCTTGATCCAACGGTGAGCCTCCGTGGGTTCTGTGTGCGTGTGTCTTTGTGCGCGTGCGGCGCTGGGCCGTTCGATCCAGATCGACGGTCCATAATCAACCACGTCTTTTCTTTCGGTTAAGGGATATAATTTCCTCGGTAAACTTTATCTTTCCACCAAAATGTTGTTAAAACTTTAGAAACTCATATCTTTTCATTATAGATCCTTTTGGGTGATTTCGAGTGAGTGTTAATTTTCTTTTAGGCTAGAGATTAATCTAGAAATGTTTCCAGGCCCTGTTAAGAACCAGAAATGTTGTGAATCGATTTTAGCCTTTTTAGCCCCTATTAAATATTCCAAAAATGCTATAAAAACTTAGAAAATCTATAACTTGTTCTCTGTAAGTCCAAATAGAGCGAACTAAATTTTGTTAATTTCCTTTAGGGATGAACTTTAGTGAAGGACCGGTTTGCTAGTGGTCTTTGCTACTGATATAAAGGATGTCCTAGTTTTAGAACTTAGAAAAATCATAACTAATTCGTGGTAACTTCAAATGACCTGAAAATTTATATGGATTATCACTATACCAGTAGGTAGCTACCATAAAAGTTTCAGCTTCAAAATCTTTCTAGAAAATATTTTTACTACAGTACCTAATTATGGCCGAAAATAGGTTTTTAGGGAATATCTTTTGCACCACAAATCCAAATTAGGTTTTTCCAGTTTCTATGTCTAGGTATATTAGTATTTTACCTTGTGTATAAATTTCGTCGCATTTGGATAATTGTTGCTTGCTATTTCATTTAAGTGTTGCTCGCCTTATTGGTTGTTTTCGCTCTTTCGCTTAGGATTCGATATTTGCGGTAACCCCGAGAACGACCCTCCGCAACAATTTGAGCCACAACAAGCAGGCAAGCAGTTTGATCATTTCCCATTAATCCCATTACTTTTAAAGTCTAATATTTTGTTTAACTTCTATGTATGCATTTCTATTTTGTTGTTAAATTGATTAGTTAGACCTCTAGTTGCATAATCAGTAGGTAAATAGTTATCCTCTACTACCGAGCCTAGGTTATTTTTGTGGTTAGAGTTCGATGGATGAACTCTTATCACTTAGTAGATTACGAATGAATATTGCTTAGCCATGCCTAGTTATCGGTAGTATTGGGCGATCATCGACTTAGTCGATGATCTTGATCACACAACTACTTATACTACTCCATTATGTCCAACCCTTGTGTTTTATTGATTTACAAATCAAAAATGAAAACAAAACTATATCTTGACTTGGGCACAATGGTATGTTGATGTGATCTGTTGGGTGTGTGGAATGGTGCCTAAGTCCCCAAGGACCGAGTTACTTGTGTCACTAAGCCAGCGCTTATTGCGTGCTAACCACGAGGGGATATGGAACCTCTCTTGACTAAGTACTTTGGAAGGTGCTAATTATGAGCTGGTCGTGGGTGTGTTCTTGTGTGTGTGTTTTGGAGGAGCATTAGCGGACCGGTTAGGGCTGCCTAATGTGTCCTTCTCCCGTGGGTTGCGGCTCTTAATTAGCATCGTCCATTGGAAAGCGTCTTGTTAGACTTAGCCATGCCTGCATACCAAAGGAAGTGTGCTAACCGTGGCTGGTGGAAAGGCGGTCTATCGTGTGGGTACATTGGTACACCCCTGCAGGGTTAAAACTATTCGAATAGCCTCGTCCTAGGTTATGGACATGCTTGGTAAGGTCGTGCAAGAACTAGACTACAACCTTTTAAAAACTTAAACTTGACATGGGTGGTATGAAGGGGTACTTCATGCTATTGTTGTGGTGACTATGGGTTAGTCACTTCTAGGGTGGTGTTGTCATCTATCTATTGTTATATTTGTCTCTCTTTTATTTGAACAATAAAAGTTAATTGCAAACTTGCTTTGAATCTATTACCCTATTGCAAATGAAAACTTGCTTTATGCTGAGAATAAGTCCAGAGCCTCATCCACTTAAATAAAGCTTGCATGTAGTTAATTATAGTTCATTATCTCACACGTCGGTCTTGCGAGTACAAAAACAAGTTTTGTACTCATCCGCTTTGCTTAATATTAATTGTTGCAGAGGAAGAAGGTGAGCCCAAGGGCCTCACTTTTGTGAGTTGTGTTGCGCGCCCGTCTGGGACGATTAGCTTGGCGGTCCTGGTTGGTTGCCTTGTGGGTAAAGGCACACCGATTGGCTTTTGTTTATCGCCATCTTATGGCCATTTTGCTTCATTGTGTATTTACTTATTTGTATGACTTTTGGCCTGGCCGACCTCTCTTTTGTAATAACTCTCTTTATATTATCTATGTCTTTAAGTTGTTGCTTTTGCTTGGCTCTATGTGTATGAATGGAATTGATGCATGATTTTGTAACGGGTGTGTATCTGCAATTCAGGAAGTATACATATCTCGAGGCTTGGTTTATTTGATTTGTACTGTTAGGACCAAGTGGATGGTTAAACAGTACAAGCCGAATAAACCGGGGTCCTCACAGCTCATGACCACGAGCATGGCTATTTAAATAGATTTACACTTTGTAGAGGTGTACAACTTTACCCACAAGATATGAGCTCTCTAGTTTATTTGGTATTCGTCGATACCACCACACACAACATGATAGTACGTAGTCTAGAGTTCATAACAAAGCGTTTACATCACATAGTCCTAACCTTACACTAGCCCGACGAATGAGAAATCCTCACTTCAGCGGATACCCTCCCTGTAGTGAGGCATTCATCATTATATCGAAAGGCTTTGATCCTAATGCCTCAGTGAAGGGAGCCTCTTCGAGCAAACTGTATTGGAATGCCCGTACTACTACGGTCTATCAAAATGTAAGGCTAGTCCTAAATAACTTAATTAGCTTAGGCTATCCCATACTAGCATATGTTGTTGTACACTTCGGCTTAGATTGGCGGCACCAGCATTCAGTCCTTAATCGATCTGAGCAAGAATCTCCCCTATCCACATGTGAGATCACACTCTCACATTCCACAATTCATAATATAACTCACCCGTATCAAAACCTAGGTTTTTTATTTCTGTTTTATACCAAACTAACAGAGGTTGTCCCTCTGTTCTAACATTTTAAAATCACCCAAGTCCATGTGTAAATTTTACTGAATATTCAAACCTAGTGAAAATAATAGCATGGCTAAGCATCTATACGATACATGTAAATGAAATATACCCAAATTGACATTAGCTATTGTCTACACCATGTCCTAAGGGCTACAACAGCAAGGATAACAATATCACAAGGAGGATACATGTATACAATTGGAATTTAACTACTGTTACCCATAAACATAGCAATTTTTAGCCAAACATACACACATGCATAATAATCTTTGCAAACAAAATATAATAATTGAAATAGTAGGTTCAAAATGGTCAAAGGGGTGCTTGCCTTTCTCAGGTTGCTCTGAGTGTGGGGTTTCTTGCCTTTCTCAGGTTGGACTAAGTGTGGGATGCTTGATAGTCGTTAAATTCATTCATGATTCTGTCGTCTATTCGAAAGAACCGAGAAAAACCATAAATAATAAAATAAATTTAGCAGTAACAAAATTCAAATGTTTTTGCATATTCAGAAAGAGCATGATTTTGTATGAATTTATAAAAAATAATCATTCAATTTGGAGTTGATGTGCAAAAGTTATAAGCATTTGAATTTGGTTCAGTTTGAAAATTCAAGAAAATCATAAAAGGTGATGACGTTGAAGGCGCATTTTCCAAGTTTACGCTTTCTAACACATAAGACGTATTCCTTTTCAACTAAACGTGGCTTTTCTATTTTTAGATTTTTTTTTTTTTGAAAAATTATTTTCTTACATGTGGGTCCTACATGTCAGTCTCTCGTTTTTTAAATCACATTTTAATTGAGAAAAAAGTGAATGGTCCCACATGTTAGTGTCTTATTAATAACTAACCAAGTAATTAACCTTAACCTATTTTTTCCGGTTTAAACTCTGACAGGTGGGGTCCACTTGTCATTCTCTCAGAGTTTAACATGTTTAAATTATGAAAACAATGAGTGTGCCCCGCATGTCATTGACCCAATTTCTAAAACTCATTTAAATTAAATTTCTAACTGGTCCTACATGTCATCGACTTAACACTTTTAACTACCATCATTAGCGCTAATCAAATCCTAATCCACGAGCAGGGGCCACTGTTAGAGAAAGAGTGAGCAGAGGAGGCGAGGCCGAGCGTACGGGCAAGCTCGCCGATGACAAGGCAGGCTTGGGGAGGCATGGGGAGCTTGGGAATGGGATGTGGAGGCCACGGTGATGCCACGAGTGGTGGTAATGGCAAGAAAGGTGGACGAAGGCGGCGTTATGGTGGTGAGAAGTAGCGGAGTGCCTCGAGTCAAGTTGGTTTTACTGCGGGATTAAAAAGCAATGGGATCTAGGGATTAGGATGGAACCAGGAGGTTTCCACATAGCTAAGGGAAGTGGCACGAAGACCTAGGGTCGTCGGAGACAAGCCGACAATGATATTCCATGGTGGCGCCATGGTCAATGTTGGCGACAATGGTGTAAACGCCTTGCTCGAGCCAAATTAGGGAGTGCTTATGCACTAGTAGCTTACCACTATCACCCAGGTGGTGTTGATGAGGTCGGGGAAGATGTGGGGTGGCCAGACGACTGTGAACAGAGGCGACAACATTGGTCTACACAGTGACTGAGCTTCTCGGTGGAAACGGGCTAAAATGGAGCATGGGAATAGGTTCAGGAGGGCATAAGAATGGGAAAAATAAACCTTGGCGAGGTCGGCAGCTCAACAGGGAAGAGAGGACGTCAATGGTAGCAGTAGCGACGAGAGGTTCACGGTGACGGCCAAGCACAGACGACGATAGCTACAATGGGCCATGTGAATGGGTTCAGGGAGGAGAGATAAAGCTCAAACCGGCCATAAAGTAGCTAGGGACTCACCGAGCATGGAGATCTCCAATGGATTGAGCAGCGTTGGAGCTGGAGAAGACGGCGTGGACCCAGAGCTACAACGCACTAGAAGGTAAAATGATTTAGGGGTTTGAGAGAGTGGACAAGGTGGTGCAAGGTAACACACATGTCGTGAGGTTTACTCACCAGAATAGGCGTGGGTGTTGGCGGAGCGTGCACGTCGGAGCTCGGGACGACGATGCGTTCTAGCTGAACCAGTGGAAGGAACTCACCGGCTGAGGATTTTGGAACAAGCAGGAGGTCTTCAGATGGCGAGACAGGGATGAAAAGCTCGACGGGAAGTCACGGCCGTTCTCGGTTTCTCGCGAGTATCTCGCGTGGTGATGACACTCGGGTGGAGCAAAACAGTGGGCAGAGCAGTGTGACCAGGCGACTCCGGCAGTCTCTCGTGGGCACCTAAGGGTGATGGCGGCTTGGCTTTTGTAGGTGGCACTGTAGCGCTGTAGGGGGGACTTGGTGCTTGCGAGCGCAAGCGCGAGGTGGAAGAAGAGGTCTGGTGCACAGGCCCGGTGTGTCAGTGATAGGGGGAAGGCTGTAACATCCCAAAAATTGGGATTGTTTTCAGATAGGTTAAAATGTGAACTTTTTAAAACTTTTGATACATCTTATTATCATGTTATTTATCTGGATTTTCATTCGAGGTTTAATTGGTTTTTAAAACTAAAGCATCAAATTAGCAAATCCAAACCAATGGATAGTTAAAAACAAAAGGTGATAATTAAAAATCCAAACATAACATATTTGTACTGTTAATAAAATCGGGATTAATTAAAACATGTATACGACCTTCCTCAAATCAAATAATGAAATTCATACAAACAAACACTTAAACGAAATCTAGATAAAATGGAATAAAAATAGGTGAGAGGATCATGCTGAGCATAAATACTCGGGAAAAATTTATTAAACAATTTTATTTTTAAAATTCTCTCCAGGAATAACAAATGCAAATACATAAGAATGGATACCTCTAACATTTTTAGAGAAAACAACAGGCTGGATAAATTCCTGAAAATTTTAGCTAAGCAACTGCATAATGTCAGAAGCCTCTCCAAATTTTTTCATGATTTTTGAAATCGTGATCTATATTTCAAAATCTCCTAAATGCTCTCGGCCTTTTTCCAAAAATCCAGAAATCCCTTTTTCATTCTCTTCCACTGAGCAGCCGGGCCCACGTGCAGGGGTTCTCCTCCACGCAGCCCTGCCCTGCCCGACATGCACGCTGCCACGCCATTCCCACGCCCATGCCGCCTCCACCTCCGGCACTCCGCCCGTTCACCTATATAGGCCAAAGACGCAGCCCTCCCCTGGCCTTTCCTTCCCCTCCTCACCATCTTCACTGAGCTCAACCGAGAAGAAAAGCTGAAGGGAGCTCAAGCTTCGACATTGGCCGCACGGCCGCCAACGCCGCCCTCGACGTTCCGACCACCTTGGTGAGCTCCGCCGCCAGTCGTCCGCGTCACGGGGCGCACTGCACCACTAAGAGCCGAAACCCTTGACCAATTTGGAGGTTGCGCCACCGGGAAGCCGCGCACCCGGCTTCTTCCTTGGCTCCGAACGAATCCGCCTCCACCGCCGCCGCGTCTCCTCCAGCGAGCCTCAGCTCGATTCTTCTCTCCGTAAGCATCCTATAGTCACCCTTTATCTCCCCATAGCACGTACTTGCTCTCTCGTTCAATCCAGGACCGCCGCCACATTGAACCGGCCGCGCCACACCGAGTCACCGCCGCCGGAGCACCTCGGAGCTTCCCCGTCCTCGGCTACTACTCCGGTGAGATCCTTAGATCCCCCTTATGCTCATGCTTCCGCTAGTTTCTCCCCTGACCCTCTCTGTCATGCCACCCTCCTTTCACCCCTACGGCCGGCCGCCGCGTGACCTTGCCGCGCCGCCATAGGGTCGCCCAAGCCTCAACTCCACCACCCTCATGGTCGCCTCCACTCCTCGATCCCATTTTAGCCATCACCATAGACTCTACGCCACTTCCACCACCGGCGACTTGTGCCGCCTGAGCCGGCCGAGCCTCCCCTGTAGCTGCCCTTTCCCCCTCCGGTTAGATTATTAGTACTTTAGCTAAGTATTGTGATTAGTTAATTAATCACTCAAATGTTTTAACAAATTTGAAGTGTAAGTTTTAAAAGAAATTTGGATATAAGCACTTCATTTCAGAAATGTTTAGAGTTGTCTGTTGATTGATCAGAGAAGGTGAAAACTGGAATTGTCAGGAGAACCTACTTGCAGAGCCACCAGTCAAATGCTAACAAATATTTTGAATGTTAATTAGTCCACTCAAATGATTTAACAAATTGGAAGCTTAAGATTTGCAGGAAGTTTAACAAGTATCACTTCAGTTCAGAGAAGATGAGCTAAGGACGTTTGGAATTGACAGTAAGCCTGCCCTTAGGTGTTCAAGACCAAATATTAGTAACTAGGTTTGACCACCACAGGAGGATCCATATTTGCAAATCACCTGATAGTAGCACTTCATTTATTACATAGTTTGTGTTGTCTGTTGTAACTTATTTGAACAGAGAAGGAAAAACTGAAAATGCTGAGAGATGACAATAAGCTGATGCTAGTACTTAGGAAGGTTATTAATCCCCTTAGCCAATCTGAAAGAAGTTCAATTAATATGAAGATCAATTAAACAATACTTCAAATGACAGAATCCATCTCAATATTCGGAGTACCTGAACATGAACAGTAAGGAAGGCTAGATGTAATTGCTTGTAGGCCTTATGGCTAATGCTGGATCAGTCAAATGGAGTTAACAAATGGATAGTTGAATTAAGTGAGAAGTATAGTTAACAAATACTCATTCTCATAATAATGCCTCAATTTGAAATACATGAACAGAGAAGATGTTTTGATCTGAAATTTAACAGTAGGCTAGTGACCTTGGTTAATACAAGTAATTAGCAATCTTATTAATTCACTTAACTATTGGAGATTTAACTAACAGCAACCAAAATAAGCTGAAATTAATTAGTGATAGGTTTGTCCAAAAACCAACAGTGAACAAACCAATGGTTAATTTGGTGAACTAATAAATCAGAGGATGCTTTGACTAACCAAAGAATTAAGTTGAGCAGAAAGGAAAAACCTGTAGAGAATTTCAATTGATAGTAAGCTCATAATATTGCTAGTACAAGTGGTTAGTTCAAAAGATAGGTGATAAGTGCACTAAGTAGTTAACCTGGGAATGGATACTAGTTTAGAATTGCATGTTTAATTAGAGGGTGATTTAAGATAATTGGTAGAAACAATTAGGAGCTCAGTCAAAAGGACAGTGAACATGATTAACAACTAATGGGACCTTCATATTTGCGAATCACAGGTTAATAGTTGTAACGTCCCAAAATTTGGCTTTTCAAAAATCTTTTGAGTAGTTTAGGTCCCTGAAAAATTTCACCAATTTTATTTGAATTAATAAAGCTTAATTGGAATTTTCCTAAATTAAAAATATTTAATTTGACTAATATAAACATTAATTAAATAAAAATTTGTGTTATTTGGCTTCCTTGTCCTTCAAGGAATTTTTGGGTATTTTCTGAGATTTTTCTGGATTTGTTTGCTATTTTATTTGGTCTCATTGATTTTTGGGATTTCTTTTAATTCCAAAATCAGGTTTTCTCTCTCCTGCCCACGTGCTACAGTAATCGCGAAACACTGTTCATCTTCAATCTCAGAACCGAACGCGAGTCCAGTACGTGCCCGTTTTGAACTCAAAATTTCTAATTTCCATATCTTCCTCTACGGTGCATATAAAGTGAGCCGTTTGCGCCCACGCGTCCGTATTGATCTCCTCTTCCAATCCCCTGAATTGGTTTCCTCCAAACCGATCTATTTTCGCCGCAATCTCCAGAAAACCGAGCTCCAACCAAAGTTCTTCTCCGGCGAACTACGGCTTCATCCGACGTCCCCCGGTCGAACCGTCTGCGGCGTTGGCTTCGCATCGTCGCGTTCTACGTCATGGTTCCTTCCTCTTCGCCCGAAGATCACCGGAGCACCGTCGGCCATGTCAAGCCCTAAAGCCGAAACGTGTTCATCGCGTTCCTCGCTTCCTCGGTGAGTTTCTCCAAAATCAGACCGCGTCATCTTGTGCCCCTCGTCAATACCTATCTTTCCCCTCTTGTAGCTTCAAGTTTCATCCACCGTGCGCCGAGAATTTGACGTTCTCTCGCCTCTTGTTCGTCGTCCTTCTCCGGTCAATTACTCCGCAACCGTTGATCCCCTGCCTTCAACTCCACCACCGTTGAGTTCGCGTCGCCGCGTTCTACGCCGTGCTCACCTCCCTTTTCGCAGAGCATCGCCGGAAGTGTTACGCGCCCGTGAGGCCGCCGTCGTCGGCGTTCTTCGCGTCGCTGCCGTCGCATGGAGCAAAATCTTGATGTCCGGACCGCGTCATCATCTCCGGCTCGTCGTTTCCTTTCCGTTTTGCCCCTTCGCCACCGTTGGTTCGCCTCCGTTCGTCGTCACCACCTTGAGCAAGAATCAGCCTAATCTCTGTTTACTATTCATGCTGTTGTCCAGTACGTGAGTGCCCAGTTCTGTTCCTTCTCTGGTTTCCTTTCTTGTTTTCTTTCACATCTATGATATGTGGTCAGGCTTGGTTAATCCCTTGTGTTAATCCCCGTTGTTAATTCTTTTCTCTAATCCTTGCTTTCCATCTCAGCGCCAAAATTCATGCCACTATGCCAGGAGGAGCCGCACCTTCTCTGTTCATGTCTGTTGATGCTTCCATGTGTCTAGTACATGTATTCTCAGTTGATCCATTATCTATGTTAATTCTTCGTCTATGTTGATTTGGCCCACTTGGCATTCAATCAATCCAAACCAAATATCTATTTATCACTTACATGTAGACCCTACATGTCATCCTCCTAATTAAACACTTTAATTATTTATCTTTCTTACATGCGGGTCCCGTATGTCAGTCAAATCTTGGTCAAACCCTATTGATGAGCTTAGTCCACCGTGGACTAGCATATCTCTGTGGACTCGGTCTATAGACCAGTGGCCCACATGTCAACCCCTAATTCTATTTTCGGGAATTAATTTAATTCTTGAAAATCCTTTTATCTTATTGGTCCCACTTGTCACTCTCTCTACCTTATTTCTGGAATTATTTTAATTCTAGAAATCCATAAATACCAGTCAGTCCCACCTATCATACACTTATTCTTTTTCTAATATTTTCGGAATAGAATATTCTGATAATATTCCGTAAAGCTTTTTCATCATTTCATGTGAATTCCAATCTTCCAAAAGCCATATCTTCTTCATCCGAATTCCGATTGAACCCATTCAAGTTTCTAAATTCATCTAAATTCAATATCTACCTTCCAGTACCATCCAATTTCAATTTGGAGTTTATTTGATTTGTCTTTTGAATTTAGTTTGTTTTGCGCTTTCTTTCTCGTTAGGCAGAAGTCCGGAATCGTCCAAGGAGTCAAGATCAAGCAAGTAGAGGATTGAAGATAAAATGAGAACATCATTGCTATAGCAAGGCAAGTTATACCTTTGATCATATTGAACCCATTTGCAAAATTACTTTGATTTAAATTATTGCATTTACTTTAAGTAATTATTTAAATGCTTTTGGTTTAGCTATTAATCCAATTTGTTATATCCACTTTGTCTATTGTATGTCATAATCTTTTGTCACCCTAGATTGGTTCATATTTAGTTGGTGCTATGGTATTACCAACGGGTTGGTTAGTACGAGTAGATTGCTTAGCCATGCAACGAGTCATCATCATCACCGAGTTGCAATTATAAATTTGACTAAGTGACTATGGAACTTTGTGTAAAACTGTGCTATGTGTTATTACTTCGTGATGGCATGTGTGCACTAAAACCAATTGGGTGGTAAAGGATTTGGACCGAGGCAAGTGGTGGAGACTCGTGTGACATGGTGGACTATGTGATGGGAATGATAATCTTTGTGACTTAGTTAGAAAATGGAAGTCTTGCCTTGGTCAATTAAGGACTTAACTTTGTGCGCCATTGAACGAGCCTCATCAGACGACCACATGCCCGGTATGGGACGGGCCTAACTTAGTAAGTTATGGATTCTCGGCATTGATGTTCGGTGGTAGGTTAGGCTTTGTGATAGGGTGGAGGTGTGACTACTTGGTGGTTGCATCGCGGGAGGATTCGTCGTCCTCGTCCAACGGTGTGTGTTATGCATGGGCTTTGTGATATGTATAACGGTTTGTAAGCACACTGGGAATGTCAATGTTTGAGATGAAGTTTCAACCGCTTTGTTATGATCGGTCGCCACAATCGGTTATATCGTGTGGGTAAAGTGTACAACCTCTGCAGAGTGTTAAACAATCTATTCGAATAGCCGCGTCTCGGTCATGGACATGCTCGGTGATTTCACACGAGGTAGATTTTCGTAAAACTATTGGGAAGGGACAATTGTGTGATTTAATTCATATGGTCGTGTGAAAGGATTTGTTTAGGCTATGTGTCTTTGTGAAAACAATCATTAAATTATTATTGTCTATTTGTTTTGAATTATACTTTCAATCTATTACTTGTATTCAATTGCAAATATTGCATTTCGCAAATAACCACGAAGCCATTTCCTTTGGAATAAGCTCCGCATCTATACATTGCATTCGTGGTATGACTTGCAGTACGGTTGTGTACTCACGCTTGTTGTAAAACTTGCGCCCAAACCTACAGAGTGGAGGAATCGCTACCAACAAGGTCTACTTCAAGAATCGAGAAGAACTAGGTCGCGCACCCCACCCATTGCCTGTGGGCATATGGATGGGCTTCACCGGTTATTCCGCTTCGTTCATGCGCACTTCATTGAGCTATTCGCCTCGAGGCATTAATTGTAAGCTTTGACCTTAAGGTCTTTACTCTGATATTTATTGTTATTTGCCTATTTATTAGTCATCTTTGTATATGGAAATGATATTTCATCGATGTTGCCACTGTGTGCACTAGCGTGATCCTGGACTAGTGCAGTATACACAGAGGGTCCAGAATTGTAATTTTTGGTCCCGACAATAGTTAAGTCCAAGAAGTAAAGGATGATTAACAGTACTTAGTAGCCATTTTACCACCAAATGAACAGAAAAGCAGACCAAAAATTTGAGTTACAAGATCTTAGTAGCAGTAGACCTCCAATTAACATTTGTTAAACATAAAAGGATGGCTAGTAAATAAATCCATCAAGAGAATACTTCACTTAGACATATTCTTAATAAAACTTATGAATAGAAAAGGTGAGTGGATTAGGACTGAACTAATGCCATTTTCATTATTTGAGTCTGTGACTTTTGATCAGCCAATAGTATCAAGTCTAAAAGAGTAAGTTGAAGTTAAAAGCCAGTACTGAAGGATGATTCTTCAGAATGAACAGTAGGCCATTATATGGATAAAAGAGTTGGTTAGTGAGTTAAATAATCTAAAGAACATTCTAATTAAGCAAATGCTTAACAAAAATGGATGTACAGTAAGAAAGACTTGAATGGGGCTGTATGATAGAGCGAAGGCAAACACCAAAATAAGTGATTAGAAAATATAAGAAATTACTTGCAATCACTCTAAAAGAATGAAACTAATTGGGAATCAATATTTAAACAGTAGACCCTAGAACATAATTATACTAATATAAACAGATTATAAGAAGGATAATCAAAATGGATGGAATGATTTGATATCCACTTTTATCAGTATACTCTTAGGATAACTTCATAAGATCATGCTCCAAGTTGAAAATCAAGTAAAAGTTGCTAATAACACTAATATCTAGGATAAAACTGAAGTCTGAAGATCAACTAAAAATAGTGTTAACTATAAAATCTTATACCTTTATTAAACTGTGGCCATAAACGGTTAAGGTGCTCTCAATGGGTTCAACAACAAGTCGAAGCAAATCCAAAACATTAATAACTTTTACATACGAACTCAGAATCAAATGAATCTTTTTTCTAAATTCTTATAAAATCAGTCTCCATCAGAATATGCAAAAATATTTGGATTTGATTGCTGTTGGATTTATTTCTCCATTTGTGTTTTGTTTCTGGTTCTTTCGAATAGACGCCGGAATTCGCGAGCAACATTAACGGCGATCAAGCGATCTCGATCTCACTCTCTGAACAATATAAACAAGACAAGCACCCTCTTTGATCATATTGATCCCAGTATTTTATTTACTGTACTTTGTTGTGCAAATCTATTTACTGCATGCGTGTATGTTTGATATCATGCATGCGTGTATGTTTGATATCAAATTGCTATATTCGGGAAGCCGGTAGTAGTTAATCCTAATTGATGCATGAATTCCCTTGCATGCGTGTATGTTTGATATCATGCATGCGTGTATGTTTGATATCAAATTGCTATATTCGGGAAGCCGGTAGTAGTTAATCCTAATTGATGCATGAATTCCCTTGATATGTTGATATCCTTACTATTGTAGATATTAGGATATGGGTTAGACAATATATAATGTCAGCTTGGGAATTTGAGTGCCGAGTTATTGCACAAATACTTACTAGAATGATAGTTTTTCCTGAAAGAGATGTATAAAGGACAATATGATAAATGTGAATTTGGGAGATTTGTGACAATGTCCAGAGGAGTGTGCCTCTTTTATTTTGTATAAAAATAAAATGCAAAACCTAGTTTTGGACGCGGACGAGTTATATTATATTCTAAAAATGGTGAGAAAGGAATCTCACTCGTAGATAGGAGAGATTCTTGCCTGCGTCAATTAAGAACCGAATGCCGGTATATCCGACCTAAGCGTAAGTGTACAACCACATATGTTGCAATGATCGGTCTTAGCTAATTAAGTCATTGAAAAACTAACCATGCACGTAGGTAGGCCGTAGAGTGCGGACAAGGCCAAGGGACCGGTATATCCGAAGGGGCTCCCTCACCGAGGTGTTGGGAACAAAGTTTGCCGACACAACTATGAAGCCTCACTCGACGGGTGTACCTAGGTTCAGTGAAAAACGTAGCAATGAGACGGGTATACTCGGGCGTAGTGAGGATCAAACTTTGTTGGGCTAGTGCAATGATAGGATTAGATGATGTAAAGGCTTCGACACGTACTCTAGGCTGCTTACCTAAGGTAGTGAGTGGTGGTATCGCCGAGTGCCAAATAAACTAGAGAAGTCGTGTTATGTGGGTAAAGTTGTACACCTCTGCAAAGTGTAAATCTATTATAATAGCCGTGCTCGCAGTGATGAGTGTGCTAAGTGTAGTATTGCCATGTATAGACTTGATTTTTCACAAAAACTGTTTTATCGGAAAGCATGGGAAATGGTTTGTGATTTATTTGAGAATAACTGTTATGTTATGACTGAACGTGAAATATTGCTCGCAACCAAGAAAGATTGTGAGCTATAGTTGTTATTATTGTTGGATCATTCAACTACTTATTTACTGTCATGTACTTATTTAACTGCTCATTTCAAATTCTGTTGCAAAGTACTACTTATGAATATTGCAAATAAAATTTGCTTATTGCAAAAGAACTTGTAGAGTAGAGCCTCCTCTTTGATAACCTTGCATCTATATAAACTTTGTGATACACTACAAGTCTTACTGAGTATACAAGTACTCGATCTTGCTTATGTTGTTGTTTAGAGTTTGAAGATGATTCGACGTCAGACGATGTTTTCTTCACACCCAAAACGGTTCGGTGATGGAACTATCTAGGATTTTTTTCTTGTCGGTTGCTTTTGGGTATGGATGAGCACACCATTGGAATTTGTTTACTTTCACCACTTTTATTTTTTCGCTGCTATTTCTATTACTCTATTACTTCCGGTACTTATGTCTCATTTAGTCGGTCGGCCTTTGTAATGTAAATATTGTAATCGCTTAAGTCAAGTACCATTTTGTTTTACCTTGTATATGTGAATATATGGTTGTGAATGTGTGTGCTAGCTATTGATCCAGAACTAGCACAGAATGCACATAAGGTCTTCGGGTATTCCACATCCAGGGGTCCGACAAAGGCGGGAGAGAGGCGGGCTGGTGTGGGCGATAGGAAGTGGGCCAATGCAGGCTTTCGGCCCATTTAAATTAGGTTTTGAAATTTCCGAAAAGGGTTGATTGTTTGAGGAATTCTAAATATGGCAAACAAGCTCCAAAAATTATGAAAAGTTTTATGGAGGCAAAAATGATGAAAAGTTTTATGGAGGCTCTGACACAGTGTTGTTGTTTATGTAATTTATTTCATAATTTTATATCCCTTTAATGTTTCTTGAAAATTATTTTAAGGTCACTATTTGCATGCAATTGCAACAATTGATTTAGGACAAAAAAAAAATCAGAAACATGCTCAAAACAATTCAACAATTATTCTCGGTACAATAAACTTGAGTTTGAATTTTTAAATTTTTGGGATTGTTACTAAAAGAATTAACTTATGTGAAGGGGCGGGTTAAAATGTGATATTCTATGCATCCTTTTCAGAGAGTCTACATGGCGCCAACTTCATGTGTCGTGTTGGCCAGCGCACATGAACACATGAATAAGATATGACACCCTGTGAAAAATAGCATTCCCTCTGTTACTAACAAAGTGAATAATAGGAGTACGTGGAACAAAATGAAAATCCATTTGAAATCGTTTCTTTCGAGAAATCTGGTAGCTAAACAATTTGTGCATATACTAGGCAGCTATACGGAGAAAACACCCTGATCCTCTACGGATAATCGTAACACGCCATTTTGCATGCCCTAGGACGAAACCGAAACAATTGAGCTCGTGTAATTTACTCCCTCCAACTGTAAGCCATCTTAGCTTTACTAGCCATAGATTTACCCTAAAAAATATGTTGGGAAGGAGAGAAATTTGGAGAGATGTCGCAATTAATTTGTTATCGATGAGAATTTCAGCAATCATTCGATTAATAAAGATATAACGGGAAGAAATAGGATAAATATCCCTCCAAGTTATCTGTATTTGGAGAAAAGCTTATAGAGCCAATACGACTTATATTTGATGTCGAGGGAAGTAATACAGAAGAATTTCTCGTCATCTTTCCTTTTTTTGTCTTTTAAGAGTGAACTGTTGGCCATCTTTGCAGTGCAGTATAACTAGCCTCATGTTCATCTCACCGCCGACAATTATGCCAAGCTAGTAATTTATCCTGCAACAATCGTTTTCAATGTAGAAAAGCATAGGTACATGATCAACATTTGTATGACTCACATGCAATGGAAATGGAAGCCTCACGTCCCCTCACGATCTGCTTTTTTCAGCACAGCAAATTACAGATCCAGCACGGAGAAAAGGCTAAAGGTGACAAGTAGGTCAAGGCATGAAGGAAGTGTTAGATCGGATATTGACCGTATGTCTAGATCTAACTAGGTTTACTCCAGAGTTATAGATCCAAACGGGTTGAACATAACTAAGTTCACGGACTGCCGCATGCAAGGTATATAGCAACAATTTTATAAGTGGTATTGAGCTTTCTCTCTCCCAAAAGACTAGTCTAATAGGCAAGATCTCCCTCACATTTATAAATTATATTTTTTTCTTTTCTACAATCGATATGGGACTATTCTCAACAGGAAGGAGGGAGATTGAGCTTAGGACATGATCGAGTGGAAGATGACAGGGTGCATGCAGATTGCAGGGAAGGAAGGAGCCTTTGATATGCCATTGCAGCTGAAGGATAACAAGGAAAAGTTGGACAAAGAAGGAAGAGAAGTTTCACAAGAGCCAGTACGTAGCTAAGCTCTAGTGACGACTTACCCGTATGGAAAGCCACGTTCATGGCCATATCAACAAGACAACAACTTCCCTCGCGGCAGCAATGACAGCAACAAAAGCTTTCCCGACTGAAGTACAAAGTATGTTCTCAACAAATAGATGTCGTTTTACGGTGTGTACAATCAAGCTACCATTAATAAGATACACAAAAGTACATTAAAAGTGGTTCCATTAAGTTTTGATTTTAAAATTCTTTTTCTAAAATATTAATTAGAAAAAGTATTAGTCAAAATATAATGTGACGCTATAGTCCAACATTGAGTCTAGAATGCCACTACTATCCAACATATCTCCGAACTAAAATCACTACTAATAAATTTCAGCAGCAGTGCTAGAACGTCGAATTTGGTGGGGTAGTTTGAAAGTTAGGGTTCTGGGAAATTTACGGTTCCTTGATCGGTTAATGATGGCAGTTGTTGTCTTGTGTTGCATACGAAGGCCAGTACATGTTCGAATTAAATTATGATGATAACTAGAAAGATGTAGATAATTTTTAAAAGTGGTACGGTTTGCTATTATAGTTATGGAACTATGATGCTTATTGTCCAGTATTGCAACAGAATAACCTTTGGATTAATCCTTTTACATGAAGCGATGATAAAAGTGTAAGCGAGATGCTATACATACGTTGGCTCGCCCCATGGTGTGCTAGGCTATGAGCGGATTTTAGACAAGGGTGTTACAAATATCTCCGAAACACAAGTAAAAGAAAAAGGGAAAAGTCTACTTTTCAACCTTGAACTTTTCAAAAAGTCCAAAAATCAACCTCTAACTCCAAAACCGGATATCCTAAACACTTAACTATCAAAACCGTTCATTTTACCACCTCAACCCAAACTATGATGGTTTTCACTGACGTGGGGCCCACATGCAGTCTTACTTTTCTTTTCTTCCTCTTTTTCTCTCTCTCTCTCTCTCCGTGCCTCCACAGCGACCGCCTTTTCCCTCCTTCAATTGCAAGCAAACCGACCGAGAGCCTTCACTCGCACAAACCGCCGCCCGCTGCCCTCTCCACCGATGAGTATCTCTACAATTCCCCTCGCTCAGAGCACCTCCTTTCCCTCCCCGTTCATCCCCCACCACCCCCTCTGGCTTTCCACCTCCCCAGTGCCGCCGCCGCGATGAATCGGCCACGCCGCCACCCGCTTCCGCCGCTAGCTCGTCTTTGGCCTCCTCAGCATTCACTAACGACATGGGTGAGTCCCTCTCACCTCACTCTTGCTCATGCTCCCCTAACCCCTACCCTCTCCCTCTTCGGCGCCGATGCTCCTTCTCCCCTCCACCGACTCTGCTGACCACGCCTTGGCCGTGGACATGGCCACCCTCGTGCATCGCCTCGACGTCGCTCAGCAGCTGCCGCATGACTCGGCGCACATTGGACTCGGAACGCCGGCGTGGCGCGCCATGTGCTCGCCGTGGCGTGGCGAGAAGGTAGGCCCGGCGACGATGGAGGCGCGCGACCAAGCTGCCGGGGTAGGAGTCGCGCGATCGCGCGTTGGCGTGAGGTAGGCGGTGAGGCGAGCGGCGGAGGTAGCGGAAGCGCGCGAGGAGGTCCGCCACGAGCTCGTCGGACGCGGGGATCGACGCGGCGGCTACGGAGGGGAGCACGCTGAAGAGGGAGGGGGTGAGGCCGCGATGCGAGGGTGGGGGGAGGCAGCACTGGCCGCTGAGGAGGGAGGGGACGAGGCGGCGGCGCTAGGGTGGGGGAAGGTGGCGCTGAAGAGGGAAGGGACGAGGCCAGAGGGGAGGCGGTGGTGAGCCGGTAAGGGTGGGGGCTTGGGCCGCTGGGGCATCTCGCCTCGTCGTGGGGAAGAGTGAAGAGAGAGATGAGTGAGAATGAGAGGAAGAAGAAAGGAACGAGAGGATGACATGTGGACCCATCTTCGAAAAGAATCTTACGTGTTAAACCACTGACACATCAGCGTCGCGTCACCCAAAATCGCCTCTGTTTGGATTGAGAGGTACAATGAACGGTTTTGATAGTTGGGGCGTAGGATGTCCTGTTTGTAGTTTAGGTTGAAACTGCACTTTTCGAATAGTTTAAGGTTGTAAAGTAGACTTTATTCAAAGAAAAATGAAGTTAGTTTGTGATTATGTTAAGAGCATGTACAATGCAGTGCATATCGATTTTAGCAAAGAAAAACTCATTTTTTGCCACGTAAGACAAATAAGATGCTTATTTTGTAGTATCGATGTTTGATTAGACACGATTGCTTAAGAGGTGCTTATATATATAATTATATATAATTAATAGCTAATACAATCATCTAAGCATCTACAAAAGAGATGCTTATATTGGAGGAAATGACTTTTATATAGGTACTTGATGACGTGGCTACATTCTCTTTCTTTAAACACTCGTATATAAGTATTTCGTATTGTACATGTCCTAAGAGGAGTTCGAAGCTTAATTCCCTCTTCTACTTTTTTTTAGAACCAGAGGGGAAACCCGTTACATTTTTTTATTAAATGAAACCAAAACATAGTTTGTTTGTTTTTTCGTTTTTTGTTTTTTTGGGTCCAGCGCCATGAAAGTGCCGGTTACGAAGATCAGGCATTCTGACACGGGCACAGCCGTCGGCAGTTCTCCAACATTTGTGCCCTTCGCCATAAAACCTGCATTTTTAGTCCATTTGATTTTCTGAAATGTAGATAATTTCTTAGTTTCCAGATAGCCCAAAATACATGAGGACAAAAGGAATTGCGGCGCTAGGGTGGGAAGGTGGCGCCAAGAGGAAGGGACGAGGCCGAGGGGGCGGTGGTGAGCCGGTAAGGGTGGGGGCTTGGGCCGCTGGGGCATCTCGCCTCGTCGTGGGGAAGAGTGAAGAGAGAGATGAGTGAGAATGAGAGGAAGAAGAAAGGAACGAGAGGATGACATGTGGACCCATCTTCGAAAAGAATCTTACGTGTTAAACCACTGACACATCAGCGTCGCGTCACCCAAAATCGCCTCTGTTTGGATTGAGAGGGGTACAATGAACGGTTTTGATAGTTGGGGGGCGTAGGATGTCCTGTTTTGTAGTTTAGGGTTGAAATCCAGACTTTTCGAATAGTTTAAGGTTGTAAAGTAGACTTTATTCAAAGAAAAATGAAGTTAGTTTGTGATTATGTTAAGAGCATGTACAATGCAGGTGCATATCGATTTGCTTAGCAAAGAAAAACTCATTTTTTTTGCCACGTAAGACAAATAAGATGCTTATTTTGTAGTATCGATGTTTGATTAGACACCGGTGCTTAAGAGGTGCTTATATATATAATTATATATAATTAATAGCTAATACAATCATCTAAGCATCTACAAAAGAGATGCTTATATTGGAGGAAATGACTTTTATATAGGTACTTGATGACGTGGCTACATTCTCTTTCTTTAAACACTCGTATATAAGTATTTCGTATTGTACATGTCCTAAGAGGAGTTCGAAGCTTAATTCCCTCTTCTACTTTTTTTTAGAACCAGAGGGGAAACCCGTTACATTTTTTTATTAAATGAAACCAAAACATAGTTTGTTTGTTTTTTCGTTTTTTGTTTTTTTGGGTCCAGCGCCATGAAAGTGCCGGTTACGAAGATCAGGCATTCTGACACGGGCACAGCCGTCGGCAGTTCTCCAACATTTGTGCCCTTCGCCATAAAACCTGCATTTTTAGTCCATTTGATTTTCTGAAAATGTAGATAATTTCTTAGTTTCCAGATAGCCCAAAATACATGAGGACAAAAGGAATTATGAATTTTGTGCCTAGAATCACTAATCCACTACTCAGCTTCCCTCGCTATGAAATTAAAAATGATGTTAACTTTTGAAAGGGAAAACGTATTTATTTCGTGATATATATAGAACAGCATCCAAGGGGAAATGTGAATAAATTAATGAACGTGCTGAAATCGGTGACAATATAACTCATGGATCATGGATGAACTCGGTTTAGCAAAATCTTGCCTATTGGGCCCAAATGACATCTTGTGCTACTGGGCTGGAAGCTGGGCTGAGTGTACACGACGGCGCGTATCTTTTCCTTTGGTAAATGATTTTGTTTCGTTTAATACCATGTCGACTATCAGACTATGACAGTTTTAACTCACATGCTAATAGGTCCAGTAGATTCTAACTTCTGTAAGCGATGGGTATTAAAAGAAGAAGAAAAGAAGCCAAGCGGGTTCTATGGCATGTACAATGTACAATAGTATAGACAACTATTGTCTATAGTAATTTTCTATATCATCTATAGACAACGCTAAAAACAACTTCTACAATAGACTATCTTTGTATGTATCTTTATAGACCGCTACTTCATATAACAGATCGACTACTGCATGAGAGATAACTCATATATGATAAGACTTACAAACAGCTGATATCACACTATTATACATGCACTTAGCTGACCATGCAAGTATTGCACCGAGTTTACATTCCGTGCCATCAGAGGTTAATGGGGCTCGAAACATCAGGAACTCGATCTGATAGTTCGGAAAACCAATCCAAATTAAAACTTATGTATTCTAATTTTAAATTGTTCCACCTTACAAATTATGACATCCGTTCTTTTTTAGATATCGTTTTAGAATACGTGTAGTCAATCGTTTAAAACTTTGACCCTTAATAAGGACAAACGTGATTGGATTTGTCATATGGAAATGATATCACGGATTGGCCATCAAAAATACTTTCATATCATTATATTTTAATAATTTTTACTAACATATAACTAGTAAAAATAATAGTCAAATACTTTGATATCCAAAACAACGAGTAAGAAATAACGGAGATAGTATCTGTCTAGTGCTTTTTTGCTCTCTACATCCGTATGCGGTATGCATAGGCTTTGTTACTTGAGGGGAAAAAGAGTAAAGCAGCATAAATGCTCGATTCGGCTTGATAAGTGCGCGCGTATTACAAGCGTGATAAGCACTTATGTTCGTCCAAATTGCGAGAATAAGCAAACTCATCTTGCGGCCTAACTTGAGTGCATGCATGTATGTATATTCTCTACTGATCAAATGCCCACTGACGAAAAAGAAAACAGAATGCACAACCAAAGAGGCCAAACATGCAGTGCAGTGCAGTTCAGGCTTCCAATTGTAATATTCAAGTGGTGGCGGCAGGGGCATTTGCAGCTTGCAGCAACACAATTTGTTTGCAATTATTTCAGAATGCAGCAGATTCTGAAGCTCCCAGCTGCACAGATCCACTTGCTGGCCGACCACATGTTACATTCCGATCAGGTGTCTGATCAGGCGTCACAGCAAGAACAGCAATGGAAATGGATGGATTGACATGATGCCGTGGCCGGAAATTTGTCTCCCTTTCTGTTCTAGAGTTCAGGTCGAGTAGGCTGGCAGAGGCCAAGTATGATCAAGCCCCTCGTGCGAAAAAAAAACTCTCAGGGGAGTCCCCCTCTCAAGGCCCTATCCTATCCTGGTTTCGCGCCATCTGGCATGAAACACAAATCTTAAAGCAATCCAAGTAAATAATCCATGTCCCTCTCCGCCTCCACCAGACCACACCTACTCTCTGTGACTGCCCAACCACAACGACGCACGAGGGGGGGCGGCTCCCTGGACCGGCGAGCTTGAAGAGGCGGCGGCGTCGACCGAGATCGGCATAGTCCGGCGAGCGTGCTGCGGCGGGGCGAGTGGACTGGGAAGCGTGGAGGCGACGGCGGCCGGCGAGCGCGCGGCGGCGGCGTGGCAGTCGACTAGGCGAGTGCTATGGCTCGGTATGGAGGAGTTGCGGTGGCGGGAAGGAGAGGAAGAAGATTTAGTTCGCTTCAAGATTCGTGCTTCAACAGGTGGCAAGATCTGAGATATAGGGCCTTGAGAGGGGGGGACTCGGTGTGCTATGTACATTATTCCCAGCTACCGCGGTCGACAAACGAGAGGTTCCAAATGGAAGTGGCAAGCATAGCAAATTCAGTCCTTGGCCCTTCTTTCTCATGAGTCATGACACTTTGTTCTGCCAGCCTAAGCAAAAAAAAAAAAAGGTTTTTCTGCTGCTTACGTTGGAAAGGTGTTAACATCAAACTGTTATATAAATAGAAACGTGAAATAATTTTTGGCTCATTTAGCCATTTTTTCAAACAAAAATAGTAAAACTAGCCCCTGTGCGAACGAAATAGCAAAAAATGACATCTCTACCACGCAAAACCACTGCGGAAGGCGACGTGTCATACGAAATCGCCGTGAAAAGCCATCTGCCGCAAACTGATACTGACAGCCGATATATGTCATCGTCTACCCAAGCGCGTGCCATTTTTTGCCAATTCCACGAGGAGAGAACTAGATTTGCTATTTCATCGCCAAAACAGACCAAAGAGCCAAAAACTCGAAAACGAAGTAGTGAAAAGTCTTTCGCCTTGTTTGGCAAATCAGATTAGTTAGATAAATTCTATCATTCAATGATTCTCGCTCACATTTCATCGGGTATGTTTTCAACACAATAATATATTTGTTTACATCTTAGATTAAGAAGAAGAAAAAAGCTAGTGAAACATACCAATATCTAAAAGCAGTTCAACCAAACGAGATTATCATAATGCAATACCAAATGGAGCCTAAGTAACCTGTTATACCGTACGAAGAAAGTTGTAAATCCTTTTTTTTTGTTTTGCAACTCGCACACTACTTATGTTTAAAATAAGCTTCAGTGTTTGAGCCACACACAAAAAAAAAAAAATCCATGTTCATTAGACGGTAGCTACATTTATTTTCTTATTTTTGTTGACCTTTTCGAGAAAATAATTCATTTTTGTATAAAATGTTCAGGAGTATACAATTACATATACACTCGAGGCATCAAATCAAATCATCCTAGGACAGTACATTTCTGATATGTAGCTGATTGTCTCCATTTACCCTCTACATTCTTGCCCTTTTCCTTTTTGACCTTTCAACGCCTCCATTACTGCCTTTAGAATAATAGGACCAGACCAAGTGACCAACCATCTATTAGTATGATTTTATGAACAGCACATGCTTTCCCCCCTTTCAAAACCTTTGTTACTGCCTTTAGGAACAAGAGCTAATACCAAGTATCAACTGGAAAAATGCACTTATCCAACTAGATCTAGGCTAAAGCAACTTAAAACATGTTGCACTGAAAGGATCCTCCATCTTCAAGATGTAAAGGTGGAAGTGTATTCTGTGATTCCTTTTCTGCACTCTCAACTGTTAGGCTGAAAACCCGGTGTTCTAAACAGACATGCCATTATTTTTCCTCGAGAACAACTGAGATATTAATTAATTGACTGTGCTGCGATCCCCGGATTACATAAGCTACACCGCATAAGACGTTGGAAGCTCGTTTCGCAGCAATTAGTTGTGAGAAAAGGCAGGACTAGAGGCAACATCTTTACTTCCACACCACCCTGAATTCTCATATTGAGATTACCAATGGTTGGGATGTGTAAGTTCTAACACAGTAGTACGTAAGTTGAAGCGTTCATAACAGAAGCACATTCGGAATTGTCACAAAGCTCTTCCTATGGGTTTCAGAAGCATTGCTAGCAGGAGCGCATTCGGAATTGTAACAAAGCTCTTTTTATGGGTTTTTACATCCGATTCATAGCTACAAAACTTAGGTGATGCTCATTAAAATATACCCCTCACTAAACAGTCTAAACCTCATCACTGTAGAAAACAAAAACTGCACAAAGAAATGCCCCATTCCCTTGGCATGCCAAAAAAAAAAATGCAGGAGAAAAAGGCCTATGAATCAAGGACCATCAAGACCCACCCATCCCCAACCCCAAGCTTTCTCTTTTACCAAGGAAACAGGACCAAAACAAAGCCAAAAGCATGGTAAAGTAAATTGCTGCTAAATAGTAGCCCCACTCTCTGCTATAAGTCCAGCCTTATAGCCACCCCAAAGATTCCCGTCCTCTCCTCTCCTGCCTCCCTCCCTCCCTCTCTCTCTCTCGATCTCGACCACTTCACCACCCAAATTCTTGTGGTGGTACTGGTGGCTAGTATTGGCATTGCCCTCTCATTTCTCTCTCTTCCTCGGTCACGCTACCACACCATTAGTACGGGGGAGTGAGTAACTGCACTGCTCTGCTCTGACATTGCACGCTTCTTGCTCGTGCTTGTAGCTGTAGCAACCACTCTACCACTGCATTGCATTGCATTGCATTTTCTCGAGAAGCATCGATGGGGTTGCCAAGATCTATCGCCCTTCTCGTGCTCTTCTCGATCTTGTGGAGAGGTAAGTAATCTGTGGTGAATTCATGCTTCTTTTTTTTGTTGTTGGAGTTGAGTTCTTGTGTGGTTAGTAATGGCGGGCGGGCGGGCGGGCGGGCGAGCTGAGGACTTTATGTTTCTTGGTGGTGTGTTGCAGAGGGGGAGGCGGCGACATTCACGTTCGTGAACCGGTGCGCGGACACGGTGTGGCCGGGCGTCCTGTCCAATGCCGGCAGCGCGCGGCTGGACACCACGGGGTTCGAGCTGCCGCCGGGCGCGGCGCGCGCGGTGCCGGCGCCGTCGGGCTGGTCCGGCCGCCTCTGGGCGCGCACCAGCTGCGTCCAGGACGGCGCCACGGGGCGGCTCGTCTGCGCCACCGGGGACTGCGGCTCTGGCACGGCCGAGTGCGCCGGCGCCGGCGCGGCCCCGCCGACGACGCTGGCCGAGTTCACGCTCGATGGCAGCGGCGGGCTCGACTTCTACGACGTCAGCCTCGTGGACGGATACAACCTGCCGGTGCTGGTGGAGCCGTCGTCCTCCTCCGGCGGCGGCGCGTCGTCGTCAGGGGCCGCCACGTGCGCGACCGCCGGTTGCGCGACGGACCTGAACGCGATGTGCCCGGCCGAGCTCCGCTTGGGCAGCGGCGCGGCGTGCCGGAGCGCGTGTGACGCGTTCGGCCGGCCCGAGTACTGCTGCAGCGGCGCGTACGCGAACCCGGCGACGTGCCGGCCGACGACCTACTCGCAGATGTTCAAGACGGCGTGCCCGCGCTCCTACAGCTATGCCTTCGACGACCCTACCTCCACCTTCACCTGCTCCGGCGGCCCCGACTACACCGTCACCTTCTGCCCCGGCGGTGCCTCCCCAAGGTATGCTTCTCAGCTCCATCGCCCAAACTGTCCATGCACATTGCAAGCAACTTCTTGGCTCTTGAGAGAGAGAGAGAGAGAGAGGGTTGTAGATTTGTCATTGTTGCAGTACCAATGTAGTCTGGATCTTTGGTTGGTTCTTGGTTTGTGAAGGGGGGTTGATCTGTTGCTCTTTTTACTGTTGTCTGCTAGCTACTGTACATAGCCTGCCATACCATGAGTCCATGACCATGAGAGGAGGCTCACTCACTGCTGCTTTCTCTCTCCTGTCCTTTAGCTCACTCTTGTCAGAGATTAGTGACTTTTTGTGTGAGAATTATATCACTTATGGCATTATACACTCCACTATAGCTAGTATTTTGTGTGCTTAAAAAGGAAAAGGCTTTGGAGGAGATAAGCAGATAAACGACATGCATGTTGCAAGATAAGCAGATAAACGACATGCAAGTTGCAAGATGATGAGATCTTGGCATGATCTTTATCTTCAGTTAATTAGCAGCAGATTGGATGTAAAGAAAAGTGCAAAGACAAGCTTTCTTTTGCAATGCTTTTTCCCCATTTGTTTACTGTTGGAGCCATTAATTAATTTTGGGAGCAGAGCTCGTGAGCTGACCATGTGCGCTTGCTTGTTCTGTCATGTCACCTGAGCAGCCAGAAGTCGACGACGATGCCCGGGACGATGCCGGCGGGGACGACGCCGACGCCGACGATGATGCCGGCGACGGCAGTGCCTGGTGCGACGCCGACGACGATGCCTGGAACGACCACGATTCCCGGGACGACGATGATGCCGGGGACGACGTTCACCGACGCCACCCCGGACAACATGCCGATGCCGATGGGCGGCGGCGGTGGGCAAGGCGAAGGCGTGATCCTCGGCGGTAGCAGCGATTCTTGGCTCGCCAACATGGCCACCGGCGACGTGTCGGCAGCCCCACTCGCGGCAGCATCTTTAAGCCGACTGGTCGCGGCGGCGCCATTCGCGATCCTCTTGCCCCATTTGCTGCTGCGATAGTGGCGGCCGCAATTGAGATTTATCCTCCCGCCGGTAAAATTGGTAAAGGGAAAGATTGATGGTTGGGGGGTTAGAATTAGAATTAGGATTTGGGGAATTACTCGCATTGTAACATTTTCATCACCATGGGTTTTGAGTGCTGTTGCTGTTGTAATCTAGTTTGCTAGAGGCTTTCTACATGTAGAGCCATTGTTGATCAACTCGAGGTTTCGTAGAGACTTTTCAGTCTAATTGTACTTTAGAGAGATCCTCGCCTTTGCTTATATATTTATTTATTGTTTGAAAATATTTTTAGAATTAAGCTAACGAGCAGAGTCAAAATAGAATCCAGTCTCATTTGAAATTAACTCATTTCAACGTTTAACATAGACTCAAAACACTATCTATACACTAGATATAATGTAGGAAAAAGTTCGATTTACTTTCTCGAACTATCAAAAAAGTCTGGTTTACCCTCTGAACTACAAAACCGGTTATTTAACTTTCTGAATTTGCGAAATTTGGTTAATTAACACCTTGTAGCGGTTTAGAGCGGTGGTTTTGCTGACGTGACCAAATTCGGCCAACTTAGCATATGACATGGCGTACCCAGCCTATTTTCTCCTCCCCCTCTCTCTGACTCGTGGGCCCCGCCTTTACTTCTTCCTCCCGTGACCAGTGTGAACACTCCATCTCTCTCTCTATTTCTCCACCGCTCCTTCCTTCTTTCTACCCCCAATCCCCCTTGGTTGGCTCCTCTAGTTCTCCATCTCTCTCTATTTCTCCAGTGGCTCCTCCATTGGCTCTCTCCTCCGCCGCGCCCAGGAGGTGGATCGCAGGGGAGTGGCGGAGCTACGGCGTGGAGGATGGCCCCATCGGTGAGCGTGTGGCACTGGTGGTCGCAGTAGAGCGTGGCGGCCACGAGGGGCCCGAGGCCGAGGCCAGGAGCGCACGCCATGGGCCGAGACCGAGACCCAGGCCAGTAGCTACGACTGCGGCTGCTGCTGCGGTTGGGCGACGAACCAGTGTTGTAGCAGCTGCATCGCCGCCGGCTACCTCGTCGGGTTCTTCTGGAGGCAGGAGCTGATGAAGCACTTGAACTTCGGCGTTGAGGTCGATGTTGATGCGCTCGGGGCTCATGTATGCGATGGTGCCAACGGAGGAGTTGCAGGGGTCCATGGCGTCGGTGGAGGTAGGCGATGACGGAGAGCACCTGGCGCGCTACGTCAGCGAGGAAGGCCTCGGAGGCGATGCAGCGGTCCTCGAGGGAGCCCCTGTCCATGTACTCGAGCAGGATCTAGAACTCGCTGGCCTGCTAGTACATACAGCGGCAGCTCCCGATGTCGCGGATGTGCTCCAGCTCCGACAACGGCAGCGGGCGGGCGACGCGGAGCCGACCGAGGTGGGCGGGGTGGGCGCGCCGAGCGACGACCCAGACCAGGACGTGGATGACGACGCGGAGGACGGCGGGAGCGGCAACGGCACGGCGAGGAACGTGAGGTTGCGCTGCCAATGGCAAGACTCAGACACGCCCACGGGAGGAAGAAGCAAAGCGGGGCCCATGAGTCAGAGAGAGGGGGAGGAGGAGAAAACAGGCTGGGTGCGCCACGTCATATGCTAAGTTGGCCGAATTTGGCCACGTCAGCAAAACCACCGCTCTAAACCGTTACGGGGTGTTAATTGACTGGATTTCGCAAATGCAGGGGGTTAAATAACCGATTTTGTAGTTCAGAGGATAAACTAAACTTTTCTGCTAGTTTGAGAGAGTAAACCGAACTTTTTCCTATAAAATATACCTGCCGCACGTAAGCACGTTCATGGACCAGGGAATTGTTTGTCAAATCATACGAGTGATCCTTTATTTCCTTGTTTAGGAAAGGAGAGAAACGGTTGCACCAAAAGTCGAGCCTTTTATTTGGGATCCGGATTATGTGGAAACAGTGTTTTGAGTGAACAATATTCTAAAGTAATACTGTAGTAATCACTGTAAAAACATTGCAGATTTATTTATTGCGCCGGTATTACTGCTCTCTTATTGATCGCACGACGGAGGCAATGCTCTAATACTGGCCCCTAGATCTGTGTATTTTCCGAACAATACAGAGGAATCGTTTCCTTTGGTCGGTGCTGCTGCTACCTTGGCTTCAACTTGAGCAGTTTTTATTTTTTAATCTTTTTTTAAAAAATATTTTAAAGATAGTCTTTTTCTAACTTTATTTCTAATTCTAACCTCTTTGGTCATGCCACTACGCGTAGCGTGGCAAAAGCACGTTGTCACGCCACGAATCTTGGCAAGGCAAATAAGTGTTGTCACGTCATTCCTCTTGGCGTGACAAAGTTTAGCCCGAACACGGACACGTGTTGGCTTTGGGGGTTATCTGGCAGGTTTGGCCACGCCGTGATAGGTGGCGTGACAGCATAGTTTGATCACGTCACGGATCATAACGTGACCAAAGGGGTTAGAATTGAAAATAAAGTTAAGAAGATGCTATCTTTAAAATATTTCTTAAAAAAAATTTAAAAAAATAAAAACTGCTCCTTCAACTTCTAGCATTATCCATTTTTCACGTATGACAAGCAGCGACCACTAAAAAAAAAATACAAAAAAACTACTCTCCAGACACACAGGAGTGACAGTTTTGGATATGTACAGTTAAACTATGTAAAATTTGGCTCGACGGTTTTGGATATGTGCAACCAAACTATGTAAAATTTGGCTTGTGTAGATTTCTCTCGAAAAATATACTTTTGTAAGATTAGAGTTTTATTATGTTTTATAAATACAATACCGTTGAAAAGTTCGTGGTCAGAATTGTGACTTAGGACTGTATCGATGTCCAAAACAACACTATTCTGTGAGACTCAAGTGGTAACAGAGTAGGTATCACACGAAAAAATATATTTAAGGCTAGGGTGGATGCTAGCGAGCGGGGGATAACCTTTCGCATTTGACAAATTCTGTTGCGTCTATATTTTTTTTTCCCTAACGAAACAGCTGCCTGGGAAGACTTCCCTATCCTCTCCTCTTGTGAAGATTAAGGTTCGTTTGCGGTGTAGGAATTCAATTGATCTATAGCGAAATTATCTTGTTCTGTATTAAATTCACGTGAAAAATCTCAATATTCCAAACGTCTCGTAACGTAGACCTGAACCTCAAACCAGGGGGCGAGGCCCGTTTGGGACATAGAATTTCATAGGAAACAGTAGTCATCCCCGAACTAGTTCCGAACTCTGGAGTTGGGAAATCAATGCTTTGTGTTTGTTGTTGTTTTTTCCACACTATTTGTATATAAGGCTAATAAATTAATTAGATCTATCTTGTGAAAGTCGAAACAGCTTGTTTTTAACCTTGTTCCATTGGAATTACTAGGATCTAAAGCTTGTGCTGAGCACATTTTTATTAGTAGTATACGGTGGCAATATAAATCAAATTTAATCATTGATTTGTTAAGGATATAATAGATTATTTTTGTATTTTATGATTTTTTCGTGAGAGTATTATGAACTTTTCCAAACTAAGATTGAAAATATTGCTCTTATGTCATGTGACTCCTCACATGTGCAATTACAATTCTACCTATCGAAATTCTACTAGTCATACTACCAGATGTAGGCCCTGTTTGGTATAGTTTCGTTTCAAGTTTTAGCAACTCCAGCTTCACTTTTGGATCCACTCCCGAGAAGCTCCTAATCTGAGGAGGTGTTTGGTTAGGAAGCTAACTCCAACTCTATGAATGAGAATTATCTATATAAAAAGACGAGAGTATCCTTGTTTTTATGACTTGTATTTTTATCACGAGAGTACCCTTGTTTTTATGACTTGTAATTTTATCGGATCTTGTACTGTTTACGTGGTATTTCAGCTGATTAACACAAAGTTTAACGTTTACTGTTTGCGTGGTATTCCAAATGACACTACGTGGTATCAGATTTTGTACTGTTTACGCGGTATTCCAAATGACACTACTATTTGCATTGATTAACACCAAGTTTAACGACTGATCTATGTAAAAATAATAATTATCGTTTGCTTATTAACATTTAATGCCACTACTGTTTGCTAACTAACAGCATGATTAACGCAAGCGTGCATACATCTCGTCGGCCTATGCATTCATGTACTGATTAGCATCTAATGACACTACTGTTTGCTAATTAACACCAAGATTAACGCAAGCATGCATACATCTCCTCGGCCTCTGTATTCATGTACTAATTAACACCTAGATTAACGTAAGCGTGCATACATCTCATCCGGGCACCATGAAAGCATCTAGGCCTCTAAAAATGATTTTAGTAATTAATAACAACAATGTATTATGGGACTAACGAATGGAGCAGAGGTAAATCGCCATGGGCACTGACCGCGCTATGGGATGATGTCGCCAAAGCTGGGGAAGGAGTAGCCGAGGCTGGGGAAGAAGCCGTGTGGACGCCGAGGCTGGGGTAGAAGATGTCAAGACCGGTTCGGGTTAGAAGAGGTCGCTGCCGGGGGGGAAGAGCCGCCGGGACTAGGGAGCCGCCGCCGCCTCTTCAATCTAGGGGTTTTTTTTTGTGGGAAGGGAGGGGCTACGAAGGGGTGCGAAGGGAGGGGGCTAGGAGGGGTAGTTGAGGGGTATTTTGTGGGTAATTTCTCTCAACTTCTAGAGGTCTTTTTCTTTGTTGGTCCACAGTTCCCTACTTAGAGCAAAGTTTCACTCGCTCTCAAAAATTATACTATAGGGTTGTTTTACTACCGGTTGTTCTAACTCCAAAAATTTTATGGAGTTAGTTTGTTTGGCATAACTCCATCTACTCTAACTAAAAAACTAAGAGTAGAGGTTATACAAAACAAACCCGTAGTATAACTAAATTCTAACGGATCTGAATAATCGTATCAGACCGTAAAACAGCTCCTCTCGACCCTTTCCTCGCACGAATGAGCACGCCTTCACAACCCGACAATTCGCCGCCTCCACAACCCGGGAAGCGGGAACGAGCTAGTAGCGCTTCTCTCTCTCACCCCGAGAAGGGAGAAGAACGGAGTGGAGAGAAGAGATAAGATGAGATGCTGGCCGTACGGTGATGGGCAGTTAAAAGCGATTCCACAGAGAATCCAATGGGAGCAGAGGGAGCAGAGGGCATCTCTCACGTCTTTTCTTCGTGCTCCCTCGCACTGTTACCGCGAGCCCACCACATGACCTCGGTCCTGACCGCTCTCTCCTCATGACACACGGACCCCACGTCACGTGGGACCACCGGCAGTGACTCTACCCAGACAACAGTTTTTATTTAAAAAAATAAAAATTCGCAGCAAGAGCAGTAGTGTATTAGGCTATGTACAAGGCACCGCGCTACCTAGCTTTAGCTTTTCCCTCTAGTACTGCCGGTGTTAGTCTATTGTAAGGTGTCAGAAAAAAAAAGATTCTTGACGTCCGTGCACGTAGATGTACCACGTACTAACTCAAAAAGGATTATTACGGGTCCACCTGTTAGTGAAACGATAGAGAGGGAGAGTACGTGGTAGGAGAAAACTTGTGTGTGAAAAGAAAATGGGTGCTGGAAAAACAAATCTAATACCATTGTAAAATGAGTGCTGGACATCGTAAGGAATAACAAATAGATGTGATGTGACAGTGAAGTGACGATATAAAACTAACTACACCAGTAGCATTAAATATAGCCTTAGTGGGTAGGGCATTACTTACCCCAGTTGTTGCATGGGGCCGTCGGAACGACTGATTTGACTCTGAATTATCTTTGGGCACAGACAGACAGGCTGTGCCGTGCCAGGGTTCCAGCTTCCGTTGGATAGTCTGCCTATCTACAAGCAAGCTGCTGCTAGCTTGCTCAGGTACACGTACGTACGTACGTGTGAAATGAATGGAATGGAGTAGTAAATGTATATCACATGGTCTGCTGCCTTCGAGTTCGAGTAGAGTGATGACATACACATGTCAGCTGTTTTCCTTCCTACTCCGTAAAAGAACCATCTAACGAAGCGATCCGGATCCTCGGCAGGATCTGCGGGTAAGCGGACAGTACGGGACAGTAATGTTGAAGCAACATCCAGAACAGTGGCATATTCACTGTAGAAAAACATTTTAGAGTGTGTTTGGTTGGCTGCATGCTCTAGCCTGGTCCGTTTGGGTTACGTAGGTTGAACCTAGCTAGGCTTAGTGGATGCAATAGCGGGTTGTTTGGTTGCCTATTTTTGTTAGGCTAGACTGTGTTAAGGTGTTGTTTGGTTCACTACATCAGGAGAGTGGATGCATGACTAGATACAAATATTGGGTTGTTTAGTTATCTGCATGTGGCAGAGTGTGATCACCTCTTCTAGTAGATGATGAGAATATCCTATGGTAGAATACTCATTTAACTAATTATCCAGCTGGCTAACTTGATTCAAATGATGTATTTCAATTAATTACTAATTTGCATAATGCTTCAATTCCTTAATTAATTATCACCATATTGCAGATTTTAGTGGCGGACCCAGGATTTCTTGGATGGGTGTTCAGAGTTAATAAAATAATGTTTAATAAAAAAACAAAGGTATGCAATACAAAAATCAAAGTACAAAATTTTTATATTAGAGATAATACCTCAAAGAATTTAGAGTTTAAAAATAATTAAGAAAAAAATGTTGATTCGGGTTTAGGATTTAGGACTGAGGAATTGAGGAACAGAGGTGCTGCTATTGACGTGTGTAGGCAACCTGGGCTGCTGACTCGTATTCCCTCCCAGGCCACGGCTCCCATGAGGCTCGGCTATGTCTCGCTCGTCACCCACATTCTTGGCGTTTGCTACATTGCTCCTACCTCCTAGACAACGCGCTCCTGCTCTTCACACGCTGCCTCCAAGGTTCGGCTAAAGTCTAGGAGCTGCCCTCGCCTTTGTTTGCACCAAATCGCCTCGCCCGACACTTGGTTGCTTCGTATGCTAGTGTTGCCTAGTTGCCTGAAAGAGAGAGAGGTAAAGAGAGGCTAAGACTTGGTTTGAGGGAGAGAGTGTCTCCGAATGGACTGAAAGCTATACGGTGGGCGAACTGAGCCAAACTATTTAAGACGAATTGGAAAAGGGGATGTGGGAGTGAGATGAAATCTATTAAGGGTATAAATGTGTACAATATTTAGCATAATTATTAATATATATATATATATATATAAATATAATATAATATAATATACATACTAAATACAAGATATTTCACTAAAAAAATGGGTGTTCGACTGAACACCCTTGACCTTAGCTAGGACCGCCCATGGCAGATTTGATTCAAATGATGTATTGCAAAATTGTAGAAATACTATTATCTAAACACTAACAATCCCATTTTCTACACTTTTGAATGGAGCCACTGTCAATTGCATACTAACAATCCTACTAATAAGACTTACAGCGTTGGCACTGGATCGTGGGCCCCATGGTCAGTCCCTCACATCTAAACACCACAAAGAGAGCACATAATAGAGGAGATAGAGGGGAGGGCAACCAAGGGGGCGGCGACGGGCTTGGCGCTGGCAACGGAGGCGACGACGTTGGCTGGTGAGGGAGAAAATGGAATGCCCAGGGGGAGACAATCCCATTGGAGGTTGTGTCACGACCGAAGGTGGATAGTGGCGGTCGGGCGGCAGTACATGGTGGGCGGAACAGGGGGAGGAAGAAGCGGCGGCGGCACTAGATGGGGTGAGTGGGAAGAAGGAGGCGAGTACGAGCACCAGGGAGACAAGGGAAGTTCACCGAGCCAGTTGGTGGAGGTAGGGAGCGGTCGAGGAAGGCCAACGGCGTGAGCCTTAGGCGGCACGGCGGGTTCATCGTGATGGTGGTGCTACGGGGAAGGGGAGCCAGAGCGAGTGGTGGGGAAAGGAAGAGGGAGGTGAGGCGATGCTCCGGTAGAGAGTAATTGAGGAATGGCTCACCGGGAAGAGGATGACGACGGTTTCGGGCCACAGTTGGAGAAGAAGACCGTGGTGTGAGCTCCCGTGGATGAAAACCGAAATTAGTTTGAGGGTTGATCGTGACGGATGGGAACACGATGTGACGTGCAAGGGAGTGGGTGGAGCTCGTCGATTGATGGGAACGACGAGGTGGGCACGGCGGACGGTGTGGGCGTGGCACGGTCGTGGGCTCAAATCGTGCTTTGGGGAGGGGAATACGGCAGAGAAGATGACGAGGAAGACGAGAGGAGGAAGAGGAGCGAGCGGTGAGGGGAGGCGAGAGCAAGGTCGATCCGATGAGCTCCACGAAGCGAGGAGAGCAGTGAGGATGAGAAGTGCGACGTAGATGGAGTGAGGCGGCCAGTGGTAACGCTAATGCTAGGATCATGCACGCGTGGGTGCATCGTCAGTGCCTCGGAGCCACGCGCGCCTGCATCTGCTCAACTGCTCGCAGCGAAGCTCATTCTGTGCATTTCCCTCGGGCCAGGCCTGGGAGGGAAATTTGCACGAGCTGAGCCTGGCCCGACTTAGCATGCATGCAACAAAAACACCTGAAATGTTGCATCCGGCAGCGTGAGCCAAGTCCATGCGGGCAATCGAACACACCCTTAGTGAAAGACTTTAAGATTGATCTGGACATTTGCTTTTCAATTGAACGGTGGAGATCAACTTCTAACGCATGGCACTATGGATCCATTTCCCTAACGAAGGGCCACCTTCATCCACAGAGATCTGTGGGCTATATATATATTGTCATACCTTTTATTCTAAAGGTCTGTCAAATAGTGCGCGAACATGTAATTAACTTTTGTATTATCCATGACATGATCCAGAGTTTAAGGGTTACTTAGGACTAGTTGCCTTAAAAAGACCGTTGGATTCCCTAGCTGATCGTCAGAGCTCAGTTTTCAGGACTACGTGTTAGATGGGTTATTTATCATAATTTTCTATTACGATTTCCGTACTCGGTCCGCGTGGGTTGCGAGTTTTAAGAGGACCATGTGCCTGTATTATTCTCACTCTAAGGAATGTAATGTGCCGCCACAATGCTTGGTCCAATCACATGGCAGATCCGTCGAAGCGGCAAACGGGTTAAGTGCTAGCATTTAGAGCACACAAGGCATGCACTTACAGTGGGCGTACCATCATGGGCCAGGCCCAACAAACTGCGGACCCCTGGTGTTTATGCTCGTGTCAAGGTAAATGACGGTGCAATATATAAGCTAAGCCTACAATGACGTGGCAGGAGCTTGTGTCTGCAGGAGAGCATAGAGAATTAGATCATCTCTCGTGCAGTAAGAAACAAAGCATATTCTACATGGAGGAGTTATCTATAGAGATATGTAAAAATTAAGATGATATATTGTAGGAGCTGTCTTTTGTGTCGTCTCTAGATGATAAAAAGATACTACAGACAGCAGTTGTGTATAGCATTGTTCACGGGTCTGTGCAAGGTTGTTGCCGCGATCTTGTTCATATCCACATGCATATATATATCCACGTGCATACGTACACACATGGCATGCACCCACGGTGCCAATGATACCTCCGACACGTACGCACCAGCTTGCATGCCACACCACCTCCTGCTGTCCATACCACTATGATTGATCTCCGTGTACCTCATATGTGTTTTTCCCGTTGCAAAATACTTACCGCGACGGATGTGTACTGAGTGTTGCAAAATCTGTGATGGACAGTAGCGCATAGTTAAGAGGGACGTGCAGCATGGCATAGATCACGGAGTTAGTTGAGTCAAGGTTTGTTGAGTCTTTGCTCGTGTATTATAGCAGTAAACACTCGCATAAATAACAGGACAAAAGATTGAAAAGGTGAACAGAATGGTAGCACCGCCAACCTGTGTTCCACCGTGTTCTTCTCCACATAGCGTTGTGTGTTTTTTTTTTTTTTTTTTTTTTTGTGTGTATGACATGTTATCTGAAATGATTTTGTTTCCTCATGGTTATATGGATACCTTATTTGATTATTATGTTTGCGTTTTCAATGCCTTAATATAAAAGTGTTAATAGTTGATCCTCATCTAGCAAATTGTTTTCTACTGTAAAGTTTCTATTTCCGTACCAACACACACGGACATTCAACTAGTAAGTCAACAATGACTTGGTAAGGGATGGTGAACCTAGCTTGAATCTGTTCAAGGTTTCGTTGCCATGATCTTGTGACTACTTATCTAGTCACTTTTGCATAATATAATTGTGACAATTTAATGGTAACAGATGTTCATAAAATGTGGGAAATTTCACCGTATTTTAAACCTATTTGTGATGACATATATGGTCTCTAATGTACTAACTATCAGTGGTACTTTCTACCATCACTAATGAGCATGGTTATTTGTGGGGAATGAAAATTCATCACTATGTTAGCTGTGACGAGTATTAGTGACGACCAGTAACGAACGGAAAAATCGTAAGGATAGGCCTTTCGTGGCGAAAAGTTTCACCACAAAAAAAAAACGACTTCCCTTGTTGTGTGTTCATATCGACATGCATGTCCACGTGCATACGTACACACATGGTCCAATGATATCTACGACACGTACGTACGTACTAGCTCGCCAAATCAAATATGGATCACACGACGATCGAGATGCACTGATCGATCGGTCGTAGGTGCATGCAATGCAAAATGTTGCTTCCTTTTTGCATGCGTGGTCACCCACACAGAAAATGAGAAAAGCGAGCGCACTACACCAACCACCAGCTACGACAAGCGTGCATGCAAAGGCGAATATACGAGGAGAAGCTGCATGCCAAACTGCCGCGAAGATGCATCCATGCCCTTTTTCTTCCCTGTCGATAGTGGTGTAGAGCATCTGCAGGTAGTGTCGCTGGCTAGGCCGATTGAATTTCCATCCGTGGCAGCGACGGAGATAGAAAATTTACGATGAGGTGCACCATTGATACGTATAGACAGGGTAAAAGGATGGTTGTTAAGTGATTAGCGGCTTATCGAATGTTAGCGCGGTGTAAATTACGCATTATGAGTATTGTATTCGTATGGTAACTAGCGTTCCTATAATTAGTTTAGTTTTCTTTCCAATTAGCTGGCTACTTTACAGAATTAGTTGTGAAAGCAACTTATTTTATGGAGTGATAGCGATAACAACTACTGGCATTGATAAATAAAAATTAAATATGTGTGAATATATTATTAAAAATGTATAGTCATTCCATAATTTTTATTAGTATGCCACATGGCTCTGATGGTCGCAACAGCACATACAGATAGAGAATCAGACACTTCATTTTTAGTTAGAAACTAAATAAATTTCTATGAGCTAAATAAAATAAAATACTTTGGTACCATTCACATAGTAGCATACACATAGGTAAAAAAGGTGTTCTACAAAGGACATGAATACAACATACAATGTATATATAATTTCTTCAAGTATTATCAAATTGCAACGAAGTCTGAAATCAATTAAAACTATAGCTACTAAGGGTACGTATATATATAAATTTAATTTTTTTAAGGTGTCCGTGCATGCCGGGCACCTAGCCGGCTCCGCCCGTAAATCCGTGGCTGGCTGGCCAACTTTGGGGAGTTTCCTAGGGGGCAAAAGGCGTAACTCACGGGGTCACGGCTCTCTTGTCGTTGTCGACTACAGTTTCTTACGGCAAACTAGTGCGTTTTCTTAGATTGGCTGCTGCTACGTTTTCTGCTTCAAGCTCCGTGTGTCAGTTTGGCAATGCTCCGCTGTGCAATTATGGCAAGGAAGCAGCTACTTGTTTGAGAAAAGGGGTGATTCGTGGCACTAGTGTATGAATATTGGATCCATATGTTAGTCTTATAGTGAGTGTTATATTGTGAATCATATAGTTATTATTCAGTTGCATATTGTGAATTTTCTCTTGAGAAAAATATAACTCAGTGTGAGCTTTGGTGAGGCTAAGTTTTTACTTTTTAGTAATTAAGATCCTTCGATTTATATCACGAGTAGAACAGCACACAAGTATCCAACTTTTCACATTTAATATTCTAAATTAACTACATGTTATCATCGAGCCTTTGAGTCGATGAATGAGTTGTACTTCTTTTAATTTTCTCACCGGAGACTCTAAATCTTGCAACGATATCATGATTACCGATGCCAACAACAGTAGAAAGTAAACTATCGATGATCTGTATTGGATCTATGTCTCATCGGAAGAAAAATCATAGGACATAATTGCTGGCCCAACCCAGTACAACATGTACTTAAGCAATAGAAAGGATTTGGAAATTTGGAATGTTTGGCCCAAGGCCCAACCAGTAGAGTGAGCCAAGTAGGTAGCGCTATTGACCCACTTGAACATGTTTGAAGATCTTTTCTCTCTCTGTTTTTTTTTCTTTCTTTTCTGTAAAAGTATCCTTACGTCCAGTGTAACGCCGAATATGTCCGAGGTAACAAAATACCATATTTCAAGATGTGACGGAATAAGAGTTATTTTTCAATACTTTAAGGTATAAGTGAGACTTAAATTTGGGTGGATGTGTTCACAAACTTGTGTTCCCACCATTACACCCAGAAAGTTCTTAATCGAATATGATATATTCCATTAGTAAATAGGAGAACATTACCCTCCATGCGTTGTCCCATACAACACAAAACAATTGGACGCCTGCATCCCACACATCCCAACAGCTGCCACACAAACCTCATCCTCCCAGTCCCACATCTCTAGTTCTTATCCCCCCAAAAAAATCTTTTCCTGGCCTCCACCATTGATGCCCCTCGTCAAAGACGGTTTGGAGCTCGCGCCTGCACACATACCTTCCTCCCTCTTCCCCGCCCGTGAGAGGGCCCCCTCACTCGTGCTATCCTGACGGTACCATCGCTCGTGCTTGGACGCATCATCGTGGCTAGCCAACCTTTACCGAAGTACCGGACCTGCCATGCCACAACCAGTCCCAAGCACGCTGGCAATAGGTCCTCCGCGAGCTCCTCCATTGTCGGGGCTAGCTGGGCTTAGCCGCTACTAGGCGTGGCCTCCACGAGCTCCGAAGGGGCCAGACAAGCTCCGCACTCTCCTCCGCAAGCTCCCCTATTGCCAGGCCAAACCTAGCTTAGGTGCTGACGGTCGCGTCCTACGCGAGCTCCCACGAGGTCAGACGAGTGCCGCCACCGCCGGCCGTAGCCTCCGCAAGTGCTGTCGGTTTGGTTGATGGGGAAGAAAGGCAAGTCCCTGGTATGTTGCATTAGATCATTCATGTTGTTGCAATAGTGTAACACCCCAAAAAATGCTTTTAGTTCAAATGTGTAAAAATATGAAAATTTTAAAACATTTTGATACGTCTTGTTGATATTCGAGTTCTCGGATTTTAGTTTGGAGATATACATTGAGGTATGAGTTTCAAGAGATCAGTTAGCGAAATACAAATCTAATTTAAATAAATAAAACCTGAAAATAAGTAGAAATTTAAAATCTGAATCTAATCGGCAAATCAAGAAATTGAATTCAAATCTGAGTTTAAAAAGAAAAGAAAAATAAAAAAATGAGACCTCAAAAAGGCGGTCTAGGCCGAAAGTCACCTGGCCCAACCCGACTTATCCTTCTCCTTTTTCCTTTTCTTCTCCTCTTTCTCTATTCTATTCTTTTCTTTTTCCCTTGTTCCTTCCCGACCCAGCTTCTCCTCCCTCTTTCTCCTTGGCTTCGGCCCACGCCTGGCCCAATGCCAACCCTTGCTTTCTTCTCTGCGCCCGCCACGCCAGAGCCGCACACGCCTCCCACCTACCCCATCCTCCCTCGCCCACCACCGCACCTGCCCCCACCTGGCCTCCATGCCGCAAGTATGCTTTTCCCACCAGTTACGTCATTCCCGTCACCACTGCCGTCGCTAGCCGCCCACTCCCGTCACTCAATGGCACTACTCCCATGTCACCCCGCTGTCCCGCTGGTCCCAATCCACCACCGGCCCTCCATTTCCCCCACCCTCTTGCCTATAAATGGCCACCCAAGGCTCCCTTCGCCCTTCCCAGCCATTCCCTATCACCCTCTTCTTCTCCATCGAGCGTGCGCATGAAAAAGAGCTCAAGCACCCATTCTGACCGCCGCGTCACCATCGCGCTGCCGCCGCTCCAATGAGCTCCCCACCTTGCCACCTACGTCACCACGTGTTCCAGAACACGAGCAACCTTCCCCCCTATTAATTGTGCCATTTGTCCCCGCCCCTAGCCAAACCCACCATTCCCACCGCCGCACCTCCTCCGGTAAGCACCGGCCCAATTCCTTCTCCTCTTACCATCTCCTCACGCCCCTTGAGCTATCCCGGTGGTTAATAGCGCCTCCCTCCTCTTACGTCGCTATCGCCGCAAGAACTCATTGCGTCGCCGCTACAGGCCACCCCGGCCCTCGCTGTCGACACCAATAGGATCGCCTGCCCCATAGGATTCCATTTTGGGTAGTCTGAGGAGCCCACGTGGCCCAGGCACGGCCTGAGAGCACCCTGCGCCTCCTCTGCTTTGGGCAAAATAGAGAGATGCACTGTAGCTCGATCATTAGCATTTAGTAGTAGGATTAAGACAGGCTAGTTAGGGGTAAGATTAGTGTTACATGTGGGCCCTAGTAGTTAAGTAAGAACGATTAGGAAAGAAATTAGGAGCTAAGTCTATGACAGGCGGACCCCACCACCCTTAAGTGCGCAGTGTAGACCCCGTGGACCCTGGTCCATGACAGCCGGACCCCATTTGTCAATAACTGGGATTTCTATAAAGATAATAAATAAAAAGGAAATGAAAAATGCTAGGGCCCACTTGTCATCCACTAGGACATTTTCCAAATAGAAAATAAAACAAAAAAAATAAAATCCTGTGGGTCCCACCTGTCAGAGAGAGTATCCTCTCCCCTCTGTTTATTTCAAGGATTTATTTCGATTTAAAACTTCGGAGAGCCCGTTATCTCTCGTTTTAATTCCAAATCGAGCGATTCTTGTTCCTAAATTCAAACCCTACCCGATTAACGAGAAAACAACCATTTTGGAAGTTCATTTGAATTTTTTAATGCAATTTGTACTCCTTCATGTGTATCTGAACACTAGGCGGTAACCCTAGGATCCCCTAACATAAGGTTAACTACCTTACGTTTCCAAGTAAAATGTAATGGTAAAAGACCTTAGTTGAAACTAGTTAATATAACATGAATAACTAAAGTAAACTAGGACCTCTGAGTAAGATGGTGTTGAACCATCGAATGTGCACCTTGATAAGGAGTAGTCATATAAATAGTAAGGAATGTTCAGGTGGCTAATAACCCTAGGTTATTAACAATGACTAAGTTGAGAGGTAGCACATTCAACAAAGCCCAGTTCAATAAAAACATGATATGACGAGTATGCCTCACACATAACTAGGTTTTGCAGTCGTGTCAAAGACACCAGGGACCTAGGCAGTAACTAGTAATCATAATGACATAAGCCCACATATACTTAGGGCATAGAATAAGGGAATAAAAGTATATGTATAGACATGTATGACAATTGACATATGAACTATGCTAGTAGTTGATTAGGTGGCTGAGTGTGACCTCGACATTTAGAATAAAATGCTAAGTAAAATGTAGTAGTGATAAACCCTAATGAAGGTTAGCGGTAGCTATGGCCTAGCTATGTGCTAGTGATAGGAATCAAGACAATAGAGTCGATCGCTAAGAGAAGGTAGTAGGCAGAGCCATAGACCTTATAAGGTAGTTATGCACTTTAGCCAGAAGTAGTCGTTAGCATATGCTATAGCTAAGGATCAACATAATATGATAGGTTTACTTTAGAGTATGCCAAGCCACGCAAGTAATGAGACTTTGCAAGAATCACCTCACAAATGAAAGCCAACCCGCAGATACCACTAAAGATGTAAGGCTATGTCTAGCCAATACTTGGAAGTTCCAGCGAAGGCTCATGGAACTTCCTTGATAAATGGAAAGTAATAAAAGAAATCATTAAGTGAACTAGACCCCATGTGTCAGTGATACTTATGTCTACCCTATGCGAACCCTGAACCTATGCATATATCTCGCCTAACTATCATAGAACTTTCTCGATAAATAGGAAGTAATAACTAAAGAAACCATTAGATTAGCTAGGCACCGCGTGTGAGAATTGATGAGATGCTCCCAAGTGGGTGATAGTAACTAACCACCAAACAACACCGTATAGACTCTAACTATCATCTATTGCTATCTGTTCCAAGTAGTCGGGCAATTCGTGACCCGAAGATGGATTAGAGAATCCTACATAACCGGGTGATCTCTCCTATCTAGGTAACCGATACAGAATATTCCTATGAACATTCTCTCCCTCCCATTGGAGTCCTAACTCCTTGTACCAGGGGACTTTTTGAGAGCTTGATCCCTCTTGCCCTCACTCCGAATCAAACGGTTACCTAACCCTAAGTTTGACTATAAACCAAAACCCCACCACTAAACCAAACAAATAGAGTTTGGATTTATCTACTTTGGTCTAAAGTATTTTCTTCATTCTAAATATCACTGAATGTACTTCATTCCGACCGAAGTATTTCCTTCCTCAACTTCCTTTGGATATACTTCTTCTAAAGTATTTCTTTCATCAACTCCACTAAGTATGATTAGTTTCATCTAGAGTACTTCTTTCTTTCAAGATACCGCTAGATATGCTTAGTTTCGTTTGAAGTATTTCCTGCTTCACACACTCTTGGATTGATTGACTTTCATTGAAGTGTTTCCTTTGTTACTTGCCTTTGGATTTATTGGATTTCATTTAGTTGCTTTCAGACGTTTTTGGGTTCGATCGTATTCCGTGTAGCTAGAATTTGAAGCCATGATGAAGCAACTGTCTGAGTAGGAGCGAGAGCAAGACAAGGTTGTCAGAATATTGAGCAATGTGAGTCAACACTTTGATCATTTTGTACCTACTTTTAAAATGCAATTATATTATTTTAAATTTTAAATTGTATTGCTATGATTTATATAAATATGTTGATTTAGCTCATAGCTACTACCTTAATGATAATTGCGTTTAAACTCTCAATCCTTAAATTTGGACACTATCATTTGTCACCCTAGGCTAATAGTATACATACTAGCTACTAAGTCTGTACCTAAGTGTCATGTTTAGCCTTGCTTGGGTACACTAGTATGCGGGCTATGATTTGCCCCGATATTATTAAAAACTTGAAATTGGATTTGGGCAGTCGATGATGAACCTGAAAGTTCTATTTTTGGCCCGATCTTTCGATGAGAACGATAAACTCGGTAGTCGTCGCTCAACTCTCACGATCCTGGCTACGAACACGTAAGGCTCGAAACCACGCAATTGCTGAACTGATTGATAAGTCGTTATCAACCGTGCACGAATACCCGGACGACCTAACCACGAAGGTCGATTCCTGCATACACCGAAGAAGCACGCAACAAAAAGATAAAGCAATATGAAATTGCAAATAGGAATTGAAATATTGAATTGAGTTGGGATTTTAAAGCGGTATTATGGTTGGTCTAGTCGACACAAGCCAATACACGAAGTCGCAACAAGGCTAACTTTTAACTAAACAAAATCCGAGTAAACTAGAGGGGGTGCGACCTCCTTAAATAGGGGATGAGGAGCCACACATCTAATAGAACCAGCGGGGCGGGACTAAATTCGTGGGTACTGTTCACGTGAACAGTAACACGCCCTCCAGGTGGGCCGCCGGCAGATGGGCCAAGTTCAGTACGATTACAAAGCCCAAGTTGGCCCAAACAGGTGATATGACATCTTCTTTTGATGATTGCGGTCAGTACAGAAGGAATTTGGAGGTAAGGCCGGATCCGTTGGAAAGAGGACGAAATAAGCTTTCCATCAAGTACTCGTGGACCTCCAACGGACTCTGTATGTGAAAGTTATACCCGTTTGAAATTGATCTTTGTCGGTGATTCGAATCGATCGACCAAAACATATCCAGCTTGGCACATGCAGTAGCACCATGGCTTGTAGACATAGTACCATGGTATGTAGACGTAGCATCATGGATGTAGACGTAGCTTGATCCAATTGGGTAATATGGTCTTGCTTTAATCGAAAGTCCTATTGGAGAAGATGTTGTTGAAGTAGAGGATGCAGTGCAACAGGACGAAGCGGTGGTTGCATCCTTAGGTTTGATGTCCTCATCATCTTCCCTTTCTTGAATTGTAGTCATCCTCAACTCAATCGTTGTCTCCACATCATCACTTTCCTGCAAAAGGTTAGTAGCAACAGGAAACAAAGAAACATGCATATCTTCTAAATGACACAAAGATTCTTTGCAAACCATAGTAGAGCATTCAGATGGATGTTGTTCTAAGTCAATGCAAGCAGATTTTGTAGCTAACATAACATGTGCTTTCAGTTTAATTTCACTTGGAGCTATAATCTTACGATAATCTTTTGTGTTCTCCTTACTTGTTCTCGCAGATCTTTCTAATTCATCCTTTAATATAGCAGCAGGAGACATTGGAAGCAAAGTGATTTTCTTTTCTTTATATGTGGAAGTATAATGATTAGATCTACCATGATGTTCAATATATCTATCATATGGCCAAGGTCTACCTAATAATAATGAGCATGCTTGTATAGGTACGACATCACAATCAACATAATCATGATATGACCCAATAGAAAAATATACGCGCACAAGTTTAGTCACCTTCAACTTACCACAAGAATTCAGCCATTGAATGTAGTAACGATGAGGGTGTTGAGTTGTGGTCAAGCCAAGCTTCTCGACCATGTCGGTGTTAGCAAGGTTGTTGCAACTTCCGCCATCGATGATGACTTTACAGGAACGTTCCATGATGACGAACTTCGATTGGAACAAGGTGTGACGTTGATTTTGTTCAGCAAGCTCCATTTGAGCACTGAGCACACACTGAACAACTAAGCTCTGGTACATGTCAGCTACCTCATGGCTTATATGTTCTTCCTCAGTGTCATCACCTGTATTGTTAGTTGCAACCAAAACATGTTCTTCCTCAATATCGCTAGCAGAAGTGTACTCACCATTGTCCTTGATAAGTAAAGCTCGCTGACATGGACAATCGCGCATCAAGAGCCCAAATCCTTTGCAACGGTGACATTGTACATCTCTAGATCGCCCTGTAGAAGCAACAGAAGAAGCACTTTTTGTAGGGATTTGTACATTTGCAGATTTGCTTGCCTCAAGGACATGCGTAGGAGTGGAAGGAGCAGCAAGGGTGCACGGCTTGAGGAAGGTGCAACGTGCTGTTGTTGACTTGGCCGATCTGCAAAAGAACCTCCAAAATTGCCCCTAGAGCGAAATTGTCCACCCTACACTTCTCTTTCAGCTTTGCAAACAAGATGGAACAAACGAGTGATAGAATTGTATTCTTTATAATCAAGTATGTCCTGAATTTCTCAGTTTAAACCTTCCAAAAATCTAGCCATCTTAGCATATTCAGTTTCATCTAAACCACAACGCAATAAACCAGTTTGCAATTCTTGATAATAATCATCTACAGAACTACTATCTTGACTTAAGCGTTGTAATTTATTAAGCAAATCACGTGAATAATATGAAGGTACAAACCTATGTCTCATTGCTCTCTTCAAAGCATTCCATGTTCTAGGTATGTCCTGATGAGTACGACCATATTCACTCCACCAAATAGATGCAAAATCAGAAAACTCACTAGTAGCAGCCCTAACTTTCTTATCTTCAGGGAATTCATGACAAGCAAATTTTTGTTCTACTGTAAGCTCCCATGTGAGATAAGCATCGGGATCATATTTTTCAGCAAAAGATGGCATAGTGAATTTAATTTTACCAACTACATCATTATGGTCACGTACCTCACGTTGATTTCTTCCCATACCTTGACGATTGTGATGAAGCCGACGATGGTTACGATCATTGTGAACATTGATTCTATCTGTTTCCATATCAGCAGTGTAGTTGTTAATTTCTTATTCTTCCACCTCATCGGCCCAAGAGCGAGAGCGAGCAACGGATGGATTACGACGCGGTTGTGCAACGCGAACAGCAGCAGGGGTGGCAGCAGGAGGGGGAGCTCTCTCTAGCTGCTCCACACGTGTAGCAATCACAGTAAGATCATTATTGGTGCGATTTAGAACTCTCTCAATACGCTCCGAATGTTGAATCAACAAGCGTGAAAAGTGCTGCATTATGTCTTTCGTGCGAGGCGTGAGAGGTGCATTTTCCTCAACATTGGGCCTGCTATTCTCCCCTTGTGACCCTGAACCTGCCATCGTTAGTAGAAAACAAAGAATAGATCATAGTGTATATGTCCCTATGAACTACTAGGTTCTGGAGTTTCACAAGTCACTCACACTCACGTTTATACCCTAGTTCTTACAAGTTCTTACCAATACAGCAAAGAAGTGGTACAACCGGTGGCTGGTTCATGATACTCTCACTTGCGATCAGACCAACGATTGCGAGGAACAGCACCTGCTGAGTTAGTAGGGAGTGGAGCTCGGAAGGCTAGTAGGTAGCAAAGGAGTAGCAATTGTTCAATTCAGTATGCAAAGTTGAAAAATAGTTCAAAGTACTAGTCACAAGTGCTGGTCCTAGTCTAAACTAAGTCTAGCTAGAGCAACTCACAAGAATGACTAGTCGTAACAACGGAAAGCTAGCATTAGAACTATCACGCCAATGAGCAAAGGATGAAAATGCCAAACTGAACAAGAGGCAGTTCTGATTTTTTTCTTTCTTCCCTTTCTTTCTTCTCTGACTTTCTTTTTTTGTTTTTTTTCTTCTTTGTCTTTTTTTTCAGCTCTTTCCTTTTTTTTTTATAAACCTTCAAGCTACTATAATTGAGAAGCTACTGGAATCAAATAGAGGCAAAATAACAAAGGGAAGCTTGGCTCTCCCGTGAGGCTCTCCTCAACTAGAGGCGGCACGACGGAGCCGGTGACTACTGGCGGCGGCGGCACAAGGCGGAGGCGGCGGCCGGTGAACACGCCGTTCAGGGCTGCGCGAGGCGAAGGAGCCAGCGCTACGAATGTGATATGGCGGCGGCGAGGCCGTTCGGCACAAGTGGCAGCGACGAAGGACCGGCGGCCGCTACGAGTGGTTCGGCGGTGACGGCGCCGGTGTGCGGCCGTCGCGGCGCGCGCTGCAGGCGGCGGCGGTTATGCGCGCGCGAGCGCAGCGATGGTCCGCACAGCGGCGCGACTGTGGGCGCCTTGCGTCGACGGCGGCAGGTTGGGAGCCACGGGCGGGTAGAACATGGAGGCGGCGACGTGATCCAAGGCGACGGCGGCCGCCAAGCAAGGTGGTGGCGCTCCTTGATGCGGCGGTGGCGGAGACGACCGGCAGTAGCGGCTGTTCGGCCCGCGGCGACGGTGGGCCTGACCCAAGGAGGCAGCGGCGGCGCCTCCCCGAACGGTGGTGGTGTCTACGGTAGCCTGACGGTGGCGGCTCGGCTACGGCGAGCGGGCCGGCCGCGGCGGAACCTACGGAGGCGCGGACGGCGCGGCACCGTCGGGGCCTACAGAGGCGGGTCAGTGGAGCGGGGCCGAGCGGCGTCCAGCGGCGCGGTCCGGGCAAAGGCACCGACAGCGGCGGCGTTGCAAGGCGGTGGGGCAGGCTTCAGCGGCGACGACCAGATGGCAGCGGCGACCGGATGGATCCGATCTGTTGTGTTTTTTTTGTGCGTGTGGTGCCCTCGGTTCGGCTGTGATCCCGCGAACTGCGCTTGCTGATTCCGCACAAAGACTCGACGATCGACAAGAAACCCTAAAACGAGACTAATCTAGACAGAAAAACCAGCACAAAGACTCGACGATGCAACGACGATTCAACAAAGCAAACTAAAAAGAAAAAATTGCAAAGGCACAAATTGGTTTGGACGATGAACTAAACCTAATTTTTTTGGCTATTTGGACTGTAGGAAAAAAATTCTCACCGATGAACGGTAGCTCTGATACTACTTGATGAACCCGAAGGTTCTATTTTTGGTCTGATCTTTCGATGAGGACGATAAACTCGGTAGTCGTCGCTCAACTCTCACGATCCTGGCTACGAACACGCAAGGCTCGAAACCACGCAATTGCTGAACTGATTGATAAGTCGTTATCAACCATGCACGAATACCCGGATGACCTGACCACGAAGGTCGATTCCTGCATACACCGAAGAAGCACGCAAGAAAAAGATAAAGCAATATGAAATTGCAAATAGGAATTGAAATATTGAATTGAGTTGGGATTTTAAAGCGGTATTATGGTTGGTCTAGTCGACACAAGCCAATACACGAAGTCGCAACAATGCTAACTTTTAACTAAACAAAATCCGAGCAAACTAGAGGGGGTGCGACCTCCTTAAATAGGGGATGAGGAGCCACACATCTAATAGAACCAGCGGGGCGGGACTAAATTTGTGGGCACTGTTCACGTGAACAGTAACACGCCCTCCAGGTGGGCCGCCGGCAGATGGGCCAAGTTCAGTACGATTACAAAGCCCAAGTTGGCCCAAACAGGTGATATGACATCTTATTTTGATGATTGCGGTCAGTACAGAAGGAATTTGGAGGTGAGGCTGGATCCGTTGGAAAGAGAACAAAATAAGCTTTCCATCAAGTACTCGTGGACCTCCAACGGACTCTGTATGTGAAAGTTATACCCATTTGAAATTGATGCTGTCAGGCTGATTCCGAACTGATCTGACCAAAACATATCCAGCTTGGCACATGCAGTAGCACCATGGCTTGTAGACATAGTACCATGGTATGTAGACGTAGCACCATGGATGTAGATGTAGCTCGATCCAATTGGGTAATGTGGTCTTGCTTTAGTCGAAAGTCCTATTGGAGTAGATGTTGTTGAAGTAGAGGATGCAGTGCAACAGGACGAAGCAGTGGTTGCATCCTTAGGTTTGATGTCCTCATCAGTCGAGGTTGGAGCCTGGTTGGTATGTTGACAAGAAAAGTATTTCAAAACAAAAACCAAAAACAGATTTTGACTTGGGTGGCTGGAAAACGTGGCGGGTGCTAGGAAGAGCACAATAGAGCGGTTATGAGGAAGTACCGCCTGAGTCAATAAAGGATCGAGTTCTTGTGATGATATCTCATGTAAAAATAGTGCAACTATAAGTCTATAATAGAGACGACCTAGCTGATTAATTTGTTCGCCTTAGCGTTGCTCCATCATCCCGCTCATGTGGCATGTATTATAGTCTTAGTTGACAACCACCCGAATGATTGTAGTCCAAAGGGTGGCGTGGCTATAATACATTAGAAAACCACTATAGCACAAAAGGGGGCTACGGAGGGTGACATACACTATGGTCTTAGTTGACAACCATTTGGAGGATGGGAGTCCAAATGGTGGCATGATTGTATTGCATTAGGAAACCACCTTCAGTAGTGAAACCTAGCGGATGGGGTTGCGTTGGGTAGGGCATTGTAAAGGGCTTGTGATAATTATCTTAGTCTCATGCCTACAGTTACGTGTTGACAGTATAAGACGATTGCCTCTTGTGGGTAAAGTGTGTGAACTCTGCAGAGTGAGAAAACTATCTAGATAGCTGTGTCCACGATCATGGGCGATGCCAAGAATTTACTTGAATTAGCTTTTATTTCTATAAAACAATTTGTGGGTGGAATAAAAAGATGGGTTGGAACCCAGAGATTTGTGATGGCCTGATTGAGAACCAGTGAGAAGCACACGATGTGACCTGAGAAAGAATACGAGCATTGGGTGGATGGAGCCACTCAGTGGTATAGGAGGTTAGAGCCTCCACTAGTATTTTACAATAAAACAGGACTTTGTTACAACCCATGTTAGTTAAAAATGCCAAGTCTTAGGATTTGCTACTACTTAATCTATTTCAATAAGTGGTTTTATGCAAACAAAAGAACTACAAGCCATTCCTTTGATTAGCCTGGCATATTATATAACTGCATTATGTGTGTTGGCTCGCGAGTACGGTTGTGTACTTATGCTCACTCAATATTATTATTCGGTAAGTATAAAAGAAGAAGGCTATGCAGGCGCTTACGAGCATTCGTCAAGACTGGAGATTAAGAAGGCCAATAACTAGGTCGCGGGCTCTAGTCGATTGCCTATGGGTATATCATGGGGTTTCATGTGTTGCACTTTAAATCCTGCTTTCGCTACTGATTCTCTAAAGGTATTTGGCCTGTCCGACCATTCTGAAAGTCAAAAGTCATAATGTATATTTACGCTTTGTTTATTATTATGCAATAGCTTTATATTTTTGTGATACGTGTTTGATATCCAATGATATAACTGTGAGTACTAGCTACTGATCTAAGGACTGATGCTGTGAACACGGAAGATTTTAAATTGCAAATTTGGGGTCTGACAAATAGTTTGTTGCAACAACTTTTCTCAATTTTGCATGAAGTGTTTCATTTTCTTGCAATGTGTCTTCTTAAATGTTGCATCAACTTTTTCAAATTGTGTTGTGCATGGTCAAACTTTTTTGGTGCAGTAGAGCTCACGATTCTAAATTTTTGTTGCGAACATTTAATTTTATTGTTGCACTTGCATTTTTAAAATGTCGCCACTGTTGTTTTCAAATGTTGTAGTGTCATAAGGTCTTAAACTTTTTGTTTGGGATTTCTGATCTTGTTTTAATTTAACACTTAGCTAAGTCATATACTCGTGGTTTCCATTCTTCTTTCGGTGAGAAGATATTTTTTTTCAACTTTTGTCGGCATTTTCACACCGTTATTTATTTTTATTTTGTTGTATGCGTTGATTGTAATTATTATACAAATTATTCACTAATGTTGCATTGAAGCGTACGATGGAACCGCTAGTTGTACCCTGGTAAATAAGCAATAGCTGTCGTAGTTGTGAGTTGAGCATTGGTATTGAGGTAGACGAGGAATGCTGCAGGATTTCTCGTATAACTTAATCACTACGTTGGCTCTTGGTCAAACAGGATGTACAGAGCACGTTTGTATTTTTATCCTCGTAACGGTATATTTGCCATTTCCAATTTATTTGTGGGCAGATACGCATTCATTCAACTTCCGTTCCAAACTACAAACAACAAAGAAAAAAGAGAAGTCATGGCCAACTAGTCAGTTACCACACTGGAGGACTCCAAAAAACTCCCCACCCCGCCCGCACGATGAGCGACGTGATCCCCTCGCCGCCGCGGCCGCGGGCACTGGTGCTCCCGCCGGACGACCTCCTCTCCGAGATCCCCCTCCGCCTTCTGCCGGACCCCGCCTCGCTCCTCCGCGCCACCCTCGTCTGCAAGCGCTGGCGCCGCCGCCTCCTCCACGACCCCCGCTGACTGTCCGTGTGCTTGGGGTTGATGAGGGTGGCAGTTTCGCGTTTCTACTCATCTACTGACGGTGGCGGGCATCTTCATGGTCCACCTCGATGCTGTGCCTGTCATGGGCAAGAAGGTGTCTGGTTTCAAACTCCTGGAGGTTGTTCATCCCTATTCAAGCTTTTATGTTGCAGGTATAAGTCTCGGAAGCACGGACAAGGCTGGAAGCTAGCGTGCACGGACACGGCTCCGACACTCGAGGCGTGTCCAAAATTAGCGTCACGAAAAAAAATAAAATTAAAATCGGACACGTATAAGAGACGTATCGGACACTTGGGCCCCATTCCATTCGGCCCAGCTAAGCTGGTAGCCCAGCCCAAATAGCCAGCTTAACCCTAGCGCCCCTTCTTCTCCCCTGTCAAGACCCCATTCGACGCCACCCCTAGCTCCCTGCTTCTAACCCCGATCCCCTTCTTCATCGCATGCACCTTCCGCCTCCTGCCAGCACCGGTCGCCCTCGCCAGCCCCTTCTCCCTTCTCCAGACCCCATTCGACGCCGCCCCTGCCCCGTTGCTTCTAGCCCCGATTCCCCTTCTTCGTCGCCTTCACCGGCCGCCCCCTGCTTCGTCACCCTCCCCGTCGCCGACGCCTCTGCTGCTCCCCGGGAGCGACTCCCCTTCGACGTCGTTCCTGCTTCCAGGTTCCAACCCCGAGTCCCCGTCCCCAACAACGCCCCTGGCCCGTTCGACACCGAGTCGCCGACACCGAGTCCAGATCCTGTTCGACGCCGAGTCCAGATCCCGTTCGACGCCGAGTCGCCGACCCCTTTGCTGCTCCCCGGGAGCGACTCCCCTTCGACGCCATCCCTGCTTCTAGGTTGCAGCCCCGAGTCCCCGTCCCCGACAACGCCCCTGGCCCCCTGCTTCTCCGGGTTGTCGCCTTCGACGCCGCTCAACCTTGCTCCCTTCTGCTGCTGCTCCCGACGCGCCCTGTTGCTTCTGTGCGAAGGACTTGCTTCGGTGAGTTGTTTACTTGTTTGTTCTCCATTCTCCATAAACTCATGCAAGTATTGTTGACAATTGTTGAAGTGTAAAGCCGCTGCTGTTGCTTGTGCATAGTACCAGAAACTCCATTCGGTGAGTACTGAGTAGTTGAGCAAACTGAAAATTTGTTATTTGGCTATTGTTGAAGTGTAAAGCCGCTGCTTGTGCATAGTATCAGTATGTCATGCATCAGTATTTTGCCACTCATGCTGTCAAGGTAACTAGTTTTGCACTTTTACTTAAACATGATTAGAACTTAGGAGATGGAACCGGCTGGTTCAAGTGCTGAGCAGCAAAGTACTGGATTTCTGGTATTAATCAAGTTCTTTCTATTCACAGGTTAGCAAAGTACTGAATTTTGTTGCATCCCATGTTACATTGTTACTTACATTCACTAATCACATTTTTTCTATTCACAGGTTAAAGGAATTCTGAATTTCTTGTATTAATATGAAGTTATGAACTTATGCTTTATGAAGAATTGAAAAGACCGAGAGCCGAGGATCATCTTTGAGGTATATATTCGGTATTCCTATTTTACACTTTCTGTTTGACAAACACGTAGAAAAGCATTCAATAATACATATGCATGTATTATTATTATTATTATTATTATTATATATACACTCGTGTCGCCATTTTTTAGAAAATGGCGTATGCCGTGTCCGATACGTATCGTGTCCGACACGCGTGTCCGTGTCCGTGCATCCTAACAAGTAACATCTGTCTGTTTAAATGTTTATTTACTGTCATATTAAACATAATTTGTCTCTAAACGGGTGATTGCGTGATGCCTGAAATTGAGCTGAACAAATGTCTGGTCTGGAAGAAATGGATGGAACCATAGAATTGAGGACATGGCTATAGTTATAGATTTGCATGCGAAGTTTGTGGTGCACACACCAGCACAAGAAATGGATGGCACGAAGATCGACTCACCTTTTATTTCCTTGAAATGCTTTATCATATTCCTGGTAATTCAAGAGGTCAAGACGATATAAAGTGGACAATAGACATCAATGTTACAAGTAAATATTAGGCCATGTATAAGTTGTCAAGAAATGGACCTGTTGTTGCATTGTTGCTTTTTGATGTTATCAGTGAAAGCACGATCCTCTCAAGGCATAGGAAACTAGTCTGTTTAATTTATCACTTGTTTTTTTATTTGAAAATTAGTCTTTCTAATTTATTCAGTTGAAACGCATGTGCATAACCGAATGACAAACAAAGATAGTTATGTTCTCTTGAAGAATGTGACAATATTATGCTACAATTTTGTGCTGTGTTATCTACAACATTTGATGCACCTGAATTTTTCTACTCGTAACAAATGTGTTTTTCTTAAAGGAGGAGCTGCATGACTGTTGATACAATTCATTTGAAGCCTAACTTGATATATCCATGGTTCCTTTAGCATCTGTGGTACTTTGTAGTCATTTGCTTAGAGATTTTCAACAATGTTTACATCTAAATTCTAAATCTTGGACCTTTTTATTTCGGCCGAAAAGATAGGTTGTGGATAGTTAGCATCGCATCAGGAGCAAGGTTTTTTTAACCGGATTTTTTTACCGGGGGTGGTCGGTAAGTACGGTTTGGCCGAAAATTGGAAAATTTGGCCAAAATTTTCATTTTTTTAATTTTTTGGATTTAAAATTTAAAAAATCAAATTCAAACAAATTTGATTTTTTGGACAAAATTAATCCAAACAGATTTTTTCAGGACCGATTTGTATTCTTATCGGCACCCACCGGTAAAACCTGTTGTTTATAATCTTGTTGTATGCATGTTGGCAATAACTTGGTGAAGCTAAGTCAGTAGAGAAACATGATCTGTCAAAGTAATTAAATGATCTGATCCCTTAGTCAGCAAGTATAGCAAAGAGGAGCTCTTAGTTTTTTTGCTAGAAGCTTCTCTACTTGGCTATGAAGAAGAAACTAAGCAAATGTCGGTAATACAACCGGTCAATGTTTACATGTAGCGTAGCATGACGTGTGAAACAATGAGCTGTAACCACTAATCAATGTTATTGTTGGACCGAAAAGGCGACTAGAGGGGGTGAATAGGAGCACGAACTCTTTTTCTCCCAAATTGAATTCAATACGAATCTCACTCCAATAGCTATGAAAGCTATGAAGATCAATCAATCATGCACAAGCGGAAGACTTGTATTGAATCAACTCAAAACCCCAAAGTAAAATCAACACAAAAGCAAAACACGAAGACACCGCGGTCGACCTCTCACGGGCGGTCGGGCCGGTCACCGTGGCGATCGAACCGATCCCAGCGGTCGACCGATACCAGCGATCGACCGTTCCCTCGGCGGTCGGACCGATTTCACGGAGGTCGACCTCTCGTTCGATGAACGATAAAACAGCGACAAACCGAAACGCAAATTGATCAAACTTTTGATTCGTGCGTCCAAACTTCGTGAAACTTGACACACAACTTCCTAAGGATGTCGGAACCTATTCAAGCAACAATTGTGATAATTCTTGCTCAGGTTCAGACCTTTTACCGTTTGGCGAAGTTAGGTCAAAAGCAGAGTGAAAACGAAAATATGATCTTAAGACTTGCGTGGGTGATTGATGATCTTGATGATCCTAGATGTATTCTCACACGTCACGACAAGCTAAATCACGTTAAGAAACTAAGCAATAACTCACGGATCAAACAAAGACTCAATTCATCAAAAGAGAAAGAAAGCACATGAACTCACTTTTGAAGAAACTTTCTTTGGATTGATTTGATCAGTTTACACCACTCCATCAATGGATGGCAAAGACTCAATACATGAGCACGAAATCAAATCCAACTCTCAAGAACCTAACCTCCGCTCCTCCTCTCCTAAGCAAATTAGGGTTTCAAAAACAATGAAAGGGTCGAGGGGTGCTGCCACCTCCTCCTCTATTTATAGTGGAGGCTTAGGGTTTCTAATAGAGTCTCCCTAATGGGCTCCGTTAAGGCCCAAAACAAGCGGGTGACACACGCACGCATTTTAAGCGCCGTGTTCATGTTGTGCGGCACTCGCTGTTCATACCACGTAGGTTGATCCAACGGCTCTCATCATGTCGGCAAGTCTCTCCCATCCGGCTCCCACCGAAACCACCATGGCACTTGCACGACCCCGTGCGCTTGATTCAACGATCGCCCGAATCGCCTGTTCGGTCACCTTTGTCCATCTTGCACCATACTTGAGTCCAATGACTTCACCCGGCATCGTCGATCGTTTTGAACCTCTGCTCTCCAAGCCTAGTCCCGATCATCCTCGCCGTTGACCGTCGTTGACCACCAAGCAACTTTGCACAACAATAGACAAGCAAATCGAATTCGGGAACAAGTTCTTCACAACTTGACCCACGTTAGTCAAAACATGCATCATGCAACACATATGCTATGAAATCCACGAACTTGACCTAACAAGCAACCATCGTCGCCACACAGGCGACGACTTAAGTGAAAACCGGTCGGGCCGCCAAGCGTTGGCGGTCGATCGCCACCGCCGATCGCCAACGTGAGGCGGTCGACCGCCACAAAAGGACTTAGCCGAAATTTCAACGCTGAAATCCGCAACCTCTCCGAAATTTAAAGCGAATAGAACTTTTGACCGAAGCTCCAAAATTATGAGACCAAGTGCGATAGAATCTCCTCACTTGCCTACACCTCTATTTTTGGCCCACCTCAAACTTCAAGGTCACTCAACTTGCCGGTCCGACCGCTCAACGACGCCGGTCGGACCGCTACAAATCGGTCGGACCGCCGACTGGCGGTCGGACGCGGCACAATTCACCACCCGAGGCATGGGCGGTCGACCGCCACCGGGCGATCGACCGCTGAGACTGACGGAACTGAACTTTGCGAAAACTCGTGTTTCCAAAACCTTCAACGTCATTGCCAATTGACACATCATCCTAAGATCATGAGCATATCCCCATGATATCCACAATCTCCCCCTTGATGATCATTGGCAATTCCCAACAAATGCAAGTTTTGAAGTTTGAAAAGTAAAACTCAACGTTTTGCATAAGGCACAACTTGGTCCATATGCAAGAAAGCAATGAAAATAACCAAGCGGCTTCGAATAGCATCGGCAAGTGAGATAAGGCAAAAGAAAGCAAGAAAGCTTCAATTTCCAAAGAAGAGTCAAAAATCTCACTTAAGGTCCATATGAAAGAACAATTGTTCAAAATGACCTTTGATCATGATGAGGCTCAAGAATTGCAATTCAAGTTCAGAAAGAGCAATAAGACCATAAGAATGCAAATAAGAAACTCCCCCTCACTATGATCCTCAAATTTCAGAAAATTTCAAATTCTCCAATTTTCTCCCTCTTTGTAATACTTTTAAATCCTCTCCCCTTTACACATTTTGAAATATCTTCTCCCCCTTTGACAATGGAGTCATCAAGGAAACACGCCTTCCTCTCGTCCGAGATAACAAATGCAGAATGAGGAAAAAGCATAAGAAGGAGCATGCATGAAATGCAATGGAGTGGCTTCATATTTTTGTATTTTTCAATTTTGGATTACAAGAAGCTTTGGAGATTACCCAAAAGAACAAGCTAGCATCTCAAATTTTGCATAAACACCATATCGGCTGAATGCGCTAGCAAGATCATGATAAGACATATATAACAAAGCTAAAGCAAGAAGGCTCAATATAAAGCAATGAATTTTAGCATTTTAAGCAAAGTTTCAAATCTAGCAAGTTCATCAACAGAGATCCTAAATGAAATCTGCCATGTCAAAATGTCAATGTGAGACAAAGAAGCTAACAAAGACCACATTAAGAGACAAACAAGTCCTAAATTGAATTATTTTGCTCAAATTGTCTCAACCGCCCATTTTCAACAGATTTTCATTTGCAAAGGAATATTGAAGTTGATGAAAGGTATATCTTAGTGAAGAAGATCTGGACTAGGAGCCATCCACAAACTCTTCCTAAGCTTCTACCCATTTGAAAATTCATTTTCTTATCCACGTGCTAGATCTCAAGCCTTGCCGCGACCATCTTAAGCACAAAAAGCTTAAAAGAATGATCTAGGTCATCCAAAACTCCCCCTGAGTTCATGCCTAGTGCTATGGCAAGCCGTCTCATGAGAAAGAATTGGTGAGATCAGTTTTTTTCGCACAAAAGAGACCTCCCCTTTTTTTTTCACAAGAGCAGATTTAGATTCTCAAAAGAACAAGAAGCTCAAGTAATGATCAATACTAGATTCAAGAGCTAACACCGCAATTTTGACAGGCCAATGTCATAAAGGAGCACTAATTGCGCAACTAGCTAAAACATCCACAAATTGCGTTTTAGTTCAAGTTGTCTTAAAGTTCTAGCTCATTCAAAGAAAGACTTAGCTACACATGTGAAAGCATGATAATTCTAGCAAGTCAAGGAACTAGACATGGCATTGGCGGAATTGAAATACTAAAAGCTCAAGCAGGGTAATAAGCAAAGCTTCATCAATTTTAAAAGACAAGCGAGAAAAGCTTATATAACAATGCATCTTTTGGTTTTTCATATGAATGCGGATGAAACAATGAAATGCACACAAACTAAAAGATCAAAAAGAACAAAAGAAGATCAAGAAAAGATCAAATGAACAAGGTAAAAACAGAAAGATCAAACTCCCCTCAAACCAAACCGTAGGGATAAATTACCCTAACTCACTTCTCAAGGTGGCAAACCTAGTTGGATCTAAAGGCTTGGTGAGGATATCACCAATGAGCCTTGGACTCCACGAAATGTAGCACAATATCACCCTTCTCGACATGATCTCTAAGAAAGTGATAGCGAATGTCTATGTGCTTGGTTCTAGAGTGTTGCACAGGGTTTTTAGCAATGTTAATCGCGAAGTGTTATCACGAAAAGAGGAACACTATCAAAAGCCAACCCAAAATCCTTAAGAGTGGACACCATCCACAAAATCGACTCTGACAACTAGCGGCTACATATTCAACAATGATGGATTGTGCAATGAAGATTGCTTCCTAGAAGACCAAGAGACAAGAGAAGTGCCTAGGAAGTGACAAGTGCAGAGGTACTCTTCCTATCTAGCCGACGACCAAAATCAGAATCGAAAACCCCGAATGGACAAGGACGACGGCGAGAATACCAAATGCCATCTTTGGAGGGTAGAGTGTAAATACGAAGATGCGTTTAACGACTGGCGATGGGAAGTCCTCGAGCGCTGAAACCGCGCGCAGGCGGCATCCAAAGTGGATGTCCGGTCTTGAGGCCGTCGAGTGCGAGAAGGAGCCAATCATCTTTGCGGTACTCGCGTTGATCCATGGCTTCTCCTTCCTCATCGGATCCAAAGCGATCGAAATCGCCATGGGAGTGGCGATCGACTTGCGATCACCCATCTCGGCGCTTGAGCGGATCCTTGGTGTGCCGTCGATGGATGAATATCCCTTCCTTGCATTGCTTGATTTGAAGCCCAAAGTAGTTGAGTTCTCCCATCATACTCATCTCAAATTCCTGGACATGGTCTCGTAAAAGCTGGAAACAAGAGCATGAGAAGAACCACCAAAGATAATATCATCTACATAAATCGAGCAAGCGGAAGTCATTGCCACGCCTAAGGATGAGCAGGGTCTTGTCTACCTTACCCATCTCAAAATCATTCTTAAGCGAAAGGTCTTAAGTCTATCATACCATGCTCTAGGGGCTTGCTTAAGACCATACAAGGCTTTGGATAGCTTGAAAACATGATGTGGATGCTTGGGATTCTCAAAGCACAGGGGTTGTCTAACATACACTTCCTCCTCTATAAAACCATTCAAAAGGCACTCTTAACATCCATCCGATATAATCTAAAGCCCTTAGAAGCAAAGAAATGCAAGCGAGAATGCGAATGGCTTCCAATCTAGCAACAGAGCAAATGTCTCATCAAAGTCTAACCCCTCAACTTGGCTAAAACCTGAGCTACCAATCTAGCCTTGTTTCTAACCACGTAACCATCCTCATTTTGTTTATTTTTGAACACCCAGCGGGTTCCTATCACATTATGACCACTAGGAGGTTCTACTAGATTCGGACCTTATTCCTCTCAAAATTCTCTAACTCCTCATGCATGGCATTAACCTGGCTAGAATCGGATAACGCATGTGATATATCGCGGGGTTCGAAAGAAGCAACAAATGCGAATGAGAGTAGAGACTTGGATCGTGATACACAGGCGAGTGACTCGCTCATTAAGATTACCAATCATCGATCCGGAGGATGAAGCCTCTGAATATGAAGTGGGCGCTGGGAGACAATATCTCCTCAACCTCCGCAGTCACTGCTGATGAAGAAGATGCGCGAGGAGCCTCAATTGGAGGTGAAGCGATCAGTAGCGAGTTACGGAACTTGGGCGAGAGCCTCGAAGCGGCGGTGGAGGACAAATATCGACCGTCATCATCTTCCTCCACAAAAATGCTTTCACACTGTGTATCACTGAAATGTCGGATCTAGCTCCAGGGCTAGTCTCATCAAAAGTGACATTGCATGTCTCCTGGACAATGTTAGTTTCAACATTAAAAACCCGAAAACCCCTCGAATGTGCAGGATAACCCAGAAATAAACCATCAAAAGTCCTTGATTCAAATTTATCTAGGTTTCTGTCTTGAGAATGAAACACTTAGCTCCAAACACTCGAAAATGAGAAAGAGAGGTTTTCTACCAAAACAAGCTCATATGAAGTCTTGCCCAAAGAAGGTCTCAAGTAGACACGATTTGCAATATGGCAAGCTGTAGAAATAGCTTCGGCCCAAAACCTCCTCGGTGTGCTATACTCATCTAGCATTGTCCTAGCCATCTCGACTAAGGTTCTGTTCTTCCTTTCCACAACGCCATTCTGTTGAGGGCGTGTGGAGAAGAGAGCGATGCTCAATTCCGCTTCGGCACAAAAAGAGGCAAGCGAGGCATTCTTGAACTCCGTGCCATTGTCATCTGCGATCGCTCTCAAGGCACCGAGAAAATTCGAAGCCAAACGAAGAACAAGATCACGATAAAAACCAAAAGCTTCATCCTTGAAGCAAGAAAGAACACCCAAGTGTATCTCGAGAAATCATCAACTATGACAAGAATGTACCACTTGCCACCAATTGATCGAACCTAGCGGGACCAACAAGTATCCATATGAAGCAAGCTGTCGGTCCGTCCGTCATGACCAAAGTCATTTGAAGGGTGTGAGGCGGCAACTTGCTTGCCATGCCTACGAGCGCACATACAAACATCCTTGACGGCTTTGAGTTTGGGCAACCTCTCATGAGATCAAGGTTGCTAACTCGCGTCGGATGATCAAAACCAATGTGCCCCAAGCGTCGGTGCCAAAGCGAACTTCGAAGAAGGTGTAAACAAACATTTAAGAGAACCAACCAAAGATTCGGAAAAATCAGCTCCAAAGATCCTAGCAACTCTATAAATCCCAAAAACGAGCTCACAGTGAATCAAGCACCGACAAGCATTTTTCTTAAATATTGTCTCATAACCATCATCAAGAAGTTGTGAGACAGAGAGTAAGTTAAACCTAAGCTTGTCCACAAGGGCGACGTCCTTTAGGATGAAATTGTCATTCACCCTAATTGTTCCTGTTCCTTCAATCCGCCCTTGAGTATTGTCTCCAAAGGTGATGAGGACATCACCTATCGACCGCGTGAAGGAGGTGAACCATTTTGAGTCTCCGGTCATGTGGCGTGAACAGCCGGAGTCGACGAACCATGTGTCCTTCCTTCCGCGGTGATCCTGAAAATCAAGGTACAAAAGAACGATGTGTCTCAATCTCAAGTTAGTTAAACATGACTTGGGAACCCATCTTCGAGACACACGATCTGAGTAGTATGCAAGCGAAGTGCTATCCTTGACTCTATTTGAAATTACTGTTGTGAGCAATGGTTACTCTAACATGAGAGTTATCTGTCTAGGAGCATGAGCATGATTAGCATGTGAAATAAATCCTAAACCAGGTTTCTTCCTTTCTAAATTACCATGTCTCACAAAAGCTCTAGGTTGATTAGATGACATTCTAGCAAGATTTTTCTTAGCATTTTTCAACCTCATGCTAACAGAACTCAACTAAATGCCCATTTTTCTTACAATAGGTGCAATGGTACTTGGTACCACCGGGAGAAGCACCTTTGATGAGCAGATGGTTGGGCAAAGCTGCAGATTTGAAAGTGATCTTTGCGGGTTGGGTATCAAATTCAACTAAGCCATTTCTCAAAATTTGAATATCATTAGATTTATCACAGGCAAAGTTGTATCCTAACCCTTGCTTCTTATAGGAGTTTTGACTTGTCAAGAATCATGTTTAACTGTTTCTTACCTTTAGAAAATCTTTCTAATGTGTCATTAAGGTAAGCAATTTCTTTTCTAAGGTTAACACATGAATCACAAGTTTTAGCATAAAACCTCTTCTTATAAGGAGCAACTTCAAGCAAGAACTTCACATGAAGCACAAGTAGCGAATTATACTGTCCTTAAGCTTGGCATATTTAGCTCTAGTCGCTTCTACAACATCATGTAATTCACGTTCACGTTCTAAGCGCACGCAGTAAGAGCTAGATTCAACCACATCAGAAGCAACCAACGTGCTAGACTTTAAGCATTTTTCGCAAGGAGCAGATTTAACTTCAATTAACTCAGTTCTAGCATTTTCAAGTTGTTGCAAAGCAGTATCATGAGCAGATTGCAGTTTAGCTAATTCAGAATGTAAAGCATAGCAGGATGAACATTCATCAGATTCAAGACTCTTAGCATTCACAAGTTCTAATGTGAGTTTCTTTACTTGTGACTCTAACTCCTCATTCTTAGTCATGATGAACTTTAAAGCTTTATCCTGACCTAGCATTTGCTCATAGACAGTTTCACATCTAGCAAAGAGAACATCATAAGAAGGAGATACCTCATTGTTGTCATTGATGTCGTCGGAGTCAGCCATGAAGCACATGCCGGTGAAGTCCTTGGCCTTCCCCTTCTTGTCTTGAGAGCTCCTCCTCCTTGTCCTCCTCGCTCCCGAGTCCACATCACTCAAGGATCGATCTCCAAGAGCGGCAAGAACCCGGTGAGCGACCTTCACGAGCTTGGCATCATCAAACTGGACTTGCGCCCTTGAGGCTTCTTCCAAGTGGCTTTTCATCCTTGTGGTTGCTCTTACCTTTCAGCTTGGGGCAATTTGCCGGATGTGATTAAGCTCTCCACACTCATAACAAGTCACGGGCCGCCTCTCTTTTGTTTCTCATATTGTTGTAGGCCCTTGTGAACTTCTTAATCAAAAGCGCCATCTCGGGCTCAGGAATACTCTCAAGATCCTCTTCTTGAATTGCGGATAAAAAGCAAGTGAAAAACTGAAGAGGACTCAAGCGACCCATCGAGGCTCTCTTGGCGGAGTGCGCTACCAAAGCCATGTTACCCTTCTTAGAATGGTGACTTTACGGATCTCATGAGTCTTGAGCTTGCTATAGAGCGACTCAAAGTCGATCGAGAAGTTGACATTTTCTGAATGGCGGTAGCCTTTATCTCCCACTCCACGGTGTTGATTGCGGCGGGAGATGGATGGCATTTTGGTTGTGTAAATTCGATACCACCGGACTTCATCGATTTATCACGTGTTGAAGCGTTGAAAATGTCATCGATGCTCTCACCAGACGCATCTCGAATTTGTTATATTCTCTTTTATAGACCTCTTGACGCACTTGTTTGATTTGGGAAGAACCCTCATGATAGGTTTGAGAGTCTTCCAAATCTCATGTGCGATCTCGAGATTACAAATCCTATCATATTCTGTCTACCAAGCCCACCATCTGAGAAAATTCTTTGCCTTACGGTCATTAGCCAAAAGAGCTTGAAGTGGCGTAGCAACCTCGAGCAAGATAAGCGAGCCTCGAGCGACTTCCCAAATACCTCGTGGTTCGCTCTCAAGAAAGACACGCATGCGGTTCTTCCAAAAGGCATAGTCGTGCCCATCGAAGATATGCGGTTTGGAAGAGTACTTATCCATCGCCAAAGTTGATGGACCGGTTAAGATCAAGATTGAACTAACCGTGCTCTCACGATACCACTTGTTGGACCGAAAAGGCGACTAGAGGGGTGAATAGGAGCACGAACTCTTTTTCTCCCAAATTGAATTCAATACGAATCTCACTCCAATAGCTATGAAAGCTATGAAGATCAATCAATCATGCAAGTGAAGACTTGTATTGAATCAACTCAAAACCCCAAAGTAAAATCAACACAAAAGCAAAACACGAAGACAACGGCGGTCGACCTCTCACGAGGCGGTCGGGCCGGTCACCGGGCGATCGATCCGATCCCGGTCGAGACCGATACCGTCGAGCCGTTCCCTCGGCGGTCGGACCGATTTCACGGGAGGTCGGACCTCGTTCGATGAGCGATAAAAACGGCCCGACAAACCGAAACGCAAATTGATCAAACTTTTGATTCGTGCGTCCAAACTTCGTGAAACTTGACACACAACTTCCTAAGGATGTCAGGAACCTATTCCAAGCAACAATTGTGATAATTCTTGCTCAGGTTCAGACCTTTTACCGTTTGAGCGAAGTTAGGTCAAAACCGAGTGAAAACGAAAATATGATCTTAAGACTTGCACGTGGGTGATTGATGATCTTGATGATCCTAGATGTATTCTCACACGTCACAGCAAGCTAAATCACGTTAAGAAACTAAGCAATAACTCACGGATCAAACAAAGACTCAATTCATCAAAGAGAGAAAGAAAGCACATGAACTCACTTTTGAAGAAACTTTCTTTGGATTGATTTGATGCAGTTTATGACCACTCCATCAATGGATGGCAAAGACTCAATACATGAGCACGAAATCAAATCCAACTCTCAAGAACCCTAACCTCCGCTCCTCCTCTCCTAAGCAAATTAGGGTTTCAAAAACAATGAAAGGGTCGAGGGGTGCTGCCACCTCCCTCCTCTATTTATAGTGGAGGCTTAGGGTTTCTAATAGAGTCTCCCTAATGGGCTCCGTTAGGCCCAAAACAAGCGGGTGACACACGCACGCATTTTAAAGCGCCGTGTTCATGTTGTGCGGCACTCGCTGTTCGCCACGTGTAGGTTGATCCAACGGCTCTCATCATGTCGGCAAGTCTCTCCCATCCGCTCCCACCGAAACCACCATGGCACTTGCACCGACCCCGTGTCGCTTGATTCAACGATCCGCGCCGAACGCGCGTTCGGTCACCTTTGTCCATCTTGCACCATACTTGAGTCCAATGACTTCACCCGCATCGTCGATCGTTTTGAACCTCTGCTCTCAAGCCTAGTCCGATCATCCTCGCCGTTGACCGTCGTTGACCACCAAGCAACTTTGCACAACAATAGACAAGCAAATCGAATTGGGAACAAGTTCTTCACAACTTGACCCGTTAGTCAAAACATGCATCATGCAACACATATGCTATGAAATCCACGAACTTGACCTAACAAGCAACCATCGCCGCCACACGCGACGACTTAAAAAACCGGTCGACCGCCCGGCGTGGCGGTCGACCGCCACCACGGCCCGATCACAACGAAGGCGATCGGCCGCGCCACAAAGGACTTAGCCGAAATTTCAACGCTGAAATCCGCAACCTCTCGGAAATTTAAAGCGAATAGAACTTTTGACCGAAGCTCAAAAATTATGAGACCAAGTGCGAGAATCTCCTCACTTGCCTACACCTCTATTTTTGGCCCACCTCAAACTTCAAGGTCACTCAACTTGCCGTCCGACCAGCTCAACAGACGCTTGGTCGGCCGCTACCAAATCGGTCGGACCGCCGACCGGCGGTCGGACCGCGGCACAATTCACGAGGCATGGCGGTCGATCGCCACCGGGCGATCGACTTTGCCGAGACTCGACGGAACACGAACTTTGCGAAAACTCGTGTTTCCGCAAACCTTCAACGTCATTGCCAATTGACACATCATCCTAAGATCATGAGCATATCCCCATGATATCCACAGTTATCTTGGTTTAAGTCGGCTTGTATGAGTATAAATAGACTTGTGTACCCCTGTTCAGTTTGTAAGCTTTGATGTAGCTGTTGTGATATCAATAAAATTTGGTCTGAAGTGTTGAGCTATGTTACTCTTCTGTTTCTAATCCCTCTGTTCCATTGCTATAAGCTGAATTCTCCAACAAGTGGTATCAGAGCCTGGTGATATCATAGACGCCGGTGAAGAGTGGTGCCGGTGACGCTACGATGTCTGAGGCAGCCAGGAAGGAGAGTTCAGTGGATCTACAGTACCCACTGCTGACGACCATGAACTATGCTGTGTGGTTGATCAAGATGCATGTCTACATGGAGGGGCAAAGTGTGTGGGACGCAGTTGAAGCCGAGGGAGAGATTGACAACCGGCGTGATAAGATGGCACTAGCAGCCATCTATCAAGGGGTGAGCGAGGAAACACTTCTCCTCTCAGAGAAGAAGACGGCCAGAGATGCATGGGCTGCGTTAAAGTCCATGTACATGGGGATCAATCGTGTAACCAGGGCAAAGCTCCAGACCCTCAAGATCGAGTTTGATGATATTTGGATGCGCGAGGGAGAATCCGTGGATGATTTTGCGATGAGAATCACCACGATGATCAGCAAGATGCGCACACTTGGGGAGAAAATCGAGGACTCCTACGTGGTGGAGAAGGTGTTACGTGTGGTGACACCAAAGTTCCTACAAACTGCTTCCACGTTGGAGCAATTCGAGAACTTAAAGAAGATGTCGATCAAAGAGCTGTTTGGTCGAGTCAAGGCGCATGAGGAGCGACTCCGGGGTTATGGCGGCAAAGAACACGAGCACGTACTGCTGACCCGTGCTGAATGGGAGGCCAAGTCAAGAAAGAAAGAAGGTGAGGGCTCTTCCAGAGGTACAAGGCGGAAGGAAGGTAGAAGCGGACACGGCGCGGTCGTGGTCGTGGTCGTGGTCGCGGACATGGTCGTGGCGCGCGACGGCGAGCGCACCGACGATTCCCACAAGAAGAGTTTTAAGTTTGACAAAACAAAGGTGCGCTGCTATAATTGCTAAGACTACAGCCATTTCCCATCCGAATGCCACTCGAAGAAGGTGGAGAGGGTGCACCTTTCCGAAAAGCACAACGATGATGAGCCTGCTCTCTTGACTGTAGAAACATGTGAGTTTGTGCAATCCACTGAGAACAAGTCTGAGCATTTGTTGCTCAATGAGGAGAAGGTGAACCCAAAGCTCGGAGTTGGAGAAGACTACAAAAGTAAGATGTGGTATCTCGACACCGGGGCTAGTAACCACATGACCTGGTGTAGAGAGATGTTTACTGAACTGGACGCCAAGATACATAGCTCGGTGAGGTTCGGTGACGGCTCAGTTGTGGACATCTGTGGTCGAGGTTCAGTCATGTTTCAGACTCAAACCAAGGAGCATAAGCTACTGACAGATGTATATTACATCCCTCAGTTGCGCATCAATATTTTGAGTTTGGGCCAACTCGATGAACACGGATGCAAAATCATTATGGAAGACGAGAATCTGCACATCTTTGACAAGGAAAGAAGGTTACTGGCCAAAGTGAGGAGATCACGAAATCGGTTGTATGTGCTAAATCTCAACTATGCACAACCGATTTGTCTTTTAGCAAAGTATCAAGAGGAGTGGTTGTGGCATGCACGATATGGTCATTTGAATTTTCGTGCACTGAGGGATCTCTCACTCAAGGGCATGGTTGAAGGAATACCAGAAATCAACCATGTTGATCAATTGTGCGAGGAGTGTATGGCGGGCAAACAGCACCGCACACCATTTCCCATCAACTCGATGTACCGAGCAATCAAGCCGCTTGAGCTACTACATGGGGACTTGTGCGGACCTATAACACCTGCAACTCCAGGAGGTAACTGGTTTTTTTTGCTGTTAGTTGATGATCACAGCAGATATATGTGGATACGGTTACTCAAGACGAAGGATGAGGCTCTAGACATGTTGAAGAAAGTGAAGGCTTTAGCCAAGATGGAAGTTGGCCACAAGGTCATGGTCTTGAGGACTAACCGTGGCGGTGAATTCACGTCAAATGAGTTCACACACTACTACTACGAGCTGGGATTGTAGTGGCATCTCACGCGTCATACTCACTACAACAGAATGGAGTTGTGGAGCGTCGCAATCAAACAGTGGTGGCCATGGCTAGAAGCTTACTGAAAAGCAAGAACATGCCTGGAGCATTTTGGGGAGAAGCGGTGTCAACCGCCGTATATCTTCTAAATCGCGCACCAATGCGAAGTTTAGAAGGGATGACCCCGTATGAAGCCTGGTTCAAGAAGCCAAAGGTAACTCATTTATGGACTTTTTGTTGTTTGGCATATGTAAGAACAACTGAGCCCTACCTCAAGAAATTAGCTAACCGGAGTACTCCTATGGTATTTCTTGGATATGAACCGGGATCCAAGGCCTATCGTGTGTATGATCCCAAGAAGAAGAAGCTACACATCACTCACGATGTTATATTTGATGAGGAAAAGCAATGGGAGTGGGAGGCGAGCCTTGGACAAGTTCATGTTTCATCAGGACATGGTGATGTGTTTACCGTGTTCTATGATACTAATCATACAAGTGATGCACCAACTGGACGCACTGAAAGTGTACCATTCACCGGAGCCAAGCAGTCTGGGTGGTGGCGTGAGTACTGGTCACGCTATGGAAGAGACAGGAACACCAGTTGCAAGCTCGTCACCAACGATAATCATTGAAGGCTCACCATCGGCATCACATTTAGAAGGGGCACATCATTTCTGATCTCTCCAAGAGATCTATGATGCCACAAGTGAAGTGGAACCGGACTATGCCGGTTTGTGCTTATTGACATCTAAAGAACCAATGAACTATGAAGAGGCCGTGAAGGAGGATTGCTGGCGACGTGCAATGAATGAAGAAATGAGATCCATTCAAGAAAATAGCACATGGGAGCTGATTGATTTACCACCCGGTCATAAGGTAATTGGTTTGAAGTAGGTTTATAAAGTAAAGAAAGATTCACAAGGTACAATTATGAAGCATAAAGCAAGACTTGTGGCAAAGGGGTATGTCCAACATCAGGGAGTGGATTTTGCAGAAGTTTTTACCCCAGTTGCAAGGCTTGAGACAGTGAGGCTCCTCATTGCATTGGCAGCACAAGAAGGTTGGGAAGTGCATCATATGGATGTTCAATCAACATTTCTCAATGGTGAGCTCGAGGAAGAAGTGTATGTGTTCCAGCCACCTGGGTTTATTGAGAAAGACAACGAGCATAAGGTATTGAAGTTAAAGAAGACGCTCTATGGGCTTAAGCAGGCACCAAGAGTGTGGAATGCAAAATTCGACAAGGTGTTGGTATCGCTTGGGTTCAAAAGAAGTCCACTTGAACATGCAGTGTACAAGAGAAATCATGGAGATTCAAGCCTGCTCGTTGGAGTGTATGTTGATGACTTAATTATCATAGGATCAGATCCTAAACAGATTGAAAAATTCAAGATGGAGATGAAGAGTCTGTTCAACATGAGTGACTTAGGGTTACTAAGCTACTATCTTGGTATTGAAGTGGAACAAAATTCAACTGGAATTTCTTTATGTCAATCCAGTTATGCAGCTAGGATTTTGGAGAAGTGTGGCATGAGCGGGTGCAATCCTAGTAAAATTCCCATGGAAGCAAGATTGAAGCTGAGTAAGAAGAGCACTAATCCTCCTGTTGATGAAACACTTTGCAGAAGCATTGTTGGTAGCTTGAGATATCTAGTAAATACAAGGCTAGATATAACCTATGTCATGAGAATTGTAAGTCGCTACATTGAAACTCCCACAACACAACACATGGCAGCCGTAAAGCACATACTAAGGAATGTAAATGGAACTTTGAGTTTTGGTTGTCATTATAAAAGAAGAGGAGAAAGGCAACTACAGTTGGTCGGGTACAGTGATAGTGACCTGACCGGAGATGTTGATGATCGAAAGACTACAGGTGTTATATACTTCTTTGGCTCAAGCCCGATTACTTGGGTGTCACAGAAGCAAAAGGTAGTGGCATTGTCATCATGTGAAGCTGAATACATTACCACTACAACAGTTGTGTGTCAAGGCATCTGGCTCAATCGATTGATGAGTGACATCAAGAACAAAGAACCAAGTAAGGTCACATTAATGGTGGATAATAGTTCTGCAATTTCTCTTTGCAAGAATCCCATTCATCATGACAAGAGCAAGCACATTGACACATGTTATCACTTCATCCGTGAATGTGTTGAGAGTGGCAAGATATTAGTAGAATATGTGAAGACAGAAGATCAGCTTGCCGATATATTAACAAAGCCTCTTGGGTGTGTAAAGTTTCTAGAAATGCGACAGAAAATTGGGTTGCAAGATGTGAAAAAGAAACAATCAGATTAAGGGAGTGAATGTTGTTTATAATCTTGTTGTATGCATGTCGGTAATAACTTGGTGAAGCTAAGTCGGCAGAGGAACATGATCTGTCAAAGAAATTAAATGATTTGATCCCTTTGTTAGCAAGTATAACAAAGAGGTGAGCTGTTAGTTTTTTGTTAGAAGCTTCTCTACTTGGTTGTGAAGAAGAAACTAAGCAAATGTTGGTAAGTCAATCTTTACATGTAGCATAGCATGACGTGTGAAACAATGAGCTGTAACCACTAAACAATGTTATCTTGGTTTAAGTCGGCTTGTATGAGTATAAATAGACTTGTGTACCTTTGTTCAGTTTGTAAGCTTTGATGTAGCCCTTGTGATATCAATAAAAATTTATCTAAAGTGTTGAGCTATGTTACTCCTCTATTTCTAAGCCCTCTGTTCCATTGCTATAACCAAAATTCTCCAACAAAACCGAAATCACCGATTATCGACCAATATTCTGATGCCTGATTAGGAGACGTGCCAGAATCACACTTGCACTTACCTCACTATATCATCTGCTCATTGGCCCTGAAATTTTGGCTCAGATCCTTGTTACGTTCCCGATGGATGAAACGTAGATTCACTCAAGGCCAGGTGCTATATTGCCATTACTAACTCAAGATACAAGTATTGGGGATACAATTGATGTGGACCTGAGGAGGAATTAGAAGAGAGAATGGATGTAGAGGAAGAACATTTGGGAACTGGGAATGGGATACAGAGGTTGGGGAGAAACAGCAGGAGGAAGGGGATAGCCTGGAGTTTCTGTTCTTCGATGCTTCTTCTGCCCCTGATGTTTTCCTTTTGTACTCCCGAGCTCAACCCCCTCTTTGCCTCCTGGCCCACGGCCCACGAACAAGCCCAGTCAAGGCAGGCCGGTATGTGACATTCCCCTCTCCTTGAGTTTCGGCTTGCCCCTAAGCCGATACAAAAGAATAGTCACCACCATGCTTCTTCACCATCAGACTTGTTCTTTGTAACAACTGAAGTCACCATGTGAAAAAGTCTTCCATGCATTATCTGCTCTGCTTCTTCTAGCTGTAGCTCAGAGCCATTCTCACCCATCACGCACATGCTTTGTAAGAGCCTCCATTACCAAAAATGACACCCAAGACCACATGCTCTGCAATCACGGCAAATGTAGTCGAACTTGTCGACATCTATACCATTGTGACCATTAGCAACAGCCACTCCAAAGCTGAGTATAGTTGATAGGCTCTTTGTCATTACTTCAGTAAAACAATGGTCCTTCAATGTATGCTTTCCTTCAAAGATTTGATCACACAATATGCATTCTGTATGGATCCACTGAGCAATTTTAGCATTCAGGCTCCCAGCCTGCACTCTCTGTACTTCTTCTTTTGTAACATACTCAACTCCCAAGTACTTAAGGGTCAGTTCCAAAGTTGAACCACAAATTTCTCTGTATATTTCTAGAAACTGCTGATGACGACCGAGTTGAACCGATTTCTAAAGTAACTTTGAGAGTAGAGGCATATAATGGGGATCGATGAGTGTAGGAAGAGAGCACACAACATCCAGATTCAGCTGACCTTCATCGCCCTCTTCAAGAGAAGAAACCACCATAGGGACAAGTACTGCAATATGGGTCCAAGATGGATCTGCATATGTCCACCAAATCAATTCATCTGGTGAAGAAAGCTCAAGCTTCCTAAGAATCTCTTGTAAGATTAGTTTGTGGTCCACGACCATCATATGCTTTTATCACTACTGTAAGGGCCTGTGCAGCAATGCCATATCCACTACCCTAGTTCCCCAAAATAGGCCCAACACTAGCTGCTCTTGATAATTTTCCATCTTCAGTGACCCCATAAGCAATGCGTCCAGAGCCCTCAATCAATACACAGCCATGAAGCTTTCCCATTGTACCGCTGGCCAGAGCTACCACTGCATCATTTCCCACATAAAAATTGGCATGGCCAGGGAAAGGATCTCGGATCCAGTCAAGCCTCCTCTATTGATCTGAAGAGTTATTAACTCTAGACACCACTAAACAAACTGCGCAGACAACTAAACGATCTGTGCCGACCATGGTCAGGGCCTGTGTCATGACCTACTCTAGAGTTCCCCATGCAGCATTCTTTTTCTGCTCCTTGAATTTTGCTCCTAGCGACTCAATCTTTCCATTGAGCCTTTTGATATCCTGACATGCATACCTTTTCAACTTCAAGGACACCTCCTCAGCAAACACTCCTGAGAGGAATTGAATTGGTGGTGGCCACGGTTACTTCTGAACCCAAAGTCTTGGCCCAGCCACCAAGTTTGCAGTCAAGACTTCCATCTCCACAATCAAACATCTGATGATATATTCAGGAACAGGTGGTGGCCATGGCTGCTTCAGCTGCACACCACCTTCATAGCACATGAACATCGACAATGGTACCAACTGTGACTTAGCACCTTCTCCCGTGGCCTCCACTTGCTTGGGTGGCAGCCACGATTGTTGCTCGGTCATCTTCATTGTTTGCAGCCAAAGTACCACCGTACTCTTGTTCAGTATTTGCTTGAACACCTTGTGATCATCGGAGTGCTCCGGGTGGTCACGCACCAAATCAGTGGCGACCGATGGCACAAGGCTGGAGATGATGTTGTCACTCAACTTGACGGTGGTGGGCGGCGTCGACATGGAGACCACATAGTGACCAGCAAGCTCAACGACCTTGGAGGATGTGTCGAGGTTGACATCGCGGCTGATCTCGATCATGCTATTCAGCGTGGCTAGTATTTTCTTGCACAACTCCTGGACCATCTCCTTCGGCTCCTTCGATGTCTCCTCGGGAGCCAATTCCTTGAGCTCATCACATGGGGCTTCCCGAGCTCCGATGACAAGGAATGTCGTTGTCGTGGCCGCTGAGGTAGTCGAGGTCATGAGTGTCATTGCCGCTGAGGTAGTCACCACATTGTTATTGTGGCTTAGTCCCAGCGTCGAACATGTGGTGGGCGTCACCACGATGGGGGTCGGCTGCATGTACTAGACATCCAGCCAGCAGCAACCGTCATAGACGCAGCGCCCATGGGTGACCTCTTGAGTCCACTCCGCTTCACGGCTCAATCGGAACCGAACGAGCGCCTCGACATGGTCTGCCCTCTCGAGCATCACCACTTGCTTTCCCCCATAAGCATCGAAGACCTAGTGCAGCACCTCTTCATTCACCGGATACAACACATGACTCACCATGATGCGAAGAACACGTCCCGGTGTGGCCTCCTGGTGGCTCGGCATTTCATCGAACAGGTGGCGAGCGCCTCCTCCATGGACACCTCCACCATACTGATCCAGACACCGACCACAACTACTACCACCCTGAGTCACCCACACCATCTGTTTGCTCAAAATCCCATGAATCGATGGCTCTGATACCAATTGTTACGTTCTAGATGGATGAAATGCAGATTCACTCAAGGCCAGGTACTATATTGCCATTACTAACTCAAGATACAAGTATTGAGGATACAATTGATGTGGACCTGAGGAGGAATTAGAAGAGAGAATGGATGTAGAGGAAGAACATTTGGGAACTGGGAATGGGATACAGAGGTTGGGGAGAAACAAAAGGAGGAAGGGGATAGTCTGGAGTTTCTATTCTTCGATGCTTCTTCTGCCCCTGTTGTTTTCCTTTTGTACTCCTGAGCTCAACCCCCTCTTTGCTTCCTAGCCCACGGCCCACAAACAAGCCCAATCAAGGCAGGCCGGTATGTGACAATCCTACTAGAGATTCTTGCATTTTAGTAGAGCTGTCTATTTCGAGTGAATAATATGTCTGTTTTATCGAGGGTTGGAGAGTTTGATCTCTTCAGACATCTGTTTACTAAGAGCTGCAGGGATGCAGATGAGGCAGAGGTGGATGATTAATTGTACAGATAGCCTAATCCTAGCAAAGGAGAAGCTTGATAACCCAGTCATTCTGGAAACGAATTATATTCCAGTGCTCCAGAAGCTTGAGGTCAGTGCACCGGACTAATCGATCAATAATTCGGCGGCGTCATCCATGAAGATAAGAAGCTATGTTTTTTGAGATGCAGGTGGTGGCGACTATCAAGATTGGGCAAGAGCAGCACAGAGTCGGGCATGAATTAGCTAGTTTTTCTAGAGTTCCGAGGTAATGTGTTGTGTTCGGGCACTAACGATGGTTTGATACTGAACCTTGATGTTGGAACTAATCTTGTTGTAGGGCGTTTCATAATTGCTTTAGATTTAAGTTGTCACGTGTAAGTGCAGATGTACTAGAAAGGTGATGTGTTCACGTTTCTAGTTAGTGGGCAAGATTGCCGAGTCATGCATGTAGTTAGTGATGGTAGTGACGTGAGTTAAGAGGTCAGTTAGTGCTTGGTAGTGGCGTGAGTTAAGAGGTCGGTTAGTGCTGGACATTTGTTGGCCTATTTGCTTGTAATGTGAGGGTCACTTTGACTCTATAAATAAAAAGAGAAACTAGAAAAGCTGTACGGCAGTACGCAGCACCAAAACTCTCATGTGTCTCTGAGTTGATTAAAAGTGTTCACGTGTGTTGCATCCACAGTGTGTGTGTGCATTTGATCCTTGGGCTGAGCCAACATTTGGTATCAGAGCTTTGGTGATTTCCGCATATCGGAGAGGATGCCGAGGGAAGGAATGAGAGTATGTCTCTGTCCGGCGAGCGACACCTGCTGCGAGATGATTCGTTTGCCTCATAGGTGGTGAAGAGGGAGAGCGTGGTGACGATGTCGTACCCGCAGCTCAGTCGCATGAACTACACGATTTGGGCGATAAAGATGTGTGTCGCTCTTTAGGCGCAAAGGTGTGGGAAGTAGTGGAGCCTGGTGCCGTGGAGTACTAGAAGGATTGGATGGCATTGTACGCCATCTACCAGGCCGTGTCGGAGCAAGTCTTGTCTTCCCTCGTTGGGAAAGACACGATGAAGTCAGTATGGGAGGCAATTAAGATGACGCACATGGGGCATGAGCGTGTGCACAAGGCCAACCTATAGACCCTCAAGAAGGACTTCGAGGGGCTGAAGATGGAGTAAGTTGAGACTGTTGAAGATTTTGTTGGTCGTCACCGGGATCTGTGCGTTGGGTGACACGGTAGATGAGATTGATGTTGTTCGCAGGTTTCTTCGTGTGGTCCCGGCGCGCTACATGCAACTCGTCATGTCTATCGAGCAGTGCGTGGATTTGAAGACCCTCACCATGGAAGACCATCTCGGGCGATACAAAGCCTACGACGAGCACGTTCGAATTAGTTTCTGTGACCCGAAGGAGAGTGAGCATCTGTTGCTCACGTGCACGCAATGGGAGACCATCACCAAAGATAAGTAGAATGAAGAAGGGTCAGGCTGCGGCGCAAAGAAGAACTGCGACCGCGGTGGTGGCTGTGTCAAAGCTGGTGGCGGCTGTGGTGACAGTCATGACGACGATGAGGACAACAGCAACTCCGACACCAGTGATGGCAAGTTCGACAGGAAGAAGGTAAAATGCTACAATTGTGGCATACGTGGGCATTTTGCCAATGAGTGCCGCAAGCCGAGGAAGGAAGAGGTGCATTTCGCTATGGCGGATGACGAACCGGCGCTGCTCTGAATTAAGTTCGTCTAGGAGTACTCAAAATAATGACAACAACATTAGAGGGTTGGTTGTTGGAACTAATCTTGTTGTAGGGTGTTTCATACTTGCTTTAGATTTGAGTTGTCACGTGTAGGTGCAAATGTACTGTGATGTGTTCACGTTTCTAGTTAGTGGGCAAGATTGCCGAGTCATGCATGTAGTTAGTGCTTGGTAGTGGCGTGAGTTAAGAGGCCGGTTAGTGCAAGGCATTTGTTGGCCTATTAATTTGCTTGTAATGCGAGGGTCACCTTGACTCTATAAATAAGAGGAGAAAATAGAAAAGTTATATGGCAGTACGCAGCACCAAAACTCTCGTGTGTCTCTGAGTTGATCAAAAGTGTTCACGTATGTTGCGTCCCCAGTGTGCGTGCGTTTGATGCTTGGGCTTAACACTTGATACTAGAGAAGAGACAGTGGTTAGGTGGGAGTTTAGAAACAACTACCCCAATGGTTTCATACTAAACCTTGATGCTAGAGAGCCCGACATTATTGCATGGAACTCTCATCTCTAGAGAAATGGTCCACAAAAATAGTATCAAATCCTTCCAATATGCACCATTTATTGCTACTATTTTTCTTGGTTTTCTAAAAAGGTTTGATACTTACATGAGCAACCTCGCTAAAAATCTGTTGTGGCATAGCTATAATATCAATCACAAAGGATGGGAATGCCCTTATTGCTACAGCTGTGACGTAGACATAAATTTCTGTCTTTGATTGATCCAACTGTCTGTGATCATCTACTTGATTGTATTTACTTCCGCGACACTATAAGAGAACTATCTAAGACTAAACATCTGAAACAATGGAGAATTAATGAGCTAGATTCATCGAGAAACTGAAACACGTTCTCCATGAAAATTAATGTGGAATCAACATCAACTCTGCAACTACGGGAGCTGAAGTCTGTTGAGGACGCAATGTTCGGGATACCCCATTTCCTATTACTTACAACGGAAACATAACAAGGTACAGTTTGACGACATTGAGACAGAATATAGCTTTTCCTACATGTGCATGGATGTCGATGCACATTCCTAGCCGTTGAAGTGTTCGAAGATTCTTCCGTTGTCAGGCAGCGTCACCAACGATGTGGTCTCGTCGAAAGCATGGCGAGGGAGTGTGTGTGACCCTCCAGTACCTGCAACCACGCAACACGGGTGATCAAGACGAAGGTGTCCATGAGAGCTTAAGGTGCGTGGGGCACCGTCGAGTCCGGCGATGTTGACATGTGCAAGAACTAGATGGCATTGGCCGTCATCTAGCAAGTGATGCCCGAGGATACGCTCTTCCTGCTGGACTATTGTTCTTATAGATGTATTGCACGGGTCCGTCTCATTTATCTATCCTATTGTTCTTGTGCATATTTGGTTTGTGTATCATCTGATTTGCACAAGTACACGAGTCAAGCTTCACTTTTGTCAAGAATTATATGACATGCGCTATGGGCTTTTATATTGCGGCCCTCTTCTGCTGCTCTCATTCATCACGCTATGCGTGTTGTAATTAAGTTCTAGCGAGTTGATTGAAACATATACTGCACTATGTATTTAGTTACATATTGAGCTATGAGCTTTGGAGTACTAAATGAATGATTTATTGACCAGGTTAGGGAATAATCTGAATTTCCTTGTTCCCCTTATGGGCATAAAATATATATAGCAGTGTTCTCAAGTTTTTTTTTTCAACTTCAACAACACATGGTTCAGTAATGCAGATAGGCAGCAGAAGTTGGTTTGTGCATCTTCATTCTCATTTGTAGATTGATTTCCTTCCGATTATTGGATCCGGATCAGGATCACTGCACAAACTGTACCCGCCAGTGGTATTGTAGCAAACACAGAGAAATAGTGAAATATTCACTGTAACAATTTTGCTGTAGCAAAAACAATGTAGCTAAAACGTTATACCTTTTAATTTGAACCTTTATTTTTGATTGGACGGTGGAGATCGTCTTCTATTATCGAGTTCTGTAGATCATCTATATTGAGAGCTTCAATGCAGAGGATCTATTTCCCCTATGATTGGCCTGAAAACTAGGTTAGCGAATAATCTGAATTTGCTTGTTCCCCTTATGTTTTTTTTTTTGTTTTCTCCTCTAATGGTAGTAGGCGGTGGCGCTGAAGACGACGGAAATGGACCGAACTAGGTTGGATGGTTTTGCTGTAGAATCATTAATGTGGGTGATGTGTTAGTTGCATATGCATGGAATTAAAGTTGGGCAAATGTCAGGTGGAAACCACCATTTCCATGTAAACTCCGTGAAACCATATGTAAAAGTGTTAAAAAATTTCAAACAATTATCATATGTAGGTGATGTGATATTCTACAACCATGTAAAAATTTAAGAATGAATTCAATCACATTCGAAAAGATATGAAAACGGCGCAGTGAATTTTTGGAAATAAGTTATTGCGAGGGTTACTTTTAAAATATTGTTAAAAATGGTTAATTGGTATTTTTTCACTTTTGTATGTGCCTTTGTGTCCATTGGATAGAAATATGATGGCAGAGAGAAATTGGGACGATGTGACACTCTCAAAGGTTTTTGTTTACACTTGTTTTTAATATAGATTAAGATTGCACAAACCCATGAAAAGAAAACTTTAATGACCGTATTTTGTTTAAGGGTGTCCTTGAACAACTAGTGAGGCCATCTCCATCAGGGTTTGGGTAACCGGTTTAAAAATTTTAGGTCACTAGTAGTACCGGTTTGGCAAAAAATCAGAAAATTTTGGCTGAAATTCTGAAATCAAAATTTAAAATTTTCGAAGTTAAAACGGAAAAGGCTAAAAAATAGTGCAGTTTCTTGGGTTCAAATCCAAGACCTGCCTTCCAATTCTACTACGCTATAACCAGCAAGCCGCATGCACCCATGTGCTTAGACTTGGTTACAAATTTCTTTTATATTGGAAAAAAATCATTCGAAACCGATTTTTTGGCTGGTTTTGAATTTTACCGGGGGCAGCCGGTAGAACCAATTTTCCCGGTTTTTAGCCGGTTACCCAAACCCTGATATCCATCCTGGCGAGAGGGAATCACAAGCGTGTGTGTGGCTATGTTGTAATGGAGGAGAGAAGTGATATATGGGGGATTCATTTTGATAGGTCACTCACCCTCACCACCCATGCCAATGATTCAAAAATTGGGTGCCCATAGCACATGAACCAAGGTTTTTTTTTGTTATTATTATGTGCTTGCCTCTCTGCTTATAAGTACTTGATGTTTTATAAAGCGTGCATAGAAATTTGTTCGATTTTGATTACTAATATATAAAAAACAAATTTAGATAGGTGATGTGAGATGATATCATTATATTTCAAAGGAAAATATTATCATAATATTTTTTTATATAATTATTACTAACGTATTCATACGAAAAAGCATGTTGAAGGCCTGTCAATATTGAAAATGTTATATATTCTTGAACAGAAGGAGTAATGTGTTCATTGCTACTTATTTGGGAGTGACTATATATGTATCACTCAACTAAAAACTTTCACACTTTTGGTCAACTTTTTTTTGAACCGTCGGATCCAAATCCTACCACTTAGATCTTTCCCCTCACCCCTAACCCTATCCCCAGCCCTAGTTCCCACCGGTGCCACACCGCCGCAACATATAGCTAGTGTTAAGAATAGATGTACTCGCGGTAAGTGTTGACATTGCCAGTTGTTGTTGACGCGTATACCCAAACCCATCTCAGCACATCCAAACGATCTCGCCGCCGTCCTCACCTAAACCCTCAGCCGCCTCTCGCCGCCGTCGCATGGGTTCATCTCTCAGCCGCGACTTGCCGCCGTCCCCGGCGTACGTGTCCGACGACGTCGTGGCCCAAATCCTTCTCCGTCTCCCACCGCACCCCTCCTACCTCCTCCGCGTCTCCCTCGTGGCCAGGCGTTTCCGCCGCATCGTCAACGATCGCGCCTTCCTAAGCAGCTTCCGAGCCCGGCACCGCGAAACGCCTCCCCTGCTCGGATTCTTCCACAACGAGGACGGCCTCGCCAGCCGCTTCCTCCCCGTTGGCGACGGCGTGTGCGCGGCAGCCTTCGACCTGAACGTCGCCGACTGGACCGTCCTCGACAGCAGGCACGGTCTGGTCCTTCTTCAAAGCCCGGACAAGCTCTTCTTCCTTGTCTGGGACCCGATGACCCGCCGCCGGCAGGAAATACCCGCGCCACTGGATCCCGACGTCGACTACGTTTACAGCAACGCCACCGTGGTCTGCACCGGCGACCACGACGCCGACTGCCCGTTCCAGGTTATCTTTGTGACCATGGAAGAAGATGAAGTGTCCGTGACCGTGTCCGTCTACACCTCGCAGGACGAAGAATGGAGCTTGGCGGCTTCTGGCGAGGTCTCGTCGGTGATCGAACCGCAACCAAGCGTTCTTGTGGGGAACGTCCTCTATTGGACACTCGTCATGGACCGGATAGTTGCGTTCGGACTGGATACGGACAGTATAAATGAAATTGGGATGCCACCGGATGCTCACAGTGCCTGCGAGGTAAACCTGCTCGTCATGGAGGATGGCGTGCTCGGCCTCGCAGCCATGAAGAACTGCAGTCTCCACCTGTGGGCGCACCCTACTGACGGCGACGGCGCTGCGCAATGGGTGCTTCGCAAGGTTGTTGAGCTGGACAAGCAGCTGCCGTTGGTGCCGCCGTCGACAGCAGGCGAAATGCGTTTTCGGATGTTGGGGCAGGATGAGGACGGCCAAGTGGCTTTCCTGCGGACAGAGGTTGGGATATTTGTGCTGCAGCTAGAGAACATGCAGTTCAAGAAGCTGTCCGAACAGAAGATGCTGGAAAATATATATCCATATAAAAGGTTCTTTCTTCAAGGTAATTGCACCTATTTCATGCATTCATTTCATTTCATGACCATTCACGATAAAATACTTCTGTATTGATTAGTGACATTGGAACTTTGGAATTAGATACTAGATAGAATTAGTATCTGAAAATAAATAACATGTGCTCAGTGAAATTGCTACCGGAAGGATTTTTTTTTTTACTGGGGGACTGGTAAGGCCGGTAACCGCCGAAAATCAGAAATTTTGGCTAGAATTTTCAAAAGTATTGTAATTTTTGGATTTTAAATTAAAAATAAATAAATTCGAATAAAATTCAAGCAAGTTTGATTTTTTTTTGACAAATTTCATCAAAACCGATTTTTCGGGACCAGTTTTAATTCCTACCAGCTACCACCGGTAACACTGGTTACCGGCAAAATTTTGTTGAGATTTTTTTCCCTGCATATGCTACATATATGAATTTTGAGAAACTTAATGACTAATATTTCAATGGTCTAGGTCATCAGTTCTAGTGCATGTTCTCGATCGATTTCCGTATTAACTGATCAGGCACAACCATAGAAATAAAATATTGGAAAAAAAATTAAAGTCCATTTTACAACCCAGAACTCTTCGAAAAGTCTAAAAATCAACCATGAACTACAAAACTAGACATGCAGCAACCTCCAAGTCTCAAAACTATTTAGTTTACCCCATTCAACACAAAATAGGATGGTTTTGTCCGACATGGAGCTGACATGGTTCAAACTTCAATCAAAACGGTTTGACTAATGTGGATGCCATATTTCCTTCTTTCTTTTCCTTCCCCATTTCTTTTCCCACACCGCCACCTCTCTCCTTTGCATGTGCACGCTATCCTACAACTACGGCGGCCGCACAGAGCTGTAGCCACCACCTCCGCCTTTTGCTTTAGTGGCGCTGCTATACACACAAAGAGCCTTGTATAACACATGCATAAAGACCATGTGGTTCCTTCCGTCCTATTGTTTACAGTTCCTGAGGTCCCTCTTCTTCTTCTTCTTCTTCTTCTTCTCTCTCTCTCTCTCTCTCTCTCTCTCTCTCTCTCGAGACAAGATCGGCGGATGGATGAAGTGGGGCTGTGGAGGTGTAAGAGGGCGGCAATGCGCTCTCCTAGTAGTGCCTTCCTCGTATTTTTTCTAGAATTTTTACAAAATTAATTAATGCAATTTCATGATGTCCTTACATTATGAAATATTAGACTCCTTACAGTGAATATTATGAAATTGCATTAATTAATTTTATAAAAATTCTAGAAAAATTAAACAATCAAGTCCACTTTGTAAGAAGCCTTAAAAATTTCATAATGTTTGGATCTCATTTTCTATATTAGAATATTTCTACAAACAGTATACTTAAATGAATTTTAGAGACAAAATTAGAACATATAAAATTTTGAAAATTTTTTTTTGAAAAAAATACACAAGCAATTAAACTGTGTCGGGAGGCTCCACAGAAAATTTGATAATTTGTTGAGCTCAGATTCTATATTTAAAAAATTCTGCAAACGGAAGTAACTGACGGCGATGTCATTCGGCATAATTTTTGATGTTCGCGATGTTATTTTCCAGTGCATGGCGAACGGAGTGTCATTCCCGTTCCTCCGATTACGTCCGAACGTGATGTAACTGAGCTAATTATCCCAAAAAGATAAGGATGAGGAGGAAGGAGGTGATTTGGTTGATGTGGTGGTAAAATATGGTGACATGGATGCTAACATAGATGCTACATCAGTAAATGGGTTTGGTCTTAAGGGGTAAACTAAACGGTTTTGAGAGTTGGATGTTTACGTGTGTCCAATTTTGTAGTTCATGGTTATTTTCAGACTTTTCGAAGAGTTAACGTTGTAAAATGGACATTTTCCTAAACATGGTACTAACAAAAATATTAAATTATTGGGCAGGGCTGCAGAATGAAGGCCTACGGGAGGCAGTGATGGAATATGGTGCACCGGCTCTTCAAGAAGAATATGGTCGTCAGGAGGTTGCTCCAGTCCAGGGGAGGCAGGAGGACTGACATTGAAGATGGCTGAGAAGCAACAAAGGAGTTGCTAGGAAACCCGACGACAAGATTTGCGCAGAAAGGATGATTAAGACGATATGGAACTTGTTTTGTGATGTTTGTATGGGTGAACCTGTAAAAAATTCGTAGTAGTACAATGCCAATGGGTTGCTTAACGATGTAGCTCATCAGTATTTTTTGTATTGTTTTCGGTTTTCTTCTGTGCAAATCTTCGGATACCAGGGGTTTGCTTGGTGTGCTTGCTGGTATACCCAATAGATTTGTAGGTAATTTCTGTAGGTGATGGTTCAGAACAGCTGTAATGTCTTTCCGTTATTTGCTTAATGGAAATCAGATTGTTATCATTTAAAAAAAAAAGAGAATCAATCTTCACCTTCTCCCAGCATATATACCATGCACCATGGGTTGCTTATATCACATAGTTTTGGCAACTATTTTTGTCGATCATCAAGCATGCAATGCGTTCCCTCCGTTCTGTCATCTTCTGATTCATCATGCATGCGATGTCATATTATTTTACAACTAACTGGTGGTTATGCCTCTATGTAAATTATTGGGAATTATTTTAGTTTCATATTTCCTTATGTATTTCTGTGTTATATATGAGGTTTGGAGTACTGAGTAAATGTGTTCCTCTACCAAGTGAATAATCTGAATATGCATCCATGTTCATCTTTATGGACTATACCACTTTTCTCGTGACTATTTTTCTCGATCAACTTCTAGGTACACCGTATATAGTTGTAGTGTGTTTATCTTACGTACTATTCTTAATATTTCATTTCATTTTTGGTTCTTACTTTATTATCTTCTTACGATTGGCCTTGATGTTTTTTAATCTCTATTCTGATATTGGTAGGTAGGGGCGGCCGTATACATCATTGGAACAGACAGAACTGGATATAATTCTATTCAAAATTTGGTTTAGATTGTTTGGCACTAGAAATCGCTTAAGATTTCTATGTGTGGGAACTAAGGATGTGGGCGTGCCAATGTACAAAATACAGAAAGATAAATAACATACAAGAAACAAAAGGTTAAGGAACCATGCATTTTATTCATTCTCATAGAATTACAAATTACAAGTCCCTTGTTATTATTATGCGCTCCATGACTTGTCGATGTGGTCTTCGCTTCACGTTCTACATGCATGTGATGTTGATGAATGATTGTGTAGATGTTGGCGTTTGGCATAATCCATAGCCTCGTCGGTCTATGGGCCGTTGGTCCGGCATCGTCAGTCTCGAACGACGTGTAGAAATAGTGGTCGATAAGACATGCATGCATGGTTGCGCTCAGCTTCCCATTTGATTGTACAACAACAGCGTCGGGATGGGCAGATCGATGTGAACAGGGAACTGGTGGAGATGGGATTGTCAGCGCCGGGAGTAAGGAGTCGACGGAGACAGGCGCAGGTACGTATGGGCAGCTCTGCCCGTGTCTCCGCTGACGAGCAGGCCGTGCGGGTGACAATGGAGCATCCTCATCTGCTCACCGTGCGCAGATAGAACTTCAGGGAGGTATGTGCAAGTGTATACCCGAGCATGCACTATGTGCATGTACGTAGTTAAGCACAGTCCACATGCACTCATTTACTCTGCATGCTACATGTGTGCATGGCCCCTGCACGTACACTATGCATGCATCGTCTTCAACTCGAGTTGGAGCTTGTTGATAGGGACAGCGTCGTCGGCAATTAGCTCGACGACTCTGGCGACTGCCTAGCAGCCCGGCGAGGATCTTGGCGGGTGCTCGACGGTTGGTGGCGGGCTCGGCGGTTCGGCGATTGTTGATGAAGACTGCTGCGACTGCGCGACGTCGCGGCCTTGGGCCATCGGACGGCAGCCTCGACAACGCAGCGGGCTGCACAGCGGCGAGCTCCAGTACGTCGAATGGCCGGCGTGGCGGTTCATGCATGCACTCTGGTACGTTGTATGCATGCATGCTGCATGTATGCTTTTGTACGTCAGCATCGCACATGCACATCACATATATGCACTCACATGAACTGTATGCATGGTGTATGTATTCATGTGCACGGTGCATGTATTTCCTTCGTCTTGAGCAGGGAATTGGCGATGGATGACGATCTTGACAGCTCGACGGTTGACGGCGACCCCGCGGCTTGCAGTACGGCGTCTCCGACGGCTTGAGCGTCGGATGTCTCAGCGGCGTCTCCCGATGATCTCTGCTAGATGAGCGTTTTTTTTAAATAATAATTATAAAATAATATCAAAATATCATTTTTTTACAAAAATATGTGCATGTCGCCATTCCAATTGGCGATTGAAACATATTTACTGCCAATAGTTCTATATAAACCCCCAAAATTCGTTGGAAAAAATATTTTAATTCCAGAAAAAAAAAGAAGAGAGCAGAAGAGAGTGGGAGAAGAGACGTAGTGAAACCCTGCCGGTTCGTAGCGGAGGAGAGGGAGACAGAGTAGCAGATCTGGTTGCCTATTTTGTAGGTAAATGTTCTTACAATTTTGTACGTAAATTCGAAACCTTGTAGGTTAGCAGATAAAAATAGGGATATAGAATTTAATCGATTAAATAGTTTTAGTTGTATTGCTATTTTATGTAGTACATCATTTTAATTGTGTATAGTTTAGTTTAGTTCGTCGTATAGATATTATTTGTGTTGCGGTACTCAAACGATTTAGAACAAGACCACAAAAATACTAAGAAACCTATGTTGGTTTTTATTTTACCATGGCTTAGAATGATTTCAAGCCATGGTAAAATCAGAGAGATACTTATCATAGACGGTTTTTAATATGAACCGTCTGTGATACTAGCTCATCATAGACGGTTTTTGTTTGAAACCGTCTGTGATTCGCAAAAAATTTTAACGCTTGCACGGGAGACGAAATGTTTTGGCGTTGTCCTTATATATTATACCCACCCACGCCTTGTCTTCCATCGGTCTCTCCCTCTTCCCTCCCCACGCTGAGCTCCAGCGACCGCCCTCGATTCTCCAGCGCGGTTCGGCGAGGAGACGTAGCCAACGAGGAGGGGGAGGAGGGACATGTAGGAGCTCCATGTCTGCCGCAGGAGGTAGACTACCGGAAGGTACGTGTATATCCCCCAAACATACACAATTTGTTGGTTGTTTGATGATTCTTATTTTATTTGTACCCAACGCCAAAGCGCCACCGAAGGCTTTCGGTCGTCTCTCCTTTTCCTTGCCGACGAGCTTGAGTCAAATTCAGATGATAGGTAAGAATAGTTTGTCATATGCTGGTGAGGTACATAGAGGAGCTCATAAGATCAATCCAAGAAGCTGATGAGTTCTTCAGGAGCTTGGAGGCACAGATGGTTTCTAACTTGGAGGCACAACAACCAAGCGTTCTTGTGGGGAACGTCCTCTAGTGGACACTAGTCATGGATAGGATCCTTACGTTCGGACTGGAAACCGACAATATAAATGAAATTGGGATGCCACTGGAAGATCACAGTGGAGGGAAACCTGCTCGTCATGGAGGACGGCATGCTCGGCCTCGCAGCCATGCGTGTTCGGATGTTGGGGCAGGATGAGGACGGCAAATGCCCGAGCCACTGCATTCCGCCGTTGACTACGTTTCCAGCAAAGCCACCGTGGTCTGCACCGGCAGCTATGGCGACCACGTCGTTGACTGCCCGTTCCAGGTCATCTTCGTGACCATTGAAGAAGATGAGGTGTTCGTGACCGTGTCCGTCTACTCCTCTCTCATGCCAAAAAGTGGAGCTTGTTAGATAATCTTTGTGTATACATCATATTTAGATTTTACAAAGAATTTTTGTTTCGTATTTAAGCAATATTTATTTCTAGGGTTCCATTGTGTTCGCGTGTGTTCGTCTTCGGTTTTGGCCAATAATTGGTATCAGAGCCTGAGTTCTCGATCCGTGTATGCCCAAAATTATGTCGTGTTCTCCAAGAAGTGGTGTCACCGGTGACGAGGCGAAGGAGAGTTCCGCTGTCTCGCTGCATTATCCGATGCTCATGAAGAGTAATTATGCAGTTTGTGTGGCATCCTTTCAGGATATGTAGAATCCTTTCTGGATACGAATAGTCGTTTGCTCTCAATAAAATGGCACCTCTGTAATCAGATCTTGTGAACAAGAGCAATAGAGCAAGAGAAAATAAAAAACTGATGTTGTTCTGACGATACATTTTTTTGTGTGTTTTTGCATTCGCGTTCTAAAGTTCCATTATATCATTATATTCGCATGTGTTCGTCTCTGATTCGGACCAACAGAGCTTAACAGCTTCCAGCGAGTTCTCCTGGGTGATCGAACAACAACCAAGTGTTCTTGTGGGGAACGTCCTCTAGTAGACACTAGTCATGGACAGGATCCTTACGTTCGGACTGGACACCGACAATATAAATGAAATTGGGATGCCACTGGAAGATCACAGAGCTTGCGAGGGAAACCAGCTCGTCATGGAGGACGGCATGCTCGACCTCGCAGCCATGCGTGTTCGGATGTTGGGGCAGGATGAGGATGGCAAATGCCCGCGCCACTGGATTCCGGCGTCAACTACGTTTCCAGCAATGCCACCGTGGTCAGCACCGGTAGCTACGGCGACCACATCGTTGACTGCCCGTTCCAGGTCATCTTCGTGACCATTGAAGAAGATGAGGTGTTCGTGACCGTGTCCATCTACTCCTCTCTCATGCCAAAAAGTGGAGCTTGTTAGATAATCTTTGTGTATACAACATATTTAGATTTTACAAAGAATTTTTGTTTCATATTTAAGCAATATTTATTTCTAGGGTTCCATTGTGTTCACGTGTGTTCGTCTTCGGTTTTGGCCAATAATTGTTATCAGAGCCTGAGTTCTCGATCCCTGTATGCCCAAAATTATGCCGTGTTCTCCAAGAAGTGGTGTCACGAGGCGAAGGAGACTTCCGCTGTCTCGCTGCATTATCCGATGCCCATGAAGAGTACTTACGCAGTTTGTGTGGCATCCTTTCAGGATATGCAGAATCCATTCTGGATACGAATAGTCGTTTGCTCTCAATAAAATGGCACCTCTGTAATCAGATCTTGTGAACAAGAGCAATAGAGCAAGAGAAAATAAAAAACTGTTGTTGTTCTGATAGTACATTTTTTGTGTGTTTTTGCATTCGCGTTCTAAAGTTCCATTATATCATTATATTCGCATGTGTTCGTCTCTGATTCGGACCAACAGAGCTTAACAGCTTCCAGCGAGGTCTCCTGGGTGATCGAACAGCAACCAAGCGTTCTTGTGGGGAACGTCCTCCAGTGGACACAAGTCATGGACATGATCCTTACGTTCGGACTGGACACCGACAATATAAATGAAATTGGGATGCCACTGGAAGATCACAGTGCCTGCGAGGGAAACCTGCTCGTCATGGAGGACGGCATGCTCGGCCTCGCAGCCATGCGTGTTCGGATGTTGGGGCAGGATGAGGACGGCAAATGCCCGCGCCACTGGATTTCGGCGTCGACTACGTTTCCAACAATGCCACCGTGGTCTGCACCGGCAGCTACGGCGACCACGTCGTTGACTGCCCGTTACAGGTCATCTTGGTGACCACTGAAGAAGATGAGGTGTTCGTGACCGTGTCCGTCTACTCCTCTCTTATGCCAAAAAGTGGAGCTTGTTACATAATCTTTGTGTATAAAACATATTTATATTTTACAAAGAATTTTTGTCTCGTATTTAAGCAATATTTATTTCTAGGGTTCCATTGTGTTCACGTGTGTTCGTCTTCAGTTTTGGCCAATAATTGGTATCAGAGCCTGAGTTCTCGATCCGTGTATGCCCAAAATTATGTCGTGTTCTCCAAAAAAGTGGTGTCACCGGTGACGAGGCGAAGGAGAGTTCCGCTGTCTCGCTGCATTATCCGATGCTCATGAAGAGTACTTATGAAGTTTGTGTGGCATCCTTTCAGGATATGCAGAATCCTTTCTGGATAGGAATAGTCGTTTGCTCTAAATAAAATGGCACCTGTGTAATCAGATGTTGTGAACAAGAGCAATAGAGCAAGAGAAAATAAAAAACTGTTGTTGTTCTGACGGTACATTTTTTTTTTGTGTTTTTGCATTCGCGTTCTAAAGTTCTATTATATCATTATATTCGCGTGTGTTCATCTCTGATTCGGACCAACAGAGCTTAACAACTTCCAGCGAGGTCTCCTGGGTGATCGAACAACAACCAAGCGTTCTTGTGGGGAACATCCACTAGTGGACACTAGTAATGGACAGGATCCTTACGTTCGGACTGGACACCGACAATATAAATGAAATTGGGATGCCACTGGAAGATCACAGTGCCTGCGAGGGAAACCTGCTCGTCATGGAGGACGGCATGCTCGGCCTCGCAGCCATGCGTGTTCGGATGTTGGGGCAGGATGAGGATGGCAAATGCCTGCGCCACTGGATTCCGGCGTCAACTACGTTTCCAGCAATGCCACCATGGTCTGCACCGGCAGCTACGGCGACCACGTCGCTGACTGCCCGTTCCAGGTCATCTGCGTGACCATTGAAGAAGATGAGGTGTTCGTGATCGTGTCCATCTACTCCTCTCTCATGCCAAAACGTGGAGCTTGTTACATAATCTGTGTATACAGCATATTTAGATTTTACAAAGACTTTTTGTTTCGTATTTAAGCAATATTTATTTCTAGGGTTCCATTGTGTTCGCGTGTGTTCATCTCCGGTTTTGGCCAATAATTAGTATCAGAGCCTGAGTTCTCGATCCGTGTATGCCCAAAATTATGTCGTGTTCTCCAAGAAGTGGTGTCACCGGTGACGAGGAGAAGGAGAGTTCCGCTGTCTCGCTGCATTATCCGATGCTCATGAAGAGTAATTATGCAGTTTGTGTGGCATCCTTTCAGGATATGTAGAATCCTTTCTGGATACGAATAGTCGTTTGCTCTCAATAAAATAGCACCTTTGTAATCAGATCTTGTGAACAAGAGCAATAGAGCAAGAGAAAATAAAAAACTGATGTTGTTCTGATGGTACATTTTTTTTGTGTGTTTTTGCATTCCCATTCAAAAGTTCCATTATATCATTATATTCGCGTGTGTTCGTCTCTGATTCGGACCAACAGAGCTTAACAGCTTCCAGCGAGGTCTCCTGGGTGATCGAACAGCAACCAAGCGTTCTTGTGGGGAACATCCTCTAGTGGACACTAGTCATGGACAGGATCCTTACGTTCGGACTAGACACCGACAATATAAATGAAATTGGGATGCTACTGGAAGATCACAGTGCCTGCGAGGGAAACCTGCTCGTCATGGAGGACGGCATGCTCGGCCTCGCAGCCATGCGTGTTCGGATGTTGGGGCAAGATGAGGACGGCAAATGCCCGAGCCACTGCATTCCGCCGTCGACTACGTTTCCAGCAATGCCACCGTGGTCTGCACCGGCAGCTACGGCGACCACGTCGTTGACTGCCCATTCCAGGTCATCTTTGTGACCATTGAAGAAGATGAGGTGTTCGCGACCGTGTCCGTCTACTCCTCTCTCATGCCAAAAAGTGGAGCTTGTTAGATAATCTTTGTGTATACAGCATATTTAGATTTTACAAAGAATGTTTGTTTCGTGTTTAAGCAATATTTATTTCTAAGGTTCCATTGTGTTCACGTGTGTTCATCTTCGGTTTTGGCCAATAATTGTTATCATAGCCTGAGTTCTCGATCCGTGTATGCCCAAAATTATGTTGTGTTCTCCAAGAAGTGGTGTCACGAGGCGAAGGAGAGTTCCGCTGTCTCGCTGCATTATCCGATGCTCATGAAGAGTAATTATGCAGATTGTGTGGCATCCTTTCAGGATATGTAGAATCCTTTCTGGATACGAATAATCGTTTGCTCTCAATAAAATGGCACCTCTCTAATCAGATCTTGTGAACAAGAGCAATAGAGCAAGAGAAAATAAAAATTGATGTTGTTCTGATGGTACATTTTTTGTGTGTTTTGGCATTCGCGTTCTAAAGTTCCATTATATCATTATATTCGCGTGTGTTCATCTCTGATTCGGACCAACAGAGCTTAACAGCTTCCACCGAGGTCTCCTGGGTGATCGAACAGCAACCAAGCGTTCTTGTGGGGAACATCCTCTAGTGGACACTAGTCATGGACAGGATCCTTACGTTCGGACTGGACACCGACAATATAAATGAAATTGGGATGCCACTGGAAGATCACAGTGCCTGCGAGTTAAACCTGCTCGTCATGGAGGACGGCATGCTCGGCCTCGCAACCATGCGTGTTCGGATGTTGTGGTAGGATGAGGACGGCAAATGCCCGAGCCACTGGATTACGGCGTCGACTACGTTTCCAACAATGCCACCGTGGTCTGCACCGGCAGCTATGGCGACCACGTGGTTGACTGCCCATTCCAGGTCATCTTCATGGCCATTGAAGAAGATGAGGTGTTCGTGACCGTGTTCATCTACTCCTCTCTCATGCCAAAAAGTGGAGCTTGTTAGATAATCTTTGTGTATACAACATATTTTGATTTTACAAAGAATTTTTGTCTCGTATTTAAGCAATATTTATTTCTAGGGTTCCATTGTGTTTGCATTTGTTCGTCTTCGGTTTTGGCCAATAATTGGTATCAGAGCTTGAGTTCTCGATCCATGTATGCCCAAAATTATGCCGTGTTCTCCAAAAAGTGGTGTCACCGTGACGAGGCGAAGGAGAGTTCCGTTGTCTCGCTGCATTATCCGATGCTCATGAAGAGTACTTATGCAGTTTGTGTGGCATCCTTTCAGGATATGCAGAATCCTTTCTGGATACGAATAGTCGTTTGCTCTCAATAAAATAGCACCTCTGTAATCAGATCTTGTTAACAAGAGCAATAGAGCAAGAGAAAATAAAAAACTGATGTTGTTGTGATGGTACATTTTTTTTTGTGTGTTTTTGCATTCGCGTTCTAAAGTTCCATTATATCATTATATTCACGTGTGTTCGTCTCTGATTCGGACCAACAGAGCTTAACAGCTTCCAGCGAGGTCTCCTGGGTGATCGAACAACAACCAAGCGTTCTTGTGGGGAACGTCCTCTAGTGGACACTAGTCATGGACATGATCCTTACGTTCGGACTGGACACCGACAATATAAATGAAATTGGGATGCCACTGGAAGATCACAGTGCCTGCGAGGGAAACCTGCTTGTCATGGAGGACGGCATGCTCGGCCTCGCAGCCATGCGTGTTCGGATATTGGGGCAGGATGAGGACGGCAAATGCCCGCGCCACTGGATTTCGGTGTCGACTACGTTTCCAGCAATGCCACCGTGGTCTACACCGGCAGCTACGGCGACCACGTCGCTAACTGCCTGTTCCAGGTCATCTTGGTGACCATTGAAGAAGATGAGGTGTTCGTGACCGTGTCCGTCTACTCCTCTCTCATGCCAAAAAGTGGAGCTTGTTAGATAATCTTTGTGTATAAAACATATTTAGATTTTACAAAGACTTTTTGTTTCGTATTTAAGCAATATTTATTTCTATGGTTCCATTGTGTTCGCGTGTGTTCATCTTCAGTTTTATCCAATAATTGGTATCAGAGCCTGAGTTCTCAATCCGTGTATGCCCAAAATTATGCCGTGTTCTCCAAGAAGTGGTGTCACCGGTGACGAGGCGAAGGAGAGTTCCGCTGTCTCGCTGCATTATCCGATGCTCATGAAGGGTAATTATGCAGTTGGTGTGGCATCCTTTCAGGATATGTAGAATCCTTTCTGGATACGAATAGTCGTTTGCTCTCAATAAAATGACACCTCTGTAATCAGATCTTGTGAACAAGAGCAATAGAGCATGAGAAAATAAAAAACTGATGTTGTTCTGATGGTACATTTTTTTGTGTGTTTTTGCATTCGCGTTCTAAAGTTCCATTATATCATTATATTCGCGTGTGTTTGTCTCTAATTCGGACCAACAGAGCTTAACAGCTTCCAGCGAGGTCTCCTGGGTGATCGAACAGCAACCAAGCGTTCTTGTGGGAAACGTCCTTTAGTGGACACTAGTCATGGACAGGATCCTTACGTTCGGACTGGACACCAACAATATAAATGAAATTGGGATGCTACTGGAAGATCACAGTGCCTGCGAGGGAAACCTGCTCGTCATGGAGGACGGCATGCTCGGCCTCGTAGCCATGCGTGTTCGGATGTTGGGGCAGGATGAGGACGGCAAATGCCCGAGCCACTGCATTCCGCCGTCGACTACGTTTCCAGCATTGCCACCGTGGTCTACACAGGCAGCTACGGCGACCACATCGTTGACTGCCCGTTCCAGGTCATCTTTGTGACCATTGAAGAAGATCAGGTGTTCGTGACCGTGTCCGTCTACTCCTCTCTCATGCCAAAAAGTGGAGCTTGTTAAATAATCTTTGTGTATACAGTATATTTAGATTTTACAAAGATTTTTTGTTTCATATTTAAGCAATATTTATTTCTAGGGTTCCATTGTGTTCACGTGTGTTCATCTTTGGTTTTGGCCAATAATTGTTATCAGAGCCTGAGTTCTCGATCCGTCTATGCCCAAAATTATGTCGTGTTCTCCAAGAAGTGGTGTCACCGGTGACGAGGCGAAGGAGAGTTTCGCTGTCTCGCTGCATTATCCGATGCTCATGAAGAGTAATTATGCAGTTTGTGTAGCATCCTTTCAGGATATGTAGAATCCTTTCTGTATACGAATAGTCGTTTTCTCTCAATAAAATGGCACCTCTGTAATCAGATCTTGTGAACAAGAGCAATAGAGCAAGAGAAAATAAAAAACTATGTTGTTCTGATGGTACATTTTTTTTGTGTGTTTTTGCATTCGCATTCTAAAGTTCCATTATATCATTATATTCGCGTGTGTTCATCTCTGATTTGGACCAACAGATCTTAACAGCTTCCAGCGAGGTCTCCTAGGTGATCGAACAACAACCAAGCGTTCTTGTGGGTAACGTCCTCTAGTGGACACTAGTCATGGACAGGATCCTTACTTTCGGACTGGACACCAATAATATAAATAAAATTGGGATGCCACTGGAAGATCACAGTGCTTGCGAGGGAAACCCGCTCGTCATAGAGGACGGCATGCTCGGCCTCGCAGCCATGCGTGTTCGGATGTTGGGGCAGGATGAGGACGGCAAATGCCCGCGCCACTGGATTTCGTGTCGACTACGTTTCCAACAATGCCACCGTGGTCTACACCGGCAGCTTCGGCGACCACGTCGCTGACTGCCCGTTCCAGGTCATCTTCGTGACCATTGAAGAAGATGAGGTGTTCGTGACCATGTCCGTCTACTCCTCTCTCATGCCAAAAAGTGGAGCTTGTTAGATAATCTTTGTGTATACAACATATTTAGATTTTTACAAAGAATTTTTGTTTCGTATTTAAGCAATATTTATTTCTAGGGTTCCATTGTGTTCGCGTGTGTTCGTCTTCGGTTTTGGCCAATAATTGGTATCAGAGCCTGAGTTCTCGATCCGTGTATGCCCAAAATTATGCCGTGTTCTCCAAGAAGTGGTGTCACCGGTGACGAGGCGAAGGAGAGTTCCACTGCCTCCCGCATTATCCGATCTTGATGAAGAGTAATTATGCGCTTTGTGTGGCATCCTTCAGGATATGTAGAATAGTCGATACGAATTCGCTTGCTCTCATAAAATGGCACCCCTGTAATCAGATTTTGTGAACAAGAACAATAGAGCAAGAGAAAATCAGAAAAACTGTTGTTGTTTCGGTGACACAAAAAAATTCTTTTGTTCTTGCGTTCGTGTTCTAGGGTTCCATTGTGTTCGCGTGTGTTCATCTTCGGTTTGGACCAATATTTGGTATCAGACCCTGAGTTCTCCATCCATGTGTGCCCAAAATTATGATGTGTTCTCCGGGAAGTGGTGTCACCGGTGACGAGGCGAAGGAGAGTTCCGCCATCTCACTGCATTATCCGATGCTCACGAAGAGTAATTATGCAGTATGGACAATCAAGATGAAGGTGTACATGCGCTCAAGGAGTGTGGGACGTTGAGAAGATGTGTTAGCCGTCCTAAGTCGAATCCGTGGAGTTGAGTCCAAGACATTGAGGAGATGTGTTCGCCGTCCTGAGTCAAGTCTGTAGAGTTGAGTCTCGTACGTTGAGGAGATGTGTTCGCCGTCTTGAGTCGAATCCGTGGAGTTGAGTCCGAAATATTGAGGAGATGTGTTTGCTGTCCTGTATTGAGCAACAGTTAGGCAAATCATAGTTGAGACCGACTGCCTCGATAAATAAGTGGACAAAAATTAGGGAGTTATTGTTAAGTAATCTTTGTGTATATGGCATATTTAGATTTTAGAGAGCTTGTGTTTCGTATTTAGGCAGTATTCGTTATGGATACTAGCGTTTGTGTGGTGTCCATTCATGATACTACGAATCCTTTTCGGATGCGAATAGTCGTTTGCTCTCAATAAAAGGACAACCCCTGTAATCAGATTTTGTGAACAGGAGCAATAGAGCAAGATAAAACAGAAAATCTGATATTGCTCCGGCGGCACAATTTTTTTGTGTTCTTGCGTTCGCGTTCTAAGGTTCCTTTATGTTTGCGTGTGTTTGTCTTCGGTTTGGGCTAACAATTGGTATCAGAATCTGAGTTCTTGATTCATGTATGCCCAAGATCATACCATGCTCTCCGGAAGTGGTGTCACCGGTGACGAGGCAACGTCGGGTGCGATGGCGAATGAGAGTTCCGCCGTCTCGCTGTATTATCCAATGCTCACGAAGAGCAATTATGTAGTATGAGCAATCAACATGAAGGTGTACATGCGTGCTCAGGAGTGTGGGACGTTGAGAAGACGTGTTAGCCATACTGAGGCGAGTCCGTGGAGTTAAGTCCGGGACGTTGAGGAGATATGTTCACCGTCCTGAGTCAAGTCCGTGGAGTTAAGTCCAAGACGTTGAGGAGATGTATTCGCCGTCCTTTATTGAGTAATAGTTGGGCAAGTTGTAGTTAAGACCGACTGCCTCGATAAGTAAGTGCATAAAGATTAGTGAGTGGATGTTAGGTAATCATTGTTTATATGACATATTTAAATTTTAGGGAGAGTTTGTGTTTTGTATTTAGGCAGTATTCGTTATGAATACGAGAGTTTGTGTGGCATCCCTTAAGGATACGTAGAATCCTTTCCAGATATGAATAGTCGTTTGCTCTCAATAAAAGAGCACCGTAACAGCCCCAAGTTTATAAACAGTAATAAAATGCTTTATGAACAGTAATGAGGTGCTGTTCATAGCATTACTGTTCATTTCTACAATTTGGGCAGTATGTTACAAATTGAAAACCTTCCTTTTTAGCCAAAATCCAAAAGAACCATTTAAAGTCTTAAAGGAATACAAGATAAAACTTGTATTATGACTGGGAAGTATTTTTATTAAAGCCTAGATAAATTATCTTGGCTGAAAATATTTTTGTTGCATTTTTAGAAATTATTTTGACTTAAAGCAAAATAATTGTCTTTAAATGAATACTTTCGGGCTAAAATAAATATTTATGTATTTTACAAAGTGATCATGTGATTTTAAAATTTATCTGGGAAATATATCCTCCCAGTAGCCTTCAGTAAAAATTTCATGATTTTACAAATTTATTTGCTATTTTTAAAAGCCCAGTCAAACCTTTTAAGCATTTGAATAGGTTCTGGTCAACCAAACTGGTTTGAATCCAAACCCTAGCACTGTAGCGACTCGATCTCATGCGGTTGGGTCCAACCCAGTGTACCGGTCCGGCTCTGTCACATGATCCGTTGATCTTCAATCGAACGGGCGAGGCCGCAACGTCACGCGAGCTGTCCACGTGTACGCTTTGATCTCCACCGTTGGATCTTAATCTAGCGATCGAGGTCAGTGTATGCAATCGGACAACTCCGGAGCCCTTCTCGATCTCCACCGTTCATTTCTGATCCAACAGCGCCTCCCTTTTCGTTTTAAACTTAAAGGCACGCTTTTATCTGAGCCGTCAGATTCAAATCCTACGGCTTTTCTTTTTACCGCGTGCTATTAAGGCCTGCGCTCCTCTGGGCCGTTAGATCTTCATCGTGTGGTCCAAAGCGGTGTATGCATTCGACGACTCGGATCCCCACGATCTCCGCCGTCCATTCTTGATCTAACCGCGTCGCTCGTTTCATTTTAAAATAAAAGGCGCGCAGCTATCTGGGCCTTTGGATTTAAATCCCACGGCGCTCCTTTTTGACCGTGGGCCTTTAAAGCCCAAATTCGGTGGATCATTGGATTCCAATCGTAAGGCCCATATGAGTGTATGCAATCGGACCATCCGGTTCTTTGCCCCATCTCGACCGTGGAAATCCAATCTAACGGTGCCGTGTCATCTCATCTAATCGAGTGACGTGTATTCCTTTTTAATTGACCGTTGGATTCCAATCCAATGTCCAGATTTGAAAGTAGATCCCGAGATTCCTTTTGGGCTCTGTTTTAATCTCGATCGACCGTTCTAGATCGCACGGTCCACATTAACCGATGCCGATTAAAACCTTTTAACCTCTCTATTTATCACGGCGCCATTTCCAATCTGACGGTGATATTCTTTGAGCTTTTGAAGACGCAGCAGTGAGGATGACAAAGGACCCACATGTCATATTTTGCCTCCTTCTTCGTTATCCTGCGCACACCATTTACGAGAGCAGAGGAGAGGGTTATCCAAAGATTATGCCACAAATTTTGGATATTTAGCTAAGTAGACACCTCATCAACTCTAGATCTTTCCTCTTGCCACAGTAGCTCAACACCCATATATAAACCCTAGCTTTTCTTTGTCGTTACCATTGTTGACCATCAAGCTCATCCTCCATTGTTGTCCAAAGGAGTTTCTTGCTCTTGTCCATTGCTTATCCACCTTAAGCACTAGTTTTACCTTGCAATAAAGATTGGCTATCTTTTGTAGGTTAAATCCAGAGTTTATTTCTCTGTCAATCCACTTCGGTTTTCAAAGACTGTGGTGTCTTTCCTTTACTGGTAAGCTAAAACCTTAGTTTTTAACATCTTGATCATCTTAATGACCTTAGAAGCTCCTGTGAATCATTCTTTCAAACATCAGTAGCTTCAACTTGCTCTAAACTGAAAAGTTGATATTCTAACTTTTCGGTCTTTCATGTCATTTTCAAGAATTAGGGTTTCTCCTGTCGACTTGTTATCCTAGTTAGGTTTAAACTAAACCCTAGTAGCATAACAAGTTATTCTTTTAATCCTTGTTATCATCTATTTAGATTGATAACAAAAATCATCTCTGTTCCTTTTGTCTACTCAACCGACAATGCAAGTTTCTTTCAGCTTTTGGTAATCTAACTGATTAGGGTTAGATTAAGGTTAGTTTGGGATATTAATTACCCTAAAAGATCATGCTAAGTTTCATTTATGAACTTTTGCATGTTCTATTTTCCTTTTCCAAAACGCAATCATCCCTGTTTCAGTTCATTTCAAAATCAAAATTGCAACTTTGCACTAAACCCTAGTTTTTGCCATTTGAAAACAGTAAGCTATATTATGGGTTATTATCACTATTATGGGTAGTTATGGCTTAAGCATATTGTCAATCATGCATTTCCGCATTGATCATGCATATTTCTTCCATTTTATACTTATTGTCGATTTTGGCATTTATTGACTTTATTGCTTCTTATAGAATCTGGTTCTTCAAGCTTTTGACTCTATTTCGAGCAACTTTGAACTCGCAATGAAGTTTATTACTATCAAGGCAAGCATCCTCTTTGCACCATGTTGATCCCAAGTTTTATACAATAGATTTTTCTAAATCCAGTGACATCTGTGCATGCTATTTTTCTGAAACTACAAATTGTGATCTGTTAGTAGTTAGTTATGACCTAACATGATGGATTACCTTAATTAAACTCATACACTCAACCTTAGCATAGTATTGTATACTACAGTATATTTTCAGATTTAGCTTAGACATGCAATCTAGAGATTTTAGAGTTTGACAAGCATATCTTGTCAAACATGGGAATCACAAATGGATTTCTGTTATTTTGAACTCTTTGTCCAGTTTCTTTAAATCAGACTTGTGTTTTAAATTTAAATTGATCTGGACAAGAGGAAGCTAGTGATGGTGCTTTTGTGCACGAGATTGGGAATTGTGGTGGACTTGTCCAGGTTAATTAAGGACCGAACTCGATTATTCAATTCAAGTCCCCACGCACTTCCACATGCGGTGTATGGGCGCTGCTTTGGTTAAGTAAAATGTTAAGACTATTGGGTTGGAAACAGGGAGTAAGGATATGTGTATTGACCTTGTATGGCATAGATGCTTTGGTCTTTGGACCGTTTTATGCCATGTGAGCTGGTATGTCAAGATCGATGTTCTTAGAAGGGTGAGGGCGTATATGTGCTCAGAGCATATACGCACCTTAAAGATGCCGATTGCAAACTAGTATGGGTAGCGAACCCTACGCACTTCTTTTGTTTGGGTCGGCATTCTGACGCAACATGTGTGCCCAGTTAGCGGATGCTATCGATCGTTGTTTAAGCGAGATCGGTTCACACATGGGGTCCAACTCAATAGTGTTAGCTTGTTGAAAAAATACCAAATCTTAGTTTCCCGGTCGGCATACCAAAGGAAGTATGTCATCATTGGAGGCATCCAAAGGCAACGGGCTAGCTAAGTCATGTGGGTAAGATGTACACCCTGCAGGTATAAACTGCTCAATAGTCGTGTTCACGGTCATGGGCGATAACTTGAATTGATGTCACCAGTATAGACGTTTTGATTTACAAAACTGGTTTCAGTTTTTATGGCTGTGCATGAGGGATTCATGCACTGTACTGTTCACAATTATGTCATTTACTTACTGTTCTAATTAAACTTTGATTTATTAACCTGCTTTACCAAAATTTAGTATTTGTAGGTTAGGATGTATTGCTTTATGCAAATCTGAACCTTTATGCCTTCCTGTTGTAACCTTATGCATGTAAAAATTCTATTCCTTTGATTAGGTTCTAATAAACACTTTCTTTTATTAGTTTGTGTAAGACTTGCTGAGTACCTTCCGTACTCAAGGTGCTATCACCTATTGTTGCAGGTGAGGACGGTTTTCTTTATGAAGTACCGTAGCGCCGATCGAGCGCACGCTAACGAGTAAAGCTACTTCTTTCCTCCACGCAATTGCTGCGGGTGGATGAGGCCATTGGTGGACTTTAATATTTTGTTTTGCTTCCATTTGTTAAACTTTTGAAGTGACCAAGTCACTTAATATTGTAGTATTAACCGAATGATGTAAACTTATATTTAATTATGCAAATGTATGACTTGTATGTGTATGATGCAATGTTGTTGAAGGATATATATATGCAATGGTCGTTGATCCTGGGAACCATTGTGAGACATATATATATCCGGGGATCCTGTTTATTGGAATTGATACTTGTTAAATTTATATCCTTAGCATGATCTTTAATTAAGGGACAGTACTGTTCCTTCATTAATAATCGTGCTACAGTATGAATTTAATTAAGTACATTTCCAATAACCTGGGGCGCCCACAAGCACCCTTGTAATCAGATCTTGTGATTAAGAGCAATAGAGCAAGATAATAAAAAATTGTTGTTGTTCCGATGGTACATTTTTTTGTGTTCTTGCATTTGTGTTCTGAAGTTCCATTATGTTCGCGTGTGTTCGTCTCCGGTTTCAAGCCATGCGTGCTCGGATGTTGGGGCAGGATGAGGACGGCAAAGTGGCTGTCCATGCAGATGCAGTGCAAGAAGTTGTTGGACAACAATATGCTGGAAAATATATATCCCTACTGGAGATTTTGTGCTTCAAGGTAATAGCATATATTTTTATCTCATGAAATTTTGTCACTAGTAATTTTTTTTAATTAGTAACAGATGTATAAATCACTTTGATAAACTTAAGATTTAATATTGCAATGGTACGGTCTATCTCGTCTAGTGTAGCTGTCGTATTGTTGTTCCTGTGCATGCTGAGGCTGCGGCCGTAGCGATTGCAGCTTAGTTGCGGGTGGGGCGCGCACTTGTTGGAAATAAAAAAACTGATTCCCCTCCTCTCTCTACACTATGTGTCTCTCACACAATCACGCACACACACTTTCACAGTGTGTACTGTTGAGGTATTTAGCTCAAGAAGCAATAGGGCAGAGTAATAAGAAACAGAGGAATGTAATTCTCAAACTCTCATATTACATTTCATATTTCAGTGATCATCAAGGTTGCAAGGTTACATGACGAATGATATACGCATCTCTATTTATAGTCTAATGAAACGATATGGTACTAACCGACTCATGTAGATAAAGTCCTTTACAGCTCAAGTTTAACTAAGCAGCTTACTCAATTCCAGTAAACAAACAACTAAGCTACATGGTATTCAAATCCAAATTTTCTTTTGTTCCTTCTTTACGGCCATTCACTTGGCCTTTTTACAGTTCATGGTAAATAATCTTCCAGCGCATAGCTTTATCGCCATTGCACCTTCTTGACAGCTCTAGATGAAGAAACATCCAGTAGTAGTGAGTAGAACGCGAGAAAATCGACGAGAAAAACGGCCACGGAGAGAACTCGTGCTCCCGCCTTTGGCGTCTCCGCCAGAGCGGTCGTTGGGCATCATTAATGGGATGATTAGCATGGGAGGAGTCAAGCGGAGGTGACAATAGTAGGTGAGGCGCGAAAATGTTGAGCGACGAGGAAATGCATGGGCAAGTGGGCGGAGTGGGCGAAGGTGCGCGCTAGCGTGCTGGCGAGCGAAGGGTGAGGGCAAGGTGGATGAAGGGTGTTGATAGGCAGGGCCCACTCATCAACGAGGGAGAGCGAGCACGCTGGCGTGGGCTGGAGCTGAGTGCGAAGGAGTTTGGACCGGCTCAGTTTTGGCCCAAAGGGTGAGAGGAAATTTGAATTTGTTTTCAGAATTTTCCAAATCTGGCTAATTCTTTGGTGAATTTGTAAACCTATCAAATATGTTCCAAACTTTATGAAATTTTTTGTGAGAGTTTCTGACAATGTCTAGTTCCCTATGTAAATTTTCCAGGATTTTACGTGCTATTTGATTTTCCTGAAAATTCTTGCAAGTTGATGCTTGTATGAAATTTCATTATTTGTTGCATACAAAAGATTTAAAAGTCATGCATAAATAATTTTCTACATAGAATAAGCTCAAAATTACTATCCCATTTATTTTCACTATGTCTTCCCAAAAAGATGTTACATGTGTACTAGCCACTGATTATGGGACTAGTACGGTACACACACAAGGGTTTCGGGTATTCAAAGCCCGCGGTCCGACACAGAAGTTTTTGGGTTCAATCGTATTTTGCGTAGTTAGAATCTGAAACCATTAATTTGGGTTATGGGTTAGTTGCAGATGCATGAATTTAAAGTTTATCCTGTGCTTGGCAGTTGTCATCCGCCAAAATTGTTTCAGATATCTGACAGATGGTTTCATTAGTTTCCGTTGAACCAGATTATTAGTAGCAGACTTGGTGTGGACGCATGCAGATCTCGTTTTCCTCGTAGTTTTGATGAGCTGTGTGCAGTCAATTATCTTCTTTTTTTAATATAATTGTGAACTTCAATCTTAATTTCACAATTCGGACGTTTGGACATGCAGTATCGAATTCAATTTTAAACTGCTATTGAATGGCTTTTTTGCATTCCACTCACGTACTGGTTTTTATTTTTGTTGTAGTTTCATGATTTCATAAGCAGTTTTGGCCTGTTGGTTCTTTTAGGGTGGACTTCGGTGTCTCTTTATTACCACATTGTGATATCTTGGAACTGTGCATATGACGTGAGTAATTTAATTCATCTCCTACACATTCAGTCAGTTAAACATGCATTTGCATTATTCAGCATGCTCTTTCCAGAAGGAGTAAATTCATTGAATGCCATCGCAATCGTTCACGAGTTATAAAATACCATTGTGAAGAGACCGAGCTTACAAATACCATCATATACACGAAAAACTCTTGAAAATACTATCGCAAATGCAAAAACAACTCTTGAAAACACTTTGGGGGATAGGCCAAACGGACTGCCCATGACGAGACGAAGCTAGTGGTGGTGGCGTTTCGGCATTAGGAGCCAGGATGGCCCGGGCAAGCATGGAGGCATTGGCACGGTGGACAAGAGTGATAGGTGAGTGCGTCAAAACGTAGGGAGACAAGAGGGGATGCTCAGGAGCGAGGGAATCGGATGGAGGTCACCGATGGCAACGAACAGTGGCAACAAACCTTGACAAGAGGCAAGGAAAGAATTGGTCGATTCGGGTTATTGCAAACAAAATAATCAAACTAACATCGGTATTTGGAGGAGAAATGGGTGGAACACATGTGATGCGAACGGATTTTGCCACTCACTCACTCAGACGATGGGAACGTGACAGTCGTCTTCCGTTGTTGGCCAACGCCGTCACCATCCTTCCAGACGCACGGTATATAGGCTGTTTTGCAGCTAGTGAATGGAGCTGCTGCTTTCAGGGTTTGAGATAGCCGCAATCCGCAAGTAAGCTACACGTGTTCTTCGTTACTCTACGCATCTAGGTCCCTAATTCATTGTTTATGTGGTTTTGGTGATTAATGACTCCTAAATCATTAAGACTAACTTTGGTTTGTGTGTAATGAAGATAAGTTAGGTCTTGATGATGGATATGGGTTGTTCTTCACTTTCATGGATCCCCATGGATACAAATGATGGCAAAGCATGTTTTATTTTTGTCTTACCATCTCCTAACCAATGCGCTCTTTTGTGAATAAACTTCCAAAAAATATATATCTATACTAGTAAATAGTGAACCAATTTTTTATTTTGAATTTGACTCTACTCAAACAAGCTCAGCCGTTGATATGATGAATCTAGCAGTCAGAAGACACACAAATCCCATCAACGGTAGCCGCTGAGTTGTGTGCATTCCTCTCTCTCTCGCTTGTGCTCTTCACGACACACACGGAAAGAAATATATAGGACTACGGATACACACACATAGACGTACGGGAGTACAAAGAATGGACTCAATGCAACTACTCTGCTGTCTCTCACTCAATACAACAGTAGTCCTTCAAACCCCTAACAAGCTCTTCTTCCGTGTCTAGGACCCGATGACCCACCGCTGGCTGGAAATACCCGCGCCACTGGATTCCGGCGTCGACTACGTTTCCAGCAACACCACCGTGGTCTGTACCGGCAGCTACGACGACCACGTCGCCGACTGCCCGTTCCAGGTCATCTTCGTGACCATTGAAGAAGATGAGGTGTTCGTGACCGTGTTCATGTACTCCTGTCTCATGCCAAAGAGTGGAACTTGTTAGATAATCTTTGTGTATATGGTATATTTAGATTTTAGAGACAGTTTGTGTTTCATATTTAGGCAATGTTTGTTATGGATACTAGAGGTTGTATGGTATCCTCATTTTCGGATACGAATAATCGCTTGCTCTAAATAAAATGGCACCCTTGTAATCAGATTTTGTGAACAAGAGCAATAGAGCAAAAGAAAATCAGAAAAATGATGTTGTTCCGGCGACACAAAAAAATTTCTTGTGTTCTTGCATTCGCGTTCTATGGTTCCATTATGTTCCCGTATGTTCATCTTCGGTTTGAGCCAATAATTGGTATCAGAGCCTGAGTTCTTGATCTGTGTATGCCCAAAATTATGCCACGCTCTCCGGAAAGTGGTGTCATCAGTGACGAGGTGATGTCAGGGGCGATGGCGAAGGAGAGTTCCACCGTCTCGCTGCATTATCTGATGCTCACGAAGAGTAATTATGCATTATGGGCAATCAAGATGAATGTGTACATACGCGCTCAAGGAGTATGGGACGTTGCGAAGATGTGTTTGCCATTCTAAGTCGAGTCCGTGCAGTTGAGTCCAAACGTTGAGGAGATGCGTTTGCCGTCCTGAGTCGAGTCCGTAGAGTTGAGACCGAGAAGTTGAGTCGATGTGTTCACCGTCTTGAGTCGAGTCTGTGGAGTTGAATCCAGAACGTTAAAGAGATGTGTTCACAGTCCTGTATTGAGTAACAGTTAGGCAAGTCGTAGTCGAGACTGACTGCCTCAATAAGTAAGTGCATAAAGATTAGGGAGCTATTATTAGGTAATCTTTGTGTATATAGCATATTTAGATTTCAGGGAGAGTTTGTGTTTCGTATTTAGGCAGTATTCGTTATGAATACTAGAATTTGTGTTGTGTCCCTTCAGGATACAAATAGTCATTTACTCTCAATAAAAGGACACATGTGTAATTAGATTTTGTGAACAAGAGCAACAGAGCAAAAGAAAATCAGAAAAATTGTTGTTGTTCCGGCGACACAAAAAATTTCTTGTGTTCTTGCGTTCGCGTTCTATGGTTCCATTATGTTTGTGTATGTTCGTCTTTGGTTTGGGCCAATAATTGGTATCAGAGCCTGAGTTCTTGATCTGTGTATGCCCAAAATTATGCCACGCTCTCCGAAAAGTGGTGTCATCGGTGACGAGGTGATGTCAGGGGCAATGGCGAAGGAGAGTTCCGCCGTTTCGCTGCATTATCTGATGTTCACGAAGAGTGATTATGTAGTATGGGCAATCAAGATGAATGTGTACATACACGCTCAAGGAGTATGGGACGTTGCAAAGATGTGTTTGCCGTCCTAAGTCGGGTCCGTGGAGTTGAGTCCGAGACGTTGAGGAGATGTGTTTGTTGTCCTGAGCCGAGTCCGTGGAGTTGAGACCGGGAAGTTGAGTCGATGTGTTCACCGTCTTGAGTCGAGTCTGTGGAGTTGAGTCCAGAACGTTAAAGAGATGTGTTCACCGTCCTGTATTGAGTAACAGTTAGGTAAGTCGTAGTCGAGACTGACTACTTCAATAAGTAAGAGCACAAAGATTAGGGAGTCACTACTACAAAACAGGTCATACCAGACACCTCATCACAGACGGTTCCAAAGGAGCCGTCTGTGTTGAACTTATACAGACGGTTCCCTTTGGAACCGTCTGTGATAGTGCCTCATCACATACAGTTCTTATTACCAACCGTCTGTGATACTTCACAGATGGTTCATAATAAGAACCGTTTGTGATAGTGCCTCATCACAGACGGCTCCTTATACCAACCGCTCGTGAAGTATTACTGACGGTTGGAAGAAGGAGCCGCCTCGCGATGAGGACACTCATCACGCATTTGCGGTTAGTATAACGAACCGCCTATGATACTTCACGCACGGTTCGTGATACCAACCGCCGGTGTGTATCTCATCAAAGACGGTTGGGATTAACAACCGTCAGGATTTGATTTACCATGGCTTTAATTTTCCTTACTCGATTTTACCATAGCTTTAATTTTTCCTTACTCTCCGATTTTAAGCCATGGTAGTAAAATCAGAGAGTAAGGAAAATTCTAAGCCATGGTAGTAAAATTAGAGAGTAAGGAAAATTCTAAGCCATGGTAAAATCAGAGAGTAAGGAAAATTCTAAGGCATAGTAAAATTAGAGAGTAAGGAAAATTCTAAGCCATAGTAAAATCCAAATCACAGACGGCTCTTAATACCAACCGTCTGTGATGTGGTACTTATCACAGACGGTTCGTATTAAGAACCGTCTGTGATGAGTTACTTATCACAGACGGTTCGTGATACGAACCGCTCGTGATTTATCATCACGCAGCGGTTTTTGTATGAAACCGCCTCGTGATTCGCAGCGCGGGAATTTGAAAATTTTGAACGCGTGCGCGGGAGGCAAAATATGTCCTTATATATTATGGCCGACCTCCTATGGACGCTCAGTCTCGCACTCCCGCAGTCCCGATCCTCCTCTGGGCTCGGTCCTCCCTTGCTCCGGCAGTCCTCCTCCGAGCTCCGGTGTAGCTGCTCCTCCAGCCTCCCAGAGCTCCTCGGCCCCCGCTACACCTCCAGGCTCCGGTCCTCCCTTGCTCCCGCAGTCCCCAACCTTCGACGTGGTCTTCCTCCCCAACAGCTGAGAGTCGACGCCGACACCAACACTAACCTCCTCTAGTCCTCCTCTGACGCCGACGCCGAGTTCCTCCAGTCCTCCTCCGACGCTGATGTCTCTAGTATATGAGGTTATGTTGGTACTTTTGTATATGAGGTTCTATTAGATTCAGATCCAGATTTGTATGTATGAGCTTGTGGTACTTGTGTTAGATTCATATTCAGATTTCTGTTAGATTGTCCTTCAGATTCTACTTCTGTTGGTACTTGTATATGACCGAGTGTATGGATGTATCCATGAATCCATAGCTTGAGAAATTTATTGGGAGGTTTAGGAGTTGGGAATCCATGTATGTGTATCAATGAATCCATGTTTGGGAGGTTTCGGAAATGGCAGTGTATGTGTATGAGTGTATCCATGAAATGACAATTTTTTTTTGCAATCAAAAACCTATCATGCATAGTTGGAACAAGAGCCGTCAGAAAACAGCTATCACCGACGGTTCGAACAAGAACCGCTCATGATAATCAATTATCACGACGGTTCTTGTTCCAACCGTCGGTGATAGCTGTTTTCACGCACGCTCTTGTTCCAACCGCTCTGATAGTTTATCACTGCACGGCTCAAAAACCGCTCGTGATAACCGCCGTTATCACAGACGATTTTACGCAGCACGGTTGAAACCGTCTGTGATGACAGTTCCGAACCGTCTGTGATGAGGCTTTCTGTAGTAGTGAGTTATTGTTAGGTAATCTTTGTGTATATAGCATATTTAGATTCCAGGGAGAGTTTGTGTTTCGTATTTAAGCAGTATTCGTTATGAATACTAGAATTTGTATTGTGTCCCTTCAGGATGCGTAAAATCCTTTTCGGATACAAATAGTCATTTACTCTCAATAAAAGGGCACCTGTGTAATTAGATTTTGTGAACAAGAGCAACAGAGCAAGAAAAAATCAAAAAAAACTGTTGTTTCCGCGACACAAAATTTTTATTGTGTTCTTGCATGCGCATTCTAAGATTTCATTATATTCACGTGTGTTCGTCTTCTGTCAGAGCCAACTGAGCTTAGCAGCTTCCGGTGAGGTCTGTTGGGTGATGGAACGGCTACCAAGCGTTCTTGTGGGGAATATCGTCTACTTGACACTAGTCATAGACAGGATGCCACTGGAAGATCAGTGCCTGCGAAGGAAACTTGCTCGTCATGGAGGACGGCATGCTCGGCCTCGCAGCCATGCGTGTTCGAATGTTGGGGCGGGATGAGGACGGCAAAGTGGCTGTCCATGCAGTGCAAGAAGTTGTTGGACAACAATATGCTGGAAAATATATATCCCTACTGGAGATTTTGCTCTTCAAGGTGTATTTTTATCTCATGAAATTTTGTCACCAGTATTTTTTTTAAATTAGTATCGGATGTATAAATCACATTATCATATACATGAGTTTTGATAAACTTAAGATTTAATATTGCAATGGTACGGTCTATCTCATCTAGTGTAGCTGTCGTATTGTTGTTCCTGTGCATGCTGAGGCTGCGGCCGTAGCGATTGAAGCTTAGTTGCGGGTGGGGCGACTCCTCTCTCTACACTATGTGTTTCTCACACAATCACACACAAACACTTTCACAGTGTGTACCATTGGGCAGAGTAATAAGAAGCATAGTGTAATTCTCAAACTCTCATATTACATTTCATTGATTATCGAGGTTGCAAGGTTACATTACGAATGATGTATGTATCTCTATTTATAGTCTAATGAAATGACATGGTACTAATCGACACACAGACTGGAAGATCTAGAAGTAAAACAACCGGATGTCCCTATACATATAATCACATATGTATAAAGTTACTGAGTTTATATTGCGAAGTGCACACACATGTATACAGAAACTTTGATAAGATAAAATAAAATTAGACCCGATGACCTGTACACCCCAAATCTCACTTAGATCCGCCCATGCCACCTAGTACCGTGTCGGATATGGAGTACGTACACGCCGAGCGTGACTAGGCATGAACACCACCTTTAAGCCCACACCGCGCCGCCGTCCTGCCCACGCCAACTGGCTGTTGCATGCATACTGCTACAGTGCCACTCCCACACCACACTACCCATGCTGTTCAGGTTCTAAGGTTCCATTATGTTTGCATGTGTTCGTCTTTGGTTTGGGCTAACAATTGGTATCAGAGTCTGAGTTCTTGATTCATGTATGCCCAAGATCATACCACGCTCTCCGGGAAGTAGTGTCACCAGTGACGAGGCAACGTCGGGTGGGATGGCGAAGGAGAGTTCCACCGTCTCGCTGTATTATCTAATGCTCACGAAGAGCAATTATGCAGTATGAACAATCAACATGAAGGTGTACATGCGGCCTCAAGGAGGGTGGGATGTTGAGAAGACGTGTTAGCCGTACTGAGTCGAATCCGTGGAGTTGAGTCCGGGACGTTGAGGAGATGTGTTCACCGTCCTGAGTCAAGTCTGTGGAGTTGAGTCCGAGACGTTGAGGAGATGTGTTCGCCGTCCTTTATTGAGTAATAGTTGGGCAAGTCGTAGTTAAGACCGACTGCCTCAATAAGTAAGTGCATAAAGATTTGTGAGTGGATGTTAGGTAATCTTTGTGTATATAACATATTTAGATTTTAGAGAGAGTTTGTGTTTCGTATTTAGGCAGTATTCGTTATGGATATTAGAGTTTGTGTAGCATCCCTTCAGGATATGTAGAATCCTTTTCAGATATGAATAGTCATTTGCTCTCAATAAAAGAGCACCTTTGTAATCAGATCTTCTGAATAAGAGCAATAGAGCAAGAGAAAATAAAAAAACTGCTGTTGTTCCGATGGTATAATTTTTTTGTGTGTGTTCTTGCATTCGAGTTCTAAATTTCCATTATATTCGTGTGTGTTCGTCTCGGTTTGGACCAACAGAGCTTAACGGCTTCCAGCGAGGTCTCCTGGGTGATCGAACCGCAACCAAGCGATCTTGTGGGGAACGTCCTCTACTGGACACTAGTCATCGGACTGGACACTGACAATATAAATGAAATTGGGATGCCACCGGAAGATCACAGTGCCTGCAAGGGAAACCTGCTCGCAGCCATGCGTGTTCGGATATTGGGTTAGGGTGAGGACGGCAAAGTGGCTGTCCATGCAGATGCAGTGTAATTTTTTTTTTAATTAGTATCGGATGTATAAATCACTTTGATAAACTTATGGTTTAATATTGCAATGGTACGGTCTATCTCGTCTACTGAGGTTGCGGGTAGGGCGCGCACTTGTTGGAAATAAATAACTGATTCCCCTCCTCTCTCTACACTATGTGTCTCACACAATCACGCGCACACACACTTCCACAGTGTACTGTTGAGGTATTTAGCTCAAGAAGCAATGGGGCAGAGTAATAAGAAACAGAGGAGTGTAATTCTGAAACTCTCATATTACATTTCATATTTCATTCATCATCAAGGTTGCAAGGTTACATTACGAATGATATAAGCATCTCTATTTATAGTCTAATGAACCGATATGGTGCTAACCGACTCATGTAGATAAAGTCCTTTACAGCTCAAGTTTAACTAAGCAGCTTACTCAATTCCAGTAAACAAACAACTAAGCTACATGATACTCGAATCCAAATTTTATTTTGTTCCTTCTTTACGGCCATTCACTTGGCCTTTCTACAGCTCATGGTAAATAATCTTCTAGCGCATAGCTTTATCGCCATTGCACCTTCTTGACAGCTCTAGATGAAGAAACATCTAGTAGCAAAATTGATTGGAATCTTAACTGCTGACATTAGTCATGCATGCAGCTATCTCACACTTGTCAAATTGCATGTGACTTTCCCTCTGAAGAAAATAAATTAACTAATCTCCAACATGTACCTCTGTTGTGTTTCACACACAACACACGCGCACAAGGAAGAAGATGAGCATGGTAGTTTTGTGACACAGCAATCAGCTCACATCATTTTGCTGGCCGACAATTGCTGTTAGCCATTTGGATTGGTGTCTGAACTCTGAAGAGGCACCTGTTGGCCGTGCCTCCCATTTCCGATTGACAGAGTCGCTGGCGTGCCTGGCGATTAGCGTACTGGTGGCCGCCGAGGGCCCGGCTCGTCATGAACTCCCGTTTAAGTATTGGCACGCGAACGTTTGCTGACCATCAGTCTGTCCACTCACATCCAAAATACAAAGCAAGCATCAAATCATCATTGGTGCCAGTCATCTTGTATATACGAGCCTATTCAGTTCACTGATGCATAGGTCAGAAACAAAAACAGATGAAACATTCTAGCTATTTGGAAAATGGAGCAATCCTAGCAATTTAAGAAAAATAACTGTAGAGAGGTAGAGAGAGAGGGAAACACCACCACACCCTTGGGGGGGGGGGGGTTTGACCTTTCATATATATAGCCCAATGTGGCTTGGAGTACAAGATGTCCAGATACAGCGTATACAAGGACTATACATGTCTAATACCCGCCCGCAGTCGCAGCGGGAGGATCTCGGACGCAAACACTGGACCTAAAGTCTAATACTGTGCAGGTAAGCCTTTGGTCATGATGTCCGCGAACTGATGAGTCGAAGGGAAATGTAGCACCCGAACCTGTCCTAAGGCAACCTTGTCGCGAACGAAATGAATGTCGATCTCGATGTGCTTCGTGCGACGATGGTGGACAGGGTTAGCGGTCATATAGACGGCGCTAACATTGTCACAGTACACGACGGTCGCAGAAGCAACGGGTGCGTGAAGCTCTTGGAGAAGCTGATGAAGCCAGCAGCACTCGGCCACGGCGTGAGCAACCGCGCGGTAATCAGCCTCAGCACTGGATCGAGACACCATCGTCTGGCGCTTGGAGGACCAAGAGACCAGGTTGTCGCCGAGGAAGACGCAGTGGCGGACGAGCGCTCGAGTCCGGACGGCTGCCCGATCCCGCGCTCGGCATGCGGTTGGAGAGTCAATCGGCCCGGAGCTGAGGTGGAGGCCGGTTGACAATGTACCCTTCACGTAGCGTAGGATGCGCTTGATCAGCGCGAGATGAGGCTCGCGGGGATCGTGCATGAAGAGGCACACCTGCTGAACGGCGTAGGCGAGCTCGGGACGCGGGTGCTGTCAAATGCTCGCAGGCGCCGCAATACTTCGATATTGTGAAGGGTCGGCGGCGGAGAGCCGCTCGTGGCGGAGATCTTGGCACGAGCGCCAACCGGTGTGGCTGTAGGGTGACACTCGCCATGCCCGCCGGCGAGGAGATCCACAGCGTCATCGGGCGCTGGAGAGGAATCCCTCCGCGAGCGCGTGACGGAGATGCCGAGGAAGTGGTGCAGGTCGCCGAGGTCCGTCATGGCAAACTCGGAGTGAAGGCGCGCCAGGATGCGCTGCAGGAGTGCAGTGGAGGATGCCGTAAGGATAATGTCGTCGACGACAGAGCAGAGTAGGCGCGCGCCCCTCGTGGAGCACAAAGAGGGACGTGTCGGAGACGGAGGCGACGAAGCCGAGCTACCGGAGGTAGGTGGCGAAACGCTGGTACCAGGCCCGAGGAGCCTATTTCAAGCCATAGAGAGCGCTGCAGAAGACAGACATTGTCAGGGCGAGAAGGGTCGACGAAACACGAGGCCGGCCGGCGAGATACGGTCTCCGCGATTGCCATGAAGAAAAGCATTCGCACGCTGTCGGTGAATCGCCGGCGCGGGTAGCAATGCCGAGAACGACTCGTGATCGTTGCAGGCTTGATGACAGGGCTGAACGTCTCGTCGTAGTCGATGCCGTGTCGTTGAGAGAACCCGCGAACCACCCATCGCGCCTTGTGGCGGGCAAGGGAACCATCCGAGTGGAATTTATGTTTAAAAATCCACTTGCCCGTCACAATGTTGGCGCTGGGAGGACGAGGAACGAGGCGCCATGTCCCGTTGTCAACAAGCGCCTTGTACTCGTCAGCCATGGCAGCACGCCACTGAGGATCGGCCAAGGCACTCCGGTAATTCGCCAGAACCGGCGAGACGACGGAGTGGGTGGCGGAGAAGCCGTAGCGCTGAGCTGGACGAAGAGTCCCGTTGTGACCGGGTGACCATCCGGAGGCCGGCGCAGAGTGCCGGGCGCTGCAGCAGCCGCCCGGCAGCTGTGGTGCAGACCGCACGCCGCCGCTAGTTAGGGCCGGACGCCGATCAGACGCCGGTGGAAGTCCCGGCCGCCGGATCGTGGCGTTCCGCCGGTGGAGGTGGTGCAGGCGCCGGAGGAACATGAGCGGCAGCCACTGCAGGCCGAACAGGGGCGGCTGCCACCACATGACCGCGAAATAGGATCGCGGAGTCGTCCTGCAGCTCCTCGAGGACTGCTGGAGTAGGGCGCGGTTGCTCAACGTTGGCATATGACGGAGTGACCGCGTGGAGGTGTGTCGGCACGGTAGATCCCGCAAGCAAAAAATCCAAGTCGCTGGGCGAGGTCCCAGAAGTGTAAAGCCCGAAGGGAAAACAAGTCTCGTCAAACACGACATGACGCGAGATGATGATGCGCCGGGTTGATAGATCAAGACAGCGGTACCCCTTATGCGAGGAGGATAGCCGAGAAAGACACAAGTCGTCGAACGAGGAGTGAGCTTGTGGCGTAGTCGTGGCGATCAAAGTTAGGGTAGCGAGACATCCAAAACACGAAGATGAGAGTAATCGGGTGTTTTGTTGTAGAGTAGAGCATATGGAATGGCATTGTGAACGGCGAGCACGCGCGCTGTTCAGCAGGTATGTTGTCAGTGGCGCGCCTCGGCCAGAAGATGCGTGCATGTGCGCATGGATGAGCATGGTGCGGCCGATATTGTTTAGTGTGCGAAGAATACGTTCGGCTTTGCCATTTTGTGGGAAGTGTAGGGACACGAGAGGCGAAATGAATACCACGAGAGGCAAAAGAGTGTGGAGGGTATTGTTTACGAACTCGCGCCGTTATCGCTGGATGGCTTTGATGGCGAGGTGAATCGCGTGGAAGCATAGTTGCAAAATTAGTGATGTGTGCTGCAACCTCGATTTGCGAACGAGGAAAAGTCCAACAAAATGAGTAAAATCATCGAGTAAAACAAGATAATATTGATAACCCGAGATACTAGCAACAGGGGATGTCCACACGTCACAATGAACGAGTTCAAAAGACATAGAACTAAATGAACTAGATTTTGAAAAAGGAAGCCGCACATGTTTGCCAAGTTGACATGAATGACATAGAGTATGCTCTACTTTATTACAGCTTATGGATGCACTATGGCGAAGTATGTCGATGGTGGCGGAACTGGGATGACCGAGACGGTGATGCCATAGGTTGGTGGAGGTGGCGATGCTGGCGTGTGGAGCTGGAGGTGCTGCGGGGATTGTGTAAAGGTCGCCAGTACTATTGCAGCGAAGCATCACGCGCCGGGTCGGGATATCCTTGATAGAGAAACCAAGAGCGCCAAATTCGATAGAAACGATTGTTGTCGCTAGTGAACTGACGAATCGAGAGCAAGTTGTGCACTAGAGACGAACAACTAAAACATGATGAAGTGGAAAATTTGACACGGTGTGTGAAGGATAGACTCACACGACATGAAATAGGAAGAGTTTGACCATTGCCAACGGTAATGTAAGAATGAGAGGAAGGATTGCGAGAAATGAGTATACCATCCGAGGAGCTCATGAGAGGAAGCGCTGAGTCCAACACCCGTGGATTCGATCCTGACATTGAGTGGTTGAGGGCGGCGACGAGGCCACTGTTCCACATAGGAGCCACCGGGAGACTCGGAGGGCGCGAAGGTCGTGGGGGGATGCATAGGCACAAAGGCCATGTAAGCCTGAGGGGGCGCGCCGAGGAGACCTGGGCGCCAACCGCTGGGACCCTGCTGGGTAGGAGGGAGGCCCTGTGGAGCCCACGGGTTGAAGTAGATCCAGGGACCCATGGGCCTGTACTGGCCGGCCTGCTGAGGGGCGCCAGCAGCACCGCCGCGCGGCTGGCCGCCGCCTGAGCCGCGCTTGCCCTTGCCTTTGCCACCGCCGCCGCTCTTGTTGCCGCTGCCGCTGCCGTAGCCGCTGATGTGGGGGTTGTAGGAGCCGCCAGAGTTGGCCCCGACGGTGGTGGAGCGGCACCCGCCCGGACTAGTGCAGCCAGAGCCGGCCGTAGTGAGAAGGGCGGTGTTGACGACGGTCTTCTCGTCGTTGGCCAAGCGGAGTTCTTTGAGAACCAGCATGTCGTGGGCTCTGGCGAACGTGGGAAGAACGGCGGAGTTGGCGATGTCATCGGCGAGCGAAGTCCGAATTTGTCGCACAGCGACTTGAAGAAGAACGCCCACTTCGAGTAGTTGGAGTGAAGGTCCAACGTGATCGGAATGTGGGACTTGACATGGACTGTGGCGTAGGGGTGAGCCACGATTGGAGGCGGCGGTGCAGCAGGGCTGGTGCCCATCGCACCCATGGTGACAGCATCGCTTGGCAGGGGCACCGTGGCCATCGGAAGGGAGGGGATGCGAGCTGCCGGGGAGGTTGCGGCGGCAACCGGATTTGCCGAAGGTCTCCTGGTGGACCTTGTCGAGGCGGTTGCGGTCGGTGGAGTACTCGAGAATGACGAGGCGGCAGGAGCCGACGACGAGGTAGCAGGCGGCGTGTGGAGGCGGCCGGTCTCCGGATCGGGCGAGGAGGTCGGCGTGCCTCGCGGCGACGGTGATCTCCTGCGTGGAGGACGACCCTGGGAGGTGGACGCGACGCGAGGGAATCGCGCGCGGTTGGGATGGCGGCGGCCGTGCGGAAGGGAGAGGCGCACCGCGCGGGTGGGGTGGCGGCGGCCGTGCGGAAGGGAGAGGCGCACCGCTCGGGTGGGGTGGCGGCGTCCGTGCGGAAGGGAGAGGCGCACCGCGCAGGTGGGGTGGCGCCGTCCGTGCGGAAGGGAGAGGGGAAACCGTGAAATTAGGATCTAATTGCGTTTGATACCATGTAGAGAGGTAGAGAGATAGGGAAACACCACCACACCCTTAGGGGGGGTGACCTTTCATATATATAGCCCAATGTGGCTTGGAGTACAAGATATCCAGATACAGCGTATACAAGGATTATACATGTCTAATAATAACAAAAAAAAAACACACACTACTTAATCATATATAGGTCACTCGTGTGTACAAATAGATTCATGTCCATCTAATTTGTCGTGTATACATATCAAATCTAATGCATATATATACATGTGCGTATGTTTAAAACTCTGGTATATGTAGATCTCCCTTCATAGTTGATATCCCCTAGAGTTATTGTTCTGGTGCAGTTCATGGATTTTACATTATCTCCATGATATATTCCTGACCCAAAACTTTTTTTAGGACCACCAAATAAATAAATTTTCATCATAAAATTCTTATACAACCTCTAAGAGTTGGATTGTGTGACGACCCGCACATTCCACTACCTTAGGTAGAATGTCAGTGTATGGTCCGTTCTTAATCAAGCATAACTTTATCAAGAATGCACAAACCTGAGTAGCAGAACGGAAGCACTAGCTGTGGACACATAACAATATTACCACTGGAACATAGTCTTGAACATAAGGTTTTTGTAATACACGGCATTAAACCCCAAGTTCATGCCTATACTCGCCACACAGAGCGGATAAAAACTACAATAACTCGCCTAGACTCGAAAGTTGAGCCATCGAGGTACCGGTCTTCCACAACTTCATCCGACTGCCTATGTTGATCACCCAGCCCTCTCCTTGCTGGTCGACAGTGAAGCTCTCAAGGTAGAATTCCCCGAAGTCTAAGAAAGGCAATTATAATATAGGGATAAGTGCAGAAGGTACTCAACAAGTTCGATGTTAGCAAACCAAGTACATGCACTAACTATCTAACTATCTAATTATACCAAACATGCACTAACTATCTAACTATCTAATTATACCAAACCTATACTAGTGAAGGACTCAGTCCTTGACAACATGCTAGATAGTTTTCTAAAGCGTTTGTTGCCAAATTGATCAAGTTTTAATTTATGAATTTTTTTACTGTTTATGAGACACCACATGCAGAACTCTGGTAGTTCCATTTTCTGCCGCGATGCAGTTTCTACCAGAAATCAGGGAGTGACCGTCACAATTTTTGCTTTGTAGATTGCGCTACTGTACCCACACGTATCTCTGTCTTTAATGCCGACCAGATACACACACTTCTTTTAGTGTGTGGCTAAGACTAAGAGCTCACAATGCATTTCCAATATTACGTCGGAGTATATCTCTAGCAAAATGCCACAGCTTCCACCATCTAGCTTCCGAAGAGAAGCGCCAAAAGTCCTTCGGTCTAGCATCTGAATAAGCACCAAAAGACCTTAATCCCACCAAGAGATGCATTCTCTGGAACAATTACTTGACAAAACCCAGATAACCAGGTATTTCGTCAACGTGATGCAGTTATTACTTATTTCTTATATAATAACCCATATGTAGTGGAATCACACCTTCCAAAACTCGTACATGTGATTCCCACAACCATCCATACTAGTGATCATCGTATAACTAAATCCAAATGTCATTGATTCAGGAATTTATAAAGTAAATTTGACATGCAGGTGATAGCATGTACTATATTGCAAGTAATCGATACTAAAGTGAAGCCAAAGCAGTATGATCAAAGGTGTTGAACTTGCTTGAGAACGTAGAAGATTTAGGAAAACTAGAAGATTTGGAGACCAAGGGTTCAAGCTTTATCAGCTGATTCCCTGGTTGCTCAGAAACTGAAAAACACCAACAGGACTAAGAACCAATTGAAAACCATGCAATGTTGGTACTAAGTTTACATGTCTTAAACTATGGCTTGACTGGATCATACTCTCCTGAACAACTGCGTTGATAGATATAATTGATCGATGACCAATTACACCCATCAACCATTTGGTAACCATTTGGTCCCCAGGCAAAGCATAACTGTCGAGTTACCTCCTTAATGGATATAACTATTCGATGACCAGTTATACTAATGACTAACCATACACTATTCCCCGACCAGTCACCATTCGCTCACCCAAGCAGAACATAACTGATTGGCTTATCCCATCAATAAGTATAACTGGTCGAAGACTGAAAATTTTGCATGTAGGTTACTATTACCACAGTGATGTCAAGAACATAACTCACACATAGTTTTTCGACCTTCTAAGCTAATATTGAGTGCAAGTATAAACTGTAGATATACACATAAAACAAATAAAATGGACTACTCGTTAGAAACGCATAAAAATACCTAACATTCATGGTACTTGAAATACTCGATTCCTTGGGTAAGTCATACACAAAACCATTTCAAATGATCGATCTGTACTACCAACTATGAAGTCATTACAAAGGGCAACAGGGTAGATCAGTAGTACCAGGCGTACTAGCAAGAAGAAAAACTAAAGCATAATACAGGGAAGAAAGCAAAGAGTGAATTTGTGGCCTAGAGTTCAAGCAGAGTCATATTTATAGAAGTACCAGCAGTCCAGCACGGTTTGGGTTAGGAGTTAGAAGTTGATTGACTATTTAAACTTACTAACTTTTGATATATATGATGACTGCTTATCATTATCTTCTTGCGGAGATCCGTTTGAAATAGACTCGAGAAATATTCAGAACAGTGTTGCTGGAAGTAATTAATTAGGTAGCAAACTAGTTAATTGATTTATTTTCGCTTAGCATCTCCTAACCAATGTTCTCTTTGTGAATAAGTTCTGAAAAATCTATATCTATAGTAGTAAATAGTGTACAAATGTTTGAATTTTCAGTTTGACTTCACTTGAAAAACCTCAGCCGTTGATCCGACGAATCCAGGAGTCAGAAGACACACAAATCCCAGAAACAGTAGCCACTGACTTTTGTGCATCCAACGGTTCGTGCTGAACTAAGTCCCATAGGGCCAACTAAGTATATATATTCATGACATGATGGAAATCAATCAGAGATTTCCTTTTGCACTAAATATGTGCTTCACAAACACACACACACAGAGTGTGGATCTCTTCTTTTTCTCACTTGTGCTCTTCACGACACACACGGCAAGAAAGATATAAGACACTGGATACACACACACACACACAGATTTACGGGAGCACAATGAATGGATCGAAGTGCAAGAAGATGTTTGACAACAATATTCTGGAAAATATATATATCCCTACAAGAGGTTCTTTCTTCTAGGTAATAGCATCTATTTCATTCATTCCTTTCATTTCATCATCATTTGCGATGAAATACTTCTGTATTGATTAGTGACTATTGGAATTTGGAATGGATACTAGATAGAATTAGTTTCTGAAAAATAAATCACATTACCTACACATATATGAATTTTGATAAACTTAATGACTAATAATATTGCAAGGGTCTAGCTCATCTAGTTTATATACCGTACTGTTGTTCTTGTTCATGTTTGATTCCTCTCTTATCTGATCAGGCACAAACATAGAATTCAGTCTTCACCTTCGCCCAGAATATATTGTTAGAATATACATGATCTAAACCAGATGATCAAAACTAACAGGATCTTATATGCGGTAATTGCAACACCCAATCAATAATCTGTAAACGCGGAAGCATACCTGATGACGATGCCATTGTTCGTCGTAGGATTGATCTAAAACAGTAGATGAACAATTGTTTTGTCTACCTAGGGTTTGATCTTTCCCAACAAGAGGTAAGCCACAAACTCCAACTACTAATGGAGATAGGTGGTATGGCATGAGATTCCCCTGCTGGGAGGACCTGACCCTTATTTATAGCCTTTAGGTATGAAGTCCTATCCCGTCCCATAATTAGAGATAGACTCCAAATAGGTCTCTACACAGATTTAAATCCAAGTCCATATTTACCCTAATAGATACTCTGGCTCTTAACAAATATTTGATCACTTTATATATTTGAGCCAACCAAAATAGATAGCTGATATTTATTTAACTCATGTGGGTCCACATAACGGAAATTAATCCAACAATCTCCCACTTGGACTACATGAGTAAATATATATCAAAACTTTATGAGCTCCAAAAATGCTATCTATGTTATGAGCATCTTTAAAACAATCCGGTCCATCAATTATATCAACATAGGATCAAAGCGGTCTTCGTCACTTTAAAGCGTAACTAAACCCATCAATGGTCACATATGTTAAAATAAAAGAACGACATGGATCAAATATGGATGTGTAGCATGGAAATTACATGAGATGTGATCATAACATGCCTATTTCCAAGCGGTCCAACTTTATACCTTATGAGATCAAAACATCTTCTCGTAACCAAATGAGATGATATGAATTGAGTAAAAGAACATAAACTTTATTTCTCTAGAGAATATAATCAAGGTCTTTACACCAAACTGATATTGTCATATGAGCATAAAAAATTACAAACTCCCACTAAAATCAATTCTGTAAAAGAACATAAACTTTATTTCTCTAGAGAATATAATCAAGGTCTTTACACCAAACGATATTGTCATATGAGCATAAAAATTACAAACTCCCACTAAAATCAATTCTCGGGTGAAACCACACCCATATGAGCAACATGCTCATGGAACACTTTAGGTGTCAAGCCTTTAGTGAACGGATCCGCAATCATGGAGTCTGCACTATATGCTCTATTGACAATTTACCACTCAATTCTCTCTTTCACAACTAGGAACTTGATGTCTATATGCTTAGACTTTGACGAGCTCTGTTGTTATTAGAATACATAATCGCAGACTTATTGTCACAATACAACTTTAGTGGTCTATCAACCGATCCAAAATTCGCACCACGTGACAAAATTCGCAACCATATCCCATGATTTGAAGCCTCATAGCAAGCAACATACTCACCGCCATTGTGGACGGGCAACGAGTGATCGCTAGCGCTTTTCAAGAAACCGCACTCCACCAAGTAGATAGATGTAACTCAAGTGGATTTGCGAGTATCTTGACAACCAAAGAAAATCGTAATCGAATACCCAATGATCTCCAACTGATCTGACTTCCTATATGTGAGCATGAAATCCTTCGTCTTTTGCAAATACCGCAACACCCGTTTTGCTGCGACCCAATGATCCAATCCTGGATTGCTTAAATACCTGCTTAGCATTCCAACAATATATGCTATATCTGGTCTAGTGCAAACTTGAGCATACATCAAGCTCCCTATCAAAGATGAATAGGGGATACTCTGCATTTTCTTAGCCTCAAAATCATTCTTAGGACATTGGCTAAGACTGAATTTTTCACCTTTGGCCACAGGGGTATCTAAAGGTTTACAGTTCTGCATGCCAAATCTTTGCAATACCTTATCGATATAGTTCTTTTGTGATAATCCAAGTACACCTTGAGAGCGATCTCGGTATATTTGAATTCCTAATACAAAAGAAGCACCACCAAGATCCTTCATCTCGAAATTTTTAGCGAGAAATCTCTTGGTTTCATGCAACATGCCTATATCGTTACAAGCAAGCAATATGTCATCAACATACAAAACCAAAAATATGAACTTACTCCCACTGAATTTATGATACACACAATCCTCAACTGTATTTACCTCAAAACCAAAAGAGATAATAACCTCATGAAATTTGTGGTACCATTGTCGGGAAGCCTGTTTGAGCCCATAGATAGATTTCTTTAATTTGCATACCATTTGCTTCGGGTCACCGACCACAAAGTTTTCCGGTTGCTCCATATAAATCGTCTCATCAATGTTTCCATTTAGAAACGCTGTTTTTACATCCATCTGATGAAGCTCAAGATCAAAATGTGCCACAAGTGCCATAATGACCCTAAAAGAGTCTTTCGAAGAAACCGGAGAGAAAGTCTCTTTATAGTCTATGCCTTCCTTTTGAGTATATCCTTTAGCAACAAGACGAGCCTTATATCTTTCCACATTGCCTTTGAATCCGCTTGGTCTTAAATATCCATTTGCAACCAATGGGTTTCTTTCTTTCTGGCAATGGGACAAGATCCCAAACGTCATTGTCCTTCATGGATTTTAACTCTTCATTCATAGCATTGATCCAATTAACTGAATTTGGGCTTTGCAGGGCATTTTGGAGATTGGTAGGATCTTCTCCCCAAATTTCACTACAAGCCTCATTCTCCTGAAGAAAGATAATGTAATCGTCAGAGATTGCACTTCTTCTTTCTCTAGTGGATCTCCTTAATGGCACTGGTTCTTGAGGTTGCTGAGTTTGTTCTTCTGTAGGAACATCATTTTGTGGAGGAACCTCATGAACATTATCTTGAATAGTATTTTCCTCAATAATACCGGGTAAAATAACCTGATCCCGATCATTATTGGGAATAACCAAAGGAAGAGGAAATAAATCCCCTTCAGAAACTTCTTCAAAATTAATGTTCCTAACCATATCTCCCCCTTCAAACTCAACATCCTCAAAGAACCGGGCATTTCCCGTTTCAAAAAATGTCTTAGTAGTGGGATCATAGAATTTGTAACCCCTTGATCTTTCAGAATAACCAACAAAATAGCTACTAACAGTTCTTGAGTCCAATTTTCTCTCATTAGGCCTGTATGGCCTTGCCTCAGATGGACATCCCCATGTACGTACATGCCTGATGCTAGGCTTTTTGCCTATCCATTGTTCGTATGGGGTTTTGTTAGTCGCCTTAGTTGGTACTCTGTTGAGTAAATAAGCTGCGCTTTTAATGCTTCTCCCAGAGAGACTCGTAAGGTGGAATGACCGATCATACTCTCACCATATCCTTAAGAGTCCTGTTTCGCCTCTCAGCAACACCGTTCATGCTAGGAGAACCCGGCATAGTATACTGAGGGACGATCCCGCATTCCTCTAGGAATTTAGCAAAAGGTCCTGGACGTTGTTCACCTGATCCGTCATTTCTACCATAGTATTCTCCACCACGGTCAGATCGAACGGCCTTAATTCTTTTGCCAAGTTGGTTTTCCACCTCAGCTTTAAAACTTTTGAACACATCCAGGGACTGTGACTTCTCATGAATAAGATAAATATAACCATATCGCGAGAAGTCGTCTATGAACGTGATAAAATACCTTTGGCCATTCCAAGAAGCCGTAGGGAATGGGCCGCAGATATCTGTATGTATCAGTTCTAAGACATCTAAAGCTCTATTAGCACTTAACTTCCTCATGTTTGTTTGTTTCCCCTTAATACAATTAACACAAATGTCAAAATCATGAAATCCAGGGGATCCAAAATTTCTTCTGACACAAGCCTCTTAATTCTCTGCATGGAGATATGACCTAAACGCTTATGCCACAAGGAACTTGATTTCTCATTAGTAAATTTCCTCTTTATACCACGAGAAACCGTATGCAGGACTTCATTATACGAGGCAATAGTATCAAGCAAATAAAGGTTGTCATGCCAAATTAAAGAACCGGTACCAACTTTATTAGAATTCGGAAAAAGACTAAATGAACCATTTCCGAAAGAACAATTATAACTTGATTTGTCCAATACGTAAATAGAAACCAAATTCACTTAAAAGACGGTACAATATAAGTCTCTTTCAAATCCAGATAATATCCGGTCTTTAACAAAGAACCTAAATGTGCCTATAGCCTCAACTTCCACCTTCTTGCCATCGCCCACATAGATGAATCTTTCAAAGATCACTTGGCTTTCGCGATTGTGCAACCCGCATTGACACACGATGTTAGATGTTGCACCGAGTCTAACCACCAAGTGTGTTCAGTACGGTTAAGTTAACCTCGAGCTAACCATAGCAAGAATTGTACCTTTCTTAGCACGCCAAGTGTGATATTTGGTACAATCCTTCTTTACGTGACCATCCTTCTTACAAAAGAAACAAGCCAATTCAGGTCCTTGTTTATTCTGTTTCTTCTTTATGGATGGCACACTTGCAGCTTCATTACTCTTTCTCTTGTTATTCTTGACTTTAGGGTCACACCAAATGAGCACTTTCGCTCTATCTTGTTTCCATCTATCCTCCTCTTGCACACAATAGGAGATGAGCTCATTAAGGACCATTTGTCCTTTTGGCGCTTATAGCTCACCTTGAACTGATTAAAGTGTGCAGGAAGGGATATCAAAATTAAATGCACAAGCAAATCCTCAGATAGCTCTAACTTGAGTGCCTTTAATTTCGAAACAAGATGAGACATTTCCATAATGTACTCCCTTATGTTTCCTTTACCTTTATACTTCATTGAGATAAGTTTTGCCAAAAGCGTACTTGTTTCAGCCTTTTCGTTTTTGGCAAACCTTTGCTCAAGACTGTCAAGGAAACCCTTAGCTGTAATGGCTTTGTTTCGATGTGCTATCCTAAAACTTCCGAACAAAGACGCCTCATGATCATTAGACTCATGCGATTTGAACGATCCCACTTCTCAAACTCCTCTTTTCCTCGATGGAGTCCACAAGAGCAGGGGTTGTTCTATACGAAGTGCAAGGTCTAGATCCATTACCCCAAGAACAATCGAAATGTTCTCTTTCCATTCTTTAAAGTTTGCACCAAGAAGCATAGGTATGGAATTGATGCTAGCGTAAATATTGAAGCAGGATTTGCAACTGAAATAAAAGAAATTAAATGCTCATATCGGGACATGAATAACATACTTAAGGATTGATTCAAAATTTGGTATATACCATCACGCAAGATACCTAGCGCTCCATTAATATTTAGTCTTTGGACAAAGTGATAACCTTGATGTAGCAAACAAATACTAACAAGAAATCTGTCAAATAATATGCCTTACTTTGGTCCGACTTATTATTCACATGGAAACTTGATAATCTGTTACATATTTGTTGCCACAAGTTGTATATATAATTCGCCAAATATTGACTTTCCTTTGGGCCACCAATAGATGCATGAATTATACACACAAAAATGCCTAGTTGTTACGAGTAAATTAACCTACATACCAGAGGTTGCTTTGGCAACATGGTATTTCAATTAACCTATCTGAGAATACTAGCTGGCCAAATTTGAACCAATTCATCATTCATGAAGATGACACATCATCGAGAGTCCACAATTTATACCAAAATGTATAACATAATTGTCGGAAGCACCACATAATTGCTAACCATAATGCAAGCTAAACAAATTAACTCGAACTTAGATAAACTGAATATGCATCTCATCATTACGAAATAACAAGTTAATTTTTAGCCTAACAGGAGCTCTTTGATTACTAAGGCCTTAAGGCCTCAGTTCAAAATCGAAAACACAGATCGCTATCTATTGATTTCTTCCAATAGTGTTTCATACAAGATTTCAAACACAATATTCATCCATCACGGTAGACAACAAGGTGATAACAGTTTGCCCTCACCCATCGTGCAAACCATCATGAACTAGTACAAACGCCAACACTAACTAGTTCACCAAAGAAAAGAACTTATCTTGAAACTGAAATTTCAGGAATTAATCTGTAATGATGCAAGCCCAACAATGCAAGAAGGCGTAAGCATGCAAGGCTATCTAGCGACAATACACGCATGCAAAGACAAGTACTTTTCTTTTCCTTTTCGCATAAATGCCAGCTCCAACAAAACAAGCGCAGTAGCTTTGGGCGTATGCGCGCAAGGGATGCTAGGCGCACGGAGGCGCGGAAGCCCAAAGGCGCGGCGCAACCAGATGCGAAGGCATCGGAGCCGAGTGCACGCGTCTAGATCATGGCGCGAAAGTCTCCGATGTTGCTCGGTGCTCGCGGAGACCGGCGACAGCCAGAAGGCTCAGGGCGGAAAAACCGAGGGCCGCATTGCTCAGATGTGGCGGTGGCGCAAAAAAACGAAAACGCTTGGTAGGCGCATCGACGACGGCACTGCAGACGCGCGGACCTCCATGTTGAAGGGCGAAGGGAGCCATCAGGCGCGGCGCAAAGATTCTAGATCTCGATTCGATCGATGATTGAACGGGTTGCAAAATCACATACATGCTCTGATACCAATTGTTAGAATATACATGATCTAAACCAGATGATCAAAACTAACAGGATCTTATATGCGGTAATTGCAACACCCAATCAATAATCAGAACGCGAAGCATACCGATGACGATGCCATTGTTCGTCGGTGCTGTAGGAATGTGGGTGCTTCGTTGTTGGTTGCAGAAAGACTTATAAGCTGGAAATTAATCCAACATATATACCATGCACCATGGGTGATCAGGCATGTGATCTCAATTGACCCTACAGTTTTGTACACCATTGAAAATAACTAGATTGGATGGCATTTAATATAAAGACCCTAAATTTTTAAAGCAAATTTTTTTGTAAAATTCTAGAAAACAATGAAAAATTTATAAGAATTAGTTCTATATAGCTAGATAATCATATATTTGACCCCACAGGGTAATAATCCTGGCTACGCCACTGCTATGCTGCACTGCATATCTGCCATCTCTTTGGAAAATTGATTAATTTCTGAAGCTTAGCTTCTTCGCTGGTTACAAATTATGCTGCATTGCACATCCGCAATGAATCAGAAAGATTACATACCTTATTTTCAGTTATATGACTTTTTTTCGTTGGCCTCCAGTTTATTATTATTACCAAATTCTTAAGTCTGATATCCATTTTAATTTTAAACCTGCAATTGGACAGATTTTATGTGGTTGAGTCGCTAGTGTGTATTTTTGTTGTAATTTCATGAGTAGTTCTTGCCCGTTGACGATATATAAGTAGTGGCACTTATTAACGTATACATTCCGAATGTGTCAGCATAGGGAGTTGAGCATTTGTATTCTTCGTACTGGTCAGTCCAGAAATTCTTAGCAGCTCTTAATTTGCGTCACAGGTTATCACAGAATGAATACATACAGTGCCAGCACAAAGATTTAGGAAACACAATATTTCTCACATATCAACCTTCATGGTCTAGAATTAATGTTTAGTGTATCCCACACAAGGACACTTTTCCACTACTCTTAGGTAGGGATGTCAATTGTGCCCGATTACCCATGTGCCCGTGGGCGAATACTCTAATGGAGGCGGTTATGGGCGCCTTTCTTTGCCTACGGGCATAAAAACAGGTACAATTCCTTGCCCATCGGGTAAACGGGTGCGGACATGGGTAAGCTCTACCCGTGCCCACTTCGCCCTGTGGACACTATGACAATATGCTCATGATCCTAGGTGATGTTACAATTGGCAATTTGGGTGAAGGTTTGTTGGAATTCTTGTTTTTCAGAATATTTCAGCAAGTGTCAGGATAATCGGTCATTCCGGCGTGTAAGTCGCGGTACGATCGCTGTGCGGTTGTACCGGTTTTGAAAGGGCGGTAGAACCGCAGTGCGGTAATACCAAAAGTTGTTTGGCGGTTGCAAAATTCTAGAGAACGTGTTTTTGGGGATTTTGGAAATTCTCCGAAAGCGGTACAACCGCAATGCTGAGAGCGGTACCACCGTGATGCGGTAGTACCGGGATTGACTTGGCGGTAGTACCGCATTTGCACTGATTGTTGATTCTTTCAGAGAATTGATTATGGGATAGGTCATATCCATGTTTATCTTTGCATATGAGTTGCATACTGCATGTTTTGAGCTAACGTGGGTCAAGTTGTGAAGAACTTGTTCCCGGAGATAATTTCTCTGTCTATTGCTGTGCAGGTTGCTTGCAGGTCAACGACGGTCAACGGCGAGGAGGATCGGGACTAAGCTTGGAGAGCTGAGGTTCAGAACGATCATAGATGCCGGGTGAGGTCAAGTTACTCAAGCGTGGCACAGAATGGACGTGGATGATCGAACGGGCAGTTCGATGCAACTGGTTGGATCAAGCGGCGTGGGGGTCAGTGCAAGTGCCTTGGTGGTTCCGGTGGGATCCGGACGGGAGTGACTTGCAGACATGATGAGAACCGTTGATCAACTTACACGTGGCGGAGCAGGCGATTGCTTCGACAGGATTGGACTCGGTCCGTGGAGAAGGATCGAGAAGGGGTATTTTGGTAATCTACCAAATACCGGCTTTGTGACTTGTTGGCTAAACCGCGGCGCTTGGAGAAGCGGTTTAGGTCATGAAGACGTGAAGACGACGTGTTGAGATGCGTGCGTATGTTAACCCGTTGTGTGTTAGGGTTTAAAGGTGCCCTGAGTGGAATATTCCTAGATGCTAGCCTCTAGTATAAATAGATGAGGGTGCTGCCCTACAGCTCTAAGCACTTCATTGAGAAAAACCCTAGGTTGTTTAGGGCTTAGGAGAGAAAGAAAGAGAGGTTAGGGTTCTAAGGATTGATTGATCGTGTGCTCATGTATTGAGTTGTGTCCTCCTTATGGGAGTGGCTGTAACCAGCAACAATCACGAATCAATCCATGGATGATTTCCCAAAGATGTGTCACTTTGTGTTCTTCCTTCTTGTTTTATGATTTTAAATCCATCTTTGATCCTTTGGTTTTTGATTGATCTCTTGCCCTCTTCTCTATGGTCATCTAGATCATCCATCTCCCACGAGCAAGTGTTGGATCGAGTTTTTTGTTTTTGCTCGGTTTTGAACCTTCCTTCGATAAAACTGAAAAAGATCAAAACTTTGACTTGGATCTTCTTGATCGTCTCATGGAATAGGTTCCTGACATCCTTATGAAGTTATTTGTCAAATTTGGTGGTGTTTGGATGTGTAGATCAAAAGTTACGTCGATTTTTAATTTCGTTTCAGGCTGTTTACTATTTATTCACCTGATTTTACTGTTCATCACGGTACGACCAGCACTGTTCATCCGGTACGACCAATACTGTTCACCAATACCGTTCATTAGGCTGATTTTGTGTTTCCGATCGTTTCTTTTGGGGGTTTGAAGGGGATTAAGTTCAAGTCTTCTGCTATGCTTATATATATTGATCTTCATAGTTTTTATAGCTATGGGAGTCAATATCATGTTTGAATCCAATCTTGAAGTGAAAAATTGATTGAGCTCCTATTCACCCCCTCTAGTCGCCTTTCCGGTCCTTCAATTGGTATCAGAGCCCGGTTAGCTCTTCTCATAGATCTTAACCGGTCTTTGGAGCCATGGCGACTGACAAGTATTCAACCAAACCACATATCTTTGATGGATCTGATTTTTCCTACTGGAAGGTTCGTATGCAAGCCTACATCAAGGCTCAAGGGCACGCTATTTGGCTTAAGGCCAAAAATCCATATGTTGTACCAGCCGATGACGATGTGATCACTCCAGATGTTGAGGCTAATAGCAAGGCTCGAAACTTTCTGATTCAAGGGCTTAGTCGATCTGATTTTGAGCGTGTTGCTCATTTAAGGTCTGCTCATGAGATCTGGAGGACTCTTTGTGATTACCACGAGGGTTCTACTGCGATCAAGGAAGTGAGACAGAACCAACTCAAGAAAGAATACTCAAAGATCGAGCAAAGGCCTGGTGAGTCTTTAGATGAGCTATGGGGGAGGTTCTCCAAGATTATTTCTGATCTTCGCGTTGTGGATCTTGTTTTCACTGAGTCTGAGAATGCACGCCAGCTTTTGGGTGCTCTTGATGTGAGAGTCTGGGGGATGAAGATCACTTCCATCAATGACAACACTGTCATGAGTGAGCTTACCATGGATAAGCTCTACTCAAGGTTGAAGACGCATGAAATTGACTTTATCTCGCGTATCCCCAAGACAGAGTCGATGGCTTTAGTGGTCGACCCATCTAAGGGTAGTTCTTCTGATTCCTTGGATTCTGGCTTTTCTTTGTCTGCTTTGCATTCTATGAGCGATGGGCAACTTGAGAGGATACCTGAGGATGATTTAGCCCTTCTATCCACCAGATTCTCGAGAGCATATAACAAGGTGAGGAACAGAAGGAGAGGTGGCCCTGTCACTTGCTTTGAATGTGGTGAGCCAAACCACATTCGCTCCAAGTGCCCCAAGCTGAAGGGCAAGGTGGAGAAGGACTTTCGGAGGCGTCCTCAAACTAAGGATGTGAAAGCTAAGAGGCCGAAGTATCGCAAGTTCGTCAGCCAGGTCCTTGCCGCTCTTGAGAGTGTTGACATGAGTGATGTGGACTCGGGGACGGAGGACGATGACGATGACTTCCATGGCAAGAAGAAGACTCAGGACTTCACTGGCATGTGCTTTATGGCCAGGGACAGTCACGACGTCGACTCCTCCAACGACGACGACCTTTTCAGCGATCCCGACGAGGTACGTCCCTCTTTGAGTAATATGAAACGAGCTTTGGTTGTTGCTGAACGAAAGATGAATAAGCAAGCTAAAGAGATTAAGAAACAGGACACCATGATTGATAACTTGAACCTAGAAGTTGTTAGGCTCAAATCTATTAATCCTACCAATGATTGTGATTCTTGTATTAGCTTGACGTTTGATTTGACCAATCTTCAAACTGCTCATTCCTCTGTTGCAAATTAATTGAAAGATGCTCTAGATGAACTAGAATCCCTCAAATCTAGTCATGTGTGCATGGATGCTATTGCCCTGGATGTAACTCCTGTAGATGTTATTCCTTCACATTGCTCAAATTGTGCTTTGCTTGAATTAAAATTGGATTGCGCTACAAAGGAATTGCAAAAATTTGATCCTAGTCACACTTGCTCTCATTGTGAGAAAAACAAGATTAAAATGAAGGAAATGGGTGAAATGGTTCTTTATTCTAGATCTACATCATGTGAAAATTGCCTTAAATTCACAATAGAGAATGATGCTCTAAACAAGACATTAGAGGAGAAAGCTAAAATTGAAAAATCCATGTTCATGACTACATCCAAGAAAGCTATTGACTCTTCTTGTTGTATCTTGTGTACTGAAATTGGAATAAATGTAGATAAGATACAAGAGGCATTTAGAGATAAATTTAAGGAGCAGTTGAATAGGATTAAGAATTCCTATTGTGTGTCTTGTGAGGCTTTGAAAGTTGAGATAGCTATTCTCAAGGATTAGTATGATGAGGCAATCAAGTCTAGTAATTGTGCTACATGTAAGGACCTAGTCAAAGAAAATGATTACCTTAAAGATACTCTTGAGAGATTCACTAGTGGGAAGAAGAACCTCAACATGATTCTTGATAAATCTAATGTGAGTGTGAAGAATAGTGGCTTTGGTTTTAATTCAATAGAGCATTCCAAGAATCATCCACCTAAGATTGCGAGAGCTGTTGAGAGTGGCTTGTTTGAGGTAGAACCCCCTGAACCATCTAAGATTGTTTTTAGATCTGCAGGTTTTGCCCAAACTTCTTCTAGCAAGACAGGTGCTTCTACTTCAACAGGTCAGACCCCTCAAAAGGTCAAGTACCATTGCACCTTCTGCAAGAAGGATGGCCACATTGTTGAGTTCTGCTTCCGTAAAGCCAAAATTGAGAGAAAGGAGAGGATGAGTGCTTTAAGGTCCATTAGAGGAGTTTCTGCACCTACTGTAGTCTCTAGAGCCAGTCAGCCTGTCTTTCCTGCTAGACATAGGCCTAGGTTTGTAGACGACTTCTTTGACTCCTTTGGAGGTTCTAGGTAGCGTTCTGGTTTAGGATATCATGGGGAGAGACCACGGGTAGCATCTAGACAGGGGGAGTACCGACATTTTGGTAGGTCGATTCGGAGAGGTCTAGGTGTTTCTCGTGTGCATTCTTATGATGTTTCTCCTAACCATTTTATTGCTGCTTCTGTTGGTGTTCCCAAGCATCGTGTGGCTCAGTACTGGATTCCCAAGTCCTTTATTACTAACCCCAGTACTGAGGCACAGATGTTTCCTGCTTATGCCTTGTAGGTCCGTCGTGCGAGGAAGGAGGACATATGACTTGTTGACTCTGGATGTTCTCGACACATGACTGGAGATTCTAGATGGTTTTTCTCCCTCACACGTGCATCCGACAATGAGTTGATCACATTTGGGGATGCTTCTACTGGGACCGTGACAGCCAAGGGCACTGTGCGTGTCAACAACAAGTTCATACTTAAGGACGTCGCTTTGGTAAGTAAGCTGAGGTATAATCTGATATCTGTTTCTCAGCTGCTTGATGAGGATCTGGAGGTAAGGTTTAAGAGTGGTGAGTGTAGAGTTCTGGACTCCTTAGGTGAGCATGGCTTTGGGATCACTAGGTTTGAGAGGATCTTTAGTGCTAATTTCAGTATCTCTTCTTCTTCTAGCCCTAGGTGTCTTGTGGCTTTTGACTCCCATGATCTAGTGTTGTGGCATCGTAGGCTTGGACACATAGGCTTCGATCACTTGACTAGAGTCAGTAGCAAGGATTTGATTAGAGGTTTGCCTAGGCTGAAGGCTGCTAGAGACCTAGTGTGCGCTCCCTGTAGACATGGTAAGATGGTTTCTGCTTCTCATCCACCTCTCACTTTAGTGATGACCGATGGGCCTGGTCAGCTCTTGCATTTAGACACTATTGGTCCCTCTAGAGTCCAGTCTGCAGGAGGGAAATGGTATGTGCTTGTGATTGTGGATGATTTCTCCAGGTATACATGGGTTTATTTTCTGGTTTCTATGGACGAGGCTTTTGGATTTTTTAGAGAATTGGTCCTTAGACTAGCTGTTGATCTTCCTGGAGCTTTGAGAGTCATTAGGAGCGATAATGGGATAGAATTGAAGAACTCTTCTTTTGCCACCTTCTGCACTGATAAGGGAATTGAGTATCAGTTCTCTTCTCCTAGAATTCCCCAGCAGCATGGTGTTGTAGACAGGAAGAATAGGACCCTTGTAGAGATGGCTAGAACCTTGCTAGATGAGCATTCCACACCTAAGAGGTTTTGGGCTGAGGCGATCTCTACTGCTTGTTATGTCTCTAATAGGGTTTTCTTGAGATCTGTGATTGGCAAGACTTCTTATGAGCTTAGATTTGGTCATAGGTCTAAAGTCTCTCATTTCAAGATTTTTGGTTGCAAGTGCTTCATTCTTAAACATGACAATTTGGATAAATTTGAGTCAAGATGTTCTGATGGCATATTTCTTGGATATCCTGCTCATTCTCGTGGCTATTGTGTATTTAATTTGGATACTAACAAAATTGTTGAGACTTGCGAAGTCACTTTTGATGTGGCTAGTCCTAGTACTAGACCCGATGCTGCAGTACACAGGTTTCTGATATTCGAGAAAGCATCTTCGTCGACGATGACTCTGAGGATGAGGACCCAATCCATCCTCAAGTTCCTTCTGAGATAATTGGAGAGCCTGCTACCACTACTCCAGCTTTAGCTGAGCAGCCTCTTCCTATCTTCACCGATGACCTAAGTGGCTCTGCTCCTACCTCCACAGCCCATGAGGTAGAGGCCACTTCTGCACCAGGAGCTCCTCTTCATATTGACATCCACCTGAGCAGATGATTGGGGATCTTAATGAGCGAGTCACTCGCTCCGGGTTTATTTCTCCTGATTCTCATGCACATTCTGCTTTTCTTGCGTCTTTTGAACCCCGAGATGTCACTCATGCTTTATCTGATTCCTCTTGGGTCAATGCCATGCATGAAGAACTTGAAAATTTTGAAAGAAACAAAGTCTGGACCTTAGTTGAACCTCCACCTAATATTCATGTAATTGGAACAAAATGGGTTTTCAAAAACAAGCAAAGTGAGGATGGGTTGGTAGTTCGCAACAAGGCTAGGCTTGTAGCTCAAGGTTATTCCCAGGTAGAAGGCTTAGATTTTGAAGAGACCTTTGCTCCTGTCACTAGATTAGAAGACATTCGCATATTGCTAGCTTTTGCATCTTCTAAGGGCTTTAAGCTTTTTCAAATGGATGTCAAAAGTGCATTTCTTAATGGTTTCATAGAAGAAGAGGTCTATGTCAAGCAACCACCTGGTTTTGAAAATCACAAGTTCCCAAACCATGTTTTTAAACTCTCCAAAGCCTTATATATATTAAAGCAAGCCCCTAGAGCTTGGTATGATAGTCTTAAGAGTTTCTTGCTTGATAATGAGTTCAAAATGGGAATGGTTGATAAAACTTTGTTCACTCTCAGGCATGGCAGTGACTTTTTGTTGGTTCAGATTTATGTAGATGATATCATATTCGGTGGTTCTTCTCATACTTTGGTGTCTAGATTTTCAGATTCTATGAGCAGGGAGTTCGAGATGAGCATGATGGGCGAATTGACCTTCTTCCTTGGTTTTCAAGTCAAGCAACTGAAAGAAGGTACCTTCATTCATCAAAGTAAGTATACAAAGGACCTTTTTCGGCGCTTCGACATGGGAAGCAGTAGACCAATGTCTACTCCCATTGCCACATCCACCGTGTTGGACCCTGATGAGGATGGAGAGCCCGTGGACCAGAAGGAGTACCGTAGCATGATTGGTTCTCTCCTCTATCTCACGGCTTCGAGGCCGGACATACAATTTGTTGTGTGTCTGTGCGCTCGATTTCAGGCTTCCCCTCGTGCTTCTCATCGTCAAGCAGTGCGGCGCATATTCAGGTACCTTCAAGACACTCTTGATTTTGGACTCTGGTTTTCTTCTGATTCTGCTTTCTCTATTCGGGCTTTTTCTGATGCTGATTTTGCGGGGTGTAGAGTGGATAGGAAGAGTACTTCTGGCACTTGTTATTTCTTGGGCACATCTCTTATTTCTTGGTCTTCTTGAAAACAGTCCTCTGTTGCACAGTCCACTGCCGAGGCCGAGTATGTAGCTACAGCAAGCAGTTGTTCTCAGGTTTTCTGGATCCTACCCACTTTGCGGGACTATGGGTTATTTTTAGATAGTGTTCCTCTTTTTTGTGACAACACTAGTGCCATAAACATTGCTAAAAACCTAGTGCAACACTCTAGGACCAAGCACATTGATATTCGATATCATTTTCTTAGAGACCATGTTGAGAAAGGTGATGTTGTGCTTCATTTTGTTGAGTCTGAGCAGCAAGTTGCTGATATTTTTACTAAATCTCTTGATTCTTCTCGTTTTGCTACTTTGCGGGGAGAGTTAGGGGTTATTAGTCCTCTTGGCCTGTTTTGAGGGGGAGTTTTGCTCTTTTGCATTCATTGTATCATAATGCATTTTCAATTCTACAACTTGCATTGTAATATAATCTCCTGGAGCTTTGATTATTATCCTTGTATGATATGATTTTATACTCTTTATACCCTGCCATGTCTTGTGCTAATGTGCTAAGATTTCTGTTATGGTTTTTCATGAGTAGCTTAGCTTTTGCCATACTAGCTTTATTGTCTGTGAACAAATTGAATCAAAACATGATTTCTTTGATCTTGTGACTAGTTTTGCCATAGTGATCCTCTTATGATTCACGCCATATCATATAGGCTAAATTGAGTCTTGAACCTTCTTTGAGTTTTAAATTGAGCTATGATAATTCTTAAATCAAGCAAATGAAAAATGAGCTTTTCTGTGCGAAAAAAAAACTGATCTCACCAATTCTTTCTCATGAGACGGCTTGCCCTTGTACTAGGCATGAACTCAGGTGGAGTTTTTGATGACCTAGATCACTCTCTTAAGCTTCTTGCTTGGGATGGTCGCGGCAAGGCTTGAGATCTAGCACAATGCTAAGAAAACAAATTGTCTTTTGGTTGAAGCTTAGGAGGCAGTTGTGGATGGCTCCTAGTCCAGGACTTGTTTTACTAAGATAAAACCTGAAGTCTTTCAGCAAAGTGCTAAAATGTGCTAAATTCTAAATGCTTGAACAAATTGATTCAAAATTGAACTCACACTACTCAAAATTGACTCTTTTCTGGCTCCATTTTGCTTATCGACATGGCTTGACTCATCTTTGGATACCTTTAGTGAAACTATGATCTTGAGCACCTTGTCATGCTATCATTTCATTTAATCTCAGATTATTGCTATTTTGGTCTTAGCTTTGCAGTACATGTTTTGCCATGATTGAACATAGTTCCATTACATAATATGGCTTGGTGTAATACTTGTACAGTCTTCATGGATAATCTTCATGGCTCCTTTTTGCTAAAATTTTAAAAAAACTAAAAAAAAGAAAATACAACCATTCCATGTCATTCATGCTCTTTTCTCCTCTTTATAACTTGATGACTCCATTGTCAAAGGGGGAGATAAATTGATAAAAATGATGTTTTGTTTTAGGTCATATTGAAAACTTGCTCTTTCTTTTGGACCTTAAGTGAGAATTTCTGGATTTTGAAGCTCCTTTGCTTCTTCTACCTTATCTCACTTGCTGAAGCTATTCTGAAGCCAACTTGGTCATTTATTTGCCTTCTCTTGCTTTTAGGACCAAGTTGTGCCTTTGTGCGAAAATCTATTTTTCTTTTCTTTCAAACCTCAAAACATTCATTTTTGGAAAATTGTCAATGTGTTCATCAAGGGGGAGATTGTGGACACCATGAGAATATGCTCATGATCCTAGGTGATGTTACAATTGGCAATTTGGGTGAAGGTTTGTTGGAATTCTTGTTTTTCAGAATGTTTCAACAAGTATCAGGACAATCGGTCATTCCGGCGTGTAAGTCGCGGTACGACCGTTGTGCGGTTGTACCGGCTTTGAAAGTGCAGTAGAACCGCAGTGCGGTAATACCGAAAGTTGTTTGGCGGTTGCAAAATTCCAGAGAACATGTTTTTGGGGATTTTGGAAATTCTCCGAGAGCGGTACAACCGTAATGCTGAGAGCGGTACTACCGTGATGCGGTAGTACCGGGATTGACTTGGCGGTAGTACCGCATTTGCACTTATTGTTGATTCTTTCAGAGAATTGATTATGGGATAGGTTATATCCATGTTTGTCTTTGCATATGAGTTGCATACTGCATGTTTTGAGCTAACGTGGGACAAGTTGTGAAGAACATATTCCCAGAGACAATTTCTCTGTCTATTGCTGTGTAGGTTGCTTGCAGGTCAACGACGGTCAACGGCGAGGAGGATCGGGACTAAGCTAGGAGAGCTGAGGTCCAGAACGATCATAGATGCCGGGTGAGGTCAAGTTACTCAAGCGTGGCGCAGAATGGACGAGGATGATCGAACGGGCAGTTCGATGCAGCTGGTTGGATCAAGCGGCGTGGGGGTCGGTGCAAGTGCCTTGGTGGTTCCGGTGGGATCCGAACGGGAGAGACTTGCCAACATGATGAGAGCCGTTGATCAACCTACACGTGGCGGAGCAGGCAATTGCTTTGACAGGATTGGACTCGGTCCGTGTAGAAGGATCGAGAAGGGGTATTTTGGTAATCTACCAAATACCAGCTTTGTGACTTATTGGCTAAACCACGGCGCTTGGAGAAGCGGTTTAGATCATGAAGACATGAAGACGACGCGTTGAGATGCGTGCGTATGTTAACCCGTTGTGTGTTAGGGTTTAACGGGTGCTCTGAGTGAAATATTCCTAGATGCTAGCCTCTAGTATAAATAGATGAGGGTGCTTCCCTACAGCCCTAAGCACTTCATTGAGAAAAACCCTAGGTTGTTTAGGGCTTAGGAGAGAAGGAAAGAGAGGTTAGGGTTCTAGGGATTGATTGATCGTGTGCTCATGTATTGAGTTGTGTCCTCCTTATGGGAGTGGCTGTAACCAACAATAATCACGAATCAATCCATGGATGATTTCCCAAAGATGTGTCTCTTTGTGTTCTTCCTTCTTGTTTTATGATTTTAAGTCCATCTTTGATCATTTGGTTTTTGATTGATCTCTTGCCCTCTTCTACCTTGTTGTGATGTGTGGGAATATATCTATGGTCATCTAGATCATCCATCTCCTTCGATAAAACTAAAAAAGATCAAAACTTTGACGTGGATCTTCTCGATCGTCGCATGGAATAGGTTCCTAACATTCTTAGGAAGTTATGTTTCAAATTTGGTGGTGTTTGGATGTGTAGATCAAATGCTACGCCGATTTTTCCTTTCGTTTTCAGGCTGTTTACTATTTATTCGCCTGAGTTTACTATTTATCGCAGATGATGATCGCATCGCTCATCCGGTATGACCGAGTGAGGTATGACCGCACTCGTTCATACGGCACGATCGTCATCGTTCACTAGTCTCGCTTCATTATGCTAATTTTGTGTTTTTGATCGTTTCTTTTGGGGGTTTGAAGGGGATTCAGTTCAAGTCTTCCGCTATGCTTATATATATTTATCTTCGTAGTTTTTATAGCTATGGGAGTCAATATCATGTTTGAATCCAATCTTGAAGTGAAAAATTGATTGAGCTCCTATTCACCCCCTCTAGTCGCCTTTCCGATCCTTCACGCCCGATTACCCGCCATCTACACTGACGAGTGGGACCGTAGAACATCCTCACTGAGTCACTATGTAAAACCCTAACACGCTCGGTCAAGTTCCCAGCCCAGCCGCCAGAAGCTCCCAGTTCCTCCTCCCCTCCCAAATCGGCGAGCACCAATGCGCCAGCCATCACCGCCGCGCTCGCTCGCCTTCCCGACCATCGACTCCCTCGCGGCGTTCCTCCGCCCGCGCCTATCGGCCTCCGTGCTCGCCTCCTGGGGCACCGCGCTGGGCACCAAGACCCTCCTCAACCTCTTCCTCGAGCTCTCCCATGGCGACTGCGCGCTCCTCCCGGCCGCCGACCTGCCGCGGGCGTAGCACCACACCGTCGTTCGCGTTGTCCATGTCGCCACCGTCCGCATCCGCAACCGCTGCGGCGCACACCTTGTCGAGACCCAGCAGCTGCTCTCCGACGACACGCTCCGCCACCGGGGCCCGCGCCCGCTCTCCAAGAAGATGCGCCCCAGGGAGTCCCCCGAGGCCGCCAGGTCCTTGCTGTCCGCGAGGAGCTCGGCGAGCGCGTCCGCGTCTGGATCTTGGGCGTCGCGGGGGGCGGTGGTGGAGCCGCGCGTGGAGGAGCGGGAGTCTGCGTCCTACCCTGGCCTCCCCACCAGGTACGTGGTCGAGGGCGTGCAGGAGGACAGCGAGTTCGAGGCGGAGGAGACCGGCAAGGACGGGGGAGGGCGGCGGTGGGGCTGTCACCGTGAAGTGGCATTACTGGAAGTGGGTCGACGACGACGACCACTTGGCTGCCGCCGCCGGCAGTGAAGGCGCGCACGCAATAGGATACTAGCATTATCTAGGAAGTTTGTGCTGGTAAACGGGCATGCCCGCGGGCGACGGGTACCCGCGGGCGACGAGCATGGGCAATGTTCTTCGCCCGTCGTCCTTCGTGGGCATGCCCGTGGGGGGAAATTGGGATCGCGGGCATGGGTATGGGCGAGCACTACCCCTACCCGCCGCGCCCGATTGCCATCCCTACTCCTAGGACATCTACAAGGCAATTGTCTCTATGTTATGTACTGGAATTACTATTCACATGTGTGAATAGTACTCAGTACTGTAGCATCAGGATTAGTTAATTAGGAAGGTTTTCTATTAGTTAGGAAGAATATCTATTAGTTAATTTAGAAGATCTATTTCCCCAAATAGTTGATTAGTTTTCTTATATATAGATTATTTCATTAGGAAGGTTATCTATTAGTTAGGAAGATTATCTACTACTTAGGAAGGTTATCATTTATATTGATTTTATCCATAATTGTTAGAAGAGCCCTTTATGTGAGGAGACCTATTGTAATCATTGGGGTAAGCAATAATATGAATTAGTCTCAAGGCTCTCAAGTTCATCTCCCTAATCTAAATCCTTTCTACCCCAGCAAAGCGCCCTATCCTCTAAGAGTCGTTCTACCTCTAACTGTCGTCGTCGGTCTCCTTTCCACGGTGTTTATCCCTTGTAATGTACTAGGTATACTACAATTGGTATCAAAGCCAACCGTTGCATTGATCTTTTCAAGCAACGACAGTTCCGACTCTCAGGACACGGCCGTGATGTACGCGCAACTCATCGCTTGGTGCAACGCCATGCTCCTGATGCAAGACAACCACAACGCTCAGCTCGTCACAATCAACAACCGATTAGAAGACCATAAGCGTGATTGGTGCGCGTGGAGATGATATAGGTGGGCAAACCAGGGACCATCACACCAAGCGACGGCTTGCTCAGCATAGTCCCCGCAGTGATCATTGCCGCATCGGGCGATGGCTTGCTTGGCGTAGCACCTGCGATAGTCACCACCATACTAGGAGATGGCTTGCTCGGCACGGGCCCTACGACAGAGTTTTCCCCGCCAACGGCGACGCTGCACCCAATAGTAGCGGCGGAGCTTCAAGGCGAGGCGACAACTCATCAGGCTAAGTTGGCGGAGCACCAAGGCGCAACGGCAGCATTGCAGCCTGGAGCTCTAGCAGCTACGGAACCATCCAAGGGAACATTGGAGGTTCCCATGGTGAAACCCTATCAAAGGGTGGGTTGGCACTTGTGCTGGTATGATGGGCCGCATCAATAGTCGGGCTTCCACTTCAAGCATGTGGAGACGGCAATCTTTGAGGCGTCAACATACTTGTCAGACCTCAAATTTGCAACTTCAGACACAACCTTCGGCCAATACCTGATCGTAGACCTGGTCGTAGATCTGGTCGTAGACCTGATCGTGGACCTAGTCGTTGTGAGCCCCCAAATTTGCAAACTTGGGACCTATTGTGTCAATCTATGCTATTTCCTAGATCGGTAGATAGCACACACAGATACATTCTTAGATCATTCACATACATTGCATACAACAACATAATATATTACACAATCAGCCATGCGGCCTGCTATTTTACAAAAAGGGCACAAAGGCCACAACATTACAGAGTTCAGAGTACAGAGTACAGAGTAGAGGATAAGTGCAGAAGCAAAAAAAAGTCGTAGTAGATCCATTCACTCTGCCCATAGGCAAACGACTGGAGGTCCCGACTTAAGCAACTCATCCTGCCCTGACACCTTGTTGAAAGTTTCGACTAGGTGGTCGTAGAAGGCTACGACTTTGTGGTCAAAGATGGAGGTTTGACAACGACTGGTCGAAGGCTTGCGACTACATCTGGTCGAAAGTTTCGACTATGTGGTCGTAGCAGGTTTCGACTTCAAGGGGGGTGGTCCCGGCCCATGCTTCACCATCTTCGCCACTGTCTGGTCCAGTGACTATGAAGTAGTCATATGGGTCTTGATCCAGTGGCTCTGAAAGATTATATTGGACGAGCCTGAGTACACAACCGTACTCGCGAGCCAACACACAATTTAGTTTATTATAGATGCAAGGCTAGTCAAAGGAAGTTCATAGTTCTTTTGTTTGCATAATGCTATGTTTGAATTAGATTAAGTAGTAGAAATCCTGAGACATAGCATTTTACTAACACAAGTTTTGAGAAACAGAGTTTTGTTGTAAAGTACTAGCGGAGATCCCATCTCTTATACCATTGAGTGAGTCTGTCCACTCAATGCTCAGGCTATCCCGTATTTACCATTGGCCCCCGACCAGGCTTTCTCAACTCTCAGGACTCCAACCCAACATTTCCAGTTGCTGGGCTCCAACCCATCCTTTTCATTCCACACACACACACAAATGGTTTTATGAAAAGAAAAGCTATATCAAGCAAATTCTCAGCACCGCTCTTGACCGTGAGCACGGTTATCTAGATAGTTTTCTTACTCTATAGGGTTTGTACACTTTACCCACAAGAGATAAATTAACTTATACTGCCCCGACACACTTCCGTTGGTGTGTGCCTAATGTTGATTATCACAAGGCCTTTACAATATCTCACCTCATTGCAACTTGGCACCGCTAGGTATCACCTCCTTCGGACTCTCCTGTTTGTTCTCGAAAGGTCTCCCTTTAGCGTCGTGCAGTTTCTGTGGCTTTGTTCTCCCCCGACTATCCACCGGCATCCACCAATGGCGAAGCCATGCCGATACGAACAAATTAGTTAGCCAGATCGTAGGTGTTACCGACTTGTAGTCGTACTGTTTATACATGAGAGGTCATCACCAGATTCGGTCCTTAATTGACTCGGATGGTACATCCACATACCAACATCCTCTCGTGTCCCCGGCACCAGCCACTCTTTCCAGCCACCCGAGTTGAAATCTGTTTTTCAGGTTTTCATTTCTTTTGAAAATAACCATTAGTCCAACATACCAGCTAGGCTCCCAACCTCGACTGCCCCATATCATTTTCAAAGGTTTTTAATGATGTCGAGCAAATCATTGCCCACATGACAGTGTATCTAAGCAAGGCTAAGCATGACACTTAGATACAGACTTATATCTAGTATGTAAACCATTAATTCTAGGGTGACAAATGATAATATCCAAGTTCAAGGATTGGAAGTCTATACACAATTATTATTAAGGCATTAGTTATGAGCTAGACCAATATAGTTGTATAAAATATAGCAATGTAATTTCATAATTTAAAGCAATATAATTGCAAAAATTAGGTGCAATACAATCAAAGTATTGGTTCGTCTTGCTCAATATTCTTATATGGCTCAATATGCTGATAATAGCCTTGCTCCATATTCTGATAGAACCCAATATTCTAATAATCCTGGTCTTGTTTTTGCTCTGTCTCAAACTGCTGTTCCGTCATAGCTTCAGAGTCTAACTACGCAGAATACGATAAAATCCAAGAGCGACTGAAAACAGCCAAATGAATCCAATAAGTCCAAATACATTCAACGAAAGGAAACACTTCGAAAGAAAGCAAACATATCTAACGACAATTTCGAAAGTCTCAGACCAAGGGTCTTAGACCAGGCTGGTCGAAGGCATAGATTAGTATGGTCGAAGTAATCTGGTCGAAGCCATAGACTATTGTGGTCGAAGGCATAGACTCGATGGTTTAGACCAGTATGGTCGAAATAATCTGGTCGAAGTCATAGCCCATTGTGGTCAAAGGTATAGATTAGTATGGTCGAAGTAATCTGGTCGAAGCCATAGACCATTATGGTCGAGGGCATAGACTAGTGTGGTCGAAGGTTTAGACCAGTGTGGTTAAAGGTTTGGACCAATGGGGTCAAAATAATCTAGTCGAAGACTTAGTAGTTGAAACTGAGTGATCAAAACTTAGTGGTCCAAACTGAGAGATCGAATGAGTGGTCGAGACTGAGTGGTCGAGACTCAGTGGTTGAGACTGAGTGGTCGAACTCAGTGGTCGAGACTTAGTGATCGAAACTCAGTGGTCAAAACTCAGTGGTCGACAATCGGTGGTTGAACTCAGTGGTCGAAACTGAGTGGTTGAAATTGGGTGGTCGAAACACAGTGGTCGAAACTGATTGGTCGAGACTGAGTGATCAGAACTTAGTGATCGAAACTAAGTGGTCGAATGAGTGGTCGAAACTGAGTGGTCGAGACTCAGTGGTCGAAACTCGGTGGTCGAACTCAGTGGTCGAAACTAAGTGGTCGGACCTGAGTTGTCGAAACTCAATGGTCAGAACTCAATGATCGAAACTGAGTTTAGACAACCTGGTCGGAAGGAGGCTTCGACTATCTCGTTGGAAAGAGTTTCGACTATCTAGTCAGAAAAGGGTTTTGACTATCTGGTTGAGAGGGGTTACAATTATCTGGTCGGAAAGAGTTTCGACTATCTGATCGGAAAGAGGTTTTGACTACCTAGTCGAAAAGGGTTTCGACTATCTGGTCGGAAAGGGGTTTTAACTATCTGGTCGGGAGGGGTTTCAATTGTCTGGTCGGAAAGAGTTTTGACTATCTGATCGGAAAGGGGTTTCGACTACCTGGTCGAAAAAGGTTTCGACTATATTCCCACCGGTAGGAGGTTGGACTACCTGGAGGTTCGACTACATGTAGTCGAAGGAGGCTCGACTATGCGTAGTCAAGGGAGGTTCGACTACGTGTAGTCATAAGAGATTCGACTATGCATAGTCGAATGAGGCTCGACTATGTGTAGTCAGAAGAGGTTCGCCTACGTGTAGTCAGAGGAGGTTCGCATATGCACAGTCAAAGGAAGTTCGACTACACGCGAATACTACACGATTACGTGGTCGGAAGAAGGTTCGACTACCTGCAGTCGAAGGTGGTTCGACCATGTGTAGTCGAAGGAAGTTCGACTACATGTGAAGATTACCCTATCTACAACGTATTCGTTGATCCAACAACGCTACCGCGCAACTAGAATGAGCATGAGCATCTAGTGGCCACTAGAAACATACCGATATGACGTGGAGGGCACGGCTAGCCGGAGATGGTCTGTCGGCGGTGGATAGCGATGGCGAGAGAAGCTCCAGTCGGCGGTGAGACCTGAGGAAAATGAGTAGCCACAATCCTCAGGATAGCTTCTCAGGCGTAGGCAGATGATTCCGAAGAAATGCCTTGGAGTAGGCTTCACCGATGAGGTCGACTCGACTGCTTGGCTATTCTAGCCGGAGGGGAGGAGGAACGAGGTAGGCGGCGGTTCTGATGGGGGCTAATGGCGATGTTGGCGTGGTGGTGGCACTTGGCCGAAACGAGCTCTCAAGCCTTACCTGGAGCTCAAGCTCATTTGAGGAATGGCAGAGGTGGGACTAGCACTGGTGTGGCGAGGAAAGGCGCTGAGGGGCTCGGGGTTGCTATTTATAGCCGCTTGAGCGGAGATTGCCCGAGAGCCTGTGATGCATTCGGCACGGCCCGACAAGGAGGAGTGTTTGGTGATTTGACAGGGTTGGCAGCATAGTGTAGCGGAGTGACGGGTTGAGTGACGGTGAGTAATAGCCGAGTGACAGCATTTGCTGGCACACTCGAACCTTGGTCGCAACAGGGCGCCCGAACTGTGCGGTCATCGACGCCGAGCGCAGGAGGAAGGCGCAGCTGCCACTGGTCTTACGACCGAAGGGATTACCCCAGCTTAAGGATGGAAACAGATCGAATACGAATCGAATAGTCCCGAATACGAATATGAATCTATATTTTTAAAATGAATACGAATACGAATCCCTATTTTTTAAACGAATACGAATTCGAATATTCTCGAATACGAATCGAATGCCGTAACGAATTCGAATCGAATATCTACTCAATTCGGCCGAATGCGAATATCCTACAACTTTTGTGACAAATCTCGGTAGAACAAATAGTATTCGTATTCGTATCCGGAAAAAAAACAGATAGTATTCGTATTCATTTTTCTCGGATAGTATTTGTTTTTTCGGATACTATCCTGTTTTTTTCTCTAGATACGAATACCACCAAATACGGATACGAATACTATCTATTTTTCCCCGGATACGAATAACACCGAATGCGGATACGAATAACACCGGATACGGATGTGAACAGTATTCGAATGCGGATTTTACTTACCGTATTTGTGCTTTCTCGGATACAAATATCGGATAAAAAGGATTATCCTTTACCATTTTCCACCCCTACCCCAGCTGCACCAAGTCCGACCAGTAGTTGGTCGGAGGAACAGAACACAAGGAAAAAGAATAGGCTTGGGTTTCCTGATTTTTGTACCACTTAAGAAAAGCAAATACAATTCAACAACTCTCGAAAATGCAATCAAGAAGAACGACACTAGCTATCACATAAAAAGTTTTAAAAATCTCTTATTCTTGCATTTACGAATTTTTGAAATGTTACAATACTATAGCATGATAGGGAGCCAGAAGCGCTATACTTCGTTGACGTAGGGCATCAAAGGGTTGCAGCCATGACCGACGCCACAGCTCAAGGACGAGCTGCTTGTCAAGGAGCGGAGAAATTGTTATGTGCTGAAATTACTATTCATGTACATGAACAGTACTTAGTATTGTAGCATCATGCTTAGTTAATTAGGAAGATTTTCTATTAGTTAGGAAGATTATCTATTAGTTAAATAAGAAGATCTATTTCTCTAAATAGTTGATTAGTTTCCTTATATACAGATTAGTTAATTAGGAAGGTTATCTATTAGGAAGTGTCGTAGGGGCGCCACACCGGCCCCACGACCTGGCGAAGCAAGGCGACCGAAGACCCTCCGGAGGTCACCGAAGACCCTCCGGAGGAAACCAAAGACCCTCCGGAGGTCACCAAAGACCCTCCGGAGGAAATCAAAGACCCTCCGGAGGTCACCAAAGACCCTCCGGAGGAAACCGAAGACCCTCCGGAGGTCACCAAAGACCCTCCGGAGGAAATCAGAGACCCTCCGGTGGAAACCAAAGACCCTCCGGAGGAAACCGAAGACCCTTCGGAGGGGCCCCGGAGCACTCCGAAGGATGGCCCGAAGGCCTCCGCGGAGTGGCCCCGACGCCCTCCCCCGAAGGACACTCCGAAGACCCTCCGGAGGATCCCGGGGACTCCTCTCCAGGAAGAAGGCGGAGCGCCAGCGAAGGGGCGCGGGGCCCGCACAAGCCATAAGCCGGGTCTATTCCCCCCACGATACACCGTGTCCAGGAGAACACGCCATGCACCGGAGGCTACAAGTAGGGTGCAAAAGACCCTGCCACCCCTACGAACAGTGTACTTAGCTAGGGGCATGCTTGTACTTTCAGATACCTTACCAAGAGGCTATAAATAGCCTCCCCCGGAACCATGTAAAGGCAGGTTTTTCGCTTGGATAAATGAAACCGAACCCTTTTTAGGACCCCTGTCCTTCCGACGCAGGGGCCTCCCCTTTCTCTCGTCTAGTCTCACCACTACGACGCTTGGCGCCGTCCGTGGGGTTCGGCAAGAAGGTCACACAAAAAAACAACAAACACACACCACAATGGCCCCGCTGGGGCATCGCCAAAGTCTCCGCAACCGGTGCAGCAGTGCCGCGCCCCGAGCACCCCAAAATCAAAGCTGCGCGCCTCGCCGCCGCCGCCACGCGAGTAGCCGAGGAAGAAGCGAATAACTCCACCCACGGAGGCATAGTGGAGGTGACGCCCCACCGGCGTCTCTACCGAATACGCAGCCCCGGTGTCACTCGGAAGCGTATGAAGCACTCCAAACACAGATAGGGGACCTTCGCGAGAAATGCTTAGCCTCCCAAGAAACAACAGAGGCATCGTCATCGCAAATCAACCGCAAAGCAACGCGCCGCGGCAGAGGCCCACCAAGCAAGCGCAAACCCGCGACGGACCGAAGGCGCGATGGCCAAGAAACTTCAAAATGCCGGTCACACCTTCGAGGGCTGCATGCACTCGGAATTCTGCGCGTTCTGAGGCGGCAATCGAGGCAGCAGGAGGAGACGACACAACGAAGGCAAAAAGCATCACTCTTGCCCTCAGGGGCGTGGCCTTGACATGGTTCTTCACTATACCCCCCCGCTCCATCTACGCTGGGAGCGATTGCGTGACCGACACGCAACAACTTCCAAGGGAGTTACAGCGAGCCCAAGGACGCAGGACACCTATTTGCAGTGAAGCAGGCACCAGGCGAAACCCTCCGAAGCTTCTTTAGAAAGTTCGCAGAAGTAAAGTGCCAAGTCAAGGGGGTCAACGAGACAACCATTATAAACGCCGCAACTTGCGGCTTACAAAAGGCCCCTATCGGAAAATCACAGCAGAAACCACCCCGCACAGTGGCGGAACTTTTCGACAAAATAGAAGAATACGCCCGAGCGGAGGAGGATAGCACCCGGAGGAACAGCGCCACCCCGACAGAAAGGCAACTCAAGGAGGATGCGGCGCCACCTCGATGCCAACAAGTCACGCATAAGCTACGCGAAGGGCCGAGGCGTGTACCACGCCGACGGCGATGCTCCCCGACGCAGTGCGGAGGGTGGGCGGACCACCACGGCAGGGTCGCGCCGTAACGCCGGCGGCACCACGACACCCGAGGAGGAACAGCAGCGCCCGCCATTCTGCGGATCTTCACGGCGAAGTCGCACACAACAACGGAATGCCGCACCATCGCGCCATGCAGACTACATGCACCGCAGCCGTCGGCGGGCGAAGTTGGAGGATCGAAGGAGGCAGCAACCTCTTGCTCGCCCCACCGCCGCGACCACGCATCGAGGAGGCCACGAGGCCACCCCGGATCATCAACATGATCACGGGAGGATCCTCGCTAGGCTTAGCGTCAAACGCCAACGCCGAGCCTACGTCCGCAAATCCACCACGTGGCTACACAACCATTTCTCCCACCCACCCCGCTACGCCGAGGTGCCCATAACATTCGGACCTAGCGACGCCGGGATAAGTTTTCCCACCAAGATCCTCGTCATTTCCGCTAACATCGCCAACTACGGTCGCGCGTCCTCGTAGATGGAGGAAGCTCGGCGGACCTCCTCTTTGCCGAGGCATTCGACAAGATGATGATCCCGTGGATCGCCTATCACCACCGTGCATCCCCGTAGGCGGGGAAGGCCCATCACGGCCCTCGGCCGATAAACCTACCGTCACTTTCGCGACGACCAGCATCCCGCACCGAGACAATCACCTTGACGCCGCCGAGATGCCATATCGATACAACGCCATCCTCGGAAGGGCCACACTCAACACCTTCGGTGCCATAGCCCATCATAATTACCTATGCATGAAGCTCCCCGCCCCAGAAGGAGTCATCACGCTCCGAGCAGATCAGCAACTCGCTCGTCGGGCTGAGATGGAGCCTCGCTCTCACACCCGGCGCGTTCACACAGTTGACACCAGCTCGGAGCCACAAGGCAGGGCCCCAGTAGGCAAATGGGCCCCGAAAGCAAGGCCCGAAGGGCAGCTACGAAGCGCCTCCGACACCTCGCCAAAAACGGTGTCCCTTGGCGCAGAGCTCACGGAGGAACAGCACAGCAGCATCCTCCACGTGCTCCGCGACAACGCCGACGTCTTCGCATGGAGCCCGGAGGATATCCCCGGCATAGCTAGGGACACAATCGAGCATCGACTAGCACTCCGGGCCGACGCAACCCCCAGGAAGCAAAAGCTTAGACGCATGACGACCGAACGCCTTGAAGCGGCAAAAAAGGAAATCGCGAAGCTCTTAAAAGCCGGCGTGATCCGCGAAATCAAGCACTCCGAATGGCTCGCCAATCCAGTCCTCGTCCAAAAAAGCTCCGGCCAATGGCGCATGTGCGTCGACTTCACCGACCTCAACAAGGCATGCCCAAAGGATGACTTCCCATTACCACGCATCGACCAACTGGTCGACGCCACATCGGATGCAAGCTCATGAGTTTTTGGGCGATACTCCTGATATCATCGGATATTCATGGCTAAGGAAGACGAGGCCAAACGCCTTCATCACCCCTATTGGCACATATCGCTATCGCCGCATGCCCTTCGGGCTCAAAATGCGGAGCCACCTTCACACGCCTCATCTCGTGAGTCTCGCGAGGCACCGTGGCAGAACGTCGAAGCATATGTTGACGACATTGTGGTGAAAAGCAAGATCGCGGGCTCACACCACGCAGACCTACAAGAAACCTTCGCCACCTCCGAGCGGAGGGCATAAAGCTCAACCTGTAGAAGTGCGCCGTGTCAAGGCCGAAAACTCCTAGGCTTCCTCGTCTCGAATAGAGGAATCGAGGCAAACCCCGAAAAGATCAGGGCAATCCAAGAAATGCAACCACCCCGCAGCGCCCGGGAAGTACAAAAGCTCACAGGCCGCCTCGCCGCCCTCAGCCGGTTTTTGTCAAAATCGGCGGAGCGAGCGCTGCCCTTCTTCAAAACCCTACGAGGCGCCGAGCCATTCCGGTGGACAGCAGATCACAAGACACATTCAAGAGCTCAAGAAGTACCTCGCCATGCTACTAAGTCTCGCCACCACCGGGACTCGCGACTTCTCTTGTACTGGCGCGTCGCCTCCGCATCGGGCCGCAGATCGCCCAAGAAGACGGGCAACGGCCCGTCTACTACGTCTCCGAAGCACTCCAAGGAGCCAAGACAAGATACGCGGAGCTGGAAAAGCTAACATACGCCCTCCTGATGGCCTCGCGCAAGCTTCGCCATTATTTCCTCGCCCATCCAATCACCATACCAACCTCATACCCACTAGCTATGATGCTACGCAAAGAAAGACGCCGACGAAGTCGGCAAATGGGCCGCGAGTCGGCACCTTTGACATTACGTTCGCCCCGCGCACCGCCATAAAATCTCAGTCGCTGGCGGACTTCGTCGCCGAATGGACCCCCCAGACGGAGCAACCGGCCGGCACCGTCGAAACGCCATGGACGCTGCAAACCGACGGCTCGGTGTGCGCGGAGCAGCGCAGCGCCATCCTCGTGGCCCCGGACGGACGAAGCATCTCACACGCCGCACGGCTCGACTTCGCCACCACAAACAACGCCGCCGAGTACGAAGCACTCCTCCTAGGCCTCCGCAAGGCAAAGGCACTAGGAGTAAAGCGGATCATAGTCAAAAGCGACTCGCGCCTCATAGCGGGCCATTTCGACAAAACTTTCGAGACAAGGGACCAAAATGGCTCGATACCACCACCGCAGTGAGCCGTGGCCAGGGGTTCTCGATCACCATCCGACGATCCCGAAGCGCCAACGGCGCCGATCGCCGCAAAATGGCTGCCAACGAAAGTCCACCGCCCAAGTTTTCACGAGATACCGACCAAACCGCCCACCTGCACAAAACTCCGCCGCCCGCTCGAGCACCAGGGGCTCCGCTCAGAGCACCAGGGGCTCCGCCCGAAGCGCCCAAGGCTCCATTCGGGGCACTAGGGGCTCCACCCGGAGCCCCACAAGCCAAACCGCCGGCCAACGCCCAAGGCACCAAGATAGCCCAAGCCGCAGGCGCCATGTGGCGCACATCGAAGACCCGAACTGGCGCGACACCATCATCGCCTACTTAACAAGCGGAGAACCCGACGACCCCATCGGCAAAGCGCTCAGCACGCGCTAGGAACTACCACCTCGTCTGAGGAGACCTGCACAAAGAGGTGTCTGCACCCCTTTCTTCTGCATTTCGCAAAGAAGAGGGTCAAGACCTCCTTGAGGAAATACACGAGGAATCGCGGGCGCATCGTGCCCACGATGCATCAGAGCAAAGCCTTCCGGCAAGGTTTCTATTAATACAACAGCAAGCGGACGCGCAACACCTCGCCCAATGATGCTAGGGTTGCCAGCAAGGGCCACAACCCAAAGGCACCTCCAATCCCACTACCTCTACCGCCGCTTTGGCCTTCGCAAGATGGGGCTCGACATCATCGGCCCCTTCCGGCGGCAAAGGCAACCTTCGCTTTCGCTTCGCCGCTATCGAGTATTTCTCAAGATGGGTAGAAGCGAGCCAGTCCCAAAGATAACGCCGGCGCGCCAAATTCCTTTGGAAAAATATTATTTGCAGATACGGAGTACCTCGGGAGATAGTCACCGACAATGGCACTCAGTTCAACTCCGCAGCCTTCAGATCATTCTGCCAAGGCCTGGGCACCGTTATATGCTTCGCATCAGTGGGCCACCCGGAGTCCAACGGAGCAGTCGAAAGGGCAAATGGCAACATCATGGCAGGACTCAATAGGCGCTTAGTGGGCTTACCAAAAGGGCTCTGGCCCGAAGAACTTCAGAAGGCCCTGTGGGCAATTCGGACCACGCCAACTAGAGCAACCGGGTTTTCTCCCTTCAAACTCCTCTTCGGAGACGAAGCAATGACACCCGAGGAGCTCGCCGCGAGTCCTCCGTGTGGGCCAAAGCGATAACCAGCAAGAACGGCAAGTGTCCCTGGACGCGTTAGAAGAACACCGCGTGCAGGCCATATCAAACATGGCAAGCTACGCAGCGGGAGTCGCGAGGGCGTACAACAAGAAGGTCCGGATCCGCTACCTCGCCCCAGGAGATATGGTCCTGAAGCGAGTAGCAAACCCCGCAACAGTTGGCAAGCTGCAGTCCAAATGGGAAGGGCCCTACATCATCACCCGCAGCACCGTGAGCGAGCTCCTACCACCTAGCCACGCCAGAAGGACAGCAGCTCGACCATACATGGAACGCAAAGAGTCTTCGCAAGTTCTACCCGTAGGAGCTGTATTGTAAAACGAAAACAAAACCCGGCTGCGACCGGACAACAGTCCTAACCCACAAGCGAGGGGAACTTGTACTAAACCACCTGTAACACCCTTTCTTTTTGGACATTTTGCGCCAATGAAATGAAAGACCCTGTATGCCCGGACGACACCGCGCATGGCCTTCGGCCCCGGTGCACATGGAAACCCTCCGCGGGTCCATGTATAAAAAAACGACACCGCGCATGGCCTTCGGCCCCGGTGCACATGGAAACCCTCCGCGGGTCCATGTATAAAAACGACACGCGCATGGCCTTCGCCGGTGCACATGGAAACCTCCGCGGGTCCATGTATAAAAACGACACGCGCATGGCCTTCGGCCCGGTGCACATGGAAACCTCCGCGGGTCCATGTATAAAAAAACGACACCGCGCATGGCCTTCGGCCCCGGTGCACATGGAAACCCTCCGCGGGTCCATGTATAAAAAAAAACGACACCGCGCATGGCCTTCGGCTCCGGTACACATGGAAACCCTCCGCGGGTCCATGTATAAAAAAAAACAACACCGCGCATGGCCTTCGGTCCCGGTGCACATGGAAACCCTCCGCGGGTCCATGTATAAAAAAAAACCAACACCGCGCATGGCCTTCGGCCCCGGTGCACATGGAAACCCTCCGCGGGTCCATGTATAAAAAAAAACGACACCGCGCATGGCCTTCGGCCCCGGTGCACATGGAAACCCTCCGCTGGCCCATGTATAAAAAAAAAACGACGCCGCGCATGGCATTCGGCCCCGGTGCACATGGAAACCCTCCGCAGGTGCATATGAAAAAAAAAAAAATTTTAGGGCCCCTCCGAAGCCCTATCAAAAAAAAAAGAAGGTAGGAGACGGCACGCGGCTTCGCCGCTCCCCCCCTTCGGAAAAATTACATTTACAGGGCTCCTCCGAAGCCCTAACAAAAAAAAGGTAGGGGACGGCACGCAAGCGCCGCCCCCTTCGGAAAAATTATATTTACAGGACTCCTCCGAAGCCCTATCAAAAAAAAGGTAGGGGACGGCACGCGGCTTCGCCGCTCCCCCCTTCGGAAAAATTACATTTACAGGGCTCCTCCGAAGCCCTATCAAAAAAAAAGGTAGGGGACGGCACGCGGCTTCGCCGCTCCCCCTTCGGAAAAATTACATTTACAGGGCTCCTCCGAAGCCCTATCAAAAGAAAGGTAGGGGACGGCACGCGGCTTCACCGCCCCTCCCTCGGAAGAATTATACAGACAGGGTTCGGCCGAGCCTTACCGAAAACAAAACACACACACGCATACACATGAGCCTCTCAAAGAACGCCTGTAATTTTATTGCTTCAAGCTCAACAGACACGTGCTCGCACACAACAAAGACAACTCATACAAACATAGTATGCAGCTGCCAACCGGACTCAAGCTTGCGGAACAAAGTCCCATTCTCCACACGCGCCGCCCACGCCAAAGCGACTCCTCATCCGACGCGCCGCATGCTAGCAACTCCGATAGCGGCTCCCGCACCAGAACCTCGTGACGCGTCCAGGACTCGACGAGCCGCCGCCGACACGGTTTGAAGCGCGGACTCGCGCCAAGACCAGCGAGCTTAGCCTCGTGGACGCCCAAAATGCACGAATCTCCGCACGCGCTTCCGCGCTTTCCTTTTCGCGCACGATGAAAATCCTCATCGAGCCGGTCGGGTTCGCCAATTTCAGCGCCTCCACTTCGCACCATGGTACACCACCCCAGAGAACAACCGCAAAGGCGGATGGGCACCGCACGCCGCTCATCTTTCAAGCCTCGGCGACAGCGCTTTTTTGACGCCTCGTGGCCCCGAGGAGCGAGACCGCGCCGCAGATTCGTTTCACCAAAACCGCTCTCGACATACGGGCATAATCACAAATACAAATCACACCGTAGTAGCGAACCTTTTCACTTTTCATTTAAAAACAAGAGGGTGTTACACAAAAGAGTTTCTCCTACAAAACGCCCTTACAAACAAAGAAAAGCGGGGCACCAAAAAAAGAAGAAAGAGAAAACCCTATGGCGCTATAACCCAAAAGGCGGGGTCACACCTTATCCCGGGGTGGACCCCGCTTATCGGCCTCGTGTCCTCCACCGGGCCTTCCCTTCTCCTTCTGCGCGCGCAAGCTCAAGATTCCGTCGCGTCATCATGACCCCGAGAGACCAGAATCTTGTAATGTAACCTCCCGCCTTCTGGTTCGGTTCGAGCGCCGCTACCTCCTCGGCGTGGCCACCGCGGCAGCCGGCGGCGAGGCCATCGATATCGCGCATCCGCTTTGTCGAGCGAAGCAAGGGTCGCGACGAGCGGCCTTCGCGCAATGGTCTCCGTCTGGAGCGGCGCCGGAGGCACACTTCCCGGCGCAAAGCCTCCCGAGGGTGATGTCCATCTCGACGGACGGTGAACTCGCCGGGGCACGGCGCTTAGCCGCGACACGCCCCTCGATGACCTCCATGGCTCGCCAGCGGCCGTCCAACGGAGGATGATACCGCGCGCGCTCAGTGCACTCCTCCTCGCACGCCTTTCGCGCCAAGAGTCTTCACACGATCCTCGTGGCTCGCACTTGGCGCCGGTAGCGTCGCCGCGCCGCTAACCGCTTCTAAGGCCCGAACCTTCGCGCCGCAGCGTCGCGCCGCTTCATGCGCCTCGCCCGAGCATGTCCATCCTCGACCGCTTTGAATCTCGGCAAAGCCCGACGCCACATCGCCGCACGGCCTCGCCAACATTATGCTCTGCATAACCAACTCCAATCGCAGAGCAACAACAAAAAAACACAAAAACCCATCGCCATTTACCTTGGCGGCATTAGCCTCAACACCTCGAAGCATCTCGTAAAGGCATCCGCGAAAGAGCTCCGGAGCAGCGGCGCGCAAAGTCGCCACACCCGCAAACCAGCGGCGCCCTCGCTAACTCCGGAAGTCGGCGCGCACATGGGCCCCACGCCCACCGTCACGGGGCTACGGCGGGCCCTGCCCTCGACCGCACATCGGCGAAGCAATGGGCCGAACCGCCGACAAAGACGGCCGCGCCACCACCACCACGAGCTATCCTCCTCGGCCTCACCACAGAAAATCAAGGCCTTTGGCGTCAAGACAAAGCAAAACAAACATAAGACTAGCACGAACGCAACTTACGCGAGGCACCCGCGAGTGGGAGGAACTCGTCCGCAAAGACTGCCCGCATAAACGTTCGAGGGGGTACTTTTCTCCGAGGAGGCCTCGGAGTCCAGCCCAATGACATCGAACGAGCCCATCGCCTGTCGCACCTGCGAGGCCGTTCTGCCAACCGCTGCGGCAGGGCTCCCCCCGGCGCTACTAACACCCCGAACGCCGAAGGGATCAGCATTCGAAGCTGACCCCGAAACCTCCACCCCATCCGAGAAGTCCGCCGCCGAAGGATCCGCCTCCGACCCCTTCGACGGGCGAGCGTTAACACCCGCGCTGTGCGAAGCAGCACCAGCGACATGGGGCGCAGCTACGCGCAGCGGAGCGACTAGGATCGGGCCGCCCCCCTCAGCTTCTACCGGGCGGGCCCGCTTCTTCTTCCGGACCTCCGGGTCAGGACGCTCGACGAGGCGAACCGACGCAGGATATGCGCGGTTCAGTCGGCCCTCGCGCACCACCAAACCACGCTTCGAGTGCTCCTCCCCCGTGTATGGGCCGAGGAGTAGCTCCGCTGCACGGCTTGCCTCGGCAATGGGCACAGCTAAGAAAAAAAAAACATTGTATACGTATCAAGGTTCGCAAAAAGCACAGTGTACGTATGCCGCGTCACCGACAAACAAACGGCGCTTAGAACCTTACCTTCGCGCTTCGCGTGCGTAAGAAGAGGGTGCCCGAGCCGAGGAACGCGCTCGATCGCGATCCGGGCAGCGCCAAATTCGAAGCACAAAATTCCTCCACCAGTCGCGGTGGAGAAGCGCTCACACGCCCAGAGAAGCCGCAGGAGAGACTCCTCACGAGAGGTGAGCTCGATGTCGGGACTCGCGACGGGCTGTATCTGCCCACCCCGGGATCGCAGGCCGTCTTCAGGGACGGAGGTATGGTAGAACCACCTCCGTGTCCAAGCCGTCTCCCAGCGGTTCCGAGCAGCCGGGGCGGGTAGATACATTTGGCAGCGCGACTTCGGTGGTTTACATCGCCAAAATTTAGCGCTTCCGCCACGTTCTTCTTTGGCCGACAATGAGCATCGTGCAAAAGGCGAAGACACGACCTTCACTCACGCCCCGCCGCCGAAGCATCCATTCAAGACGCCAACTTGACAATGAGTTGGGCGTAGCCGCGCTAGCTCTACGCCATACAATCGTAGGACGCCCTTCACTAAGCCAACACAGGGATCCGCACTCGGCGTCAAAAACGCGATTTAAAACCACGCCTCGCCGCCCGAGGCGACGACATCGCTACGCCGGGGACCCGCACCACCCGCAAACTCCCTAACTTGCCCTCGCCCACGAGGGTCCGAGCGTCGCCTCGTCACCGTAGATCTCCCAGTCGCTCGTAGGACGCCTCTCCATCGCATCTCGCTTCTTCGCATCGCAACAACAACGAGAGAAGAATGCACACCTGAAAGAGAATAAACCCTAAGGGAGGGCGAGGCGCTATTTATAGAGCGTAAGATAGCCCAACCGTTGCCACCCGTCATCAATGCAACGGGCACCAAGTACGAGGCGACGCCGGCACACATGAAACAGCGCCGTCATCAAAGCCAATAACGGCGCGTGGCGCCCCAAGAGCCGCTGCGGCGCATAACGGCCCGGCCGCCGTTGTCATTAAAAGCGGCATCCACCACCCAAGACAAGCGGCGCCAAGCGCGCCAGAACCAATGCGACAAAGCCTTCGCTATGGCGAAGCCGCCACGCCGCAGGGGACGGTGCGCTGGACCTTACAGGAGAGCGGCGCGGTTTCAGCCATGGCGAAGCAGACCTCGATCGCGAGGGGCTTGTCGTAGGGGCGCCACACCGGCCCCACGACCTGGCGAAGCAAGGCGGCAAGACCCCGAGGTCACCAAGACCCTCGAGGAAACCAAAGACCCTCGGAGGTCACCAAAGACCCTCGAGGAAACCAAGACCCTCGGAGGTCACCAAAGACCCTCCGAGGAAATCGAGACCCTCGGAGGTCACCAAAGACCTTCTGAGGAAATCGAGACCCTCCTGGAAACCAAATACCTCCGAGGAAACCAAGACCCTTCTGAGGGCCGGAGCACTCGAAGGATGGCCCAAGGCCTCCGCGAGTGGCCCCGACGCCTCCCGAAGGACACTCAAGACCCTCCGAGGATCCGGGACTCTCTCCAGAAGAAGGCGGAGCGCCAGCCGGCGGCGCGGCCCGCACAAGCCATAAGCGGGTCTATTCCCCACGATACACCGTGTCCAGGAGAACACGCCATGCACCGGAGGCTACAAGTAGGGTGCAAAAGACCCTGCCACCCCTACGAACAGTGTACTTAGCTAGGGGCATGCTTGTACTTTCAGATACCTTACCAAGAGGCTATAAATAGCCTCCCTAACCATGTAAAGGCGGTTTTTCTGCTTGGATAAATGAAATCCGAACCCCTTTTTTAGGACCCCCTGTCCTTCTGACGCAGGGGGCCTCCCCTTTTCTACTGTCTAGTCTCACCACTACGACAGGAAGGTTATCTAGTAGTTAGGAATGTCATCTATTACTTAAAAAGATTATCATTTAGATTGATTTTATCCATAATTGTTAGAAGAACCCTTCTACATAAGGAGGTCTATTGTAATCATTGGATAAGCAATAATATGAATTAGTCTCAAGACTCTCAAGTTCATCCCCCTAATCTAGATCCTTTCTACCCTAGCAAGACACCCTCTCATTTAAGTGTCGTTCTATCTCTAACTGTCGCCGTCGATCTTCTTTCCATGGTGTTTATCCCGTATTTTTTTCAATTTAACTCTTTTTTCGTTAAAACTCCACATTTATACCCCTGCTCGTCTTATTTTCGATTTTGGACCCAGGGGTTCGGCGCCGTGACTCACGGCGCCGAGCTAACGACTCATGGCGCCGAGGTACCGCCACGCAGCATGACTCACGCCGCCGCCACGGTGGCTGTGGCAGACTTCGGCGCCATGAGTCATGGCGCCGAAGCAGTGTTAGCTCGGCGCCGTGAGTCACTACCACACCCACCGGGTCCAAAATCGGAAATAAGACGGCGGTATAAATGTGAGTTTTAACGAAAAAGGGTTAAATTGAAAAAAATTCAGGTGTTTATCCTTGTAATGTACTAGGTACACTACAATCTACCCGGTCTCTGACTAATTAATCTATACACGCACAAACAGGGCGGTGGTGATTGGACTTAATAGAAACTAGTTATCAAAAGTACTGTTCATGTGCGTGAGGAACGGTCCAGTTTACTGTCCTAAGTACTGCACATGACTGATCTAGAAAAATAAGTACTTTACGACTGTACCTGAGAGGGACTAAGCAAGCATTTTGTTTCTGATAATTTGTTGTCAGCGGCAGGAGATGGAGCACCCAGTGTGATCGAAGTGGCAGTTTTGATAGGCAGGCACATCATTTTGTGAAGACAGAAAAGGGGGACATTGATAGCATCCTAAATCACCGCCGTTTCAAACTGAACGTCACCAATTTCCCAAGCTTCACCTCCTCCAAAGCAGCAGCATTCAGAAAACAATAACAAGGGAAAATCCTCATGATGTCCTAAATTACCCAAATCCACAGGAGGGCTTCAAATAGATAACTAGTACAGCATGCATCATCCAAATCTGCAAACATCAGTCCAGAGTAACCTTAAACTAAATAAACAGAGGCCTCAATCTGAGTATTGTTTTCTCTTTCCACCAACAGGAAAGATGACCATAATTCACTCTCAGAAACTAATAAGCAGTGGTCTAATCAGAACCTGGAGGGAATACCACACTAACAAAATATAAGATTTCCAGACTTCCACGTCAGATAAAAATTGGGATCAAGCAAACCAATATTAAGCAATATCACAGGCTAGAACAACTTAATCAAAAGCCATAATGGATGCAGAGAAGCAAACTGAGCACATATAAGTTCAAAGTCTCACTTATTCATACTTAAAACCAAACTACTGTACCTTAGCAACTGTTTGAAATCAAACACACACCATAGGGACTCGATGGTCCATTAACCAGATACAACCAGACTTGACACAAACGACACAGATACTTCATGGAGGACACGCAGAGGCACTGGACGACACAGGTACAGCAGCAGCACCGACACTGACGATCTACTGGCCACCACGGAGGCGGAGCACAAGGTGGAGGGTAGACTCCTTCTGGATGTTGTAGTCGGCGAGGGTACAGCCATCCTCCGGCTGCTTGCCGGCAAAGATCAGACGCTGCTGGTCCGGGGGAATACCCTCCTTATCCTGGATCTTGGCCTTGACATTATCAATGGTGTCCGAGCTCTCAACCTCGAGGGTGATGGCCTTGCCAGTGAGTCTTCACGAAGATCTGCATACCTCCCCTAAGGCGGAGGACAAGGTGAAGGGTGGACTCCTTCTGGATGTTGTAGTCCGCAAGGGTCCTACCATCTTCAAGCTGCTTGCCAGCAAAGATGAGACGCTACTGGTCCGGGGGGATACCCTCCTTGTCCTGGATCTTGGCCTTGACGTTGTCGATGGTGTCAGAAGACTCCACCTCAAGGGTGATGGTCTTGACAAAGATCTGCATCTGCAAGAAAGAAAGTAAAATTTGATATATGCCATTAAGAATCTTGCCACTGAGTATATTGAAATTCAAAATATACCACTCCAGTTTCTTTTCTCGTTGAAATTTGTCATTCTCACCTGTTTTCTCCAATTTCCCATCAATTCGAAATGTGATTTGCCCATTTTACCCTCTACTCTTCTACCTTCCTCCTCCAGCCGCGACGGCGTCTAACCCTCTCATTCCAGTCCATTACGGCGTGGTGGTCGCGCTGCCACTGGGGCACGTGGCGCGGCTGGCCAAGAAGGCGTTGTGCCGCGCCATCTTTCATCTTCGCCGCCGAGGAGAGGTCGCTCCACAACATCCGCAACCTCGACGCAGCACGCAACACCCTCAGCCTCCTTAACCGCGGCCGCCTCCCGTAGGAAGATCGAATCTTATGAACTACTACGACTTCGAGCCTAGCGCCCAACCCCCATGGGTATCTTGTCTTTTTCAGATTCCTTCGCTATGTTCGATTGTAATATCTGGTTCGTTTCTGTGTTAGGGAATGGTTACTGATAAATTGATGTTGTTTGTTCTTCTTGTGAACTACTTCATATGCCTAGTTGTTTCTGTATGTAAACTGCAGAACATATACATTGCAATGCAAAAGGAAAGAAATTGCCCGTATGGCTTTGCTATCACTCAATAATGTTACTGAACAGTCTATGTTATTGCTTTTCAATTCAATTTGAGATAATGAGATCATGGTTCTGAAAGGTATTGTCAAAGGAAGTAGCAAACTTGTAGCATTCAGGAACTAGCATGCGTTTGCATTGCCCAAATGTCCGATGTATTACACCATTGCTGTTGTAGTAGTGTTTAGTTTTTGCCTTTTGGACAACAGTGTGATCGAGTATGACCTTTACACATCGGAGAAGCTGTACTTGATAAACCAGGAATATATGACTCTTAACACAACTAAAATGGATGGTAACTAATCCTGGGAGGTCCTGATTGTTGCCGCATTTTCCAGGACCTCCCAGGACTTCCCTGACCTCATCTGGACCTCCCAGGATTAGTTATCATCCATTCCAGTTGTGTTAGAGTTATATATTCCTGGTTTATCAAGTACAGCTTCTCCGATGTGTAAAGGTCATACTCGATCACAATATCGTCCCAAAGGAAAAAAAAAACTAAACACTACTGTAATAGCAATGGTGTAATACATCGGACATTTGGGCAATGCAAACGAGTTTGCTACTTCCTTTAACAATACCTTCCAGAACCAAGATCTCAAATTGAATTGAAAAGCAAACATCATTGAGTGATAGCAAAGTCATACAGGCAATTTATTTCCTTTTGCATTGCAATATATATGTTCTGCAGTTTACATTCAGAAACACTAGGCATATGGAGTAGTTCACAAGAAGAACAAGAACAAACAACATCAATTTATCAGTAACCATTCCCTGACACAGAAACGAACCAGATATTACAATCGAACATAGCGAAGGAATCTGAAAAAGACGAGATACCCATGGTGGTTGGGCGCTAGGCTCGAAGTTGTAGTAGTTCGTAAGATTCGATCTTCCTACGGGAGGCGGCCGCGGTTAAGGAGGCCAAGGGTGTTGCGCGCGGCGTCGAGGAGGTCGCGGATGTTGTGGAGCGACCTCTCCTCGGCGGCGAAGATGAAGATGGCGCGGCACTCCGCCTTCTTGGCCAGCCGTGCCGCGTGCCCCAGCGGCAACGCTGGTGAGTTGAGCGCCCGCAGGATCTGACGGTACAACGACAGCACCACCGGCCGGCTTTGCACCAGGTCCTCCGCCGTCGCCCAGATCACCCCCCTGCCGGCCTTCGCCATCCTCCACCGGCTCACCTCGCCGACGACCACCGCGCTGTAATGGGCTGGAACGAGAGGGTTAGACGCTGTAGCGGCTGGAGGAGGAAGGTAGAAGAGTGGTGAGAATGGCAAATTTCAATGAGAAAAGAAACTGGAGTGGCATATTTTGAATTTCAATATACTCTGTGGCATAACTCAGTGGCATAACTCGAAGTGGCAAGATTCTTAATGGCATATATCAAATTTTTCCAAGAAAGAATCACCAAACAACCAGGGTAAGTCTCCATCAGTAGATTGAAGACACACAAGCAGGATCGATCAACAAGCATTAACCAGGATATAAGCATCCATACATCAAAAACAGAACAAACAAACAACAGCAGAATATATCTACATCAAACAGATACTATTGGCCTCTGTACATGAAAGATGAAACCAGAGAGTATCTACAAACGAAAGAAAAATAGCAGCGTGTATCATCGTCTATCTAAAGGAAACCATACACAGGTGACAAATATTCAGATCTGCTAAATTACAAACCTAGCTTCTAGGACTCAACAAGGCATGTCGAGATAATCTTGCTCCGATCTAATCTAGAGCAAGGGATCACAAGACTAAAAAGGATTAGGACGAGCCAGGCGCACCTAACAGACCGAACTCGACCATACGGGCATCAGGAAATAGGAATCAAGCCGAAAGACGAACAGATCTAAACACGCATAATACGGAGAGCCACACATATTACTCGAGAGGTATCTTCCATCCATCCATCGCCTAAAAACAACCCAGGGCTGCCAGATCGACACGAACAAATCATACCATCGGATCGAACACCTAAGAACACAAACCACCGAGCAGATAGATCTAGAGGAGATGGGAGAGGGCCGGGGAGCAAGCGCCGTACCTTGAGGAGGAGGGAGGAGCCTTGCAAGTTGTAAGAACCGGATTGGGGGTAGGGATGGAAATGGATCCTCTGGTGTGATTGGGAGCAGATGTGTGGGTATTACTCCGGGAAATTCCCAGGAGTATCAAAGATGCCGTCTCCATTCGGGTGTACGTCTAGCTGTATAATACGAGATGATATCATGACACGTAGAATAAGAGATGATGTAGAGGAGAGTGAGCATAGAAAATTAGACTGTCTCTTACAGAGAAAAAAACGGTGTAATCGCTGTTAACCGGATTTACCAGTCAGTCCTGGGCGAAAAATACTGGCCAAAAATTTTAAATTTGGATTTGAATTTTTGACTGCATAATGTCATTCCTAGGTTGGTTTAGACATTTTGTGTTAAATTAAGTATTGAAATATGTTTTTTCACTTGTTATCTTTTTACTTGGTATTTTTTTGTACTTTGATAGCACTGAATGTGAATTTGTGACTATATGTTGCCACCTTTCTAGGATAGTAGCTATTTGTCTATTTGTTAGTAGCTATTTGTCTATTTGTTCAGCTTGTTAAATTTTGGTACCAAGATCAAGTAAGGAATAATGGAGAGATCGTGAAATCAAGTATTCCAACATATCTTCCTACAAATATGAATCAAATAGTCAGCCGGATGAACTTGGTGTGGGTGGAGGAGCTGGGGCTCAGCTGGCAAAGGGAGCTATAGGTTTTCAGTTCGTCACGGTTCGAGCATTGGTTCTTGTGGTCGTCTCACGAGATAGGGTGTTCTTCTATAATGTGAACCGGATAGGGAAAATCCCGGACTCGGAAGACAAACAGATGAACCAATGAGGGTACTAATCAACCGAAACAGCCAACGCTATTGCATTAATAGAAGTAATTCACTGTGTCATCGTGCCAATTAACTAATGTCTACAGAATTCACTGAATAACACCAGGAGCAATTTAGACGATTAATTCCTACAAGTCCTTTTCATAGTTGACAAGTACTTATACATAGAAGGTCTATTTCAGCATGGACCATGTCACAGGCTATAGCAAACAAAATGGAAGAACCTGCACCAATAAGCCATTTATGCATCTTAGCAACCGGCAAACAACACTAGATACCTGCAGAACAAACTATCTCATCAGTCAGACCTAATTTTGCTGCTCATTGATGCAAAAGCTACATCTCAAAATTTTCGTTCGTTTCAAACAGTAAATCATCGTTGTGGGACTTATAGCTAAATCTACAATGCAGTATCATTTCAGTACCATTATTAGGCAAAACCATAGTTAGAAACAGATAGCAGCAATAGAAGAAGTGAAGAACAATTAATTTGTTCTGGCAAACCATCAACTTATAATGTCAGACATGTTCTGAAGTTTTTGGCTACATCTCAGTAGCAACAAAAAATTTGGTGATTCAAAGAGCACATCCGGGAGAGTGAGCAGACAATGACCAAGGGAATGGAGAGCTGCTAAGTAAAGGATGAAGAAGTAGGGCTTGGATGAAAGAGCCAGAAGGAAGACTGCCAAGAATAGAAAGTGTGATGGGATGCAGCACTATGCAGGCAACAGCTGAGCAAAGAGTTGGAGAGACAATTATGGAGGGCCCTCTCTTGGAATTTGATACTTGAGAAATGGTAGAAAGGGGTAAGCACTAAGCACTAAATACTAGTTCAGATCCTTCAAATCAAACTACATTCGGAAGATAAACTTACCTGTTCAACCAATACAGCATGCGAGCATAGCAAACAAAACCACATCTACTGTCAGAAGAAAAGAATTCTCCTCAGAACAGTATACTCACAACTCACTACCTCATAATGAAGTACACGCACCGCCAGTCCGCCAGAATATTTAGCTTATAAGGAGAAAAAAAACGTTATCTAGAATTATTCTTAAGTGAGCTCATTCCACGTCATGTAGCGAACAAAATTAAAATATGCCCAAACTAATAAACGCTAGCAACAAAAGTGATTGTGACTATTTAGATTTAACAAATTTATCCTGGTAAAAGATAGAACAAATTCAATTTATTTATTTTCTGGTACAAATTGGTTCGTCGCTAGCAGCAAGGCTCTTCAATAAGTGATAAAACAAAAAAGAACTGTTATTTCATAAGGTAAGATCAAAGAAAGTTGTTGTTAAAGATTTAAGATTAATATCAATATCAGTAGAGATAAAAGTATTGTATGAAAGAATGTTACTAGCTTTAAGCTTCCAAATGTGCCAATTGAGTTACGAATTTGGCAATTCAGTTGGTTCAACCTTAGTTTTTCATGTAGTTATCGCTAGTTTCGAACTATTCTGTATCTCATGCTGAAAAGATCTGCACTATAGCTACGTAAATATGAATACTACCGCAACACAAGTTGTGCATACGACAATAGACAATCAACAATAAAATTTAGTTATGTTATTATTGAAAGAATATGTCAGCCTTTCTGTTCATGGTTTCAATCTATGGAAGTTCATAGCAAAACTGATCAAAACAGTTTGATACATCTGAATGGAACCGCATAGTTCGACAATAATATAAAAAACAACGTTGTATGTTCATCAAGAAGCCAAAGAAACAATTGAGAGTTTGAGACGATTGAATTTAAAATGATAGTCTAACACTCAAGGTATAAAAGTGTAACATCCCAATTTTTGGGTCTTTTTGAAAATTTCAAAATAAAAATAACCATTTGAATTTTCTTGAATTGTTAAAGCTTAAAGTGAAATTTCAGAAATTAAAAACAATTTAATGTGAGTAAATCAAACTTCAATTAATTCAAAATTGTTTCATTTGATTTTTGGATTTCTTTTTCCAATATCTTTTTGTTATTCCTTTTGAGTTCTATTTATTTATTTTTATATTTTCCCAAAATTTCTTTTCTTTCTTGTAAAAAATTAATTTAAATTGATTATTTCAAAGTGTTGCCTTTTAATTTGGAGCTCATGCTTATATAATTACTATTCAAATCAAATACCAAATCTCAGTTCAACTCCAAATCAAAATCCAAATTCCGAGTCTCGATTCAAATCTCAATTCCAAAATCAAATCATTTCTCGGCCATTTTGAATTCAATTTCTCTATTTGAATTCATCTCAATTTCAAACCTTAGCCGAATTTCAAATTAAAATTTCTATTTGAATTTTTTTCCGAAATGTAAATCTCATAATTTCATTTCAATATTTATTCTTGGGCCAAAAATCTTTTTCTTTTTCCCTTTTTCCTCTCTTTCTTTTCTTTTCCTTTTCCCTCTGTTTCTTGCTTTGTCTTGCCGCTATTGCCTACTCTCTGCCCGCCAGCACTCCTGAGCTGCCCCTTGGCCCAAACCATGGCCACCTCTTGGCCTAGCCCACGCCCGAGCGTGATTCACATGGCCACCCCCTTGCCCCTGCTGCACTTGCGCCCTGCGCCCACACCCAAGCCGCACCCTGGTCGCGCCATGCCTGTAAACGTTTCGGCTGTGCCATCCGCGTCATCATGTCTCCACCATCATCACCATGAATTTTCCGTTGCCAGTGCCATTCATTGGTGCACTTCCGACCGTTTCAAAACCGAGCTTTAACGTCGCCAGCGTTCACACTTGCGTTCCCGATGATTCAACTCTTGCCCGAGCCTATAAAGGGAAGCATTATCACCTCTCCCACCCCTTCCCTCTCCCCACGAAATTCCATAGTCAACTGAGCTCTATCGACGACGAATTTGTCGTCTTCCCGAATGCCAGCCACCACCTGTCCTAACCATGTCACGTCGTGTTCCCGAGCCTAGTGATCGTTTGCCCTCAATTAATTTCAATTTTGGTTGCAATTCATCGTCGGATTTTGCCATTTTCCTCTTCTAGGCCGAAATCATCTCTAACGCTCGATCTCCTTATCCGGTGAGTTTTTCATCGATTGGACCACGTCATCACGTGTCCTCTACCTATCCCTACCCTCAATTCGTCCTCTCCGTTGCCGTGGAGTGTCACCACTGCGGCCATCCCTTTTCCGCCATCGACCACCGTCTCCTCGGAGCCCCTCTGGTCTCCCCGAGCGCCATTGCACCTTCCCCATGGCTACGCGCTGCCCATGCGCCCAACGCCTGCTTCGCCATGCCACCGCCTCCACTACATGCCTAAGAGCCACCGCCGCCACCCTGGACCTCCTCCGGCACCGCCGTCGCCACCTGTGGGACCACCATCCCCACGGAGTTCCATTTTAGGGGTCGATCGGCCACCCCCACACCGCCGCTCGTCGGTGCCGCTGCCGCTCCCGAGCTGCCCGGAGCTCCCCTGTTTTTGCTCTATGTTTGTTGCTCTCTGAGAAATATAGTGAGTCAATGACATATATGGCCTACTTGTCATTCCTTCTATCTCTTTCCCTCTTTCTGTAGCAAGTAGGCCCTTGATGTCATACACAATTGCTTTGCATGTTAAATATCATATCAGCATATTCCAGGAATATTCCCTCTCTCATTTTTTTTAGCAATTTAATTTTTGACAAATCTTTCGATTCTTATTCCTAAATTCAAATAAATTCAAAATCTCTCTATTGGTACTAATTTTTTAATTTTTAGATTTTATTTGTTTTTCTATTATTTATTTATTTTTACCGTTTTGAGTGTATAGATTTCGCCGTTATCGAGACTAGCTCAGATCAGTCTTCCGTATGCAGGAGTATCTCCATCTTTCGACGAAGGTAAGTCATAGACCTTTGATCATGTTATACCTAACATTGTAAAATTTATATTGTTTTATATCATCATGCATGCAAATTTTATATTAATTGATTTTGGGAGTTGTTAAAAAACCTAATCAACATTATGCCACCTTGAAAACTTGTGAATGCCATGTATCCTTTGAAACCATAGAAACGGATGATTTTAGTTGGACATATTTAAGAAAACGTAGTTATGCTTAGCTATGCGTAGTTGTACGATGGGCTCAACCTCATATGATCAGTTATTACATCATTTTGACTTAAGGATATATAGAATTATGGTGTAGCCACTGTTGATAAAATTTGTTGTGCCATGTCGGACCCAAGAGTAACACCCCGTAGCTAGTTTACACAGTAAACAAATATAGTAATATCCATACTTTGCACAACTTTATTAATAAATATCAGAATTTATTACAAAAAAAAAAGCTTACATGCCAACAATAAGGAACACAGCGGAAGACGAAAAAGAAGTAGTAAAGCCTAGTAAATATACCACAGGCAATCGACTAGGGTAGCGACCTAGTCATCGAGAGCCATGTCGATAGTGAACTCCTTCCTCTTCTGCTGTTCTCATTCAACATGCTATGGGTGTTGTAAGTTCTAGCGAGTTAATTGAAACATATACTTCATTTAGTTACAATTAAGCTATGAGCTTTGGAGTACTAAAAATGAATGGTTTATTGACCAACTTGATGAACCCACCCCCCCGGTTATGGGCATACGTTTTTTTCAACTTTAATACTGCACATAGTTCAGTAATGCAGATATGGAGCAGAAGTTTGTTTATGCAATCTTTCTTCCCATCTCCTCGTTGATTTCCTTCCGATGATTGGCCATAATGTCTGTCTGTTATGTAGCGGAGCTCAAGCCGATGGAAATGGACAGAACGGGATTGGATGATTCTGCTGTAGAATCATTAATTTGGGTGATGTGTTAGTTGCAGATGCATGGAATTAAAGTTTATCCTGTGCTTGCCAGTTGTCATCCGCCAAAATTGTTTCAGATATCTGACAGATGGTTTCATTAGTTTCCGTTGAACCAAATTATTAGTAGCAGACTTGGTGTGGACGCATGCGGATCTTGCTTTCCTCTTCCTCGTAGTTTTGATGAGCTGTGTGCAGTCAATTATCTTCTTTTTTAATATAATTGTGAATTTCAATCTTAATTTCACAATTCGGAAGTTTGGACATCCAGTATCGAATTCAATTTTAAACTGCTATTGAATGGCTTTGTTGCATTCCACTCACGTACTGGTTTTTATTTTTGTTGTAGTTTCATAAGCAGTTTTGGCATGTTGATGCTTTTAGGGTGGACTTTGGTGTCTCTTTATTACCAGATTGAGATCTCTTGGAACTGTGCATGTGCCGAGAGTAATATAATTTATCTCCTACACATTCAGCCAGTTAAACATGCATTTGCATTATTCAGCATGCTCTTTCCAAAAGGAGTAAATTCATTGAATGTCATCGCAATCGTTCACGAGTTACAAAATACCATTGGGAAGAGACCAAGCTTACAATGTAACATCCCAAAATCCATATTTTGGTAATGCTTAATAGAAATGCATTGAGAAAAAAAAATACTATGATCATCTTGCATATGAAAATTTAATTAAGTTTGAATTTTAAACTTTTGTTTAAAAACAAATCATGGAATACAAACAAACATACACTCAAAAGGAATTAGATAAAACAAAATAAAATAATATGTAAGAGAATTATTTTGGGCATAATCTCCCAAGAAAAATTTACTAAACAACTTATGTGAAACTTTGTTAAGACTAATAAATGCAATTGCATAAGAACAGAAACTTAGAAGAATTTTAGAGAAAACCACGAAAGAGATAAACTTCTAAAAAATTTGCATAAGGAACTATATTAGGTCAGAAGTCATCACAAAAATTTCATAATATTTGGACTTCGTTTGATCGGTACAAAAATTAGGCAAATAATTCAGCCTAAAAAAATCCAAAACCATAACCTAATCTCTCTCTCCCACTGGCAGGGTTCATCATCCACCTCGGTTCGCTGAGCGCCAGTGCATGCTTGCGACCTCTCTGCCAGGGTGCCCACCATTTCAACCACGCCCTCGGTTTCTTCTTCGCGCCAAACCGTCCCCGTCACCTCTGCTCGCCCATGCTTGCCCTAGCTCACCCACTCCTACCCGGTGTCTCATCGCCGCCTCTGAGAGCTTCGCCGCCCCTTGCCCGTGGGCATGTGTTCCCTCTCACGAGTTTCTCTGCCCTCCTGGCTATATAAAGCCATCCCGAGCCTCCTCTCTCCCTTTTCTCACCACTCTACTCATTCCTCTCCTTCTTCCCTCCATTGAGCTCAAACACCCAGAGAGCTCGAGCTCTACTTCGGCCGTCGTGCCACCACTGCCATTTCCACCGCTCAAGAGGGGTTTTCTTCACTCCATCTGCGTCATCTTGTGTTCCAGAGAATGAGATTTCTCCTTTCCATCGCAGGAACCGCCGAATCATTGCTCCTTCCCCATCTCCGGCTATTCCCACCACCACAGTCACCACTGGAGCTCCCCTGCACCTTGGACCGATTGACCACGTTAGGAGCATCCCGAGGACTTCATCAACCTTCCCCAAGCTTCGCTGGGCTTCCTTGTCGCCTCCAGCGAGCTCTCCACGTGTAGCACCTCGCCGTCGCCTCGGTTCAACGTCGCCAGCCTCTCCCCATCCATCTCCAGTGACCCTCTTCGTCCCGGTGAGCTCCTAGTAACCCGTAGTAGCTCGTGCGCTCACTAATTAGCCAAGAGTGCCAACGTTTTCGTTTTTGGCTTGAAGCCGTAGCTTCACCGCCGGTCAACTCTGGCGCACCGCCACGTTGGACCACCCCAGCCCTCGCCGCCGGCACTATCAGGTGCGCAAGAGCACAGGGAACCCATTTTGGGCTTTCCCCTGCACCGCCGTGTGCCACTGCGTCAGCGACAAGCATGGCCGCGAGCGCTGCTCTGTGCTGTCCTAAATGGACAAGCCCTGTAGCAGCGCCATTAACTCACATAATCCTGGTCATTAAGACAAATCCATGTTTAAATGATTAGTTAATTAATGCTTGAATCACTAACATGTGGGACCGAGCCAAAGGATTAAAGAAAATCTAATTCAAAACGTTATTCTAAATGAGTCACTAACACGTGGGTCCCACTACTTAAGTGCACAATGAATGTCTCAGTGAACCCGTGCACTGGGCGCATGGACCCTCGGTCTATGCACTATTCATGTGGACCAAGTCACTGACAAACAGACCCCACACACCGAAATAAAGGAAATCAGAAGAAAATGTAAAGTACGCTTTTAGTTTTGAGGAAATACATTTTCTCTATTTGGAAAGCGTAAACCTCAACAATTCCAGAGGAGAATATGCTTTCCTTACTGGAAAGCGTAAACCTCAATAGAATGTATGAGAGAATACACTTTCTCTGCTGGAAAGCGTATTTCTTATTTTCTCTCGAATTTCCAAACCAAAGCAAATTGAAACGTTAATAACTTTCGCATAAAAACTCCAAATTGAATGATTTTTGTTTCTAAATTCATCTAAAATAATTCTATTCCAGAATATATAAAAATATTTGAATTTAGTTACTTTTGAATTTATTGGTATTATTTAATTTGTTTCCTACTCTTTTTGGATTAGACATTGATTGCTCGAGCGATTATTTCGACGACCAACCATCCATATATTCGAACAGCAAGATCAAGGAAAGCACCCCTTTGATCATGTTGATCCCATTATTTCACTTAATGTACTTTATTTTAAAAATCTATTATGCATGCGTGTATGTTTGATATGAAAATGCTATGTTTAGGAAGTCGGTAGTTGTAAATCCTATTCAATGCATAAATCTCCTTGAAAAATTGATCCCCTACTGTTGTAGCCATTAGATTATGGGTTAGACAAATATAATATCATTCAGGGTTTTTGAGTGCGGTTATCGTACAACTGCTTACTAGAGCGATAGATTTTCCTAAAAATTTATAAAAGGACAATATGATAAATGTGAATTTGAAAGATTTATGAAAAATGTCCAGAGGAGTGTACCTCTGTTATTTTTTAGGAATAAGTCCATATTACACCCCTCAACTTGGCGCCGAGTCCAAAATACCCCTTGAACTCCAAACTCGTCTAATTTGCACCCTCGAACTGCCCATACAGTTTGGTTTACACCCCTCGGGCCGAAAACAGGTGGTTTTGGATGACGTGGCATCACTAATATTTTGATTTTCTTGATTTTCAAACTTCCGGAGGCCATATCTTCTTCGTTCAAACTCCTATTTGAGCGATTCAAAATTTAATTTCTCTAAATTCCTTGTCTTGCTGTTAGTATTTATTTGTAAATTTTTGGGGATTTATTTTATTTATTTGGCTTTGTTTTCTAAATAAATAAAAAAAACTCCAAATAAAATCCAAATAAATTACCAAATAAATACTAACAGCAAGATAAGGAATTTATAGGAATTTAGAAATTTGAATCACTCGAATCGGAGTTCGAACGAAGAAGATATGGCCTCCGGAAGTTTAAAAATAAAATATTAGTGATGTCACGTCATCCAAAACCACCTGTTTTTGTCCCGAGGGGTGTGAACCAAACGGTATGGGCAGTTCGAGGGTGCAAATCAGACGATTTTGTTGTTCAGGGGGTATTTTGGACTCGGCGCAAAGTTCAGGGGTGTAATATGAACTTATTCCTATTTTTTTTATAAAAGTAAAAAATGCAAAACCTAGTTTTGGACGCGGGCGAGTTATATTATATTCTGAGAAGAGTGAGGGGTGTACCTCACTAGTAGATATGGGGGAGATTCTCGCCCGAGGTCAATTAAGGACCAGACGCCAACAACTCCAATCTAAGACCTAATGTACAACCATATGTGCTGGAATGGGATGGCCTTATCTAATTAAGTAATTGAAAACTAGCTTTGCACGTAGGTAAAAGCCGTAGAGTGGGGACATGACCGAGTAGGAATATTCGAAGGGGCTCCCTTCACTAAGGTGTTGGACACAAGGCTTGCTGACACAACTGTGAATGCCTCACCTAGACAGTGGTGTCCCGGGGGAGGTGAGGAACAACGTTCTCTAGGCTAGTGCAAGGGTAGGACTAGATGATGTAAAGGCTTCGATATATGCTCTAGACTACTTACCTACGGTAGTGAGCGGTGGCATCGACGGATGCCGAATAAACTAGAGAATTCGTGTACTATGGATAAAGTTGTACACCTATGCAGAGTGTAAATCTATTTAAATAGTCATGCTCGCGATCATAAGCGTGCTTAGTGCGCACGGTATGGGTATAGTTTTGATTTTTTAAAATTGTTTTATTGGAAAAATATGGCAATGACTTGTGGGTTTTTATTTGAGTTAATTGCCATGTTGTGGCTGAAACTGAATTGTGACTCGCAACTGAGGGTTGCGAGTTGTTGTTAAAATGAAATGTTACTCACACCGAGGAGGGTTGTGAGTTGTTGTTATTGTTATTCGTTATTCATTCACATACTATTTACTATCATGTATCTACTTAACTGCTTTTTCAAATTCCATTGCAAAGTACTACTTATGAATATTGCAAATAAAAATAGCTTCAAGCAAAATAACTTGTAGAGTAGCGCCTCATCCTTTGATAGCCTTGCATTTATATAAATATTTTGCGATACACTACAAGTCTTGCTGAGTACGCATTGTACTCAATCTTGCTTATATTGTTGTTTAGAGTTCGAAGATGAGCCAACGTCCGATGATACATTATTCGCACCCAGAACCGGAGGGTCGGTGACGGGTCTATCTAGGCCTTGTTTCTTGTCGGTTGCTTGAGGGATTGGATGGGCATGCTGATGAGGACATCCCTTCTACTGATACAACCATTCCTACTGCTTCTACTCTTTAACTTGATATGCAAGGACCAATTACTAGAGCGCGTGCTCGCCAACTGAATTATCAGGTAACTTCGTTTCTAGGAGTTTATAATTGTTCCATTGAGGATGGATTGCTACCTAAGTCCGTGATGTTATTCTACTCAGAACGAAGGCAAGGGGGTACCGCAACTACTACAACAAGTCCAGACTCGAAATCAGCATGACAGCACCAACTTAAAACAGGCATAACTTTCACATACGGAGTCCGTTGGAGGCCAACAAGTACTTGATTGAAAACTTATTTCGTCCTCTTTCCAAGGGATCCGGCCTCATCTTCAAATTCTTTCTGGACAGATCGCAATCATCAAAAGAAGATATCATATCACTTGTTTGGGCCAATCTGGGCCTTGTAATCATACTGAATTTGGCCCATCTGCCGACGGACCACATGTGGGTGCAATTACTGTTCACATGAACAGTAATCTGTGGAATTAGTCCCATCCCCTTAGTTCTATTAGATGTGTGGCTCCTCATCCCCTATTTAAGGAGGCCGCACCCCCTTTATTTTTCTCGGATTTTGTTTATGTTTAGTTTGTCTTCGTTGCAACTTGAATCTTTTGCGTGTGTCGGCTAGACCACCCAATTAAGATCCTTATTCAGAATCCCAACTCAATTCAATATTTCAATTCCTATCTGCAATTTCAGATTGCTTAATCTTGTTCTTGCGTACTTCTTCGGTGTATGCAGGAATCGACCTTCGTGGTCAGGTCAACCGGGTATTCGTGCACGGTTGATAACGACTGTCGAACGATTCGGCGATTGCGTGGTTTCGAGCCTGCGTGTTCGTAGCCAGGATCGTGAGAGTTGAGCGACGCCTACCGAACCTATCGTTCTCATCGAAAGATCGGGCCAACAAATCGAACCTTCGGGTTCATCAGGTGGTATCAGAGCTATAGTTCATCGGTGAGATTTTTTTTCCTACAGTCCAAATAGCCAAAAAAATTAGGGTTAGTTCATATCGTCCAAACCAATTCGTGCCTTTGCAATTTTTCTTTTTAGTTTGCATTGTTGAATTGTCGTTGCATCGTTGAGTCTTTTGTGCTGGTTTCCTGTCTAAATTAGTCTAGGTTTAGGGTTTCTTGTCGAACATCTAGTCTGTCCTCCTCCCTGTCTCGATCATCTTTAGGGTTGGTTTCAGCCCCTGTTTCCTTTGCTCCTTCGGCATCTCATACAACACGCAAGCACACAGAAGGCAAGGCAATAGGCAATATACATCCCAAGCATATTCGTCTCGGGAGTGGCTTCGGGACGACGCCGCCACTCGGGGACACCGCCGCCGCCGCAGCCGCACTCCATCGTCGCGGCCGCCAGCCGCCGCCGCAATCGCCACTGATCCGATCCCCGTGGAAAGCTCCTACCGCCACCGCCGTTTCCTTGAGTCGCATCCACCGCCGCGCCCGCGATAGCAACAACGACCGCTACCGCCGCCGCCGTTCTAATCGGCGCCGCCAACATCCGCTCCCCGCTCGCCTCCACCTTGTGCCGCCGGTCAGGCGCGTCCGCCACGGCGGTTGCCAACGCCGCCGCTGCCGGTTGCCGACGCCGCCACCACCATCTCCATTCGCCGCGCGCTGCGCGCCACGCACGCGACACCGACGCCGCCGCCGTCATCTCCACCGTCGCGCCGCGCCAGCCTCCGTGGCGATCAGCGCGCCACTTGCGCAGCGACGCCGCCGCTCGTCCTCGCGCGTTGCCTTGGGCCGCGCTTTGACCGCGCCGTCGCGCCGCCTCACGAGGCGCGCCTCGCGCCACCGCTTTGCGCTGCGGCGCGCGCAGAGCAATCTCGCGGGGGATGCCTTTTGGTTTGAGGTCGGTTCAGCGGTCTGTGAGTTAAAAACAAAAGGAAAAGGTTAAAAAAAGAAGAGAAAAAGCCCCAGTAGCTTCCTGAGGTAGAAAAAAAAAAGAAAGAGAGAGAGAAAAAAAGAGAGAGAAAGAGAAGAAGAAGAAGAAGAAGAAGAAAAATCAGAGCTGCCTTTCTTTTCTTGATTTTTTCCCCTGTTCAGGTTGGCATAGTTCAGTAAAAAAAAATCCATTGCTTGCTTGCGTTGATAATTTTTGAGCTAGTCCTCCGTTGTTTCTTTCTAGTCGTTTTTGCGAGTTGCTCTAGCTAGGCTTGGTTTAGACTAGGATCAGCACTTGTGACTAGTACTTTGAACTGTTTTTCAACTTTGCATACTGAATTGAATAATTGTTGCTCTTTTGCTACATACTAGCCTTCCGAGCTCCACTTCCTACTAACTCAGCAGGTGCCATTCCTCACAATCGTTGGTCTGATCGCAAGTGAGAGTACCACGAACCAGCCACCGGTTGTACCACTTCCTTGCTGCATTGGTAAGAACTTGTAAGAACTGGGTATAAGCTTGAGTGTGAGTGACTTGTGAAACTCCAGAACCTAGTAGTTCATAGGAACATATACACTGTGATCTGTTATTTGTTTTCTACTAACGATGGCAGGTTCAGGGTCACAAGGGGAGCATAGCAGGCCCTACGCTGAGGACAATGCACCCCTCACGCCTCGCACGGCTGACATCATGCAACGTTTTTCACGCTTATTGAATCAACATTCAGAGCGTATTGAGGGCGTTCTAGATCGCACCAATATCGATCTTGCTGCGATTGCTACACGTGTGGAGCAGCTCGAGAGAGCTCCACCTCCTGCTGCCGCCCCCGCTGCTGTTGGCGTTGCACAACCGCGCCGTATCCCATCTGTTCATAGCTCATGGGCCGATGAGGTAGAAGATGAAGCGAACCCATATGTTGCTGATACGGAGTCCGATGGTGGTTTCAAACCCATCAATGATCGTGATCACCGGCAACGACGCTTCAATCGACAAGGTATGAGAAGAGATCCACCACGTGAGGTACGTGATTGTAATGATTCACTTGGTAAAATTAAATTCACTATGCCTCCTTTTGCTGGTAAATATGATCCTGGTGCTTATCTCACATGGGAGTTAGTCGTAGACCAAAAATTTGCATGCCATGAATTTCCTGACAATAAAAGGGTTAGGGTTGCTACTAGTGAGTTCACAGATTTTGCTTCTATTTGGTGGAATGAATTGTGCCGTAATGAGCGAAACATACCTAGAACTTGGGATGCTATGAAGAGAGCTAGATTTGTGCCTTCATATTATTCTCGTGATTTGCTTAATAAATTACAACGCTTAAGACAAGGTAGTAGTTCTGTAGAGGATTATTATCAAGAATTGCAAACTGGTTTGTTGCGTTGTGGATTAGAAGAAACTGAAAATGCTAAGATGGCTAGATTTTTGGGCGGTTTAAACTGTGAAATTCAGGACATACTTGATTATAAGGAATACAATTGTATCACTCGCTTGTTTCATCTTGCTTGTAAAGCTGAAAGAGAGGTGCAGGGACGTCAATCTAGGAACAAAGGAAACTTTGCAGGTTCTTTTGCAGGTCGTCAAATTCAAGGGCACTCAAGAGCATCCTTTACCCCTTCTAGTCGAACAACTGCACCTGCAAACTCCTCTGACAGTCGGCGCCCACCTACTTCCACTACACCATCACGCGCACCGGAAACGAGTAAGAGCATGAGACAAGCCCCTGTACAAAGTTCCTCTTCGGTTGCATCAACGGGTAGAGCACGAGATACACAATGTCATCGCTGCAAGGGCTATGGACACATGATGCGGGATTACCCTAGCAAGCGCGCTCTCTTGATAACGGATACCGTGAGTACACTTCACTAGTGACATTGAGGAAGAATATGCTATGCTTGCAATCGACACGCAGTGATGACCACGAATCAGAGAGAGAAGAGGAACAATATGGTGCTGAAATTTCGGATAAGTATTTAAGCCTTATAGTGAAGCGTGTACTTAGTGCACAAATGGAGCGTGCTGAACAGAATCAACGCCACAATCTGTTCCACACAAAACTTGTCATCAACGAGCGTTCATGTCGTGTGATCATTGATGGAGGAAGTTGCAACAATTTGGTGAGCATGGACATGGTTGAGAAGCTTGCATTGACCACAAAACAGCACCCTCGTCCATATTACATTCAATGGTTTAACAATTGTGGTAAGCTGAAGGTAACCTGCATTGTGAGAGTACACTTTTCTATTGGTGTCTATCATGATTATGTTGATTGCGATGTAGTACCTATGCAAGCATGTTCCTTGTTGTTAGGTAGACCTTGGCAATATGATAGAGATACGGTGCATCTTGGTAGAACTAATACATATACTCTCATGTTTAAAGAAAAGAAAATCACGCTGCTGCCCATGTCTCCTGACGCCATTCTAGAGGATGAAATAGAGAGAGCTAATAGAGAAAAGGAGAGTAGCAAAAGTGAAAATCAGATTGTAGCTAAGAAATTTTTCACCCAAGAAGAAAGAACCTAGCACTAGGCAAGGTGCAATTAAATTGAAAGGTTCTGTTTTACTTGCTACTAAGTCTGATATTTGCGAAATAGAAGATAGCAAATCTGATTGCTATGTTTTAGTGTGCAAAGAGGCCTTGTTTTCTTTTGAGGATATGCCTCCTTCTTTGCCTCCTGCTGTTGCTCATGTTTTGCAGGATTTTGCTGATGTGTTTCCAAGTGAGATACCCCCGGGGCTGCCTCCAATTCGGGGGATTAAACATCAGATTGATTTAATTCCAGGAGCTTCACTTCCCAACCGTGCGCCATATAGAACCAATCCCGAAGAGACTAAGGAAATTCAGCGTCAAGTGCAAGACTTGCTTGACAAAGGGTACGTACGCGAAAGCCTTAGTCCTTGCGCTGTCCCTGTGATTTTGGTACCTAAGAAAGATGGATCATGGCGTATGTGTGTTGACTGTAGAGCTATCAATAATATTACTATTCGATATCGTCATCCAATTCCTAGGCTAGATGATATGCTTGATGAATTAAGTGGCTCTACTGTTTTCTCTAAAGTTGATTTGCGTAGTGGATATCACCAAATTCGCATGCAGTTAGGCGATGAATGGAAAACAGCATTCAAAACTAAGTTTGGATTATATGAGTGGTTAGTGATGTCTTTTGGGTTGACTAAAGCACCTAGTACTTTCATGAGATTAATGAATGAAGTTTTGCGTGTTTTCATTGGAAAATTTGTGGTGGTATATTTTGATGACATATTGATCTATAGCAAAACATTACAGAAACATCTTGAACACTTGCGTGCTGTTTTTCTTGCTCTACGTGATGCACGTTTATTTGGTAACCTTGCGAAGTGCACCTTTTGCACCGATCGAGTATCGTTTCTTGGCTATGTTGTTACTCCACAGGGTATTGAGGTTGATCCAACCAAGATCAAAGCTGTACAGAGTTGGCCGACTCCTAACACGGTCACACAAGTGCGGAGTTTTCTCGGACTTGCTGGATTTTATCGACGATTTGTCAAAGATTTCAGCACTATTGCCGCACCGATGAATGAGCTTACAAAGAAAGGCGTTCCTTTTATATAGGGCCCTACACAAGAACAATCATTTCAGATTCTGAAAGATAAGCTGACACATGCACCACTTCTCCAACTTCCTGATTTTGGTAAGACTTTTGAGCTTGAATGTGATGCTAGTGGGATTGGACTTGGAGGTGTGCTTATTCAAGAAGGTAAACCTATTGCATATTTCAGTGAGAAATTGAGTGGGCCTAGTTTGAATTATTCTACTTATGATAAGGAATTATATGCTTTAGTTCGGACATTAGAGACGTGACAACATTATTTATGGTCCAAAGAATGTCATACATTCTGATCATGAATCGTTAAAGCACATTCGTAGTCAATCAAATCTGAACCGTAGACATGCTAAATGGGTTGAGTTCATTGAATCATTTCCATATGTCATTAAGCACAAGAAAGGGAAGGATAACGTTATTGCTGATGCTTTATCTCGTCGTTATACTATGTTATCTCAACTTGATTTCCGAATCTTTGGTTTAGAGACAATTAAAGCGCAATATGTACATGATGCTGATTTTAAAGATATATTTCAGAATTGTAAAGAAGGCAAAGGCTGGAATAAATTTGTTGTGAATGATGGATTTTTGTTCCGTGCCAACAAGCTATGCATTCCAGCTAGCTCCGTTCGTCTTTTGTTGTTATAGGAGGCGCATGGAGGAGGACTCATGGGACATTTTGGTGTCAAGAAGACGGAGGATGTTTTAACCGATCACTTCTATTGGCCTAAGTTGAGGCGCGACCTTGAGCGTTATGCGTCTCGCTGCACTACATGCCACAAAGCTAAGTCACGTCTTAATCCACATGGTTTATATATGCCTCTTCCTGTTCCTAGCGTACCTTGGGAAGATATTTCTATGGATTTTGTCTTAGGACTGCCTAGAACAAAGAGGGGGAGGGACAGTATTTTTGTTGTTGTGGATAGGTTTTCGAAGATGGCGCATTTCATACCTTGTCATAAGAGCGATGATGCTACACATGTTGCTGAGTTATTTTTCAAAGAAATTGTTCGACTACATGGAGTGCCCAATACAATTGTATCTGATCGTGATACGAAGTTTCTGAGTCACTTTTGGAGGACACTATGGGCTAAATTGGGGACAAAGTTGTTGTTTTCTACTACCTGCCATCCTCAAACAGATGGACAAACTGAAGTTGTCAACATGACATTGTCCACTATGTTGAGGGTTGTTTTGAAGAAGAACTTGACGATGTGGGAAGAATGCTTACCTCATGTGGAGTTTGCTTACAACCGTCATGCAGATTCAACCACAAAGATGTGCCCTTTTCGTAGTATATGACTTTATTCCTCGCGCTCCTGTTGATTTATTACCTCTACCATCTTTGGAAAAGGTAAACATTGATGCTACACAACGTGCTAATCTGATTCTGAAGATACATGAGACAACTAAAGAGAATATAGAGCGAATGAACGCACAATATAAACTCGCGGGTAGTCAGGGTAGAAAAGACATAACATTCGAACCTGGAGATCTTGTTTGGTTGCATTTGCGCAAAGATAGGTTCCCTGACTTGAGAAAATCAAAATTGATGCCTAGAGCTGATGGTCCATTTAAAGTGTTAGAAAAGATTAATGATAATGCATATAAGCTTAATCACTGCAGATTTTGGGGTTAGTCCCACATTTAACGCTATGATTTGAAGCCCTACTTGGGAGAAGAAGATGATCTTGAGTCGAGGACGACTCCAATTCAAGAAGGGGAGGATGATGAGGACATCCCTTCTACTGATACAACCATTCCTACTACTTCTACTCTTTAACTTGATATGCAAGGACCAATTACTAGAGCGCGTGCTCGCCAACTAAATTATCAGGTAACTTCATTTCTAGGAGTTTATAATTGTTCTATTGAGGATGGATTGCTACCTAAGTCTGGTGATGTTATTCTACTCAGGAACGAAGGCAAGGGGGGTACCGCAACTACTACAACAAGTCCAGGACTCCGGAAATCAACATGACAGCACCAACTTAAAACAGGCATAACTTTCACATACGGAGTCCGTTGGAGGCCAACAAGTACTTGATTGAAAGCTTATTTCGTCCTCTTTCCAAGGGATCCGGCCTCATCTTCAAATTCTTTCTGGACAGATCGCAATCATCAAAAGAAGATATCATATCACTTGTTTGGGCCAATCTGGGCCTTGTAATCATACTGAATTTGGCCCATCTGCCGACGGACCACATGTGGGTGCAATTATGTTCACATGAACGATGTCTGTGGAATTAGTCCCATCCCCTTAGTTCTATTAGATGTGTGGCTCCTCATCCCTATTTAAGGAGGCCGCACCCCTCTAGTTTTCTGGATTTTGTTTATGTTTAGTTTGCCTTCGTTGCAACTTGAATCTTTTGCGTGTGTCGGCTAGACCACCCAATTAAGATCCTTATTCGAATCCCAACTCAATTCAATATTTCAATTCCTATTTGCAATTTCAGATTGCTTAATCTTGTTCTTGTGTGCTTCTTGGTGTATGCGAGAATCGACCTTCGTGGTCGTCAACGGGTATCCGCACGGTTGATAACGACTTGTCGAACGATTCAGCGATTGCGTGGTTTCGAGCCTTGTGTGTTCGTAGCCGGATCGTGAGAGTTGAGCGACGCCTACCGAACCTATCGTTCTCATCAAAAGATCGGGCCAACAAATCGAACCTTCGGGTTCATCACATGCTGCTGGAATTTCGCTACTTTTATTACTTCTTCCGCTACTACTTTTACTCTATTGATACCTGCTTTTATTTGGTCAGTCGGCCATTGATGTAATAACCTGTAATAGCCGAAGTTAAGTACCACTTTACTTTATTTTATATATGTGAGTGTATGGATGTGAATGCCAAATGTTGTGAATGTGTTTACTAGCCACTGATCATAGAACTAGTACGGTATACACATAAGACCTTCAGGTATTTCATGCCCAAGAGTCTGACATACAAATACCATAACAAACAAGAAAAACTCTTGAAAATACCATCGCAAATGCAAAAAAAAAACTCTTGAAAACACTTTGGGGATAGGCAAAACGGACTATCCACGATGAGGCAAAGCTAGTGGTGGTGGTGTTTGGCGTCGGGGCACCGAAAACATGCTGGCAGTAAAGATCGGAGCCGGGATGGGCCAGGAAAGCATGGAGGCATTGGCACGGTGGAGAATAGTGATAGGTGAGCGCGTCAAAATGTAGAGAGACAAGAGGGGATGCTCAAATGCGAGGGAATCAGATGGAGGCTCACCGATGGCAACGAACGGTGCCAACAAACCTTGGCAAGAGGCAAGGAAAGAATTGGTCGATTCGGGCTGTTGCAAACAAAATAATCAGACTAACATCGGTATTTGGAGGAGAAATGGGTGGAACACGATGTGACATGAACGGATTTGCCGAACACTCACTCAGACAATGGGAACGTGACAGCCATCTTCTGTTGTACGCCGTCACCATCCTTCCAGACGCACGGTATATAGGTTGTTTTGCAGCTAGTGAATGGAGCTGCTTTCGGGGTTTGAGATAGCCGCAATCCGCAAGTAAGCTACACGTACTTTATTACTGTAAGCATCTAGGTCCCTAATTCATTGTTTATGTGGTTTTGGTGATTAATGAATCCTAAATCATTAAGACTAACTTTGGTTTGTGTGTAATGGAGTAAGTTAGGTCTTGATGATGGATATGGGTTGTTCTTGACTTTCATGGATCCCCAGGTATGCAAATCATGGTAGAGCATATTTTATTTTTGTCTTAGCTTCTCCTAACCAATGCCCTCTTTTGTGAATAAACTTCCAAAAAATATATATCTATACTAGTAAATTGTGAACCAATTTTTTATTTTGAATTTGACTCTACTCAAACGAGCTCAACCATTGATATCATGAATCTAGCAGTTAGAAGACACACAAATCCCAACAACGATAGCCGCTGATTTCTGTGCATCTAACAGTTGGTGTTGCATTAAGTCCCATGGGGGCAACTAAGGCCCTGTTTGGTAGAGCTCTAGATTATCATTTTTCAGATTCTGCTTCTGATTCTCTAAGAATTCGCTTCTCTAAGAATCTGGAGCTGTCTGTTGTTAAGGGCAATAAGAACTAAGCAAATTTATTGGTTCCACTCAACAAAATAGCAGAGACCTACAGATGTATCAATTGTAACCACGTGAGAGCATCACAAATTCTCCATATCACAATCGTGTGCCCCAAACCCAAACAAATCAAGTGCCATTCATAAATTCTACACTATAGTGTTTCACTTGATGATTCAAAAGCAACCGTAGGGGAATAATCCAATCACCTAGAAGGAGTGAAAGGAGAGGAGGGATCTGTGCGGGGCAGCGGCTAGGGTTCCAGGCGGGGCTCTGGGCCGGTCGTGAGGCGCTCCAGGTGGGACTCTGAGGCAAAGCGATGGGGACACACGTGCTGAGGGAGGGGCTCTAGGCCGACGGCGAGGAGCTCCGGAGAGGGAGGGACTCCAGGTCGGGCACCGGGCGACGAGGAGAGAGGGAGGTGGCTAGGGTTCATGCGAATCAGGAAGGGAGTGGGGAATGGAGGGGTTACCAAAGGGGCGACGGGAGGGGGACCGAAGGGGCGACAGAAGGGGGGAATGTGTTTTTATACACAGTGGCAAAAAGTGGGTAAATAACCCTCAACTTGAGGGGTATTTTTGTTTCTAGTAGGCTGACTTCCTACGAGAATCCACAGGAAGGTCGCTCCTCGTTGCTAGTTCATTTTCGAGACAGCTCCTCGTGAGAAGTAGAATCACAAGTTTTGGGAAGCTGAATGTTTGGTACAGCTCCACCAGATCCGAACGAGAAACTGGGAGTAAGAGCTGTAGCAAACAGAGCCAAAATATATACTCACCCTGACACAGACACAAACACACACCCACTCAATGTGGATCTCCTCTCTATCTCTCGCTTGTGCTCTTCACGACACACACGGAAAGAAAGATATAGGACTATGGATACACACACATAGACGTGCGAGAGTACAAAGAATGGACTCAATGCATCTACGCTGCTCTCTCCCATTCAATACAAGAGTACTCCTTCAAACCCCTGACAAGCTCTTCTTCCTTGTTTGGGACCCGATGACCCACCGCTGGCTGGAAATACCCGCGCCACTGGATTCCGGCTTCGACTACGTTTCCAGCAACGCCACCGTGGTCTGCACCGGCAGCTACGTCGATCACGTCACCGACTGCCCGTTCCGGGTCATCTTCGTGACCATCGAAGAAGATGTGTTCGTGACCGTGTCCGTCTACTCCTCTCTCAGGGCAAAGAGCGGAGCTTGTTAGGTAATCTTTGTGTATATGACATATTTAGATTTTAGTGAGAGTTTATGTTTCGTATTTAGGCAGTATTTGTTATGGATACTAAAGTTTGTGTGGCATCCCTTCGGATATGTAGAATCCTTTTCAGATATGAATAGTTGTTTGCTCTCAATAAAAAAGCACCCCTATAATCAGATCTTGTGAACAAGAATAATAGAGCAAGAGAAAATAAAATAAAAACAGTTGTTGTTTCGACGGTACATTTTTTTAATGTTCTTGCATTCGCGTTCTAAAGTTCCATTATGTTCGCATGTGTTCGTCTCTGGTTTAGACCAACATAGCTTCACGGCTTCCAGCGAGGTCTCCTGGGTGATTGAACCGCAACCAAGCGTTCTTGTGGGGAACGTGTCCTCTAGTGGACACTAGTCATGGACAGGATCCTTGAGTTCGGACTGGACACCGACAATATAAATGAAATTAGGGTGCCACCGGAAGATCATAGTGCCTGCGAAGGAAACCTGCTCGTCATGGAGGACGGCATGCTCGGCCTCGCAGCCGTGCGTGTTCGGATGTTGGTGCAGGATGAGGACGGCAAAGTGGCTGTCCATGCAATATGCTGGAAAATATATATCCCTACCGGAGATTTTGTTCTTCCAAGGTAATAGCATATATTTTTATCTCATGAAATTTTGTCAGCAGTGATTTTTTTAATTAGTATCGGATGTATAAATCACATTATCATATACATAAGCTTTGATAAACTTAAGATTTACTATTGCAATGGTACGGTCTCTCTCATCTAGTGTAGTTGTCGTATTGTCGTTCCTGTGCATGCTGAGGCTGCGGCCATAGCGATTGCAGCTTAGTTGCGGGTGGGGCGGGCACTAGTTGGAAATAATCAAATAAATAATTGATTCCCCTCCTCTCTCTACACTATGTGTTTCTCACACAATCACGCGCACACACACACACTTTCACAGTTTTGTGTGCTGTTGGGGAATTTAGCTCAAGAAGCAATAGAGCAGAGTAATAAGAAGTAGAGCAGTGTAATTCTCAAACTCTCGTATTACATTTCACTGATCATCAAGGTTGCAAGGTTACACTACGAATGATGTATGCATCTCTATTTATAGTCTAATGAACCGACATGGTACTAACCGACTCATGTACATAAAGTCCTTTAACTAAGCAGCTTACTCATTTCCAGTAAACAAACAACTAAGCTACATGGTTCTCAAATCCAAATTTTCTTTTGTTCTTTATTTACCGCCATTCACTTGCCTTTTTTACTGCTCATGGTAAATAATCTGCCAGCACAGTGATTTATCGCCGTTGCACCTTCTTGATGGAGAAACATCCAGTAGCAAAATTGATTGGCATCTTAACTGCTGACTTTAGTCATGCATGCGGCTATCTCTGCAATTTGACTCTCTCAAGAAAATAAATTAACTAATCTCCAACATGTACCTCTCTGTTGTGTTTCACACACAACACACACGCACAAGAAGCTTGGACTGTTTTGGCCATGTAGCGCATATTATTTCCTAAAGTAACCCCCTTTGCGTCAGAATTTCAGATTTAGCTCCCTCCTAGCACGTACTGCCGTCCGGGTCGGCAACATTGAAGATCATGCGGTCCGAAACCGCAGTACCTAGGTGCTGCCACCGTGTACGGCAGCATCTAAGATGTTGCGGTCGGGCTCGACAGCACGTAGATGCTGCTCTGTGGCACGGCAGCATCTCGCCTGACCCACGCACCGCAGCTCCGCTTGCGCCCGTGCGCGCCCGGCCGTAGTGGGCAGCAACAGCTTGATGCTGCGTTTCAGCTCGGCAGCACCTTGGGTGCTGCCAATTGGCACGGTAGCACCTATATGCTGCCAATTGGCACATCATGAACTCAGTTGCTGCCGTCCCCGACGGCAGCAGGTGCTAGGATGGGGCTAAAACTGGAATTTTGACGCTAAGGGGGTTAGTTTAGGAATTAATTTGCGTTACAGGGCCAAACAGTCCAGAATTCCACGCACAAGGAAGAAGATGAGCATGGTAGTTTTGTGACGCAGCAATCAGCTCACATCATTTTGCTGGCCGACAATTGCTGCAAGGCCACGGCACCAGCACAAAGCCTGTTATAAACCTTAGTTCATAATGAGGTAAATATTCGTCGGAGGGAGGTCGAACGGCAACGACTTGAGGTAGAACGGCGTTAGATGAAGGAGGGCACCGATTGGGGGAGGCATGGATCTAGAACAGCCGGTCAAGGGAACAACCATAGCTGGGCTTTAGGGACTAGGAACTTGTCTATTCATCTTTGCTTGCTTAATGCCAATGATTATAATATGCCTCCTTATATAGATGGTTCTTCTAACAATTATGGATAAAATCAATCTAAATGATGACCTCCCTAACTAATAGATAATCTTCCTAACTAATAGATAACCTTTTCAATTACCTAATCCCTATACAAGGAAACTAATAAACTATTTAAGGAAATAGATATTCTTAATAAATGAAACTATTCGCGGATGAACAGTACATGCATGAACAGTAACCACGCCCATGACATTACACCCCTCTCGGTGAAACAGCTCGTCCTCAAGCTACAACATGGGGCGACAAACTCCTCCGATGGGGTGGGCGAAATCTGTTGGAGCATCATCTTCAACGTCATCTTCATCGATTCTATCAGGTTGTCTAGTAGGGATAGTTCAACAGCAGAAACCATGGTGTTGGCTCTGATACCAAATGTTATGATCTTTAGATCATAGGGGTAAACACCGCCAAGAAGAAGGCCAGGCGCGGCTTGGTGGGATGAGAGATTAGACTATAGACTGAGATGATAGTACCTTGAGAGGGAGACTAGATTAATTCATCTTTCTTGCTTCTTTGATAATGGATACATGCTATCCCTTTTATAGAGACGATCCAACTTGACCCCTAAAAAACAATCTTTATGTCTAAGAAAACCTATCTCTATGAGATAGAATATATCTCTAAGGAAGTAAACCTAACTAACAAGGAAACTAATAATTCTTATCTCTATTTCCAACTACTAACGCACCCGTGAGCCCGTCATAAATAGTGTGTGGTGCTACAGTTACTCCCCTCTTTTCGTGACAGCTCGTCCTCGAGCTGTGGTGGCGGCCATGGCTGAAGCCCTAGGAGGCCCTATGTTGATAAGAGGTTGCAATAATGACATGAATCCTTGAAGATCATTGCCTCCATACGCAGTTGCGGCAAACTCACCGGTTGCTATGGCAGACATGACAACAACCCCGCGAGATCGCGCGGGCAATGACGTGCCGGCAGGCGCGGCGAACCGGTGACACCATGGCAGGATGCGGTAGCGGCGCGGCAAGTTCCGACAGCATCATGGTGGTTGCTGGAAATGCCGTCGTCTCTTGTTGCGCATTCTTCCCCTTCTGATCCGCGATCATCTTCTCTAATGTAGCATGCATGTCGAAGAAGATGACCGCCATCTTCTTGTCGTTGTCGTTGGTACTCACATCCAAAATACAAAGCAAGCATCAAATCATCATTGGTGCTAGTCATCTTGTATATACGAACCTATTCAGTTCACTGATGCATAGGTTAGAAACAAAAACAGATGAAACATTCTAGCTATTTTGAAAATGGAGCAATCCTAGCAATTTCAGAAAAAAAAAACACACTACTTAATCATTTATGTTAGATATAATCTTGACTTCTGAGTGTTTTGCATGTTAATAGAGTAATTAGCTAGTGCATGTAGTGGAGGTAGTGGTCTACTTGAATGTGTTAGTGGGGAGGTTACATGTCATATTGTAGCTATAAAAAACATTGTAACCAGTTTGTAAAGAGAGGATAAGCAATGGAATAACAGAAGAAAGAAAAGATACAAGTGGTTAGGCGTCGCAAAACTCATCTGTGTTCATCTTATTGTATGCGTGCATTCTAGAGATGAAAAAATGTGTGAATTCTCTCCGGGAGTTGGGCCAACATTTGGTATCAGAGCGAGGTAAGCTTAGTGCAGCATGGTGACGACGACAGGAGTGAAGCGGAAGCGGTATCCGTGCAGTGCTTATCAAGAAGGTGATCCAATGTGCTGGAGGTGCTGCACCAGCATGTCGAGGTGGCAAACGGGTGTGTGCGGAAGCAATGGCATCGCACATCATGACCGCAGCTAGCAGAGGAGGATCTACTGTAGCACACCAGGGTGCATAGGACACCGGGTCCAAAAATCATTTTTCTTTGGATATAACCATGTATATATAATATGGACACTTCTAGCCCAACATGAGGGGACACCCCAAGCCACAATCCACCAAACGTGACCCATCTTGCCTCAGGGACCCCCGGTTATTTTCGTTCTGGATCCGCCACTGGCAGCTAGCGCTGCAGATAGGGAGGCCAGCTGCATGCTGGGCGGATCCGTGCAGTTGGTGAGGTGCTGGTCGCGGCTGGCAACAGCTTCGGAAGGTGCGACCTGTGGATCCGTGCAGTGGCGCGACTGGAGCTTGCGACGACTCAGCGTCCTAAAGGCCAGAACGATGGCGTGTGTGCAGTCGCTAATGGCATGATCGACGCATCATGTGGAGCATGTGGCTCCGTGATGAGGAGAGTCGACGCATTGGACGGAGGCGTACGGGGCACTGGCGACAAGCTAGCAGCACCATGCGTCCAGGGACGCAACAGCGGAGGTCCATGTGGCCATGGCGAGGCTAGCGCGGTGTGCCGAAATCGCACATGACGTACGCACTGGTGACGACGACGTGATCACCGCGGAGTAGGCCGACAACGGTAGTCTACACCGGAGGTGGAGGCCAGCGGCGGCAAGGTGAGGTGGTGCTAAGCCGCCGGGAAAAGGGTCGGCATGAGGCTGACAAACGGCGATGGCATGGAGGTCGTCGTCGCAAGAAGAATCTGAGGTCGGAGTCGCCCGGTGAGTCATGCCACCGGCGATGAAGTTGTGGCGGCAAAGACATAGCGGTGAAGAGTAGAGGTGGCATGTCTCCCAAATACCTGTTACCAAGGAGCGTCGTCGATAACCGACAAGGCAAGATGGCATTAGCAGCCATCTCCGTGTCTTCGGAAGAAGAATTGCCAGGTGCATGGGCTGTGGTGGCGCCCATGTTCACGGTCACTGATGGTGAATGTATTTCCCCTCAAGAGTGATTGTGTGGCGAGGGCGACTATACTGTCCCTTAAGGAGTGCACCACATGGTAGAGAAACAGCTGCGTGGGTTCAACAACACATAAAGGGAGTTTGTATGGCTAATCCGTGCCGAGTGGGAAGGCAAAACTTCTTAGAGATAAGTGTTGAAGACTATCAATGGCGCGATGAGTCGTGCAAGAGAACGCTGCGTGTGGCAACAAGGAGAAAGCCACTGTGCGTGGCAAGAGGTTGCGAGCGATCCGCAACGGTGAGTCGGCATGTTAAGATTAGGGAGGATTATTAGATATAATCTTGACTTCTTAGTGTTTTGCAAGTTAATAGAGTAATTAGCTAGTGCATATAGTAGAGCTAGCGCATATAGTGATAGGCTACTTGAATGTGTTAGTGGGGATGTTACATGTCATGTTATAGCTATAAAAACATTGTAACCAATTTGTAAAGAGAGGATAAGCAATGGAATAACAAAAGAGAGAAAAGACGCAAGTGGTTAGGCGTCACAAAACTTAGTTGTGTTCATCTTCTTGCGTGCGTGCATTCCAGAGATGAAACAATGTGCGAGTTCTCTCCGGGAGTTGGGCCAACAATATATAGATCACTCATGTGTATAAATAGATTCATGTGCATCTAATTTGTCGTGTATACATATCAAATCTAATGCATACATATACATGTGCGTATGTTTAAAACACTGGTATATGTAGATTTCTCTTCATAGTTGATACCCCCTAGAGTTATTTTTTAGTGCAGTTCATGGATTTTACATTATCTCCATAATATATTCCTAGCCCAAAACTTTTTTTAGGACCACCAAATAAATGTATTTTCATCATAAAATTCTTATACAACTTGTAAGAGTTGGATTGTGTGACAACCTGCTCATTCCACTACCTTAGGTAGAATGTCAGTGTATGGTCCGTTCTTAATAAAGCATAACTTTATCAAGAATACACACACCAGAGTAGTATAAAGGAAGCACTAGCTGTGGACAAATAACAATATTACCACTGGAACATAGTCTTGAACATAAGGTTTTTGTAATACACGGCATTGAACCCCAAGTTGATGCCTATACTCGCCACACAGAGCGGACAAAACCTACAATAACTTGCCTATACTCGAAAGTTGAGCCATCGAGGTACTGGTCTTCCGCAGATTCATTCGACTACCCATGTGGATCACCCTCTCCTTGCTGGTCGACAGTGAAGCTCTCAAGGTAGAATTCCCCAAAGTCTAAGAAAGGCAATTATAATATAGAGATAAGTACAGAAGGTACTCAACAAGTTCGATGTTAGCAAATTGTCAGTGATCTAGAACCAATCTTACGTGTAATTGTTTGATTCGGGGACTCTTGGAAAATAGAATCACGTAGAGAATAACACAGGGATTTTATACAGGTTTGAGCTTTCTCTAGAGAGAATAACAACCCTACTCCTATGCTAGTGTATTGTGTATACTATTTACAATCAAGAGGAAGACTAAAGTCTAATGTCTTGTGCTCCAAATTGCTCTCTCGATCGATCAGTGTTGTCCCGTGTCTTCTGCCTACTAACTTCAGCCTTTATATAGCGTATGAAGAGGTGGCAGTTGTTCCATACCAAGAGGCGTCTCAATGTTCCAAATGAGGAACCGCTTGGTGGAGGTTGTTGTCAGTGACGTGACACCCCCACGTCGCTAAGCAGTTATGGCCGGAGGCATGAAAATAACACATGCAGTTATTCTAAAGAATAACTGCGCATATTAACTACCTCGTACCTTTAGCACGACGTATAAGACTCCTTAATCAATTAGACTCGCAATTAAGCAAGCTTCATCAATAAGGAGGTTATCATAGCCAAGCTGGTCGAAACCAAGCTAGTTGTGGAGGGTTCTACGGCTACAGGGTGGTCGTAGAGAGACTTACGACCATGTCATAGTCGTAAGAAGACTTACAACTATGAGGCGGTCGTGGAAGAGCTTACGACCACATAGCTAGGTTTCTCCTTTATGAATATTAAGGGGTATATTTAAGACCAGTATGGTATATTAATATCTATCATGAGAATTATAGATAAATAGTAAAATGATGATTATTATATCCCCGTCACAAACCAACAAGTACATGCACTAACTATCCAATTATACCAAACCTATACTAGTGAAGGACTCAGTCCTTGAGAATATGCTAGATAGTTTTCTAAAGCATTTGTTGCCAAATTGATCAAGTTTTAATTTATGAATTTTGTACTGTTCATGATACACCGCATGCAAAACTCTGGTAATTCCATTTCCTACTGCGATGTGGGTTCTACCAGAAATTACGGAGTGACCGTCACAATTTTTGCTTTGTAGAAGAACTCTGCAGATATTACGCTACTGTACCCACACGTGTCTCTGTCTTTAATGCTGATGTCATTATCAATCTTTGGATTTTTCATATTTTTAGTGTGAACCCATTCCAAATGTAATGCTATTGTATACACCTTGCATTTGAGGGGAGGGGGTTAGAGATATGTTAGAGAAAGGAATCTCTTTTGTATTCATTATCTGTATATGGTATATACCCCTTGTACACCCTATATATATTGTTCATTGGGTCTCTAAATACATAAACACAATATTCATAACAATACCAATGACTAACCATACACTATTCCCTGACCAGTAACCATTCGCTCACCCAAGCAGAACATAACTGATTGGCTTATCCCATCAACAAGTATAACTCGTCGAAGATTGAAATTTTTTGCATGTAGGTGTTATGGAGAAAGACGTGAGGCGGTGTAGCACGGCAGTGAACAGCATTGCGGTACTGTAGCATGCATGAACAGTACCGGTGGTACTGTAGAACCATTATTTTTGTACATACCGATTGGTTTCCTAGAATAAAAAATAGTTGGTTAGACATGTTATTTTAGGATTCCTTATCTACCAAGTTATTATTAGAGATATAATCTTATCTATTAGGAAGGTTATTTTTAATAGTTAGAAAGATTAGATTGGATTGATGGATTTCTTTATAGATTATTTCTTAGACGTCAAGTCGGATTGTCCCTATAAAAGGGATAGCGTGTATCTATTATTAGGCAAGCAATGAGAAATCAAAAGTTCAACTAAGACTTAGTGTCTCGCTACCTCGACAGGGAAGAGCTCGTTAGATGAGGGCGAGTGCTCTACCCTCGGTCCTCGGACCTGTACCCAACCAACGACCACAACATTTGGTATCAGAGCCAACTACTACTCTGTCATCCATGACCAGCAGTGGGGGTTTTGATTCCATGACAATCAGCGACATGCTGGGTCGCATGATTGAGATGCTTGAAAAGATGCTTAGTGTTTTCGGGGAGGAGAGAAGCCACGCCAGGAGCAAGGAAGGTTCCACCAATCCGCTGGCCTTGATGGCAACCTTGCCGGCTGTGACCTTGGCCAAGATGGAGCAGGAGGTGGTGACGTCTGTCATCGCCAACATGGCTGCGCCGCCACTTCCATCACCTCCAAAACTAGCACCGCCAACAATTCCATTCCAGCTGTCGTCACCAACACCTCCTCAACAGGCAACGCTGCCCTTGGATGCACCCCTGGTGCATTCGCCGAGGAGGGTTGCCGCTGTCTAGTGGTGGTATTTTCCGCACGACCGGCCGACATCGTGCCCTAGGCGATGCAGAGCGCAACGGTTGAGGGGCCAACGCCACCGTCATGTCCTCCCCTCCATCATCACGCTATGTGGCAGTATGGGCATCACTGCTTTCCCATGCCGGTTGTCTATGTCGCTGGCATCTTCCTCGATGCCACGTCATGTTAAGGTGTTTCTTTCTTGGGTGCCAAATATCGGAGTGTCGCTGATTTGCTCTCAAGCGAACCGACGTCGATACTGGATACTCTTGTCAATATGGGGCCACCAATGACTTCAACCGTAGCCACAACTGCAGCTCGATGACGAGCTGCCTCGCCGCGAAAGGTGTAATGTTATAGAGAAAGGCGCGAGGTGGTGTAGTGTGTCCATGAACAGTACCATGGGGACTGTAGCACCATTATTTTCATACATACCGATTGGTTTCCTAGAATAAAGTATAGTTGGTTAAGCATACTATTTTAAGATTTCTTATCTATCAAGTTATTATTAGGGATATAATCTTATCTATTAGGAAGATTATTTTTAATAATTGAAAATATTAGATTGGATTGATATGTTTTCTTATAGATTATTTCTTAGACGTCAAGTCGGATTGTCCCTATAAAAGAAATAGCGTGTATCTATTATCAGGTAAGCAATGAGAAATCAAAAGTTCAACTAAGCCTCAGAGCATCACTACCTCAACAGAGAAGAGCCCTGCCGGCGGTTAGATGAGGGCGAGTGCCCTACCCTCGGTCCTCGAACTTGTACCCAACCAACGACCACAACAATAGGTTACTACTACCACAGTGATGTCAAGAACATAACTCACACAGTTTTTAGACCATCTAAGCTAATATTGAGTGCTAGTATAAACTATATATATAAATATGTAGACAACACATAAAAAAATAGACTACACGCCAGAAACGCATACAGAAATACCTAACATTCATGGTACTTGAAATACTCGATTCCTTGGGTAAGACATACACAAAACCATTTCAAATGATCGATCTGCACGAAGTCATTACAAAGGGCAACAGGGTAGATCAGTAATACCAGGCGTACTAGCAAGAAAAAAACTATAGCATAATACAGGGAAGAAAGCAAAGAGTGAATTTTTGGCCTAGAGTTCAACTATTCAAGCAGAGTCATATTTATAGAAGTACAAGCACGGTTTGGGTTAGGACTTAGAAGTTGATTGGCCATTTAAACTTACTAACTTTTGATATATATGATGACAGCTTATCATTATCTTCTTGCGGAGATCCGTTTGAAATAGACTTGACAAATATTCAGAACAGTGTTGCTGGAAGTAATTAATTAGGTAGCAAACTAGTTAATTGATTTATTTTCTCTTAGCATCTCCTAACCAATGTTCTCTTTGTGAATAAGTTCTGAAAAATCTATATCTATAGTAGTAAATAGTGTACCAATGTTTGAATTTTCAGTTTGACTCCACTCGAAAAACCTCAGCCGTTGATCCAATGAATCCAGAAGTCAGAAGACACACAAATCCCAGCAACAGTAGCCACTGATTTTTGTGCATCCAACGGTTCGTGTTGAACCAAGTCCCATAGGGCCAACTAAGTATATTCATGACATGATGGAAATCAGTCAGGGATTTCCTTTTGCACTAAAGATGTGCTTCACAAACGCACACAGTGTGGGTCTCTTCTTTTTCTCTCACACGGCAAGAAAGATATATCCCAACAAAGATTTACGGGAGCACAAAGAATGGATCGAAGTGCAAGAAGATGTTTGACAACAATATTCTGGAAAATATATATCCCAACAAGAGGTTCTTTCTTCTAGGTAATAGCATCTATTTCATTCATTCCGTTCATTTCATCATCATTTGCGATGAAATACTTCTGCATTGATTAGTGGCTATTGGAATTTGGAATGGATACTAGATAGAATCAGTTTCTGATAAATAAATCACATGTACGTACTACATATGTGAATTTTGAGAAACTTAATGACTAATAATATCGCAAGGGTCTAGCTCATCGAGTTTATATATCGTGCTGTTGTTCTTGTTCATGTTCGATTCCTCTCTTATCTGATCAGGCGCAAACATAGAATTCAGTCTTCACCTTCGCCCAGAATATATACCATGCACCATGGGTTATATCACATTCTTTTTGTTGAAAATTATCTCACATTTTTTTTGTTGAATATATACCATGCACCATGGGTGATCAAGCATGTGATCTCGTTTTCTTTCGTACATTATTATGGTCTAACGATTGGCCTTAATGTTTTTTAATCTCTCTAAATTCTGAAGGTAGGTAGCAGTGGTGTACACCATTGGAACGGACATAACGATTGGCCGTTGTTGGTTGCAGAAAGACTATACTGCACTGCACATCTGCCATCTCTTTGGAAAATTGATTAATTTCTGAAGTTTAGCTTCTTCGTTGGTTACAAATTATGCTGCATTGCACATCTGCAAATAATCAGAAACATTACATACCTTATTTTCAGTCATATGACTTTTTTTTCGTTATTATTACCAATTCTTAAGTATGATATCCATTTTAATTTTAAACTTGCAATTGGACAGATTTTATGTAGTTGAGTCGCTAGTGTGTATTTTTGTTGTAATTTCATAAGTAGTTCTAGGCCGTTGACGATATATAAGTAGTGGCACTTATTAACGTATACATTCCGAATGTGTCAGCACAGGGAGTTGAGCATTTGCATTCTTTGTACTGGTCGGTCCAGAAATTCTTAGCAGCTCTTAATTTGTGTGACAAGTTATCACAAGATGAATACATACAGTGTCAGCACAAAGATTTAGGAAACACAATGTTTCTCAGGTATCAACCTTCATGGTCTAGAATTAATGTTTAGTGTATCCCACACAAGGACACTTTTCCACTACTCCTAGGACAGCTACAAGGCAATTATCTCTACCCGGTCTCTGACTAATTAATCTATACATGCACAAACAGGGCGGTGGTGATTGGACTTAATAGAAACTAGTTATCATGGGCAGAAAGTACTGTTCACGTGCACTGCTCATGTGCGTGAGGAATGGTCCAGTTTACTTGCCTAAGTACTGCACATGACTGATCTAGAAAAATAAGTACTTTACGACTGTACCTGAGAGGGACTAAGCAAGCATTTTGTTTCTGATGGTTGTCAGCGGCAAGAGATGGAGCACCCAGTGTGATAAGTGGCAGTTTTGATAGTCAGGAACATCATTTTGTGAAGACAGGAAAGGGGGACATTGATAGCATCCTAGATCACCGCCGTTTCAAATTGAATATCACCGATTTCCCAAGCTTCACCTTCTCCGAAGCAGCAGCATTCAGAAAACAATAACAAGGAAAATCCTCATGATGTCCTAAATTACCCAAATCCACAGGAGGGCTTCAAATAGATAGTATACAGCATGCATCATCCAAATATGCAAACATCAGTGCAGACCAGAGTAACCTCTAAATAAACAGAGGCCTCAATCTGAGTATTCTTTCCACCAACAGGAACAATGACCATAATTCACTATCAGAAACTAATAAGCAGCGGTTTAATCAGAACCTGGAGGGAATACCGCTAACAAAATATAAGATTTCCAGACTTCCACGACAGATAAAAATTGGGATCAAGCAAACCAATATTAAGCGATATCATAGGCTAGAACGACTTGATCAAAAGCCATAATTGATGCAAAGAAGCAAACTGAGCACATATAAGTTCAAAGTCACATTAATACTTAAAACCAAACTGCTGTACCTCAGCAACTGTTTGAAATCAAACACACACCATAGGGACTTGATGGTCCATTAACCAGATACAACCAGAATTGACACAAACGACACAGATACTTCATGGAGGACATGCAGAGGCACCGGACGACCCAGGTACAGCAGCAGCTCCGACACTGACGATCTACAGGCCACCACGGAGGCGGAGCACGAGGTGGAGGGTAGACTCCTTCTGGATGTTGTAGTCGGCGAGGGTACGGCCATCCTCCAGCTGCTTGCCGGCAAAGATCAGACGCTGCTGGTCCGGGGGAATACCCTCCTTATCCTGGATCTTGGCCTTGACATTATCAATGGTATCCGAGCTCTCAACCTCGAGGGTGATGGTCTTGCCAGTGAGAGTCTTCACGAAGATCTGCATACCTCCCCTGAGGCGGAGGACAAGGTGAAGGGTGGACTCCTTCTGGATGTTGTAGTCCGCAAGGGTCCTGCCATCTTCGAGCTGCTTGCCAGCAAAGATGAGACGCTGCTGGTCCGGGGGGATGCCCTCCTTGTCCTGGATCTTGGCCTTGACGTTGTCGATGGTGTCAGAAGACTCCACCTCAAGGGTGATGGTCTTGCCAGTCAAGGTCTTCACAAAGATCTGCATGCCTCCCCTGAGGCGGAGGACAAGGTGAAGGGTGGACTCCTTCTGGATGTTGTAGTCCGCAAGGGTCCTGCCATCTTCGAGCTGCTTGCCAGCAAAGATGAGACGCTGCTGGTCCGGGGGGATACCCTCCTTGTCCTGGATCTTGGCCTTGACGTTGTCGATGGTGTCAGAAGACTCCACCTCAAGGGTGATGGTCTTGCCAGTCAAGGTCTTCACAAAGATCTGCATGCCTCCCCTGAGGCGGAGGACAAGGTGAAGGGTGGACTCCTTCTGGATGTTGTAGTCCGCGAGGGTCCTGCCATCTTCAAGCTGCTTGCCAGCAAAGATGAGACGCTGCTGGTCCGGGGGGATACCCTCCTTGTCCTGAATCTTGGCCTTGACATTGTCGATGGTGTCAGAAGACTCCACCTCAAGGGTGATGGTCTTGCCGGTAAGGGTCTTCACAAAGATCTGCATCTGCAAGAAAGAATAACCAAACAACCAGGGTAAGTCTCCATCAGTAGATTGAAGACACAGAAGCAGGATCAATCAACAAGCATTAACCAGGATATAAGCATCCATACATCAAAACACAGAACCAACAAACAACAGCAGCATATTTCTTCAAAACATCAAAACAGGAGATAAGCCACTATACATCAAAACAGAATCAGCAAACAACCGCAGCATATATCTACATCAAACAGATACTATTGGCCTCTGTACATGAAAGATGAAACCAGAAAGTATCTACAAACGAAAGAAAAATAGCAGCGTGTACCATCATCTATCTGAAGGAAACCATACACAGGTGACAAATATTCAGATCTGCTAAATTACAAAACTAGCTTCTAGGGCTCAACAAGGCATGTCGAGATAATCTTGCTCCGATCTAATCTAGAGCGAGGGATCACAAGACCAAAAAAACGATTAGGACGAGCCAGGCGCACCTAACAGACCGAACTCGACCATACGGGCATCAGGAATCAAGCAAAAGACGAACAGATCTAAACACGCATACGACGAGCCACACATATTACTCGAGAGATCTCTTCCACCCATCGCCTAAAAACAACCCAGGGCTGCAAGATCGACACGTACCATACGCACATCACGAGTAAAAGAAGCACGAACAGATCCATCTAAACAGATCGAACACCTAAGAACACAAACCATCGAGCAGATAGATCTAGAGGAGATGGGAGAGTGGGGGGCAAGCGCCGTACCTTGAGGAGGGAGGGAGGAGCCTTTCGAGTTGCAAGAACCGGATTGGGGGTTAGGGCTGGAAATGGATCTCTGGTCTGGTGTGATTGGGATTGGGAGCAGATGTGTGGGTATTTATGCGGCTCGGGACGGGACGGGAAGGAAGGAATCCCGTGCCGTGACGGTTCCGTTCTCGTCTCCACCACGTCACTCCGGGAAATTCCACAGAAACGGAGTATAAGATGCCGTCTCCGTTCGGGTGTTAAGAACATGTACAATGGTGTGTGATATGTAAGCATATATAATACGAGAAGATGCGAAGGAGAGAATATGAGAATAGAAAATTAGACTGTCTCTTATACAGTAATCAATTGTAACATAAGAGACAAGACGCGTTGTACATGAAAAAGCTGTCTATAGAGACTATGCAGTAATCGACTGTAACACGAGCAACATGACACGTTGTATATGGAGCAGCTGTCAATAGAGACAGGTAAAAAGATAACTCATTGTAGAAGTTGTCCTTAGTATTGTATATAGAAGACAGAGATGAATATTATAGATAACAGTTGTCTATACCATTATATATGGCCTAATGCTTTCTAATCCATTAATAACTCAACTATTAATAATGATTTTGTAAGAGATGAGAGGGCTGTTGTGCATTTATAATGTTGTGCTATCTGTGTCCTGCGTCTTTGCTCTCCTTGGTTTCAACGAGAGCTTTTTTATTTTTTAATATTTTTAAAAATATTTTAAAGATAACATTTTTATAACTTTATTTTTAATTCTGACTCTTTAGTCACACCATGATCCGTGGTGTGACTAAACTGTATTGTACACCACCGATCACAGCGTGGCCAAACACACATCTGTTTTTAAGCTAAGTCCTGTCATGCTAAAAGGAGTGACATGACAGCACTCGTTTGCCACGCCGAGGTCCGTGGCGTGACAACATGCTTTAGCTACATCACGCCACGTTACAGGAGTCAGAATTGAAAATAAAGTTAGAGAGAAGTTATCTTTAAAATATTTTTTAAAAAATAGATTAAATAATATAAAAAAAATCATTCAACTAGGCCTTATGTGTTAGAATGGCCTAACTTGATTTGTCAAATTGTGCAACCTTGAATTTTTTTTGTTTGCTCTCCTTAGATTCAACGAGGCCTTAGAATGGCATTGCTTGACATGTCAAATTGTGCAACTTCGGAATTTTTTTTGTTTTGTTTGGTTCGTCGTTGTAGTCGAGGATCAAAAAACCGGATTTTGAAAATCTACCGGATGTAGGTCGGTAGCCGAGTGGTAACTAGTCCGTTTCCGGTCTATTCCGGTTTTCAATTTCAATTTTTTTTTCAATTCTACATTATTGTCCTCTTAGAATTATGTTTGCTTAACCTTCTGTAAACATTAACATCAAGACTTCGGCCAGTTACCGCTTTTTTTTTAATCCCTGATCATAGTTACATGCGTGCGACACTTTCTTAGTATACTAGCTCGCTTTCCATGGACAACACCTCCTCCATAATTGATCTAAGATGTGTTCCTTAGGTGAGACCATGTTAACAAAACTGGAAACAAATTGGTTCCAGATTTTTCAGAAAAATTCAGAAGTCTCTACAAATCAACCGAATAGAAAAATCACCCTTTCCTATTTCGCTTGATTCTAAACCCTTCGTACCCCTAGATCCAATTTTCTCCAAATATTTCTGGATGTATCCCCTGCAAGGCTACAACAACCGCTAGATCGCAATATAATCGTCCAGCTTTATGCAAGAAGATGGCTTCTAAACGGCAACACTAAAAGGCTGGCTTAGAACATACAAACCTTCAAGGTTCAATGGTCCATAACCCATTCTCCAACTTCTCATTTGCCCTACTGAAGCATTCAAACTAGCAGAGATACAGAGATCAATGTTTAAGAAACGGCACTCCATGTCAAAAACAAAAAGTCAGCACATAATATTTATTTGAATAAAAAATGCGAAATAAAAGTCACATACATAAGGCCAAACAGAGCAATTAGGATAAGCCTGAACATACATAAGAAATAAGGACCAGCAGGGGCTTCAAAGAAATAGACTATCACCGATATTGAAACGATGGAAATACCCATCCGAAACATCCACCATACGAAAAATATTAACTTGCAAAAAAATGCAAGCAAGTAGGATCAGGAGAGCAGATAATACATGCACTAACTCATCATCTGACAGGTGGGCTTGCTATGTGCTCGGAAGACAAGCAAATGAACCAATGAGGGTACTAATCAACCGAAAGAGCCAACGCTATTGCATTAATAGAAGTAATTCACTGTGTCATCGTGCCAATTAACTAGTGTCTACAGAATTCACTGAATAACACCAGGAGTTAGCAATTTAGACGATTAATTCCTACAAGTCTTTTTCATAGTTGACAAGTACTTGTACATAGAAGGTCTATTTCAGCATGGACCACGTCACAGGACATAGCAAACAAAATGGAAGAACCTGCACCAATAAGCCATTTCTGTATCTTAGCAACCGGCAAACAACACTAGATACCTGCAGAACAAACTATCTCATCAGTCGGACCTAATTTTGCTGCTCATTGGTGCAAAAGCTACATCTCAAAATTTTCGATTGTTTCAAACAGTAAATTTTTGTGATGATGGTGCGACGGCCGAAGATGGAGCTCACATTTTTCTTCGAGGTTGTGCTCGGGGATGGAGGGGAAATGGAGAAGGACCGGGATGGATTTGGAGAAGCTAGGGGCGGCTATTTATGGGCAATGGGGCGGAGAAAACACGAGAGGGAGCACCCGCAGGCAGTGGCGGTGAAGCGCTCGGTGCGGCGACAGGAAGGTCGGGCATGCATGGGCGATTCTGAGTGGGTGGATGACGCGACCGGGGCAAGTAAGGGCGAGGAGGAAACCACCGGCGTGGTCCGAAACCACGTTATGTTTGTAAGTTATTAAATAAATGATATTATGTTCCTTGAATGAATCATCAGTTATATAGATCAACAAGTATGTGACTTGTTGGTGAAACTCTTTAACTTATATGATATCGTTCTAAATGTATCTCTGGTCGAATGTCACTAGTTGGAACACTTGTGATTTATTGATCATCACATGTATTGATTGAAGACTATGTTTCACCGGTCATGGATATAGGGATATCGAATCGATAATGTGAACACATATTAGAAAACATGGTGTTGGATAAGACCCACCTTAAGAAACTATTGAGATTGTTATGATTCTATGTATCATTAGTTGGTTTTAAGCAATGATGATGTATAATTCTTAGACCTGAGATCAGCATGGTTCTCTACATGTGTAAAGCACTATTAGGGGTTGTCAAACGCTACTCGTAACTGGGTAGTTATAAAGGCAGCTTTGGTATGCTATTAAACATACGGAGGGATGTGACTGGTCGGATATGGGATTTGCCCCTCCTAACATAACAGGAGAGATATCTCTGGAGCCCTCGAAGTGATTAGATAAAGAAAGTGCATGGACATGCCACTGGTGGTCGAAGAGTTCGACCACATAAGGTTATCCGACACTCGATCAAGAAAGTATTGAACAGTCCATGGATGACAAATATCTCACCTGGAATTCAAACCAGATATCGTGAGGCAAAGGGAGAATACACGAGAAGGTCGTTCAGTTCGACTAGATACGAACTAGTCATATAGAGATATGAGCTGGTCGTAGACTAGTTGAATATAATCACTGAATGGTCGAAACCTAGTCGTAAGGAGTTACAAACTGGATGAAACTAAATATGAATTGGTCGTATAGAAACACGAGCTGGTCGTTAGTGATAAGGACCTAGTTGTAGATCAAATTGCATTAAGGTTCGTCCAATATAATTTGTGTATATTCGGGAATCGTTATGTTCTGCTAGGAACCGCTATCGACTCGTAGTCGGAAAGGGTTTTCAAGTCACAAATCGGTTACGTACGAACCTATAGGGTCATACACTTAACGGGTTGGAACAAAATGTATTCGGATAGGATCCATCATAGACACTATATAAAGAGATGCTTGAGGCTATTGAGGAAATATGAGTTCACGTGAGTTGCTCCGCCGAAACCCTAGCTGTCATCTTCTCGAGAGAGCCTAACCGTGCAACTTGGTGCTAGCACACCGGTATTCGGTGTTCCTTCCCTGGACGTGTAGATACGCTGCTGTGGTTGATGTTGCTTTTGAGAACGATCCACGATTTTCACAAGGAACTGCAAAGATTGTTGGAGGAGATGATTGACTCGCAAGAACGCTGGACGATCGACTACGACCACTGCATCGACGTGCTCGACGTTGGACGATCGACTACGACCACTTCACCGACGCACTCTACGTTGGATTGGTCTGCTCCAACTCTTCTTCTGCTACATTGCGTGTCTGTGGTAACGATCTATGATCTCTTACTTGCATGACTTCCTAGTTTACATGGTAGAAAATTTTTGAATTGCCAACTATCGTAGCCTACCCGTATCCCCTCACAGGAATATATACTATAGCAACGGATTTTTGGTTTTTCTGGTAATTTCAGTTTTAGCCGGTTTTAACCGAAAAACCAAATAAAAAACACATTTTTGGAAACCGAACTGAATACCGGTCAAACCAAGTTGACCGACACAGTTCGATTTTTTTCGGTTCGGTGCAGAAGTGAACAACCCTAATTCTTCGTCTTAAGATATATAGTTCCTATAGGTATTCTTGTGTTACGTGGATAGGGGTGTGCGTCCTTGATGTACTCTATCCAAAAAATTGTGATTTTAATTGGTTACATGAATTCTCTAGGTTGTACACCCTATCACCCATGTTCGAGTCCTCTTAGGCTAATTTGAGTGTCAATTCTTCATCTTAATGAAAAGATATATAGTTGCTTCTAGGTATTCTTGTGTGGCCTGAATAGAGGTGTGCATCCTTGATGTACTCTATAAAAAATGTGATTTTAATTGGTTACAAGAATTCTCTAGGTTTTATTCTAAGATAAGACTAGTTAAGTGCTTAATTAGGCCCAGCTTGGTATTGCAAGAGGCCTAGCGGCTTGAGAATCCACCTACACCGCTACACGTTGTCACTACTGCACACATCTTTCTTGTGTTAATTACATTGTCAAAGCATGAGAGGGAAACAACTAGCCTATAGACATCTAGCGACTAGTTAGGAATGCATCATTTTTTTATTCATGTGGGAATTGAATTTTACATAGAATTCATGTGTTCCAAAATGGGGCATAACATGTACATCAAATAAAACAACAATAATAGGGGAAAACCCTTGACATGATAGTAAGCAGCAATTTAGCGACAATATCTCATATTAAAGACTGAAACCATGCATCTGTCGTCTGCTGTTCGAAGCCTACTTCTCCTTCTTTTTTTTTCGACGGAAACAGTAGGAAAGGATACTACTGTAGAAATATATTAAAATTTAAAGGAGAAAAAAGTTACAAATTAATACAAAAAACACGAAAAAAGGAAAACAAAGCTAAAGCTAAGTCAAGTCAGCCAGCCATTCTTCAATTTCTGGGAAATACTTTCTTTTTGCCCTATGGATAACCACGGCAAATTCATGCTTGAAATTCCTTTGCCATGCTTCAAATGAGGGATCAACATTTTGAAAAACTTTCTTATTTCGTGTGATCCAAATGCTCCAAGCTCCCAAAATAACAATCGCCATGAAAAAAGGCATTTGAATTCTTACTTTGAGATCAAGCAAAGCATCCTGAAGTGGCAGATTCCTCAGTCTGGAAGGACAAATATAGTCTCAGCATTGGTGCGAGACTATAATCCCTCATTTGAATGTTTTTTTTTCTTCTAAGCAAGTTTCGAGTGTTCAACCTGTCTCGAAGAAGCAGCCAAAAGAAAACTTTGTGCTTAGATTGGCAAGAGCTCTTCCATACCCATTGAAAAGAAGGGGGTGTTTGAATGTCCCATGAAGATCTTGTACACCTTAACTGAAGAAAATGTAGCATTGTTCCAAATATAAGTCCACTGGTCCTCCCTCCTCTGTAGTGGATTCATAATCTTGCAGCAGGTCCTTAATCACATTAAATTGCTGACTGCATCCCGGTTCTCCAAACATTCAAAATTTCAAATTGAATTTGTAGTACCTTTCAAAACGTAAATTTTAAATGTTCAGCTAACCCCCCTCCCCCCGGCTTTCAACTAAAAAAACCCTACCTTCCAATGAAAAATTCCGAAATCCACCACGGCTGAGAAGGCGACAATCGCGACAAGCAGGGACGGAGCATGCTGCAGGCCAACAGGGGTTGTGGCCCCCAGAAAAAAAAAAGAATATCAACTCATAGTACATGGCTGCGAGCAAACGGCGGATGAGTGGAGAAAGATCTGTGTAATGTGAAGCTAAATCTATAGTCAATAATCGAGTGAGTCTAGATAAATCAGTCTTGATAATTTTTTTCCTTCCTAGTTCTTACTCTATTCTAGTGTTTGATTTTAAAGTTTAACCTAAGGTTTTGGTAATTGCCCTTTGGAAGTTTAGCGCCCCTAAAATTTGGCTCAAGCTCCGTCCGTCACTGAGGACAAGTGAGGCAATGCACGGCATAGCAGAATGGGTAAAGCAGGTAAAGTTTTGCAGGCGAGATTGAGGGAGCTTTCGGGATGCCAGTGTGAAGCAGGTAAAATCGGGTGTGCATGCGGGCAAAAGCCATCCATCCAACAGCTATGAGGCGATGATCCATTGGAGACAACTAACAATACACTGAAGAGCAGATGTGAAGCCAAGTAAAAGGATAGGGAGTTCCCATGGAGTCTTGTCCAGATTTGTGTATTGACCAGCATGGTAGCATCGTTTACACGTTAATTCTCAACCACCTTGAGCAGCTACAGCTAATTCTCAACCATCCTTGTGATGATACAATAATACAGAACAAAACAATCATATCCTGACCTTTCCAAACTCATGGGCATACAAGCAGCAACATCATTGGTAAATTTGCACTTTCAGTCTAATACAGACAGACAAAGCTCTACCATGTTTGTAAAAAGCAACAATATCAGCTAAATACATTTTAAGCAACTTCAACCAACTCAACAGGAAACATAAGGTGAACAAAAATGCCGACTTTAAAGCTTAACAGACCCTAAAGCAATAGACCCAGGCGAGTTGCACAAACTGATTCAGCCAAAAAGAGATTTTGGACCTGGCAAATGTATGTATAGCTGGTATCACTTTGGAGAGATTAGTAAAATTTTTAGAACAGAAAATGATCCCAGTGAATTGTCCTGACTCCTGACTAATCAGAAAAAGGATATATACAGGTATGTACAGCTTGGATTATCCAAAAGGAAACTATACTAAGACCACTTTTCCCTGTCACCTACCTAATGTATGGTATAGACACTAAACAAACCGGAAAAAGAACCAGCAGGCATCCCAGAATCAAATTCAGAACAAGAAAAGGGAGTTAATTTCAAGGTTTGGACTTTCAACTGAATGAACCTGTGACCGATACGCATATTGCAACCAAGCAGATTCCTAATCCTCCTGTTGTTAATAAATAGCTAAAGCTTGACACAAAAGGTAAAAAACAGAGACGATTTGAACTAATTTCATGTCATTTCTTCTTTCAATTATTTCCTTATTTGTTTCCCTCAATTCATTTCCAATAGCACCTCCACAGCTCCACCAGAATCACGAGCAGAATAGTTGCTGACAGCACTTCCGTAATAGGCACGAGCTCCAAGAGAGGATCCACCGGGTCACCAAGGCTATTCAAACATCTCATCTATCAAGGTTATCTGCAAGATATTATATGCAGCTTACAGCAAAGAAAGACACCATATTTTCATCAAATATTCTGTGCAAAAATAGAAGTATCCAACATTGGGACTTTAGATTAATAGAACAATTTGTATTTTGTAATAATTGATACACCATCAGAAACACAATCCCAAAGATCAAAGTCCATATCTTTTTATTTATATTGGCTTTACTCCATACTGGTCGATAAGTTTGTTCCTAAGCTTTCAAAATGGATTACCATATAGAAAGAATTAAAACAGAAAAACCCATCCATGTGCAACATTAGAAACATATTTCAACTGATATAAATTGGTTTTGGTGTACTAACCTGGTCACAAACTGGGCAAGTATCACTTCGCTCCATCCATTCAAGTATGCAGCAAAGATGGAAATGATGCTCACATTTAGTTATAGAGCGGGGATTTTCTTCATCATATTCTGGTGAAAGAGAAACAAACATTATTGCAGGAGTCTTCTGGTCCAATACAACATATGACCTAGATTTCGAGCATGTTTGTTCGTCAAACAAACATGGTAGCGACACCATCTCTAATGGTTCCAATGTGTCATGCGATGTGGTGATGATTCCAATGTGTCATGCAATTTGACGAAAAAGTTCGCAAGAAATTGTCTGTAATATGGGGTTAACGGACTTATAGGTGGGTATTTGGACGGTAAAATGACTTGTGGCTTGTGGGAGTATCAATGAACCCAAACGAATTACAGGGGGTGTAACGTCCCAAAATTTGGGTTTTCAAAAATCTTCTGAGTAGTTTAGGTCCTTGAAAATTTTTACCGATTTTCCTTGAATTAATAAAGCTTAAAAGAGAATTTCCGAAATTAAAACTATTTAATTTGATTAATGTAAACATCCATTAAAAGAAAAACATTATTAGTTGAGTTCCTTGTGTTCCAAGGATTTTTTCTATATTTTTCTTGGATTTTTCTGAGTTTATTTGCTAGTTAGTTGTGTTAGATTTTAGGAGAGAATAGTGAAATGGGGGCTGAATTCTTGATTGTATTGCAAGAGCCCAAAGGGCAATATATAGTGTACAAAAGGATCCCTAGACTAGAAACCCTAGCTAGATTACAATTACATAACTACTCCTAACACTTGTATGACTATTACACTACTACCCTTAACATTTACTCGTTGATGGCATGTGAAGCATTTAACTAACAGGGTGGGAAAATATTTGAATTGAGGAGAGTGGAAAGGATTTGTGATATAGTGGAGCACAGTGATTGGGAAATGAAAAAGTGGTTACTTAGTTAGAATTTGGCAGTCTCGCCTTAGTCAATTAAGGACTTAACTTTGTGCGCTATTGAACTAAGCCATAACTATATAACCACATGCCTAGTATGGGACAGACCTAACTTAATAACGGAGTCTCGACATTGACTACTCAGGTAGTAGGTTATGTGCTCAGTGATGGGTGAAGGTGTGGACTACTCTGTAGGTTACATTGATGGATGGTTCACTGCTTCCAGGTCCAACGGTATGCATCGACCCAAAGCACTGTGTAAAGGTTGATACCGACGGTCATGGTTATCAAGTCGTCGACTAGTCGACGACTAGTCGACAAGTCGCCGGAGAACAACCGACTGGAGGCGCCGACTCGACTTGCGCCGGCAAGTCGGGCGACTGGTCAACTAGTCGACGACTTGCCGATCGATTAGTCGACCAGTCAGAGGCGAGTCGAGCGACTGGGACGTGGAGCCCAGCTGTCAGAGGTAGTGGCGAAGAGCCAAAGAGGCAAGAGGGAGCGAGTGAGGGAGTGAGGTAGGGCAGTCGGGGCTCACGCGTGACTCTAGATCCAGTCGCCGCCGCCTCGGAGGAAGCTCCCACCGAGCCGCCGGCCTTCGTCGCCATCGCCCTCTCCCTTCGTCAGAGGCTCACAGCAGCAGCTCCCTTCGCCCGCGGGAGGAGGTGAAGGCCGCAGCTCCCGCCACCCCAGCTTCCACTGCCCTCGGCCACCGTCCCGCCTCCGCTCGATTCGGCCCTCCTCCGGCCTTCCTCCATCCTGTTCCCTCCACTCCCGGCCTCCACCTCCATCCCCGGCTCCCCCTCCCTCTTGGCCTCCACCTCCCTCCCGGCGGCGACCAGACCTCCCCGCCTCCCCCTCCCTCCCAAGGGCTCGATGTGGATCCGGCGTTGGGGAGGTGGAGGCGAGCTTGATGTGGCTGGCAGCGAGCTCCCTGCCGCCGTCGCCATCATCCTCCCTCTCCCCGTCGCCCTCGCCGTCGCCCTCTGCTCCCTCTCCCTGTCGCCCTCTCCGTCGCCCTCTGCTCCCTTGGCTGCGTGGTGTGTGTGGTTGTGTGTGGGTAGGTGGGGTGGGGTGTGATGTGTGTGGGGCTGTGTGGGGCTGTGTGGTGTTGTGGTGTGTGATTGTGTGTGCTGGTGTGTGCTGGGTGTGTGTTATGCTGTGTATAGTTGTATACCATATAAACAGTACCTGTCGACTAGTCAGCCGACTAGTCGACTAGTCGGTAAGTCGGTCACTGGAGAGTAGTGTCGACTTACCGACTTAATAATCTTGCCGACGGTATGCACATCAGGATGGTCAATTGTTGACATAAAGTTTTGAAAAAGTTTTGTTATGATTGCTCAATCGCATACTTCTGTATGGCGAGTCATGGCAGACATAATGAGTTAATTGTATCTTGTGGGTAAAGTGTACAACTCCTGCAGAGTGTTAACAATCTATTCGAATAGTCGCGTCCACGGTCATCGACATGCTCGGAGATTTCACACGGGGGGTAGATTTTCATAAAAACACTTGAGAAGAGATAACTGTGTGATTTAACTCATATCGCTGTGTGAAAGAAACTGATTTGGCTTTGTGTCCTTTGTGAAATACTTGTTAAAATTATTATTGTTATTTGTTTTAAATTACGCTTTCAATCTATTGTTCATATTCAACCGCAACTATTGCTTTTATGCAAAAGAACCATAGATGTCATATCCTTTGGAATAAACCATCATCTATAATTGCATTCTGCGGTGTAGCTTGTTGAGTACTATATGTACTAATTCTTGTAATAAACAATATTGTTCAGTTAAAGAAGGCTATATTGGTTCATCGTTGGTCAACAAGATCTACTTCAAGGATTGTAGAGAACTAAATCCCACTCAAGGTTCAAGAAAACGCTAGGCGGACGGTGGCCCGGCGCCTAGCACCTAGGCGGAGACTAGGCGGCGCCCAGGCGACCGGCTTGGCTACGGTGCATATTATGGATATGCAGAAGCAGAAAGGACCACACTTCCCAAATCTAAGGAAATAGAAAATCAGCAAGGGACTCCAAACTCTTAGAGGTCAGTAAAGTAAAATAGTAAGATGTTCATATGTAACTTTGTAATCCAAGGTATGTCTTTGTAAAATTAGCATTCTAATACAACTATGAAAAATGTTTTAAGTTGTTCAAATTATGGATATATAGGAAAGTTGAAGCCCAGGATAGAAGAAAAGGTGAATTCAGGGAATAAAAAACCTGATGATGAAACATTGATGAGTCAAGTCGACCAAATAAAGATGAAATATGGATATGTAACAAATGATGTGAGTGCATAGAAGCACCAGTAAATCATCAAAATTATGAATCACAGCAGAGCAGTATTCAAGAGTCACATATCTTGTATGCTCAGGACACGTATCACGGAAAGCAAGTAAATCACAACAACAATCACAGAAAGCAAGCAAATAATGATCAGGAATAATTCAGTATTCACAACTCAAATTAGCAGTCACAGCAGAGCACCATCACAGCAGATCTCGATTCGGCGGCGGCAGAGCACCATCACAGCACGCAATAGCCAGCAGCGTTGGGGGACAGAGTAGCAAAGGAGGGGGAACTGCGACGCTAGGGGGAGCAAAGAGAAAGTAGAGCAGCGGCGCTAGGGGGCAGTGGGAAGAGAGGGGAGGGCGACGGCGCGAGGGTGGAGCAAAGAAGGGAAGGGAGCATCGGAGGAGAGGGAGGTGGCGCGGGAGAAGAGAGGGGAGAGGGGAAGGCGGTGGCGCGGGATTGGGAGCAGAGAATGGAGCATCGGAGGGGAGGGCGGCGGCGCGGGAGCAGAGGGGAGTGGCGTACCTCGATTCGACAGCAGAAATTGCTGGGCGAGGTCGAATCGGCGGCGCAAGATGGCCGGAACCTGGGGCGAACTCGATTCGACGGCAGGGGAGGTGCGATGTGGGAGCCCGAACCCTATCGCGCCGCAACAATTGGATGGGGTCGGGGCGTCGGGCGCAGTCCTTAGCTCCCGCCTAACGCCGCCTCGCCTAAAGCCGCCGCGCGCCGTCGAGGACCGATTTTGACCGCCGAGTTGGTCCAAGGCGGCCCTCCCGCCTAGCCCGCCGCCTTGGGTGAAATCGTTGCGACAGCGCTCCGCCTTGCACATAGGTGGCGCCTAGTCAGCGCCCAGACTCGATTCTGGAACCTTGGTCGCACTACTCCAGTCGATTGCTTGTAGACATATGGATGAGCTTCACTGAAGTTATTCTGTTTCTATCCGTTGCAGGTTATTTGAGTTACTCGCCTTCTGAGGCATTAATTGTAAGCTGACCTTAAGGTCGTTACTTTGATGATTTATGTTAATTGCTTCTTTATTAGTTATCTTTGTATATGGAATGGTATTTCATTAATGTTACCACTGTGTGCACTAGTGTGATCCTGGACTAGTGCAGTATACACAGAGGATTCAGATTTGCATATTTGGGTCCCGACACGGGGTAAGTGACAAAGACACCAACTTCAAAGTTTTTTTATTCTCCCATACATGTGAAAAAAAGATGCACGCATACTGCATCCAATGCAGAAAAACAAATAATCACAGACTAGCAATTACATTATTGGCAGACTCCAGGTATTCCTCTACCATTATTTCAGAGGTGTAATAATGTTTTCTATGGCATCCAACTGAATGCATCTATGCAGATGAGAAATGAGAATTGAGAGTAGTTATGGTTCCCACTAAATACTAACCACTTCCACCCTGATAACAAGAAAACAGCAGATCTAGAATAAAGACTGTAAGAGTAGCAAAAACACACGCATTCAGTCCCAACCAGGGGAAAAAACTGGCCGGTTACCAATTTCCTGGTGGGGACCGGGTGAACAGTAATCGACCGGAAAATTTGATTTTCAAATTTGAATTTTTGAATGCATAATGCACTTCCTAGGTTGGTTTAAGCCTATTTTGTTCTAGATTACGTATTGTATAAGCTAAATATACTTGAATTATTATTTCTGGTCGGTTTGCACTTCATATGAGCTAAATATGTTAGATTACGTATTGTATGAGCTAAATATGCTAGATTACGTATTGTATGAGCTAAATATACACTTCATTAAACATTTTCTAATTCAAAATTTGTCAATTAAAATTCCGGCCGGTTTTTCCGGTAATCGGCCAGTTACCAGTCCGGTAACCGGTTTTCAAACTCCGCAATTCAAATTTTATATTTTGAAATTTGTCCAGTTTTTTCCTAGGATTTCCGGTAACCGGCCGGTTACCGGTACCGCCCGTCGAGCGGGATTTGTCCCGGTAACGGTTTTTGGATCCTTGGTCCCAACCAAGTAAAGATAGTGCTGAACAAGTATTCAATTAAGATCCTGTCAATCTAAAGAAATAATTTTCCACTGAACAAGAGGAGCACAACCTTCAAGACAGATTGGGCAAACATCCTCCTCGTCAGGCTTATCTCCGGGGACACCTTTTTTACATGACTTATTCTCATCCACCTTTAAGAAGTTCTGCTGATCATCAATTTTGCTCTTAATGTCTGACTTCTCCAAAGCTGCACATGAATGTGAAACTCTAAGCTTCGATCAGTAACATTGTAGATTAATAATCATTGCTCATGCCCACAGCTAGTCAATTTTTTTTACCAGGGTTATCTTCTGTAACTGCCAAACCAACATCATAAGGCAAAGGTGCAGGCGGTGCTCGATAAGTGTCAGGAGTAGATGTATCCAGATTTGTGTCTACTGCAACTATTGCAGAGGCCGGCGATAATCCATTAAAAGCTGGAGATAATGGCTCATGCTCCTCTCGATTTTGTTGATGCTGAATAATACAAAGCCAAGAAGATCAGTGAAATAACAAGCCAAGTAATTAACAACGCGAAAGGCTGACAAATACATGAAGCTATCACCAAGTCAACATATTAATCAATTGTGGTTCTTTGCAAAGGATGTTATCAGTATCACATAAACTATATTATAGCAAATAGCATACGTGCATAATGTCTAGAGAATTTGAGTGCTGAATCATTGTGGGTTGATGGGTTGATAAGAATGGGAAATGCACACTACCAGTAAAAAATATTTCTACTGTTGCATTGAAACTGCAAAGGAATACAAAAACTATAGCATTCAGTTATTGTTAGCATCTGCAAATAACACTCCAGCAAAATCTAGCACTCTCAAATGTCAGAATATTACATGTGCAGAAGCTTTAATGGAATCAGAATAAAAATATATGAGAAGCATGATCACATGAAATTTGCCTTCATAAAACATACTAAGGTTATCTACTTATCTTGCAGTTATGAAAAGGAAAATAATAAATTTGCTGCTAGTGCAGCTCATCTTTTGACAGGAAAGTCCAATAGATGCTAGATACCTCCCAGACATTATCATTATCTTTAGGTCATTTGGTAAAGATTATGCCACAACAAATAAGATAACACCATTAATACAGAGAACAAATCAGGGTCTACATACATAGATATAAACTGGTGCTCTAACTGCTTCAGATCTTGACGAACAACAGCAGCAGCCACCCATTCTATACTGATTGAAAAGCTTACTCCAGGCTATCCTCTATCTGCTGTTTGAAACTAAAACTTTGTCTCTCATAGCCCTACACAGAAACAATCCTATATTGGTGCAAAAAAGACAGGAAATTATGCAGTAAAATAGAAAATATAGCACGCAAATACAAGATGACAAAAGGTACCAAGCAGTACACAACCATAAAATTGTGCAGATAGCTTAACAAGTTAACATACAGTAATTATTGTTCACTAGGCCATGCAAGATTATTCTTGATAATTTGTTCTAATGGTGCTGGTTTTTAATATCTCAATTCACAACAACAAAGCTGTTCCAATGGTACTCCTTTTGTCAACTTGATATTTTCCTATAACATCAACAAGTGACAACTAGATTAGGAAACAGAATTCCATCTCACTAGGGTGTGTACTATATACACGTACTAGAGACTACCTTCAGGGACAACAAGACCATTTGGACATTCTAAGGCATCAGCAAGAAGCCAAGAACCACAGCATCATGTGCTGAGCCCTCCCAACCAGCCAGCACATAGGTGAAACGAAGGTCAAAGTCTACAACAGCCATCACTGTGGGTTATATTTCTCTTTCTACCTCGAAAATCTGCCTGACGGGACTTGGGGACAGTAGCACGTACATGAGTACAGGCAGTAGATCCGATACAAATCTATAAAAATGTGATCAATTGAACTTCCAAGATTGCAAATTGAAAAAAATATATGGGGTGTACCTAGGCCATAGCGTAAGCCTTAAAGTACGGATACCACCTTGGATTTGCTAAGATTTTGGCTGGAATTTGAAAAGACAAAGCCTAAGAATGTCATCACGAAGCTCACCTATAGCATGGACTACCATCTTAAAATAGCGACTAACAGTTTCATTCGACCTTTTGAAATTTGCTTCTGTTACTCTTTTTCTCAAAATGCGACCAAGTCCAATTGTGTGAAGGAACAATGGTACTTGCTCCACAACACAAAAACGGATAGTATGACGAATCAAGACTTTTATCTGCGTCAATGTTTCACGTAACATAAAGAAAGGTTCTTCAGTCAAAATATTCATCCCAATTTTACAAAGAGCATGTTGGAATGAGACCTTGATCTATTACAATGGACTAAAGGCTAAAATATATATGTTACAAGTGTAGGTAAATATGCAAAGAACAAGACATATCTAACACCGCCCTCAACTCTGATACGCTGATACGGCTCCAACGGTATCCCGATACGTATCGGGTATGGGTACGGCCCCGATACATATCGGGAAGTATCAGAAATCTTTGCGTTTTAAAAAAAATACATCCAGATATGGCTGGATACGTCCCTATACACCGATACGCCCAAAAAGAAGCCCAACCCAAAACAAAAACTACTGTTCCTAGCCCAAGGCCCATCCCCAGAGATGCCTAACCTTGCTCCTGCCTGGTTGCTTCGCGCTGCGCCTCCCTCCCGTCAGTCCTGACTCCCGTGCGCCTCCAGTCCACGCCTCCGGGTGACCAGCGGCTGCCGGCCTTTGGCACCCCCTCCTCGGCGCTCCCTCCTCTGCCTTCCCCAACCCGGCCTCTCCTCTCTTGCCGCCGCCGCATCCGCTTCGGCCTAGAACAGAGAGTCTCCGCACTAGCCCATGCCTCTTCGGCATGGAGCCCCTTTCTGCGCGCCGTGGGCGCCAACCGGCGGCAGCGGCGGCCGCTCCGCGCCAGCGCGGTGCGACCTCCGTTGGACCTACTTCTTGCGGCTGACCAAGAAGAGTGGTGGAGCCCTCAGGTTAGCTCTGGATAGTTGACACCTGTCATGGGCTAGGGTACTGTTCATGCGCGTGAACAGTACCACAGGTACTGTAGCACAGGAATAGGAAGGGATTACCTTCCCAGATAAGAATATCTATTTCCTTAAATAGTTGATTAGTTTCCTTGTATAGGGATTAGGTAATTGGAAATATTATCTATTAGTTAGGAAAGTCATTTTTTAGATTGATCCTATCCATAATTGTTAGAAGAACCCTCTATATAAGAAGGCATATTGTAATCGTTAGCATTAAGCAATGAGAATACAATAGTCTAAGTCCTAATCCCCTTCTTCTCCCCAATCTATAGTCTTCCCTTTCCCCTAGCAGCCGGCGCCACCCGGCTATCCTCCCGGTGATGTCTACCCCTATGACCTAAGAATCATAACAACTTGGTATCAGAGCCAACACCATGGTTTCTGCTGCCGAGAATTTTAAGGCCATGACGGCCACCCTCAACGAGATGAGTGCCAGCGTAGACGACATGAAAGCCATCTTGGCAGACATGGCGGTTATGGTGGCCAAGCTAATTGAAAAGGAGGAGGAGGCACGAGCAGCAGCTGCTGCGTGATCTGCACTGCCAGAGGCATCTCTGATTTCCCCCGTGACTTCTGCATTGTCGACCTCCCTGCTTGTGGTTGCCCAAAAGGTGTCCTCACCGAGGAAGAAGGCCGCTGCCCAACAACTGTCTTCGCCACGCGACCAGCCGGCATCTATTGGAGCGTTGCGGACCATCTTCCATGTAATGTTCTGCTGGCGCCACGACCTCTCGTCAACATGGGGTCTCCTAGGGCTTCAACCATGGCTGCCACCACAGCTCGAGGATGAGCTGTCGCGAAAGGAGGGAAATAGTGTCATGGGCCAGGGTACTGTTCACATGCGTGAACAGTACCATGGGTACTGTAGCACGTGAATAGGAAAGGATTACCTTCCCAGATAAGAATATCTATTTTCTTAAATAGTTGATTAGTTTCCTTGTATAGGGATTAGGTAATTGAAAATGTTATCTATTAGTTAGGAAAGTTATCTATTAGTTAGGAAAGTTATCTTTTAGATTGATCCTATCCATAATTGTTAGAAGAACCCTCTATATAAGGAGGCATATTGTAATCGTTGGCATTAAGCAATGAGAATACAATAGTCTAAGTCCTAATCCCCTTCTTCTCCCCAATCTATAGTCTTCCCTTTCCCTTAGCAGCCGGCGTCACCCGACTATCCTCCCGGTGATGTCTACCCCTATGATCTAAGGATCATAACACCATTTTTTCTCTGCTTCCCATTTGGGCTGGTAGCTTATTCTGTGGTTTTGTTACTTTCGTGATTGTGCACTATGCGTAGGCATCTTGATTCTTGCAATCATAAGCCCCTTGGTTTGTACTTCTTGACCTGTTGGTCGCGCTATTGCCGTCTACCTCCAATTAGACATGTCCCAATTCACAAGGCAGTCGAACTTGGTTTCATGTTAGTGATATTGTCGCAGCTAACAAGTAACAACTCCCTCCAGATTGTTGCCCGTCCAATGATGTTTTTCTGACACTTCCAGGTGTTTCCATAGATAGACTCCGCTCAGGATACAATGATACATCGATAAATTTACATATATACTGCACAAATGGAGTAAAAGTCTATAATTTACATTTGTATATGCTCTTGGGACATTTCTATACAACTGAAGTAAAGGTAAACCCTTGAGGCCTTGACTGAAACTTATCAAGTATCGTATTTTATATTTTTACTATTTTTAATATATATATATATATATATATATATGTGTGTGTGTGTGTGTGTGTGTGTGTATACATATACACATCCATATCGGGTTTTTTTTGGAGAAATGGGGTATCGCCGTATCCGTACCGCCGTACCGGTATCGCGTATCGGTGCATCATAGCTCCTCAAACTCATGGTGGATCAACAACACTGAGTTTGGGGAGGTAGAGAAGCTACGCTGAGCTCTAGTCTGTGCCTTGGAAAAGAAATTTGCTAACTGGAGCTCCGAAGGCACAAACTGAAGAGCAATAACGTGGTCCTGCACATGCGATCTCATGTACAAAGCATCTACTCCAATGTGCTTCGTGAGCTCATGCTTCACTGGATCTCGAGCAATGCAGATCGCACTAACACTATCTGATAAGAGAGGAGTCGGTACAGAAACTGAAACAACGAAATGCTCAAGTAGCCATCAAAGCCAAGTGATCTCAGCTGTCAATGCTGTCATGGCTCGCAACTCAGCCTCAACACTCGAACAGAAAACGATAGTCTGCTTCTTGGTCTTCCAGGCAATCAGGGAGGAACCAAAGAAAACACAATAGGCAGAAAGAGACCGGTAATCAGAAAGATCGCTAACCCATGTCGCATCATAGTATGCCTGAAGCTGCAGAGAGCTGGATCGAGAAAAGAAAAGACGACGACTGATGGTCCCGCGAAGATATCGCAAAACACGAAGGTGACTGTAGTGAAGCTGAGTGGGAGTAGAAACGAAGTAACTCAGAATGTGAACTGGGTGAGATATGACAGGTCGAGTGATCCCAAGGTAGACGATGCTCCCGACAAGATAGAGGTAGCAAGTAGGATCCTCAAGAAGCTCCCCATCAGTGGGCCAAAGGTGAACAATAAGCTACATAGAAGTGTCCACCATGCGTTGATCAGTGAGACAAGCACGAGCAAAGATATCCTGAATGTACTTCTACTAGGACCGGTAGAAGCCCTCAGGCGTAAAAGTAACATAAATCCCAAGGAAGTAACGAAGATGATCCAAATTAGACATCAAGAACTGCTCACTTAGACGCTTCTTCACAAAAACAATGTACGGAGTCATCCCTAGTAATGATCATATCATCCATATAGAGAAGGAGGAGCGCCCAACCCCGAGGAGAGATGTGTACAAAGAGGGCAAGGTCGTGATCGAGAAGCCGGCAACAGTGACAATAGAGAAGAGGTCAAGCCAAGCACAGAGGGGCTTGCTTGAGCCCATAGAGAACGACAAAGGTGACAAACCATGACAGAATGCCCAGGTAGCGGCTGCATGCATACCTCACACATCTCACCATTGAGAAAGGTATTCTTGACGTTCCACTGAGAGATGAACTACTGTTGAACAGAGACCACAACAAGGAGAGTGCGAACAGTGGTCATGTGGGCGACATGAGCGAAGGTCTCATCGTAGACCATGCTCCTACTGAAAACCACACGCCACGAGACGAGCCTTGTAGCGCTCAAAAGAGCCATCCGGGTGGGTCTTGACCTTATACACCTACTTGCACGTGATAGGAGTGACATGCGCAAGTAAGGACACAAGATTCCAAGTGCTAGTACGCTCTAAAGCAACAATCTCCTCAGACATCGCGAGCTTCAATAGGTGCCAGTGGCCGTGGCCGTCACACTGACAGTAGGTGCAGCGGAGACCAGTAGTAGAGACAGCAACCACTGGTGCCACGGGAGCTGGAGGGACCATGGTCGGTGCTGAAGGAATAGACGAAGCAGACAAGACAGCTTGCATCTGAGCCGCGCCACGAAGACAAGTCTCCTCAGCATGAACACCCGTGAGTGCCTCCATCAAGGTCAAGCGTGGGTGGCGAGTCAGGAGCTGAGCACGCACAGTCTCGAACTTAGGCCAGAGACGCGTCAGGAAGTCGTAGAGACGGTGAGTCTCCTAGTGAGCACGGAGTCGCACACAGCAGGGACAGAATCGGCAGACATCCGGCCTAGAGAGTCGAGCTGACGCCACGCCGCAGACATCTACCGGTAGAAGTCGCCACGGTGGCATCGAGCTACTGAAGGGAGTGCGCCTGGTGCATGAAGGAGAAGTACATAGCATTACTCATCGGCTGGTAGTGAGCTCGGAGGCACTCCCACATCAGCTGAGACATCGGTAGCTCTGCGACATCCATGGAGATGGCCATGAGCATGCAGCCCACTAGGATGGCGGTAGCACGAGCTTTGGCATCCTGCCATCTCTCGTAGGCATATAGATCAGATTGGTAGAGCTCCAAGACCTCCCAAGCAGTAGTGGTGACCTCCTAAGCAGCCTGATCTGCACCAACAGGAAGAGCAGGCAGAACAGGCGACGTAGGGCGAGGCGGACAGGTTGCTCGCCGGTGAGGTGACCCCAGAGGCGCTGGTTGTTGAGGTGAATCCTCAGGTACTCCCAGAAGTTCGTCCTATCGAACCGAACATGGGGGAGCGGGATGGCGAAGAGCCAGCGGCGATAACCATCGATGGCGGCATCGGGAGAGGCAGCGGCGGTGGCGAGGATGGCGGGCGAGCGAGGCGACACCGGCGATCGGGTGGAAGCGAGAGGAGGTGACGCGGCCGGGTAGAGGATCTAGAGTAGAGGGGCGAAGCTGGGTAGCCGAGCAGAGCAGAGACAGCGCCAGGCGTAGCTGAGGAGGCAGTGTCGACCTGAGGAGTCACTTAGAGGTGGCGGCGGCACGGATCTAGGATAGGGGAGTCACCGAGAGGCGACGGCGGCATGGATCCGGGCAGGGGAGCCACCGAGAGGCGATGGCGGCGATGGTGGCTCAGATCCGGGAGTGGAGCAGAGGAGCGGCGGCCGATCCGGAGGGTGCGAGTTCGCAGAGGAGAGGGGGAAGGCGGTGGCGCTCAAGTGGCTGCGGCGGCTGGAGGGTAGCAACAGTGGTTGGCTAGGGTTAGGGTTGGCGAGAGAGTAATGGCTCTGATACCATCTTGGAATGAGCCCTTGATCTATTCTAATAGGCCAAAAGCCAAAATATACATGTTACCGGTGTAGGTAAATATGCAAAAGAGCACCCCATACAAGAGATATATCTAACAGAGCAATCCAAAGATCTATCCAGATTTTACGATTCAGCGGGGTTGTACAGATAGATACAGAGTGGCGCGATTAGTCAGTACAATTTGAAGCCATAATCAATCAACTTTGCTGATCTTTCTATACAATTAGAAGGCGATCGTTGACTTACGGAGGAAATTAGCATGCCAGTGGCCAACAAACTTGATCTGACTGTGCACAGGGAAATTGTAATTTAATATGTAACAATACAGCTCCATGGTGTAGAGAAATCGCAGAGCAAGAAACTGCATACTATTAGGTGAAAGAAATCACAAGTAGAATTCATAAGGAGTAAGAGAAGAGAATAATGAATAATTACCAACGAGCTTGATGAGCTGCTGAGCTAGGTAGGTAGGTGAACAATTCCGACCTGCCGTATCCTGTTCTGTCCCTCCCTCGTGCTGGCTTCACCCAAAGGAAAAGATCACATCAGGAGGAGGCATCACAAATCAGAGATGGAAAAACGAGCAAGAAACAAAGGGAATCTTCCTTTGGAAGATCTGAAACTCGCGTGGTCGAACGCATGTCATCCATGGATCGAATAGAAATCAGAGAGAGAGAGAGAGAGAGAGAGCTAGTTCATACCCTCAACTAATCCAGCGATCTTGGGCGAGAAGAGATAGCGTCGGAGGTGGCGAGTGGAGGAAGCTTAGCCAGCGAAGTCGGCGCGGCGGCAGCGGCGGCGGGCTGTCGCTGGCGTGGAGAGGGACGAGGATATCTTGTGCACTTTTCCCCTCCCACATCCGTTGGTGGGCCCGGGATGAGGAATGGAATATATGGCTCGGTCGGTCTGGGTCAGGTCGGACCGGATCGAATCGCTTCACTTGGTTGGATTCGCTCGGACTTGGTGTTGTCCAGTGAGTGACGCAAACCGAAGTCAAACTCGAACTCAAACAGCATGCACATGGGCCAGGCTCGGGTCGGACTCTGGAGCTTGGACTCTATGCGGCCATGCTGGCGTGTGTACTTTTTTTTTTGCGAGGGAAAAGCAAGAATTTTTTTTAAAATAATATAATTTTAAAAGATATTTACAAAAATAAATAGTCACCCAAAAAAATTACAAAAATATGTCCTTGAACCTATCGCCAGTTCGACTGACGACAGGGACCCTGTCGTCCCCCTGTCGCCAGTTGAGTTATCTATCGCCAGTTGAACTGGCGACAGGAACATATCACTAGTCAACTGGCGATAGGTTCCTGTCGCCAGTTCAACTAGTGATAGATACCTCAGCCCTATTCCACTTAGCCAGTTTTTGAATTTTATAAATTTTAAACGGTACCAAATCTGTTAGACTCGTAATAACATTTTGTCATCGGCGTATGTTATTCTACTACGGTTAATTTTTGAAGAATTTAGCGATGACGATTGAGGTATCAACGATTCGTAAAGGGGAAGGTAAGTGATATTGTGATTCGCCCGGGAATTCATACACATTGATATTACAGAATATGCAGCAGAACGTCATAACACTTAATTGAAATGATAATTCAGAACATTGGTAATAATATATTACTACTGTCCGTTTTTTCTCGTGGTCGCGACCTCAACGTCTTTCATGTGGACTGCCTCTAGTCGGGGCACCGGATGAGGTCCCCGCGGCGATGTCCCCTTGGTCCTGAGTATTTAGCGTGGGGCATGTCTTGAAGGTGTGCCCAGACTCTCTGCAAATGGAGCACTTCTTCGTACGACGTCCGGCTTCTGCCTCATCCATATCGTTCCTGATGCGTCGTACCTGTCGCCAGCCAACCTTTCCCTTGAGCCTACTAATGTCCGCGGCCCAGATTAGTTGCTCCCAGGTGGGATGACCAATGAAATGGCCAACAACGACGTAGCCATACATCTCTCCACTCTATGTTTGCATCACCGTCTCTTTGGTGAAATAGTAAGAGATGTACTGGCCGGGATGCTACGCTACCGTCGAACAGGCGGCCATAACATGGAAGCAGGGCCTATGCAGAAGAAGGGGCTTGTTACAAGTGCATACGCAACTATCGCGGCGTAGCGTGCACTCATGGGTGATTCTCTCGCGGTTTGTCCCGCAACGTCCTTTATCCCTGCACATTATCTCGAAGCGAAGCTCCCTCGTGCACATCTTGAATGCCTGATGCATCTCACCCTTCTTGCTCTTCTCCTCCATGTATGTGGTGATCATGGCGGAGTAGAGTACTCTGTCATTTGCCATGGTGAGCGACGCATTGCTGCATCTGTTAACAAAGTAGTTTGTGGTACTGCGAAGAATTGCCTCCACAATACCAATCAAAGGGAGGCACCTGGCGCCGCGCATGATCCAGTTGTAAACCTCATCTAGATTGGTTGTCATGATACTATATCGAGCACCGCCCCTGTCATGTAGCAGCGACTACTTCTCCTTAGGCTCGTGCTCAATCCAGTCTGAGAAGCATTTCACATGTGCCCCTGTCTTCCTCGTGACACTAGGACCATCTGTGGGTAGCTGTGGCAATGCTTCGGGGGGCCTGGTCAGCGCTTGGGGCGGCCCTTCTTGTTGCCTCCCTTCTGTGGGTTTGGGTTCGGTCATCCAGAATCTTCCAGAGTGTTTCGAACTTCCGCTGCTGGTTCTAGTTGCACAGCCACTTGAATAGGTTCATCAAGTCCTTGTTGCAGAACAGCTTATAGAAGTTTGCACTCAAGTGTCTCATGCACCACTTGCTCTGTAGATCCGGCCATGGAAGTGGTACGTTCTCTCCTCGTTGTAGTTGAGTTATTGCACGCAGCAGGCCTGCGTGCCGATCATGTATGAGGCATATGTTGGGACGGTCTTGCACAACAAAAATCCTCACATTCTTCAGGAACCACAGCCAGCTATCCGTGTTCTCGTTTTCAACGAAAGCGAATGCCACGGGAAGAACTTGATTGTTTCCGTTCGTCGCTATTGCAGTCAATATCTGGCTCTTGTACCTCCCAGTCAGGAATGTGCCATCGATGCACAAGATTGGACGACAGTGCCGGAATGCATTGATACATGGACCAAAGGCGAAGAATGCTCGCCGTAGTACCCTCTTATTAGGCCACTTCGGATGCGTGGCGTCTTGAATGTCGACATGAGTGCCGGGATTCCTGTCTTGTATGACTCGGAGTTGCCCAGGGAGGTTGTGGTAGGAATCCTCGAACGTGTCGAACCTTGATTCCAATTCCTTCTGTTTTGCCCTCCAAACCTTGACATAGCTGATAGTGTACTGGAACCTTGCCTCAATAGCCCGAATGATGGATCGTGGCTCAAAATCTAGATTATCCACGATCTCACCGTACATGAGATTGGCGATGAAGCCTGATGATAGGTTCGGTGGGGCTGCCGACTTCGATGGCGACGCATGTGTGAGGGACCACTATAGAGCACTTCCAGTAGGTGTCCCACTTGGGCTGAAATGCGTTCACGTACCAAGGGAATCCCTCTATGCTACACTTCACGTCGTAGCATCTTGGGGTAGACTTGACGACGGTGAATGTGCGCCGCACCGACAATGCCCATAATTTGACCGCATCCTGCACGGCCTCCTTGCATTTGTACATAGCTCCTAGTCTGACCTCGCTCTGGTCGTACTCCCACGGTACACGGGAGCTTTCGTTGATGACGAGGTTCTCGAACTGGTATGTGTTCCACTCGGATGGAACCGCTTGCTGGTCCGCATCATCCTCGTCACCGGAACCTTCATCTTCGGACAATACCATGTAGTCCTGGTCTTCGAGATCCATCCTTTGCACTATGTCTTCCAGCTCCTCACCCTCGTCAGCAAGCCCACTAGCTTGTCTCACTAAAGGAGCTACTTCGGCATAGTCTTCATTGACGGCATCAGCAACCCCTTGTCCTTCAACCATTGTGTGCACCTCGCTGAGTCCCCGATTTTTTCCTCGGTGTTAGCAACCCCTACTTGTTCAGACGCGGATGCTCGAGTGGGTTTGGCATAAGCCTGGACCAGAAGGACCAATTTCCATCCCCTCTCCCTCGCCATGCGTACATACGACCGCCATGAATTTGTTCCCTTTAGTTGCACTAACTCCCAATACGTGGGCTGTCCTGCCCGGTTTGCAAGGCAACTCAATGTCAGATCGTACACATCACGGTCCACTTGGAACGTGTGGATAACCACCGCATCACAGCGCCGAATGTACGCTGCTCAGGTCTTGGTAGGGGCACGTCCGCTAACTGGAAATAACTCAAATCAATTCCCTCAGGACCCTCCATAATAGTCCCTCGGCCATAGTAAATTTTGAAATTGGCGACATCAGACATATTTGACGCACTGTAGTGTAAAGAACATTTACACGATGAACTACATATCTAAAACTAAATAGCCCACAAAAAAATTATGTAAAACGGACTTCACTACATAACCGTACATCAAAAACTATGTAATCCATTCTGTTAAAAAAATTACCCAAGAGGTGGGCAACTGGACGAACAACGTTTCGTTAGCTTTTCTCCTCCTCTCTTCTCTCCTTCTCTTTTTCCTGAATAAAACTGAGTCCTATGTGGAATTTTGAGGGTTCCAAGAGGGTTTTTATAGGGGTCAGGGGCTTGTCGCCAGTTTAAACGACGATAGCTTCCTATCGCTAGTTGAACTGGTGATAGATAGCTCAACCGGCGACAAGGGGTTCAACTGGCAACAGGGATTCATTTTTGTAACTTTTTGCGGTGGCTATTTATTTTTGTAAATATCTTTTCAAAATATATTAATTTTGGAAAAAATTACAACTGGTTCAACTGGCGACAGGAAGCTGAAACCCTAAACAACTTGCTTTGTTTGTGATTTTCACAGAATTACAACGGTACGAAATGGGTTAAACTGACAATAGGATTTTGTGATCGTCGTGTATTATTCTACTAAGGTGAATTTTGTAAGATTTTTTTGAGGACGATTGAGGTATCAATGATTCGTAAGTATGAAGCCAAGTGATATTACAATGCGTCCGGAAATTCATGCACAACTCCCTTGGAGAACTTTCGAGAAATGACGCAACGATAACAACACGACATTTCATTGGACAAGGGGGTTACATGACACGTAGGATAACGAACCGATGACAGTACACGCATGCCTTTAGTGAAATAGAAATACATAGGATATGTGGACGAATAGGGTAGAACTAATGCGTGAAACGTGGCCATTTGCCCCTGCGGCCCAGCTCGGCGTTGTACTTCTCGCCTTGCACCTTAGCTCTCGCCGCGATAGCCCCCTTCTGCTCCCTCTCGACCTCCCGTCGCCTGACATGCTCACGCTCTTGCTCCTCGCGCTGCCTGTCCCGCCTACCCTACTCAGCCTGCTCAACTTTCAACTCTTTGAGGCGCCTTTCATGGGTCTCGATGTCCTCCCTAGCCCAGCTCTTTCGTGTCAGCAACCACCACATGTCGTAGGGGTGGATCTTGTCGCCGATCCACTGGCTGAAGTCGCATAGGGGTGGCAGAGACTGCGGTGGGTAAAGAGAGTTGGTTACGCCGTTACGGGAAGAAAAATAGCATTGTACCCCGAAATACGATTTCATTACGGGCTGCCTGTCGGTGTAGTCCACGGCGTAGTTTGGGCAGCACCAATAGCGCTGCCCAATGGTCCACTCATCGGTTGATTTGACGCACTTGCGGCGTCCCGACACCAGCATAGGGTGGCGCCACCCCTATCGGGGGCCCTTCTGGAGGGCGTTCCGCGGGCATAGGTGCGGGGCCGCGGCTCGACTCAGAATCATTGGGCGTACTGCGAGGCAGCTTCCTTAGATCCACCAGTTCCGAAAAAGTTTGGTGTGTGAAAGGCTGCTGACTAGCGGCATGATGGCGAGCGGCGGTCTCATGGGGAGACACCCAGTCCTTCAAAATCTTACGGATTTTCTCCCATTCCTTCTCCTTGTCCATGTTTTCTACTTGGTGGTGCTGGTGTGGAGTTGCTGGATGAGTTGCGCTGTATTTATAGCTAGAGCGGATGCAGCCGTAGCCGGGGCTCCACTGCAATGTTGTGCGGATGCGTCCTCACAAAAAGCTGGCTCGTCGGGTCACATGGTCCTGAAAAGCTAGCTCATCTGCTCACGTCTTGGTAAAAGCTGGCTCGTTGGGTCACATCGTCCTGAAAAACTAGCTCGTCTGCTCACATCTTGGTAAAAGCCGGCTCGTCGGGTCACATCGTTCTGAAAAGCTTGCTCGTCTACTCATGTCGTTGTAAAAAGCTGGCTCGTCGGGTCACATCGTCCTGAAAAGCTAGCTCGTTTGGTCATGTCGTCGTAAAAAGCTGGATCATCAGGTCATATGGTCCTGAAAAGCTAGCTCGTCTGGTCACGTCCTCAGAAAAAGTTGTCTCGTTGGGTCACATCGTTCCGAAAAGCTAGCTCGTCTGCTCACGTCGTCGTAAAAAGCTGGCTCGTTGGGTCACATCGTCCTAAAAAGCTAGCTCGTTTTCTCATGACATCGTAAAAAGCTGGATCGTCGGGTCACATGGTCCTAAAAAGCTAGCTCGTCTAGTCACGCTGTCATAAATAGCTGGCTCAAGAAAAAATGAGATATCGAAAGACGAGACTACCATAATAATAGTTGCACACAGAATAATATTTACATAGCTACCATTACTGATATTTACAGAAATCAATATCTACTGGCGTCCCCTCTTGGGGCGCACCCCGCGTGTCGCCCCGGGCCTCACCCGTCGCTGGTGCGAGTACGTCAGAGGGTCAGGCTGCCTGACTACCCGACCCAAGCGAGTAGCCTGCGGTGGTGTCGCTAGGGGCTGCTCCTGCATCGGCTGTTATAATCTCGGCGTACCGTACAACTGAGAAGCCTCCAAAGAGAACTGGGTGTCACACGGGTCCCTGAAGAAGTCCTCGATGGGTGCCGATAGGTCTGCATCGTCTGGCGACAATGCATCTTCCTCCCAAGCCATTCCTGCAAAGCATTACGTTACAAACGCAATCATGGCGAAAAAGACGTTACGCAAGCAAGCAAGCTGAACTTACCTGCTGGTCCGAAGATGTGCTCGGACGACGCGGCATACTCTTGCCCCGCGTATGGGTGGAGCTGAGGACCTGTAACAGAAGATCATCGTTACTAACTTGTGAGGTTCGAAATAAAGAAGCGATATGAGCGTGTCCTACTCACCTTCGACATGTCCCGCGGTGCTCCCCCCACGCTGCCACGACGACGAGCCCGCCATGTCCGCGGTAGGAGGCTATGTCCTACCACCTCGGCTGACCCCTCGTCCTCGCACTGGTCGGTCCACCGGTCCGCTTCGGCGTCGACCAATCGCGATCGTACTCGCGCACTCCGCCTCCTCTGGTCCGTGCGCAGATCCTCTGGTCTCCCCCAGCGTCATGTGCTGCGCGGAGTCTACCAACTCGATAATCTCCCGGTGTAGATCCGCCTGCACAAGTAATCAACAAGTTGTAAACATAAGTTTGTCAAATTAAATTTGAAATAAGGACCGTTGAATACATACGCAGCGATGGAAAGCGGAGTCCGGCTGGGTGGGGTACGTGTCGGACGTCGCGGCCTTATGTCGAGGTGGGTCGACCACGACCCGGACGCACCGAAGCCTCGTCCGACTAGCGTACCACTCCATGTACTCATCGTACGTCTCGGGGTCGTAGGGATCGTCCCTACACTAGATGAGGTTGTCGTGCACGCCACTCCAACCCTCAACCCAAGGGGGCATCCTGTCCAATCAGGACATCGTGCCATGAACTCCCTTCCTAGTGTACTTGTGGACGGCAAGACAATTATTTGGTCGGGATGTAACACACATTGTACGAAAGAAGTAAAGAGTGAACTTAAGCGTGTAGTGCGCCGGCACCCGCCTCCTCCGAAGGGGCTGGGACCTCCTGTCGCAGACCGAACTGGCGCATGACCCACTGCACCTGGTACTCCTCCACGAAGACATCATGCACCAAGGCACTCCGCGTGTACCAGTACACGTAGTATCGCGTGCACAAAATCGACAGTCCTCCGGGGGCGTGCGCGATCACCCTCTCGTCACTGTACGGTCTCGAGATGACGCGATTATTGGTCAGCTGATCGAACATCGCAATGTACTCTGGGTAGGACCCCTACGAGGTGATCGGCGTGAAGGTGACCTGTGCAATAGAACACCGCAAACTAAGCACACGAAATAGTGATTACAATACGAAAAAAATAAATGAATATGAAACTAACCCGGCGGCGGCACCACACAGTGCCCATGGTCGACCGGTCTAGGTCGTCGTGCGGGATGTACAAGCTCTCCTCGTACGCTCGCAAGTCCAACTGTGGTCGTCCGATCTGGAAACACTCCAAGGACCACAACTGCAGTAGTAGCAGGCATCCCGAGAGGATGGAGCATCTCGCGCGCGCGGGCACGCGCGTCACACGGTCGCGATACGTCGCGCACAAACCGCACCAACCCCAAGCATAGGAGGGGATCTCGTCCACCGGCGAGTCCGCCAGCTCACGTGCGTACTGAACATAGTGCTTGTCGACGCTATCGCCATGGGACCCCAGGAACATGACCCACCCGAACAACCACAACAAGTAGGCCTCGAAGTGCCTCCTAACAACGACGTCGCCTGCGTTCTATGCCATACGCTCGGGCTGCAAGAAGACACGTACACGTCAGCAAGGTTCACATATGAATTGATGCGAGAGGACAATAGTTACGAATACTTACGTGAACCGCGATCCACTCAACGCCGGCCGTGCGGTCTTTGAACTCTGCGTGCCGCCGCGCGGCACCACATCGTGGAACCTGGCTAGGAGGTCCGGCCGCCACGTGGTCGGGATGTCGTGCGCCGCCATCGGAGTGCCTGCATAGGGCAACCCAGCCAGGGTAGCTCACGTCCTGCAGCGTCGGCGCCATCTCCCCGCACGGGAGGTGGAACGTGTGGGTCTCTAGCCTCCAGCGGTCAACCAGCGCCGTCAGTAGGGCCCGGTCGTATGAAAAATTCCTAGACGTATGACCAGGACCGTGGTCTTGGTCGTCCTCCCACGTCGTCTCCACCATCCTCGCTAGTGGAAGGAGGCCTGTCGCTCTCAACCTGCGTCGAAATGATTAAGAACAAATGTGAGTCCACGCAAAGTAGTCAGACCGCGATTGAGTGCATGAAGGTCAGAACTACACGTACCTCGGAAGCCAGTCTCGGTGCAGCCTCCATGCCTTGATGGGCGTGCATAGCCACAACGCGCCAAGCTCTATCGGTGCCTCGCCCTCCGGGGGGACCAAGATACTGAGGCGGCTACGGTGACACACGTCAATCACCGGGTCAAGCAACTCGTAGTGGCTCGCGTCTGTCATACCTGAAAATGCAGCAATAAACAAAGTTCATATTTTTTCCATGCATCTTTACATAGCCTATGTAGCAACTACGGATTTTTCTCTACAATTTTAATACGTGTCATGCTATTTTCCTAGTTTAAATGGTATTTTCGGTACTAACAAGATATTTACCGCGCACTAACAAAATAATAACCGCACACAAATCGAAAGGTAAATAATTACTCCACTTAGCTACTCTATACATTTTTTACAGATTCATAACTGGCGTCTTCCTATTTCTGCAGAAATATCATAAATCGTTCGAGTGTTGCAACATTCCTAACATGTGCACGACGAACTACATAATTTCATTATTTCTGCAAATATTCTCATTGCTCTTTCAACCTACTCAGCTACTCCGGATTTTCTTTACAATTTTAAAATGTGTCATGCAATTCTTCTAGTTTACAAGAGAATTTCTGCATTAATAATATAACTACCGGCTACACAACTCAAAATATGTACTACTCAATTTGACTACATTTATCTAACCTACTCAATTCTATGTCGCTATTTTTGTTTGCTAACCGACAAGGTTTTGACATAACGTACAAAGTTTCAGAAAAATGTACCTACAAGATGATCGATCGGATCTGATGCTCTGTCAATCTCTCTCCTCTACGACGAACTGGCAGAGCTTCGCTACTTTTCTTCTCTCCCTCTCCTACTCTCTCTTGTTTTTTTTGGAATTAAAATGAATTATGGACTGATTTTTAGGGGGTTTTGTAGTTGGATTTCTATCGCCAGTTCAACTGGCGATAGGTTCCTGTCGTCAGTTGAACTGGCGACAGGGACCCTGTTCAACTTCTTGTCGCCAGTTGAACTGGCGATAGGTACTGGACCGCGATGTGGCGCGAACAGGACGCGGCGATGTGGTCAACAGGTCCTCGCCGCTTCAATTGGCGATATATTCTGCCGCCATTGAATCGCGATAGGGACATATTTTTATAATTTTTGGAGGCGGTTATTTATTTTTGTAAATATCTTTTAAAATTATATTATTTTAAAAAAAATTCGGAAAAGCAGGAGATTTTATTGCTCAAGAACAATCAGACCATTCCAAAGTCACACTTTGATGCAATCAGGGGATGTGCAAGCGACACAACGCATTCACCTGATTTCATCGCAAAATGAGCTAATTCACGAGGAACACAACTTTGTTTTCTCTGAATATTTTCCACCTCAAGGCCTACCAGCAACTGACCTGCTTCGCAAAGATGTAGTGTAACATCCCAAATTTTGGGCTTGTGTTTCAAATGTAAGAAAATGAGTAGAAATTAAAACTTTTTCTTACATCATGTATTTCCTTTGTGTACTGGACAAGTATTGTACAAGACTTATGGAAATGCACAGTCACAAGTCTTTTGATCCAAATCTTGTTCCTTCACAAACATTCTTGTCAAATGTTGTGATCATCTCCTGGGAATATTTTTCCTAAGTTCTTGGGATGGTATGTGATCCCTCTGAAAAATTTCACAATTTTTAGAAATTGTTTGAATATTTTAGAGGGCGATCAAACCTGTTTGACCTCACCAAACCTAAAACCAGTACCTTGTAGAATTTTTGGAGAAAAATACAATGCATAAAAACCTCTGAAAATTTTACACAAGGTCAATGTCCCAGTCAGCAAGCTCCTGTAAAAATTTCAGAATTTTTGGAGTTATTTTGCTACCCCAAATAAATCCTCAAAAGTCCCAGCTTTAATTTAAAACCTAAAGCTGACTCACTATTCATTGGGTTCGAGTCGGGCTCGAGTCCGAGCCACTTGACTTGGTTGAACCACCTAACTGCACCGAGCCGCGTTTTAAAACGCGCGTGCGATATCAGCCGTTGGATTCAAATCGCTCGGCCCACGTTCGTGTGAGCATTCGGACCCTCCGGTTGCGTTAATCAATTGGGACCGTTGGATCTCAATCCAACCGCCCGCATCCTCGAGCAATCGGATCGTCCGGCGAACTCGTTTAATCGTGACCGTCCATTTTCAATCCAACGGCCACCGTTCTCTTTTCTGTTCTTCTTCCTCCTCTGCTTCTTCGAGCGCTGGCGGCAATGGCAGAAAGAGAGAGATTGAGTGGGTGGCTTTGATGTGTCACCTCAAATTTGCTTTCGTCAACGTCTCTCTGTGGAGCATTAAATGCGCTCAGGCTTTCTCCTCCATTGTCCCGAGTCTCACTTGCTCCCATCATTTCTTGGTCCATGACCGCGCCATGAACCGAGCTCACCATGGGCTCATGTTCGCGCTTGTAACCCTAACCCTTTCCCTTTATATTGCCCCTTAGCTCCTTCTGGTGTTCCTTTGCACCACACTTTGCTCTTCTCAGTGTTTTGGGCAGTTAAACCACCTCACACCTTCAATCCACCATTGTGACCCGTAGAGCTCCAATGGCGGCCTTGGTGTCCAGTGGTTCATCTTCAACATCTCTTGCACCCTTTTGAACTCCTCAACCTTCTTTGTATTTCCCCTAACTTGATTTTGGGTTGCATTCACAGGAATCACTCAATTTTAAGTTTGGAGATTTTCGTTGGTTTCACCCCTTTCTTCCCACCCTAAGTGCTTCCTTTTGCAATTATTTGCTTTTGGAGCCTCTTTGAGCTATAATGAAGCTGTGGTGATGATTTGGTTCCACTCATTTTGCTCAGAACCTCATCTTCCACTTCATCTTCTTCGCTCCAGTGGACTTCATCGTGTTCAAGTCTTCCCAGCCATCTTTGAAGCTCCTCTCGGTTAAGGTAGCTCCTATATAGCCCCTAGAAGTCATGGCACTCGCTTCCTTGGACCGCAATGAGCATCTTGCTATTTTCGTGTTTTGCCGTGTCGGCCTCTTTCTTTGTTTTCCGGCTCGCCGGCGTTCCAGACCTCCACCGCCGGCGAGGTCACCACCATTGGGTCCGCAACACTATTGCGAACCCATTTTGATAGTTTGTGGGCGCCGCCGCGACCGGAGTCGCCGGCGACAAGCCGGCAAAGCCACTCGGGTTTTGTCAGTTGAGAAGCTCCGTTTTCGTCAGATAATTAGGACACATTTAATGTTTAATGATTGCCAATCAGTAGAGCATTAATGGTGTCTTAATCTGGCCTAATGTCTCACTGACATGTGGGTCCAAATTTCCTTAAATCACCCGCTGGCTTTTATCCGTGCGTTTAGGCATCATTAATGCTAATCATGGGTTAATTAAAGTGTCGGCACTATTGGCTGTCGGAGATAACCCCCTGTGCCACTGCCAAGTGGGCCCATAAGCTCAAAACCGAAAACCAGAAGTCATTAGGGCTGATTTTGGGTTATTTATTGCTAATCATTGTTAGCAATAAATGTGTCCGAAATTACCTTTTGGGTCATCGTGTGGGCCCTCAGTCCCTAAAATCACCACTGTTCAAAATCGTTAGGACACATTAAGTGCTAATCATCATTAATCATTGGTCATTAGTAATTAATTAGCTGTCCTAAGAGCCTCCTTTAAGTCACTGCCATGTGGGTCCACGGGCACTGTGCACGTGTGTTAAGACTCGCATGTGTGACTCTCAGTCACTGACATGCGGCCCCACGTGTCAATACTCCTGTTTGCACTTCAATCTTGGACCGCCGTCCATTTTGCGATCTGCGGCCCAGATCGTGTATGCATTCGGACCATCCGGTTCCCCTCATCATTCTTGGCCGTCCATCGCTTGATCTGCGGCCCTGATCATGCGTGCAATCGGACCTTCCGACGGAAGTGCTCTCCGTGCCGTTCATCTTGAGATCTACGGCTGTGAGCGGCCAAGGCAACCGCACCGTCCGGTTGCATCCTTCCTCGTGAGCCGTTGGATCTTGATCCAACGGTGAGCTCCTGTTTTGAATCGCGCGCGCGCGCTGTTCTCCGTGCGTGTGGCTCGTTGGATATTGCATCAACGCCCACGAGCGCCCACGCCATTTATCTCCGGTTGGGTTGGTTTTATTTACGTAAGTATTTATTTATCAACCAAAATTGTATCAAAACTTTAGAAATTCATAACTAATTTAAGATAAATCCTTTTACATGAAACCAATCGTAATAAATTTGTAAATCACTAAAGTTTAATATAAAAATGCTTTTAGCTATGCTTGGTAGTAGAAAATTCTGTAATCTTTTATAGCTTGTTTTCGCTATTTTTATATATTCCGTAATTGTATTAAAACTTGGAAAATGCATATCTTTTTGTATATATGATAATTGTATGATTTTAACTTTGATAAATTTGTTATTAACTAAACTTTAATCTAAAAATGGTGGTAGGCCTAAATCAGCACCAGAAAAATATGTTAGTAGATTTAACCTTATTAGTAGCACTTAAAAATTCATTTAATGATGTAATAGACACCAGTAATTCCTGTAAATCCTAAAATAGAAATTTGATGTTAGGAAATCCTCTGTTATCATACTATAATGTGAAATAGGTTTTGCACATGTTTATATTTCTGGAAAGTGCATTATGCTAGTTTTGCATCTTAGAAAAATCATAACTAAATCATTTTAACTCCAAATGACCTGAAATTTTATATGGGTTACCTCTATACCAGTAGGTAGCTACCATAAAAATTTCAGCTTCAAAATCTTTCTAGAAAATATTTTTGCTACAGTGCTAATTATGGCCGAAAATGGGTTTTTAGGTAATATCTTTTGCACCACAAATCCAAATTAGGTTTTTCCAGTTTCTATGTCTAGGTATATTCGTATTCTGCCTTATGTGTAAATTTTGTAGCATTTGGATAATTTTTGCTTGCTCTTTTGTTTAAGTGTTGGTAGTCTCATTGGTTGTTCTTGGTTCTTTTTGCCTTTTCGCTTAGGATTCGACATTTGCGGTAATCCCGAGGGCGACCCTCCACAACAGTTTGAGCAACAAAGAAGAAGGCAAGCGGTTTGATCATGTTAATCCCAGTATTTTAAGTATTTATGTTGATTACAAATTCTATGTATGCATTGCTATTTTGTGTTAATAGTTGGCCTAGTAGATGCATTTCCTTAGCAAATGATTATTCTCTACTACCATGAGCCTAGGTTACTTGCTGTGATTTAGAGTTCATGGATGGGCTCTTGTCACTTAGTAGTTTACGAATTAATTGCTTAGCCATGCTTAGTTTCGGTAGAAATGGGCGGTTATCGACTTGTCGATAACCTTGATCACATCAAACTTATTATGATTATGATTTCCACCTTGTGCTATGTCTACTTATGAAAACTAAAACTGAAAACAAAATGATTTAGACTTGGGCACAATGGTATGATGGTGTGATTTTGGGTGTGATCGAATGGTGCCCGGTCAACAAGGACCGAACATCTTGTTACACTAAACCAAGCATTTTAGCGTGCTAACCACATTAGAGGGTATGGGACCTCTCTTGACTTAGTACTTTGGCGTGTATTGGCTCCAGTCGCAGGAGGGATGGTGTTGGGAGCATTGTAGTGTCCGAAAGACTTCACCCGTGATGGGATTTGTTGTCTTTCGCTTGCAATGTAAGCATATGGGTTTCTATCCATATGAGCGGCTCGTAGTTAATACACAAGATTGGAAATGTCTCGTAGGACTTAGCGGGCGGCATACCTTCTGTAGTGTGCTTGTGGCTTGAAGGCGATCGAAGTGTGGGTACATTGGTACACCCCGCAGGGTTAAAACTATTCGAATAGCCTCGTCCTAGGTTATGGACACGCTGGCAAGGTCTTTCAAGAGTTAGACTACAACCTTTTAAATTAAAACTTGATGGGTGGTACGAATCGGGATTCGTGCTATGTTGTGGTGACTATTGGGATAGTCGCCTGTGTGGTTACTTGTATGTACCTTTACTTATCACTTTGATAACAAAATAGATTTGTAAACTTGCTTTTAAAATGTATTACGTTATTGCAAATAAAGTTGGCTTCATGCAAAATGAGACATACAACCTCCACCTAAATAAGCTTGCATGTAGTTTATGAATAGGTCCGCTATTCCACACGTCGATCTTGCGGGTACAAAGACAATCTTTGTACTCGGTTGCTATGCTTAATTGTTTTGTTGCAGAGGAAGAAGGTGAGCTCGAGGGCCTCACTTTTGTGAGTCGTGTTGTGGTAGCTATGGGCGACTAGCTTGGCGGCCTGTCGGTTGCCTTGTGGGTGTATGGCTAACCGGTCGACTTTTGTTGTAGCCATCTTATGGCACTTTTGCTTCCGCTGTCATTCTTGTTTATTGTTCTATTTGGCCGGTCGGCTCTCTCTTTTGTAATAACTTTACTTTATGTATGTCGTCGTTAAACCTAGTGATGTTGTGTATGGAATTGATGTGTAATTTTGTGATGATGTGCATATGCTGCAATTCTGGGAAGCATATGTCCATCGAGGCTTAGAATGTTTAATTAGTAATGCCAGAACCATTTGGAGGTTAAGTGTTACTAGTTAAATATTCCGGGTCCTCACATGTAGCTTCAGCAAAATCGTAAGGGGCCAATCGGCCTAGGGTTTTAAAAAAATTGCTCATCTTGATAAGCTACTATCGTGGGTATGGATTGGTTCTGATCCATTACTCCCCTTGCTAAGCTACTATGGTTTAGTTTTTTTAAAAAAAAATGCATTGCTCCTCTTGCTAAGCTACTATGGTCTTGTTTTGATGTACTACTAGTCTGCAGAGACCGAGCTACATACATGGTGTTGAAAACAATTTTCCAAAAAAGCGGAGGGGGGTTTGTGACGGCCCAGGTTGGCCGTCACTATGCTCATGTAACATCCCAAAAATTTGGTCTGTTTTGAAGTTTTAAAAGAAAAAGAACCATTTGGATTTTTTTCCTGCTAAAGTTAAAGCTTAATATGAATTTTCAGAGTACAAAAATAATTTAATATGATTAATGTCGACATCAAATATTATAAAAATTATTTTATTTGGGTTCTATGTGCTTGGATGTATTTTCTAGAATTTTCTAGAATTTTTCCGAGTGCATTTGCTATTTTCTATTGGTTATTTATCTTTTATGCTATTTTCTAAAAAGAAAACTAAATTATTATCTCAGATAATAGCTTGGGCCCAATCTCCGGTAAGAGCCCATTCCTATTCCTAAGCCTCGGCCCAAACCCCTCCGCTTTCGGCCCATCCCCGCGCAGCCCGCTCCATTCCTCTCTCCGCACGCTCGGTCGCGTTGGCCCACCTGTCAGCTAAGCTACGCCGTTTCGCACGCGGTCGCAACCGAGCCGCATCCGCTGGCTTGTGGACCTCCCCGAGCCATGTCAGCGTCATCTCCGAGCCAAACTCGTCTTCTCCGCACGCGCGTTCGCCCTTCCGCCATTGACGAACTCGAGTTCGTTACGGCAAAATCAAATCGACAACTAAAATATCTCAGGATTTTGTGTCAAACTTTATCCCTTATCCTTCCGCACCCGAATTCGGTGAAATCCTATCCCGTAACCTATCCTATCCCTAAGTCGGATGCGGTTGTGTCTCGGACTCTCTTTAGGGTTTCCCGATTCTTTGACGCCCGCACCCTATAAGAGGGACCCCAAGCTCTGCCCTTGCCTCCTCATTCTGAAGCATCAACCCACTCAGCCCCGAAGCCCTTCCGCCGCCGCAATTTGGAGCTTTAGGGTTTTTGGCCGCCGCCGTCTTTTCACCGATTCCGTCACCACCAGCATTGCTCCGCTGTGTCCAACCCGTGTCCTAGCATCGCCGTCGCGTGAGCTCTTTGGTGCGTGCTTTCTCTTGGTCACAAAACCCCTGCACCGCCGTTGTCGGTTTTGACCGCATTGCTCCGCCGCCAACCTTAAGCGCCGCCCTGTTTTGGGTTACCGCCGGGAGCATTCAACCGTGTCACCAGGTTCGCATGATCGCAAGGAGTACAGCGCTCACCTCCGTTGTCGCCGCCGTGGCCGGGATCACCGTTGACGTATGCAGCCGACAAACCTCGCCGGGGATGACGTCACCTATTGACCTGGCAATCCAGCTAAGCCTCCACATCATCCCTTCTGCCCGCGTGTCGCTTGCGTGTCCTGCCAGCCGGAAACCATACTATAAAGAGGGATCAATTGTCTAGTAGCTTGAACGCTAAAGATGCCACAAATTGCTCAAGTCTTGATTGGTTTAAACTCGGTTTCATTTGAAATGGTTTGGCCTCAATTTTATTGTGTTTTACCTTCAAGGCCGGACTGACCGGCGTTTACAGGCCGGACTGACCGATAGTCCGGGTCGACAACACGGTCAGCTTTTTCCAGTAAGCTTCTTCTCTGCGTTTTCCTAGGCCGGACTAACCGCCGCTAAATATCGGATCGACTGACCTCCGGTCGAGGTCCCGCCGCCTTTTCCGAGAAGGAAGTTTTGTGATTTTCTCGAGTCCGGACTGACCGGTAGTATTTACGCGGACTGACCGAACCTCCGGGTCGAGGTCCCGGTCAGCTTTTTCCAAAGAAGTATTTTTCATTGTTTTGCTAAAAGTCGGGTCCGGATCGACCGGAACATAATCGCGATCCGACCGATCTCACCGTAATGAGATAGTTTTACGCATTTAATGCGGAGCGATCGATCGTTATTTCAGCAGTCGGATTGACCGACCACATACCTGCGATCGACCGCACTTCGGGTTTCGTGCTCCAACGGTTAGTACAAAGGGGTTGAGGCTATAAATACCTCACCCACTGCAGCATATGTTTGTTGTTGAACCTTATTTAACACTCTTGAGCCCCTTTGCTTGTTCCTACACTCTTGAGAGCATTGATTTCATCTTGCAAAGGTTGTTGAGGTTTTTCCGAGTGCATTTATTAGAGCTTGATCTTTGTGGCACTTGAGCATCTTCAAGCGAAGAATCGTTGATTTATTACTCTTGGAGATTGTCGTCTCCTAGACGGTTTGGCGGTGCAAGTCCGGTGATCTTTTCAAAGAAGATTGTGAAAAGGCCCGATTTCGAGATTGTGAGTGGTTCGGTGTTCACCATCTCCGGAGCGGAGGAAGAACAACCAATAGTGATCGAGGAAATGCTTAATTCGTGGAGCCGGTTTGATTTGTTCAAGCTCCCTCAACGTGGACTAGTGAAGACCGGCAAGTCTTCGATACCACGGGAAAAACCATCATTGTCTCACTTGTGGTTATCTCTTGTCTTTACTCATTCCGCACTTACAATTCTAGTATATATCTTGCTTTATTGCTTAGCTAGAATTATTTCTATTATTGACAATTAGATTGCTTTGTAGTAAGTTGACTAATATTTCCTTCTTTATATAGTGCTAGGAAATATTTGTTAGAACTTCTATTGTTAAGTTTAATTTGGTCGATTAAATTTAGAAACCGCCTATTCACCCCCCTCTAGTCGGTTATCCTTGATCCTACAAGTGGTATCAGAGCTTGGTCTCTCAATTTGTTAGACTTTACCGTCTAAGAGAGAAATGATGGCTAGTGAGGGTATGCATATAGGAGAGGCTCCTTTGTTTGATGGCTCAAATTATTCTTATTGGAAAATTAGAATGTCCATTTGGTGTCATTCTTATTGAAATTTATGAGGGCACATCCACAGTCAAAGAAGCTAAATTGCATAGGCTTCGGATTAAATATGATACATTCATAATGTTACCAAATGAAAACATCACCGAGATGTATTCAAGACTCAACAACATTGTGAATGAACTCAAAGGTCTTGGTACTAACCTTCTTGATATTGATGTTGTACGCAAGATGCTTAGGGCGCTCCCGGATAAATACGAGACGTTGGTGACATTATTTCTCAACTCTCCCGAGTTGCCAAGAATGACACCAACCGGACTTTTGGGCAACCTCATCACTAACGAGCTATATAAGAAGGACAAGGAAGAGCTCTTGGAGTCATCTTCATCCAAGAAGAAAATTACCGCTTTCAAGGCCAAAGCGGAGTCAAGTGATGATGAGGATGAAGAAGAAGACTTGGATGAGGAGTATGCTCTCCCTGTGAGGAGAATGAAGAAATTCATGAGAAGACGCCCACATCGAAGCTTCAACTTCAACAAGTACAAGAAAGGGCAATCCTCAAGTGACAACAAGCGATATAGCAACATTCGTTGTTATGGATGTGATGAAAAGGGGCACATAATCTCAAATTGCCCCAACAAGAAGGATGACAAAGATAAACCATCAAAGAAGAAGGAATTCGATGGAAAGAAGAAGCTTTTCAAAAAGCTTCACAAAAGGGGCAAAAATGAAGCTCACATTGGAGAGTGGGATTCCGATGAAGAATATTTGGATTCCGACTCCGATTCAAGTGATGAAGAGTCTTCTAAGAAAAGAGGACTTGTCGGCATCGCCATAAAGGAAGCTCCTTCACTCTTCGTGTCTCCTACGTGCTTTATGGCAAAAGGAGATAAGGTAAAATCTTTTGATGATGATGCTCATTCATATGATGAACTAATGGACATGGTTGAAGATTTAAATGAATATATTGGAAAAAAAAAATCAAAATTTAAGGTCTTGAAGAAAGAATTTATCTCTCTAAAAGACTCCTATGAGGAGCTAAAGGAAGCTCATGATTCTTTTATCCTAAAAGATATAGAAAAATCCCATTCACATATTAGAATTACTTGTGATTTAATGAATGAGATGCCTAGAGTAGAAAATGCTTCAAATGCTAAATCCATGTCTAGTATTTTTACTTCTTGTTATGACTTGCCATCCATACCTTGTTGTTCAAATGATGTTTCAATTGTTGATATGAATAATACTTGTGACCCTTTACTAATTGTTGAAAATCATGAGTTGAAAGAGCAAGTCACCAAGCTAAGTAAGAGCTTGGAAAGATGCTTCAAGGGTAAAGCAACCCTTGACAAATTATTGAGTGAGCAAAGGTGCTCATTCAATAAGGAAAGACTTGGGTATGTGCCCAAGAAAAGTAAGAGACCGGTAAACAAACCTCCAAGGTTTCTTAAGCAAAGTGGTAAATATTGCAATAAATGTGGGAAGGTAGGACACATATCAAATACATGTTCAAATATTAATGTTAAATCCTATGACATTTATGATTCTTGCTACATGCTTAAGGAATCTATAGATGGTAAAATAATTGCAAGATTTATTGGCACTTTGATTTTAGGCGCTAAAAAGAATGCTATTTGGGTGCCTAAAACTTTGGTCACTAACCTCCAAGGACCCAAACAAATTTGGGTACCTAAAAGAACTTGATTCTTGTTTTGTAGGTAAGCTACAAGACCGGTGGAAAACATTGGGTGCTTGATAGTGGATGCACTCAACACATGACCGGTGATAGGAAAATGTTCACCACATTCGAGAATGTAAATGGAAGTGACAAAATCACATTCGGTGATAATAGTAAAGGAAATGTAATTGGGTTAGGTAAAATCACTATTTCAAATGATCTTTCCATTAACAATGTATCTTTAGTTGAATCACTAAATTTCAATTTATTATCCGTCGCTCAAATTTGTGATCTCGGTTTAGTTTGTTCATTCTCTAATGAAGGTGTTTCAATTTCAAATGAAAAATATAGTGGTTTGGTTTTCAAAGGTTTTAGATTTGGAAATCTTTACTTGGTAGATTTATCCTCAAATACATCATGCTTACAAACTTGTTTAATTGTAAAAACTTTTTTGGGTTGGCTTTGGCATAGAAGGCTAGCTCATGTTGGTATGATTCAACTTAAAAAGCTTTTCAAACATGATCTAGTTGTTGGCTTGAAAGATGTGAAGTTTGAGAAAAATCGACTTTGTAGTGCTTGTCAAGCCGGTAAACAAGTTGCAAGCTCTCACCCTTCCAAGAGTATCATGTCAACTTCTAGACCATTGGAACTCTTACATATGGATTTCTTTGGGCCAACAACCTATAAGAGTATCGGGGGAAATAGCTATTGTTTAGTTATCGTGGATGATCACTCTAGATATACATGAGTGTTCTTTCTAGATGACAAGAGCGAAACCTTCGGAATTTTTAAAAGTTTTGCAAAAAGGACTCAAAATGAATTTGATTTTAAAATAAAGAAAATCCGTAGTGATAATGGTTCCGAGTTCAAGAATACTAAAGTTGAAGACTTTTGTGATGAACTTGGAATAAAGCACGAACTTTCCACAACCTACACTCTGGAGCAAAATGGAGTTATAGAAAGGAAAAATCGTACATTAATTGAAATGGCTAGGAGAATGCTTGATGAATATAATACTTCCGATAGCTTTAGGGCGGAAGCAATTAACACCGCTTGTCATGCCATAAATCGTCTTTATTTGCATCGCCTTTTGAAAAAGACTTCCTATGAACTTCTTGTTGGAAGAAAACCGAACATCTCTTATTTTCGTGTCTTTGGTTGCAAGTGTTATATTTTGAAAAATGATGTTCGTCTTTCAAAATTTGCAAGTCGATGTGATGTTGGTTTCTTGCTTGGTTACTCTTCAAATAGCAAAGCATATTGTGTCTTCAATCAAAACTCCGGTCTAGTTGAAGAAAGACACGATATTCAATTTGATGAAACTAACAGCTCTCAAGAAGAGCATGAGAATTTGGATGATGTAGGCCATGAAACCTTAAGAAAAGCAATGGAATATATGCAAATAGGCGACATCAAGCCTGAAGACAATCCATCATCCTCTACTCAAGTTGAGCCTCTTACCTCTTCCACAAGTCAAGCACAACCTAATGAAGAGGACAATAAGGAAGATAATCAACCATCCAACCTACCACCAAGAATCCACAATACAATTGCAAAAGATCATCCAATAGATCAAATATTAGGTGATGTAAGTAAGGGTGTTCAAACTCGATCACGTGTCGCTTCATTTTGTGAATATTACTCTTTTGTCTCTTCTCTTGAGCCAAAGCAGGTAGATGAAGCACTTAATGATCCCGATTGGATGAACGCTATGCATGAAGAACTCAATAACTTCACTCGTAATGAAGTTTGGACATTAGTGGATCGACCCAAAGAATACAACGTCATTGGTACAAAATGGGTCTTTAGAAACAAACAAGATGAGAACGGTATGGTTGTAAGAAACAAAGCAAGATTGGTCGCACAAGGCTTTCTACAAGTCGAACGTTTGGATTTTGGTGAAACTTTTGCTCCCGTAGCTAGGCTTGAGTCTATCAGGATACTACTTGCTTTTGCATCATGCTTTGATATTAAACTATTTCAAATGGATGTCAAAAGTGCATTCTTAAATGGTAAAATATCCGAACTTGTCTTTGTTGAACAACCCCCCCGGTTTTGAAGATCCCAAAAATCCAAATCATGTCTACAAACTCTCAAAGGCGCTTCTATGGTCTTAAACATGCTCCTAGAGTATGGTATGAACGCCTTAGAGATTTTCTAGTCTCAAAGGGATTCAAAATTGGGAAAATCGATTCAACATTGTTTACGAAAGTTTTGAACGATGATTTCTTTGTATGCTAAATTTATGTTGATGATATAATTTTTGGATCTATTTGTTGGTGATATGCCCTAGAGGCAATCATGGAGATGATTGTATCACGTCTATGTTTATGAGTTCTTGAATAAATGTTATTCTGTTCCTTGAATGAATCATTAGTTCTGAAGATCAACGAGTATGTGACTTGTTGGTGAAACACTTCGACTTATATGATGTCGTTCTAAAAGTATCCCTGGTCGAATGTCACTGATCGGAACACTAGTGACTCTACGACCAGTACATGTATTGATTGATGATCATGTTTCACCGATCATGGATATAGGGATATCGAATCAATAATGTAAACACATGTTAGAGAACATGAGGTTGGATTGACCCACCTTGAGACACTATAAAGATTGTTATGATTCTATGTGTCATTAGTTGGTCTCAAGCAATGATGATGTATAATCCTTAGACCTGAGATCAGCATGGTTCCCTACATGTGTAATAGCACTCTTAGGGGTTGCCAAACGCTGCTCGAGAAAATATTGAACAGTCCATGGATGACACATTATCTCACCTGGAGTTCAAACCAGATATCGTGAGGCAAAGGGAGAATACTAGAGTAAGTCGCTTAGTTCGATCAGATCCAGACAAGTCGTATGGTGATACGAGCAAGTCGTAGACTGATCGAACGAAATCACAGAGTGGTTGAAACCTGGTAGTAAGGAGTTACGAACTGGTCGTGACCGAATGCGAACTGGTCGTATAAAGATAGGACCTGGTCGTAGATCATATTGCATTAAGATTCGTCCGATATAATTTGTGTGTATTCGGGAATCGCTATGTCCTGCTAGGGACCGCTACGACTCGTGGTCGGAAAGGTTTCCGAGTCACAACCGATTACACATAAACCTAACGGGTCACACACTTAATGGGATGAAACAAACCAGTACGAATACGATTCGTAAAACGTGTTCGGATAGAATCCGACACGGGGGCACTATATAAGGAGATGTTTGAGGCTAGTACGGGATGGACAAGAGAGACACGTGAGTTGTTTCCACCGAAACCCTAGCCGCCATCTTCTTGAGAGAGCCTTCCCGTGCGACTTGGTGCTAGCACACCGGCGTACGGTTGTTCCTTCTCAGGACGTGTGGATACCGTAGAGGCGCTACTGCGGTCGCTGTTGCGCTGAGGACGATCCGCGATCTTCACAAGGAACTGTGGAGGCTGCTGGAGGAGACGATCGACTACGAGGACGTTGGACGATCATCTACGACCACTACATCGGCGCGTTCATCGTCGGACTAGGCTGCTCCGACTCTACTTCTGCTGCACTGCGCGTCTGGTGGTAATGATCTATGATCATCTATCTTGCTTGGCTTCCTGGTTTACGTGGTAGAATTTTTATATTATTGCTAGCATAGCCTACCCGTATCCCTACACTATTAACCAAGATTTTTGCAAAGAATTTGGTGATATGATGTCCAGGGAATTTGAAATGTCCATGATCGTAGAACTTAGCTATTTCCTTGGACTTCAAATCAAGCAACTCAAAGATAGAACTTTTGTGAGCCAAACAAAGTATGCAAAGGACTTGATCAAGAAGTTCGGGATGGAAGATGCAAAACCCATCAAGACTCCCATGGCAACCAACGGTCATCTTGACCTTAACGAGGGAGGTAAATCGGTAGATTTAAAGCTTTATAGTTCTATGATTGGTAGCTTGCTTTATCTTACCGTATCTAGGCCCGATATCATGTTTAGTGTTTGTATGTGTGCTCGTTTTCAAACTTCTCCAAAAGAATGTCATCTTATGGCCGTTAAAAGGATTCTTAGATATTTAAAGCATTCCTCTTGCATAGGCTTATGGTATCCTAAAGGTGTTAAATTTGATTTAATTGGATATTCTAATTCCGATTATGTGGGTTGCAAAGTGGATAGAAAAAGCACATCCGGAAGTTGTCAATTCTTAGGAAGATCCTTAGTTTCTTGGTCCTCAAAGAAACAAAACTCCGTAGCACTATCCACCGCCGAAGTGGAGTATGTCTCCGCAGGTAGTTGTTGTGCTCAATTGCTATGGATGAGGCAAACGTTGATGGATTATGGAATAAATTTATCTAAAATGCCTCTTTTGTGTGACAATGATAGTGCCGTAAAAATAGCCAACAATCCGGTTCAACACTCCAGGACAAAACACATAGATATTCGCCACCATTTTCTTAGAGATCATGTAAGCCAAGGTGATATTGTGATTAGCCACATAAGAACCGATGATCAATTAGCGGATATTTTCACAAAGCCTCTAGATGAAAGCCGTTTCTGCAAATTGAGGAATGAATTAAATGTTATAGATCTTTCTAATGTCATTTGATTGCATTATGTTCTTGGATTTTCTTTTGAACTCGATTCTCTCTTTGGTTCTCTTGATTCAAGAACTTAGATGGGAAACACATATAGAGGGAGTGCTATACAATCTCCATGTATATCACATCCTTACATGTGCACATATTGAAAATTATGCTAGAACCCCTTTTCTTTATCATGAACCCTTTTGGTCAAAAGTTTACCTCTAGTCTTTATTTACCAAATCTCTTGAAAAACTAGTTATTCCTATAATATATTGCATTTCAAAAGCTTTTGGTTGAAAAGAACTCAAAAATTCAATCCTTGCCCAAACTTTGTTTTCATGTATCTTGTTTTGACCAAAAACGGATTTTTGTCCAAAATATATATCACAAGGATTTTGTTAGTGCCATCAAAAGGAAAAACTTCAAGATAGTTATTCGTGACCTTTTTCGTGTTGTTGTGTTTTTCAATCTCCTAATCAAATCAAAGTTATTTGAGTTTGAATCTCACCAAAAAGTAACTCAAAACCCGAAATTTGTCAAAGTCACCTTTCTAGCATATGATGAGTATTGCTATTTGGACAATGTTTTCTCCCATACATTGACTCAAGATAGTCTCTCATACATTCTCTCTCAAGTAAAAATTCCATTGGTGTGTTTCTCTCATTTCTTCTCAAAATCATCTCCAAAATTATTTATAAAAGAAAAAGATAATTTCCTTGTTCAAATGTTTTTTTAATCTCGTTGAAAATTGCTCCAAGATGGTTTTTATATTTCTTGCTAACTTTGTGGAGCAAGGACAACATAAAATTTCAGCTTTTTCCTCTCTGTGCGGTCAACCCGCCGTCCATCGTCCAGTCAACCCGTAGGCACTTCCCCGGGTTAACCGCTCCTCCTTCGTCGGTCTGACCGCGCCTAGCATTCAAGATGGTTTCACCTACCTCAGTTATTTATTTTTACCCCACCGACGGTTTTACTTTTCCTCTCCTCATCTCTCTCCCGTCGGTTCCTCTCTCTCTCTCCCGACGCTGCCGACGGCGCCCGCGCCGGCCCCCTTTTCTCCCGCCGCCGGTTGTCCTCCTTGCCCTTCGCTGGACTCCCCGACTACGCCGGTTGCTCTCCTCTCCGACGCCGCCTCAAATCCGGCCCCAAGGTTTTCCTCTCTCTCTCTTCCCGTGATTCCAATCAAGATCCAAATCTTGAGCTTTCTTCTTAACTACTTGATTCTCAAGTACATACTTTGTTTTCGTATGACAATGTATGTGTCTAGTAGCTCCTTGCTTCGATCTCGTGTGATTGATTGATCTCCTAGGGTTTCTCTGTCAGGCCCAGTCTGACCGGCGTTCATACTGCGGTTAGTCCGATTGTGCGGTCTGACCGACGTATAAATCGCAGTCTGACCGGCCCTGCCAGAAAAAACATCCAGCTGATTCATCTTTCAATCCCTTTTTACTTATCGGATCTTGCTTCTTCACCGGATCTCATGGCACGTACCAAGACGGTTGGTGATCCCGGGGCATCCTCTTCCCGCTCTCGTCCTCCCCGGCAAGCCACTCATCGCCCTCCTATTGAACACAGCAACGCCGACAGCGATGAAGCACAGCCTACTGAATCTTCTGTACCTAGTGCTCATGATGACATGGATGAAGATTCTCAAGAAGATGATGCCGAGCAACAATTTCCACCAGAACCTCGAGTCGACCTTCGATCTATTAAGAATGAGGACTTTATGCGGCTCAGACAAAAGAATCAGTATACAATGCCAAGAACAGCCACCGACTCCAGGTTTCACACCTTGTTTCAGGAAGACACTTATAATCATGTGATCATTCATAAGCAGTTTGCCATTCAGAAATACATCAATTGGGCTTACCTCAATGAGCAAACTCGCTATGAAGGTCTCTACTCTCGATTTCGTTCTGCCGGAGTGGATGGCATAGTCAGTGTCAAGTGCAATTTCAATGAAGATATCATTCGACAGTTTTATGCCACAGTTCATATTGCTCCCAACTTTGCCACTCTCACCTGGATGACTGGCTCCAAGCGCTACTCAGCCACCAAGCGACATTTTGAGGAGGCTCTCAATCTGCCTCACAGGGATTATGTCAAGCTTCATCTTGAGCCCGTCCTTCAGACTCCAGACGCATACGCTTCTATGATCGAATTATGCTGGATATGTTCCTGGAAAAGTTGCTGGTTTATTACCTCTTCCAAGCGTCATTAATAGGATTATACGAGCTACCATCTTGCCCAGGAGTGGCAATAATGGTGCTATTCGCGGTCATGCTTGGAATGTTATTGATTCTGTGATGCATGGCAAAAAGTTTGACATCATGCATCTTATTTTGACTGAGCTGGAAGCTTGCAAAGGTGATTTGGGAAAGCGAATGTACTATGCACCTTATATCATGCAGCTTATTCACAGGGTGACTGACTTCAATGGTGCACTTCCTTTTCCTCACAAACAATACAAGCCTGAAGGTGATCATCAGCGTGATTTGAGGAATAGGCCTTTGGAAAGGCAAGCCCCTCCAGGTGACAATGAACCTCCAGAAATTCTTCAGTCAGCCCCTCAGCAACAGAGTGGACTTGATCCTCTCTTGATGGAAACTCTGCACAAAGGTATCACCACTATTGTCTCTCGTTTTGATGCTGTGGATCGTCGAATGGAGATTCTCGATCATCGCATGGATACCATTGATCGCCATTATCAAGCTTTGGATACTCGCCAGGCTGCCCTGGAGTCTTCCAACACTGCCGTGCTTCACCGCCTTGATCAGTTGACTAGTTGGGTTTCTGACATACAGGCTTCTCAAGCGCAGATTTTGACTTGTGTGTCGTCCATAGAGCAGTGTGTCACTTATTCTCGTCGCCGTCGTGTGGATCCTTCTCCAGCAGCTCCTTCCACTTCGACTAACGCCCCTCCTCCTCCTACCTCTTAGCTTTTGGTATTTGATGCCAAAGGGGGAGAAGACCTATATATATCTCTATATATCTCTATATAGATTATTGATAATACTCTCACTATGTTTTGGACTCTATGTGTAATAGGTTTGAGGATAAGTTTGTGTTGTTAGCTGTTCGTTATCCTTTTGGACTTATTAAACCTCTGATCTTAATTAGTGAGAATGTTATATTATGATCTCAATTTGTGAGCCTGGTTGAATGTTTGAATCTCCCTTGATTATTCTGTCTATAATGTTACTCTTTCAGTCAAAGGTTATTGCAAGAGAACATGATTCTTTGCATATAGTCAGGGGGAGCTTCCTTTCACTTTTAATGACTTAGCTAGCATTGTGCTAATTTTTATATCCCCTATTATGTCTCATGTCACATGCTATCTATTTCATGTCATAGAACATACATCTTGCTCAATAACTTTGTGTATGTTCAAATTAATCCATCTTCTAAAGGAGGTTGTCATCAATTACCAAAAAGGGGGAGATTGAAGAATCTAGGCCCCATGTGTAATGTTTTGGTAATTATGATAACCATGTGTCTTGCACTAACTCGTTTTGTCAAGATGTTGATAGGGTTGTCAATGGGAATATTCGAAAGAACTCTAAAGCACATCATCTCGGTCAAAGCAAAGGTAGCCAGTAAATAGAACCTTTTCTTTCTTTACTGGTCTAGGAGAATGGAGAAAAAGACTGGATTAGTAGAATAGGAAACCGTACTATAAAGAGGGATCAATTGTCCAGTAGCTTGAACGCTAAAGATGCCACAAATTGCTCAAGTTTTGATTGGTTTAAACTCGGTTTCATTTAAAATGGTCTGGCCTCAATTTTATTGTGTTTTACCTTCAAGGCCGGACTGACCGGCGTTCTGAGCCGGATCGACCGATAGTCCGGTCGACAACATCGCGCTTTTTCCAGTAAGCTTCTTCTCTGCGTTTTCCTAGGCGGACTAATCTGCCGGCTAATATCGGGTCGACCGACCTCGGTCGAGGTCCCAGTCAGCTTTTTCCAGAGAAGGAAGTTTTGTGATTTTCTCGAGTCCGGACTGACCGATAGTATTTACGCGAACTGACCGGACCTCCGGGTCGAGGTCCCGGTCAGCTTTTTCCAGAGAAGTATTTTTCATTGTTTTGCTAAAAAGCTGGGCCCGGGCTGACCGGGAACATAACTGCGGTCTGACCGGATCTCACTGTAACGGATAGTTTTTACGCATTTAATGCGGAGCAGTCGACCGTTATTTCAGCAGGCCGGATTGACCGGCCACATACCTGCGGACTGATCGCACTTCGGGGTTTCGTGCTCCAACGGCTAGTACAGTGGGTTGAGGCTATAAATACCTCGCCCACTGCAGCATATGTTTGTTGTTGAACCACATTTAACACTCTTTAGCCCCTTTGCTTGTTCCTACACTCTTGAGAGCATTGATTTCATCTTGCAAAGGTTGTTGAGGTTTTTCCGAGTGCATTTATTAGAGCTTGACCTTTGTGGCACTTGAGCATCTTCAAGCGAAGAATCATTGATTTATTACTCTTGGAGATTGCCGTCTCCTAGACAGTGTGGCGGTGCAAGTCCGGTGATCTTTTCAAAGAAGATTGTGAAAAGGCCCGGTTTCGAGATTGTGAGTGGTTCGGTGTTCACCATCTCCGGAGCGGAGGAAGAACAACCAATAGTGATTGAGGAAAAGTTTAATTCGTGGAGCTGGCTTGATTTATTCAAGCTCCCTCAACGTGGACTAGTGAAGACGTTTTGAAGGATCTTCGTTCTCTAGTTTAGATTTGAAGCCGTCCTATTAGAGTTTGGTAACGTTGCTAGATCGTTGTTGCATAGGTCTTTATTTGAGTTGGGTGCAAGTGGGAGCTGCAATTTTGCTGTCAAGCATTATGTTGCAGTCACACTAAGGCTTTAATTTGAAAAGTTTTATTGTGCTTTCATAGCGTTTCAGCTATGTTTTCTTGTCTTTGCCGTTGGGTATAATCTGTTCCCCTAATTAGGCTGTGTCCATCTACTCTATCTTGTCTATCTCATCTATTGTGCTATTCCCCCTCATCTACATTGCTTTTTTATCTCACCTGCTAAACCTGTGGAGAATCATCGCAAATGGTTGATACTCGCAATACTTCGAACCGTACTCAGTCAGAGGATGCCAATGCCAATGCCAATGCCAATGTCAATGCAAGTGACCATTCACCAGCCCCTGGAGCCGCAGAGCCAAACATAGCACAACTTCTAGCAGCTCAGACGCAATTCATGAGTGCAATGATGCAGAACATGAACACCATGATGACACAGCAAAGTCAGACCACCGTTGCAATAGTCAACTTGTTAAACCAAAACAATCAGAATAGTCAGAATAATCAAGCAGCAACTGTTCTGCCGCCAGTTCATCATCATTCCAAGCTATTAGAGTTTATGAGGACTTGTCCACCTACGTTTTCTCATTCGTCAGAAGCTTTGGACGCAGAAGATTGGCTTCTTTCAGTAAAGAAAAAGCTCGCCGTTGCTCAATGCAATGATCGTGAGAAAGTTCTTTATGCTTCACATTAGTTGGAAGGTACAGTCGCAGAATGGTGGGAGAACTATATTGCAACTCATGGGAATTCTCACGCTATCACTTGGGAGGAATTTTCAACAGCTTTTCGTCAAGCGCATGTCCCTGATGGTATAGTGGAAATGAAGAAGAATGAATTTCGTGAACTCCAGTAAGGAAACATGTCTTTGGGTGAATATCTCAACAAGTTCACTCAACTTTCTCGCTATGCTCCAGAAGATGTGGCTACGGATAACGCACGTCAGAAGCGATTCAAGCGTGGACTTAACCCCAGTTTGAAAGTGCAAATGGTTGGAAATGATTATGTGGATTTTCAGCATATGGTTGATAAAGCCGTACTCATAGAAGATTCTCGTCGTGAGCTGGACGAATCTCGTAAAAGGAAGATGATACAACACGGAGTGCATCAAAATCAACTACAGAGAGCCAGAACCAATGCTCAGCAGCCTTTTTGTCCCAATAATTCATCTGTTGGATTCAGAACCCTAGCACCAGTGTCTCATGCAGGAAACACAAGGATTCCCAATGTCAACAACAGCAACAATAATCAACCTCAGGGGAACCCCAACCATGGCACAAAAGTTACTTGTTTCAATTGCCACCAGACAGGTCATTATGCAAACAAGTGTCCCCAGAAGTGAGGGCTGACACCAATTCCTTTCAATTTGGGACCAACACCAACTAGGACTTCTTTTCCAGGAGTAGGAAGAGGAGTGCCTCAAACTCCAAATCAAGCTATCAGGACTCCATCAACTGCAACCAGAGAAAGGCTGAACCATGTCACTGCAGAAGAAGCACAAGCAGTTCAGAACGTCGCCTCTGGTAAGTCTTCAGGTTGGACCTACGTCAGAACCTATTCTTTAGTTAGCCCGAATCTCGAGGACGAGATTCCCTTTTAAGGTGGATAGGTTTGTAACATCCCAAAAATTTGGTCTGTTTTTGAAGTTTTAAAAGAAAAAGAACCATTTGGATTTTTTTTTTTGCTAAAGTTAAAGCTTAATATGAATTTTCAGAGTACAAAAACAATTTAATATGATTAATGTCAACATCAACTATTATAAAAATTATTTTATTTGGGTTCTATGTGCTTGGATGTATTTTCTAGAATTTTCCCGAGTGCATTTGCTATTTTCTATTGGTTATTTATCTTTTATGCTATTTTCAAAAAAGAAAACTAAATTATTATCTCAGATAATAGCTTGGGCCCAATCTCCGGCAAGAGCCCATTCCTATTCCTAAGCCTCGGCCCAAACCCCTCCGCTTTCGGCCCATCCCCGCGCAGCCCGCTCCGTTCCTCTCTCCGCACGCTCGCCCGCGTTGGCCCACCTATCAGCTAAGCTACACCGTTTCGCACATGGTCGCAACCGAGCCGCATCCACTGGCTTGTGGACCTCGCCGAGCCACGTCAGCATCATCTCCGAGCCAAACTCGTCTTCTCTGCGCTTGCGTTCGCCCTTCCGCCATTGACGAACTCGAGTTCGTTACGGCAAAATCAAATCGGCAACTAAAATATCTCGGGATTTTGTGTCAAACTTTATCCCTTATCCTTCCGCACCCAAATTCGGTGAAATCCTATCCCGTAACCTATCCTATCCCTAAGTCGGTCGCGGTTGTGTCTCGAACTCTCTTTAGGGTTTCCCGATTCTTTGACGCCCGCACCTTATAAGAGGGACCCCAAGCTCCGCCCTCGCCTCCTCATTCTGAAGCATCAACCCACTCAGCCCCGAAGCCCTTCCGTCGCCGCAATTTGGAGCTTTAGGGTTTTTGGCCGCCGCCGTCTTTTCGCCGATTTCGTCACCACCAGCACTGCTCCGCCGTGTCCAACCCGTGTCCTAGCATCGCCGTCGCATGAGCTCTCTGGTGCGTGCTTTCTCTTGGTCACAAAACCCCTGCACCGCCGTTGTCGGTTTTGACCGCATCGCTCCGCCGCCAACCTTAAGCGCCGCCGTGTTTTGGGTCACCGCCGGGAGCATTCAACCGTGTCACCAGGTTCACATGATCGCAAGGAGTACAGCGCTCACCTCCGTTGTCGCCACCGTGGCCGGGATCACCGCTGTCGTACGCAGCCGACAAACCTCGCTAGGGATGACGTCACCTGTTGACGTGGCAATCCAGCTCAGCCTCCACATCATCCTTTCTGCCCGCGTGTCGCTTGCGTATCCTGCCAGCCGGAGCCACGTGTGTGTGGTCATGCTATCTCAGCCTCAACCCGACCCAAAACCCCCGTGCACCTGGTCCACAGTGCACCCTTTCCCTAACTCGTGGGTCCCACCTGTCAGGTTGTTTTTGTTCTGTCCAAACATTCCTTCGCTGACGTCATGCTGGCGTCATAAGTCGATTTTCCCGTAGAAAAGTAAATCTCGAAATTCCAGAAAATCCTATTAGGGTATTTCTTTAGGGTTTCAATCTTCTAGAGCTCATATCTTTTGCATCTGAACTCCGATTGAGTCCATTCAAATTCCTAAATTTATTTAAATTCGAGATCTATTTATCTGAGATTTTTATTTAATTTTTGGGGTTAGTTTTCTCTCTGCTATTTATTTATTTGGTTTATTTGCTTGTTTTGCGAGTAGACGTTGATACTTCGGGAAGCTTTGAGCAAGGAGTAGCATACCAAGATCAAGATCAATCACATGATTTATTCTTAGGCAAGTTGTGGTCCTTTGATCATATTGAACCTATGATTTCAAAAGTATATTATTTTATACAATTGCATGCTATCTTTATATAAACTGTTTTGGGTATTGTTATTGCCTGTTGTCATTATGCCTCCATTGAATATTTGAATGCCATGAACCCTTTGTCACCTTAGCATGGGTAATTTTAGTTGGATATATTTGTATTACCAATATGGGTATCGTATCAATGCTTAGTTCAGCTTTGTTACGATGGGTTTGTCATCACATGTGTCATATTGATTAATCTTTCCTTAATGAAATATGGAACGGTGGTGGTGAGCCACTCTTGTTAAAATTTGTGTACCATGACGGGGTTTGTCATTGGTTTTAGTTGAACAAAATGGTTTTCTGCTCGGGCGAGTGGTTGGTGGATAGTGGGGATGTGGATTGAACATGTTGTGGGTTTGTGGTAGTCTCGCCTGAGTAACTTGTCAAGGACTTAATCTTGTGCGCCATTGAACTGGGCCTTAACCGTACAACCACATGTCTGGTATGGGACGGATCTGGCTGATTAATTAGCAATGTCTTAATTTCAGTTCTGTCATGTGAAGTGTGAGTCGTGGAAAACGTATTCTCACGGTGACGCAAGAGGGGGGCCCTGTCTGGTCGGAAAGACATTCAGTGTTGAAACCTTAGCTGGCAGGACTGGGTTAAGAAGGAGTTTTTGTAAAATCCTTGTGATGATCACTTATTCGCACGCCTACGGAAGCGTGAAATGCCCGACATTATAAGTTGATCTATCTCTTGTGGGTCAAGCTGTACAACCTCTGCAGAGTGTAAAACTATTCGAATAGCCGTGTCCGCAGTTATGGACGTGCTCGGGGATTTCACACGCAGGGGCGGATCCAGAACAAAAATGACGGGGGGTCCCCACTCTCCATACATATCACACATGTTTAATTATCAAGCAATGTTGTACTTAATAGTAATGTTTTCAACAATTCAACATGATTAGATAAAATAGTAGCGACCAAAGTGCTTACCAAAATGAAGAGTCTTACAAATAGTATTGGACTATCGGTTAATTGTAGCAAAGTTGATAATGATGGATAAAGGTCCAACTCATGGACAAAAGATGGCTGGCATCGGCAAAACACAACATCTGACCTTGATAGCCTACAAAAAAAGAGAATAAATATTTAGTAAAATTTTATGCAAAAGAATCATGTAATGATCGAATAAAGATAAGTACATTACATTTTATGCTTTGTTTCGACGCTCTCTCAAGTTTTGGAAGCGGCGAATTACAGCATCGTTGGTAATTCTCCCCATTTCGTGTTTCTCCACATAGCAAATAAGGCTATCACGCAAGAAGTCATCGCCAATACGATTGCACAAATATGTTTTCACAACTTTCATAGCTGAAAAGCATCTCTCAACAGTAGCAGTGGCAACAGGTAAAACTAGTACTAGCTTCAAAAGACGATAAACCAAAGGATAGCAAATATGTTTCCTTGTCTCCACCATTTTTTGAGAAAGCTCACTAATAGTCTCTATGTTAGAGAATCATCATCCACTTTCACATCGGCAATGTAGAGGCGAAGATGATGGCTAAGGTCCCTCAATTCTCCATCATCAAAATCATTGGGATAAAGTTTAGCTAGACTCATCAAATGCTCTAAATTGAAATCGTGAAATGATTCTCTTGGACTCAAAGCAGCCGAGCAAATAAGCAATTCAGAGGTTTTCTCATTGAAGCGACTATGGAGCTCTTGAAGTAGCCAATCAAGAACATCATTAAAACAATCCACTTCATAATGATGCTTGTTGGTAATTCCAGTTTTTTAGCGTGGCTTCTTTGGATTCACATATGCTTCTCCCATTTCCAATTTGGAAATGTCATGCTTCTCACAGAAGGCATATACTTCACCTAGGACAGAGTCCCACTCATGCCTCCTAAGCTCATCCAAATGGCTTTCAGTTGATTTCACACATTTAATGGCACTTACAATTTCTTGATCCTTCTGTTGTAGAGTTAATGACAAGGTGTTTGTGATTATTAAGATAGTCAACATAACTTGCAAATAAAACACAAAATCAAATGACTGGAAATAAACTAGAAGACCCCATGTTTGCCTTCTATTTTTGTCATCCCTGTCTTCTTTTTCCACATATTCTAGCACTTTGACAACTGTTGGGAACAAATCAATCAAACTCTTAAGAGTCTTGTAGTGAGAACTCCAACGAGTGTCTCCGGGTCTTTGAAGACACAACTCTTGATTTAACCCTGTCCCAGTTTTAAGTAGCCCACAGCCTAAGACATCATGCACTTGTTCTCGGTTGATATCTCTAATCATGTCCCTTCTCTTGGAAGATCCACCCACCACATTCAATAGCACAGAAATCATATCAAAAAAATTACCAATACCTTTATGCTTTCTTACAACAGCCACAACAACTAACTGAAGTTGGTGAGCAAAACACTGAACATAATATGCTGAGCTATTTTCTCTCATAATCAATGATTGCAAGCCATTGAACTCACCTCGCATATTGCTCGCACCATCATATCCTTGGCCTCTAACTTGTTTCAAGCTTAGCTTATATTCTGCGAATAAAGAATCAATAGATGATTTGAGGTACGAAGAAGTTGTCTCTTTCACATGAACAAGGCCAACAAATCTCTCTTTAACAATTCCACATTTATCAACATATCTTAAGACCACCGCCATTTGTTCTTTGCAAGCCACATCCCTGGACTCGTCAACTAGCAAGCAAAACACATCATGTCCAATTTCTTCAAGAATAAAATGCAATATTTCCTTTGCAAAACAATGTACTATGTCCTTTTGAATGTTTGGAGACACCATCAGATTATTACCAGGAGCATTGTTGCCCACAACTTTGCCTACAGATGGATTCTGTTCTGCTGTATAAGCATGAAATTCCTTAAAAATTCCTTTATTAGAGGACTCCTTAGACTCATCATGGCCCCGGAAAGGCAATCCTTGTTTCAATAATACTCTAGCAACATCAATTGAGGCTTTTAGTCGAGTATAATAAGCAGTCTTAGCAGCATTACTTTGGTTATTCAAGGCAACGTAAATGTGTTGGTCTTGTGTCAACAAAGCATCACAATCTCTCTTTGCTTCGTTGTGAATACTATTGACATCTCCTACATGCTCCTTTAGTCTAAATTTTTTGTTCCAACTAGACCAACCAGTTGACACAAATGCATCATACCCAGATTCCTTCTTGTTGCGGCCTCTAAACAAGAAACAACAAAAACAATATGCTTTATCTTTGGACTCACTATACTCAAGCCAACTCCCAAACTCATCAAACCATTCAGGATTAAACCTTCTATTTTTACCACCAATTGATGTATATGGAAAATCAAAAGTGCGAGGTTGGCAAGGCCCATTATCTAAGTACTTTCTTCTTACCACATCCTTTTGATTAGGAAGGTACTCCTCTATTATTTTTCTTTTGCCCGGATCGAACTGAATGTTCTCTTCCCAATTGATCTCTTCTGCTGGTGAATTCCTTGCATTAGTGACATCATTCTGTTCATGCGATGGGGCATTATTATCCTCCTGCGGTTGTGCTTTCCTTTTAAGAAATCTTTCCATAAATTTGCCTGTCATTTGCCAATTATTGAATATCCCATTAGATATTTGTACTACTAAATAATAGATGCACACATGATAGATACATCATTATGTTCATCAACAATTTCAAGTTGCAAGGCTTACTTGACATAGATCATTCACAACTTACAATTTCGCCTCCAATTTGTCACTAGGGTATTCCAAATACTACCACAATTGAAAGCCCTAACCCTATAATTTGGGAAAAATTAACCAACGACAACAAATTGAATTTCTAAAACACAAAATTAGTTATTGGACTTGAGATAAATCAGAATTATTTGGAGAAATCGGACTCACCTAGGATTGCCAGGCGTTGTGTTCGGGACTTCAGGGTTCAGGCGCCGGTCGAGGGAGTCGAGCGCCGGTCGAGTGTGACCCACTTGCGGCCCAGGCGCCTAGCCGAATTGGCGATTTGGCGAAGGAACGACAGTCAGCGGGCACTGGCGAATGAATCGGCACGACGGTCAGCGGGCACTGGCGAACGAATCGGCACTAGACGACGAACAGACGCGAGACGAAAAAACCGATGAAGCAATCAGGCGATGAAGAGAATAAAGAAAAGTAAAAAACGATGTGCGTGTGCTCAATGCGGCTCAGCGGCTTTGCTGCGTGAATCGGTGAAGTGAATGTGCTGTGGGCCATGTTGCTTGTGCTGTGTGTGATAACATGATGGTCTGATGGACATGGATTGATGTGATGTGGGCCATGTGGCTTGTGTTGTGCGTGATATGTGCCTTTGGCAGGCTGTGCTCGGCTGTTCGCCTGCAGGTTGCGCTCGGTTGGTCCTGGGCCTCGGCAAATCGGCTAGCCATTGTGGATTGAGGCGTCAGGGTGTCCCCTTGTGTTGAGTTAGGGGTGTCCACGCTATATACATCGTTATTTCTAAAGAAAAATAATTTTTTGACCCGGTGTCCTGTGCACCCCCCTGAGCTACAGTGAATCCGCCCCTGTTCACACGGGAGATAGAGTTTCTTCAAAAATATGTCGGAGTGTGGATGAGAAGTCCACTTGATGAATATAATATTCGTTTGGTGAATAGGTTATTCACTTGGTGGTTTGTATCGATTGGTAAATGGGGAATTCACTTATCGTTAGTTTAGTTGGGAAGTTCACTAGTCATTTCAAAACAATTGTTTAGGTATCTAATATTGTTTTCAAATACGCATTTCAATCTATTTATTGTATTTATAGTAAATGTTGCTTTATGTAAAAGAACCATACAGCTAACCTTTGTTCAAGCCCTGCATGAATACTATTTGTATACATTTCTCCACGGCTTGCTAAGTACATTCAAAGTACTCATGGCTTTATGCCCTCTGTTTGATCAGCAGTAGATGGAGAATATCAAGCTGCCCAAGAGTTCTTTGCCTAGGAAGACCATGAAGGTTTTGCGGATTAGGACGCGTTCTCCACTCGATTGCCTGTGGGCATGTTGATTGGTCATTTAAAGAGTTTCATTCCGCTGCAAGAGTTTATTTGTTTCTTTAGTCCTGCGTGGCAAGTTAAGTAAACGTTGACCATAAGGTCCAGTTATTATTATTATTTATTATTTTGAGATCTTTTTAGTTAAATCAAATAAATAGATGGTATTTCATCACTGTTTTCCTGTGTAAGCTAGTTACTGATCTGGGACTAGTTCAGAATACACAGATGGTTCCTGAGATGTATTTTCGGGTCTCGACAGCTCAATCCCTGCTGCTTCGTTTTGCCTCCTGAATGAAGGCCTCTATCGAAGAACGATCCAACACAGCAGACAAAAGCTTGGTGAAGATTGAAGCGCTGTCAGTTTCAAGTATGACCGACCGGTTTGTCCAACCATTTACTTGCTAGCAGCAAACCCCCACGACACGCCGCAGCTTCAGTTTCCTCGGCATCACGGCAGTCTCCAAGATGTCAGGACAGGACTGGTTGGCCCTCCTCATCTCGCATAATAATGCCTATGCCTGCTTGCCCGGAGTGCTGAATAAAAGCCCCATCCACATTGATCCTAAGAAAACCTACTGGTGGCCGCATCCAATGATACTTTGCACTACTTATCTCCAGAGCATCCTGCCCTCGTCTTGTCATTGAGTTCGTCACCGACATCGGACGTTTGGCTTTGTTACTAGGAAGCTTTTAGTTGCGTCGTGCCACTTCAAACTATGCCTTTTAAGACTTTGCTCAATGTCACTGCAAACTTGGCTGCCTTTTTTCTTTAGAAAAAATAGTTCTGTACCATCCAAAAATGACGACTTCAGCAAGTATCACTGAAATAATTTGGTTCACTCTAATCTGTTAGCACTTTTCCATTTTTTTCGCATTTTGTTGCAATCAAGAAACAATGGAATGGCAATATTGCCCTTGGATCAGTCTTCACCACACCTGCCGCGACACATGCGGTCAACGAAGGTTGGAGCTCTGTGCACTCGTAGTCGTAGCTGTGCCGTGCCAAGTCTCGTCACTCTAGTCGTAGCTTGGTCATATGCGCCATGAACGCCCAGGTCATACGTGCTTGAGAAATGCTCAGGTCACAAGCGTTCGAGAAACGCTCGGGTCACACGCGTCCGGGAAGCGCTGAAACCATGCTTCCGGGGACATATGATGACAACAAGTAATAAATCAAACTAATATTAAATCAAATAAAATTTCAATCATTAAACTAATAATAACCAAGTATAATATTAAATTTTAAATGGAAATATCATGTCTCTAAATTTAGTGAAAGTAAACTAAATAAAGAATGTCTGTGTAAAGATTGCATATGATGCACATGTGCTACTCCATCTCACGCATGACGCCTTCAACAATTACCTAGAATCAACCAAAGTTTCCGGCGAGGGTTGCAGAGGCCCAATGGCTATGAGAACCAAGTTGTGGCTTGGGTTTAGGGTGGAAGAAGGTGACCATCTCTTAACTAATAAAAGAAGAAGTTTACCCACGCACAGCCGAACGATGTCCTTTGTCTCGTGCGCGCGGTTGGCCTCTCCTACCCCTCCCAAATTCCTCATCGAAGCGCACCAACATGTGAACTCAACCTGATAGGGACAAGCTCTCGCCCCACCATCCCCCATGACTCGCGAACGTATCCATGCCCCCACTTCTTCTGCTACCACTTAAACCGTCGCCGCTCCATTTCTTCTTCACATGCACACCGAAATTCATCGTCGTCTCACCCCTTCCTGTATTGCGTCGCGACTCGCCACCTGCACCCGTCCGACATTGGCTTCGTGCCTTGGAGATCCCGACCCCCACCGGCACTCAGTCTGCGGGTTGCAATGACGGCGTGCATGAAGATGAGGGGATCCGATAGTGTAGGAGGTGGCGGCATGGGGAGGTAGCGCCGGTGACAAGACAGGGTACAGGGAGGGGAGGCGGCGATGGGGACGGGAGAAGGCACTGGGAGGAAAGGAAGGAGAGGAGGAGAGGAGGAGGTGGTACCTTGGAGGAAAGGGAGGGAGGGGACACACCGTGTCCTCTTCATCCAAATCCTCCACTACGTCGCTACCGCTTCCTGCTCTGCGCTAGTTGAGCAAGTATCACTGCTTCTGCCTCATTTACCACCGCGATGCCCCCATCGTCTCCTCCCCCAGCCTCCCACCTCCTCGCCACAATGTGACTGACGAGGGCTGCAGAGGGTCAATGGCCATGAGAACCGAGTTGTGGCTTGGGTTTAAGGTGGAAGAAGGTGGCCATCGACGTGTAGCCCTCTTCCTTGTTAGCCGGCAATGGCTAGAAATGGGCAGTGCGTCGGGGAGGGAGGTCGACATTAATTTTAACTTTCAAAGGTAAACAACTATGAGCTCAAAATTTTAATTTCTGTGTAGTAGTAATAGGTGATGCAATAGGCGGAGTTAATGTTTCTTTTTATGTGTGTGCGAAAGGAAATTGATGTTTATTATGCGGATTAGGATCCCATATGCCAATATGTATCACTCTCTTTTGGGTTCCGTTGCAATACATGGGCACCCTACCAGTATTGTATAATTAGACTGACAAGTGGGGTCGGATGTACGGTAAACCGAGTTCACGGCGAGTCTACCGGTTGGTGGGTCCTGCGTATCAGTGACTTGGATTTTAAAACCAATTTAAATTAAAATCTAATTAATTACTATAACGGTCCCACATGTCAGCGACTCGCTAACTTAACTACCATCATTAACGCTAATTTAATCCATCCAATCAAGTCCACCTACCAGAGAGAGAGAGAGGGGGGAGGCGACGGCGGCCATGGCCGCGCTTGCTGGTGTCAGAGCGAGGATGACACGAGCCTCAAAAGCAGTAAAATAGGGGCGATGGCACTATGACCAAGCTAAAGGTGGTCATGGCGATGCTTGGAGACCACTAGAATGCCAGCGGTGGTGTTGACAGGCGGCGGGGCGGCTCGAGCTGTGATGGCTTCTACGAAAGGTGCGGGTTCTCGCCCAGGAGTTAGGCGCGCTGGGTTTAGCGGGTGAACACGATGCTAACCAGCTTGGGACGGGAACCAGTGATAACTGGATTCACGCTGGTGACATGTAGCCGCGGCTATGCCATGGGTTGCTACGGTGAACTGTAGGCAAACGACTCTAAGTGCAAAATCTAACAAACGCATTATCACTAGGGGACTACCAGAGGCTCACTACTATGATCGGCGACGACGAAGACGGTCAGAGGTGGTGTAGCAATGGCGAACAGGGGCAGCTGCGACAGCTTCACGGTGGCAATGGGATATGGCGAGAAAGAATCCATGCGAAGATGCGCGTTAGCTTGCATGCATGCGGAAGATGGTCAAAATGGAAGGAATCGACCTGAGACTCGCCGAGAAGGCGAAATTGATGGAGATGGCGGCGGCGGCCGAAAATAGGGAAGACAAGCGGTCTCGACGACTTCCTATGGAAACAAGGACATTGAGTGAGAGTCTTGCACAAGTGGGGGATGGAACACGATTTGGCGTGGATAGCTTGAAACCAAAGTCACCAGAAAGACTTGGAATGGGCGTGTGCGCTGGAGAGAAAGAAGATGACAGTGATGCAACTTCTCACAGCTCCAACTGCAAGAACAAGCATGGGAAAGGGGGTGAGCGAACTCTAGAAGGAAAAACAACACACGTGTCTAGCAAGGAAGCTCACCAGGGCAGCAATGGTGCGGTGGCATGCTCGCCGGCATTGAGGAAGATAGTGTTGTTCCTGGCAAATCCTGATACCTCAAGCTCTGGTTCTTGGAGGGGGAGCTGGAAAGGGCGAGATAGAGGAGATGACATGCTTGGCTCGACTTAAATAGGGAGGAGAAGAATGGGAGTTAGGCGTGATTTCTCACAAGTGCGACGTGATAGAGCGGACGCGGTGACAAGATGGGTCGAGCATGGTTGGAGATTTTGGTCAGAGCGGGTGGATACGATCGGAACGGTGCCACTGATGTGGTTAGTACTTGCTCGGTGATAAGCGTGCATGGGAGGTGGAAAGTTGAGGTGGGCGACGGCAGCTGTGGCACGGGCCCGGGGTTCCACTAGGCAACGACGTGACTGAGATGGGCGGAGGCGAGCGCGTCTCCGCGCTGGCGCACCCGGCCACGTGGGGCGAAGGGAACGACGCGAGTTGGAAGATGACCATCGACAAGTGGGGCCTAGGCCCACCGGTCAGCGATAGCGAAGGAAGGCAATGGAGAGAAGGCACATTCGGCAAAAAGACGCTTTCGCACGAAGGATTCAGTATTCGGAGAGGAGAGGGCGACTTTAGCCGAGGATGGTGCACGGGCCATTGCTGGGCCAAAAGAGATGATGGGCTGGGCAGAGGCTACTATTAGGGCCCAGGAAGGATTTTGGACTTTAATTCTTTTCCTAATAAATTTTATTCAGAAAACGAGTATCAATTTCTAAAACTAGAAAACCAACTCCAAAAATTATGAACATTTTTGGAGAAGCCCCCGATACCATCTAGTATTTAGGAAAATTATTTGCAGGATTTTTTCCAGCTTTTAATTTTTGTGGAAAATTCAATTGTTTTCGTTTTTAATAGAGAAAGGTTTTAATAAATATCGAAACTGCAGAGCAAAGCACAGAAACGCATAAATTAATATTTTAGACATAATAACAAAGAATTTATTTTTTTGGGCTGTTATATCTCGCACAGGTATGCACCGAAATAGTCGATAACATTTTATTAAATAAATTAAAAATTATGTAACAAAGTACATTATTTATTCTTTCTATAAGACATTATTTATTCTTTGTCTATATGTTTATGTTAATATGATACTTTTCTTTCATCTGGTAGCCTACAGAAAAATATCCAAAGTTGTTTCCTACCAGCTCATTCTTTGGAAGGTATGTATTGTGATATTGTCTTACATGTGAATTAGTTGTACAGGATTATTCTTACTAACTATAATTTTCTATAGGTTCCCATATTTCCTACCCTGTTTATGTATATGGATTTTCGGATTTGTTATTCTTATAAGCTGCACGTGGCTCCCGGTATGTGCAATTTAATCAAGGGAAATATTCCCATTAATATTTTGATATTTGTAATTCTCTGTTCTATTCATCTATTTCGTGAAATATTTTTGAGATTAGTCAAAACACAATATCAATTACATTGATACATGCAAACCCATCTCTAGAACAGCTCTCTGCCGAGACCGCGTCTGGGAAGGTTGATAAGACTATTGCATGACGCATGATATGCAAATTTTTACATCATTTTCTGGAGACGCTGCATAGGCACAAAGTTGATAAAATAGAAGATCAAGCAGCTGAATCTTTGGTGCCACATTTGACTAATTCTGAAGAATTTATTGACCAAAGTATTAGTTCAACTACAAAGGAGAACTTGTTTAAGAATTGACCATTGATGTCATCCATCATTCTCCTGTATCATCGACTTTGATGATATGGCTTACCCAGAGGTATGCGCGCGTTTACTATTTCTCAGTTAAACTTAATAGTTCCTTTCTTCTTTTCTTGTCATGATTATTGCATCTGATCGTTTAATTTCATTCAGATCACCATGTTGTATGCATATAGAAATAATCAATCTAGCACCAAGCTAGCTGGAGTTTGTTGATCCTAAATTCTGCTCTTTTTCCCGAAAGAAGTTAGCTTCTACTGGCTTACCTCTAATATTTGAAACACTTTTTAGATATTTTCTTTATGAGCTGAAAGTGACAAAAAGTATGGTGGGCTAAGTCTCTTCTGATGGTGCAGGCCAAGTGCTCGCAATTACAGGTACCAATTTATGGTCGTGCATATTAATTAGTGTTTTCTGCTAAAATATTCAGTTAGTGTTTTTGCTGTTCTCTTAGCCTATTCAAGATATCTAAAGTAGAATTCAAGATACAACAATTCTTCAAGTAGTTCCTCACTGTAGAGGTCTCCTTTTTTGTGTGTTCTGTCTCCTGAGATGCTTCACAAGGTTTTTATATGCTTTCAGATGGGAAAAATACATTTTGTTGAGGGAAGGTGATTTTATAGGGTATCTAGTATCTACATTAATCACGACTAATCATTTTGTAAACAGTTTTAACCCCAAGATCAATCCCACGAATGTGTTAGCTCATCCTTGCTTATCCTACATGAGGGGGATTTTATTTAGTTCAAATTTTAACTAAATCCTAAGGCTTAGAAAAGAAATCGCATATCCGAACAGACCTTAAGATATTGGGTAAACAAAATATGTACAAATGAAAAAGGTATGCTTCAATCCCCTTGTCATAATTTGTTCCAAGTACCAACCACATGTATGATATGTCAAAAAGGAATAAAATTCTAAATACTGTGGCACATATTTCTAAGTTCTGACCACCAAATATTTGCCATATTTTTAACTAAAGAAATTCAATTATAGTTTTATGTGTTAGACTAAGAACTTTACTACAGTTAATGGGTGAAAAAAAGAACTTTTAGGTTCATGTACCTTTATATAGGATATTCAAAGTTCACACATTCTTATTTTACTTCATAAGTAGCAACAAGGGCGTACGCACGACAAAAATAGAGGGGGTGCTCGTTGGAGAAAGCTAATTTGGTAAAACCGTACCAAACATATATTGAGCTGTTTAGTGTAATTCAAATTCATACATAAATAGACAAGAGACAAAGCTATAATGTAAAATACACTTAAGGGAGTACTTTGCTAATGAATAGAATGCCCATAAATGTGTGCGAGTAGCGATCTGTAGAACTGAAGTAGCTAAATTAGTGAAACAATAAGAAAATTGTGAGTAAATACGAACATAATAAGTGAGAGGTTGACTAGTTGAGACTAGAGAAGCAGTTCACAAATGTACAAGGATATCACCTTAGCCAATATAGTCACGTCACCTGCTAGTTGCTACGTGTTGCCTGGCTAGTGACCATTGCTGCTCTGTGCGACTGTGCCTGCCTTTGTGCTATGCGGCTGCCATCACCCAACATTCGGTGCTCACCCCTCCATCGCAACTGGACAGCGGCTGCCCCATAGTGCCCCCATCGCTCGCCCTTCCTTCACTTTGCCCGATCGCCACTGGCCGCCCCTCTATGCAACCACGCTCTAGCCGCGCCACCACTCGCCACCGCTTGGCCGCGTGTGGAGCACTCGTCAATGCCGCTAGGCCATGCGCTCATGTCCGCCCATCCACAACTTAGCTACGCACTCGCCGCTCCATCACCGCTGGGAAGGAGCATGAGAGCAGCACAAAATAGGGATTTGGGGAATGGGTCTTGGTCACTTGGGGTTTAACTTCTTCTCTCCCATCCGATGAGCCTTATGACACGAAAATAACATAGCCCAAAGCCCCCAAACATCCCCAACTCTCCCCTCAAGGCCTCAAGTCTTCTTCAACCTCACCCCTCAGTCCTCTGCTTCTTGCCCGAGCTCTGCTTCTTTGCTTCTTGGGCCACCACTGTCTGGTGCGTCGTCATGAATGCCACCCAAAATGGCCCGAGGTATCAGGGGGTACCAGGGGTGCGACGCCCAAAGCCAGTGCGCTAGCCCCCTCGTGCCCCCCGTGGTGTGTGTCAGACCCCAAATTTGTAATTTGGAATCCCCTATATTAAGCTGTGCCATTCCCTGGATCAGTAGATAGCACACACAGATACATACTCGAATCATTCACATAACCATGGAAGCTCAGCGCAGACCTACGATCAGGTCCATAGTTACAACCCCAAGTGGTCAAAAGTAAATCTGAAGAGGTCTTGAAGAGGTCCTGCGTGTCTTGAAGAGATCCTGAGGAGATTTCGAATAGGTCCTGGGGTGGTCTCGAAGAGGTCCTGGAGGATCTTGAAGAGGTCCTAGAGGTCTTACGAGGTCTTGGGGTGGTTCTGAGGAGGTCCTGGAGTGGTTCCGAGGGAGGTCTTGAAGGGAGGTCCTGGAGAGATGTCTTGGAGGGAGGTCCTGGAGTGGTTCCGAGGGAGGTCTCAAAGGGAGGTCCTGGAGAGATGTCCTGGAGGGAGGTCCTGAAAGGTTCTGATGAATCCCGGGGAGGTCCTGAGTAGTCCTGATGGATCCACGTGGGTGCTCCTAAGGAGGCCCTGGGGATGATCCAGAGGAGGTCCTAAAGTAGTTTCCGATGAGGTCTTAGAGAGGTTTCTGAGGAGGTCTTGGAGAGGTTTCTGAGGAGGTCTTGGAGATGATCCTGAGGAGGTCCTAGAGTAGTTTCAGAGAGGTCCTAGAGAGGTTTCTAAGGAGGTCCTGGAGGTGATCCAGAGGAGGTCCTAAAGTAGTTTCCGAGGAGGTCCTAGAGAGGTTTCTGAGGAGGTTCTGGAGAGGATTATGAGGAGGTCCTGGAGATGATCCAGAGGAGGTCCTAGAGTGGTTCTTGGAGAACACGCCTGGTTGTGGGTGGTACATCAACAACTAGTATTCGATACGCCCAATGCTAAATATGAATTAGTGCAAGCCCTTATTATATTACATAGCAGGCCATACGACCAATTGTTTTACAAAAGAGCTGCGAAGGCAGCGAGTATACAAAAGTCAAGAGTACAAAGTCCAGATAAGAGCAGAAGTAGAACAAGTCATGGTGGTTCCATTCACTTTGCCCACAGGCAAGCGACTAGAGGTCCTGGCCTAAGCTTCACCATCTTCACCGCCATTTGGTCCAGTCTCCACGAAGTAGTCGTAAGGGTCTTGATCAAGTGGATCTGAAAGATTATATTGGGTGAGAGCCTAAGTACATAGCCGTACTCGCGAGCCAACACATAATGCAGTTTCTTATAGATGCAGTTGATCAATTGTAGTTCCGGGTTCTTTTGTTTGCACAAAGCTAAATTTGAAATAGATCAGGTAGTAGTAAATTCTGAGACTTAGAACTTTAACAATTTGATTTCGAAAAGGGGGTTTTCATTTGTGAAGTACTAGCGGAGGTCCAACCTCCTATACCATTGAGTGGCTCCATCCACACAATGCCCGGGCTAACCCGTATTTACCACTAGTCCCAGATCAGGCTTTCTCAAATTCCTGGGGTCCCACCCTAGCCTTTCCATTTCACCCACAACTGGTTTTATAAAAATAAAAGCTATATCAAGCAAGTTCTCAGCACCGCTCTTGACCGTGAGCATAGCTATCTAGATAGTTTTCTTACTCTGCAGAGTTTGTACATTTTACCCACAAGAGATAAATCAACTTATACTGCCTCGTCACACTTCCGTAGGTGTGTGGCTAATGTTAATTATCACAAGGCCTTTACAATGGTCAACCTCTTTGCAACTCGCACCGCTTAGGTATCACCTCCTTCGTGCTCTCCCTGCGCACCCAGAGGTCTCCCTTTTGCGTCGTACGGTTCCCGTGGCTTCGTTCTCCCCTGACTATCCACCCGCATCCACCAACGACGAAGCCATGCCAAGGCAAAGCAAATTAATCAGCCAGGGCGTATGTGTTACCGACTTGTGGTTGCACTGTTTTACATGAGAGGTCATCACCAGATTCGATCCTTAATTAACTCGGGCGGTACTTCCGCATACCCACATCCACTCGTGCCTCCGGCACCAGCCACTCTTTCCAGCCGCCTAAGTTGTGAGGACCCGGAATATTTAACTAGTAACACTTAACCTCCAATTGGTTCTAGCATTACTAATTAAACATTCTAAGCCTCGATGGGCATATGTTTCCCAGAATTGCAACATATGCACATCATCACAAAATTACACATCATTTCCATACAACATACATCACTAAGTCCAACAACGACATACATAAAGTAAAGTTATTACAAAAGAGAGCCGACCGGCCAAATAGAACAATATACAAGAATGACAATGAAGCAAAAGTGCCATAAGATGGCTAGAACAAAAGTCGACCAGTTAGCCACACAACCCACAAGGCAACCGACGGGCGCCAAGCTAGTCGCCCACAAGCTACCACAACACAGCTCACAAAAGTGAGGCCCCTCAGCTCACCTTCTTCCTCTGCAATGAACAAATAAGCATAGCATCCGAGTACAAATATTGTCTTTGTACATGATCGACGTGTGGAATAGCAGACCTATTCATAAACTACATGCAAGCTTATTTAGGTGGAGGTTGTATGTCTTAATTTGCATGAAGCCAACTTTATTTGCAATAATGTAATACATTTCAAAAGCAAGTTTGCAAATCTGTTTGGTTATCAAAGTAACAGTAAGTAAAGGTACATACAAGTAACCACCTAGAAGTGACTATCCCAATAGCCACCACAACATAGCACGAATCCCCGATTCGTACCACCCATCAAGTTTTAATTTAAAAGGTTGTAGTCTAACTCTTGAAAGACCTTGCCAAGCGTGTCCATAACCTAGGACGAGGCTATTCGAATAGTTCTAACCTGCGGGGGTGTACCAATGTACCCACACTTGCATCGCCTTCAAGCCACAAGCACACTCACAGAAGGTATGCCGCCCGCTAAGTCCTACGAGACATTTCCAATCTTGTGTATTAACTACGAGCCACTCATATGGATAGAAACCCATATGCTTACATTGCAGTCGAAAGACAACAAATCCCATCACGGGTGAAGTCTTTGGACACTACAATGCTCCCAACACCATCCCTCCTGCGACTCCCTGCGACTCGGAGCCAATACACGCCAAAGTACTAAGTCAAGAGAGGTCCCATACCCTCTAATGTGGTTAGCACGCTAAAATGCTTGGTTTAGTGTAACAAGATGTTCGGTCCTTGTTGACCGGGCACCATTCGATCACACCCAAAATCACACCATCATACCGTTGTGCCCAAGTCTAAATCATTTTGTTTTCAGTTTTAGTTTTCATAAGTAGACAAGGCACAAGGTGGAAATCATAATCATAATAAGTTTTAAGTGATCAAGGTTATCGACAAGTCGATAACCGCCCATTTCTACCGAAACTAAGCATGGCTAAGCAATTAATTCGCAACTACTAAGTGACAGAGCCCATCCATGAGCTCTAAATCACAGTGAGTAACCTAGGCTCATGGTAGTAGAGGATAATCATTTGCTAAGGAACGATCTACTAGGCCAACTATTAACACAAAGTAGCAATGCATACATAGAATTTGTAATCAACATAAATACTTAAAATACTGGGATTAACATGATCAAACTGCTTGCCTTCTTGCTGTTGCTCAAGCTGTTGTGGAGGGTCGCTCTCGGGATTACCGCAAATGTCGAATCCTAGGCGCAAGGCAAAAGAACCAAGAACAACCAATAAGACTAGCAACACTTAACAAAAGAGCAAGCAAAAATTATCCAAATGCGACGAAACTTATACACAAGGTGAAATACGAATATACCAAGTCATAGAAACTGGAAAAACCTAATTTGGATTTGTGGTGCAAAAGATATTACCTAAAACCCATTTTCTACCATAATTAGCACTGTAGCAAAACATTTTCTAGAAAGATTCTGAAGCTGAAATTTTTATGGTAGCTACCTACTGGTATAGAGGTAACCCATATAAAATTTCAGGTCATTTGGAGTTAAAATGATTTAGTTATGATTTTTCTAAGATGCAAAACTAGCATAATGCACTTTCGAAATATAAACATGTGCAAAGTCTATTTCACATTATAGTATGATAACAGAGGATTTCCTAACATCAAATTTCTATTTTAGGATTTACAGGAATTACTGGTGTCTATTACATCATTAAATGGATTTTTAAGTCTTTGCTAATAAGGTTAAATCTACTAACATATTTTTAGTGTGATTTAGGCCTTCCACCATTTTTAGATTAAAGTTTAGTTAATAACAAATTTATCAAAGTTAAAATCATACAATTATCGATATCTGAAAAAGATATGCATTTTCCAAGTTTTGATACAATTCTAGAATATATAAAAATAGCAGAAAACAAGTTATAAAAGACTACAGAATTTTCTACTACAGAAGCAAAGCTAAAAGCATTTTTATATTAAACTTTAGTGAAATACAAATTTATTGCAGTTGGTTTCATGTAAAAAGGATTTATCTTGAATTAGTTATGAATTTCTAAAGTTACGATACAATTTTGGTTGATAAATAAATACTTACAGAAATATAAACCAACCCAACCGAAAATAAACGACGTGGACGCTCGGCAACCCTTGATCTAACATCCTACGGCTCACGCGCGCCGAAAACAGCGCACGCGCGCCAAACCTAATCGGAGCCCACCGTTGGATCACGATCCAACGGCTCACGAAGGTGTATGCATGCGGGCGGTGCGGTTGCTTGGGCCAATCCCGTACGCAGATCTGCAGATGGACGGTCCAGAGCGCACCAACGGTCGGAAGGTCCGATTGCACACACGATCTCGGCGGTTGATCTCAAGATCGGCGGCCGAGAATGATCAAGGCATCCGAGGGTCCGAATGCACTCACGATCCGGGCCGCAGATCTAAAAACGAACAGTAGATATTGACCGCATTCAAAGGAAGATGTCGACATGTGGGACCGCATGTCGGTGACTTCAGTCACCCACGCTATTGGTTTAACCCGTGCGCATACGCACCGCCCACTTGTCGGCCGAGAGTGGCGGTTAGGGCAATTAACGATTCCAATGATTACCATTAATTAGGCACTAATGACTACCGGAATTTGATTTTAACCCTCGGGCCCACAAGTCGACCCTGAGGAGATTTCCGCGAGATTAAATGCCGACATTTTAATTAATCAATGATTAAGCATTAATGATGTCTGAACGATGCGGATTGAACCGAGAGTGATTTAAGGATATTGGGCCCACTAGTCGGTGGCTCAACAACAACGATTAAGACATAATTAATAACTAATGATTAGCAATTAATGTGTCCTAATCGGATGACGAAACGGAGTCTGCTTGTGCGCGAAAACCCGAGTGAGTTCAACGGCAAATCGCCGCGACACCTTGGCGCGCGCGCGAAACAAGACCCAAAATGGATTCGCAATAACGATGCGAACCTAATGGTAGCATTATCGCCGCGGCGAGGACTAGAACGCCGCTGGCGGAAAAACGAAAATGGGAACTTACTGCTAAACATGAAAATCGCGATGAGCTCCACTACGAGCCTAGGTGCGGGTGCGAGCCACTAAGGACTAATAAGAAGCTACCTTAGGGACGAAGCTTCAAGATGGCCGAGATGCTTGATCACGGTGAAAGCTCACGGACATGAAGAAGAAAGGTTGAAAACGACACCCTGAGCCAAGTGAGTGATACCAAAGCATCAAAATAGCTTCATAATGATTCACAGAAGCTACATGAGCAAGCAATTGAAAAATGGAGCACTCACCTGAGCTGAGGAAGAAGATGACCAAATTCGGCCGAATTTGAACAAACCCCAAATTGGACAATTCCTGAGAATCAAATCCAAAATCAAGTGAGGGGAAATATTCAAGGAAGTAAATAGATAAGGTTAGGGCAAAGAAACATGAAGGAGGACCACTGGAACACCAAGAACACCAATGAAGCTTCACGGGTCAACAATGGCGGTTTGCCATTTTTGAGGTGTTAAGCTCAATCTGATGAATGAAGCTTGGTGGTGGTCTAAAGAGATACTAGGAAGCATTGAGAGTGCTTATAAAGCCATGAAAGCATTAGGGTTTGCACCACACAGCTTTCGGGCGGCAAAACACAAAGCACAAGGTGCGGTCGACAAGGAAAAGATAATAGCTGGTGCACTAGGGCATGGCATGGCCGAAAATGTCTCCCACGACCCATAATGTCGACTAGGGTAGCCGTAGGGAGCATGAAATGACATCTCCATGCCTTGCACTGTTTTCGCACGGCGGGAGGTTGAAGATGACCAGCGCAAAAAGCTCGGGCGATTCAGAGCCCCACGATCTAAATCGGACGGCTACGAAGGCGCCACGCCTCCGGGCTTTAAAACACAACGGAGATATTGCGAACCCTACGATTAGAAATGAACGGCTCAGATAGCTCCACGTTGCAAACTCAAATTACAACGAAGGGGTACGCGAGCGTTGGATCTTAATCCAACGGCTCTGATTCAAAAATGCAACCGGAGGGTCCGAAAGTTTCGGCGCATCTCGACGGTTGGATGGAGATCTAACGGTTGACATTCAGACTTGCAACCTAAGGTCCGAAATGATACACGCGCGGGCCGTGCGATTTAGATCTAACGGTTGAGATCCACCGCGTTTTAAAGAGTGGCTCGGTGCATTTAGTTGATCGACCAAGTCGATTGGCTCGAGCCAGTCCGACTCGAACCCGAGTAACAAGAAAACCAGTTTGACTTTGAATTAAAAAGAGACTTTGAAAGATTTATTTGAGGTAGCAAATTAACTCCAAAAATTATAAAATTTTTACAGGAGCTTGCTAACTCAGATATCAACCTTGTGTAAAATTTTCAGAGGTTTTTATACTGTGAATAAATCTCCAAAATTCTGCAAGGCTCTGTTTTAATGTTTGACTAAGAGTCAAACAGTTTGATCGCCTCTAAAAATATTCAAACAATTTCTAAAAATTGTGAAATTTTCCAGGGGTCACATACCATCACAGAGACTTAGGAAAAATATTTCCAGAGGATGATCATAAGATTTGACAAGATTGTTTTGGAATAGCAAGATTTGGATCAACAAGACTTGTGACAATGTAATTCCATAATTCCTTGAACAAGAATTGATTGGCACAACAGAAATACATGATGTAAGAAAAAGTTTTAATTTCTACTCATTTTCTTACATTTGAAACACAAGCCCAAAATTTGGGATGTTACAACTCTCCCCTTACAAGAATCTCGACCAGAGATTCCGCTTACTCGGAGAAGAAAGAAGGAAATCGCACGAAGGCGATCTTCGCTCCCAAGTTGCTTCATCTTCGAATGGTTTGACCACCGAACCTTAACGAACTTGATGGCACGGTTCCTTGTTCTCCATTCAGATTCCTCAAGAATACGAACAGGATGCTCGCGGTAGGTCAAATCCTCCTGCACATCGAGAGTTTCCAACGGAGTTTCCTCAGTCGGGACACGGAGGCACTTCTTCAGGTGTGAAACATGGAACACATCATGCACACCCTCAAGTGCAGCTGGTAGCTCCAACTCGTATGCAATCGCCCAACTCTCTCGACGATGCGATAAGGCCCAACATATCGAGGAGCCAACTTGCCCTTGATGCCAAAACGCTGATGGCCCTTCAAGGGTGAGACTTTGAGATACACAAAGTCATTGGGCTCAAAGCTCAACTCACGGCGACGGCGATCTGCATAGCTCTTTTATCCGGGTGGGCGTGCGCAGATGCTCGCGATCAATCGAACTCGCTCGGCCTCATTGATCGAATCGGGCCAAAATCGCCGCTCACCGCCTCGGCCGCTTCAATGGGGTTCGCATCTCCTCCCATACAAAGCCTCAAATGGTGTCATGCCAAGACGGCCGAAAGTCGTTGTTGTAGGAGAACTCCGCAAATGGTAGGCATTTCTCCCACTTCTTCCCATAGGAAAGAACACAAGCACGAGCATATCTTCCAACACTTGGTTGACTCGCTCCGTCTGCCATCGATCCGAGGATGAAAGGTCAGGTTGAAATGAAGGGGTCCCCATAGCCTCTGCGACTATGCCAAAACCGCGAGGTGAAAAGTGCACCACGATCGAAATAATCGTCTTGGTACACCGTGAAGACTCACAATCCTCGAGACATAAAGTTCGCCAAAGGCCCCACACGGTCGAGTCTTGACAGAAGGAAATGTGCCACTTTAGTCAACCCGTCGATCACGACCCAAATAGCATCATTCCCTTTGGACGAGCGGGCAATCCGGTGATGAAGTCCATGCCAACGAATCCCACTTCCACTCGCACCGGCAAGGGTGAAGAAGACCTGCTGGACGCCGATGCTCGCCTTCACCGACAAAGACACGCCGCACTCGACAACGAACTTGGCAATCTCACGCTTCATTCGGGTCCACGGAACCTCGACGAAGGTCCCGATACATCTTGGTAGCCCGGGATGAATAGACAAAGGAGAATCATGGGCTTCGCGGAGAATCAAATTCCGCAATTCCATGACCTTAGGAACCACAAGACGCCCAAACCACACAACACCATGCTCGTCCTCCGAAAAGCACTTGGCTATCCCATCCTTGATGTTCTCGCTGATTTGGCTCACACCAACATCCGTCATGTGTGCGCCTTGATTTGGTCCACCAAGGTTGGTTGCACAACCAATGTAGCAAGAGAACCGCGCTCGATCAAACCCAAATTGAGGCGCTGGAATTTCGAAATGAGGGTAGGTCTTGCTCTTGGAGCATCAACATGTTACAATACACCTTCCGATCGAGTGCATCAAGAACGACATTGGCCTTGCCCGGATGGTGCTGAATACCCATGTCATAGTCCTTGATCAATTCCAACCATCTTCTTTGCCCGAGGTTCGGATCTGTTTGGGTGAACAAGTACTTCAAGCTCTTGTGGTCGAATACACCTCACAACGGTTACCAATCGATAATGCCGCAAATCTTGAGTGCATGGACCACAGACTAACTCCAAGTCATGAGTAGGATAGTTGAGTTCATGCGGCCTCAATTGCCGCGATGCATAGGCCACAACCTTGCCTTCCTGCATAAGAACACAACCAAGACCCTGACGAGAAGCATCACAATAGATATCAAAACTCTTGTGAATATCAGGGAGAACAAGCACTGGGGCTGAGGTCAACCGCGTCTTGAGTTCTGAAAACTCACATCACAAGCAATGACCACTCAAACTTCTTGTCTTTCTTGAGTAGTTCACCATAGGCTTCGCAATCTTGGAGAAATTCTCGATAAAGCGGCGATAGTAGCCAGCCAAACCAAGAAAACTCCGCACATCGGTGACTGACTTGGGCTGACCCCAAGATAGCACATCACTGACCTTGCTAGGATCCACAGCCACACCTCCTGCTGAAAGAACATGGCCCAAGAATGCCACTTCCTTCAACCAGAACTCGCACTTGCTGAATTTGGCATACAGCTGGTGCTCACGCGCCTGCCCAACACAAGCTTAAGATGCTCGAGATGCTCTTCTTCACTCTTGGAGTAGATAAGGATATCATCGATGAATACCACCACAAACCTATCCAAATACTCCATGAATACCGAGTTCATAAGATTCATGAACAAAGCAGGAGCATTAGTCAAACCAAAAGACATGACGGTGTACTCGTAAAGACCATAACGAGTAGCAAAGGCAGTCTTCGGAATATCCTCGGCCCTGATCCTGACTTGATGATAGCCCAATCTCAAGTCAATCTTGGAGAAGACACGTGCTCCGGTCAACTGATCGAAAAGATCATCAATACGGGGCAAAGGATACTTGTTCTTTACCGTCACCTCATTAAGCGGACGGTAATCAACACACATGCGCAAGGTCTTGTCCTTCTTCTTCACAAAGATAACTGGACAACCCCAAGGAGATGAGTTAGGACGAATGAAACCCTTCTCTTGTAGCTCACCTAGTTGCTTCTTGACTCTTCCAACTCGTTAGGAGGCATGCGTCACGCCTCTTTGAAATAGGGCGTGCAGGCAAAGAACTCTATCACGAACTCCAGCTCTCGAGCAGAGGCATCCCGCAAATCTTCGGAAAGACATCCGCGAAGTCACACACGTGGGGACATCGTGAATCTCCAATGCTGGCTTTGCTTCAAGGGCAAAAAGGTGGGGGTTCTCGCAACTGCGGTGAAAACCCAACCTGTTCACCTGAAGGGCTGGTGAGGTAGACAATCTTCCTGGCACAATCGATTTGCCCCAAGTGTTGGGACAACCAATCCATGCCAAGAATCACATCCAAGTGCGCCGAGTCGAGCAGGATAAGACTCACCAAGAATCCCACTCCTTCGATGTGGATAGGAACATCCCGGCATACTTGGTCAGCTCTCATTTCCGAACCCGGAGAGCGAATCAGCAGTGGAATTCCCAGAGGAACACAGTGAAGCCCACAATCAACAACAAAAGACCTCGAAATAAAAGAATGCGAGGCCCTAGAGTCAAATAAAACTGTGGCAGGATGCAAATTAACAAGGAGCGTACCCAACACCACGTCGGGCGCCTCCTGTGCCTCCTCAGCCGAGATGTGATTGACTCGGCCGCTCCCCAAGCCCGGGGTCTTCTGGTCAGGTGGGTGACCACTCCCTTGCCCGCGTCCTCCATTAGGACGAGGGCGCTCAGCCTTCTTAGGACAACTACTCGTAGTGGCCCTTGTTGTGGCGATGAAGCGGTGGCGTGGCTGCGGGGTTGCGAGAACACCCGGTCTTTGGTCGCAGTGCACGCGCCGAGTCACGACTGCGGAGGGCGAAAGCCGGTGCCGCAGCTCGGCGGTGGTGAAGTCAAAGAACGGGCCACCGGTGCGGGCCCAACTCGGGACTAACGAGGCCGGCTGCGCAGACATCGGGCCTCCACTACGCTGCGGGACTCGCCGCCGCTCTCGCCTTATGCTCGCGACGATGGCCTTGTCCACCAAGGTCCGAAGTCGGGAAGTCCACAATAGAGCTTGTCCTGAAGCTCCTCAGACAAACCCTCCATGAACTTCTCCTGCTTGGCCTCATCAGTGGCCACCTCAGCAGGAGCGTACCTCGCCAAATGGTTGAACTCATGGAGGTACTCACGCGCGCGATTTGCGCCTGTTTGAGCGCAAGAACTCCTTCTTCTTGACTTCATCGGCCGGCGGGGACATGGGCCCGACGGAAAGTCGATCGGAACTCCTCCCACGAGACCACGTGTCGCAGTGCATGGCGAGGAAATTCTCCCACCATGAGAGTGCCGCACCCTCCAACTGATGGGATGCGAAAAGTGCCCGCTCCTGCTCCTGGCACTGAGCAACGTTGAGCTTCCGCTCAACCAGACGCAGCCAGTCGTCTGCGTCCAAGGGATCCTCGGACCGGGAGAAGGTAGGAGGCTGAGTACGGAGGAACTCCGCAAGTCCCCCACGAGTCTGATGTCCACCACCTCCAGATCCGGAGGCACCAGAGGGAGTAGAGGTGTTCCTGGCGATGACCTCCAACACCCTACGGTCCTCCGAACGATTGCGTTCGATCTGCATGAGGACTTCCGCCATGGTCGGAGGAGGGGGAAGTTCCTCATCGGGACTACCCGGCTGATTCCGGCCGCTACGTGTCCCACCAGCCATCCTGATTCACTAAGATGAGTTAGCTACAAGCCCGAGATAAAAGAAAGCAAAGAAATCCAAACTCAATAACAAGGGCTCAGGAATAACCACCAAGAGTACAAGACCAAAAATCACCAAATCGACTTCCTGAAACGACTAACCCGTATGGAAGAACGAGTAATCGTTTGAGAAGCCCCAAAATTTCAGAACTAAATTCTAGCTCACAACAGCCCAAGAATCAAGATATAACCACCTAATAGAGTATAGGCATTAGCTAATCTCATATCACTTCTTACCCTTTCATTCCCACAAGTTTTAGTTGAATTTACCTCTCATTTCCTACCTTAATTACTAACCACTAGCTAGCTGTCCAAATTCCTTTCTCCAAGCTCTCATATTTCTCCCAAAACCAAGTTAATCGATAGAGGCTAATTTTTGAAAGGAAGAGAGGAACAACTTTTTCAAACTTAAGTGAGAGTAAGGTGAGATGAGCAAGCTAAGACAGGTAAGGAGTAAAATCAGATAACTTACTTAAGTTTTACAAACCTTTTGAAAGTAAGGTTTCAAAATATTCTAGAGGCGACCAAGCTAGGGGTTTCTACGGTCAGTATGGCTCTGATACCAACTTTGTGAGGACCCGGAATATTTAACTAGTAACACTTAACCTCCAATTGGTTCTAGCATTACTAATTAAACATTCTAAGCCTCGATGGGCATATGTTTCCCAGAATTGCAACATATGCACATCATCACAAAATTACACATCATTTCCATACAACATACATCACTAAGTCCAACAACGACATACATAAAGTAAAGTTATTACAAAAGAGAGCCGACCGGCCAAATAGAACAATATACAAGAGTGACAATGAAGCAAAAGTGCCATAAGATGGCTAGAACAAAAGTCGACCTGTTAGCCACACAACCCACAAGGCAACCGACCGGCCGCCAAGCTAGTCGCCCATAGCTACCACAACACACTCACAAAAGTGAGGCCCTCAGCTCACCTTCTTCCTCCTGCAAGAACAAATAAGCATAGCATCCGAGTACAAAGATTGTCTTTGTACCCATAAGATCGACGTGTGGAATAGCGGACCTATTCATAAACTACATGCAAGCTTATTTAGGTGGAGGTTGTATGTCTTAATTTGCATGAAGCCAACTTTATTTGCAATAATGTAATACATTTCAAAAGCAAGTTTGCAAATCTGTTTGGTTATCAAAGTAATGATAGTAAAGGTACATACAAGTAACCACCTAGAAGTGACTATCCCAATAGCCACCACAACATAGCACGAATCCCGATTCGTACCACCCATCAAGTTTTAATTTAAAAGGTTGTAGTCTAACTCTTGAAAGACCTTGCCAAGCGTGTCCATAACCTAGGGCGAGGCTATTCGAATAGTTCTAACCTGCGCAGGGTGTACCAATGTACCCACACTTGATCCGCCTTCAAGCCACAAGCACACTACAGAAGGTATGCTGCCCGGCTAAGTCCTACGAGACATTTCCAATCTTGTGTATTAACTACGAGCCACTCATATGGATAGAAACCCATATGCTTACATTGCAAGCCGAAAGACAACAAATCCCATCACGGTGAAGTCTTTCTGACACTACAATGCTCCCAACACCATCCCTCCTGCGACTCCCTGCGACTCGAGCCAATACACGCCAAAGTACTAAGTCAAGAGAGGTCCCATACCCTCTAATGTGGTTAGCACGCTAAAATGCTTGGTTTAGTGTAACAAGATGTTCGGTCCTTGTTGACCGGGCACCATTCCATCACACCCAAAATCACACCATCATACCGTTGTGCCCAAGTCTAAATCATTTTGTTTTCAGTTTTAGTTTTCATAAGTAGACAAGGCACAAGGTGGAAATCATAATCATAATAAGTTTTAAGTGATCAAGGTTATCGACAAGTCGATAACAGCCCATTTCTACCGAAACTAAGCATGGCTAAGCAATTAATTCGCAACTACTAAGTGACAGAGCCCATCCATGAGCTCTAAATCACAATGAGTAACCTAGGCTCATGGTAGTAGAGGATAATCATTTGCTAAGGAACGCATCTACTAGGCCAACTATTAACACAAAGTAGCAATGCATACATAGAATTTGTAATCAACATAAATACTTAAAATACTGGGATTAACATGATCAAACCGCTTGCCTTCTTGCATTGCTCAAGTTGTTGTGGAGGGTCGCTCTGGGATTACCGCAAATGTCGAATCCTAGGCGCAAAGGCAAAAGAACCAAGAACAACCAATAAGACTAGCAACACTTAACAAAAGAGCAAGCAAAAATTATCCAAATGCGTGAAACTTATACACAAGGTGAAATACGAATATACCAAGTCATAGAAACTGGAAAAACCTAATTTGGATTTGTGGTGCAAAAGATATTACCTAAAAACCCATTTTCTACCATAATTAGCACTGTGTAGCAAAAACATTTTCTAGAAAGATTCTGAAGCTGAAATTTTTATGGTAGCTACCTACTGGTATAGAGGTAACCCATATAAAATTTCAGGTCATTTGGAGTTAAAATGATTTAGTTATGATTTTCTAAGATGCAAAACTAGCATAATGCACTTTCCGAAATATAAACATGTGCAAAGTCTATTTCACATTATAGTATGATAACAGAGGGATTTCCTAACATCAAATTTCTATTTTTAGGATTTACAGGAATTACCGTGTCTATTACATCATTAAATGGATTTTTAAGTCTTTGCTAATAAGGTTAAATCTACTAACATATTTTTCTCAAATGATTTAGGCCTTCCACCATTTTTAGATTAAAGTTTAGTTAATAACAAATTTATCAAAGTTAAAATCATACAATTATCAGATATACAGAAAAAGATATGCATTTTCCAAGTTTTGATACAATTCTAGAATATATAAAAATAGCAGAAAACAAGTTATAAAAGACTACAGAATTTTCTACTACAGAAGCAAAGCTAAAAGCATTTTTATATTAAACTTTAGTGAAATACAAATTTATTGCAGTTGGTTTCATGTAAAAAGGATTTATCTTGAATTAGTTATGAATTTCTAAAGTTCTGATACAATTTTCAGTTGATAAATAAATACTTACAGAAATATAAACCAACCCAACCGAAAATAAACGACGTGGACGCTCGGCAACCCTTGATCTAACATCCTACGGCTCACGCGCGCGCAAAACAAATAACGCGCCAAACCTAATCGAGCCACCGTTGGATCACGATCCAATGGCTCACGAAGGTGTATGCATCCGGGCGGTGCGGTTGCTTGGGCCAATCCCACCGCAGATCTGCAGATGGACGGTCCAGAGCGCACCAACGGTCGGAAGGTCCGATTGCACACACGATCTCGTGGTTGATCTCAAGATCGACGGCCGAGAATGATCAAGGCATCCGGAGGGTCCGACGCACTCACGATCCGGGCCGCAGATCTAAAAACGAACAGTAGATATTGACCGCAGCTTCAAAGGAAGATGTTGACATGTGGGACCGCATGTCGGTGACTTCAGTCACCCACGCCGGTTTAACCCACGCGCACACAAAGCATCGCCCACTTGTCGATCGAGAGTGGCGGTTAGGGCGTAATTTAACGATTCCAATGATTACCATTAATTAGGCACTAATGACTACTGGAATTTGATTTTAACCCCTCGGGCCCACAAGTCGGCGACCCAGAGGAGATTTCCGACAGGATTAAATGCCGACATTTTAATTAATCAATGATTAAGCATTAATGATGTCGAACGATGCGAGATTGAACCGAGAGTGATTTAAGGATATTGGGCCCACTAGTCGCTGGCTCAACAACAACGATTAAGACATAATTAATAACTAATGATTAGCAATTAATGTGTCCTAATCGATGACTAAAACGGAGTCTGCATTGCGGCAAAACCCGAGTGAGTTCAACGGCAAATCGCGGCGACCGCGGCGCGGCGCGCCAACAAGACCCAAAATGGATTCGCAATAACATGCGAACCTAATGGTAGCATTCTCGCCACGGCGAGGACTAGAACGCCGGCTAGCCGGAAAAACGAAAATGGGAACTTACTGCTAAACATGAAAATCGCGATGAGCTCCACTACGAGCCTAGGGTGCGGGTGCCAGAGCCACTAAGGACTAATAAGAAGCTACCTTAGGGACGAGAAGCTTCGAAGATGGCCGGAGATGCTTGATCACGGTGAAAGCTCGCCGGACATGAAGAAGAAAGGTTGAAAACGACACCCTGAGCCAAGTGAGTGATACCAAAGCATCAAAATAGCTTCATAATGATTCACAGAAGCTACATGAGCAAGCAATTGGAAAATGGAGCACTCACCTGAGCTGAGGAAGAAGATGACCAATTAGTGAATTTGAACAAACCCCAAATTGGACAATTCACGAGAATCAAATCCAAAATCAAGTGAGGGGAAATGTTCAAGGAAGTAAATAGATAAGGTTAGGGCAAAGAAACATGAAGGAGGACCACCGGAACACCAAGAACACCAATGAAGCTTCACGGGTCAACAATGGCGGTTTGCCATTTTTGAGGTGTTAAGCTCCAATCTGATGAATGAAGCTTGGTGGTGGTCTAAAGAGATACTAGGAAGCATTGAGAGTGCTTATAAAGCCATGAAAGCATTAGGTTTGCACCACACAGCTTTGGGCGGCAAAACACAAAGCACAAGGTGCGGTCGACAAGGAAAAGATAATAGGCGGTGCACAAGGGCATGGCATGGCGAAAATGTCTCCCACGACCCATAATGTCGACTAGGTAGCCGTAGGGAGCATGAAATGACATCTCCATGCCTTGCAATCGCTTTCGCACGGCGGAGGTTGAAGATGACCAACGCAAAAAGCTCAGGCGATTGAGCCCCACGATCTAAATCGGACGGCTCTGGCGCCACGCCTCGGGCTTTAAAACACAACGGAGATATTGCGAACCCTACGATTAGAAATGAACGGCTCGAGATAGCTCCACGTTGCAAACTCAAATTACAACGAAGGTAAGCGGCGTTGGATCTTAATCCAACGGCTCGATTCAAAAATGCAACCGAGGGTCCAAAGTTTCGCGCATCTCGACGGTTGGATGGAGATCTAACGGTTGACATTCGACTTGCAACCTAAGGTCCGAAATGATACACGCGCGGGCCGTGCGATTTAGATCTAACGGTTGAGATCCACCGCGCTTTAAAGAGTGGCTCGGTGCATTTAGTTGATCGACCAAGTCGATTGGCTCGAGCCCAGTCCGACTCGAACCCGAGTAACAGTAAAACCAGTTTGACTTTGAATTAAAAATGAGACTTTGAAAGATTTATTTGAGGTAGCAAATTAACTCCAAAAATTATAAAAATTTTACAGAGCTTGCTAACTCAGATATCAACCTTGTGTAAAATTTTCAGAGGTTTTATACTGTGAATAAATCTCCAAAAATTCTGCAAGGCTCTGTTTTAATGTTTGACTAAGAGTCAAACAGTTTGATCGCCTCTAAAATATTCAAACAATTTCTAAAATTGTGAAATTTTCCAGAGGGTCACATACCATCACAGAGACTTAGGAAAAATATTTCCAGATGATGATCATAAGATTTGACAAGATTGTTTTTGGAATAGCAAGATTTGGATCAACAAGACTTGTGACAATGTAATTCCATAATTCCTTGAACAAGAATTGATTGGCACAACAGGAAATACATGATGTAAGAAAAAGTTTTAATTTCTACTCATTTTCTTACATTTGAAACACAAGCCCAAAATTTGGGATGTTACATAAGTCGAAAACGATTTTTTAGGTTTTCATTTGTTTTGAAAATAATTCTTTAGTCCAATCATACCAACCAGGCTCCCAGCCTCAGCTGCCCGAAATCCGGTTTTCATATTTGAATGATTGTTGTCGGGCAATTTAATACTCGCATGAAAATGTACCTAAGTAAGGCTAAGCATGACACTTGGTACAGACTTATTTAACTAGTATGTAATCCATTAAGTTCTAGGGTGACAAAGGATAGTGTCCAAGTTTAAGGGTTGAAAGTTTATACACAATTATTATTAAGGCATTAACTATGAGCTAAACCAATATAGCTGTATAAAACATAGTAATGCAATTTCATAATTTAAAGCAACATAATTTGAAAAAGGTAGGCTCAAATATGATCAAAGTGTTGACTCACCTTGGTCGAAGCTCTGCTGATTTGGTTCTGGATCGATTGATGGTTCTTCGGTTGCCTCGGCTTCTATATATGCAAAGACAACCAAAAAGTCAAATAAGCACATGTAATTGCCAATTGCCTTCAAACATTCAATGAACTCCAAATAATGCAAGGTTGTAAATCAGAAGTATTATACCAGCATAGTTGAGGACTGAGTGATCAAGACTCAGTGGTCGAAGAAGCTACGGTGATCGTAGGATCAGTGGTGGTCATAGGAGCTACTGTGGTCGTAGCAACTACAGTGTCGTAGGACCAGTGGTGGTCGTAGGAGCTACTGTGGTTGTAGCAACTACAGTGTCGTAGGGCCAGGGGTGGTCGTGAAAGTACTATGACCAGGGGAGGTCGTGGAGGTGCTATGACCAGGGGAGGTCGTGGAGGTGCTAGGACCAGGGGAGGTCGTAACAAAAAAGGGTGGTCTTTGCAAAAGAGGAGGTCGTGGCCAAAGAGGGTGGTCTTTGCAAAAGAGGAGGTCGTAGCCAAAGGGGTTGTCTTTGCAAAAGAGGAGGTTGTGGCCAAGGAGGGTGGTCTTTGCAAAAGAGGAGGTCGTGGGAGTGTTACGACTACGGAGGTCGTGTGAGTGTTATGACCAAGGGAGGTCATGTGAGTGTTACGACCAAGGGAGGTTGTGTGAGTGTTAACTGTGTGTGGTCGAAATGAAATAAGGATTCGATTACACAATACTGGTCAAAAGAAGCAAAGGTTTCAACGACTTCGACATGACCAAATGAACCAGTGGAAGAGCTAGGGAAAGAACTAGAGAACGAAAGTATGAGAAGGGACTAAAGAAACAATAGAGAGAGAACAGGGTAGCTCGAATTAGGAGGAGCATTTGGGCCACTAGGAACGCACCGGTATGCGGCTGCGGTGGTGAGCTAGTCAAAGCTGGTCTGGCGACTGTAGACAAAACCGCAAGGGAAGCTCCTCGCTGCTGCAGTGATGTGGGGGCTGGGGAAGGAGAGAAGTCTCCAGTCTTCAGGTGGCTCCTATGGACGTCAATGGCCAAGGCGGAGATGTGACGGCACTCGCTCAAAACAAGCGTTCGAGCCAACCTGAAGCTCAAGCTCACCTGGGAAAGGAAGGAAAGTGGGACTTGGTATTGGAATGGTGGAAAAGGTGATGAGGGGGCCTGGGGCTGCTATATATAGGCAATTTGGCACAACCCGACAAAGTGGAGTGGTGGTAATGTTGACAGGGTTGGTAGCACAGTGCCGACAACGGGATGGCTTGGGCGACGGCTCTTAATGGACGAATGATAGTTGCCGCCCATATGCCCTATTTTGACCACTACTGGTCATGTGAACAATAAACCGAGAGGATGAGGGGCTAGTGGTCTCAGAGTGGAAATACATCATACATGTATTTCCCTAATTCAAAGTCCCTAGATTTTAGAGTTCTTTGATCTGGTGCTATTCACTCCGGTAAGAAGATATGATGCAGTCAAATTAAGACTTGAAAAGGTAACCAAGAAGTGCAACAATAGTTATCCCATAAAAAGTTTTAAAAATCCCATATTTTTGCCTTTAGGAATTTTTGGGCTGTTACAGTGTGTCTGCCACTGAGTAACAACTAAGTGAATTCGCCAAATATAGTTTCAAATTACAAAGAGACTCTGGCAACTATAAATCACTATGATATGGAAAATTTATTTAATTAAAATTAGTTTTACCAGAGACCTTGCTTCAACATCAACTTTTGTTGTAATGTGTCACCAGTCAACAGTCCCCTCTCACCACTTATGTTACAACTTATGTGCTAGTCTTATTGTTCATCAAACATTCCTTTATCCTCACATTGTGAAAGTTCTTGGACAAATCAATACTTCCCATGTTGCAGCTGTGAGTACAAGTTACCACGATTTTCAACGAACTAATTTTTTATAAGCTTAGTCAAATGTTTTGCATATTGTGATTTATTTTGCAGATTCCGTCTATCTTGCCTCTTTTTGCTTATACACCTATGACATACCTCTCAGGACCCGGGTTATCAATATCAGTAAACATTGCATCAGTGCTGAAAAATAATCTTGTTGTGAGTACCCTCAGAACCCAAAGTTCTAGTTCTACAGATGCATGCTTGAAACATTTTACGTGATGTTCCTAGATTCATTATATTTCATCTCTTTATGTTAGAACGATGAAAAGTTTTCCAAATTCCACATGTACATTGATTTTGTAGTGCTTCTCTAGTTGAACAAAATAGTATAGTACAAGTTGCATAACAATATGTCATTCTTCGTATTTTTTAATAAAAGAAAATTACAATTTGTAAAACTGGAAGAATTGTTTTCTATTAAATGCAAAATACGAAGAATTGTAAATATGATTGGCAGGCTTAGATAGGAATATATTTAATGATGGATTTCTCTCAAGGTTTGTATAGTTGGATGTTACATTTGTTCTTTTTCCACTATTTTATTTACCATGATAATGTAAAAACATATAGCATAGATATATTGGTATCGATGTTTTTACTCATGTTTTTGCATGGTTACATCTTGACCAGGTTACTATTACTACATGCTCTTTCATCCTTTAGAATAATTGTCGGACCCCGGTAAATTAATCCTAAAATCATATGTGTTTACTGTACTATCCCATGATCAGTGACTTGTATACACATTTACAACATTGAAATATCACACCATACACTATATATTAAACAGGTAGTGCATGATTTACAACTGAATATACACCTACACGGTGAGGTTTACAACACAATGGTCGATCGGCCAAATAATACACATGATAAAAATAAGTTGAGCGAAAACATAAAAAAAGAGGCATCAAAACCTAGTAATTATGCCTCATCCTTCCCACATGCAACTAACAAGGTGAATTCTTAGAACTTGGCATCAACGTCGTTGAAACCCGCTGTGTAAAAGTAACCATACGACATGTCTTCTTCTACGACCTTTGAATATGTTCAACAAGCAACGGTGAGTACAATGATATACTCTGCAGGACTTTTAAGCACAGTAATGTCATGCAAGCTTAGTCAAAAGAGGCTAGCTAGTCTAGTTTTGATTTGGCATAACGTGATCCTTTTATTTGCAATAGTAGTATAGTAGATTGCAATCGGCATTTGTAAGAGCACTTGATGTTGTTAAAGAAGTAATTATCATAGTATAAATAACCATATTTAGACCAAGGGCTTGCTGCCCTAAAACCAAAACAACAACAAAAATGCCTTTTGTCAACCATGGTTCACATGAGTGTGGGAGCCCAGGGGTATTTAACTTGTAATACTTAACCATCCATTGGTCCTAGCATTACAAACCAAATATCCCGCCCCGATGTATTGTATACCTCCTAGGAGCGGTACAAATACACCTCACAAAACAATATCAATATCAATGCCATACAACAATATTTCATTACCGAAGTCACAAAAGGTTACAACAAGGTCTTACAACTACAGTTTTCATACATACGGCCGACTGGCCAAATAGCAATAATAAAGGTACTAAGAGTGCAGCGGAAACATAACCATAAGATGGCACCAAAAGAAAAGCCGACCGGTTTGCCCTTACCCACAAGGCAATCTAACCGGAAACTCAAAGCTAGTCGTCGTCCTGCACGAAGTCGGTCTCACAATAGTTGATCCCTTGGGGATCAACCTCCTCTGAAATTGTAGAAGTCGGGTTGAGTATAATTGTACTCGCAAGACTTACAAGCAAAAGAAATATTCAGATGCATTCATGTATCAAAGGAAGGCTGCTACACTAGGAAATTTTCAGCATAAAATAATATTTCATTTGAAGTACAAGTAATAAATTGAAATGGCAAGTGAGCAAACATTTTTAATGACTTTAAATAACAGCGGACAAGTAAATATTAGACAACATCTAACAACAACCGGTCGCTGCCCGCAGCTCACAAACATAGCATGAGACCAATCTCGATGCCAACCGAACAAGTTTTAAGTTTAAAATTTCCAAAATGTTAAGTCTAACTCCTGCAAGTCCAACCCTAAGCGTGTCCATAACATAGGACGAGGTTATTCGAATAGTTCATACCCTGCAGGGGTGTACCAATGTACCCACATGCCAGACCGCCTTTTCGCCATGCAATAGAGCACATTTCCTTAGGTATGCCGGCAAGGCTAAGTCCTACGAGACACTTTTCAATGGAATGTATTAATTGAGAGTCGCACGTATGGGGGTTAATCCTCCATGAACCACCCATTCGGGCTCCCACGGGGAACCCATACGTTGTGTCGGAGTCATCGACCTTAGAAAAGGACCGATGCTCCTTGGTGTGAAGAACCTAGACAGGAACCCACCCCTCACATGCCCAACACAGAACATTTTTCTCCTACATCTACCACCGACGACACATCAATTAACACACCCCAAAGTACTAAGTCAAGAGAGATCCCATATCCCTCTCATGTGGTTGGCATGCAAATATGCTTGGTTTTGGTGAAACAAGATGTTCACTACTTGTTGACTTAGGCAAGACATTCACACACCCAACAGCACACCATCCAACCACTTGCACAAGTCTAAATAATTTTATTTCCACTTTTAGTTTTCAAAGTAATATAACACATGGTGCTGGACATAGTGTAATAAAATGATTTGTGTGATCAAGGATATCAACTAAGTTGATAATCGCCCAATTCTACCGGAATCTATGCATGACTAAGCAACACATCACATAAACATGCATAGACTCTATAACATCCACCAAGCACTAACATCAGCAGGAATAATAACTTAGGGTTAGTGGCAAGGGATAAACATTTGCTACAGCTCATGCATCTAATAGGAATAACTACCTCTAACAAAAAATAGTTATTCAAGTAGAACATGCATACATACAGTTTGCAAACAAAATATTTTGTAACCAAAGTAATAGGATCAATATGATCAGCCGCTTGCCTTGTTGAAGATACCCGACTTGCTACTGTTGAGGATCACACTCAAAATCATTTGGATCTTCGCAATCTAACGAACAAATACGATAAGCAAATAAGAACGCATAACACCAAATATACCAAAAAATTCAAAGTCATCTAAAATGCATGAAAATTATACGGTACGTAGATTATACTTTTAGATGAATTTAGTTGAAAGAATTATTCCATTTTGATTTAGTATGTGAAAGATATAGTGGTTTGAAAATTAGTTTTCAAGAAAATCCAGAAAAATGCCATTTGGTTACTATTCATCCTAAATTAATTATTTGGTGAAAATTTGTAGAGAAGTGGTGGGAAAAGGGATTACATAGGTAAATAGGAAATAAAGTTATAAGATCAAAATATCTTGGTTCATCTCATTTGGAGCTTTTATGAATTAGTTAAGAATTTCTAAAGTTATTAGCATTTTCTAGTTCAAAAATAAAGCAGTTTTGGATAACTTTCCAAAAATTATATCTTATGTGGTAGTGACAAGTTTGAAACCTATTTTAAAACAAAGTTCACTTAAAATAAAAATTATCAAAATTGGTTTCGCCGGATTTGAAGTTAAGATGAATTAGTTATGTATTTTTGAAGTTTACAAGAATTTTCTGTGTACAAATTATTGATTTTCGGATTTTCTTTTAAACTTTGAGCTGAGAATGTTCAGACCGTTCAGATCTAATCGGACGGTCCAAGCGAGAGGCTACGCTCGGATGGTCCGAACGACCCAATCAATCCAGGCGATTGAATCTAAATCGGACGGTCCAAACGATATACGTTCGAACGGTCCGAACGACACCCAGACTCAGCGAACTAACAAGTGGGGCCCATAGGTCATAGACTCATGCTCATGAACTAAGTTCACCGGCGTACGCGCATAGCACATGGTGCTTAAAGATTTGGTCCCACACGCCATACTCTGTAAGTTTTTACTTGTATCAACCGTTTTCGGTTGAGGGCCCACGTGAAAGTGACTTAGTAGTGCGTTAAGACAACACTTAACTGTTAAACAATCATTTGCCATTTAATCACCACGCTACAGGGATTTTGCCGGACGAGCCTAACAACAGAGCTCCCGGCCGCGTTTGCCCGGCGGCTCGCCGGCGCTATGCGCCATGGCGACGCCGACCCAGGGTACGTACGAGTCCACAATAGTATTGCGCAACTAATGCGAGTGGTTACGGTGGATGAGCCTGCCTAGAACGGTGGCGAGCTGGAGTTGGGCGATGGTGAGAAGTACGGCAAACAAGCACAACACGTTACAGCTCTGCATTGTCATCTTGAGCGGGTGCCCGAGCATCTAAAGGACTAAGCGAGGCTACCTTAGCGAAATGGGTGCTTGGGGAAGCTCGACGACGGCTGGTGCAGCGTCGGCGTCGGAGAAGACAACGGTGGCAGCACAATTCAATGTGGAGAGAATGACTGGAGCAAAATGAAGACAAGTGGATGCTCGAGATAGCTCAAAGATTAGTTGGGGATACTCTAGTAGCAAAGAATCAATCAAAGCCTCACCAAATCAAAGTGGGAGATGAATGGGCTGTTCTACGGCCGAAAAGGTTCAATCTTCAAATCTTACCAAATCTTGTCGTGCATTGGTGAAATTAGTTGAGAGGAAAAACTTAGTAGACCTAAGCAAGTAAGGTGACGTGCTAAATCAAGGATAATACTCACCGGTGTTGAAGATGACACGGTGAGGTTACTCGGGTGCGTGCTCTAGAACCACCGAGAGCACGAAAATGGTTCGGAAGCTACAAAGCAAGGTAGGAGCTGAGATTAGCAAAAATGGAAGGGCAAGGAAAGTAGAGTCGAGAGGATGCACCCGGTTGAAGCTTACCCGAGAATGGAGCTCAAACCAACCTCCATCTCCTCGGTCAACAGAGGAGAAGTGAGCCGAGACGAAGGGCAGAGAGGGGGTATTATGCGCAGGTGTTGATGGCAATGGAGGCGGTGTGGACCAGGGAAGCTCAGGGACTGGCCAATGGATGCAGTGGATTGACGACATCACTGGAGCTGTTCTGTGCGCGTCGGAGCGTCACGGCCGCGCGCCAAAGGAGCTCTGCGCGAGCGCCAGCGAGAGGAGGGAGACGAAGCTGATAAGCGGGCCCGGCGTGGCAGCGACTCAAACGTGCGAGCGAGTCAGACCCAATGCAGTTAGTTGGTTGAGTCTAACCCAGTGGTCCGAGTTGAAATGTTCGGACTGATCAAGGGACATCCGGACCACACGTTAGGACGATCCGATTAAGATCTAACGGTCCAGATGCGTTGCGCATTCGGACAGTCTGAACGGCTCCGCTTGAATCTGATAGTCCATTTCAAATCGGACGGTTAGAACATTTTGGGTTCAACCAACAGAAGTGGCTAGGTCGGTTGCACCCGAGTCCAACAGTGCTAGGGTTGGGTTTAGGGTTTGACTATTTAGATTTCAAAAGATTCAACTTTGACTGGGCCACCAAAAATAGAAATAAAAATCATAAAAATCTGAAATAAATCAGAGGGGTTCCTGGGACATCCTAGTACTTAAGTAAAATCTTAAAATTCACTATTCAAGATTTATTTGCTTAGTTTAAATTCAAACCTAACTATTATTGATTTGAGTTTGAATTTTCTAAGGGTTGAGTTTAGTTCCAAAATTTTGGAAAAAATTATATTAATTCATGATAAATATTATAAGATTTAAATAAATTATTTCCAGATGATGATTACAAGTTTTTGTTTCTATTTTCCTTTGGAACTTCGAGTTGAGTTATATGTTTTCTTCGATTTCAAGAATTTCAAATGCAACAAATTATACAAATGCTCTAGAAAACCAATGCATGTTCAAAAGTTTTAAAAAGTTCACCTTTTTATACATTTGAAATACAAACCCAAGATTTGGGATGTTACAATGAGTTCCTTCATCCACACCTTTCCCAACTCATTTCAAAACATAAAACTACTAATGTGTGATATAACCAAGCAATGTCCATAAATGGGACATAACTATTCGAATAGATTTGCACTCTGCAGAGGTCGTACAACTTCCCCACAAGACATGAACATCCCACCACGCTGTGCATGACACGCGATACCTTCGGTATCCGATTGAGAGTCCACGACAGAGCTTTTATATCACATGTTCCAGCAATAAACTCACTCGTTGATCAACCTCCTTTAGGATGGGGAGTGTCCCTTCGTCATCTCAAGGCTCAACGTTGTATTGGTAGATCTTGCCTACACCGATCAAGATCCCTACAGACACGGATATACCTCCATGCCCGCACTAGCCTAAGGATACTTCCTTCAGCCACTACTTACGGTTTGATTGCTAGAACACTTCGAATTATTATGCTAGGGCCTGCCCATATAGGCACATGTGGTTTGCATGGATATACTTGGGTCTGTGTCACAAAAGATTGGTCCTTGGCGACCTGGGAGAGATACTATTGACCAAACTCTCGTGCATTTGCATGGGTCCCTACTTACATCCGCCCAAGTCTTAAACAACCTTTAGATTTTATTTATTATTAAAAATAACAGAGGTAATCCCCTCTGGACCATAATAATTTGTCTCTCTCAAATCTTTAATAATGACTGTTTTCCATACTACTAGTCTGATATCGATCTTAGCGGGGCTAATCTTCAACTACTTGGATAATCTACATTTCCCATAGTTGATAGTACCTATTGGGGATATTATTACTAAGGTGACAACAACGAGGATATCAATTTATCAAGGCATGGCTAATCTTCAACTACTCGGATAATCTACATTTCCCATAGTTGATAGTACCTATTGGGGATATTATTACTAAGGTGACAACAAAGAGGATATCAATTTACTTGACATAGCAGTTTTTATCAAAATACATGCATGCATAAATACTTGTAAAACAAAATCCATAACATTTTAAATATGGGATAAAAATGATCAAAGGGTGTGCTTGCCTTGCTCGTTGAGTGCTGGTTCTTTCTCTGGATGTCGGTATCTACACGCATAACGACAAATAACACCAATAAGAGCCAAAAGAATTTAAATAGAAGCCAAATCCAAATATTTTTGTATAATATGAAAGTGGATGATTTTATAAAATTTTAGAAACAAGTTTTACTTAATTTGGAGTTCATATACAAAACTTATAAACATTTGAATTTGGTTCGGTTTGAAAAATCAAAAAAAATCAAAAAAGGTGATGACGTCGAAGGCGTAATTTCTGAAATTACGTTTTCTAATAGAGAAGGCATACTCTTTAGAACTATAAGCGGCTTTTCCATTTTTCTGAAAATCATGTACTTACATGTGAGTCCTACATATCAGTCTCTCAGGTTTTAAAACATGTTTTAATTAGAAAAACAATGAGTGTCCCCACATGTCAATGACTCATTAGTCACTAATTACGTAATTAACCTTAATCAAATCCTTAACTTGGCTTAGGAATCTGACAAGTGGTGTCTGTTCTATGGTGAACTGGGTTCATGAACACGTTTTCATGGTAGTGGGGCCCGCATGTCAGCGACATAGTTTATAAAACTCAATTAAATTAGATTATTGATTAATTAACTAACCGATCCCACATGTTATCGATTTACTTTACTTAATTACTTGAATTAGCGCTAATCTAATCTACTAGCGGGGCCCATTGGTCTAAGAGAGAGAGAGAGAGAGAGATTAGGGGAGGCAAGGTGGCCATGGCCAAGCTCATTCCTAACCTCGTCGGCGGCAAGGTAGGCACGGGGGAGCTTGAGAATAGGACGTGGAGGTCACGGCGATGCTCTGGGAAGTGATAACGGCCTAAGAGGTGGATGGGAGGCACTACAGCGGCGAGAAGCGGTCAAGTGGCTCGAGCTCAAGACGGGTTCAGCGCGGGAGCAAAAGATGATAGGATCTGGGACTTAGGATAGGGCCAAGAGGTCTCCGTGTAGTTAAGGAAGGTGGCTCAGGGACCTAGGGTTGTCAGGAGCGAGCCGGGGGTGATGTCAAGTGGTGGCGCCATGGGCAGCGTTGGTGACAACAGCGTAAATGCCTCGCTTGAGCCAAATTGAGGAGTTCTTCTGCATTAGTAGCTTACCAAGATCACCAGGGTGGTGTTGATGAGGTCAGAGATGGTTTGGGCGATCGGACGGCGATGGACAGAGGCAGCGATGGCGGTATTCACGGGGGCTGAGTTCCTCGGAGGGAATGGGCTACAATGGAGCATGAGAACAGGGTTCAAGAGGGCACAGGGATGGGGAGGTGACCTGGGTGAGGTCAAAGACTCACCAGAGAAGGGAGGACGTTAATGGCAGCGGCGGCAACAAAGGGGTCCACGGTGACGGCCAAGCACAGATGGCAATTGCTGCAAAGGAGCATGCGAGCGGGTTCAGGAAGGCGAGGCAAGGCACAAACAGACCATGATGTGGCTAGGGACTCATCGGGCACCGAGATCTTCAATGGCGTTGGCGGCGTCAGAGTTGGGGAAGACGGCATGGATGTGAAGCTACACTGCACTAGAAGGTAAAACAAGTGAGGGGTTTGAGAGAGTGGGCAAGGTGGCGCAAGATGACGTGCAAGTTGTGGGGTTTGCTCATCGGAAAATGTTCGGGCCTTGGCGGAGCCTGCACGTCGGAGCTCGGGACAACGGTGCGTTCTGGTCGAACTAGTGGAGGAAACTCACCGGCAAGGGCCAAAATGGAAACATCAATAGCGGCTAAGGTTTTTGGTGTGGTCGGGTGACCTTTAAATGGCGAGACAGGGGATGGATAGCTCAATGGGAACTCACGGCCATCCTTGGTTTCTCGAGTAACTCGAGCGGCAGTGGTTGTCAGGCGAAGTGAAACGGTGGGCGGAGCAGGTGAGACCAGGGAGACAGCGGTCGTCTCCCGGCGCGTCAGTGAGAGGGGGAACCGGGGAGCGAGGTGGGCTACATTGGCTCGGGCTGGAGCGAGAGAAGTGGCCCGAGGTAGGCTGGCGGCCCGAAAGGCGGAGCGGGAAAAAGAAAAGGTTTGGGAATTTTGAATAGGCTGAAAGTTTGACGAATTTTTAAATACAGCAAAAGAGCTCCAAAAATTATGAAAAGTTTTGGGGAGGCTCCTGACTTTAGCTAGTTTTTATTAAAATTAACCCCACTAATTTATAAGCTTTCTGTTTTTCTTGAAAATTATGTTGTTGCTGCAGCTTTTAGAGAAGGCTTTTAATTAATTAGGAAACGCAAGAAAAGTTCAAAATTCTAGTCAAAATGTTTTCATGCACTTTCAAACAGGAAACAGATATTTAGGGCTGTCATAATAATGCTGTGGTATGTATCCAAATTATCAATCTACTTTACCCTTTCCTACACAAACTTTGAGTTAATTTTTAATGAAACTAACAGTGTCAGGATCAAAGAGCAACCGCAAATGGCTTAGCCACCACTGCAATGTCCCTTTTTAAGGCATTGGCTCCAGCAGGAGCTGGAATTGTGTGAGTGAGATGTTAGTATTTGTTAATAGGAACAAAAACATGCATTCTATTTGAGACATTCAAGTGGACATGAATTTTAAATTTCTAATACTTCCAGATAGTCAGCAATTTCATTTAGGATTTCCTTCCAGATTCAGTTTTTGAAATAATACATGTATGAAGTTTCAAACTCTGGTTTATAGTTACAAAATATAAATTCCATGAAATCCCAAATGAGCAGTGTATGTATATCTTGGATGAAAAAGAGTATTGATTTTAGTTCAGTCTTATAGGAGTAGTCACTTACATCAAGATTTCCAGTTTATTGATGTAGTATGGAATGTGCATGTTTCTCTTGTAGCATTTTGTTCAGCGTGATGTTCTGTTCTACAATAAGCTAACTGTAGGATATTTTATAGTTAACAAGTTTTACAAAGCATCTATTAAACTGAAAAATATAGCATATTATGTATTCATTTTATAAGAGTCTTTAGTTTATTCTAGTTATTGTATCTTATAAATATGATGGTGTTCTTAAGCTATATAAAGTGTAAATGCTTTCCCATGATAGGAATGTATTGCTTCGCAAAGAATGGATAATTTTTTGTTAGTTGAACGATTCAACTGATGGTTCCCTCATCATAAGTATGCTATATTGCTTGATAGAATTGGCATGTGTGTTGGGTCTACTTGACTTTAATCGGGTTTGTGTTAACACAGGTTTTCATGGGCACAAAATCGCCAACACGTTATCTTCTGTCCAGGTAAATGTGTTGCACTCTATGTAGAAGTAATTAAATAGTCTTTTATTGTATATGTAATAAATAAGCTATGTGTTGACATACCTCTTCTTTTAAATATAAGATGTCATAAATTTCATAAAAAATGAACATGTTACTATTTTCTGAAAATTGCTGACACTATGTTCGACCATCAAATTTGGTCCAAGGTTCGTGCTTATGGCATATGGAGTTCACCCATCCTGAAGCAGACAAGATTGTTGAAGGAATAATAGCTCACTTTGCTGCTACAAATGTACAACACAAATTGTTGAAGGATCCTTTTTGTCATGCAGAGCTAGATACCATTCTAGAGACGTACGAAGCCAAAGAAAGCAATGAACTAATATCAGGCTCTCAAAAGACATAAGATATAATCCAAGATCTCAAAATAACATAGAACATAGGTTATATTGGAAAAATGAAAGGGCAAAGTTCCTTCAATTGGCTGGACTCATTCTTATACTAGATGCCTCAACGCTAGATGTACACACAGGACTCCTTAGGATTAGGATGTAAATATGATATCTAAATGAGCAGGTCCTTCCTTTCTAAAAAAAATGAAATTTTAGAATGCGCGCAATAAAAGTTTTAAACTGAAATACAAAAAAGTATTTATACTTGTCATGTGGAAAAAGACACATGTATATTTGTTATCAAAGGTACTTCCATGTCATTATATTTAATATGTTACTTGCATATAACTAGCAAAGGTAATAGTCAAAGCTGTGTAGTGGAGACTGTCTATGTCTTATGGCCCCGTTTGGTTCGGCTTTGGCTTCTGGCTTTCGGCCAAAGCCGGAAGCCGAACCAAACGGCAAGGCTTTTTGAATCAGCTTTCTCGGAAGCCGCATTTCACGCCACATGCGAGAGCCGAAGCCAAAAGCCGCCGCCGCCGCCTTCCGCGCTTCCCACCACCCCTCTTCCGCATTTGCCCCTCGACTTGCAGGGTATTTACCCGCTTTTTGCCATTCGACAAAACCGGCCTCAACCGCCCCACACGCCTCCCCGCCCCCCGCCGCCCCGCCTCCTCCTCCTCCTCCTCCGTGCCCGACTCCTTCATTCTCCTCCCCCGCCCGCCCGCCGCATGCCTCGCATGCCTCCTCCTCCCCCCGCGCCACCTCCTCCTCGGCTCCTCCCTCCTCCCGCCGGCCTCACCCGCCGGCCTCACCCGGATCTGGATCTCGCCTCCTCCACCTCCCTCCTCCACGGCGCCCCTCCTCCACGGTGCACCTCCTCCCCGACGCACCGCCTCCCCCGATGCGGCGCCTCCTTCCCCGACTCCGTCCTTCTCCTCCTCCCCCGAGTGGCGCCGCCCCGCTCCCCTCCTCCTCCTCCTCCTCCTCCTCCTCCCCGACGCCTTCCTCCCCGGCCACCTTCTCCTCGGCGCCCTCCTCCCCAGTGCCCTCCTCCCCGAGCCGCTGCTAGCTCGCCGCCGTGGCCACATCCTCTGTGCCGCCTTCTCCTCTCCCGACGGTTGACGCCCAATTCCTCCGCCTCGGCGCCTCCGGCTCGCCCTCGAGCTCCTCCCCCACCACCACCGCCAGTGGCCTCCTCCTCCGCCGCCGCCGTCGCCACAACCGCCGCCAGAAGCCTAACCCTAACCCTAACTTTCCTTTTTTTTTTCTTTTTTTTTTTAATGATTATTATTAATTATAATTGTAATAATTTGTTAATTGCAATAATAGTTTAGTGTAATGGTTATTTATTGTAAATATTTATGTAATAATCGTCTATTTTAATAATTATGTGTTGTAATAATTATCATTAATTGTTGTTAATCGCTGTAATTGTGCTAAATTGCGGTATATTGCAATAGTCGTCGTCAAATGCGACCAATTGCTCTAATTGCGGTAGTCGGTGTTAATTAGTTAAATATCGTTAATTGTGGTAGTTATCATCAATTGTATTAGTTCTTCATTGTCTTTAAATACTATTAATTATCGTCAACTATCGTTAGTTTTCATTAATAGTCGTCAATTGTCATTAAACGATGTTAATTGCGTAAAACGACATCAAACAAGTCATTACTGTCCTCATGGGCATTTTAGACATTTCTCATCTCGGAAGCTGCAACCAGTCTACCTAAAAGCCAGACAGCCAAACACCAAATCAGAAAAGCCCACTGTTCAACCCGCAGCCAGAAAGCCATGCAGCACAACTGAAAACCGCTTTTCAGAAAAGCACAGCCGTTCCAAACAGAGCCTATGAGTCATGACTCATGACAACTAATTTTTTTGAAAAATACTGTGAAAGCTCCTATGTGAATGCAGCGGCAACATCATTAAATTTCTTTGACTTCACCCAACAAAATTCGTAGTCAGTGTTGCATGCTAAGTTCAGACCATGTTTAGCCAAACTCTGACTGCATAATACTGTTGTTAAGTGGGGAGAATAACTATGACATGATATCCCACATCACATCCTCACCCTACATCAAAAAAATAAAGAAAGAGATCACTACTTCCATATCAGTTTTTGTATTTGTACTGTGTTCAATCTATTGTGTGCATTTTCTTGTTTAATTATTCTACTTTTCTTTTGTATGTAGGTGACCAAATACTGTTCTTTCTTTTGGGCACTGTCGAGCTGCTTGGACTCATTTGGGCATTCAAGCCATTCCTTGCCGTGCCAGGGCAATTTTCTTCAAATTAGGCCCTATTCATATTCTTAATATGAGTGATAAATCAATTCATGAGTACATGCATCTACTTACTATTGAGGCCAGAATAAAGCCGTGATCCAGTTACGATCTGGGGAATCGATCGATAATGTATTGCTTACTCCTATATGCTTCTTCTTTAAAGGAAGGGCAGGAGCTCTGCCAATGCAATGCATTAATAGCATAGTTATCAATTCTATTCTGAAGGCCATTCTGGTTTGTCACTTTGTATTGAATGCAGGTCCATTCCGGTGTACCGTTCCAAATTTTAATATAATAATATATATTTATTCATAAATATGTATGTAATAATATGCACACATAGTTCAATGAATTCATAAATACAAAAGTCATACGTGGTTAAATAATATAACACGAGTTCATAACTTTATACATTTTATCATAACCTAGCATACTAGTATAACATTATTTCACTTACCGATGAAGTAATATTGACTTGGTCTTCCGAACAGATTCAAATAAATGGTCACATCAATTATGCCTGGTACCAAAATGTGCCTGGTACCAAAATGGGCCAGAATAGACTAGAATGATCGGCATTAAGGACGGTACAGAATTGAGACTATTGTGTGCCGCTTTGAGTGCCGGTATAACACATTCCAATCGATACGAGAACTGAATTGATAGGTTTGATTAATAGAGAAGGAAGAAGTCAACTATAAACCAGTGTGCTACCAGGTACATTTGTTGGGTACGATGTATCCAACAAACATTAGCAAAGTTATTCATTCCTTGGCATGGCCAAGATAACGAGCGTACAGCTCATTTCTTCTAAGTTATAAATATAACATGCTCCGCTTGTCAATTGAGACTTTAAAAGCACTTATTATGCGAACTATTATTTCGCCTTTTACTAAAGGTACTCATGTGCCATTTAGTTCTAATCCTCTTCAAGTTGTATCTGTTGAATGAAGTAAAAACATTTGAGTGTAGGACAAGATGAACTTACACACAAAATGCACTGCTAGTTGTAAGTAAATGTAACAAATTAGCTAGACTGCTTCTTTAGAAGTATTACCTACTGAAGTTATCTATAGAAAGGCAAAAGCAGACGAAAATACGAGATTTTTTCGAGAAAGGCTGCACCGTGCAATTGGTTTAACCCAATCTCTTCTAAGAATAAGTAACCGAAAAGTCACATGATTGAATCCTAGAAAATCCATAAATACTCGAACTGTGGTCATTAGCCACAACTCTATAGCAAAGCGGCGGCGATATGGGCACGCCTGTTTTGAACAAACTGCTGGTGAAATAGATCAAACTCTCCAGTTTTGATCGCCTCTCGTATCGACCGGAAAAAGCCAAGATAATGATGGGTATTATGTCTGCAAAATTGGTAAAACAGAGATGTCATTCACATGGAAAATATTATTACTCTACTGAAATGTATGACTGAATTTCTGACTTGGCTTACATCTCAAGTAGGATCTGAGCCAACATCTCGTGGACATTGAGCAAATGATTGAGGTAAGCACGAGTGTGATTTTGGCACGTGAAGCAGCTACAGCTATCAACTATCCGTGACGTGTCTTTCCTGAATAAACAAACATACCAAAAAACTGAGTCACTTTACAAAGATTTAGATGTGAAGATTCTTCAGTATCTGTAAAGAATGACAACTCTAATTCAAAATGAGCACTACTCTTTTTTTGAAGGCAAAAATGAGGGCTACTCAAGGCCCCTAAACATAGGGACCATAGTAGCCCAATCGCTTCCAAAGCAAAAAGAGTACTTGCAATAATTTTTCCTGGAAGAATTAGGTATGTTTAATGGATGAATGGATTATTAGATTTGTCCACAGGTTTGAATGCAGGCAAGAATATCTGCAGAGCGCATATAGACATTCCTTAAACAAAACACTCAAGGAGTCCTTAAACAAAACACTCAAGGAGCATTTTGTTCAAACTCCACGATAATAGCACTTTAAAATTGTGACCAGCAAAAGTTTATAAGCCCAACATAAACAAAGATGATTTACTCGTAAATTGTGAAATGTGTCATTAGTTCTCAACCGCATGTAGATACAACAAATTCACATATATTCTTTCAAATATACTGCAAGCTTTTGGTCTTTAACAACCATCAATTAATATTGAAAAAAAAAACACTTCAATTGGCAAGTGCAAATGCACAGAAAATAATTAAATGGTAAAAAGAGGCTACTTCCATAGAACAGGTCTCTTACCGATATGTTGTTGCACGCAGGTTAATCTTTGTAAAATCTCCACCACTATTGTTGAGTACACCATTCTGCATCTGCATCTCTCTTTCAACCATGTCAACAGGGAAGATCAGTGCGAAACCACCCATAGTTAGTTGGTAAATGTACCTGCCGTTTCCAAAGTACGAAAAAAAATTCGTTCAACAAGCTAATGAAACTACAAATGCTATAGGGCAAAGATGAAGGTACATACGTGGAGTCGAAAAGGTCCAAACCAGCAGCTACACCCTCCAAAACCTCCTCTAGAAGAGATACAAATTACAAAGTACTGAAATTGTCAAACTTGTTATAAATGTAACAACAATTTTGTAAGATGAAAAAAACTCAGGAAGGGCTAGGTAATTTCATATTGGAAAACAAATATGATCAATTAACTTGCAAACCGCCATAAAAAGATAGGTTAAACATCTGGATAAATTTATCAGCTCTAGGCCCTATCTTGTAATATATGATGATGAGACTAAAATGAAATAAAACACTACGGGTGAAAGAAAAGAAAGCAAAACTTTCGGTCTTGGTCCAGGTCGACACAGAAGCCAACAAAAACCAATGACCTATGGATGAAAGCTATTAGGCTATAAACTTCAATGATGCACCGATATGTCTTCAATGGAAGTAACACATCCAAATCCAAAGCTACTGGACAAAATACATCACAAGCACCTGGAAGACCAAGCCTAGAGACTAGCCGAGGTTTCTCCGGTGGCAAGCAATCCTGAAAGAAAGAACAAGTGACTAAAGTCGCATGTACACAAAAGAAAGAACACTTCTCAACAAATTTAAAGAATACTTCTAGAAAGTATGAACTACAATGGCTTTAGCTTGTTAACCACAACCAAGGGCTAGAGAGGGGTGGTGTAACATCCCAAAAATTTGGTCTGTTTTGAAGTTTTAAAAGAAAATTAACCATTTGGATTTTTCTGCTAAAGTTAATAGCTTAATATGAATTTTCAGAGTTCAAAAACAATTTAATGTGATTAATGTCAACATCAACTACTATCAAAATTATTTTATTTGGGTTTTATGTGCTTGGATGTATTTTCTAGAATTTTCTAGAATTTTTCCGAGTGCATTTGCTATTTTCTATTTGCTATTTGGATTTTCTGCTATTTTATAAAAAGCAAAACTATTAAAAATCTCGGATTATTCTCTGCGAATCTCCGCTCCCGCCCATCTCTCCTTCTTCCTCGGCCCACCACGTGCTTTCTTCCTCGCGGCAGCCGCCAAAGACGCTTGCTATTGCTCCTCTCTCGCTGTGGGCGCCTGCAGTCGTCGTCTTCCTCCCGGACTCCTCCCCGTGTCCGTGTCCGAGACGCAGCGCGCGCCGGCCCATCCGGGACTCCTCTCGGCCCCTATTTAAAGCCCGCGCCGTGTCAATCTCTTCGCCTGACCCTCTCCACCAAAACCCTAAGGCGCGCTCCGATTTATTCTTCGTTGTGTTGGATTTCTTCAAGAAGCCGCCATTGAAGCTCCTTCGCCTCTCGGATTTAAATCGTCGTCACCCCACCTCAGCCGCGTCGTCTTCATCATTGGAATCGCATCATCGAGGGTTACACCGCTCTCATCATCTCCTCCAAGACCACCGCTTGCTGTTTCGTTTCGTCATCAAAACCGCCACGCCTCTTTTGCCGATCTACCTCTCCGTGAGCTTCTTGGCCTCCTGCGCGCCACCTTGTGCTCTAGACTATTCTCATCCAATCCCTACCTTCTTGTTGCTCCTCCTTCACCGAGATGTCGCGCGCTCATCTTCCTTGTCTCCGGTCATCCTTGGATCGCCGCCGACTTGGTCACCCTGGTCCTCCCGAACCTCTCTCTGTGACCTCGTCGACCCCTGCCGGTGCTCACCTCCAACCCCTTCAGCGCCACTCTTTCGCCAAAGCCATCGTGCGAGGACCTCGCGCGCTAATGTCGCCGCCGACGAGCCCTTGCCGCTTCTTGCGTGCCTCCACCTCCTCGGCATCCTTGCTTCTCCGGACCCGTTTTGCTACTTCCGCGCCACTCGCCGTGCCGCGTCGCCGACGAGCTCAAGACCGCCGCCGGAGCTTCCTTCTTCCTCGGTTTTCTCTCCGGTGATGTGGCGGCCATGTCACCTCCACTCTGCGCCACCTCGGCATCTTGGCCTGGTGGCATCCATCAAGCGCCTGCGTGTCACGGCCATGTGGCGACTCAAAACCCCAGCCCAAGGTCCATGAACCAAGTCCATGGTACACCAAGTCTATGCCAAGTGGGACCCGATCGTCGGATGGTTTTCATCCATCCGATCGTCTCTGCGGCGTCATGCGACGTCATAACTCCTTTCCTTTAGGAAAATAATTCCAGTAAATCCATAAATTCTGATTTTCATCATTTTATGTGATTTCAATCTTCCAGAGCTCATATCTTTTGCATCCGAACTCCGATTGAGTCCATTCAAATTCCTAAATTTGTCTAAATTCAAGATCTATTTATCTGAGATTTTTATTTAATTTTTGGAGTTTGTTTTCTCTCGTTATTTATTTATTTAGTTTATTTGCTTGTTTTGCGAATAGACGTCGATATCGAGGAAGCTTCGAGCAAGGAGTAGCATACCAAGATCAAGATCAATCACTGGATTTATTCCAAGGCAAGTCGTGGTCCTTTGATCATATTGAACCCATGATTTCAAAAGTATATTGTTTTATACAACTGCATGCTATATTTATATAAATTGCTCTGGGAGTAGTTATTACCTATTGTCATTATGCCTCCTTTGAATATTTGAATGCCATGAATCCTTTGTCACCTTAGCATGGGTAATTTTAGTTGGACATATTTGTATTGCCAACATGGGTATCGTACATATGCTTAGTTTTGCTTAGTTACGATGGGTTTGTCATCACATGTGTCTTAATAATTAATTTGGACTTAATGATTTATGGAATCGTGATGGTGAACCACTGTTGCTAAAATTTGTGTACCATGACGGGGTTAGTCATGGGTGTTGGTTAAACAAAATGGTTTTCGCTCGGGCGAGTGGTTGGTGGATAGGGAGGATGTGGATGGAACATGTTGTGGGTTTGTGGTAGTCTCGCCTGAGTAATTTGTCAAGGACTTAATCTTGTGCGCCATTGAACTGGGCCTTAACCGTACAACCACATGTCTGGTATGGGACGGACCTGGCTGATTAATTAGCAATGTCTTAATTTCGGTTCTGTCATGTGAAGCGTGGTTACGGGAAACGATTCTCACGGTGGCGCAAGAGGGGCCTCGTGTGCAGTCGGAAAGACATTCGATGTTGAATCCTTAGCGCGTAATCGGGTTAAGAAGGAGCTTTGTAAAAGCCTTGTGATGATCACTTAGTCGCACACCCTCGAAGTGTGTTAAACGGACATTATAAGTTGATCTATCTCTTGTGGGTCAAGCCGCACAACCTCTGCAGAGTGTAAAACTATTCGAGTAGCCGTGTCCGCTGCTATGGACGTGCTCGGGATTTCACACGGAGATAGAGTTTCTTTAAAAATATGTCGAGTGTGGATGGGAAGTTCACTTGATGAATATAATGTTCGCTTGGTGAATAGGTCATTCACTTGGTGGTTTGTGTCGATTGGTGAATGGGGAATTCACTTATCGTTGGTTTGGTTGGGAGTGAATGGGAAGTTCACTGGTTGTTTCAAGGAAATTGTTTATTTACTTGTTATTATTTTCAATTACGCATTTCAATCTATTTATTGTATTTATCGTAAATGTTGTTTTATGCAAAAGAGCCATCAACTAATCTTTGTTCAAGCCCCGCATGAATACTATTTGCATACATTTCCCATGGCTTGTCGAGTACATTCAAAGTACTCATGGCTTTGCGCTCTCTTTTGATCAAGAGAGGAAGAATACCAAGTCGCCAAAGAGTTCTTCGCCAGAAGACCATGAAGGTTTTATGGATTAGGATGCGTTTCTCCACTCGATTGCTCATGGGCATGTTGATTGGCCATTTGAAGAGTTTCGCTCATTGCAAGAGTTTATTTGTTTCTTTAGCCTGCGTGGCAAGTTAAGTAAACATTGACCATAAGGTCCAGTTATTATTATTATTTGATACTCGAGATCTTTTTAGTTAAATTGAATAAATGGATGGTATTTCATCACTGCTTTTCTGTGTGAGCTAGCTACGATCCGGGACTAGTTCGTAATACACGAGGGTTCCCGAGATGTATTTTCGGTCCCGACAGAGGTGTGTATCGAGCCATATCGATCGAGAACGCAACCTTAGTTAGCATGGTCGCTTTAGCTAAAAGCTTCAAAATTTATTTTCTAAATCAAACCAACTTAATTTGACTTGAGTAGTTGTCCTTTTCTCATCTCTTCTGGTTCTATTCTCATCTCAGTCTATTCTATTCTTATCCTATTCTATTCTACTCATCTTGTGCGAGAGATCTTGTCTCTTGCCTTTCTTTGAATGTTGTTTTACAATCTTAAATTGACTTTCTGCCTCATTAGTTTCTCTCGCCTAGAAGAAAAGCTTTTGTCAAGAGTATCTTCGCCGCTCGTTTCAGCTTGCTCTTGAAGAAGTCTTCGTTGTCTAGTTCGATTAGAAGCCATCCTATTAGAGTTTAGTAGCGCTTTTAGATCGTTGTTGCAATAGGTCTTTATTTGGGTTGTGTGCAAGTGGGAGCCGCAGCTTTCATTGTCAAGCATTATGTTGCAATACACCGAGGCTTTAATTTGAAAGTTATTTGTGCTTTCATAGCGCTTTACTATGTCTTCTTGTCTTTGCCTTTGGGTATAATCTGTTTCCCTAATTAGGTTGTTTCCATCTACCCTATCTTGTCTATCTCGTCTATTGTGCTATTCTCTCATCTACATCGCTTTTCTATCTTACCTATTAAACTCGTGGAAGATCATCGCAGATGGTTGATACTGCAATACTTCGCCGCCGATCCGAGGATGCCAATGCCAATGCCAATGTCAATGCAAGTGACCATCACACCACTGGAGCCGCAGAGCCCAACATGGCACAACTTCTAGCACTGACGCAATTCATGAGTGCAATGATGCGAACATGAACGCCATGATGACACAAAGAAAGTCGATCGCCTCGCAATAGTCAACTTGTTGAACCAAAACGATGAATAGCGAATAATAGAGCAAGCTATTCCGCCCGCCATCATCACTCCAAGCTATCGAGTTTATGAGGACTCGCCCACCCACGTTTTCTCATTCGCGTAACCTTTGGACGCAGTAAGATTGGCTTCGTCGCAGAAAAAGCTCGCCATTGCTCAATGCAATGATCATGAGAAAGTTCTTTATGCTTCACATCAATTGGAAGGTACAGTTGCAGAGAATGGTGGGAGAACTACACCGCACTCATGGAAACTCTCATGCTATCACTTGGGAGGAATTTTCAACACTTTTCGTCAAGCTCATGTCCCCGATGGTATAGTGGAAATGAAGAAGAATGAATTTCGCGAACTCCAAAGAAGGAAACATGTCTTTGGGTGAATATCTCAACAAATTCACTCAACTTTCGCTATGCTCCGTAAGATGTTGCTACGATAATGCACGCCGGCGATTCAAGCGTGGACTCAACCTCAGCTTTGAAAGTGCAAGTGGTTGGAAATGATTATGTGGATTTTCAAAGATATGGTTGACAAAGCCGTACTCATAGAAGATTCTCGTCGTGAGTTAGACGAATCTCGCAAAGGAAGATGATACAACACGGAGTTCATCAAAATCACCATGAGAGCCAGACCAATGCCCAGCAATTTTTCGTCCCAATAATTCATCTGTTGGATTCAGAACCCAGATCATGTCTCATGCAGAAACACAGGATACCCAATGTCAACAACAAAGAACAATAGTCAATCTCGTGAAACCCCAACTATGTCAGCAGGAGTTCAATGTTTCAATTGCCACCGACAGTCATTATGCAAACAAGTGTCCGCAGGCGAGGTTTGACACCGATTCCTTTCAATTTGGGACCTACACCACCCAGACTTCTTTGCGGGAGCAGGAAGAGGAATGCCTCGGACTCGAATCAAGCCACCAGACTCCATCAATCGCCTCAAGAGGAAGATCGAACCATGTCGTTGCGTAATAGCACAAGCGCTTGTAACGTCGCTCGTAAGTCTTCGAGTTAGACCTACGCCGTAACCTATTCGTTAGTCACCGAATCTCTGGGACGAGATTCCCTTTTAAGAAGTAGGTTTGTAACATCCCAAAAATTTGGTCTGCTTTTGAAGTTTTAAAAGAAAATTAACCATTTGGATTTTTCGCTAAAGTTAATAGCTTAATATGAATTTTGAGTTCAAAACAATTTAATGTGATTAATGTCAACATCAACTACTATCAAAATTATTTTATTTGGGTTTTATGTGCTTGGATGTATTTTCTAGAATTTTCTAGAATTTTTCCGAGTGCATTTGCTATTTTCTATTTGCTATTTGGATTTTCTGCTATTTTATAAAAGCAAAACTATTAAAAATCTCGGATTATTCTGGGGCGAATCTCCGCTCCCGCCCATCTCTCCTTCTTCTTCTACCACCACTGCCTTTCTTCCTCGCGGCACGCCAAAGACGCGCTGCTCCCGCCTTCTCTCGCTGGTGGGCGCGCAGTCGTCGTCTTCCTCCCGGACTCTCCTCGTGTCCGTGTCCGAGACGCAGCCGCCGCCCATCTGGGACTCTCTCCTGGCCCCTATTTAAAGCCCGCGCCGTGTCAATCTCTTCGCCCGACCTCTCCACCAAAACCCCAAGGCGCCGCCCGATTTATTCTTCGTTGTGTTGGATTTCTTCAAGAAGCCGCGCCATTGAAGCTCCTTTCGCCTCGGATTTCGCTGTCGTCGACCACCTCCAGCGCGTCGTCTTCATCATTGGAATCGCATCATCGAGGGTTACACCGTGCTCTCATCATCTCCTCCAAGACCGCGCCGTCGTTTCGTTGTTGTCATCAAACCGCCACGCCTCTTTTGCCGATCTACCTCTCCGGTGAGCTTCTTGGCCTCCTAAGCGCGCCACCTTGTGCTCTAGACTATTCTCATCCAATCCCTACCTTCTTGTTGCTCCTTCACCGAGATGTCGCCGCCGCTCATCTTCCTTGTCTCCGGTCATCCTTGGATCGCGTGCGACTTGGTCACCCGGTCCTCCCAACCTCTCTCGTGACCCTCGCCGACCCCCTGCCGGTGCTCACCTCCAACCCCTTCAGCGCCACTCTTTCGCCAAAGCCATCGTGTTCGAGGACCTCGCCGCGCTAATGTCGCCGCCGCGACGAGCCCTGCCGCCTCTTGCCGTGCCTCCACCTCCCGGCATCCTTGCTTCTCCGGACCCCGCTTTGCTACTTCCGGCCACTCGCCGCCGTGCCGGCCGCCGCCGACGAGCTCAAGACCGCCGCCGAGCTTCTTCTTCTTCCTCGGTTTTCCTCTCCGGTGATGTGGCGACCATGTCACCTCCACTCTGCGCCACCAAAGATCTTGGCCCAGTGGCATCCACAAGCGCCCGCGTGTCACGGCCATGTGGCGGACTCAAAACCCCTAAGCCCAAGGTCCATGAACCAAGTCCATGGTACACCAAGTCTATGCCAAGTGGGACCCGATCGTCGATGGTTTTCATCCATCCGATCGTCTCACGACGCCATGCGACGCCATAACTCCTTTCCTTTAGGAAAATAATTCCATAAATCCATAAATTCGATTTTCATCATTTTATGTGATTTCAATCTTCCGAGCTCATATCTTTTGCATCCGAACTCTGATTGAGTCCATTCAAATTCCTAAATTTGTCTAAATTCAAGATCTATTTATCCGAGATTTTTATTTAATTTTTGGAGTTTGTTTTCTCTGTTATTTATTTATTTAGTTTATTTGCTTGTTTTGCGAATAGACGCGATATTTCGAAGCTTGAGCAGGAGTAGCATACCAAGATCAAGATCAATCATCGGATTTATTCCAAGGCAAGTCGTGGTCCTTTGATCATATTGAACCCATGATTTCAAAAGTATATTGTTTTATACAACTGCATGCTATATTTATATAAATTGCTCTGGGAGTAGTTATTACCTATTGTCATTATGCCTCCTTTGAATATTTGAATGCCATGAATCCTTTGTCACCTTAGCATGGGTAATTTTAGTTGGACATATTTGTATTGCCAACATGGGTATCGTATATATGCTTAGTTTTGCTTAGTTACGATGGGTTTGTCATCACATGTGTCTTAATAATTAATTTGGACTTAATGATTTATGGAATCGTGATGGTGAACCATCATTGCTAAAATTTGTGTACCATGACGGGGTTAGTCATGGGTGTTGGTTAAACAAAATGGTTTTCGCTCGCGAGTGGTTGGTGGATAGGGAGGATGTGGATGGAACATGTTGTGGGTTTGTGGTAGTCTCACTGAGTAATTTGTCAAGGACTTAATCTTGTGCGCCATTGAACTGGCCTTAACTGCATAACCACATGTCCGGTATGGGACGGACTGGCCGATTAATTAGCAATGTCTTAATTTCGGTTCTGTCATGTGAAGCGTGGTTACGGGAAACGATTCTCACGGTGGCGCAAGAGGGCCCCGTCTCGTGGAAAGACATTCAATGTTGAATCCTTAGCGCGTAATCGGGTTAAGAAGGAGCTTTGTAAAAGCCTTGTGATGATCACTTAGTCGCACACCCTAAGTGTGTTAAACGGACATTATAAGTTGATCTATCTCTTGTGGGTCAAGCCGCACAACCTCTGCAGAGTGTAAAACTATTCGAGTAGCCGTGTCCGCTGCTATGGACGTGCTCGGGATTTCACACGGAGATAGAGTTTCTTTAAAAATATGTCTGAGTGTGGATGGGAAGTTCACTTGATGAATATAATGTTCGCTTTGGTGAATAGGTCATTCACTTGGTGGTTTGTGTCGATTGGTGAACGGGAATTCACTTATCGTTGGTTTGGTTGGGAGTGAATGGGAAGTTCACCGTTGTTTCAAGGAAATTGTTTATTTACTTGTTATTATTTTCAATTACGCATTTCAATCTATTTATTGTATTTATCGTAAATGTTGTTTTATGCAAAAGAGCCATACAAACTAATCTTTGTTCAAGCCCCGCATGAATACTATTTGCATACATTTCCCATGGCTTGTCGAGTACATTCAAAGTACTCATGGCTTTGCGCCTCTGCTTGATCAAGAGAGAGGAAGAATACCAAGTCGCCAAAGAGTTCTTCGCCAGAAGACCATGAAGGTTTTATGATTAGGATGCTTTCTCCACTCGATTGCACGTGGGCATGTTGATTGGCCATTTGAAGAGTTTCGTTCATTGCAAGAGTTTATTTGTTTCTTTAGCCTCACGTGGCAAGTTAAGTAAACATTGACCATAAGGTCCATTATTATTATTATTTGATACTCGAGATCTTTTAGTTAAATTGAATAAATGGATGGTATTTCATCACCGCTTTCCTGTGTGAGCTAGCTCATCGATCCGGGACTAGTTCGTAATACACGAGGGTTCCCGAGATGTATTTTCGGGTCCCGACAGGTGGGGCCATGGGGGTAATCTGAGACCAATGCAAATTCTGGCTTCAAGTCTTCATGGTGCTATAACACCAATGCAGGTTAACATAACCATTCAATGCTAACTTCAAAAATCAAACCCATAAAATAGCATGACGTATCATGCAACATCAACAGGTACATGATGCCCAATGAGAACTTCAGTAAATGATATTGCATATTAAAGTCGGATCTGCTATTTCAGCAAGCTCAATCCAACAATGTTTAGCATGGCATGTTGTCAATGTGAAGAGTGAGAACCAGCTATAGCAACTTAGTTCATACAGGTTATAAATGCATTATTAGTTTCTTAATTTTGCCTGGCTTCACTCTCGCATGTTTTCATTTGAAAATTATTTTTTAATGTAAAATGCAGCTTTAACAAGAAGAAGTGGAATTAATTTACTCTCAACCATTTGGGAAATGCAGAAGAGGTAAAGGGCAGAAGCTTTGCACAAAGGTCATCTAAAATTGACGAACAGAAGAACTTTAAGCATAACCCTTTGCACTTCAATAATTCATACATAAAGAATAAGTTTCTCACCGTTACTGCATTGAGTAAATTGCAACGTTCTTCAACACTCTCTCCAAGGCCAAACCCTCCAATCCAAAAGCCTGTATGAAACTTCGCAACAAAAATTCAGTAGAAGAAACATATCATGGTTTTTCTAAGTAATTAAAACATCAGCATCAAGTCAATTTCTGAATTAAGAAAAGTACAAGGTTGAGCAAAGGTTAGGCTCCATCCTTGTCCCAGGGAACGAGTAAATAGGCAGTAAAACTACACAGTTAATATTATGGAATGATAAATGAAAATAACCTGACACGTCCCGCTTTGACACTTCAGTGGCACATAGCTTTCGCTGTTCTATACTGGATCCACCTACAACTACACCTAAAGTGTTTGCTCCAGCAGCCTGAAATCGTGCATTACACATAAAAAAAAAGTTTTGAATAATAAAATCCAACTGTATGAGCTTGATAGATATGTTTCCATTAATATAAGCCAAACAACACAGTGACACACAGGGATGTGTGTGTGTGTGTGTGTATATATATATTAAGGTGACGTTACAAAGAATTCACAAGTTATTTCTCTATTTTTCTTTTGAAAATCTTGCAGTAGAGGCCTCTAAACTTGTAGCAAAGTGTCACTTAAACTATTTTGGGAAGTGTCACTTAGTCATTTGTTTTTGACTCTGCTACAAAGAATTCAAAAGGAAATCGACAAATTGTAAACTCCTCAAATAGTTTAAAAAAACATATACCTAAAATCCAGGAAAAAACGGTTCAGATGAAAATAGCTTAACATCATACCGCATCCAAAGCAATACACGCGTCAAGCCAGCGTAATGTTCGCTCAACAGAGGTTTTATTCCGTTTTTCAGTAACCCAAGCTGGAGCCTCATCCGCCAAACTTGCCCACAAATTAGGTTTCATGCAGGAAATCATTTCCATATAGTCTGACGGTTTGACCTAAAAAGTTGAAAGGAAATTTAATTGAGAAAGTAAATCAAAATATGCAACCTTGAATTGAAAATGAAAGGATTAGAGCTACCAACCAGTCTTCGACCTGCTGGTGTTTCAAAGGAGGCACCGAATTTATTGGTGGCTTCACTTGATGGTAAACTGTCAATAGAATCACCTGCTGCAGCTACGAGGATATGATCAGGCAGGCCCACCACACGATGCAAACCACCAATATTTGATATTGTTTTTGAGGAAGGGCCCTCTATACTGCCAAAGAAAAACAAAGGTGATCAAACTCATTTAGTCAAATACTCGGAAGAAAGGGACCATCCTGCCCCTGGAGAGAGGCTCTAACTCTTTGATGGTATCTTATCAAGCAAAATACATGGCCAAGGCAGAAAGGAATAGGAGGATGGGGACTAACAAGTGGGTTGGGCAGACATGGAGGAGGAGGGAGTCGGGGAGGGGGAGGGAGGCAAGGAGGTCACAGGACACAAACGCTGGCAGCCCCTTGCGTGTGGACAGCAGTAGCGCTGGCGTCTCAATGCTGCTGCTGCCGCCAATCTGGAGCACACCTGCCCGTGCCTTTGCCCCACCACCGCACACTTTTGTCACTGCAAACCGCATCCTGCCCTTTAGGACCTTCACGTCACTTTACTGTGTGCACAACCTTTGGTATGTTGGCCCTTTTAGTTTGAGCCAGAAACACGCAACCTCTTTGATCTCTGCTACTTTCCAACTTTGCTGATGAGGATAATCAACCTGCACATGCATAAATTCTGAACTTAATACCAAGCATTGACATCAGTCTAGTATGACAAATTAACAATACTAAAGGTACTCATCTAATACATAAAAAATGCACTGAGTTTATTTAGTCATATCTCTTAACTCAAATGTTATTGATTAACTCCTTGATCCTGTAAACACACCTAACGAAGCCATTTCTGATAGTCAGCAAGCATGTTTTGTATGTAATAATGCGTTAGGAGTAACTTATAACTAATCAAGCCTTTTCATCAAACAACCAACTTCTCGCGTTACTTAAGTCCCATTCAAAAAATCGACAAAAATGCCAAGTTCCCCTCTAATGCCCAATATGCCGTTTTACAGCTTTGCTAGGACCCATTCACTTGTCGCTAGTAAAAGCCAAGGGTTTGCAGCCCAGTATGAAATATTTAAAAGCACTTTTTTTAGATCGAGTTTACAAGCACTTAACTACACAAATGATGCACTAAAGTTTAACATTTGCTAGGGTGAAACTCATTTTAACATATGATTTACGAAATATTCACGGTTGAAACGTATGACCAGTTAACTTGGGCTATTTAGCTTAAATTGTGCTTGCACACTTGCACAAATAGGTTCAAAATTGAGCAAGTTCACTGCAACTCTGAGGCATGATAAAGCGTGCCAATCCCTCAGATTAGGCTATTAGGCTTAGATGGTGAAGTACAGTTTGTTCCTGCTTGGCCCAATCCCTCTACGCGCCAAAGCCCCAATCCTAATACTGTAGGCATGTGTGTTCCTTCGCACTCCAAAGTCCAAATGTTTCCCTAGCATACCTCAAGAATTACTGGAGAAAGCTAATGGCTAACACAGCATAAACAACAGATACAAAGGCATTGGGTTCGAGCGGGATAACTCACCACGTCGCCGAAACGTGACTCTTACAGCCGGGCGGTGTGAAAGTCAGCGCTGGGAACACGGACGACCAGGCGTGCCGGAAGGTCCCGCAACGCCGCGGCAGAGGGGCACAGGCGCAGGCGACGGCGGAGCGTGACGGGGATGGGCTCGGGCAATCCGTCGAACACCTGCCGTGCGGGTTCCAAAGAAACAAGGTCTTAGGACGCGGCGCGAGCGGGGGGCTCAGAAGGAGCGGGCGGTGGGGTCCGGCAGCCTGCGGCCACGTAGCCTCCAAGGGTCGACGAAGGTGAGGTTCGGGGCGGCTGGTAGGGGGAGTGGGAGAGGCAGGGAGTTGGTGGCAGCAGCCGGCGGGACTGCGGGAGAGAGGGGAGGAAGATGGTGTGGGCTTTGGGCTTAACTACATGTCTATTTGAGGTGGGCCGACTTGGCAAGCCCCAACCCCCCACCCCTGCCGGGTATATAGGAGGGTATTTCCGGTGCATTCTCTTCGACGCACAATACAAATAGTCATAAAAATTTCGAAAAAAAATTGGTTACACATGATGTACTCAATCATCATGCAAAAATTCAACTGAAAATCCATCGTCGTTAGGAGAAACAAAAAAGACAATAAAATTCGATTTCCTTTTTAGCAAAAAATTGCCGCTTTTGTTTCTTTATGTGTACATCGGAGTATTTTTGTTGCGAAGTTTCATACAGGCTTTTGGATTGGAGGGTTTGGCCTTGGAGAGAGTATTGAAGAACGTTGCAATTTACTCAATGCAGTAACGGTGAGAAACTTATTCTTTATGTATGAATTATCGAAGTGCAAAGGGTTATGCATAAAGTTCTTCTGTTCGTCAATTTTAGATGACCTTTGTGCAAAGTTGCTGCCCTTTATCTCTTCTGCATTTCCCAAATGGTTAAGAATAAATTAATTTTACTCTTCTTGTTAAAGCTGCATTTTACATTAAAAAATCATTTTCAAATGAAAACATGCGAGAGTGAAGCCAGGCAAAATTAAGAAACTAATAATGCATTTATAACCTGTATGAACTAAGTTGCTATAGCTGGTTCTCACTCTTCACATTGACAACATGCCATGCTAAACATTGTTGGATTGAGCTTGCAGAAATAGCAGACCCAACTTTAATATGCAATATCATTTAGTAAAGTTCTCATTGGGCATCATATCTTTAACTAATAAAAGAAAGGGTTTACCCTCGCGTAGCGGAATGATCGTCCCACCCCCTCATATGAAAAAAATCCAAGGAACCCGAACTGCTCATGAGCCCCCGACGCTCTCCCACCTCGCTCCACATCCTCGGTCGAGCACCACCGTCACCATCGACATGAGGAGGCGTGGAAAGGGAGATGGAGGCGGTGGCAGCTCTGGAGGAGAGGAGAGGGAGTCACTAGGCTACCACCGTCGCCATCAACAAGCTCGTCAGAAATTGATATTTATTGTACTGTTTATGATCCTATCTGCTTGTATATCTCACCATTTTTTAGGATTCTGTTACAACACATAGACACCCTACCAGTAGCTGTTGATGTTGCAGTTTGAACACCCTCAGTATCAGTCTCCCACGCTCATAGGCGCATGTTTAACTCCGTCATGGCAGCAAGGCCTAGCCCACCATTCTCTGTCCTCATGATGTGAACATTCCTCCTGTATACATTATGCGTATCTGGTGGACACTCAGTATGATATAAACTGCATGTGCCCAACTCATATGCAAGGATGTACTTTGACTTAAGCGGCCAGTACAAGACCGTTCCCAACAAGCATACTAGGCCTGGAATCAACCACAGATGGTATCGGTGAAGACGCCAACAGGTCCCAGGTGCCATTCTCTGACGAGTATCTAGAGGCATAAGAATAGCCTGTGCTGGTGAATACCCATACTATGAAGAAGGGGAGAGTGGCAATCACCATGGCCATTGTGGCCAGCTGCGCAAACCACTGCGGCATGGCTCTCAGGCACACGTCCATAATTAAAATAACAATCCGCATCGGGTGTAGCTCGTACGAAGTGCCGGTTGCCAGTCATGGGTTCCCACACTTGGAGTTTATTCCAACTTGAGCTAACAAGGAGGACACGGCTGTGGCGGCAGACAAGGACCTGCCAGCAGGGGCCAGGTAGAGAAAAGGTCGCTGCGTTGACACAATCAGGGGGTTCCCCAGTGGGGAGAAAGCAGGGGATGTGAGTGGAGTCGGTAAAGATGCCGAGCACAGGAGGTGTTTGATGGTATGCACGAAAGCGGGGGAAGAATTGGCGGTCTGTGATGAGGCAGCGCCATCGCTTGTATTGAAAGAATTAAACTAAGCTGTTGCCAAGTCGCGAATTCACAGAAATCAGCCTGCCCTAAAGGATGTTGCACTATCATTTGAATCACACTAGAATACTAGATAGATCAACTCCCCACACGAGCTGTTTTAACTTTGGAATGCTAAAATTCTTGTTTAGTTGCAAGTACATTTGCCAAGAAAAGCATGAGGCGGTTCCAAAATAATCCGTCCTAACGCAAGTTCTAGGTTCCGGCTCACGCATGAACGCACACCCATGGCGATGCCAATCAAGCGCTAGATGTTAGGTACAATTTCATCTTGCTTGGTCCAATCCCTCAGTGCGCCTAAGCCCTAAGCCCTAACCCTAGCATGCTTACACAGTAAGCCAGCAGATACAAAGGCACCGGGTTCGAGCGGGAGAACTCACCGGATCGTCGAAGGGCGACTAGACGACTGATGGCGCTGGCAGAGGAGCACGGGCGCAGGCAACGATGAGACGCCCACGGGGACGCGCTCGAGCGATCCGTCGAACACCCGGCGTGCGGGTTCAAAGAAACGGGGCCAGGAGCTCGCAGGCGGCCGCAGCTTCCGCCGGCCACGTAGCCTTTGAGGGTCGAGAGTGGTGGGGATCGCGGCGGCTGGCGGTAGAAGAAGCGGGAGATGCGGGGAGTGGGAGGCCACCGCCGGCGAGAGAGAGAGGGGAGGGTGGGTGGGCTTTGGGCTGGTCGGGGGTTATGCTCCTACCTAAGGCTTCCACGTTGGGCCGGCAGACTGGGCAAATCCCGTGTAATTATGTGGGATTCGTAAATTACGGATGAAACTCCGAACGAATCGTAGTCGAATTGAACAGGGATTAAACATCTTAAAAACCAATTAATTTCACAATATTGTAGCCCTCTACCATTACATTACTAATGGGAGGATACAAATCCATCTAAAGTGGCTGTTTTCTTCGACTACTGTGATGGATTTCTGGTAGCTTTTTTCTATTACATCTGAATAACGAGTCGAATCTTACTACAGAAGGAAGGCCCCTGTCGATCGTTTCTTTAGAATCTGGAAACCAGGCGGTCCCTTCAATCCAAATAAAACCAAAATAAAAAACTGCTTATTATCGAAATAGAAGTACTTAGGATTATGATATCACATCACTCACAAATGACGACTCTATGAGAACAAACACTTACCCGTTTGAAGCGCAAGAGGATTTAACTTATTTCAAAAATAAAAAAACAATTCGATTAGCCCAATGGGTCAAGGATAGCCCGTGTAGCCCATCTATAAAAATGTTCCCACCGAACACCGTGCGACATCGCCACCTCTTACGGTGGAGACAGCAACAGGAAAGAAAGGCCACCAGTGACGGGGAAGAATCTAGAACGGTGCCACCACCTCGTCTGGTAACGTGAGCTGCACCACCACATCAGCTGCACCACCACATCCTCACCGGCGATGCACCACCGCCTCCTTCCTCGCCAACCATGGCATCACCACCACCGTGCCTAGTTGGGCCATGCTTGGGACGAGCACAATACTATGTACCATGCCAAACCGACCCGCCAGGCCAAGATCACGACCCAATCACAACACAACACATCGTGTCATGTTTAGATCGGACCAACTGTATTGTGCCATACCTAGACCAGACCAACAGTAAATGCTTCAGGCCGCCCGACAAGCATGGCCCATAAAGCCACCTCTAGGTGAAGGTGATGTTCGCAAGCCATATGGGAAGCCTGGACTTCTGCAGACAGGCAAACTAGCATCATCACGAGTGTACAACGGTACACCAAAGTGTAGCACTAGCACCAGTGCAGTCTTAAACAATGAGTAAAGCATTCAAGCCAAAATGTTCACAAAATGTCCACAGGAGGAGGTGCATATCCATAGTCAGCACTTTAGCAGGCCCAAATCCTGAGGGTCACAAATAGCACGCACCAAGTGCCATCATAAAAGACCTTCCACGCAAAATGTAAAGCATGTGACAAACATAACTAACGTAAATTGGCAAAATAAACCGGCCAAAGGTGTCCATAAAGCACCAGCTAGTACTGCCATGATGTCTATCTTGAATCCTTGATTCTAATCTTGACACAACTTACCTAAAGGAACTCAGCAGTAAAACGACCCGTCAGGACAACACCACCCTCATGGCCATCACCACCATGACCTCCATGCTCAGCTCCAGCATTTTCACCATCACCTCCATGACCTCCATGCTTAGCTCCAGCATTTTCATCATTACCTCCATGGCCTCCATGCTCAGCTCCAGCATTTTCACCATCAGCTCCATGGCCTCCATGCTCAGCTCCAGCATTTTCACCATGACCTCCATGCTCAGCTCCGGCATTTTCACCATCACCTCCATGCTCAGCTCCAGCATTTTCACCATCACCTCCATCACCTCCATGTTCATCTCCAGCATTTTCACCAGCACCTCCCGCAGCACCTACCAGCACAGGGGAAAACAGACATGTTTAGGCTCAATCAGAAGAAAATCAAGCAATAAAAGGTGAAAATGTGCAATAAAAACATGGATAAGAAATGTTAATAACACGCTACAAAACAGGATGTTGGTCTGCGCAAGATTACAATTTGCTTCAGCAAGAAATGTTTCCATCTCTCCCATAACAGATGACATTCATGATCAGTCTATTTACCAAGTATCCCTCATAAGGAATCGTTAGTAAGCATCCAGGCTAGCGCTAAAGCTAGTTTATGATGTTACATAGAACACCAACAAAAAAGTTCGCCCATTCATAGTAGATTAAAGTACATACACGTGCATTGTGGTGGGGAAAATGAACCTGTGCATCGACAATCGTTTCCCATTCTATTGGTCAAAGAATAGAATAGAAAATATAACATATGACTTGACAGCCTCACTGCACACATGGCAATGTGAAACGAAAGCATTTGACAGACCATCAAGTAAGATTACAAAAACCATTAAGCAAGCACTACCCCCCACCCCCCCCTCACAGACCATCAAGTAAGATTACAAAAACCATTAAGCAAGCACTAACCCCCCCCCCCCCCCAATGGACAAGCTCATAAAACAAGTACTAGTAAAGGAAGTTAAATATCACAGTGGACAAAATTGAATCGAAACAAGGATATTTATTCTCGGAATGTGAATGCACCAACTAAGTTATGGTTCATCAGATAAGTATACCTACAGTCATTGTCCAATGTTGTGTTGCTTCTCAGTTTGTAAAAGAAATGTAAGCATTTGTTAGTACATCAAAAAATCTATTTTTGTTCCAATAGGTGTGCCAATATTTGTATGCATGGTGTCATACCTACCACTAACAGTATGGGATTCCACAGAATAAACATAAAAGTGAACATTTCTCAAGTCCATCTGCTGAGAATGAAGCAACTTATTCGAGTTAAATATTTTGGTTATACTATTCTTACTACCCACTGCAAGGGTCAGAAGTATGAAAAGTGCTCTAATACCAACTTCGTGCCTTCTTAAATTCGACAATGTGCATGCATGGATAAAACAGAGAACAGAGCACAAAGTATAGGCAAAGAATACTGATGTATGTACCTGCGATATAAAAGCTTGAATAGGGATAAATAGTTACAGAAACATCAGTCCCAAACACCTTCTTAAACTTCATTGACTTGAGCTGGACTGCAAAGACACCAGCTATTGTCCATACAAAAACCACATCATCATACTCAACAAGACCCAATATCCTGCATGGAGGCCTTCCAGCCAAACGATTATTCGTCGATGGTAGATATGCCACTGCCAGCGGAAGGAATGCATCCAACTCAATGATCTTGTGCAGCACCCATCTTGCAATACCATCAGCATCAGTCTCCCTTGCCCAAAGGCGAAGGTTGAACTCCGTCACAGCAGCAAGGCCAAGCCCACCATCCTCTGCCTTAATGATGTGGACATTCCTCCTGTATACATCATGTGTATCTGGTGGACACTCAATATGATATAAGCTATGAGAGTCCAACTCGAATGCAAGGATATACTTTGACTTAAGCGGCCAGTACAAGATATTCCCAACAAGGACGCTAGGCCTGGAATCAACCTGAGATGGTGTAGGTGAAGATACTGTCCAGTTCCAGCTGCCATTTTCTGATGAGTATCCGGAGACATAAGCATCACGTACATTGGTGCATACCCATACTATGAAGAAGGGGCAGGAGTGGCAATTACCATGGTCACTGTGGCCAGCTGCGCAAATCACTGCAGCATGGCTCTCAGGTACGCATCCAGAATTACAACAAGGATTCACACAGGATGGGGCTTTTATAAAGTGCCGATCGCCAGTCATGGGATCCCACACCAGGAGTGTATTCCACATTGAATTAACGAGGAGGACCCGACTGTGGCGGCAGCTGAGGACCTGCCAGTACGGGTCGGGCAGGGAGAAGGCTGGTGCTGCAACAAGATCAGGAGGGACCCCAGTGGGGAGAAAGCGGGGGATCCAAGTAGAGTTTGTGAAAATGCCGAGAAGGGGAGGCATTTGATGGAATGCATGAAAACAATTGACGAAATGGTGGCTGGTGACAAGGCGGCGCCAGTGCTTGCAGACGAGTGAGGCACGAAGAATGCAGGAAGGATGCGGTGGGAGGCGAAGAAGGATCTCAACGAGGATCTCATCCGGCAGGAGGCACCACAAGGTGGAGGAGCAGCCATGGGCTTGGTTACTTATTGGCTCACTTATGTTGACTGTGCCTTGCTGTGGAAGTGGATTGGCCCGAAAACAGGAGAAAAGCAAAGATAAAAATCGGAATACCATTTTTTTCATGGAGCAGGACAGTGGAAGCCGCGAGATACACCTAGGATCCTCAAGAGTTGACCCTCTTCCCCCGAATGTTAGATCCGGGCGATTAGGCCACAGACGGTGGGTATCAAGGTGCTGGCGAGTGGCGTCAGAGACACAGGCTGTGGCACCGGTGTGATCGGCGGCAGATCTGGCGTTGGCACTTGCGATAGGAGACGAGTAGGGTGGGGGTGAGGGATGGGGATGGCGGCGCGATGTGACAGATTGAGGGGATCGCAGGATTGCGGAAGGAGGTAGAGGAGATGAATAAATGGGGATTTTTTTTTTATTATCTCAGCTATTGGATCAGGTGATCCAACGGTTGGGGGCTGTCCCACAGGATATCCATGAACTGCGATGTCTACCCCTAATCTTAACAAAAAAGGCAACATGTATCGTACCAATATGTGATCTATTATGCTTTTGTAAACACTGACATTTATGATTTGAAATTTAATCTGATCCAAAAAGGAAAAAAAAAGTAAGATAGGTGCGAGGGACATGTTCCATAGCAAGAGCAAGCTAGATGGTTACAAGTTACAACCTTTTTGGAAAATATGTAATCAAAAGGACGTAACTTGCTTTAAGCATTTAAATGTGCTAACCAACTTACCTTTTTATACTTAAGTTGTACAACTACAAGCTAGTATAGTTGCTGTCATCTTCCAAAGTTTACGCATTTAGTGGTTTCAGAAGAGGAGGTTTGACACTTTCTAAGTTGCTGCAAGGATCAAGTACCTTTAGTACTATAGGCTATAGCTAACAAACCTAAGAGCTCCATCCACTAACAGAACACAGTTTATGCATAAAACAATTGACAGTAAATAAACATGCCAATCTCTTAACAAATAGTTTTGTATCTGCACCCATCTATAGAATACTCTGATGAAAGAAGTTTGCTCTCTTGAGACAACCATACATTTCAATGATATACTATACTAAAAGCAACATTGACATTAGGCCAATTGCTGACAAAGAAACATAACACACGACTTGGAACTTAAAATGCTATTTAACATTTGAAGGAATAAAGTAAAAATAGTCCAGCAGTAAGCAACAGGAGATAACAGGATTTTGTCATTTGTGCGTCAGAAAGACGCATGCCAGTATGTACCTGCAGTGTAGAAGCTTGCGTAGGGAAGTGTGATGTCGGTGCTGTTGCCTTGAAACACCTTCCTGAACTGCATTTGCTCCAGCTAGGCCAAGAAGAAGCCAATAATCATCAGCAGAAAAATCACATAACCACCTTTTGTTGGCACAATTTGAAAGTTCCTCTTTCTGATAACATTTTTGGTAACATTTGCATCATGTGGCTGCTCAGTCGCAGCAAGGCTATGCATATCCAAATCAAACTCAACGATATGACATTCCCATCAAGCAAGCAGTAAAGGCAATACCATCAATGGTGATGGGGCACACGTATTTAAGCAACTCACCCGAAATTCATAATATGAGATGCACAGTTTTACTAAAGAAATCACCAAGTTTTTTTATTTATTTCCGTTGTAAATAAAGATATATGATCAAGAACCTAACTTGGATAAGCACATGCATGTTGTTCTCTAGATGAGCTTTGTTACATTTAATTGCATAGCAAAGTGTATGAATTAAACTCAGACCGAACAACAAATGTGGATGACAAACTTTAGCGTGAACAGCGGGCCACACTCAGTAATCCTCCTCCAAGGCCAAAGTGCTTCAGCTAATCTATCAAAATATCAGACTGGCGAGAATTTGAAGTGCAACATATTTTAATGAGTATACAACTGATTCTTAAAAGAATTAATCTATCTGTGCAAAGTCATCCGATAACTTGAACAATACTTTTCAAAGTGCTATTATTACCAAAAGGCTTCAAAATTACTAGAAAAGGAAAAAATACTGTTACCATCAAAGTAGCAAGAAGCCATTGCTAATTGTGCAAACCACGGAACTTCTTGGGTTAATATTTACATTGTGCTGCTAATTTGGAAAAACTAAAACAGGCACCTCAGTAACAATTACATATCAAATGCAATCAAGATTTATTTCAGGCTTCACTCAAACTATTCTCTCTTTTTTCGAGGAACACGAGAGATTTTATTGCATGCTTTTGCAAAAGTCATTGAGAAATACATCAGCAATGAAATCAAAATTGTGCGCCAAACAGATAGTACATCCTCGACCTCTTAGCATATTGAGCAAGAACATGTGCTACATGCCATCCAACACAGCATCCAAGCAGTCAGATGATCGCATGCCCAACCATTACACTTTGGTTCCATTATTAGGTCCATCACCCACCTCACTAGTCAAGTAGTCATTACCAACGCAACCATCTAGCAGCAGCAAGAGAGAAAAAAAATTAGGCCCAATTATCAGAAAATCAAGCAATGGATAAAAAGTATGAGTCCATCTACCATCAGCACTAGGAAGAAACAAATTAAACCGTCTATAAGTACCAAAGTCAAGCTCTGTAAGAAAAACGATTTTGCTTGACTAGATGTAACTATATTTGGATGGACATAAGACTGAACAAAACAAACCTAATTTGAATCTACTCTCATATAAAACAACTAGTAATTCGGAGTATGGTCCTTCTAAAGATAAGTAGGAGTGCTTAGCTACATATTTCATACAAGATATATGTAAACGGTCAATATGGTTCCAGGCCAAGCTTATTAAGGCGCCAAGGCGAGGTAAGGCGCCGAAGCACCGCTCGGACGCTGAGGCGACGCCATACGCGAAGCTGAGGCGACAGGGCGTTCCCACGGTGGCATGCGTTACACACAGAGAAAAAGAAAAAAGAAAGGTGAGGGGAAGAAAGATCCCATGGGCCCGGCCCAACACCATTCGAACACAACTCCCACTGAGCCCATGACCCAACACCACTCGACCACAACTCGGTCTCACTCGACCGAAGCCACAGCCTTATCCATTCCCATCGCTCCCTATGCCTCGCTCTCGCCCAACCCTCGTGCTCTCCCATCCCGCCGCCGCGCATGAAGCAGATCCGGGGAGGAGGTAGCGCGCGAAGCAGATCCGTCGTAGCCGGAGGCCGGAGCTGCAAGGGATGGAGGCGCACGAAGGGGATCCGAGGAGGAGGCGACGCGCAAAGCAGATCCGTCGTAGCCAGAGGCCGGAGTTGCAAGGAATGGAGGCGCCGCCACCTAGGGTTCTAGGGTGAGTCTTCGCCTCTCTTCGCCCTTCTCTCTCTGGCTGCGTTTCCGGCTCGCGCCGCCTCCGCCGGTCCTCCCTCAGCGGCAGAGCTGGCCCGCGTCGCCTTAGGCCTAAGGCGGGGGCGACGCCTTGCCCCCCGGCGGCGCCTTACCGCTTAGGCGACGCTTAGGCGACGCCTAAGCGACGCCTTAATAACCATGTTCCAGGCTTCCAGCAAGTCATACATACTTAAGTAACGGTGATGGTTTCCAAAGGGAGATCCACAATTATTCAGTGACTCACTGACAACATCAAAAGCAACGATTCTACAAGTCTCTATACTGACAAACGAACATAACATCTATTATTATCCTATACATGTTGTTGTTCATCGTTTCAAGGATTGGTATTCAGCAGCCAACCAAGGAAACAACTAATTCAGGTCATTCCTGCACTGGAATTACACACTAGTACCTGTCAAATAGAAGCCTGAATAAGGATAAACCGCATGCAATATCTCACGCGGAAGTACCATCTTGAACTTCATCACATCGAGCTGGACCATGAAGACGCCAACCATCGTCTGAAGAAAAATTACACTACCATCTTCAGTAAAACCAAGTAACCCAAACCGCGACATCGATCCAAGATGAGGTTCCACTGTAATCGGCGCCTTCAGCGGAAGATACATGTCCAGTTGAACAATCCTGCCAAGCACCCACTGTTCAACACCATTGAAGCCGATCTCGCGCACCCACAGGTGTAGGTACAACACGCTCACGGCAGCAAGGCCAAGCTTGCCACCACCCTCCGCCGGCATAATCTGCACGCTCCAACTCTTACTAAGAAAATACATACGATCCGGCCCATTGATCACAGCCAATCTCTTCGTATCCAAGTTGAATTGAAGGATGTAGATGCTGCTAAGCAACCGGTACAGAACGTTCCCCACAAGAACAGGAGGCTTCATGTCAATACCAGATAGCTGTTCCCCGGATATGATGTCATCAAGAGCTCTATACTGCAAGTGCATGTCCGCCGGGATCTCCCCCTCAGCGGAGACCAGCTCGCCCCAGGCGCCGGACTGCGAGGAGTAGACGCAAGCGGACGCGCGGCGATCCTGGTCGACGAAGGCAAAGACCACGCGGAAGGGGGTCAGGCGGTGGCAGTCGCCGGCGTCGCAGAGCAGGGCGGCGCCGCGGAAGTACCGCTGATGGAAGGTGGACGGCACGGGGACGTCGGACCGGTGGCCGGTGAGGGGGTCCCAGACCATGAGGAGGCTCCAGGCGGATAATGGTGAGGCGAGGAGGGCGCGGCCGTGGCGGCACCCGAGGAAGAGCCAGCGGCCGGGGTGGCGGCGGAGGGAGAATGCCTCGGCCGGGACGTGGTCGGGGGGGGGGGGGGGTCCCCAGAGGCGACGAAACAGGGGAGGTGGAAGGAGTTGTGGAAGAAGCCGAGGAGGGGAAGTGCCCGGTGGTGGTGGGAGTGGAAGCGGCGGTGGAAGCGCGGGTCGGAGACGAGGCGGCGCCAGTGCTTGCAGACGAGGGAGAGGCGGGGCAGACAGGAAGGGTCTGGTGGGAGGCAGTGGAGGATCTCGAGCAGGACTTCGTCCGGCAGGGGGAACGCCGGCGACGGCGAGGCGCCGCGCCGGCGGCGGCGGCGGGGCGGTACCGTCTCGCTCATGTTCGCGCGTGTGGTCAAGTGGCCTCGAATGACTCGCCTGGTCAGTTGTACAGTACTGATCAAGCGGTGGAGTCAAGCCTGATCTAGCTCGGTCGGGTGGGCCAGGGCGCGAGATAGCACGATCGTTCCGACTTGCGACTACCGGAAAAAACTATAAAATGGTATTAATTTAAAAGATAATTATAAAATTAAATAATTAAAAAAATTTATACAAAAGTAGGTCATGTCGATATCTCAATTATAATTATAAAATTAAATAATTAAAAAAAATTTATACAAAAGTAGGTCATGTCGATAACTCAATTAGCGACATAGATCTATTGCCAATTGAAACAGTGGAGGACGTTTCTGTTATCGTTTGAATTGGCAACAGGCGTCCTATCGCCAACTGTCGTCAATTAAAACGGTGATAGGCTGCTGTCGCTAATTGAACTGACGACATGATGTCTGTCGTCGTTTTTTATTTATGTGTAAAGAAATTTTTAATTTTTTTGTAACTTTTTTTTTAAAATTTGATAATACCTTGAAGTATCTACGTAGTTTGGAATATAAAATTGGAGAAGACAATGTAATGAGAAATAGAGAATACGAGATTAGTGGTGCAATTTGGAACAGGAGTTCGACAGCATAATAACACAAACAACCCACTTCGAAGTTGACGAGAATTAAAATCTTTATATATTATCTTTAATACATAATAAAAGACTATACATCTTTATAGTCGTAACCCCTAAGTTTTGCGACTTCACTGGTCGTAAGGATTCCAGAGGTTATGCAATGGGTACCCTGCTCGGACAAGGTACTGTGCCTAGCCTCCGACCAATTAACTACTCGTAAAAGGTATAAATTGATATTCAAAACCGATACCAGGTATATTATCTACGTGTAACGAATGGAACACATGCGTATATTCCATACCACACAACGTATCTTTATCCTAAGACACTAGTGAACAACCATCATACGATTAAGTGTCTCACAGACATACAACCGTTGAACGATTGATACTTCATCAACCGTCATCTCGCTCCGACCAGTCGCGACGTTTCACAACAGACGTTTTCTCCGAAAGTAACTGCCACCTCTTCAAGGGCTATTTAAAGATAGAGCATGGATGGAGCAGAGGTGATCAGACCGCATCGGATTGAAACATAGTCATTAGCATCAGATTCATGTTTTAGCCTGATATTGTAGTATAGCAAGTATTACTCTCAGTGTAAACAGAATTAGCCCACCGCCTAGTCATAAGGCATCCTCTGTAATATTCAATTCATATCAATCAAAGAGCAGTCCCATTCTCTCCCCAGAAATTTGTGTTATTTTCTTTTATTCATTTCGTAAGATCGACGACTCGATCGTCAACAGCTGGCGCCGTCCGTGGGGATCAAGGCACAGATTTTGGAAAGTTCTTTGCTCATCAAATCATTGTCTATTTTTCACTGGTAATCGCTCATACAGTTATGGCAGGAAGTTAGGACGAGGAGAACTGGTTCGATCTGGCGGACTACTCCAACCTCGACATGGACACGTGCATCCGCGCCATGCAAGAAAACGGAGTCTCATCATCATCATCATCATCCTCCACCGGTTCGCCCATCGTAGATATTAGCGAAATCGACCGGATGGATAAGGATACACCGCTACGACTAGTGGCGGTTTCAGAGGAAATACTTCCGACCACCGTAGCGGTTTCAAAGGAAATACTTCCGACCAGTTCAGAACACCTAGAGACCTCTGCAAGTCCAGTCTTTTCGACCGACGAAAAAGATGACGAAAATTCAACACCGCAACTCGAGGATCCATGTACCCTTGATACGATCATGGTTGACAGGTACTCACCGACGGCTTCTAGCAATTCTAGGAGCCAACCGATATCTGGTAACGGTATCGATGAAACCCCCACTGATCATAGACCAAGTGGGGATGATAAGGCTCAGTAAACGATCGACAATCCGCCGGATCAGGCTGAGACCATTACAAAAACATCAGAAAGTGCTGATTACCGACCATTCTCCATCATGGAAGCTTCTCGCAGCAGCACTGAAAGGCTCTTCATTGATTACGACGGAAGCCCATCGGAAGATCACTGTGGGAGGCACGAGGTCAATGCGATCGGAGATACGGATCAAAATGTCGTGTACGGTCCTCCATACGTTGCCTCGTCACCACATAATGATGGAGATAGTATGAGCGGTCAAGCACCAAATGTCAGAGGTAACAGAACTGATGGACGTCCATCAGTTAATTCGTCTTTTCCTGCCCCAGCTCATGTAAGGGACCAAGCAAGACTGACCAGGAGGTCGGGGGAAGTTCGGGCCATCAGACACCTTCTTCTGGTAGAAATCCTCTCAGACCTTCGGTAACAGTACAAAACCTGCAGTGGGTTCGGGATATTTTAATACTTCTGACCATGTTTTAGCAGAGACTTTGGGTTTTGTCTAACTTGTAGGTCAGGTATCAGAAATTATCCAACAAACTATGCAGCGCACAAAAGCATATCAGGAACGAAGGCATTTGCAAAGTCAGACCATGACTTCATCCCAGCATTCCTCCCGCAACAGAGGGCAGCATGGTCGTGTTGAAGACCAGTTGATACCAAGACCTCTCAATGATTCCGACCAAGGAGTCATGAGGGGAGGAGGCTATTTCAAGAAACCTCACCTTCACTTTGTTGAGAGGAGCAATCGTTTGGACCTGATGATCTTCGACATCACCTGAATCAAGTAATCGGTCGAAGGCGTCCTATCAACGTCTATGACCGAATCAGGACACTGGAGCACCAACAATCCCATTTGAGAAATCGGTCTTCGACTGACTATAATCCGGCACCTTTTCAAAGAAGGCGTCATGAAACTATCACAGGTTGTCGAGCCATCTCCGCAGGGCTCTAGGCTGTACGTTGACCAAATAGGTTCCGACCGGCCAATTTGGATAAATTCTATGTGACTCAAAATCTTTTAGAATTTCTCCAGATATACACCACCGCCAGAACCGCAGGTGGTGATGAAAATGTAATGGCAAACTATCTTCCCACGGTATTAGAAGGATCAACCCGGTCGTGGTTACTCAACCTGCTGATCGGATCAGTGTATACTTAGGAGCAACTTTGTGACCTTCTGATTGTAAATTTCCAAGGTACGTACGACCGCCTTGGAAAGGAGGGCAATCTTCACCGAATCCGACAAAAATCCAATGAGACTCTCCGGTAGTATATCAAAAGATTTAGCCAGATTCGTAATTCAATACTAGAAGTCGCAGAATCTTCTGTCATTCAAGCCTTCAAAGCAGGACTAAGAAATCGTAGGTTTACGGAGGATTTAGCAATACATCCTCCACGAACAACCATCGAGCTTTTCAATATAGCCGACAAGTACGCAACCGCCAGCGAAGCAGTTGAGTGGAACGAGGCCATTGATCGAAAAGATAAAATCCATCAACTTGGCTTAGATAAGACAGAAAAAAGCAAAAGAAGGCTCTCAGGAAAAAGAGACATCGCAAACCCGACGATAAGGAGGTTCTTGCGGTTCCTGAAAAATTCACCAAGGGAAAGAAAGATTATACCGGTCGTGGCAAGGCAAAGGTCCTGACCAATGAATACAAGAAAAACAAGAAGTGGTGTCCACTTCACCAGCAAGCAGGACATGTCTTGCGCAACTGCCGTGCCTAGCAAAAGAAGCTGGAAGATTATTATGCAGGTAAAGGTCCACTCCCCTCGATACAGGAACTCGGAGAGACAAGCTCCAAGAAGGACAAAGACAATGACAAAGAAATGGAGTACCAAGGGCCTCAACACACTGTCGACGTAATGTTTGGAGGATCTTCTTCGTATGAGTCCAGACGTCATCTGAAAGCCATGGAGCGGGAGGTCAACCTTACCGAACCTTCGATCGCCGCTAAACCATCAAGGTGGTCGGAGGCGATTATCTCCTTTAGCAAAGAAGACTGCCCCATTCCTTCGACTCGACTAGGTAGGTTCTCTATTGTCATTGAGCCTACTATTAATAACTTCAAGATTAATGGGGTCCTGATAGATGGGGGTAGTTCTTTAAATATTTTTATTTGAGGGCGCATTGTAAGACATGCAAATTCTCAAATCCAAGGTAAAACATGTGAAATATGCCTTCCATAGCATAGTTCCTGGATCTACCGCCAAGCTTATAGGGCATCTGTCCCTACCAGTTACGTTCAGAAAGCCTGACAACTTCCGAACATAAAAGATTTCATTTGATGTGGTAGATTTCGAAACCGCATATAATGCAATCTTTGGTCGTCCGGCCTTAGCAAAATTCCTGATAGCCCGCATTACGGTTATCAGAGTTTGAAAATGCTAGGACCAAAGGTTGTCATCACGGTTCGAGGTGATCAGAAAATAGCTTACGCATGTGATTGGAAGTGTTTGGAACTGGTCGACGAACTTCTGACCAGGGAAACTTGTGGATATCATGGGGATATGCTCATGATCTTAGGATGATGTGACAATTGGCAATGACGTTGAAGGTTTGCGGAAACAAGCGTTTTCGGCAAAGTTCAGGTTCTGTCAGGCCTTAGGCGGTCAGACCAGCCATGGTGGCGGTCAAACCGGCCGTGCCTCGGGTGGTTTATCGGGTGAACTAGCTGGCGGTCCGACCGCCGGTATGCGGCGTCGACCGCCATCGCCGAGCGGTCGACCGCCATGTAAGTTGTGTTGGAATTTGAGGCTGGGCCAAAAATAGAGGGTGTAGGCAAGAGAGGAGGTTCTACTGCTCTTGGTCCCATAATTGTTGGAGCCTCCAAGCAAAAGTTCTATTCGTTTGAAATTTCCAGAGATGTTGCGGATTTCAGAGTTGAAATTTTGGCTAAGTCATGGATCGCGGTCGATCGCCTTTGGTGGCGGTCGACCATGAAGGGAGCAATCGGACCGCCATGGTGGCGGTCTGACCAGTTTTCACTTGTTTCGTCAGCCCGTGTGGCGGCGATGGTTGTTCGTTAGGTCAATCTCATGGGTTTCAGTGCATATGTGTTGCATGATGCATGTTTTGACTAACGTGGGTCAAGTTGTGAAGAACTTGTTCCTGCTTCGATTTGCTTGTCTATTGTTGTGCAGTTGCTTGGTCGCCAACGACGGTCAACGGCGAGGATGATCGGGACTAGGCTTGGATAACTGAGGTTCAGAACGATCGACGATGCCGGGTGAAGTTATTGGACTCAAGTATGGTGCAAGATGGACAAAGCTGACCGAACAGGCAGTTCGGTGCGACGGGTTGGATCAAGCGGCGCGGGGGTCGGTGCAAGTGCCATGGTGGTTTCGATGGGAGCCGGATGGGAGAGACTTGTATGGATACGGGTAGGCTACGCTAGCCACAAATCAAAATTTCTACCACGTAAACCAGGATGCCAAGCAAGATATATGATCACAGATCATTACCACTAGGCGCGCAGTGCAGCGGAAGTAGAGTCGGAGTAGCCTAGTCCGACGATGAACGCGCCGATGTAGTGGTCGTAGATGATCGTCCAACGTTCTCGTAGTCGATCGTCTCCTCCAGCAGCTTCCACAGTTCCTTGTGAAGATCACGGATCGTCCTCAGCGCAACAGCGACCGCAGTAGCGCCTCTACGGTATCCACACGTCCAGAGAAGGAACAACCGTACGCCGGTGTGCTAGCACCAAGTCGCACGGGAAGGCTCTCTCAAGAAGATGACGGTTTAGGGTTTTGATGGAAACAACTCACGTGTCTCTCTTGTCCCCAAAACTAGCCTCAAGCATCTCCTTATATAGTGCCCTGTGTCGGATCCTATCCGAACACTTTTAACGAATCGTATTCGTTCTGGTTTGTTCCATCCCATTAAGTGTGTGACCCATTAGGTTTATGTGTAATCGGTTGTGACTCGGAAAACCTTTCCGATCACGAGTCGTAGCGGTCCCTAGCAGGACATAACGATTCCCGAATACACACAAATTATATCGGACGAACCTTAATGCAATATGATCCATGACTAGGTTCCTCATCACTTACGACCAGGTCTTATCTTTATACGACGATTCGTACTTCGGTCACGCGACGATTCGTAAACCCTTACGACCAGGTTTCGACCACTCTGTGATTTCGTTCGATCAGTCTACGACTTGCTCGTATCACCATACGACTTGTCTGGATCTGATCGAACTAAGCGACTTACTCTAGTATTCTCCTTTTACCTCACGATATCTGGTTTGAACTCCAGGTGAGATAGTGTGTCATCCATGGACTGCTCAATACTTTCGATCGAGTTGTCGGATAACCTTACGTGGTCGAACTCTTCGACCACTAGTGGCACGGCCATGCACTTTCTTTATCCGACTACTTCGAGGGGCCCAGAGACATCTCTCCCGTTATGTTAGGAGGGGTAAATCCCATATCCGACCAGTCACATCCCTCCGCATGTTTCATAGCATACCCGAAAGCTACCTTTATAACTACCCGATTCATTTAGTAGCGTTTGGCAACCCCTAAGAGTGCTATTACATATGTAGGGAACCATGCTGATCTCAGGTCTAAGGATTATACATCATCATTGCTTGAGACCAACTAATGACACATAGAATCATAACAATCTCCATAGTGTCTCAAGGTGGGTCATTCCAACCCCATGTTCTCTAACATGTGTTTACATTATTGATTTGATATCCCTATATCCATGACCGGTGAAACATGATCATCAATCAATACATGTACTGGTCGTAGAGTCACTGGTGTTCCGATCAATGACATTCGACCAGGGATACTTTTAGAACGACATCATATAAGTCGAAGTGTTTCACCAACAAGTCACATACTCGTTGATCTTCAGAACTAATGATTCATTCAAGGAACAGAATAACATTTATTCAAGAACTCATAAACATAGACGTGATACAATCATCTCCATGATTGCCTCTAGGGCATATCACCAACAAGACTTGCCGACATGATGAGAGCCGTTGGATCAACCTACACGTGGCGGAAAGCGAGTGCTTCGCGCAATCTGGACTCGGTCTTCGGAGAAGGATCGAGAAGGGGTATTTTGGTAATTTTACCAAATACCGCCTTGGTCACCTTTTGCCAACCCGCCCAAGACGGTGTGTTGGAGAAGCGGATTAGGTCAAGAGGAGATGAAGACGACGCTTTAAAATACGTGCGTGTGTGACCCGTTTGTGTTGGACCTTAACGGGAGCCCATTATGAAAACTCTTCTAGAAGGTCTAGGCCTCCACTATAAATAGAGGAGGGAGGTGGCTGCACCCCCTCAACCCTTTCATTGTGATTGAAACCCTAGTTTGCTTAGGGAGAGGAGTAGTGGAGGTTAGGGTTCTAGAGAGTTTTGATTTGATTTCGTGCTCATGTCTTGAGCTTTGTCCTCCATTGATGGAGTGGTCAGAACCAAGACCATATCAAATCAATCCAAGAAAGTTCTCTCAAAGATGAGTTCATTTGCTTTCTTTCTCTCTATTTGGTGATTTTGAGTCTTTTTTTTGATCCGTGAGTTTTTGGTTGGTTTCTTGCTGTGATCTAACTTGCTGCAACATGTGGGAACCCATCTAGGATCATCTTGATCATCAATCACCCACGAGCAAGTTTCTAGATCATATTTCGTTCTTGACTCGGTTTTTGAACCACCTTCACTCAAATGGAAAAAGGTCTGAACTTTGGCAAGGATCTTCACGATCGTTGCTTGGAATAGGTTCCTGACATCCTTGAGAAGGTGTGTGTCAAGTTTCATGAGGTTTGGACGCACGAATCAAAAGTTAGCTCAATTTGCGTTTTGGTTTTTCGTGCTGATTTCACTGTTCATTGCACTAGAGGTCTGACCGCCCGAGAGAGAGGTCCGACCGCTCGGAGAGGCCTGACCGCTAGACCAACGGGTCTGACCGCCCTCGTGAGAGGTCAGACCGCCCGAGATTTGGTGTTTTGGTTTTGTGTTGATTTTGCTTCGGGGTTTTGAGTGGATTCAATACAAGTCTTCCGCTGTGCTTGATTGATTGATCTTCATAGCTTTCATAGCTATTGGAGTGAGATTCGTATTGAATCTAATTAGGGAGAAAAAGATATCGTGCTCCTATTCACCCCCCTCTAGTCGCCTTTTCGGTCCAACAAAACTAACACCACTACCATGCAAGTCAAGCACTCGAGGCTAAAGATGGCACCAAAACCTTTCGACCAGACAAAAGAGGTACTACTCGACAAGAGAGCTTCTCCATAGGGCGCAAAACTACTGATCGAAGCTGGACTCAAACTTAAATAGGAAGAGTCGCTCGTCTCCTTCCTCCGAGAAAACTTGGACGTATTCGCCTGGTAGGCGTCCGATATGCCCGGAGTCTCCAGGGAGGTGATCGAGCATAGACTAGCCTTAAAGCCTGACAAGAAACCGGTCCAGCAGAAGCTAAGGCGTTTTGCACCTGATCGGAAGGAAGCAATTCAGTCGGAGATTGACAAGCTCCTCAAGGCTGAGTTCATTTGTGAGGTGGACCACCCATAGTGGCTCGCCAATCCTGTAATGGTTAAAAAAGCCAATGGAATATGGCGAATGTGTATTGACTTTACAAATCTTAATAAAGCTTGTCCGGAGGATGACTTTCCCTTTCCTCGCATTGATCAACTTGTAGACTCTACTTCCGGGTGTGAGTTATTAAGTTTTTTAGATGCATACTCAGGGTACCACCCGATTAATATGAGTAAAGAAGATGAAGAGAAAACTTCCTTCATTACCCCATATGACACTTACTGTTATGTAAAGATGCTATTTAGTCTAAAAAATGCTGGTGCAACATTCCAAAGGTTGATGCAAAAAACCTTTAGTCCGCAGATAGGTCGGAATCCAGAAGTCTACGTTGATGATCTGGTCATAAAAAGCACCAACACTAGAGATCACATTCCAGATTCGCACGAGACTTTCAATAACTTAAGACGCCATAACCTTAAGTTAAATCCAGAGAAGTGTGTGTTTGGGGTTTCTTCTGGTAAGCTTCTTGGGTTCCTGGTTTCGGCCAGAGGTATTGAAGCAAACCCAGCAAAAATCACGGCCATCGATCAGATGCGCCCTCCGACCACAAAGAAGGAAATTCAAAAACTAACCGGCTGCATCACAACACTAAGTCGTTTCATAGCACGATTAAGTAAAAAAAGGATTATCTTTCTTTAAGCTTCTCTAGAAACATGAAAGTTTCGAATGGACTAAAGAGGCAAACGACGCCTTCGAAGAACTTAAAAAGTACCTTACAAGTCCCCCAATCTTAGTTTCTACAAGATCGGGAGAGACACTATTGATTTACGTGGCTGCAACGCCACAAACAGTCAGTGGTGTGCAGGTCGTAGAACGTGACAACATCCAACGACCAATATATTACGTAAGCGAAGTCTTACATGGACCAAAGGAAAGGTATCCACAGGTACAAAAATTGCTCTACGGTCTTCTTATGGCTTCAAGGAAACTAAGGTATTATTTTCAGGCCTATAAAGTGGTCATACCAACTGGGTATCCCCTTGATCAAGTCCTTAGAAATAGGGAGTCATCAGGATGAATAGCAAAATGGGTGGTTGAGCTTGGGGCGTTTGACCTCCATTTCATCTTACGAACAGCAATCAGTCCTACGCAATAGCAGAATTCATTGCCGAATGGACAAAACCTGAACCCACCTAAGGGCCCGAGTACGAACACCACGATGAGTGGAAAATGTACTTTGACGGTTCCTTGATGCTCAAAGGCTCGGGGCTGGAGTCGTCTTGATTTCCCCTACTGTCAAACACATAAAATACATCATTCAGTTAAACTTTCCTACTACTAACAATGTGGCAGAATATGAAGGTTTGCTGGCAGGACTTTGAGCAGCTCGTTCGCTCGGGATTCGTAGATTACTAGTGAAAGGCGATTCTCAACTAGTAGCAAATCAAGGAGTATTAATGGTCTAGTACCAAGATGTCATTATATCTGGCGGAAGTACAAAAACTCGAAAAGCATTTATTCGGTTTTTAGATCCAACATATTCCTAGAAAGGAAAACTTTCTGGCAGACCAGTTGGCATGGATGGCTTCTACCAGGACATCCGTCCCACCCAGAGTTTTTCTCGAGCAACTTGATTCACCCTCGGTGGTCGAGTTTTCCGAGGACATAGTTGTTCACAAGGAGATCGTACATCTCGATTCTGTGCACATGGATGCTCCACAGGTCGATGATGGTTGGTGCCATCACGATCAAGATAGAGATTGGATGACATCAATCTACAATTATCTTTAGCATGACCTCATTCCGGAAGATGATGTAGAGGCTGATCGCATAGCTCGAAAAGCCAAATCATACACTCTTATTGAAAGTACCTTGTATAAGCGAGGATCTCACGGAGTGTTGATGAGATGCATATCTCAACCAGATGGCATTACGTTGCTAACCGAAATTCATGGAGGAGTCTGTGGAGCACATCATTCCTATAGAACGCTGGTCGGTAAAGCCTTCAGACAAGGATACTACTGGCCAACTGCCCTTCATGATGCAAAAGAGCTCGTGATGAAGTGTGTACAATGTCAATTTCATAGCCGGCAAGTACATCAGCCGTCCCAAGCTTTGCAAACAATTCCTCTTTCTTGGCCTTTTGTAACCTGGAGACTAGACATTCTGGGACCTTTCCTAAGAGCACCTGGGGGCTTTGAGTTCCTTTTCGTCATGATTGACACATTCACTAAATGGATCAAAGCCGAGCCAGTTGTCAAAACAACAACTGAGGCTGCCAAGAGGTTTCTCACAAAAAAACATGATCACACGATTTGGTGTGCCCAACCGTATAATCACGGATAACGGTACCCAGTTCTCAAGCGGTAATTTTCAGGAATTCTGTGACGACCTAGGTATCAAGATACATTACGCTTCTGTTGCTCATCCGCAGAGCAACGGAGTAGTTGAGCGCGCCAATGGTATCATAATGCAAGGAATCAAACGACGAGTTTTCGATCAATTAATCACACGGTCAGGAGCTTGGGTTCAAGAACTTCCTTCTGTGTTATGGGCCGTTCGTACCACGACTAGTTGTGCGACCGGTGAAACACCATTCTTTTTGGTTTATGGGGCTGAAGTCATGCTTCCTCCAGAACTAAAAATTGGTTCTGCTCGGACTGATTATTTTAACGAAAGCGATCAGCATAAACGACGACTTGATGACATCGATTTCCTTGAAGAACGACGAAATCAAGCCTTGATACGTTTAGCAATCTACCAACAAGCCATGCGAAGGTACCACAGTCGTAAGGTGCAACCTCACAGCCTCGCTGTAGGTGATCTGGTTCTCAGAAAAATTCAGAGCCAAGCAAATCACAACAAACTTTCACCCAAGTGGGAAGGTCCATACACTGTGGTCGAAGTCACTCGACCAGGTTCGGTACGATTAGCTATGTCGGACGAGCAAATTTTGTCTAATTCTTGGAATATTGATCAATTACGTAAGTTCTTTGTACAATTTCTTATATTCATTTCATTTCATATTTCAATAAAGACACATTCCCTTTTTTGAAGATAAGTGTAGTTGTTTATAGTTATTATCCGTTACTTTTTGGTCATATATCATTGTTGTTTTCATTGGTCGGAGAAGACACTCATTCTCTCCGATATCCCTTTAAAAAACACCAAAAGGGGTCTCCGTTACTCATTGGTTGTGACATGATTATCAAACGTCAAACCGGTCTTAGTCATGATCATTGCTTCAATGATTCCCACACACGACCGCATACTCTTTCCTCAAAGAAGCATATGAGTTAAAGGAGCAAAACACAGACAATTTATATGATTTTTTCCTCACGAATTTGAAGATTATCCTTCTTTATTTGAACATTATGTTCTACTCTTGTCTGGCTACTGGTTGGGACACGGAAAGCCTCCTAGTCGAAGTCTCTCCTCTCTGCACGTGGTCCTGCCCACTGGAAGGAGCTTCCTAGCAACGATTCTTTTCTTACGATTCTCACTGCCAGTCGGACCTGAGCATGAGCACGTTTTGTGAAATATTTTTCATATCTTCAATTCTTGGAATTCATTACAACCAGTTTCGGATAATTTATATAAGCAAAGATACTTATCGTTTTCTTTTGTCTTTGCATACATTTTTTGCATACTTTCTTATCATCAAAGCAAGTCTTGTTATATCTTCCGACTATATATAGTATCTCATAGTGATCCGATAATGGACAAAGATCTACACTAGTCGAAATCATAGACTGGTTTCGACCAAATGGTTTTCTAGTGTTCAATTCTTTACAAACATTATTAGCACATATACCATGGTCGTAGTTATTACCCATTTTCTTGGTCTACTGCTTCTTTAGTAACGTTCATTACTAATATAAGCAGTCGGGGGCTAGGAAATATATGAGTATTTAATGACATTGATAAGAAAAAACAAGACTTTGTTGATGATAAAAGGTAAATTTTATTTACAAAGTCTAAATATTGCATTCATCTACTTGTTAGAACCGCCAGACTGGTCGCTGTGTGACGGAGAGCCAACTTCCATTTCCTCTGCAACTTTGTCTCCAAGAGGCCTTACTTTCTCGAGAAACTTGGTTGCTTCATCACCTGTGCAGTCGAAGTCTTCTTCAACAGCTCCAAGGTGAATAGAGGGGTCGCAAGCCTTCAATTTTGCTAAGGCAACACTTATTCTAGCCGCGATAGCTTCTTTCATTGTCTTAGCATGGTTCTCTCGAAAGGTTTTCATTACATTCTTGAGGTCTTAGAGTTGATGGCCAAGAAAATTGATCTTCTCAGCAGGATCTCTCAAATTGGGCAATTGCGTTCCCGATCCCAGGTCGAAAAGTATTTTGTTCAGAGCCTTGACTTTATCATCAAGAGTCCGATCAAGTTCAGGCCCTTGGCCACGCTCAAACTCAAGAGCTTTTTCTGCTCTTTCAAGTGCTTGAGTTTTCTCTGCACGAGTGGATAAAGAAGTTAACACACATATTAAATTGGAGACATGGAATACTAGTCAAGTCTACAACTAGTTACCTTTGATTTTCTTCTCGCAAGAGTCGAAAACCTCCTTTTGCCTAGTCTTCGCGTGTGCGATCAACTGGTATTTGTTCTGATTTTCTTCTTTGAGCTTTATTATCATGGCTTCTTTAGCCACGACCTCTTCTTTAATTTTCTCCAAATCTGTCAAATATGATAAATAGAGAAGATTGATTTACAAAAGAAGAATAGGATAACAAAGTGTAAGAAGACAAGTTAAAGAGAAAAGTTCTTACTTTTCAATTCGGTGTGTTTCTGCTCCAAGGTTTTTATTCGTTGGGTGAGTCCTCCGACCACAACGTAATTTTCGACTATATGCTACAAAAGTAAGTTTCTTTCTTTATTAAGTTTTCAAACAAACTTTAGAGAAAGAGTTATGACGATGGTCGTAAAGTACTCACCCAAATTGCGCCATCATTGTATTCGGTAAAAATCGTATCTGGACCCATCTCGATTTGACGGTCCGATATCTTTCCCCAGGCCTCGTTAAGTTCCTTATCCTCGATAAATCGGGGAGAAAAAGGTAACTTGTTAGCCTGAGAAGTGCTGCCAACAGGAGGTGGAACCTGTTGAGGATCTTCGGGGATGACTACCTCCGCAGATGGGGTGAGAATTACTAGAGGATCCTGAGCAGATGATGGCATCGATGCCTGCTTGGGGGCTTCCTTAACCACTTCATCCTCGGCAACCTCAGTCTGAGGAGTGTTCTGGTCAGGAACCTCCACGACCACTTCGTCCCCAGGAACCTTTTCCTGAGGAGAGCTCTGGTCGGAGACAATCGGAACACCAGAAGATCTACACAAGAAGAAAGTAAGGCAGATCAGGGTTCCAACATATCAAAAAAGTATCCTAGGTTTGTATTTACACGATTTCTTCGTCTGTATATACCTAGTCGATTTTTTGGTTTTAACCTTGTAACACATCGGAGTAAAATCCGTTGCGCTGGCCTTCCTTTTCTTTTCAACCAATTTCACCGGTTCTGAACCGGTAGGCTTGGTTAGATCCCTCACATCCACTAATCGAAAATCAGAAGCTATGTTCTCGACCAGTTGGTCAAGAATAAGATTCTTTTTCATCACATCAGTAGGTGTAGGTTCATCGACGTCCAAGACAGTAGCTTCAGTAGCAACTGGCGGGTCCTTAGCGACCTTACTGGAGTGCACGACAACCGCCTAAATAAACCATCAAAATTGGTTAGGCGACGAAAAATTATTTATCACAAATATACATTCATGTTCGGTTGCCTACCTCTGTAAGGCTAATATCCTGTGTGGTCGTAGGGATGGTCGAATCATCAATCGGCTCACAACTTTCAGTGGCCTCATTGATCCTCAACTCAACCGACTACACGTCAAAGAGGATTTATGGTACACCGATAAGAAAAAGTGTATATAGCAAAAGATAAAACATAGTTAATAGTCTTACCTTAAGCCTCTCATCCCTCTCTTCGGCGGAAACAACCGCTAGGATCCGAGGGAAACTAGCCTTGTCGCCAGGCTCTCCGGCACAGATCATTTTGATCTGGCTTCTGATCACTTCAGAAGATAAAGTTGTAAAGGTGAACAAGAGACTTAAGGATACAGAAGTAATTAACTAATGTAGGCAAACTGGTCGGAATCCTCTAGAACTTACCTTCTTTGGAGTCTTTGGTCGCATTATCACGACCAATATACCAGAGCATCGGGTATGCTCGGGCCTTCAAAGGACTAATCCGACACATGGAAAAATCCTTCACTACGTGCTAGGATGTTAAACCCTTAACACTAGGAGACCTGATGGCTTCAGCCCATCTTCCTATTTTTCCCTCCTTCTCCACGGAGGAGCGCCATATTGGATTCTCGACCGCCTTTTTACCAGAATAATAAAGGCTGTCTTTCTTAGTGACCGTCATATAAAACCAACTTTTCTTCCATGACGACCACGAAGATTTTGAGTACATAGAAATGTACTCATCAGCTTTTCCATCATGGAGGCAGAAGGTGCACTCTCCAAGCACCCCAATCATCTTCCCAGACTTCGCCATCCTATAGTAATACTTGAACAAATCCAGATCTGCGAGAATTTCCAAGTATGCTTCGCAGAGATAGATGAAGATGCTGAGATTAGCGATAGCATTGGAGCAAGATTCACCAATTCAACTCCGTAATACTCCAAAATTGTAGGAAGGAAGGAGTGAACTGACAATCTGAATACGCATTCGATATATGCGAGGAAAACAGGAATTTCCCCATCTTCGTTGCTCAGAGAATATTCTCCAGCCACTAACCTCCAAGAAATCCGACTCTTGTCGGGAAGCAACCCGATCTTCTCCAAGCTCTCAAGCTTCTTTTCGCTTAAATCAGAAACTGACCAGTTGGTAATTTGGTCCGACATAGTCAGGTTTTTTAGATGAGGGAAGAAAGGAGGGTTGAAGACAATAAGGGGTCGGAGGCAGTTTTTCTGCTCAGGAGATGAAGAGGAAAAGTAGGAAGTGTAAAAACCCGAAGCTTACAAAGGGGTTTTTATAGCTTCAGAATTTTTTAACTGCAATTGGGAGTTATCCAAAAGTCCAACGGACAAAACCTTTTCTCCAATGGACATGAAACTTTTCGGTTACCAAGGCAAGTTCTCAACTTTAAAGTGAATACAGACAGCTTCAAATGTCACAACACTAAATGAGCGTCTGCCCGATACAGCTTCATCGGGATAAAAGTGTTCACACGACCAATTCATTTAAAGTTCGGGGGCTAGCTAACAAGGATTAAAATCTCTATTTATTATATTTAATACATAATAAAGGACCACACGTCTTCATAGTCGTAACCCCTAAGATTCACGACCTCACTGGTCGTAAGGATTCCAGAGGTTACGCAATGGGTACCCTGGTCGGGCAAGGTCCTGTGCCTAGCCTCCGACCAGTTAACTACTCGTAAAAGGTATAAATTGATATTCGGAACTGATTCCAGGTATATTCTCTACCGTGTGACGAATGGAACACATGCGTATATTCCATACCATACGACGTCTCTTTATCCTAAGACACTGGTGAACAACCACCATATGGTTAAGTGTCTCACAGTCATACAACCGCTGAACTATTGATACTCCATCAACCGTCACCTCGCTCCGACCAGTCGCGACGCTTCACAACAGATGTTTTCTTCGGAAGTAACCGACACCTCTTCAAGGGCTATTTAAAGATGGAGCATGGACGGAGCAGGGGTGATAAGGCAGCATCAGATTGAAGTATAGTCATTAGCATCAGATTCATGTTTTAAGCCTGATATTGTAGCATAGTAAGCATTACTCTCAGTGTAAACAAGATTAGTCCACCGCCAAGTCATAAGGCATTCTCTATAATATCCAGTTCATATCAATAAAAGAGCAGTCCCATTCTCTCCCCAGAAATTCCGTGTTATTTTCCTCTATTCATTTCATAAGATCGACGACTCGATCGTCGACAGTTGGCACTGTCCGTGGGGATCAAGGCGCGGATTTCTGAAAGAAGTTCTTTGCTCATCAAATCCTTGTCCATTTCTCACTTGTAATCGCTCATGCGGTTATGGTAGGAAGTTTGTACGAGGAGAACTGGTTCGACCTGGCAGACTACTCCAACCTCGACATGGACGCGTGCATCCGTGCCATGCAAGAAAACAGAGTCTCATCATCATCATCATCATCCTCCATCGGTTCGCCCATCCGTGCCATGCAAGCAATCGACCGGATAGATGAGGATACACCGCTACGACCAGTGAAGGTTTCAGAGAAAATGCTTCCAACTAGTTCATAACACCCAAAGACCTCTGCAAGCCCGGTCTTTTCGACCAGCGAAAAAGGTGACAAAAATTCAACACCGCAACTCGAGGATCAATGTACCCTTGATGCGATCATGGTTGACAGGTACTCACCGACGACTTCTAGCAATCCTAGGAGCCAACCAACATCTGGTAACGGTGTCGATGAAACCCCCCACTAGTCATAGACCAAGTGGGGATGATAAGGCTCAGTATACGATCGACAATCCGCCGGATCAGGCTGAGACCATTACAAAACTTCAGGAAGTGCTGATTACCGACCATTCTCCATCATGGAAGCTTCTCGCAGAAGCGCTGAAAGGCTCTCCATCGATTACGACGGAAGCCCATCAGAAGATCACTGCTGCAGGCACGAGGTCAAGGCACAGTCTTCAGGCAGGGCACCACCCCCTGTGGTCCCAGCCACTCCTAACCATCCCCCACCCCCTCTGGCCGTGGGCGACCAGCAAGCACCACTCCCACTCCCCAAGCCTCCGACACAAGCAAATCAACTTCAGTTCAGCAAGCTAAGTGTTCTACTTCAGTTGCCTAAATAGCACAGACGGTTTTCCTTAAAATCGTCTGTGGTACTTCACAGACGGTGTTTAATACAAATTATCTGTAATAATTAACTCATCATAGACGGTTTATATTTAAAACCGTCTGTGATATTTCGCCGCCCAAACTTTCAAACCGAAGCGACGACGCAGCCTCTCAACTAATCCAGATCGGTTCCACTACCCAAATCCCCTTATATATACTGTCTGCATGTGCCCAACTACTCCAGATCGATTTCGCCGCCTCCTTGGTGCCGCCTCCCCCAAACAGAAGTGGCGTCGCCAGATCCCCCAAATAGATCGAAGCGCCCCGTCCCCAGAAGTCGCAGGAAAAGCTTGATGCTTGTGCGTGTGAAAATTAATTATTGATGACTCTAGTTATTGTGATGATTTATGGATGGCTAGGGTTTCGGCCATGTAAATCTCGATATATGCTTGTGCGTGTGAAAATTAATTGTTAATGCCTCTAGTTGTTGTGATGATTGATGGATGGCTAGGGTTTCGGCCCTTGTTAAAATTCATGTTATATTGTAGGATGGTGATCTCATTCTCATAAATAGGTCTACCTTGGTTCATCTGCATTCTTTGATTGCGTTGTTTTATAGCGCAATCAGAGAATGTTGATGAACTGATGGAGGCCTATTTATGAGAATGAGATCACCATCTTCAATAGACAGTATAGTTATCACAGATGGTTCTTAACTAGAACTATCGGTGTTTTAGAACCGATCTTACATAAAGATTGTTTGATTCAGGTGAAGAGCAACGGGTAGGCTACACTAGCGCAAATTAAAAAAATTCTACCCGTAAACCAAGATTACTGCAGTTATAGATCACGGTCTTACCACTAGACGCGCAGGTGCGGAAGTTGATGCAGCACGTCGGGGCAGTGTAGTTGTACTCGATTGATGCGATGCGTCGAGGCGAAGTAGTCGTACTACTTCCTGCGTCCTCGTCGTGGCGTCCCACGTCTGACTCCTTTCTTGCGGTTCGTCCCAACGCCACGGATCACGGCGCCTTCAAAGGTATCCACACGTGCGGGAGGCGGCGCGCGCCGGACTACTAGATCGCGCGGCGACTAGGGCGTGGGAGGGTGGCGGCGGGGTTTGAGGATGTCACAAAAACTCATCCTCCATCCAGTGCGCCTGCCCTCCTTTTATAGGCGTCCTTATAATGGGCTTCTACGAATAGAGGCCCATTAGGACTCAATGCCCGATCTAATCGGATCAATCGAATTAGGCTTCAACCCCTAAGTGTGTGACCTATGGTTCACGTATGTTTAGACATGGCGTAAGTACACATACTTGGTCAATAGTTGGTAGTGGCCTCTAGCAAGGCGTGCCAACTCCTAAACACACGTAAAGATCATATCGGACGAACCATCACAGCGTTATGTACATGCCAATCCCTTTGCCTCACGATATTCGGTCGAGCTCCAAGTCGACCACTCTTTCTCGATCACGTGATCCGGAATCCCTTATTAGGTTAACTCTTAACCTTAAGTAGCATGGCCATGCATTTACGGATCCGATCACTCGAGGGCCAGAGATATCTCTCTCGGGAGAGGGGCAAATCCCATCTCGTGACCATGCCTCGCAGACATGCTTCATGACAAACCAAAGCTACCTTTATAACTACCCGATTCACGAGTAGCGTTTGATAGCCCCTAAGTAGGTCGATTCACATCTCAAGTACATGCGACAATCTCAGGTTTAAGGACAAGGCGTACACATTGTGTAGAGAGAACCATAAGAATAATTACCATGTCTCATGTTGGGTCGGTCCAACCCCATGTTCTAAACATGTGTCCACATTATTGGTTTGACATCTCCATGTCTATGACCTGTGAAACATGGTCATCAACCGATACATGTGCTAATCCATCATTCACGTGTGTCCTCACATGAACTCCGACTAGGGATAACTTTAGAATAACCATACAAGTAAAGAGTTTCACAAACAAGTCACATACTTGTTAATCAACACAAAGGTAATATTCAAGAAACATTTATTAAATCATGGATACAAAGAAATATCATCATCAATATGATTGCCTCTAGGGCATATCTCCAACATCGGGGGTCTCCAAGACTGAAATCACGCAGAGAGAGCGACACAGGGATTTTTATACAGGTTCAGGCCTTCTCCGGAGAGAATAACAACCCTACTCCTATGTGTATTGTATTGAGTATATTGGTTACAATCAGTGTAAACACTAAGGCTTGTACTCCTCCTGATTGCATGTGCCTGATTGTCTGTATCCAATCGGTCGTGCCCCATTGTTTCTGACTGCAACCATTTTATAGTGTGCGAAGAGATAGTCGTTCCTTCCAGGTCAAGAGGCGCCTTATCATTTCATATAACGGGCGCATTGATGGTAGTAATCACCGGAGTAGTAACCCCTCCACGTCGCTTGGCAGTTACTTATCAAAGATAGTGGTGCATTACGTGCAGTTATTCCAGAGAATAACAGTATACCTTGACTGCTTAGATTCACTAATCAATTGAGCCCACTCGTCTATAGGCTCTGTTGATTATAGGGTGGTCGTAGCTGACCTGGTCGTAGAAGAGCTTACGATCATGAGGTAGTCATAGAAGAACTTATAACTAGGTACTGGTCGTAAAAGAACTTATGACCCGGGGATGATCGTAGAAGAACTTACGATCATGAGCTAGTCGTAGAAAGACTTACGACTATGGGGGCGGTCGTAGAAGGACTTATGACCACTTGGTTGGTTTCTCCCTTATGATCATAAGGGGTATACTAAAGAACCACATGACGACATATTTACGCATAATAAGAATTACAAATAAATAAAAAATGAGGGTTATTAGATCCTCATCATCTAGCCCCTAGCTTCAAGTGAAACTAACTTGCTTGGAAAAGGGAGTCATGGATGCTCTTACGACCATGAGGTGGTCATAAAATGATGGTCGAAGGGAAGACTATTCGGCTTGTATTTCATTTGACCAGAAATATACTTGATCAAGAAGGTTGTAGATGTTCTTACGATCAGAAGTTAGTCGTAGAATAATGGTCGAAGAAAAGACTTTTCAACTGGCATTTCATTTGAGCAGAAATATACTTGGTCAAGAAGGTTGCTGGATATCTTATGATTACAAGGCAGTCGTAGAAGATCTTACGACTACGAAGTGGTCGTAGTATGGTAATCAGAAGTAAAACCTATCTGATTGGTATTTTATTTGACCAGAAAAAGACTTGGTCAAGGAGGTAATTTCTCTTGAGGTGCGAAGACAGCCTCGGTTTTCTCGAACAGGCAAATTTAAGAATCTTAATCGACTCTCACAAATATGTCCATTGGAGCGATTCCTGTAGAGGTGGCAACGGTTGAGTTTGCACGATGTTTCGTTTCAAGCGTGCGGTTATAAAAACTTACCGTAGGGGTGATTTTAGGGTTCTTACTTTCCCCAAATCGCCTCGACTGTTCATCGAGCTCTTGCATCCTCCGTCGCCAGCCAAATCGTACGCTTTCTTGAAACCTTTCCAAATCCAAATCTTCCTCTCCTGAGAAAGATGGCTAGAATCGCTTCCCAGTGGGCCGAATCGGAGATGGATGCAGCGAAGATAAAAGTTCTGGTCGTCGCTGAGAAGATCCCGGAAAAGGTGCTCGTGAAGTGGATTGCAGCTGCTGGGCAACATTGGCCGTCGGGGGAGTTTGGGCAGATCCTCGTCTTTCAGGTGTACTATGAGTGTGGCCTCCGACTGCCTGCTCACCCTTTCATCACACTCGTACTCAAGCACTTTGGGGTCGAATTGGTGAACCTTGTTCCTAATTCTATCACAATGTTAAGTGTATTTGTGTACTTGTGTGAGGCCTACCTGGTGATCCCAGTGGACCTCGAACTCTTCCAATATTATTATGGAATTACCTGACAAGACGGGATCGCTGGAAGTTGTGGTCTGAAGCTCCACGACGGCAAGTCGAGGGAGTATATTTAGATGTTCACCTGGTCCTCAAGGCCGAGATGGAAGATGAGGTGGTTCTACTGGAAAACCACCAATGAGGACAGCCTCTCCTTTGTTGGAAGTGCTACCGAGAGAAATTCCTCCTGGGATTCGACTCCCAAGGATCTTGGCTGGATCACCCCTTACATCCAAGCCATCAAAGACTTGAAGGAAGAGGGGCTCACCGGATGGCACAGGGTGAAGGATTTCATCCTGTGCCACATTAGCCCTTTGAAGAAGCGAGTACCTCCCATGTGGAGGTATTCGGGGCCATAAAACCTGACCAGAGATTACGAGCAGGGTAAGTAAATTTTTGACTTAGCTCTCATTTTGGTCATTCTCCAGTTAGTCTATCGAATGTCTTATCTGTTTACACAGATCTTCCACAAGCGGAGATTGACATTCGAGTCAAACTCGTTTATGAGAAATCTTCGCCACCTGATGTGGTGGCTCCTTCAAATCCTTGCGGTCGTGTCCGCAGAGGAAAAGAAGGAACGTTTAAAGGTAGAGACCGATTTCATCTTTAGGATTTCATAGTCATGGAAAATCTTATGACCAGAGAATTGTCGTAGGAAATTTTACGACTAGGTACTGGTCGTAGAATAACTAACGACTAGGAGATGATCGTGGAAGAACTTACGATCATGTGGTAATTTTCTTTTTCTAACTCCTGTAGGAAGTAGGCATGGAAGACCGTCAAGATGACGAAAATGTCCAATTGATAGTCATTGGAGTTGTGGCGGAGGAAAGCTAGGCTCCTCCAGCCAACAGGCGTCGTCTCGTGAATGTCACCGACAAGGGAGGCGCAAGCTCGAGCCCTGCTACTCTGTCCAAACCCTTCGCGAAATTTACTGCAGACATGGCTGCTGCAGAGAAAGCAAAGGTGATAGAGGCAACCGAAGCTCTTAAGCACAAAGCTCCCAAGACCAATGTACCCTTTTACTACGACAATAAGGCTTTCGCAGTTTCTGCCTCCCGTTGCTTTGTTGTAGCTAGAAAATGAGAACTGGAGGAGCTTTATGTCTTTTGTGATAGAAACTGCTGCGCCAGCAGAGCCTAAGGTCGAGGGAAGTGCTACTCTTGGGGTGGTCGAGATAGGTCTCGGCCATCCAAAGGGTCAGGAGCCTCAAGGAGCGAAAATTCTCACTCAAGTGTTACAACCAGACGTGGTCACAACGACCCCTATCCCTCAACTCGAATTTCCACCAGATGTGGTCGAAGATAAGAAGTTGAAGAAATCTTCCCGCGGGAAGGCTACTTCCAGATTCACAGTCAAGTCCAGGAAACAATGGTACATAAAAAAGACAAAAGTGTAATAACAGCATTTACCTCTTGCTTTCTATAACTTTGACATGTTTCCCTGTTGTGATCTTAGCCCAACTCCTCCAGCCCCCAAGGACACTTCTATCGAGAAGCCCACTGCTACTTCTTTGGTAATAGAAGGAACGACAGCGGGGGTGGTTGAAGGATCGATCACTATCCCTGTGGTGGAAGAGGTTGTTTCCGTTGAAGCCACTACGACCACTGAGTTGGTCGTGGAGGCAGAAGCGAAGATGGCGGAGGTAGTGGCTAAAGCATCCGGACAAAGTGCAGGTGGAGCATCCGACCACCATGTCGGGAAGGAAGTCGTCGCTAACGTTCCTCCCGATCCCCAAGGAGAGGTTGTCGTCGCCAGGTCAGAAGAAGAAGAAGAGTTCAACTTCTTCAACCATCCTTTTAGATTTTCAACCCGCGTCTGTTGTTGGGTCTCGTGCATTCAGATCTCGTGATCGAGTCCCTCACCCTAAGGACATTCCTAACAGGGGCATCGTCTTTGACGATGAGCATCTTGAAAAGGTGTGGTGGGACCGAGTTCAAGAGATCGATGAACTGAAGAACCCTACAAGAGTATTCTCTTCGTTCGCTCGAACGAGTGTTAATGTAAGCACCTGCTGCCCAACATTTTCATATGTGGTTTTTCTCGCTTCTCACTATCTTTCTTTTTGCAGAAAGCTTTAGAACAAATCGCCACAGTTGGTGAATACAACCTACAACTTGTAAAGCTGCGACAGGAGAAAGCGGAACTCTGCGAGCAGGCAAAGAGATGGTAAGTCACTGCTACTCATAGTCATTTTATGTTTTGACCACTTGTACAGTACTCGTGGGGGGTAGTCGTAGAATAACTTATGACTAGGTATAGGTCGTAGAAGATCTTATGACCGTGAGATTGTCATAGAAAAACTTATGACTAGGTACAGGTCGTAGAAAGACTTACGACCTTGAGGCTGTCGTAGAAAAACTTACGACTAGGTATTGGTCGTAGAAGAACTTATGACCATGAGGGTGGTTATAGAAGAACTTACGATCACCTGTCTATGTGCTTATGTCTACCCTTAACCTTTGCAGGTTCAAGAGTGACGAAAAATCCTTGCTGATTCGCTTGACTATGAGAAAGTCGAAACGAAAAAGCTAAGGGAAGATAAAGAGGACCTTCTGAAGAAGCTTCAGGAAGCCAACTCCGCAACTCAAAAGTTGCAGGAATGAATAAACAGTATGTTCTGAACTTAATACTGCTTATGTCATTGGTCTTTATCTCTTTAACTCTTATTCCTTTTCAGAAAAGGTGGTCGAAGTGGGAACGCTCCAAACCGAGGTCCATGAAAAGACCTTGGCTGTTCACGAGATCTCCCGCGTCGCTAAAGATAAAGATCCACATCGCTAAAGATAAAGATCAGGAGATAAAGTTGTAGAAAGAGCGCTACGCAAAGAGCACTGCTTCCTACGACGATGAAGTCAAGAAGCTGCATTCTCAACTAGTAGGTAAGAAACCTTTACCCGTGATTAGTTTTGCTTTCTAGTCCTCAAGAAGTTATTTTGTCTGACCAATCTTACTCCTTTCAGAGCAAGTAGTCAAAAATAAACAACTCCGCGAGGCTTCGACTCGTAACTAGGAGGAGATGAAGTCAATGAAGGTCAACCTTCAAGACAATATTTCACTCTTGAACAATGTACTTGGTGGGCTATGTGCTGAGGAAGTCACTCCTCGTGAAGACACGATAGTTGCTCACATGAGTGCCATTGAAGAACAAGTCAGGACTTTGCAAAAGTTGGTGACTACCCTGAAGGCCAACCAAGCTAACTCGATAAAGGAGGCGGTCGAAGGCGCAGTAAGTTATGCTTTGGCAAAACTTAAAGCTCATGACCCTAACTTTAATGTGCAACTAATCGAACCCAACTTCGACTGCTCTGAAGTAGAAACAGTGGTTGATTGAAGAGATGCAGCTAGTCAGGAAGAAGGTCACGGAGGAGATGCAAATAAGATCTCCTTCATCAGAGTAGCCTGTAAGAGGAACATGTAAAGACAAGTGTTTGTTGATGTATATAATCCTTCATTTTTTCCGAAAATCATCTTGTAGAGTAGTTAGTAACTAAAAAGATAATGAATGAAATTAAGACTAAGAATTGAAAGCCATATTAATAACTTTATCCTAGCCCCCGACTATTTACTTAGTTTATTTAGATAAACTAAGTAAATACTGTGAAAAGGGTTTATAAAAACAGAGAGGTTTGGTTAACTTGTAGTTTTCGATCGTAATTATCATGCACTGGTCGAAAGAGTAGGGACGAGTCGACGCTAGGAAGTTCTTTCTAGTGGGCAGGACCACGTGTAGAGAGGAAAGGCTTCGATTAGGTGGTTTTACCATCTCCGACCAGATCAATCAAATCAAGAGCGGCAACTTGAGTTAAACAAACATCTTGAGTACCTTAAAAATTCATTTGACCTCTTTTGGTGGACTCGATAGGTTTGCCCTGGTAGCAAGAGTAGGAAACAGGACGACGCTAGGAAGTTCTTTCTAGTGGGTAGGACCGCATGCAAAGAGGAAAGGCTTCGACTAGGTGTGTCTCTTCCTCCGACCAGTTGTAACGAACAGAGTGTACCAAAAGTAGTCGAACAAAATACGAAAGTGTACTCTGCTTAGATTACTTTTCAAAATGAATGAAAATAAACTAAGGTGAAAAGAGTTGGCTTGAAAATATTTCGACCATGTTTGTTGAACTCGAGCTCTTTGTATTGGTAGCAAAAGTGAGGAACGAGTCGACACTAGGAAGTTCCTTCTAGTGGGTAGAACCACGTGTAGAGAGGAAAGACGTCTACTAGGATGTTACCATCCTTTCAACTAGTGTAAAGAAAACTAGGTGTTTGAAAGATGGTCAAAAGATTAGCAAAGCGCTACTCAAAATAAGACAATAGAGGTAGAAAGAACCTAATACTTTATTATCTGAATGGTTGGTTACACATAAAACTTGCGTAATTGGTCAATGTTCCAAGAATTTGAGAGAACCCGACCGTCTTCCATTGCTAATCGTACCGAACCTGGTCGCGTAACTTCGATCACTATGTAAGGACCTTCCTACTTTGGAGAAAGTTTGTTCCGATTAGACTAGGATTGGATGAGATTCAATACCAAGTCACCTATAGCAAGGCTGCGAGGTTGGACCTTAAGATCATAGCATTTGCGCAGGGCTTGTTGGTAAACTGCAGAACGGATTAAGGCTTGGTTTCTCTTCTCTTCGAGAAGGTTCATGTTATCCGCTCGAAGTTGTTCCTCAGTTGAGTCGTTCAAAGTTTCAACCCGTGTTGACCTTATCTTTAGTTCTAGTGGAAGTATGGCTTCGGCACCAAAAACTAGGAAAAATGGTGTTTCACCTATAACCTGACTAGTAGTCATACGAACTACCCAGAATACTGAGGGTAATTCTTGTACCCAAGCCCCCGAGCGCTTGACAAGCTGGTCGAAGACTCGGGTTTTGATTCCCTGCATTATTTGGTCGTTCGCTCTTTCGACTGCCTCATTACTTTGGGGGTGGGCAACTGAAGCGTAACACAGTTTGGTACCCAACTCGTCGCAAAATTTATGAAATTTTGCACTCAAAAATTGCTTACCATTATATGTGATTATTCAACTTGGGACTCCAAACCGAGTGATCACACATCTCATCATGAACTGTTTTGCTGCTTCTGTTGTAATCCCAGTCACAGGTTCGGCTTCAATCCATTTTGTGAACGTATCAATAGCCACAAAAGGAACTCGAAGCCGCTTGGAGCTTTGGGGAACGGTCTTAGGATATCGAGACTCCAGGTCACAAAAGGCCAAGATAGAGGGATTGAGCCGGTTGATGTATTTACCTGCTATGAAACTGACATTGTACACATTTCTTAACCAGCTCTTTGGCATCATAGAGGGCTGTTGGCCAGTAGAAATCTTGTCGAAAGGGCTTACTGACCAGCGTTCTGTAGGAAGCATGAAATCCACAGATGCCCATGTGTATGTCGTGAAGGAGTGTTAATCCTTTGCTCTGCGGTATGCATCGTATGAGCACCCCTTGAGTGCCTCATTTATAGAGGACTCCTTCGACCAAAGTATACATTTTGGCCTTTCGGGATAAGCGATCTGCCTTGAGATCATCGTTGGATACGGAACCCTTCTGAAGATACTCGCAGATGGGACTCATCCAGGTATCCTCGTATTCTAGAGAGGCTATCTCAATAGGAGGTGTCTCTGGTGTTTCGACCAGAGACGGCTTCTAGAGCTACTCCAAAAGACTCTTTTTGGTACTGGTGATTAGGAAGAAGCCATTCGAGCTAGCTGGTCAGTGAGGAAATTATCCTTTCGAGGGATGAATTGTACCTTGAAACTAAAAAAATGCTTTTCAAGCTTTCGAACTTCCGATAAGTGCCGAGACATGGTCAGGTTAGAGCACTAGTACTCTTTTCCGACTTGATTCAGAGTCTCTCTCATGAGTAGTCGTGAATCGCGAGCACTTTCGCAGCTCGTAAGAGAGCTAGCAAACCTTCGTACTCTACCACGTTGTTAGTGGCCTGAAAGTTTAATTGTATGGAATACTTTAAGGTCTCTCCGGTAGGAGATTTCAGGACCAACCCAGCCCCCGAGCCACTTAAATTAAGTGATCCGTCAAAGTACATCGTCTACTGGTCATGAGAATCATACTGGGGATCTTGAACAGGTTCAGGATTTGTCCATTCGGTGACAAAGTCTGCCAAAATCTGGGATTTAATGGCCGTTCAGGACACAAAATAGAGGTCGAACTCCTCAAGCTCGACTGACCATTTTGCCATGCGTCCCGCTGCTTCCCTATTATGGAGGATCACTCCCAAGGGAAACTCAGATGTCACAGCTATTTTGTGCACTTGAAAATAATGCCGCGGTTTTCTCGAAGACATGAGGAGGGTATATAGAAGTTTTTGGACCTAAAGGTAACGCTCCTTAGGCCCATGTAAAACTTCACTTACGTAGTAAACTGGTCATTGTACGTTCTCATATTCTATGACCAGTACTACGCTCGCTGCATGTGACGTGGCAGCTAGATAAATTAAGAGTGTCTCTTCTGGTTTCGGAGAAACCAGAACAGGAGTACTTGTAAGATACCTCTTGACATCCTCAAAGGTAGCGTTTGCCTCTTCCGTCCACTCGAAACCCTCGTGCTTCCTTAGAAGTTTGAAGAAAGGTAGTCCTTTTTCTCCCAGGCGTGTGATCAAATGACTTAAAGCCGTCATGCATCTTGTGAGTTTCTGTACTTCTCTCTTCGTGGTCGGAGGACGTATTTGCACAATGGCCTTTATCTTTTTAGGATTTGCTTCGATTCCTCATACAGAGACTAGGAATCTAAGTAATTTTCCTGAAGAGACTCCGAACACACACTTCTCAGGATTAAGTTTCAAGCAGTACTTTTTGAGGTTGTCGAATGTTTCTTGTAGGTCTGTGATATGATTAAGTCGCTTGATGCTTTTTACGACTAAATCATCAACATAAGCTTCCAAATTTTGGCCTAATTGAGGTGAAAAAGTCGATTGCATCAAGCGTTGAAAAGAAGCGCCAACATTTTTTTAGACCAAATGGTATTTTGACATAGCAAAATATACCAAATAGTGTAATAAATGCAGTCTTTTCTTCATCTTCTAGACACATATTAATATGGTGATAACCAGAATATGCATATAGAAAACTCAATATTTCACAACTAGCAGTAGAATCAACCAATTGATTGATACGAGGTAAAGGGAAATCATCTTTTGGACAAGCTTTACGAAGATCAGTGAAGTCTGCACACATTCACCACTTGCCCGTAGACTTTCTAACCATTACAGGGTTGGCCAACCACTCTGGTGGTTGACTTCTCTTATAAAGCCTGCTTTAAGTAGCTTGTCCAATTCTGACCTAATAACATCTCGTCGATCAGGGGCAAGTCTCTATAATTTTTGTTTTACGGATACTTGTCAGGCCGTAAAGCTAGCCTGTGCTCAATCACTTCCTTGGGGACTCCAGGCATGTCAGATGCTTGCCACGCGAAGACATATGCGTTAGCTCGGAGGAAAGTGATGAGGGTGTCTTCCTATTTGGGGTCGGAAGTATCCTCGATGGAACTGTCTTCGAGGGCTCCTCTACGTCCAGAGGAACCTCTTTAACGTGGTCGTTCGTCTTTGGTGTAGCTTTAGGCTTCGACTGCTTGGTCGAAGGCTGCCCTTTGTTTTCTTCTCGAGCTGGTATCTGACCGACCATCTCGAGGGATCGACGGTCGTAGGTATGCACCATCTTCTTGTAACAATGAATTGTGATCACTCCTTTGGGATCTGGCATCTTAAAATATTGATACCCATAATGAGCAGCCATTAAGAATTTTACCAAAGTTGGTCGTCCGAGTATTGCGTTATATGCCATATGAAAATTGACCACATCAAAGGAGATTTTCTCTGTCCTGAAATTACTTGGAGAACCAAATGTTAAAGGAAGAGAAACTTCGCCAATAGGTTTGGTCGAAGTCCCCGGTACGATCCCATGAAAAGAATATCGTACCGGTCTTACCTTAGTCCTGGGTACCTGCATCTCGTCTAGGGCACTCATAAACAGAATGTTTAACAAGCTGCCACCATCAACCAACACTCGATTTACTTGACAGTTGTTGATGGTGAGTTCGACCACGATCGAAAATCATCCTGGTTGAGTCGAAGGGATCGGGCAGTCACCCTTCTCGAAAGAAATTGTGACTTCTGACCACTTCGGTAACTTATTGACAAGAGGAGGGTCAACGGAGTTTACCTCGCGTTCGGCAGCCTTAAGTTGTTGTTTTGACTCGTATGGCAATGATCCCCCATAGATATGCTCGATGGTATGTTGTGGATCTTGGAATGACATCTCCTCATCGTCGTCCGACTACTTACGACCACTCATTTGCCCTACCTGCTCGAGAGTGGGAAGTGGTCCTTTGCCGAAGTAGTGGTCGTCAAGTTTTTGTTGGAAAACTCGGCAGTTACGAAGGTCGTGTCCCTCCTTTTTATGGAAAGAGCATGACCTAGGCTTGTTATTCTTTCACTCGGGGCGCTTACCTTTGCCTCAGTTGGAGTTTGGTTTGGTACTTCGTGGCTCTTTGTCGCTCACAGCCAAGACTTCCTTAGAACTGTCGGCTTGAGGTTTTTGGCCCTTTGCCTTGTTCTTGGATTTCTTGGCCTTTTTGTCCTTCTTCCTGCCACTTTCGCCTGCCTCTTGAGGAATTTTGTCATCTCGATTGATGGTGTTGTTCCACTCGACTGCTTTAGCAGCAGTCGCATACCAATCGGCCATCTCGAAGAGCACGGCAACAGCGGCGGGAGGATTCAAAGCGATGTCCTCCATTATCCTTCTGCTACGGACTCACTGCTTAAAGGCTCTGATGACAGATGAGTTTGAAACCTCTGGAATCAAATTACAAACCTGACTGAAACGCCTGATGAATTGGCGTAAGGTCTCATGGTCATTCTATCTCATCCTATGCAGGTCGTCCTCCTTTCCAGGGCGATTGTAGGTGCCCTAAAATTTGGTCAGCAGAAGGTCGCAGAGGTGTTGCCACGAGTAGATCGACTCGAGTGGTTAGTTGAGCAGCCACGATCGAGTAGACTCTTCGAGCACAGTTGGAAAGTAATTTGCTATTACATGCTCTCCTCCTCCTGTTGCTCGGACAACGGTTGTATAGGTCTGAAGGAATTCAATGGGATTTTGAGACCCATCGAACTTCTCCATGTTCACTGGTCGAAACCGTGGCAGCCAGCGAAATGCTCGTAGGTCGGGCGAGAATGTCCGACACCCGGTAATGCTTCTTGATGCATTCTTTGCTGGAAAGAAGGGTTGACGTCACTAGGTGATCGTACTCGACGATACCCGGTCATAGGTGGACTTAACCTATAATAGGCCTTAGTCTTACGAGGGAAATACTCCTCGCATTCCATTTACTGCTGCAGATTTCTGGTTCGGAGTGGTCAGCGACCACCTCTCCTAGGAGCTTGTTGATCGTCAGACGTTCGAGGAACTTTTCTCTAGTTTGGAGAGTGACGTGACTTGTTGTCACGCCGATCTCCATGTGGTGAGTTGTGTGAACGACTGGTAACTGAGGGAGTCGTACTACTATGACTTCCAAAATAATATCAGCGAGGAGGCTCCAGTCTTGTCATCGTGCTCCGAAGCCTTCGTGCGATCTCTCCGACGAAGACATCGTAGCCTGGCTCTCGAGCAAGCTCTCGAGTTGAGTTCTCGAGCAGATCGTTGATGTGCTGGAGTTCCTAGGCTTTCTTCAACTGATACTGAATGCGCACAGGCAAATTTCTCTGAGCTACGATTCTCCTCTATCGGGTTGTCTCAGGATCACCCACATCAGATCCTTGAGTTTGTCTCAATGGAGTGCGATGATGTCGAGGATTTTCCTCACGCTCATCAAAGTGTTGACCCTGTTCATCACCGGAGGTGTCCTTACCATTGCCACGAGCGGGCGCAGTGTGTGATCGTCGGGGAGCGTTCTCAGGCTGGTCTCTAGGAGAGTAACCATTATCTGAGGGAAGGACAAAGACCTCCTGTTGATAATCTCCACTTGCGCTCGAGGCCTCCTCGCTTGAGGAGTAGTTGCGAGACACCATCTAGCGACTTGGAGTAAATCCCCCCAGGAAGGGGAACTCCGAGTCATAACCGTCTCCGTCTGGAGGTGAGCTCTGTGATGGGATGGTCGAACTCATAGGAAAAGATTGATGCTTATGCGTGTGAAAATTAATTTGTTATGACTCTAGTTCTTGTGATGATAACAACCCTACTTCTGTGTGTATTGTATTGAGTATACTGGTTACAATCAATGGAAAGATTAATGCTTGTACTCCTTTTGATTTCGTGTGCCCGATTGTCTGTATCCAATCGGTCGTGCCCCGATTGTCTTCGACTGCAGCCTTGTTATTGTGTGCGAAGAGGTAGTTGTTCCTTCTAGGTCAAGAGGCGCCTCATCATTTCATATAACGCGCATTGATGGTAGTAATCACCGAAGTAGTAACCCCTTCACGTCGCCTGGCAGTTACTTGTCAGAGATAGTTGATGAACCACGAAGGTCCTGTTCTGGCCCGATCTTTCGATGAGAATGTAAGTTCGGTAGTAGTCGCTCAACTCTCACGATCTTGGCTACAAACTTGCAAGGCTCAAAACCACGCAAACGCTGAACTACTCGACAAGTCGTTATCAACCGTGCATAAGTACCCGGTTGACCTGATCACAATGATCGATTCCTGCATACACCGAAGAAGCACGCAAGAACAAGGTAAAACACAATCTGAAATTGCAAATAGGAATTTAAATTGTATTGATAAGTGGGGTTCCAAAGACAATGTCGCTATTGATCTCGCTGAACAAGAGGACAAAAAATAAAGTAGCAAAGCTAAAATTCAATCAACAAAACTCACGGAACTAGAGGGGCGGCGGCCACTATGTATAGGAGAAGGGAGGGGCTCTGCGGATACTGTTCACGTATGAACAGTGCCATATAAATAGTACCAAAAAACCTAGGTGGCCTTCCATATGGGCCATATGGGCCAAGTCAGCCCATTCATGACATAGCCCATGGGCCAACAAGAGGTGACGCAGCACCAGGGCATGTAGACGTAGTATGATGGCATGTAGGAGTAGAAGTAGCTCGGTCTAATTGGGAAATATGGCATTCAAGTAGCCAAAAGTCCTATTGGAGAAGATGTGATTGAAGTATAGGATGCAGTGCAACGGGTTGAAGCAGTGGTTGCATCCTTAGGGTTGATGTCCTCATTAATAGTGGCACATTCCGTGCAGTTATTCCAGAGAATAACAGCGTACCTTGACTGCTTAGATTCCCTAATCAATTGAGCCCACTCGTCTAGGCTCAGTTGATTATAGGGTGGTCGTAGCTGACCTGGTCGTAGAAGAGCTTTCGACCATGAGGTAGTCGTAGAAGAACTTACGACTGGGTACTGGTCGTAGAAGAACTTACGACCAAGGGATGATTGTAGAAGAACTTACGATCATGAGGTAGTTGTAGAAAGACTTACGACAATGGGGGTGGTCGTAGAAGGACTTACGACCACTTACTTGGTTTCTCCTTTATGATCATAAGGGGTATACTCAAAACTATATGACGACATATTTACCCATAAAAAGAATTACAGATAAATAATAAAATAAGAATTATTAGATCCTCATCATCTAGCCCTCCAGCTTCAAGTGAAAGTAACTTACTTAGAAAAGGGAGTCATGGATGCTCTTACGACCACGAGGTAGTCGTAAAATGATGGTCGAAGGGAAGACTCTTTGACTTGTATTTCATTTGACCAGAAATATACTTGGTCAAGAAGGTTGTAGATGTTCTTATGACCATAAGGTAGTCATAGAATAATGGTCAAAGAAAAGACTTTTCGACTGGCATTTCATTTGACTAGAAATATACTTGGTCAAGAAGGTTTTTGGAAATCTTACGACTACAAGGTAGTCATAGAAGATCTTACGACTACGAAGTGGTTGTAGTATGGTAATCGAAAGTAAAACCTTTCCGATTGGTATTTCATTTGAGTAGAAAAAGACTTGGTCAAGGAGGTAATTTTGCTTGAGGTACAAAGAAAGCCTCGGTTTTCTCGAACAGACAAATTTAAGAATCTTAATCGACTCTCACAAATCTGTTTGTTGGAGCAATTCCCGAAGAGGTGGCAACTGCTGAGTTTTCATGGCGTTTCGTTTCAAGCATGCAGTTATAAAAACTTACTGCAGGGGTGATTTTATGATTCTTACTTTTCCCCAAATCGCCCCGACTATTCATCAAGCTCTTGCATCCTCCGCCACCAGCCAAATTGTATGCTGTGAGGACCCCGGTTTATTCGGCTTGTACTGTTTAACCATCCACTTGGTCCTAACAGTACAAATCAAATAAACCAAGCCTCGAGATATGTATACTTCCCAGAATTGCAGTATACACACCCGTTACAAAATCATGCATCAATTCCATTCATACACATAGAGCGAAGCAAAAGCAACAATCGAAAGACATAGATAATATAAAAGAGTTATTACAAAAGAGAGGCCGACCGGCCAAAAGTCATACAAATAAGTAAATACACAAATGAAGCAAAATGGCCAAAAGATGGCGATAAACAAAGCCAATCGGTGTGCCTTTACCCACAAGGCAACCAACCGGACCGCCAAGCTAATCGTCCCAGACAGCGCCGCAACACAACTCACAAAAGTGAGGCCCTTGGGGCTCACCTTCTTCCTTTGCAACAATTAATATTAAGCAAAGCGGATGAGTACAAAACTTGTTTTTGTACTGCAAGACTGACGTGTGAGATAACGAACTATAATTAACTACATGCAAGCTTTATTTAAGTGGATGAGGCTCGGACTTATTTTCACATGAAGCAAGTTTTCCTTTGCAATAAGGTAATAGATTCAAAGCAAGTTTGCAATTAACTTTTATTGTTCAAATAAAGAGAGACAATTATAACAATAGATAGATGACAACACCAACCTAGAAGTGACTAACCCATAGTCACCACAACAATAGCATGAAGTACCCCTTCATACCACCCATGTCAAGTTTAAGTTTTTAAAAGGTTGTAGTCTAGTTCTTGTGGAAATAACCAAGCATGTCCATAACCTAGGGCGAGGCTATTCGAATAGTTTTAACCATACGGGGTGTACCAATGTACCCACACGATAGACCGCCTTTCCACGGACCACGGTTAGCACACTTCCTTTGGTATGCGAGGCATGGCTAAGTCTAACAATACGCTTTCCAATGGGCGATGCTAATTAAGAGCCGCAACCCACGAGAGAAAGACACATTAGACAGACCTAACCGGCTGCTAATGCTCCCCAACACCACAACACACACACACAGAACACACCCACCAACCAGCTCATAATTAACACCTCCCAAAGTACTTAGTCAAGAGAGGTTCCATATCCCCTCGTGTGGTTGTACGCAACAATTGCTTGGATCAATGGCACAAGTAACTCGGTCCTTTGGGACTTAGGCACCATTCCAATCACACCCAACAGATCACCCAACATACCATTGTGCCCAAGCCAAGATATAATTTTTGTTTTCAATTTTTGATTTGTAAATCAATAAAACACAAGGGTTGGACATAATGGAGTAGTATAAGTATTTGTGTGATCAAGATCATCGACTAAGTCGATGATCGCCCAATACTACCGATACTAGGCATGGCTAAGCAATATTTATTCGAAATCTACTAAGTGACAAGAGCTCATCCAACGAACTCTAATCACAGCAAATAACCTAGGCTCAGGTAGTAGAGGATAATCATTTACCTACAGATTATGCAACTAGAGGATTAACTAATCAATTTAACAACAAATTAGCAATGCATACATACAAGTTAAACAAAATATTAGACTTTTAAAAGTAATGGGATCAATGGGAAATGATCAAACTGCTTGCCTGCTTGCTGTTGCTCAATTTGTTGCGGAGGGTCGTTCTCGGGGTTTCCGCAAATGTCGAAGCCTAAGCGAAAGAGCGAAAACAACCAATAAGACGAGCAACACTTAAACGAAAGAGCAAGCAAAAATTATCCAAATGCGACGAAATTTATACACAAGGTAAAATACTAATATACCTAGACATAGAAACTGGAAAAACCTAATTTGGATTTGTGGTGCAAAAGATATCCCCTAAAAACCTATTTTCGGCCATAATTAGCACTGTAGCAAAAATATTTTCTAGAAATATTTTGGAGCTGAAATTTTTAGGGTGGCTACCTACTGGTGTAGTGATAACCCATATAAAATTTCAGGTCATTTGGAGTTATATTGAAAGAGTTATGATTTGTCTAAATTGTTTAGGGTATTAAACTAAATTATGATCCTTATGATTTCTAAAAACAGTAAAATTTGTGAAACCAATTTTCCTAGCAATTACACTATCAGTGGAAGCTAATCCAATTGGATTCATACAAAAATGATCTATAGATTAAAAGTTATGCATTTTACAAGTTTGCTAAAGTTCTGAAAAACAGTATTAAGTTCACTTGTTTACTATTTTTGAAAATGGTTTTCCAGGTTTTATCATGGTCTCCAGTTATATTTCTATTTAAGTTCAAGTTATAAGGAAGCTAACAAAATTGGAATCATCTAATTTGGAGCTAAGATGACAAAGATATGAAAATGACAAGACCTAATGTTCTTCAGTTTTGGACTTAGCATTTTCGGGATTTTCCTAACACCCGAGACGTGGGCGATTGAGAGCCGTCGATCTCAGATCGGGCGTCCCGGTTGAACCCGAGCGACACGAGCATCGGCGCGCGAGAAGAGGGCGGCGGCGTGGAGAGCGAGGGTCGTAGATCTCTAGATCGAGCGACCGATGTGAGACACGTCGCCCCGACACGGAGCTCCGCCCGACAACAGAGGAGTTTCGGCGCGAGCTTGCTCGGCTTGTCGCCGCGAAATCGCCATGGCGACGCCGCCAAGGCCAAAACGGGATCCTAGCACTATTGCGCTTTGATGGCACCAGCGCGAGGCCAATGGTGACTGACGCGGCACACGCGCGGCGCGAGCGGAGGTGCTACGGCGGCAACGATGACATGGCTAAGCTACGCGCAAATGGGCGGTGCAAAAGCTATGACGGGTCCTATGGACTTAACGCGACCAACCGAGTCCAAGCGTAGCCGCGGCGGCCGAGGCTAACGGCGGCGGCGCGACCAAACGAGGAACTATGGCTACGGTGCGGCAAAAGCTAAGCGGAAAAGCTTAAGCTCACGGGGTTCATCAAGACGATGACGGGGTTGGGGTGGGCGAAGGATGATCGAGCAGCCCAATGACGAAGTCCAGCGGCGTCTGCGAAGAGCTTCACCGTGGAAGGGTCAGCCGGGCCAAACTAGCAACACCGGTGGTACCATGAGCTTCAATTCCACGAGAAACTCGGAGGCGGGGATTGGGAAATGGGGTCTTCTGGCACCGGAGAAGAAAAGGGGCACTGGCGACGCGAGCTCCAAAACTCCAATCCCGCTGCCTCTGAGGAAACCCAAAATAGAGTGAGGTTAAGCACCACGAGGTAAAGGAAGGAGCAGGAGGAAGAATCGGGCGAGGAACCACCGGAGCACCGTCGGCGAGGGAGCTCCAAGCTCGGCAATGGTGGAAATGGGCGCTGGGGTGGTATGGGCTCGCTCAAGCTCAAAGGGTGCAAGAGAGCTGCGGGAGAGGAAAGGAAGCCAACGGAGGTGACCAGGGGCTTAAGTAGGCTGAGGAGCACGAGCACCGTTGCTCGCCTCGGGTTCTCGCTGCGCTACGGCCGCCGTGGCGGCGGGGCGATTGAGACGGCGACTAAGCGGGCGGTGGGTACGGGCATTTAATGCGCTGCGGACACCCGTTGCGAGGTCGCCGGATGGGACAAAACATCTGGCGCCCACGCCGGCTCGCCATGGCGCCAGCTGCGCGCGCGGCGAGGAAGGCGACGACGGCCAACCGTCCGATTGCATCAAGGGTTAGCGTGCGATCGCGTTGAAAGCGGCATCGGATGAGCGTCGATCGCCCGATTGAAATCCAACGGTGAGAATCATAGGGCAACCGAGTTGTCCGAATGCTTACACGAATGAGGGCCGTCCGATTGAGATCCAACGGCTGATGACGCGCGCTCGCTTGACCGCGCCGGGTGCAGTTAGTTGGCTCGGTCGAGTCAGTTGGCTCGAGCCCGAGCATGACTCGCACCCGAGGAACAGTGCAAACCAGTTAGGTTTTGATTTTTGAACTGAAACTTTGAGGATTTAATTGAGGCATCAAATCAACTCCAAAATTTATGAAATTTTAACTGGAGCTTCCTGACTTAAGGATTAACCTTCCATAAAATTTTCAGAGATTTTTGTGCACTGAAATTTTCTCCAGAAATTCCAGAAGTTGATTTCAGAGGTTTGACCAAGGTTTGACTTGCCTCTAAAATATTTCAAATAATTTCCAAAAATTATGAAATAATTCAGAGGTGTTACCAAGCAACCCTAGAGCCCAGGAAAATTTACCAAGGGTTTGACATAGGATTTCACCCAGAAGGTTTTGACTTGAGATAAATGAGGATTTTGATTTTGAATTTCCCAAAATTCCTTTACAAGAATTTCAGAAAAGTTTCAAGAGTAAAAGGATGAAGGAAAAGTTTTAATTTACCCTCATTTTATTACATTTGAAACACAAGCCAAAATGGGGATGTTACATATGCTTTCTTGAAACCTTTCCAAATCCAAATCTCCATCTCCTGAGAAAGATGGCCGGATCCGCTTCCCAGTGGGCCGAATCGGAGATGGATGCGGCGAAGATAAAAGCTCCGGTCATCGCTGAGAACATCCCAGAAAAGGTGCTCGTGAAGTGGATTGCGGCTGCTGGGCAACATTGGCCATTGAGGGAGTTTGGGCAGATCCCCATCTTTCAAGCGTACCGCGAGTGTGGCCTCCGACTGCCTGCTCACCCTTTCCTCACACTCGTACTCGAGCATTTTGGGGTGGAATTGGTGAACCTTGTTCCTAATTCCATCACAATGTTAAGTGTATTTGTGTACTTGTGTGAGGCCCACCTGGGGATCCCAGCGGACCTCGAGCTTTTCTAATATTATTATTGTTGGAAATATGCCCTAGAGGCAATCATAGAGATGATTATATTTCATTATGTTCATAACATTTGATAATATGTTATCTAGTTCCTTGAATGAATCATCAGTTATATAGATCAATGAGTATGTGACTTGTTGGTGAAACTCTTTATCTTATATGATGTCGTTCTAAAAGTATCCACAGTCGAATGTCCTTTGGTGGAACACGGTGACTCTCGATCAAGACATGTATTGATTGATGACCATGTTTCACCGGTCATGGATATAGAGATATCGAATCAATAATGTGGACACATGTTAGAGAACATAGTGTTGGATAAGACCCATCTTGAGACACTATTGAGATTGTTATGATTCTATGTGTCGTTAGTTGGTCTCAAGCAATGATGATGTATAATCCTTAGACCTGAGATCAACATAGTTTCTTACATGTGTAATAGCACTCTTAGGGGTTGCCAAACGCTACTCCGTAACTGGGTAGTTATAAAGGTAGCTTTCGGGTATGGGATATGGGATCTGCCCCTCCTAACATAACAGAAGAGATGTCTCTGGGCCCCTCGTTGTGGTCGAATAAAGAAAGTGCATGGCCATGCCACTAGTGGTCGAAGTGTCGACCACATGAAGTTATTCGACACTTGATCGAGAAAGTATTGAACAGTCCAACCAGATGTCGTGAGGCAAAGGGAGAATACACAAGCGGTCGTTCGATTGCGCCGGGTTGTAGGCGGTCGAAGTCGTATGGAGATGTGACCCGATCGAAGACTACTCGAACATAATCACCAATCGGTCGTAAGGAGTTGCAAACTAGTCGTAGTTAGATACTAACTGGTCGTAAGGAGTTATAAACTGGTTGTAACTGATTATGAATAGTCGTGACTAAATGAGCTGGTCGTAAGTGATAAGGACCAGTCGTAGATCATATTGCATTAAGGTTCGTCCGATATATTACGTGTGTTCGGGAATCGTTATGTCTTTGCTAGGTACCGTGACGACTCGTGTTCGGAAAGAGTTTCAGTCTGGCGATTGCACACGAACCTATAGGGTCACACACTTAAAGGGCTAGGATTTGATTTGGATGGTGATCCGAATTATTATAGGCCACGAGTTCCTAATGGGCCTTCTGGTCGGGACCCATTATGGATGCCTATATATAGAGGGGCGGTGACATGGGGTGAGGTGATCAATCAATCTCTCTGGAAGAAATCCCAAAACCCTAATAGTCACGCTCTCCTCAACCACGCCGCCGACGCTAGCACTCCTGCGCGTGGTGGCCCTGCCCCGTACGTGTGGATACCTTGGAGGTGTTGTTGCGAAGCATCAGCACTAGGACGATCCGCGACTCACGACGTTCTTCGGAGTAGGAGGAGAAGGCGCGCAGCAAGTACGACTATGACTGCTTCAACTCGCTACATTGACTCTACTTCCGCTACGAGTCGGCGCGTCTAGTGGTAATCTCGTGATCTATCACTTGCGGTGGTTCCTTGGTTGCGCGGTAAAATTTTTGTTTGTGCTTTCGTAGCCTACCCGCGATCCTACAATTATGGAATGACCTAACAAGCAGGGATCGCTGGAAGTTGCAGTCTGAAGCTCCACGATGGCAAGTCGAGGGAGTATATTCAGATGTTCACCCGGTCCTCATGGCCAGGAGGGAAGAATTGGTGGTTCTACTGGAAAACCACCGACGAGGACAGCCTCTCCTTTGTTGAAAGTGCTGCCGAGAGAAATTCCTCCTGGGATTTGACTCCCAAGGATCTTGGCCGGATCTCCCCTTACATCCAACCATCAAAGACTTGAAGGAAGAGGGGCTCACCGGATGGCATGTGGTGAAGGATTTCATCATGCACCGCATTAGCCCTTTGAAGAAGCGAGTACCTTCCATGTGGAGATATTCGGGGCCACAAGACCAGACCAGAGATTATGAGCATGGTAAGTAAATTTTTGACTTAGCTCTAGTTTTGGTCATTCTCTAGTTGGTCTATCGAATGTCTTATCTGCTTACATAGATCTTCCACAAGTGGAGATTGATATTCGAGTCAAACTCGTTTGTGAGAAATCTCCACCACCCGATGTGGTGGCTCTTGAAATCCTTGTGGTCGCGTCCGTAAAGGAAAAGAATGAACGTCTAAAGGTAATCAGAGACTGATTTCATCTTTAGGATTTCATAGTCGTGGAAAATCTTACGACCAGAGAATTGTCGTAGGAAAACTTACGACTGGGTACTGGTCATAGAATAACTTACAACCAAGAGATGATCGTAGAAGAACTTACGATCATGTGGTAATTTTCTTTTTCTTTTTTTAGATAATAGAAGAGAAAATCTCTCTCGGCCTCTGCATCAAGGATGCACACAGCCTATTTTATTAGCAAGTTGAAAGCACCAAAGTAGCCAAACTGGTAAAAATGGCATGAAGCCTTACAAGTAAATGAAGACTGAAATTTAAAGTCAATCATTATAAATCTTGTGACTAAACTGCCACCCATGAATACAGAAAATTTGCTTCGCCACAACCTCCAAACGGTCGCTTCCAGCCAGCATGGACTGCTTCTAGGCTGGTTTCTGCAAATTTGCCCAAGCCCTCAGCTATTGCCCGGTCAAAAAGATAACCTACAATGGTTTAGTAAAAATTGCATCATTCCGACATAATCAGATAGACCAACATAAGGCACTAGCTCCCACTAGGAGCTGCGACTTTAAAATTTTGGGAATACCGTTTAACGAATTTTGAAACAGATTTGCTATACTCACAGAGGGAGATAAGTTAAAAGCACATTGAACTGCCCACCATACAAGACGTGCAAAGGGACATTCAATAAAAAGATGTTGAATTGTTTCCTCGTTAATACAAAAACAACACTTTTTGCTTCCCCTCCAATTTCTTTTGAACAAATTATCTTTAGTTAAAACTACCTCTTTTTTGAGATACCAAAGGAAAATTTTCACTGTTAATGGAATTTTAATTGTCCAAAAGAGGTTCATAATAGAAATTTGAGAACTTGTAATTAGAGCAACATAGAAAGACTGTACTGAAAAATTCCCATACTTGTTCAAATTCCACCTGAAAACATCTATTTGAGATATCAACTGTACATGAGCGATTCTCAAAAGTAATTCATTCCACGCATGTAACTTATGCCCAACAATAGGTCATCGAAAAGATATATTTAAAGGAGCTGTTCTCAAAATATTCCCCACTGTATCATCCTTTCTCCTTACCACATTATAAAGAATTGGATATTGCCTTTTCAGTGGAGAGTGTCCTAACCAAATATCTTCTCAAAACCTAGTTTGCATTTCATTTTTAATCCAGAATGAACCAAAACGAAAAAACTGATATTTTATTTTCATTAAACCTGACCAAGACTGTCAAGACGACGAAAATGTCAAATTGATAGTTGTTGGAGCTGTGGCAGAGGAAAGCCAGGCTCCTCCAGCCAAGAGGTGTCGTCTCGTGAAAGTTGTCGACAAGGGAGGCGCAAGCTCGAGCCCTGCTACTCCATCCAAGCCCTTTGCAAAATTTGCTACAGACATGGCTACTGCAGAGAAAGTGAAGGCGATCGAGGCAACCGAAGCTCTTAAGCACAAAGCTCCCAAGATCAAGGTACCCTTTTATTACGACAATAAGGCTTTTGCAGTTTCTGCCTCCTATGGCTTTGTCAAGCAGCTAGAAAAGGAGAACTGGAGGAGCTTTATGTCTTTTGTGAAGAAAACTACTGCGCCAGCAGAACCTGAGGTCGAGAGAAGTGCTGCTCTCGGGGTGGTCGAGACTAGTCTCGGCCATCCAGAGGGTCAGGAGGCTCAAGGAGCGGAAATTCTCGCTCAAGTCTTACGACCAGACGTGGTCGTAATGACCCCTATCCCTCAGCTCGAATTTCGACCAGACGTGGTCGAAGAGAAGAAGTCGAAGAAATCTTCCCTCGGGAAGGCTACTTCCAGATTCACGGTCAAGTCCAGGAAACAAAGGTACATAAAAAAGACAAGAGTGTAAGAGCAGCATTTACCTCTTGCTTTCTATAACTTTGACGGGTTTCCCTGTTGTGATCTTAGCCCAACTCCTCCAGCCTCCAAGGACACTTCTGTCGAGAATCCCGCTGCTACTTCTTCGATAATTGAAGGAACGATAGCGGGGGTGGTCGAAGGATCGAGCACTATCCCTGTGGTGGAAGAGGTTGCTGCCGCTGAAGCCACTATGACCACTGAGGGTATAACTGACTCATAAGCACAGACGGTTCAAAAAACCGTCTGTGGTGATGTTTCCGAACCGTCTATGATGAGCTTTTCTGTAGTATGGAAGCTGCTCCCAAGAAATGGCATTCCTTTGCTTTTGCATTGATCATTTGCAGAAAGAATGATAAGTAAAGATGAGAAATAGTAGTACTAGAAAAGAGGTCACGTCTGATGATTCACATACTTATGTTCCAAGTACTCGACACTTCTGCAAAGCTGCCCATCCATCTTGAGGAAAACGTTGCCGAGGCGGGTGTGGCCTGTGGCAGTGGCGTTCGTCCGGTCACAGGACAGACGAGGGTGCGTGTGGCTTACACGGCGTGTCTGGCTGGCGACCGTGCGGACGAGGTGTTATTTCTGTCATTTTGTCGCGACAACGCTAATTACGTCAAAAACACCCGCAACGATGACATTTGCGCCAAAAACTCTCCATCGTCCATGCCACTTATCTGGGCATCCAGGCACTAGTTTATCCTTTCACACACATGAATTATGTAGCAGCGAGCACTTGTCTCTGTCTCTGAAACTAGTGACACAACCCATAGATATTACAAATTCAAAATATGATCACAGCATGAACTGTTTACAAATAAGCATAGCATACGCAGTAGGCATCTAAATGTAATTGGAAGGAAAAAAACACTACCTGTTTGACTAATTCCTAGTTTTTTTTTCCTGGAGCTTCTTCCATACCAATTGGACCCAGAAGATTATAAATTAATATACAGAAGTTATGATCATCATAGCAATATATATGCATAAACAGGGGATTTGCACCCAATTTGGTTATAGGAATGACAGGTGCACCTGAACTTCCCTAGTGCTTCTGTTTTCACCCGGGAAGTTCCCAAGTGTTAGTCGTTACACTCGATGCAAGCAGCTATAAGCTGGAGTAGTAAATTCGAAGCTCAGTTGTGTGTAACAGCAGCCGGTGTGGTATACACCTTGATGCAATTAAGCTTCCATACCTGAAATTGCTAACCCTGTCTACCACTTGAGAGATTATGACAGTTTGGAATCATGCAGAGGAGGCTATGTGCATATGGTCTAAAAGAATGTTTGTTCGCTGGCCCCCAAGATAGCCACAAATTCTATATCTTACTCCAAGTGGATTCCATTTTCTAATTGCAAATGGGCAGCACCTTTCTTTGAGTACACATGCTTACACATTGTAAAGTGACCAGCCCGACCAGTGAACCGAAGTTATGTCCGGTTCACTCAGTGGTCCGGTTTAAATAACTACGTTTACACTAGAAAAATTCATCTTTGACGCAATTAAGATGGGCTATAAGATCATACTCCCCTGTTTCGCTCTATTTGTCTACAGTCCACCACACACATAGATGAAGAAAACACTAAATCTAGCAAATACATAGTTATTTAAGTGGTGTATCACAATCACTCAACATCTTCCAAAATATTTAAGTAGAGGTAGAGAGAGAAAAATTATAATAACTATATTATGGATTTCCACAATGGACAAATAAATTAAAACAGATACTTCACTATAAGAGGCCCCTATCAGCTGGAGTAGTAAATTTGAGATGCCACTTGAACTATTCTACCGCTAATGAGAGTGTATTGATGACCCATTTAGTATACACCTTGTTACAATGCATATGGCCACTTGAACTACTCTACCACTTGAGCGAGTATACTTGCTCCCCATGAATTTCCTTTTATAGATGAAACCGTCTGTGATAACTGATGTATCATAGTCGGTTTGTAGATGAAACCGTCTGTGATATATATTAATCGGCTTCATATTATATTATATATATATATATATAATATAATATGAAGCCGATTTTAAAGGCACAAGTAGCCACTGCTTGGAGACTTTATAGAGAAGAGATCAGGAATGGAACGGTAGGTGCCGAGCTATAGAGCTTGGGGACTTTATAGAGCAACCATTTGCATCCAGACTCCCTATGTATACTGAGCTAGTACCATGATCAATAGCTAACTCACACAATACAATATCGATAAATATCACATTCATATATGTGAATAAAAAGATAATAAATAAGTGTAAATAGACCACATGGTCGAAGTCTTACATCATTGGCCGGAAAGGCCAGATAAAGATGAAGTCTTATAGCGGAAAGGATAAATAACTGTTGTGACCCTCAGGATATGCCCACAGGCAATCGACTGGGGTAAGGGACCTAGTACTCAGTGTCATCTTCAACTCCCGATAACTCCCGATAGGTAGAGCTAATTATACGAGCAACCATGAGTACAAATGTACTCAGCAAGTTCTTACATCAAATGCAATTATATAGATGCTTGGCTTGCTAAGGGAGGGGTCGTATGGTTATTTTAGCACAAATCATGTTTTCTCAAATAATGTAATTATTTTTCAAACCTATGACCTATCCATTTCAACTTAAAAGTTAAAACCAAAGTGTTGTTTATAAGCAAGTTTAATCATGTAGGAAGGTTCCATCATCCTATTACTACTCATGAGGTTCCATTCACCTATCTCCATATCATCGCTACAATCATTTTTACGTTAGCATGTACTCATTCCACATTTTATTAAAACTAACTAAGATATGATCAACTCATAATATCAATCATGACACGCTTCCTTAGGAGTGTGATGAAGATGATCATAACAAGGCTTTTTCAATACCAAGTCCCAATACTTAACCCACTTTGGTGGGGAACCTCTCAACACTAGGATACTGACCGTTACGGGGTACCCCCCCAAATTGCTCCATTATGGGACACATTTTTCAATGAGGGACCCTCCGTTGTGAGGGAGTTTGTCGCCTACTATTCGGGGGTTCATGTAGCAAGATTCCATCCCCCTATTACTGCTCATGAGGTTCCTTTCACCTGTCTCCAGATCATTGCTACAACCATTTTTATGTTAACATGTCCTCATTTCACATTTTATTAAAACTAACCAAGTGTGGCTTTCTTCACAACGCCCATAACCAGGGGCACGACTATTCGAATATATTATACACTATGCAGAGGTTGTACAATTTTAACCACAAGACATTATGAACTCATAATGCCGGCCATGACACACTTCCTTAGGTGTGCAACGAAGATGATCATAACAAATTTTTCCAATACCTAGTCCCGACACTTAACCCACTCCGGTGGGGAACCCCTCAACATTGGGATAGTGACCGTTATGGTGCACCCCAAGAATGCTTTGTTACAGGACTCATTTTCAATGAAGGACCCTCCGTTGTGAGAGAGTCTGCCACCCTTCTTGACGATAGAAATTGTATTAGAAATTCTTGACGATAGAAATCGTATATAAATCCACCTACTACTATGCACGGGGTTTATGCCAGAAACTAAGCAAAGTACTTAGTCAAGTCTATCTCATACTAGACTTGTGGTTGCACGATTATTAGTTTAGAAATATGGCACATGATTCGGTCCTTAATCGACTCAGGCGAGATAATCCACAAACCCAACTCTCGTGCATGCCCCTGCACCGATCTCATACTACCCACTCGCCCAAGTCTCCATCATTTTATAAATATTTTCCTAGTTCCAATGGTAACCCACATTACCACACTATGAGTCAAATTGTATCCCAAGTATTGTTATGGCAATGTTTGTGTTATATTCCATTTAATCACTAAGTAGTGTCTAAGCACAACCAATAGTCATTATTGATTAACCAAGGGTAATTTATTAATGTAATAATTAGCCTAGGGTGACAAGATAAATGGATTGTCAACAATAAAGGAAGAAAAAAAAAAGTATATAACAACATATGGCATAGCTAGGTATCAACATTTAACATAATATTTCATAATAATAAGCATGAAAGTAATAGTTTAAAGCAAAGTAATTTGAGTTTGAAAAGTAGGTTGAACAAGGATTCTTAAATATATGAAATCTTGAAATCTTTTCCATAAAGCTTCACCGATTACAAATATGCATGGTAACGACGATGTTTTTAATATTACAAGTACGTGTTTACCACTATGGTTTCATGAAATTGTATATGTATTAGCACTGTGTTTCAACATAGTGTTCATGTTTTATTTGCCATTGTATATGTATTAGTGGTTTTAATTTCTAAATTCGCAAGTATGGCTCACGACCCTGGTAGTTCGGATTGGCATTTCAGCCTGTTGGACCGGTTGGTCGATGCACAGCACTGCGCGAGCCGTCGTGTCCCACCTCTTGGTCACGGGGACGACACGACTGACTTGGGGGTGGTTCGTACGCGGACACCCTGATGGGCTTGGAGACTAGATCCACGCTAGGTAGAGAGGTTTGTCCGCGAGCTGTGCCACTTGTTTTGTGTGATATGCCTGCTATGTACTTACTCCTTTGTGCTTTGAAGGCTGAGTTGTGCCGGCTTTCTACCTCTCGCGCGGATGGTGGAGGCCACCGAAGAGGATGGCGCTCCTGTCGAGGACGACGGGGAGGTCCAGGTCGGTCCGGAGTGGTCGCGAGAGTTCTCGTTCGACTGGTCGCTCCTGACAGCCCTAGTATACCGATGGCGATCCGAGAAGCACACCTTCCACCTCCCATTCGGGGAGATGGCCCCTACTCTGTAGGATGTCGCGATCTTTGCTCGGCACGCCTATCGCGGAGCCGCGAGATTCCGCCAACGCCCGTGAATCGGCACGACCCCTTGCTTTGCCGCGTGTTTGGTGTTCTTGGGGTGGATGTTGCGCCAGCGTACGTTGACTTCTTGGTGCGACAGTGGCATGGCCTGCCCCTACGGTGGCTTTCGTAGTTCCGGGTATGTATGATACATATTTTACATTTTTAGAGATGCATTATCCTAGCTGTATGACAGACGTACTAATTATTCGTTTCTGCGTAGGTCGAGCAGACGGTACCGTAGCCGACCACCGAGCAGGTGTCGCAGCACCTCAAGGTGTACCTGCTATGGCTGTTCGGCTGGGTCATGTTTACCAGCAGCCACGGTGACTCCGTCAATGCTCGCCTCGTGGGCTACACGAGGGCCATCGCCGACGGTGAGGAGCTGCAACTGGGGATCAGTCGTACTTGTCGCGATGTATCGCGGCATGTGTGATGCGTGCTGTAGGACGAGGTTGTCATCTATCTTGATAGGTTGCCCCCTCCTGCTGCAGCTGTGGTCGTTCGAGCGCTTCTCTCTTGGACGGCCCATGCTGGTTGACACCAGTTCATACAGCGCGGACATGTACCATGGGGACGCGGTCGACCGTAGGGCCCCTTTGGTGCCGTAGACGGGTACGTACTCTCCTACATCTTCACTACACATGTATTACGGGTCATCCTTTATAACTACTGTTCTGGCTTGAAGGCACAGTACGCACACGTGCAGGTCACACGTGTATACGAGCACTTCGTGGAGAAGCTGGACCGCCTCACCGCTGACGACGTGCGCTGGGAACCATACTCTGATCAGGAGATGGAGCAGCGTGCTCCCGCGGGGCTGTCCTCGCTATGCTTGTGTGACCGGGCGTACTGGTGGACACAGAGGAAGCTCATCTTCGACGTCTTTATCGAGGACTACGTGGTGCACAGGGTGATGCGCCAGTTCGGCCTTCACCAGGTTGTTCCAGTTCCCGTCGGGACGAGAGTGCCTGACTCTGACCACACGTGAGTTGCACACATTACATGCTAGAATATGTTTTCGGTAGTTATGCTACGACGGCTTGTGATTGCAGTGGTCCGTTTTGCAGGCATAGTAGGGGTGGCACCAGGACGCAGTGGCCGGCGAAGATGGAGCCGTGGGTGACGAAGTGGGCGAATGCCCACGAGGACTTGGTGCAGGAGGATGCCCCGTACAGCCCCACCTCGTATGATGAGTGCCTCCGCTGGTACGCCCCGCGGACACGCACCAGGCTGGTGCATGTCATCGACCCTCCCCCTAATCGCGTGCCAGCCCCAACCAATGCGTATCCTCTACACTTTGCGCAGAACTTGCACATTGCGGTACGTACTATCGTCGTTTTTTGATATGTCTGAGTACGATTACCTCAATTATAGGTTCACGCTTCCATTTCTCCTTGTAGACGGACATCACCGTAGGCATTGCCACCGATGGGCAGTCGATCCTGGATAGGGCTGCTATTGGGGCCGAGGTGACGCGCGACGAGCTATTCTAGTTTGTCCATCGGGCCTGCAGTGCGGTTAGGCATGCCGTTTCACTGATGTCATGCAGGACAGTCCAGGAGGTGGCCACATCAGCACATACTCCGAGGCCAGCATGTCCTCTGCCCCGATTAGGAAGCTCGAGAGGTGCATCGCTCCGTACCCGCCGCGCTGCTCCTGGCGCATGGATCGTCCGGGTGGGCTCGTGGGTACGCACCGCCACAGCCGCCGCCCCTGTCATCGTTGCAGTATCTAGTCTTCCCGGACTCATATGGTCAGTACGGCGGCTAGGACTGTTTCTCACGCATGGCCCCCGACTCAGGTATGTTTTCTCTCTTCAGGTTTATGATCGTCGATGTATTGCACATATTAACATTATTTGTCCTGCAGATTTCCAGGTCCAGACGCAGGGACTTTCGCTCTCCCCGCACGTCGACATGGACGCCTACTTCGCTGATCCATCTGGGGATGTTAGGGGAGCAGCTGAGCCCGCACCCGTGGAGGTTCTTTCCGGGTCCCAGCTTAGCGGGCCCCCAGTGGTCATGCCGACACCGGTGGAGTCCACCCCCTTGGGAGCACGGATCGCGAGCCTCCTCGGCGCCTTTATTGTTTGGGCCCATCCGTGCACCCAAAGACTTCTGGAAGCCCAGCGGGGTGTACAGTGGCGCGGACCGGGTGTGGGACATGGCAACAACGGAGGAGGCGCTGCGGGTGGCATAGCAGGTGGCCAGTAGGGGGTATTCATTTTGCTATGTGTACTTTTATTATTTGTTTACCTAGTATGGTTCCTGATTATGATGACGTGGTTCTGCATGCACTCCCTCTAGCATTTTCTGTAACTTGTATTATGTGTTTACGTATTGTACTTCGTAGTTACTACGACATGGTTGTGTATGCGTTCCCTCCAGCATTGTTCTATTTCATATTTGCAGATTAATTTTATACGCTCACGTCGCTGCGCAAAGCTGACTCACTGAGTCACATCGCTGCACAAAGCTGACTCGCTGGGTCACGTCGGCGCACGGTCGTCGAGCGGTTCAACACTACTACCAACGATGGGCGACGGTCTACAGTCGTCCAACGCTTCAGCGAGTAGTACACGTGTCGCTGAACCATTGGGGCCGTTCCGTCTGCTAGGTTGTCCTATCGCCATTTCTTTCGTATAGAAAGGCAGACCATATCCTATCGCCATTTCTTTCACCCTTTCGCCATTTCTCTCGCCATTTCTCTCAATAGACAACCCAGAGCAGAGCAGATCGGGAGAGGAGAAAAGGGGAGTAATACAAAGATAGGAGGAGTGAAGAGGGGAAGAAGGTACGGAGAGGGAGAAGCGGATGAGCACGAGAGAGGCAGAGAAGGGGAGGGGAGGAGCTCGAAAGAGGCAAAGAGGGGGAGGGGAGGAGCTCAAGACGTCAAAGAGAAAGACGAACGAAGCTCGTTGATAGGAAGAGAAGGTCTCCACGTGAAGGTAATAGTATTGATTGTTGTTAGTCTCGTCCAAATGTAGGCCACATGTAGCTACTTGTTGGTTTAGCACGTATGTTGGGAAAGTATGTGTATAAATCTTGAGAAATCGCTACTCCAAATCTTGAGAAATCGCTAGTCGTAATGTTTTATTTTTTTGCAGTGATAAATCAGTCATGTCGGAGCCCACAGTATTGAAAGTGTATTATGGTGTTGGTACGGTTCGTGAAGGTCCATATAGTGTTGATCTAAGTGGCTTGCAGCAAGTAACTCTGGTACATCCGAACGGGGAGAATGCTCGAATCGGAGATGTCCTATACTGGCTCACCGGAAGCTTCTCCTTGGACCCCGAGGTGTGTAGTGTCTTCGTACAAGGGCTTTGGAGCCGGTCTGCCACAAACATTCAGCGGGAGTTGCGAAGCCTGATGCGCACAGCTGCGTGGAAAGGATTTCTAGAAGGCTGCAGGCGTCGTGGCTATGAGTGCGTGCTACTCATGCAACCATGTCCGAAGGGAGCCATTGGAGGACCATCGGACGACTCTCATGGGGTTGGTGGTAGCAGGTCCCATGAGGTGACCGATGTTGCGGAGGCACGAGAGGACGAGGTGATCCATGTTGCTGAGGCACGAGCGGACGAGGTGACCCATGTTGCTAAGGCCAAAGAAGAATATCGCACACTACACGCTCAGCCCAGTGCACAGGCAGATGCGGGTAAGCAAGTGGAGAACATAGCGCGTCAAATGGAGATCGATAACTTGGTGGCTCAAGCGGAGGAGGAAGCTTTAGAAGAGGACGGTGATGACTCTTCTGAGGAGGATGAAGGTCCCATCCCGCAGGAATGGAATAGGGTTGACGTCGAGGGTCTTGCTGTGCACGACGAGCACGAATCACCATGGGAGTACCATGGGACGGAGGTTCAGCTTCGTGTAATGTTTCCTGACAAGGGATCACTACAAGATGCCATTAGGCTGTGGGCCTTGTCCATGCAGTGACCATTTCGTGTACTGAAATCCAGCCAGGAGCAGTACACAATGGTCTACGTGTAGGCTGGGTGTCCGTGGTGTGTGCACGCATGGACGCCCAAGTGCGAGACTCATTGGATTGTCTCCAAGGTGGAGGCGCACTCCTGCTTGCTCAGTAGTGTTCTGCCGAGGCATCTCAACCTGATGTCCACCTTCATTGCCAATGTGATGTACGGAGAGATAGTGAAGAAGACGGACCTGGAAGCCAAGCACATCATGGTGGCTATCGAGCAGAAATTAAAGTACAAGATTAGCTATGCGAAGGCATGGCGTGCTAAGCAGAAGGCTTTGGAAAGGAGGTTTGGTTCTTTGGGGCGTCTTACGACAACCTTCCTCATATACTCTAGGTGCTACAGGACAGGAACCCAGGCACATACATTGCTGTGAAGGACAAGCCATCCAAAAGACCGCCTCTAGGTTTTATGATATTGCAGAGGGCGTTCGTAGCATTCGGTCCCTGCATCGATGTATTCAGACACATGTTGCTCCTGATCTCAGTGGATGGGACATTTCTAACTGGGAAATACAAGGGCATGATCCTGACAGCAATTGGCGTTGATGGGAACAATCAGATTCTAACCTTAGCCATTGTTTTCATTGAAAGTGAGAATTTTGACAGTTAGTTGTGGTTCCTTCGACATTTAAAGGAGGGAGTAGTTGGTGCACGTCCTGATGTCTGCATAATCCATGATCGCCACCCTGGGATGATGAAGGCCATCCGAAAACTTTAGCAAGACCCCGATGAGTCGTTCCCTTGGCCAGACATGAGGAGCAGATGGTGCATTCGCCATCTGGGGGCGAACTTCTTCAAATAGTTCATGCAGCAACTATTGATGAAGCTGTTCAAGAGGCTTGCTATGCAGAACCAGAAGCGTAAATTTGATGTGCTGTGGGAGATGTTGGATGAGCACACCACGAAGCATGTCGTCGAGAGGAACAAGGGTCCACTTGTTCCTGGGGCGGCGTAGCCTGAATGCCTCACACTACTGCGGGAGCTCGACCCTCCCCATTTGACACGGAGGACCTCTAGGGACATTGGGTGCTTCTCTCATTGGATAGAGGCGGCGCCATTGGAGAAGTGGTCCTTGCTGCACGACACGGACGGTGCAAGGTACGGCATAATGACCACTAACCTTGCCGAGGTGTACAACTGGGTTATTAGGGGCCTTTGTTCTCAGCCTCTCGTCACCATCGTGGAAGGCGTTCTGCACAGTACAATCGGATAATTCAGAGAAAAGCATGCAAATGCAACACTTCATGCTGCCAACCCACAAATACCGTATTGCTCGAAGATTACAACGTACATGCAGGCCAAGACCGAGAAGGCTCAGTCACACACGGTCTTCATTATGGGCATACAGAGCATTGTTTCGACGTGCTCCTTCGGGACAGAGCTGTATTTAGGATGGCTCGGTCCCTTGTTACCCACGAGGTATGCCTTGGAGACCATGTGAATGAACCTAGCTGCACATGCGACAAGCCAAAGCTCCTTCACAAGCCATGCTCTCATGTCCTAGCCACATGTGGGACCATCCACATGGACCAGTCGAACTTCATATCGGAGTACTTCATGAAGGAGAGGGTGCAGCAGGCGTGGTGCGGCGAGCTAAGAGGCTTCAGAGTTGCGGGCAACTTCGCCACATCTGATACTGCACAGAGGACTTGGATTCCGGATCTTGACCTGTTGAAAGGGGGGAAGGGCCGTCGGCAGAGTCATCGCATTAGGAACGATATGGATGAAGGGGAAGCTCAAGCGGCGGGTAGACGATGTAGACGGTGCCGCTAGGAAGGCCACACTGTGAGAACTTGCAAGGCGCCTGTCGACATGTAGGAACACCGGCATGATGTGCAGCACCGCTTCTTCTTGGGTGCGTGGTCGTACTAAGATAAGAACTGGAGCATTTTGTAACTTAATGCACGCGTACAATGCATGTTTGTTCACTGAATATCGACTCTTGTAGCTTAATGCATGCGTACAATGCATGTCCGTTCAATGAATATCGACGCCTGTAGCTTAATGCATGCGTACAATACATGTTTGCTCAATGAATATCGACCATTGAGTTACATGCTTTAGGAGATTAAATATAATTGCGTACAGAATGGGACAGTACCGAGGTACAAGCATTTCCACCCATGCCTAATAGTAGAAGGTGCCTCGCGCTACCCACATGGAGTGTTGCATAGGGGGGCACCGCAGACGTAGCTGGCTGTCATTGTAGTGACATGCACATATGCAGCTAGGGTTTGCGCAGCAGCATGTGGGATCATACGAACTTCCTATGTTCACGATCTCCTCATTGCCCCTCTCGAGCTGCATCTGTTGGCGGAGGTCATCGTTTTTCTCGTTGAGATTGTCAACCCGCGCCTCCAACTCAAAGATTCTGTTCCACAATATATCCATGTACATCACAACATGTCGTTCATGGGGAGGATCGATCCAGCAGATAAAGTCGCATTTCGCCATTTGCTGCAAAGGAGGGTTAATATGGAGGCTCTATTAGCAGTAACATAAAGCTAACTATTAGCTAATTGTACCCCAAGAGTGTGGGCATCGGAAGAAACATCGTCCACCATCGAAAGGGTCATCTAGGACCTGCACGACAGCGTCCTCCCTGTGTCCGCATTTGGGCCATACCGGTTGAGTACACTTGTTCAGCATCAACCGGTAGTTAGGGCCGAAGTCCTCCCTCCTTTTGAGGGGAAGTTCTTGCTTCGGCGTCCCCGCTTGGACTGGTCCCTCGGCGTCTGCCATTGTGTGTTACTGTACCACGGAGAAGGTTCTTCTTCCTACGATGGTGTGTTACATGGTTTGGAGGGTGGAGTAGTCCTACTTTCGGAGCGTGGGACGTGTTAATAAAGCGAGGCAGCTTCGCGCAGTGACAAGACCAAACGGTGCAGCTTTACGCAGTGAGAAGACCAGACGGGCCAGCTTTACGCGGTGATAACACCAGACAGGCCAGCTTTGTGCAGTGACAAGACCAGACGGGCCAGCTTTACACGATGACAACACCAGACGGGCTAGCTTTGTGCAGTTACAAGACCAGACGGGGCAGCTTTACGGTGACAAGACGCATTTAGGCGGCTTTGCGCGATGACAAGACTGACGGCGCTTTGCGTAGTTATAAGACCAGACGGGGCAGCTTTACGCAGTGACAAGACCAGACGAGGCAGCTTTGCGTAGTGACAAGACCTGACGGGGCAGCTTTGTGTAGTTATAAGACCAGACGGGGCAGCTTTACGCAGTGACAAGACCAGACAAGGCAACTTTGCGCAGTGACAAGACCTGACGGGGTAACCTTACACAGTGATAAGACCAGACGGGGCAAGGCGAAGGAATGACTCCCACTATAAATATAATGCTGCTCGGCTAGGAACTCCACAACACTACCTACATAAGATGGACAACGAGAAGGAATGGAAGAAAATCCGTAAACTCTTGAAGGACTGGGTGTCTCCCCATGAGACCAGTGCTCGCCATCAAGTATTTAGTCAGCAGCCTTACACACACCAAACTTTTCCGAAGCTTGTGGATCTAAGGAGGCTTCCTCGCAATACTCCCAACGATTTTGGGTCGAGCCGCCCCTCCTATGCTAGCTGAACGCCCTCTGGAAGGGCCCCCCAAGGGGGTGGCGCCACCCCTTTGCTGGTGTAGGGACGCCTGCAAGTGCGCCAAATCAACTGACGAGTGGACCATTGGGCAGCGCTATTGGTGTTGCGCAAACTACGACGCGGACTACCCCGATCGCAGGTTTGACACGGAGAGCTACAGGCAGCCGATAATGAAAACATATTTTAGTGCACACTACTATTTGTCCTCCCATTACGCCGTACCCACGTCTCTCTTCCCATCGTAGTCTCCGCCGCGCCTATGCGACTTCAGCCAGTGGATCGACGACAAGATTCACCCATACGATATGTGGATGCTTCTGACACGGAAGGGCTATGCCAGGGAGGACTACGAGGACCGTGAAAGGCGTCTCGCAGAGCTGCAGGCTGAGAAGGATGAGAAGGACAGGCAGGACAGGCTACGTGAGGAGCAGGAGCGCGAGCATGCCAGACGACAGGAGGTCGAGAGGGAGCGGAAGAGGTTCATCGCGACGAGAGCTAAGGCACAAGGCGATGAGTACAATACCGAGTTAGGCCATGAGGGCAAATGTCCATGTTCCACGCAGTAGTTCGACCCTCTTCGTCCACATGTCCTATGTATTTCTATTTCTCTAAAGGCATGCGTGTATCGTCCTTGCTCCGTTAGCTTACGTGCCATGTAACCCCCTTGTTGGATCAACTGTCATGTTGTTATCGTTGCATTATTTCTCCAAAGTTCTCCCCCGTGTATGAATTTCCTGGCACATCACAATACCACTTACCTTCGTACTGACGACTCAATACTATCTCAATCATCCTCATAAAATTCTTCAGAAAATTAGCGCACTACAACGATATACGACGATCATAAGATGTTATTGTGAGGTTGACAAATTTCGTATCATTGATATTCTACGAAAATAACAAACTGACCAATCAACCTTAACACTATATTTTTCTTTCCTAAAAAGGACCAATATACCACAAGATTTGCTAAATGTAATACATGCAAAATGTGATACGTATTATAACACAATTATTCTAATCGGATCTAGTGAAAAGTACAATTAGGACCTAAAAATCGCCTACTGGTTGAGCGACTACCAAAGTCACTCGGTGGTTGGGAGACAAGGATGAAATCGCCGAACCACCGAGCGACAATACTAAGTCGCCCAACTATACGATGATTATCACATGTGTCGCACTCTGGTTAGGCGACTATACCAAGTCACCAAACCGTACGGCGACACGAGGTCATTTATGTAAAAAAATAGGTGGTATTATTTCTGTAATTTCGAATAAAAAAAGATTATTTTGGAAAAAAAAATCAATGCCTGGAAAGAGTTAGGACGATAACTAAACTCAAATACTAGGATACAGAGTTACATGTGAATCTTGAAGTGACCAATAATTGATGGCATCCCAACCAACCAAACCCATTTACTACAATGTGCCCTTGTGAGCTGCACTCTTCCGCACTCTTCCATATCCCATACTCATTGGTGATCGGGCCGCTGGTCACCATGGTGAAGGACAAGGCGTCCAGCTACCTTCCGGACCGGTACAAGGTGATGGACGACATGGAGGAACAGCGCAAGATCCTGGAGCGCAAGCTGCCTAGGAGCGATAGCGATCCCGCGAGTCCTTAATTTTTTTAATATTAAAATATAGAAAAATCAGCAATTCAAATGGCGATAGAGATCCCGCAAGTCTTTAAATTTTTTAATATTAAAATTTAGAAAAATCAACATTTCAAATGGCGATAGGGATCCCGCAAGTCCCTATCGCCATTCCAAACGACAGCAGAATCTACCCTATAAAATACCTCAAAATTCTGGCATAACTCACTTTTATTCAGAAAAAAGAGAAAGAGGCGAGGGAAGGGAGAGAAGCATAGAGGAGGAGAGGGGGGAGAGAAGCTAGTGAAGCGCTGCCCGTCTGGTCGTTCACCTTTTCGGTAATTTTTTTAACTGGATGGATTACATATTTTTTAGATGTACAGTTACATAGTGTAGTATGTTGTACATAATCCTTTTCAATGGGTAGTTTAGTTTTAGATATGTGGTTAATCGTGAAAATCTTGTTTACGGTGTAGTACATCAAATATGTCGGACGCCACTAAATTCAAAATTTACTACGGTCAGGGGACTATTCTTGAGTGTCCCGAGGGGATAGATTTGTGTTATTTTCAATCGGCAACCGTGACCCTAACAAGACCAGAGCAGCATACATGGGGCACTGTGATGCGGTGATTGTTCCACACATTCGATTTGGACCATGTTATGTATGATCTGAGATTGAGTTGTCTTGCTAACCGAGCACCACAGGGCACATATTGGGAGTTAATGCAGCTCAAGGGAACAATGTCATGGTAGTCATATGTACGAAGAGCGAGGGAGGAACGGTGGGATTTAGTCCTTCTTGCCCAGGCATATGCCAAGCCCACTCCTGCATCGGCGGCTGAACAAGAAGGGGGTGGTGATGCCAAGAAGAAGTCAGGGACTCCAGCCACAGCGCGGCGTACACAATGATCGAAGGTTCGGTAGTTGCTGATGTTGTCGATGAAAACTGTGTGGAAGGAGCTCCTTCAGTCTGGCAAGCTAGTGGGCTTGCTAACGAGGGTGAGTAGCTGGAAGCCCTAGTCCAAAGGATGCATCTCGAAAACTAGGACTACATGACATTGTCAGAAGATGAAGCATATGACGACGAGGATGCTGCGGAACAGTAGGCAGTTCCATCCGAGTGGAACACATACCAGTTCAACATTCTCATCATTAACGAATGCTCCCGTGTTCTGTGGGAGTACGACCAGAGCGAGATCAGGAAGGGAGCTATGTACAAATGTAAGGAGGCCGTGCAAGAGGCAGTCAAATTCTAGGCCTTGTCGGTGCGGCGTACATTCACAGTGGACATAGAGTGCGACGACATGAAGTGCGACATAGAGGGATGATCTTGGCGAGTGCACATATTTTAGCCTAAGTGGGACACCTATTTATGTGTCGTCGCTGAGTCAGTGCAGTCCCACAAGACCCCGCCATCAGGCTTCATCGTGAACATCATGTACGGTGAGATCGTAGATAATCTAGATTTTAAGCCACGATCCATCATTCGGGCGATTGAGGTAAGGTTCCAGTACACAATCAGCTATGCCAAGACGTGGAGGAAAAACAGAAGGCATTAGAATCAAGGTTCGGTACATTCGAGGACTCCTACCACAACCTCTCCGACCAACTCCGAGTCATACAAGACAGGACTCCGGCACTCATGTCGACATTCAAGATTCCACGCATTCAAAGTGGGCAATAAGAGGGTACTGAAGCAATCATTCTTCGCCTTTGGTCCATGCATCAATGTATTCTGGCACTACCATCCAATCTTGTGCGTGGATGGCACATTCCTAACTAGAAAGTACAAGGGCTAGATACTGACTACAATAGCGATGGACGGAAACAATCAAGTTATTCATGTGGCATTCGCATTCGTTGAAAGCGAGAACATGAACAACTGGTTGTGGTTCCTGAGGAATTCGAGGATTTCTGTTATATAGGGCCGTCCTAACGTATACGTTATACATGATCGACATGCAGGCCTGCTGAGTGCAATAACTCAGCTACAACAAAGAGAGAACGAATCACTTTCATGGGTGAATCCGTAGAGTAGGTGGTAAATGAGGCATTTAGGTGCAAACTTCTACAAGTAGTTCCGCAACAAGGACTTGATGAATCTATTCAAGTGGCTGTGTAAACAGAACCAGCAACAAAAATTTGATGCACTCTAGAAGATTCTGGATGAGCGGACCCAAACGCACAGAAGGGAGGTAGTGGAAAAGGCCGCTACAAGCGCTGACCAGGCCCCCGAAGCATTACCACAACAACCCACAGATGATCCTAGTGTGGCAAGGAAGACGGGGGAGCAGGTGAAATGCTTCTCGGACTAGATTGAGCACGAGCCTAAGGAGAAGTGGTCACTGCTACATGATAGGGGTGGTGCTCGATATGGTGTCATGACAACCAATCTAACTAAGGTGTACAATTGGGTTATGCGCGATGCCATATGCCTCTCTTTGGTTGGTATTGTGGAGGCAATTCTCTACAGTGCCACAAATTACTTTGTTGATAGAAGCAACAACGTGTCGCTCGCCATGGCAAATAACAGAATACTGTACTCCGTCATGACCACCAAGTATATGGAGGAGAAGAGCAAGAAGGCTGAGATGCACTGAGCATTCAAGAAGGGCACAAGGGAGTTTCGTTTCGAGATACTGTGCAAGGATAAAGGACACCGTAGGACAAACCGCGAGAGGATCACCCACGAGTGCATGCTACGCCATCATAGTTGCGTATGCACTTGCAACAAGCCTCTTCTTCTACATAGGCCATGCTCACATATCATGGCCGCATGTTCAACAGTGGCGTAACATCCTGGCCAGTATCTCTCTAATTATTTCAACAAGGAGGAGATGATGCAAACTGTAGGACCAGAAAGGTGACTAGAGGGGGGTGAATAGACGCTTTCTAAAATTTCACCTTAATTAGATTCAACACGTACTTTTCTCCAGTAGCTAGATAGCTAAGAAGATTAGTAAAAGTGCAGTGGAAGCCTTGTGTTAAATTTAATCAACCCCTCAAAGCAAAAAGACCAAAAACCAAAACCTAAGCAACAGGGCCGGACTAACCACAGGCAAAAGTGCGGACTAACCTCTCAGGTCGGACTAACCTCAGGCAAATGTGCGGTTTGACCTTGGGCCGGACTGACCTCAAGCATAGGTGCGGTCAGACCTCACGCACGATAAACAGGAAAATCAGCTCGGGTTCCAAAACGAAAATCGACGTAACTTTTGATCCGTAAGGCCAAAACTCACGAAATTTGAGATACACCTTCTCTAAGATATTAGGAAACTATTCCAATCAAAGATCATAGAGATCCAGGCCAAAGTTCCTATCTTTTTCAGTTTAAACGAAGTGTGCTCAACCGAGCCAAAATCGAAATATGATTTAGAGACTTTCTCGTGGGTGATTGATGATCAAGATGACCCTAGATGGGTTCCCACATCTCACAGCAAGTTAGATCACGACAAGAAACCAAGCAAAAACTCGAGGATCAACAAAAGACTCAAAATCACTAAATAGAGAGAAGGGAAACAAATAGACTCAACTTGGAGGAATCAAGCCTGGGATTGAATAGAGATTGTAGAGAGTTTACAGCCACTCCAATCAGGAGGACAAGAGCTCAATCCATGAGCACACCATCAACTCATCTCTCTAGAACCCTAAGCCTCTCTCTTTCTTCTCTACGTCCCTAAACCAAACCAGGGTTTACAAATGGAGTTCTTAAGGTGGCTGTCCAGCACACCCCCTATTTATAGAGAGGCCTAGCTTCTAGAAGAGTTAACCCTAATGGGCTCCCGTTAAGCCCCAACAACAAACGGGACACATACACACGCATTTTAAAGCGCCGTCTTCATCTCTTGACCTAAACCACTTCACCTTGCGCCGTCCCGCGTCGTGGTTTAGCCAAAAGTCACAAAGGCGGTGTTTGGTGAAATTACCAAAATACCTCTTCTCGATCCTTCTCTCAAGACCGAGTCCAATCCAGTCGAAGCAATCGTTTGCTTCGCCACGTGTAGGTTGATCAACGGCTCTCATCATGTCGGCAAGTCTCTCCTGTCCGGATCCCACCGGAACCACCAAGTCACTTGCACCGACCCCCGCGCCGCTTGATCAACCCGTCACACCAAACTACCCGTTCGGTCATCCTCGTCCATTCTGCGCCACGCTTGAGTCACTTGACCTCACCCGGCATCCATGATCGCTCTGGACGTCAGCTCTCCTAGCTAAGTCCCGATCCTCCTCGCCGTTGACCGACATTGACTTCCAAGCTACCTGCACAGTAATAGATAGAGAAATCATCTCCGGGAATAAGTTCTTCACAACTTGACCCATGTTAGCTCAAATCATGCAATATGCAACTCATATGCAAAGACAAACACGAATATGACTTAACCCAAAATCATTTAGCCAATCAAAACAACATTTAGCACAAAGCCGGTCAGACCGCCATTCAATGGCGGCCCGACCGCCCGCCTCACCGACCGCTAATTACAAGTCGGTGACCGCACGCCGGATCGATCACGCGTGTCCAACGCCGTCGACCGCTGAGCTCAAAGCAAATTAAACCTTTGTCGAAAACGGGTGAAACGACAAACCAAAAGTGTCATTGCCAATTGTAACATCACCTTAAGATCGTGAGCATATCCGCATGATATCCACAATCTCCCCCTTGATGAACACATTGGCAATCTCTCAGAAAATGTAAGTTTGTGGTTTGAAAAGTAAAGAATTCGTCGTTTTCGTGCAAAAGCACAACTTGGTCCATAAGCAAGAGAAAGCCATGGAAATGACCAAGCTGGCTTCAGAATAGCTAAGGCAAGTGAGATAAGGCAAAAAAAAGCACAAAAGCTTTAATTTTCAAAGAATAGCCAAAAATCTCACTTAATGTCCATGTGAAAGAACAATTGTTCTATATGACCTTCGATCATTATGAGAGTTTTCAAGAATTGCAATTCAAATTCAAAACAGGCAATAAAACCAAGAGAATGCAATAGAGATACTCCCACTCACCTGATCATCAAATTTCAAAAAAATTCACTTTCTCCATAAGACTGCAAAAAACTCTATAACTACATTTTTACCAATCTTTCTCCTCCTTTGACAATAGATTCATCAAGATACATGGAAAAAGATAGAGCATGAATGAAATGGAATGGCTGCTTTTTTTTTCATTTTTAGCAACAGGAGCCATGAGAATTATCCAAGAAGACTAGATAAGTATTACACCAAGCCATATTATGTGAAGTAGCGATATTCCATCATGGCAAAACATATATAGCAAGCTAAAGCCAACAGAGCAATAATCTGAGCTGAAATAAAGGCTTAGCATGACAAGATGCTCAAGATCATAGTTTAACTAAAGGTATCCAAAAATGAGTCAAACCATGTCTATAAACATAATGGAACCCAAAAACTAGACAAAGAGTCAATTTTAAGCATTTTAAGTGCAATTATGAACAGATTGTTCAAGCATTTGGAATTTTAGCACATTGAGCATTATGCTGAAAATTTTGGTTTTATCTTAGCAAAGCAAGTCCTAGACTAGGAGCCATCCACAACTGCATCCTAAGCTTCAACTAACTTAATTTGTTATCTTAGCAATGTGCTAGATCTTAAGCCTTGCCGCGACCATCCCAAGCAAGAAGCTTAAGAGAGTGATCTAGGTCATCCAAAACTCCCCCTGAGTTTATGCCTAGTGCAATGGCAAACCGTCTCTTGAGAAATAATTGGTGAGATCAGTTTTTTCGCACAGAAAAGCTTATAATTTTTTTTCATTTGCTTGACTTAAGAACTTCCAAGCTCATTTAAAAAAAATCATGTCAGATTCAAGACTCAATTAAGCGTATATGACATGGTGTGAATCATAAGAGGATCACTATGGCAAAACTAGTCACAAGAGGCAAGAAGTCATGTTTTGATACAGTTTGCTCACATATAACAAAACTAGCATGGCAAAAGCTAAGCTACACATGAAAAGTCATAACAGAAGTCTAAGCACACTAGCACAAGATATGGCAAGGTATAAAATATGAAATCATGTCATACAAGGATAAGAATCAAAGCTCCATAAAATTATATTACAATGCAAGTTGTAGAATTAAAAATGCATTATGATACAATGAATGCAAAAGAGCAAAACTCCCCCTCAAAACAGGCCAAGAGGACTAATAACCCCTAACTCTCCCCGCAAAGTAGCAAAACGAGAAGAATCAAGAGCCTTAGTGAAAATATCACCAACCTGCTGCTCAGACTCAACAAAATGAAGCACAATATCACCTTTCTCAACATGGTCTCTAAGAAAATGATATCGAATATCAATGTGCTTGGTCCTAGAGTGTTGCACTGGGTTTTTGGCAATGTTTATGGCACTAGTGTTATCACAGAAAAGATGAACACTATCCAAAAATAACCCATAGTCCCGCAAAGTAGACAAGATCCAGAGAACCTGAGAGCAACTGCTTGCTGCAGCTACATACTCGGCCTCGGCAGTGGACTGTGCAACAGAGCACTGTTTTCGAGAAGACCAAGAAATAAGAGATGTGCCCAATAAATGACAAGTGCCAGAAGTACTCTTCCTATCCACTCTACACCCCGTAAAATCAGTATCAGAAAAAGCCCTAATAGATAGAGCAGAATCAGAAGAAAACCAGAGTCCAAAGTCAAGAGTGTCTTGGAGGTACCTGAATATGCGTTGTACTGCTTGACGATGAGAAGCACGAGGGGAAGCCTGAAATTGAGCGCACAGACACACAGCGAATTGTATGTCCGACCTCGACGCTGTGAGGTAGAGGAGGGAGCCGATCATGCTGCGGTACTCCTTCTGATCCACGGGCTCTCCATCCTCATCAGGGTCCAACATAATGGTTGTGGCAATGGGAGTAAACATTGGCCTACTGCTCCCCATGTCGAAGCGCCGAAGAAGGTCATTTGTATACTTACTTTGATGAATGAAGGTGCCTTCTTTCAGTTGCTTAACTTGAAGTCCAAGGAAGAAGGTCAATTCTCCCATCATGCTCATCTCGAACTCCCTGCTCATAGAATCTGAAAATCTGGACACCAAAGCATGAGAAGAACCACCGAATATGATATCATCCACATAAATCTGAACCAACAAAAAGTCACTGCCATGCCTGAGAGTGAACAATGTTTTATCAACCATTCCCATTTTGACCTCATTATCAAGCAAGAAACTTTTAATCCTATCATACCAAGCTCTAGGGGCTTGTTTCAATCCATACAAGGCTTTGGAGAGCTTAAACAAATGATTTGGGAACTTGGGATTTTCAAAGCGAGGTGGTTGTTTGACATAGACCTCTTCTTCTATGAAACCATTAAGAAAAGCACTTTTGACATCCATTTGAAAAAGTTTAAAACCCTTAGAAGATGCAAAGGCTAGCAAAATGCGAATGGCTTCTAATCTGGCTACAGGAGCAAAGGTCTCTTCAAAATCTAAGCCTTCTACCCGGGAATAACCTTGAGCTACAAGCCTAGCCTTGTTGCGAACTACCAACCCATCCTCACTTTGCTTATTTTTTAAAATCCATTTTGTTCCAATTACATAAATATTAGGTGGAGGTTCAACTAAGGTCTAGACTTTGTTTCTTTCAAAATTTTCAAGCTCTTCATGCATGGCATTAACCCAAGAGGAATCAGATAAAGCATGGGTGACATCTCGGGGTTCAAAAGACGCGACAAAAGCAGAATGTGCATGAGAATCTGAAGCGAGTGACTCGCTCATTGAGATCCCCAATCATCTGCTCAGGTGGGTGTCGTCGCTGAATATGAAGAGGAGCTCCTGGTGCAGAAGTGGCCTCTACCTCATGGGCTGTGGAGGTAGGAGCAGAGCCACTTAGGTGGTCGGTGAAGATAGGCGGAGGCTGCTCAACTGAAGTTGGAGTAGTGGAACCAGGCTCTCCAACCATCTTAGAAAGGACTTGAGGATGGATTGGGTCCTCATCCTCAGAGTCATCGTCGACGAAGATGCTTTCTCGAATATCAGAAACCTTTGTACCTGCAGCATCGGGTCTAGTACCAGGACTAGCCTCATCAAAAGTGCCTTCGTAAGTCTCAACAATTTTGTTAGTATCCAAATTAAATATACGATAGCCACGAGAATGAGCAGAATATCCAAGAAATATGCCATCAAAACATCTAGATTCAAATTTATCAAGGTTGCCATGTTTAAGAATGAAGCATTTGCAACAAAAAAATCTTGAAATGAGAAACTTTGGGCTTATGACCAAATCTGAGCTCAAAAGAAGTCGTACCAATAACAGATCTCAAGAACACCCTATTAGAGATATAACAAGTAGTAAAGATCGCCTCAGCCCAAAATCCCCTAGGAGTGGAATGCTCATCTAGCATGGTCCTGGCCATCTGTACAAGGGTCCTATTCTTTCTCTCTACAACCCCATTCTGCTGAGGAACTCTAGGTGAAGAAAACTGGTGCTCAACTCCCCTATCAGTGCAGAAAGTGGCAAAAGAAGAGTTCTTAAATTCTGTCCCATTGTCACTCCTAATGGCTCTCAAAGCTCTAGGAAGATCAACAGCTAGTCTAAGGACTAATTCTCTAAAAAAAATCCAAAAGCCACGTCCTTAGAAACCAGAAAATAAATCCATGAATACCTAGAGAAATCATCCACAATAACAAGCACATACCACTTCCCTCCTGCAGACTGGACTCTAGAGGGGCCAACTGTGTCTAAGTGCAAGAGATGACCTGGACCATCAGTCATCACTAAAGTAAGAGGTGGATGAGAAACAGAAACCATCTTACCATGTCTACAGGGTGCACAAACTAGGTCTCTAACAGCCTTCAACCTAGGCAAACCTCTAATCAAGTTCTTGCAACTGACTCTAGTCAAATGATCAAAACCTATGTGTCCAAGTCTACGATGCCATAAGACTAGATCATGAGAAACAGAAGTCACAAGACATCTAGGACTAGAAGCAGAAGAGATACTGAAATCAGCACTAAAAATCCTCTCAAACCTAGTGATCCTGAAGACATGCTCACCTGAGGAGTCCAGAACTCTACACTCACCACTTTTAAACCTTACCTCCAGACCCTCATCAAGCAGCTGAGAAACAGATAGCAGATTATACCTCAGCTTACTTACCAAAGCGACATCCTTTAGCATGAACTTGTTGTTGACGCGCACAGTGCCCTTGGCTGTCACGGTCCCGGTAGAAGCATCCCCAAATGTGATCAACTCATTGCCAGATGCACGTGTGAGGGAGGAGAACCATCTAGAATCTCCAGTCATGTGTCAAGAACATCCAGAGTCAACAAGCCATATGTCCTCCTTCCTCGCACGACGGACCTACAGGGCATAAGCGGGGAACATCGTGCCTCGATCAAGGTTAGTGATAAAAGACTTGGGAATCCAGTACTGAGCCACACGATGCTTGACAACACCAACAGAAGCAGCAATAAAATGGTTATGAGAAAAATCATCAGAATGCACACGAGAAACACCTAAACCTCTCCGAATTGACCTACCAAAAGGTCGGTACTCCCCCTGTCTAGACGCTACCCGTGGTCTCTCCCCATGATATCCTAAACTAGAACGCTGCCTAGAACCTCCAAAAGAGTCAAAGAAGTCATCTACAAACCTAGGCCTATGTCTAGCAGGAAAGACAGGCTGCCTGGCTCTAGAGACAACAGTAGGTGCAGAAACTCCTCTAATGGACCTCAAAGCACTCATCCTCTCCTTTCTCTCAATTTTGGCTCTACGAAAGCAGAACTCAACAATGTGGCCATCCTTCTTGCAGAAGGTGCAATGGTACTTGACCTTTTGAGGGGTCTGACCTGATGAAGTATAAGCACCTTTCTTGCTAGAAATAGTTTGGGCATAACCTGCAGATCTAAAAACTATCTTGGATGGCTCAGAGGATTCTACCTCAAACAGACCACTTTCAACAGCTCTTGTAATCTTAGGTGGGTGACTCTTGGAATGCTCTAGGGAATTAAAACCTAGGCCACTATTCTTCACACTCACTTCAGACTTGTTAAGGATCAAGTTGAGGTTCTTCTCTCCACTAGTAAATCTCTTAAGGGTCTTTTTAAAGTAATCGTTCTCTTTTGCTAGATCCTTACATGTAGCACAATTACTAGACTTGATTGCCTCATCATACTCATCCTTGAGAATAGCTATCTCAACTTTCAAAGCCTCACAAGACACACAATAGGAATTCTTAATCCTATTCAACTGCTCCTTAAATTTGTCTCTAAATGCCTCTTGTATTTTATCTATGTTTATTCCAACTTCAGTACACAAGATACAACAAGAAGAGTCAATAGCTTTCTTGGATGCAGTCATGAACATGGATTTTTCAATTTTAGCTTTCTCCTCTAGAGTCTTATTCAAGGAATCATTCTCTAATGTGAGTTTAGGACAATTTTCACAAGAAGCAGTTTTAGAATGAAGAATCATTTCAGTCATTTCCTTTATTTTAATCTTGTTTTTCTCACAATGAGAGTAAGTGTGATTAGGATCATTTTTTTGCAATTCCTTAGTAGCGCTATCCAATTTTAATTCAAGCAAAGCACAATTTGAGTAAGGTGAAGGAATAGCATCTACAGGAGTCACTTCTAGAGCCATAGCATTCATGCAAACAGAACTAGACTTGAGAGATTCTAGTTCATCAAGAGCATCTTTTAATTGATTTGCAACAGAGGAATGAGTAGTTTGAAGATTGGTTAAATCAAACATCAAGCTAAGACAAGAAACACAATCATCAGCAGGATTAATAGATTTGAGTCTAAGAACTTATAGGTTCAATTCTTCAATCATGGTGTCCTGTTTCTTTATCTTTTTAGCTTGCTTCTTCAGTTCTAGTTCAGTAACGACCAAAGCTCGTTTCATTTCACTTGGTGAGGGGCATACCTCATTGGGATCGCTGAAGAGATCGTCGTCGTTGGAGGAGTCGACGTCGTGGCTGTCCCGGGCCATGAAGCACATGCCGGTGAAGTCCTGAGTCTTCTTCTTGCCATGGGAGTCATCGTCGTCGTCCTCCGTCCCTGAGTCCACATCGCTCATATCAACACTCTCAAGAGCGACAAGGACCCGGCTGACGAACTTGCGATAGTTGGGCTTCTTAACTTTTGCATCCTTAGCTTGAGGACGCCTCCGAGAGTCTTTCTCCTCCTTACCCTTCAGCTTGGGGCATCTAGACCGAATGTGGTTTGGCTCACAACACTCAAAGCATGTGACAGGGCCACCTCTCCTTCTGTTCCTCACTTTGTTGTAGACTCTCGAGAATTTTGTGGTTAGGAGAGCTAAATCATCCTCAGATATCTTCTCTAGTTGCTCATCGCTCAAAGAATGCAAAGCAGACAAAGAAAAACCAGATGAGCTAGAGTCCAAAGAATCGAAAGAGCTACCCTTGGATGGGTCAACCACTAAAGTCATCGACTCTGTCTTGGGGAGACGCGAGATAAAGTCAATCTCATGTGTCTTCAACCTCGAGTAGAGCTTATCCATGGTAAGCTCACTCATAACAATGTTGTCATTGATGGAAGTGATCTTCATCCCCTAGACTCTCACATCAAGAGCACCCAAGAGCTGGCGTGCATTCTCAGACTCAGTAAAAACAAGATCCACAACGCGAAGATCAGAAATAATCTTGGAGAACCTCCCCCACAGCTCATCTAAAGATTCACCAGGCCTTTACTCGATTTTTGAGTATTTTTTTCTTAAGTTGGTTCTGTCTCACTTCCTTGGTCGCAGTAGAACCCTCGTGATAGTCACAAAGGGTCTTCCAGATCTCGTGAGTAGACCTCAAATGAGCCACGCACTCAAACTCAAATCGACTAAGTCCTTGAATCAAGAAGTTTCAAGCCTTGCTATTAGCCTCAACATCTGGAGTGATTACATCGTCATTGGCTAGTACAACATATGGATTTTTGACCTTAAGTCAAATAGCGTGCCCTTGAGCCTCGATGTAGGCTTGCATACGAGCCATCCAGTAAGCAAAATCAGATCCATCAAATATATGTGGTTTGATTGAATACTTGTCAGTCGCCATGGCTCCAAAGATCGGTTAAGATCTATGAGAAGAGCTAACCGGACTCTGATACCACCTGTAGGATCGAAAAGGCGACTAGAGGGTGGTGAATAGACGCTTTCTAAAATTTCACCTTAATTAGATTCAACACGTACTTTTATCCAGTAGCTAGATAGCTAAGAAGATTAGTAAAAGTGCAGTGGAAGCCTTGTGTTAAATCTAATCAACCTCCCAAAGCAAAAAGACCAAAAACCAAAACCTAAGCAAGAGGGCCGGACTGACCTCAGGTAAAAGTGCGGACTAACCTCTCAGGACGGACTAACCTCAGGAAAATGTGCGGTCTGACCTTGGGCCGGACTGACCTTAGGCATAGGTTCGGTCAGACCTCGGGCACGATGAACAGGAAAATCAGCTCGGGTTCCAAAAAAAAAATCGACGTAACTTTTAATCCGTAAGGCCAAAACTCACAAAATTTGAGACACACCTTCTCTAAGATATTAGGAACCTATTCCAATCAAAGATCACAGAGATCCATGCCAAAGTTCCTATCTTTTTCAGTTTAAACGAAGTGTGCTATAAAACCGAGCCAAAATCAAAATATGATCTAGAGACTTGCTCGTGGGTGATTGATGATCAAGATGACCCTAGATGGGTTCCCACATGTTACAGCAAGTTAGATCACAGCAAGAAACCAAGCAAAAACTCGCGGATCAACAAAAGACTCAAAATCACCAAATAGAGAGAAGGAAAGCAAATAGAGATTGTAGAGAGTTTACAACCACTCCAATCAGGAGGACAAGAGCTCAATCCATGAGCACACCATCAACTCATCTCTCTAGAACCCTAAGCCTCTCTCTTTCTTCTCTAAGTCCCTAAACCAAACTAGGGTTTACAAATGGAGTTCTTAAGGTGGCTGTCCAGCACACCCCCTATTTATAGAGAGGCCTAGCTTCTAGAAGAGTTAACCCTAATGGGCTCCCGTTAAGGTCCAACAACAAACGGGACACATACACACGCATTTTAAAGCGCCGTCTTCATCTCTTGACCTAAACCACTTCACCTTGCGCCGTCCCGCGCCGTGGTTTAGCCAAAAGTCACAAAGGCGGTGTTTGGTGAAATTACCAAAATACCCCTTCTCGATCCTTCTCCGAAGACTGAGTCCAATCCCGTCGAACCAATCGCCTGCTTCGCCACGTGTAGGTTGATCAACGGCTCTCGTCATGTCGGCAAGTCTCTCCCGTCCGGATCCTACCGGAACCACCAAGTCACTTGCACCGACCCCCGCGCCGCTTGATCAACCCGTCGCACCGAACTGCCCGTTCGGTCATCCTCGTCCATTCTGCATCACGCTTGAGTCACTTGACCTCACCCGACATCCATAATCGTTCTGGACCTTAGCTCTCCTAACTTAGTCCCGATCCTCCTTGCTGTTGACCGTCATTGACTTCCAAGCTACCTGCATAACAATAGATAGAGAAATCATCTCCAGGAACAAGTTCTTCACAACTTGACCCATGTTAGCTCAAATCATGCAATATGCAACTCATATGCAAAGACAAACACGGATATGACTTAACCCAAAATCATTTAGCCAATCAAAACAACATTTAGCACAAGACCGATCAGACCACCATTCAATGGCCGGTCTGACCGCCCTGTCCGGTCTGACCGCTAATTACAAGCCGGTCTAACCGCTGGCCGGTCTGACCGCCTGAGCGTGAAAGCAAATTAAACCTTTGTCGAAAACGGGTGAAACGACAAACCAAAAGTGCCATTGCCAATTGTAACATCACCTTAAGATCGTGAGCATATCCGCATGATATCCACACAAACCTAGAGTGTAGAGCTGTATAGTTACGATGTGGTTGGTCATTTCACTAGCCATCCAACCTGAGAGCAACTTTTTTGGGTTGCAGACATTGATAGACTGAAGAGAAAGATTGGCCGACAATAGATACGACATATAAGGAAACACATGGACGAAGTAGAAGTCGAGCGTCGTACGAAGAAGTGCTCCATTTTTAGGGAGTTTGGGCACACCTTCAAGAATTGCCCTACGAGAAATTCACATGATGAAGGAGACATCAGTAGTTCGGACGGCGCCACGAGGACCTCATTCGACCACCCCACTCGAGGTAGTCGATAGGGCAGACGTTGATCTCGCGGCCACGGGAAAGGTTTGTCTTGTTGAAATATGTGGTGCTCAATGCTTTGTAATATCATTTTGATTTGTTGAAAAACTAGGTGATGACGTTGTGTTGAATGCTTTGTAATATCAGTGTGATTTGTCGACAAAATTTGTGAGGATGTTGTGCTGAATATTATGTAATATCATTTTGATTTGTCGACAAAAAATGCGATGACGTTGTGCTGAATGTTTTGTAATATCATTGCGACTTATTCACAAAATATGTGAAGACGTTGCGCTGAATGTTCTGTAATATCATTGTGATTTGTCGATAAAAAATGTGATGATGTTATGCTAAATGTTTTTTTTAATATCATTGTGATTTGTCCACAAAATATGTGGTCAAAAATAGATAGTAAAAAACAGGCAGAGGTCCCTATTGCCAGTTGAAATGGCGGCAGGGTCCTGTCACTAGTTGGGGTGGCGATAGGGCTCTATTGCCATTTCAACTGGTGACACGGACCTCTCTGCACTGTTCTTGGCTATTGTCGTCATTTGGAATGACGAAAGGACAATTTCGCCATTTCAAATGGCGATAATAGACTAGTTTTGTTATTTTTTTACTAGTTATTTTTGTAAATTTCTTTTAAAATAATATTATTTCAAAAAAAAATCCTCAAGACAGTGGCCTATGAGGCAAATGATGTCTTACCAACCTGTAGTATGAGCTATTGGACACCCAAAAACCGTGTCTTGGCCAAAAGACACAAAATTTGTGGCTCTTTGCTATTAAACACTTAGACCATTAAAATAATATATGCGGTTGATTAGTAGAGAAAAACTTTATAAAATGACCTCAACGCATAGTGCGGCGCACGGGAACCAAAGGCACGGCGAGCGGCAGCACAACTCCGACGAGGGCGTCGATGGTGAACAGCGGTGAGTCCTGGGACATGAACCAATAGAAAATAATGCAGAGGTGATGGCAAAGACGACAAGCGGTGGTCGTCGGAGGCAGTGGCGCGACGAGGGAAGGCGGTGGCTGAGCTCGGGCTTGCGGCGATGACGGGGAACTAATGCGGTGTAACACCCCAGGACCCACATTACCCTGGAATGCTACTAAACCACTCTACAGCTAGCCAATAATTTCAAGATAAATTATTTCGGCAACATCTCTAGACAAGAAGCATTAAGCGGAAGCATAAACAACTAAGGGAATAAAGATAACGGTAACAAGTTCAATAATTAAACAACCTCTAGCAGATTAATCAAAGAATGGTTCACAAGTCCATCCTTATTAAATAACATAATCATCCACAAATAGTTAAGCATTTGGCTGGAATTTCATCGACTTTATTACAACATGAGTTGATGAACCAAGTGCATTATTGTGGTGCCGCTCTACCTATCTCATGAATGCTCAACAATCACCTGTAGGGGGGGGAACAAGGGTGAGATAAAAATCTCAGCAAGCAAACTGTTTACCAGGCTATTCAGACTACAAACAAATATGCAACATCATTAAAGTATCCATATGTCCACATCCATAATGTGAATCCACATTCATTTACAAGCTAATTAAACTACGAAGATATTAAGCATCAATATCCAATTCTCATAATGATCACAATTATAGCCTCAACCATATTTACTACCAATGATAGTAAAATATTAACAATTGAATCTTGATCAACTGCTTCATATTATTCGCCACTACCACTACCAATGACAATAAAATATTAACATGTTTTACCTCATAACTTTACTATTTCTCGCATCCACAACTGCTATCAACAATTACCACAAGAGAGAAGAATCTCATGCCACAATCACAACCTCTACCATACCACAAGGGATGAACCCCATTCCACATCCACAACCACAATACTCATACCACAAGAGACTCTCATGAGTCAATTTCCACATTGCAACTATGAAGTTGCGTTTGTTTGCAAAAATAACTTCACCATAATATCTCGCATAAGTATGCAAATGATCTTTCCACAATGTAATGCATATGTATGCTATGCTCCACTGCACCTTTACCCAACAAGGTAAAAGTATGCATCGTGCTACGGCAATGCACGATGTTGTACCGGTACGGTCGCGGCTATAAGCGGCGACATCCACAATGCAAATGTCATGATATGTCATGAATGATATGATAATCATAAACCACAAGAATTTAACCACGAAGGTCAACAACATACTCATCATGAATATTTTCTCATAATCCATATGTGTCTCATTAAGCACAATACCAATGTGTCATAAGACCATTACCACATAACCCACACCCGATTCACCAAGATCAAAATCAATCGATCTAAATGGAACTCTATCACATAGACCACAACATGATCATCATGAAAATAACCACAAGGAATTATCAATATGTCCACCTTGAGTTTACTTTCATATTCCGCATTTGGCTCATTAAGCAAATTACCACATGACTACCAACAACTCTTCCAACGCATGGCAAAAATGAATATTAATTTGCCACCACGACCTCATCCATAAAATATGCAACCATGGCACAACTTCAAGTTATGAAAAACATGTATATTGCAAGTAGTAAGAATAACGAGTTAAACCGTAGCACAACCGCTACATTTACTTGCCTTCCACGATGCGACGCGTTAGTCGGCAAAGATGATACTCCTAAACCTGAGGCTTCACCTCCTAAACAAGTAAAATAATTTCAATAAGGACATAATATACTCAGCGCTACTAATCGGCGTTCTACACCGCTTCCCTGATGACTCAAATCGAGATTACAAAGCTGAAACGAAAAACAACGTTTCTGCCATATACCGTTTACGGGCGGCAGCACGGTAATTGACATAACTCATGAACTGGAAGTCGAAAAGAGGTAAACCCAATTTCTGTAGATTCTTAACTGACTAATCTACAATACTCTAGTTGACACGATAATCCAATTCGGCCAAAATAAAAGGCTAACCATTGTTTGAACTTTCAGTACAGAAACTGCCTACACGTTCGAACAGCAAAACTAAAATGACCACAACTTTTAATAGGTAACTCCGAATTGATCGTTCTTTATCAATCTGAAAATTTTATCGAATTATCTACAATAACCTAGTTGTGTGAACTTTCAGATTCTACCAATTTCCCTTTCATATTTTAGGAAATATCCAGACAGATTATTCTCGTCAGATTTCTGGCAGCAGATACTAAATCGACCATAACTTTTGACTCAGACCTCGGAATTGAGTGATCTTCACGGCTACTGAAAGGTAACGACAGATCCCACATAACTCTAGGAGATGGAATCTTAAAATTCAGCCTCTAAATACACGAAAATACCCACGCAAGGTAATGGACAGAATCGAATCTTCTGCAGCCCAACATTTATCCAACAATTCTAATCGGTTTCGCATCTACTATGGATCAAACAGCGGGGAAGGCATCTCGTTACCCTTGTAGAACCGCTAGAACTTGCTGAACCAATCCCCACACAAGATCTTCTTCTCCTTCTTCTCTTCCTCTCTTTCTCCTTCTTGCGCAAAGGGCGGCACAGACAGAGGGGAGGCGCAAGGAAACAGCACCACAGGCGAGAGGAGGCGCAAGGGAAAGGGAGGGGTCGGCCAAGGAAGGGAGGCGGCTGCAAGTGGGAGGAGGGAAAGGGGCGGCTAGGGTTTGGGAGGTGGCACCTCCCCCTTTGGCCGGCCACTACAAGGCTAGATGGGCCAAGGCCGTGCCCAAGTGGATGAGAACAAGCGGAAAAGCCCCTCTCTAATCTTGATTTGACGAATTCTGAAAATAAAATCTTCCCCGATTAAATAATTCTCTACCGATTAAATTTAATTAACCCGATTCTTGACTTCTCACACTTCCGGAGTATTACATGCGGCTTGGCTGGCTTGGAGTAGCGGAAAATGACATGGAGGCGACGATGAAGACGATGAGTGATGCGCAGAGACCGTTGGTCGTCAGAGCCGGCGGCGTGACGAGGGAAGGCGGCGGCGAAGCTCGGTCTTGCGGCGACGACGGGGTACGACTGCGGCTTGGCTGGCTTGGAGCAGCAGGTCAGGGACACGAGACGACGATGAAGCTGTCTGGTTGCACGCGGAGGCCAGGAGATGTTGGTGGCGCTACGGCTACAGTTGTGGAGAGGCTACGGTGGTGAGATGATGGCACCGCGGAGGTGGTGTGGTACATCAGGACGTGGTGAAGACGAAGGTGGTAGCGGCGATGACCAATACTCACCATTGGCAGCAGAAGATGACGACGACGAAGGTTGCAGCGGGCAACAGCTTCGAGCTCCGAATTCGGCGACACACGGCGACTTCGGTTCCTAAGGTTAGGGCTTCAAGGCCGGAGGCGGCACGGGGTGGCGGGGACGGAAGCTAGGGCAGCTCTTATAGCACGAGGCGACGGAAGGCCAGGGAGGAGGCGGCCGTGGCAGGGAAGAAGGGAAGGGAAGAAAGAAGGAAGGGCAAAACAAACTTTTCACTACCTTTCTCTCTCCTCTTCAGCCCAAAAATTGATATTTTAATGGTCTAACTGTCTAACAGGAAAGAGCCATAATTTTTTTAGTGTCTTTTGGCTAAGACATGATATTTGGTGTCCAATAGATATGGACACAAAAGTTGAGTATCATGTAACCAATTTTGTCAGTTTAATTGGAAGGAAAAAAGCACCTGATTGACTAATTGCCAGTTTTTTTTTTTCTTTCCGGGAGCTTCTTCCATACCGATTGGGCCCAAAAGATCGTAAATTAATATATTTAAGCATAACCAGGGGATTTGTGCACAATTCGGTTATAGGAATGTTGTAAGTGCTTCTCTTTTCACACGGGAGTTCCCGAGTCTTAGTCGTTACACTCGGTGCAAGCAACTATGTGACACTTGGGAGGTACGCCGTTCCTAGTAGTTGCATATAAGATTCCATACCTGAAATTGCTAACCCTGTCTACCCCTTGAGAGATTATACAGTTTAGTGTTGCAAGGAAAGGTATTTTGGCAAAATTATGACAGTTTGGAATCATGCAGGGGAGGCTACGTAACATATGGCCTAAAATATCTTACTCGAAGTGGATTCCATTTTCTAATTGCAAATGGGCAGCACCTTTCTATGAGCGGCTGAGCGCACATGCTTTCACATTGTAAAGTGACCGATCGTGGGTGACATCACATCACGGATCAGCCACTCTTGACTTCTGGCATTCAGAACAGTCAACATGCTCCCCATCAATTTCCTCTGAAGCGCTCTCCCACTTCATTTCTCTTCTGCACTCTGCACTGCAGTTGTGTTTTGTGTTCTTGTGAGTTGTCAGTGCAACGATGGCTGAGTTGGTGACCAGCGTGGTCGTCGGACCACTTCTCTCCATGGTGAAGCAGAAGGCGTCCAAGTACCTTCTGGAGCAGTACAAGGTGATGGACGGCATGGAGGACCAGCTTGGGATTCTGGAGCGCAAGCTGCCGGCCATCCTGGGCGTCATCGAAGACGCGGAGGAGAAGGGACCATACCAACCTAGAGTTGGTCCTTGGCTCGACGCACTGAAGAAGGTGGCCTATGAGGCTAATGATGTCTTCGACGAGTTCAAGTACGAGGCCCTCCGGCGTGAAGCCAAGAAGAAGGGGCACTACAGCAAGCTTGGCATGGATGTTGTAAGCCTCTTCCCTGCTTATAACTCCATTGTGTTCCGTTACAGGATGGGCAAGAAGCTGCGAAGGATTGTGCAGATCATTGAGGTCCTTGTTGCAGAGATGAATACATTTGGGTTCGTACACCGGCAGCAGGCACCACCATCCAATGATTGGCGGAAGACAGATCCCATCATCCTTGAGTCTGAGGAGGATATTGTCAAAAGATCCAGACATGAAGAGAAGGAGAAGATTGTGAATATATTGCTTGATCAAGCTTGCGATAGTGATCTGAGAGTCCTTCCCATTGTTGGGATGGGTGGGCTGGGCAAGACCACCTTTGCGCAGCTCATTTACAATGACCCTGAAATCGAGAAGCATTTCGAGCTCCAGAGGTGGTGTTGTGTGTCAGATGATTTTGACGTTGGAAATATTGCAAATGCCATCTGCAAGACCACAGAGAAAGATCGTGAAAAAGCGTTGCAGGACCTCCAGAAAGAAGTAAGCGGAAAGAGGTGTCTGATTGTGTTGGATGATGTATGGAATCGTGATGCTGATAAGTGGGGAAAACTGAAGACCTGCCTTAAGCAAGGTGGCAAGGGTAGTGCAATACTGACAACAACTCGTGATGCAGAAGTAGCTCGAGTTATGTCCATGGGTATAGTTGAAGCCCATAATCTTGAGAAGCTGGGTGATGAGTATCTGAAGGAAATGATTCAGAGTAGAGCGTTCAGTTTGCCAAACTCTGATGAGCTAGATGGCATTGTTGATAATATTGTGGACAGATGTGCTGGCTATCCTTTGGCTGCCAAAGCCTTTGGCTCTATGTTGAGTAACAAGATTAGCATGCAAGAATGGAAGGATATATTAGCCAGAGCTAGCATTTGCAATGACAAGACCGGAATTCTGCCTATACTCAAGCTCAGCTATGACGACCTTCCGCCTCACATAAAGCAGTGCTTCGCATTCTGTGCCGTATTTCCCAAAGATTATGGATTGATGTGGAGACTTTGATCCGATTATGGATGGCACATGACTTCATACCAATGCAGGAAGAAGTCCATCTTGAAACCATAGGTGGAGAAATTTTCAAGGAGCTAGCTTGGAGATCATTCTTTCAAGATGTGAAGCAAACCCCATTGGTGTATGATGAAAGGCAACAACGTCGTAATAGAACCATATGCAAGATACACGATCTTATGCATGACATTGCTCTGTCTGTTATGGGAAAAGAATGTCTCACTATAACTGATAGGCCCAATCACAAGACGTTATGGTTAAATTCTACTCGCCACTTGTTCTCATCATATCTTAAAAGCGGAACTCATTTGGATGATTTTATGAAGAAACAGTCTTCAAGTCTTCGGACGTTGTTGTATCCAAATTGGTATACTGATGGCTCGGCGCCACATTTCTCAAAGTACAATTCTCTACGGGCACTACAGCTCTTTGCATTAAGAGAACTTCCATTCAGACCAAAACACTTACAACACCTAAGGTATCTAAGTCTCTCACGCAACAGGATGATCGAAGAACTTCCTGAAGAAATAAGCTTACTGTATAATCTACAGACCTTAGACCTTTCTGATTGCAGGAGTCTTGGTCGACTTCCAAAGGATATGAAGTATATGACAAGCCTCCGACACGTCTATACTAATGGATGCAAATCATTGAAGTGCATGCCCCCGGACCTTGGGCATCTCACTTCCCTACAGACTCTTACATATTTTGTGGTGGGTGCTAGCTCAGGTTGCAGTACTGTGAGAGAACTGCAGAACTTAAACCTTGGAGGCGAATTAGAGTTATGTTGTCTAGAAAATGTAACCGAAGCGCATGCAAAAGCAGCCAGTCTTATAAATAAAGAGAAACTCACACATTTATTTCTTGAATGGAGTGATCACAGCAGAGCGGAACCAGTATCAGATTGTCATAAGAAGGTCCTAGATGCTCTAAGACCTCATAATGGACTGCTGATGCTAAGGATAGTTTCCTACAAAAGCACTGGTTTACCGGTATGGACGACAGATCTTGGTGTGCTACAGAACTTGAGTGAGCTCCATCTAGTTGGGTGTACAACATGTGAGGAATTTCCTCACTTCTGGCATTTGAAGGCCCTTCAAGTTCTTTATTTGATTAGATTGGATAAAATGCAAAGCCTATGCAGTGACACAGCATGCACAGCATTTCCAGCATTAAAAGAACTCCGGTTACATTTTTTGGAGAGGTTGGAGAAATGGGTGGCAACGGAAGGAACAACCCAAGAAGAACTAACATTTCCTCTGCTTGAGAAGTTCGATATTGACCACTGTCCAAAGCTGACAACTCTACCTGAAGCACCAAAACTCAAGGTTGTACAGCTAAAAGAAGAAAAGGCACAGCTATCCTCATCAATAGTTAGATCCAGATATATGTCTGCTCTGTCCAGGTTAGTACTGTCTGTCCGTGACAGGGAAGCAACACCAACACTGCAGCTCGATGAGAATCATGAAGCATCTCTTACAGGAATGGAGTTAGAAGGCTGCAGTTTTTTCTTCCCCTCAAGTCCATCGCAGCCAACAATTGGGATTTGGAAATGGTTTAGACAGCTTGTAGACTTGCGAATCATATCATGCGATGCTCTCGTCTACTGGCCGGAGGAAGAGTTCCTATGCTTGGTATCCTTGAAGAATCTGCACATTTCTGGATGCAGTAAGCTAATAGGGCCCACACAGACACAGGTGAAAGCAGACCCAACTCGAGCAAGGGATCAGCTCCTGCCGCATCTAACCTCACTAGAAATATGGGTTTGTGAAAGATTGACAGAGCTCTTCATTCTTCCCCCATCTCTCACACGTATTAGTATTGGTGAATGCCCTAACCTTGATACATTTGCATCATCGGAACACTGCAATGACCTCTCATCACCAAGAAATAATTCTCTATCATCCCTCAAGTGGCTATACATTTATTATTGTGATACGTTGGAGTCACTGGAGTGTTTGGGTGACCTGCCATCGTTACAAACCCTCCATCTTTATTGCTGCAAACGGCTGGCATCCTTGCCAGCTGGCCTTGGGAGTTCCGCAAGTCTTCGGAAGATTACGATACAATATTGTCCAGATATAAATATGAAACCACTTTAGGATATGTATAACAGTTTATCTTTTAGGGTTGTCTTTAAAGGTTCTAACTCATCTACAGATAGCCTTAGAGACAACATCTTTAATAATTTGTCTATAAAATCTTTCATTTCCAACACAATTTCTCTCCTTACACATTAATCATTTGCGATGGTTTGCGTGCCCAGCTTATCTCTTATATAAGAGATGACACATTCTCTCTCTTTGTATTCTCTCTCCTCCAACTAGATTTTTGAATGACATGCTAGTTAAGAGACGACTGAGGTGACCACTGTTGAAGATGCTTAGGAAAGCCTGGAACAATGGCTCGATGGCCTTGAACACAAGGATCTATCACATGCTCGTTCAAGCGATCACCGGGAAGGTACCATTCAATTTCCTTTCCTTCTTTTTGTTTTTCCCCTTGCCCATTATGCTACAATTCTACACCTTGCGACCTATACATTGAAATTTGATTCACCCCCATGTGTTTTTGTCTTTATAGTTCAATGTCATTTTCAAGTTTGTCAAGAAACTTTTCTTATGTTTTGAGATGAACGTGCGTTATTTTCCTCCCCTGCTTCGGCAGGGGTGGTTTGCTTTCCGTAGTAACTAGGAAGGCAGCCCATTAAAATCATAATTAAAAATTTTGGATTGCACGTAAATCTTGATTTGCACTAGGATATGCCCCTTTTTCAGTGATTAACGTATTTCCGCACAACACGTATGCATTCATCTATACAATGCTTGTGATGACATATGTAACTGCATCTATGTTTTAGTACTCTTCTATAATTTGGTGACTGCCAATACCAAGGAAATATATTTCTCTTGTGTACACAATTCATTATTATGGGGGTGTCCAGTTTCGTTAGTTTATATGGTTGTTCAGTCTACTTTTTAATAAATATACTTACTCAGTTCTGGTAAAGCAGATAGCTTTGACTTGGATGCAGTTACTTTACATAGATAAATTCTGACATGATTTTTCTATCTTTGGGGCCTAAACTAAGGTGCGGCGCCCTGTGTTATTACCCCAGGGGTAATCACACTTAGGCATACGGATTACTATTCGTTTGCTCAGTAGAACACTGCTCCAACGAATAGTAAGTCTTTACCAGAGTTAACATAGCAGAACAATAAAATAGAAACTGTACCTTCTATTCCAGTTAGTCATGCAAGGCTAGGTTCTTACATAGTAATTTACTAAGTCCCTTCGCTGCCTTTCTTGATCCATCGATCTTCTACTCGTCCCACGAGCGTAATAGGACATCCACCTCGCGCGGCTTCTCGAACCAATGACACCATCACCAACGACCTTCCCGGTACCTGCAAGTCCTTCGTCCCACGCGGGATAGTTCCCGGCCGGACTAGGATCTACAAAGGAGAATACTAGCAAGATTGAGTACAAATTAATGTATTCAGCAAGCATTAATAGCAACAATGCACTTATGACTCATCTCTGATCTTAACTTCATTTTCTAAAACATCTCTGCTTCTGAAAATAACTCATTAAAACAATAGGTGGCAAATTTTAATTCAGAAAAGACTACTAGTCACTCGGAGAGAACATAGACCCCTAGCGGTTCCCGTAGACCCCTAGCACAACAATTGATTTCAAAGTGCATAAGTCATGTATATAATTGGAGTTCAATTGAGTAATAGCAAATACATCTAGCAAGGGTGAGAAAATTTGTACATCATTATTCAGATTGTCAATGCTAGATGGTGCAATAAGAGATGAACATATAGGTATCGGATAATCCACAAAATTCAGCACACAAGAATTGTTGTTCGAAACAACAAGCTTCAAATCATCCATGTGATCACAAGTTATGCATATTCGATATACAAGAAATTGATTGTCTACACCATAATCTCCAATCAAATTAAACTTATATCTAGGGGTGTAGTCGCTAAACAAGGATTTCGAACATGCAATTACAGAAACTTTTTCCATGGCATGTGACAATTTCATAGGTGGATCCAACATAATGTAACATAAAGAGTCAGCAGGAGAAATTCTAGTCAAAACGTCTTTATATCTAACCAATTCCACATAATCATTGTATGCGATTAAATTATCACATGAATCATTCAAAGCGATGAGGCAATTCAATTATTTCAAAGACATGGTGCACTCAAGTCAACAGTAAATCAACAAGTTTATCACATGATGCGATCAACTCGGTGGCAAATCAATCAAATTATCACAGATTCATGCAAATTCTCAATAATATCAGATTACGTAGCTAGAAATTGATTTCTACCTTCTCAAGACTAGGTTCATCCACCTCATGTGATGCGATGGTTTCTACTACAATCTGATTTTCCTTTGCTCAATGATACTATGCATGAAAGCATGGTTATTGTTCTTAGGTTGAGTGTTCAAATCGGTACCTTTGGTATTACCTTGTAGGCTTGACTCGGATGATATTGGTGCTGGAGTTGGTGAGTAGTCAAAGCTTTTCCTTCTTCTTCTTCTTGCTCCACTCAATTAACAATGAGCGAGCCAAGGGTGCAAGACAACGAGACAGTAACGCTCACGCAGCGGGGGCGGCAATCATGGTAGATGCAGCGGCGAGAAGCAACCAAGATGATCTTGATGCGGAGGTTTGTACCGTGCGCTTATTTGTTTCATGTACACGTGAAGGTGTAATGAAAGTAGACGAAAAAGCACGAATGGTCTTGGATTGTCGTCCCTGTACTTTTTTTTCAACTTTGCAAGCAAGACGAAACAAACGAGTGAAAGTGGGAGGTTTATAAACAAGTTTATTTCGAATTTGATGGTTTAATCCTCCTAGAAATCTAGTAATCTTCGCATCTTCAGTTTCTTCTAAACCACAACGAGACAAAGCAGTTTGCAAATCTTGATAATAATCCTCTACAGAACTACTACCTTGTCTTAAGCGTTGCAATTTATTAAGCAATTCACGAGAATAATATGAAGGTACAAATCTATGTCTCATTGCTCTCTTCAAAGCATTCCATGTTCTAGGTATATTCGATTAGTACACGAAGATTCACTCCACCAAATAGATGCAAAATCATAAAACTCACGGGTAATAGCCCTAACTTTTAGATGATTAGGAAATTCATGGCATGCAAATAATTGTTGTACAGCTAATTCTCATGTGAGATAAGCATCAGGATCATAATTCCCAGCAAAAGATGGTACAGTGAAGTTAATTTTATGAGACATACTATCACTATCATTTACCTCCTGTGGTGAAAAAGCTTGTCTCAAGTGTGCATCTTCCTCGTTCACTATCTTGCACTCCCGTCCAACAGTTCGAAGAAGAGGTGGATAAATCTTGCAATCTTTCTGTGAACCTGCTATAGTTAGTAGAAAACAAGGAAACAAAACACAAGTGTATATGTCCCTATCAACTACTAGGTTCTGGAGGCTCAACCAAGTCACTCACACACAAGCTTATATCCAGTTCTTACAAGTTCTTACCAATGCAGCAAGGAAGTGGTACAACCGGTGGCTGGTTCGTGATACTCTCACTTGCGATCAGCCCAACGATTGCGAGGAACGACACCTGCTGAGTTAGTAGGAAGTGGAGCTCGGAAGGCTAGTATGTAGCAAAGGAATAGCAATTATTCAATTCAGTATGCAAAGTTGAAAAGTAGTTCAAAGTACTAGTCACAAGTGCTGGTCCTAGTCTAAATCAAGCCTAGCTAGAGCAACTCACAAGAACGACTAGTAGCAACAACGGCGGGTTAGAACAGGAACCATCAACGCAAGCGAGCAATGGATGAATTATGCCCAACTGAACAAGGGAATAATGTCAAGAAGAGAGGCCGCTCTGAAATTTGTTTTTCTTCTTCTTCTTCTTCTCTTTTTTTTTTTACCTTTCTTCTCTTTCTTTTCCTTTTTTTTTCTTCTTCTCTTTTTTTTAATCTACCTCAGAACACCACTGGAACTGAAAACATGAATTTTCCCGGTTGGTACAGTAACTAAATTTTTTTACTGTAGCAATGGCGAAAAAACCGAGCCTTCTCTTCTTTCTTTATTTCTTTATTTTCCTTTTTTTTTTTGGCTCTTTCCCTTTTTTTTCTCTCTCTCTACTTGTTTTTTTTAAGCCTTCAAGAGCTAAGAAGCTACTGGATGCTCAGAAACAAAAGAAACCTCAATGTGTTATGCCAGACCGAAACGCACAGAGCCAACTTGGTTCCTCGGTTCCTCCACACGAGCAAGGCGGCAGCGACGGCGCCTCCAAACCGGCGAGCGGGGCGACGGGCGCGGCAGCGGGCGGGGCCGAGCGGCGCGACCTCAGCGTCGGCGAGCGGTGGCGCTCGGAGGAGCTGGAGGCGACGGCCAGCGGTGCGTGGCCTACACGGCCGAGCGGCAGCGTGCTCGGTGGCGGCACTGTGAGGCAGCGGCGGCCTGGCGGCGGCGGCGGCCGCCGTTCGGCTCGTGAGGCGGCACGGGGGTCGGCGGAGGCTCCGGGAGCGATGCGGCCCGTGGAGCCTGCATGCCGCGTGGAAACAGCAGAGGCTCCGGAGGCAGGCGCGGGCCGGTGGAGCTTGCGAGCGGCGCAGGCCCGGCGGAGGCTCCGGAGGTGGGCATGGGCCGGTGGAGCCTGCGGTACGATGCGGGACTGACGGGGGCAGCAACGGCCCGTGCAGCGGCGGTCGTTCGGCGCAAAGAAGGCGACGGGAGATGGCGGCAGCGGCGTCAGTCGTCCGTGCTCGGCGCGGGCGGGTGGAGGTGGTAGCGGCCGACGGTGGCGCGGCAGCCTTCAAGGTGCAGGGGCGTAGTGGCGGTTCGGGGAAACCTCCACGCGAGAGCAGCGGTGGATCGAGCTTGGTCCCGGTGACGATTGCAAGCTTCAGTGGCGGTGCGTGCGATGGTGGCGGCGGCCCGTCCTGATGCAGCGGCTGCGCCTCGGCCCGAAGCGGGCTCCGGATCGGCGCCGGAGCAGACCCTCTTTTCTTTTTGTGTTTGATCTGCTGCCTCGGTTTGGCCTGCGATAAAACGCTGAGGAACCTGATGACGAACGCGCACTGGTGTTTTCACGCGTGCGCACACTGTCGAGGTGGTTGCAATCAACGCACAGTACAAAGGAATGCCGCGCTAGCTTGACCGGCTGATGGCAGCTTCAACGCTCGGGGCGATGCGTGACCCGAGACGACGAAAACGAAGACGGGTTGCGCGACGAAGGCTCGCCCGCGAGACGGATTTGCTATTTTTGTTTTTATCTCCTCAAGCCTGAAACCCTAATATATTTGGTACTAAACAGAACTAGAAGATTTGCAAGAAATCCCAAACTGACTAATCTAGACAGGAAACCAACACGACGACTCGACGATGCAATAACAATTCAACAACGCAAAAACTGAAAAGAACAATGCGAGGCACAAATTGGTTTGGACGATATGAACTAACCCTAAAAAAAAATTGTGTGATTTTTCATGGACTATAGGAAAAAAATTTCTCACCGATGAACTGTAGCTCTAATACCACCTGATGAACCCGAAGGTCCAATTGTTGGCCCGATCTTTCGATGAGAACGATAAGTTCGGTAGGCGTCGCTCAACTCTCACGATCCTGGCTACGAACACGCAAGGCTCGAAACCACGCAATCACTGAACTGCTCGACAAGTCGTTATCAACCGTGCACGAATACCCGGTTGACCTGACCACGAAGGTTGATTCCTGCATACACCGAAGAAGCACGCAAGAACAAGATAAAGCAATCTGAAATTGCAAATAGGAATTGAAATATTTGAATTGAGTTGGGATTCTGAATAAGGATCTTAATTGGGTGGTCTAGTCAACACACGCAAAAGATACAAGTTGCAACGAAGGCAAACTAAACATAAACAAAATTCAAGAAAAATTAGAGGGGTGCGGCCTCCTTATATAAGGGAGAGGGAGCCGCAAATGTCTAAGCGCTAGCAAGGAGGTACTATTCATGTGAACAGTGCCATGAACAGTAACTGTGAACAGTATATACGGCCCAAGTGGAGGCGGCCGGCCCAAATAGGCTAAGGAGGTGGCCGGCCCAAATAACCTAAAATGATGGCTGCTCTTTGGGCCAAATAATTGACACAAATACAACACCCTCGGCCCAATGTGAGGTGACGCAGCACCAGATATAAGCGAAGTGTATTCATCGGCACGTTGAAGTAGCGTTTGACGCAGCCGAATCGATGGCAGTCGAGTAGCCCGGTTGGAGGTGGAGTAGCGGTCGTATCCGAAGGGTTGATGTCCTCATCACCAGGAGACTGGTATGAATTCATGATTTGTATAGCACTGCACAGGCTTGTACCACTTTACCCATAACTATTCTGAGATCTATATGAGCTAGGTCCATCGCATTTCCTTTGATGCGTCTCCGAGTTCAGAATACAAAACGTTTTCCAGGTTACGTGATTAAGTCTCCACCCACTATTTTCCGTCGGTGTCCTGAGCGCACCCAGTCCTCCACCGAGTTCCAATAATGTTGGTTGGTGCGGCTCTCTGCCCCTGCGCCCAACACTCCCCCTTGGCGCGGCTCATTTCCTGCTCCCAACACTCCAATGTGTATCCGTTGTGGAGAACATAATTACGTAACAAGGTAGCATTTTCTGCCCGTCGAAACAGGAAAATGGTTGATACTCAAATACGACATCTAACCGAATAAGAGTTTTGTTGGTCCTTATATTTTAACCATATGTAAAGGGGTCCCACCTCTTGCCCTCTCTCATCCTTGCCCCGGGCCCCCTTTACCAGCCATAATATTACATCATCTTTCATTCATTCATTACTCATCATATCATTTTCTTTCTTTCATCTTCATAAACATTAAATGATTTGAGTTTTGAGAAATGGTTTTGATGCCATAAGTATATGATATAGCAATATACAGTTTACAGTTGAAATAGCTAGATTCATGTTCAAGAGGATCGCTTGCCTGCAGAACTGTAGAAGAGGTCGTCGACGAAGAACTCTGGATTAAGTACTCCCTTCGGCGTGGGATCGTCTTATGAAACAAAGCGGTAGCACGCACAAGACCAAAAATAAATATACAACTGACTTTGGGTGATACTAGTAGTACATAGGTTAGTATATTTTATTTGTTAGTACTTCCCCCGATGTGGCTGACCTACAGTCTGATTACTCTAGGGTCGCTGTCAAACAACACATCTACACGTACAGACTAGACTACCACTAGCGAGCACACTAACAAACCCAATCAGGTTCTCCAATTATGCTTCTACTCCTACAGAGATTTAGCTAAGCGCGAACAAAGCTAATTATCCTACTCAGGTTACTAACACTTAAGTATTTGATCTACTATACTATTTCATGCAATTTACTAGCATCAAACAAATTACTCTACCCCTAATCCTAACCTAATCTCCTCTCTCTCTCCTTACCTCCTCTCTTAATCCCACTCCCAACCGAACCAACCCAGCCGCAACATCTCCCCAGCCGATAGCCTCTCCCCCTGGCTGCTGCTTCTCCTTTCCCCCATTTCCTCATCCTCCTGGAGCTCCTCCCCCTTCTCTTCCAGGCGCCGCTAGCTCCTACTGCCCCCTGCCGCCGCCGGCTCCTCCCCTTCGGTCGCCACCGCTAGCCGGCCTGCTCCTGCCGCCTCGGCACCTCCCTGTGCTGCGCTCCTCTGGTCTTCCTGGAGCTGCCGCCCCTCTGGTCTTCCTGGAGCCGTCGAGCTCTCCCATCCTCCTGCTTCTCCCGCGCGCCACCAGCTCCTACCTCGTGGTGCCGCCGTCGCCAACACCTGCTCGGCCCGACCTGACCTCACTGACGCTGCCTTTGCTCTGTCCCCACCACCGGCTCGGCCTACGGCCGCCGGCGCTCTACTCGGCGCCACTAGCTACCCGGCTCTCTCTCTCTCTCTCTCTCTCTCTCTCTCTCTCTACTCCCTTCTATTCCAATTTGTGCAGAGAGGGTTATGGATTTGTGATGATGCTCATGCATGTTGGAAGGGCGCTGATGGGGACTTGATCTTCATGTAGGTATGCACATACGGCTGTTTGGTGATGGGGAAGGTAAGGAGCTTGGTGGATGTGAGGGCAACTACCAGGATCTACTGAGGTTTACCCCCATCTCCCTCTTCGCCCAACTCTCATCTCAGATCCTTCCCTTGCTCTGTGATTGATGCATTGAAGAGATAGATAGCTACTGGGGAATGCTCAGATGAGTAGCAAAATGGTTGCAGGGGGGCTGGAAGATGACTTACCTGAGGGCTTAGGGGTTTGGGTTGATTTGGGGTTGGGGTCGGTCTGTGGGTCGTATTCGCTGTGGTGGTCGGCGTGGTCCAGAGGGGATGCCGGCAGGGTGGGGGTGGTGGTCCTCCGGCTGGACTCGGCATTGCCCTCGGTGGTCGCTTGCGGATCAAAGGCCGCCACTGGTGTCGCCCTTGCTCCTCGGTCCCCTCCTCCCTGGCTTTGGGCTGCCTTGATGCTTAGTGATGGCTTGGTCGTCGTTTACCTTCTGGCTCCTTGCTCCTTGCTCCTGGCTCCTGAGGACTGGGGGCTGGTTTGTGGAGAGGCAGATGAGGGAAGTGAGTGTGGAATGGGGTTGTGCTTTGAGGGTGAGCTGAGGGTATCCCTTAGTCAGGGGGATGGCTTCGGCTGGGAGGCTTATCTTTGCCCTGTGATCTCCTGTGCTTGATCTTTTGAATGGTAAAAGTTGGGTTCTTATCTCTTTGACACTATGCACTATTGATGATCTGAGAAATGCTAAAGGACTCCGGTCCTAATGATGCTCCTACTGCTGTGGCTTAAGGACCTTGGGTCCAAAAGTGGGCTTTGGATTGGTTTTCGGATATTGACTGAGGTAGGTCGGTAAAATGTGGGTATCGATTCTAATATTGCCAGATGATGAGGCCCACAGAAGTGACAGGTGCCGAATGACCTCGGGTGGTATGGATATCTTGACGATCAAGAGGCCGACTAACTCCGGTTGGTCTGGGTATCTTGACGGTCAAGGGACCGACTGCTTAGGTCGCTTCGGGTATTCTACTGCACTTTGGGGAAAATCTGACGGTCACTCCCTTTATTCTATTACTCTCAAATACTGCTTTCAACTTGGCTTGCTAATCGTTTTCTGCATTCTTGGCGAGCGATGGCAATGGATCAAAGGATGGTTCGATAGACTAGCGACCAACGGATGAGGATACAAGGAGGGCTACGGCAGAATGCATGCAACATTTTATTATTGGATGCAAACTACTATGGGTTGTAATTATTTACATAACAATTGATGAAATGAAATGATGAGGATGCACTGCTATTGTTTCATTGACTAGAAATGAAATGCTCACGCAACAAAACCCACTAAACCAACGCGCTGACGACAAACTAGAAGCTTAACGACGATCGCAATACTACCGTTAGCTTACTACTAAGCCGAGATTAATTACTGGTAAAAGCCGATTACTGCTACGCGATTAGGTCTAAAAACGCGGGTCCTCACATAAGGGACCCAAAATCTTGGAAACATGTTAAACCATGACATGTGGAAACATGTTAATCTTGAAGCACCCATCCTACGAATACCCCGTTAACACGGGAATTCCAATAGCCCATCCCACTCATTTCCGATTCCAATCCACGTCCGCTCTCTTTTCTTCTCCAAATACACGTGCGTAGTACTAGGGTTTTGCCGCATGCATCTCTAGATATGTGTGTTCTGAGATGACGAATTGATGACTAATGATGCATCAAGATGTGATGAGCTGATAGGCCCCACACAAGCTAAAGGACGAGCAACACGACCAAGGGATCAGATCCTGCCACATCTAAGCACACTACGCATGTCTGCTTGTGGAAGCTTCACAGAGCTCTTTATTCTTGATTAGGGGGAGAGAGACAGAGGGCAGGCTGGTGAGAGAGCAGAGCTGGTGAGATAAGAAGAGAGAGAGAGAGAGAGAGAGAGAGCTGAGCTGGTGTATACGTGTAGTTGCATCTACGCTGGTTGTGATGTTGTTCTTTGAAAAGGAAAAAAAATCCCAATTCAAACTAACACCCAAACAAAAAAATATACTTACTCAGTTCTGGGTGTAAAACAGATAGTTTTGACTTGGATGCAGTTACTTTACATAGATAAATTCTGACATCATTTTCTATCTTTAGGGCCTAAACTAAGGGATCCAAGATCTTGAAAATATGCTATTCCTGGGTGGCGGTGAGCAAGCGTTACTAAAGTCCTCGATAGAGATTTGGATACTGTGAAGGTTTGGAAAAATGCTATTCATGGGTGGCGCAGCATTCCAGACAGTACCTCTTTGATTATTTCAACAAAGAGAAGGAGATACAAACCTGAAGTGTAGAGCTGTATGGTTACGACGTGATTGGCCTTTTCACTAGCCATCCGATCTAGAAGAAACTTATCTAGGCCGCGAACATTGATAGGTTGAAGGGAAAGTTTGACCGACGACAGGTATGGTGTATCGGGAACGACATGGACGGAGCAGAAGTCGGACGTCGTACGAAGAAGTGCTCAATTTGCAGTGAGTCTAAGCACAACTTTAAAAAAATACCCTACGAGAAATCCACAGGATGAAGAAGACATCGGCAGTCCGGACGACACCGTGGAGACCTCATCCGACCACTCCACTCAAGGCAGTCGACAAGGCCGACGTTGAGGTCACGGCCACGGGAAAGATTCCTCTACGTTTTCATAAATATACTTACTCAGTTCTAGGTGTAAAACAGATAGTTTTGAGTTGGATGCAGCTACTTTACATAGATAAATTCTGACATGATTTTCCATCTTTAGGGCCTAAACTAAGGGACCCAAAATCTTGGAAACATGTTAAACCATGACATGTGGCAACGCTAATCTTGAAGCACTCATTCCCGATTCCAATCCACGTTCGCCCACTTTTCTTCTCCAAATACACGTACGTAGTACTAGGGTTTTGCCGCACGCAGAGATATGTGTGTTCTGAGATGATGACTAATGATGCATCAAGATGTGATAACCTGATAGGCCCGACACAAGCTAAAGGAGGACCAACACGAGCAAGGGATCAGCTCCTGCCACATCTAAGCACACTACGCATGTCTGCTTGTGGAAGCTTGACAGAGCTCTTTATTCTTGATCAGGGGAGTGAGATGTTGGATTTTTATGTAGCTTTCAATATTTATTATGGTTATTGTCTGTTTTAACTTAATGTGGAATTGTTTATATTATAGATGTATGTGATAGGGAATAATCTGATATGAAAATTAACTCGGGGAATTAATACTCGAGGTACTTAGGACAGCTGTGCTGGAATATGATAAACATATTTATTGATTTGATCGAGTCTACTGGAATTTAATATGCATGTGTATGATTAATCTGGATACAGCACAGTGCGGAATAGCTGGGTTTGTTTTGCAGGATCGGCTCTACAGCCTGTTGACCCATATGATCAGATTGGAATTGATCTCGTAAACAATCTGACCATGGCGTATAATTCACACATATGTGCTAGGGACTAATATATTTTAGACTCATAAAAATAGCATGTCTGATCGTGGTTGGTGATATGGTTCAGGAGTCTCACGGTGTACCAGAAACATGTGGGTTACTTTATAACACCTGAAAGTTGAGTTTATAAATAGATCCCTACCCTCTAGCATCATAATGCAATTGTGATCGGCACCACAGAAAAGATAGAGAAATAGAGGGTAGACCGGAAAGCCTTCACAAAATCAATCTAGAGTTTGAAGAAAACCGCGTGTCGTCCCAAGCACAGCATGTCGGTATCTCGGGCCGATTCGGACATCATTAGCCCGACGGGTCGAGCGTAGCCTGTACGTGGGTTTTTTTAGTGGGTGCAATCAGAGCAAATACGAATAGATATCACTAGTCTTGTATCCTACGCCGCATTTTTTTCTTAAGGTTAGTATCAGACACTGATAGTGCTGGATACCCATTTCTCACCTCTGTATTCACTCTGCAAGCCTTGAGTCGGCCGGACGGAAATTATCCATTATGTTTGCACCTCTAATGGTAGGGCACACCACCATGTGGGCTCAACATGAACGATTTGGCCCAACTGAGGAGAGAGAACCGAGAGGGAGAGGAGGGCAACTCTAGCCCCAGAATGTCGCTGATCTGTTAACAAAGTCTCTCCCGCAACCAAAGCATGAGGTGCACACAAGATATATGGGTATTAGATAATTGCATGATTGACTCTAATGCAAGTGGGAGATTGTTAGTGATATGCCCAAGAGGTAATTATAGAGATGATTGTATCGCTTTTATGTTTATGAACTATTGAATAATATGTTATTTTGCCCCTTAAATAAACTATCATTTATATTGATTAACAGGTATATGACTTGTTCGTGAAACTCTTTATTTATGTTATGATGCTATTCTAAATATCCCTGATCCTACATAATTGTGTGGATACTTATGATTTATAGATCATCACATGTATTGATTGATAACTATATTTCACGGATCATGGATATGAGATATCAAATCAATAATGTGGACATATGTTGAAGAACATAATGTTGGATGGGCCCACCTTGAGACACTGCGGGAATTGTTATATTCTTAAGTGTCATCAATTGGTTTCATACATAGTCTGTGCGGGATCAACACATGAGAACTATATAGGTTCATCTGATATGATCTTTGTGTGTATTCGGGGGTCGTTATCTCCTGCTAGGGACTGCTACTGCTTGTGATCGGAAAAGAGCTGCCGGGTCGCGGCAGAGTGCATATGAACCTAGAGGGTCATACACTTAATGGGCCGAAACCAATCAGTTCAGATAGGATCCATTCGTATGGGCTTCGCATCTTAATGTGCCCCTAGTGTGGGGCTCCATTAAGGGGGCACTTTATAAGGGGAGTCGTAGGCCTTTTGGGATAGTACATCACAGTACCCATCGAAACCCTAGCCACCACCCTTCCAAGGCCCTGCCATGCACGCTAGTGCTATTACACAATGCATGGTGTTCCATCCCTGAATGTGTGGATACTGTAGAGATGTTGTTTCACTGATCATGGACGATCCATGACGTACGTGAGGAATAAGAGTAGCTACTGGAGGAGACGATCGGCGGCCAAGGACGTTGGACGATTGGCAACTTCCATTGCATTGACGCGCACAACGTTGGACTGGGCTGCTCCAAATCTTCTTCTGCTACATTGCGTATCTAGTAGCACTACTACAAAACAGGTCATACCAGACACCTCATCACAGACGATTCCAAAGGAGCCGTCTATGTTGAATTTATACAGACGGTTCGTAATATGAACCGTCTTTGATGAGGACGCCTTATCACAGACGGTTTGGAAATAAAACCGTCTGTGAAGTATCATAGACAGTTCAATTTTATAACCGTCTGTAATATACTACTATCACAGACGACTCTATTAAATAATCGTCTGTGATATTATTATCACAGACGGTTCCAAGATAGAACCGTCTGTGATATCCCACCTCTTCGTCTCCCGCGTGATATGTCTCTTCATCTCACCATCGCACAATCGTCTCTTCATCTCGCACGCCAACGATACATGCGTCTCTTCGTCTCACGTGCTAGTTACTCCTAGTTCTTTATAAGACGGAATAATTCACCGAATATTAAACTCCCATCGCTCTTCGTCTCACGGTTTTGAGTACGTACGCACAGCAATCGCCAAGGTGAGCATGCAGAGCATGCCGGCTAGCACCAAGGCGAGGAGGTCGGTGATCGCCGCTCTTTCTCACGATGTCGTCGTCGACATCGTCGGCCGTGTGGCCGCGAGCTCTCCTCAGCCCATGGAGGACCTATGCAGCCTACAATTAACGTACGTACATATTTATACCTACAAAATACATACGTACGTACTACTATTTATTCTAACATCTTGAATTTTGTATGTACGTATATTGGAGTTGCAAGGCCTTGTACAAGGTGTCCAAGGAACGCTACTGTGGGGAGCGCGTGGCGGCTGGAGCGAGAGGAGGCAATGAAGTGGCGGACAACGAAGCGCTACCTCGCCGTCGTCAACCACGGCCGACGCGGCAACCCGGGGCTTGTTTCATCGTCGGCCTCGGGCTTGTCTTGCGCCCAAGACATGCGGCGCGCCTCATGTTCCTTGAGCGGGCGGCGTGGCGCCACAAGGCCACGGCCTCGTGCTCGGCCTCCTCCTCTACGGCGGCGAGGCGCGCGTTGGGAAGCACTACATCGCCCGGTCGAGGCGAGCCGACCGGCGGCGTGCGAGCGGCCAAGACTAACGGGAGTGCGGCGGTGCGAGGCTCACCGCGGACATGGTCGAGCGGCGGCGTGGGGAAGAAGGCGCGCCACTTGGCGGGTGTGGCGCTGTCGAAGGATGGCCACCGTGCGAGCACCGGCGTGGTGTGGAAGGGTGGGGCGACTCGTGCGTCTTCTGCGATGGCGACTACGAGGATTAGGCATGAGTATGTCAGTTTCTTTGCAAAGGTGTTGGACTATTTGCCATAAAATTTCAGTTTTTTAGGTTTATAGAAAGGTGGTGCAGCTGGACTATTTTCCAAATTAAATGAATTTTTAATGCACCAAAATATACGGTCCACAAGGATAGGAGCGATTAAAATTCCACGTTGACATCAAAATATACGTACGACAGATTACAAGTCCATAACACATGATGTTATGGAATAAATTAATTACAATAGAGTAATTTCTTAATTAAAATATAGCCCTTCATGATGATCGACGCATATAGCTAGCTTCCTCACCGGTTCTTCCTCGAGCGATGCCGTCTCCAAAGGAGGCAACTCGTCAAATTGATTGTATTCTTCCTCGTCCACTATATTCTCAACTCCGACAATCCTTCTTTTTCCATGAAGAACTACGTGGCGCTTCTTATTTGCCGGGTCGGTTACATAGAAGACTTGAACAACTTGGTTGCTTGATGACGAATGTTTTGTCTTTGTATCCGATACGATCGAGGTCCACGGTAGTGACGCCGTACTTGTCGACATTCACCTGTGGGAGATGGACCCAACGGCACCGAAATAGGGGGATCTTGAAAAGCACGTAGTCGAGCTCCCATATCTCCTCTATTTGCCCATAGTACGAGCTCCTCAGCCCATCGGTACTGAATGCATCTATGCGGACACCGCTGTTCTGGACTGTGCTCTTCCTATCCTGAACTTCCGTATAAAATGTGTACCCATTTATATCGTATCCTTGCCATGTGACAATTGTACATTGTGGCCCTTTTGCCAACCATAGCAGCGTATCATCACTTGATGACCTCCCAGTCATGATTCGCACCTTTAACCATTCGTTGAACCGACGGTTGTGCTCTCTCGTGATCCAAACCTCCGACCGGTCTGGATTCTGTTGGTGTACCATGTCTTTGTGCTCGTCGATGTACGGGGACACTTGGGTCATGTGTTGCAAGACCGTGAAATGGGCTTGGCGTGCGTATCGGATCGGGAGTGATTGATTTCCTTCCGATGGTCCCGATACCATCCAGCCTTCCCTCATGACGAGATAGAGGCACACCTATCGGTTTCACCTGAGCCATGTAGTCGACGCAGAACTCAATGACCTCTTCGGTTGCATAACCTTCGATGATGCTGCCCTCCGGTCGAGATCGATTCCGTACGTAGGACTTGAGAATTCCCATATACCTCTCGAACGGGTACATATAACGTAGGAACACAGGACCACATATCTTTATCTCTTTCACAAGATGAACAATGAGATGGACCATGATATCGAAAAATGACGGAGGGAAATACATCTCAAGATGACATAGAGTCATCACCACCTTGGCCTGTAGAGCATCTAGTCCTTGGGGATCGATGACCTTCTGAGCAATTGAGTTGAAGAAATAACACAGCCTCAAGATTGCCACTCGGACCTTGTTCGGCAAGATACCCCTAATTGCAACAGGAAGCATTTGTGTCATCAGCACATGACAATCATGAGACTTCATACCAATTAATTTCAAATCTTGCATAGAAACAAGTTTATTAATGTTAGCAGAGTAACCAGACGGGACTTTGACACCATGCAAGCTTTGGCACAATTCATTTCTCTCGGCCTTGGACATAGTGTAGCAAGCTGGTGGAAGGTATGTTCGTCCTTTATCGGTCTCTTTCGGTGCTAACTCAGTCCTTATGTTCATATCAACCAAGTCACGTCGTGCGTTAACACCATCCTTTGTTTTGCCACTAATGTTCAGTAAGAGACCAATCAAGCTTTCACATACATTCTTCTCCACATGCATGACGTCGATGCAGTGACGAACTTCTAAGTGCTCCCAATAAGGCAAGTCCCAAAAAATTGACCGCTTCTTCCAGATATTCTTCTGACGGGTTTTTAATTTACGTCCCTTCCCAAGCACAACATCGATATCCTTAACCATATCATAGACCTCTTTCCCTCTAAAAGCCCTTGGAGCTGAACCGTCATCCTTATTTCTATCGAATTGTTTCTTCATCTTGCGGTATGGGTGACTCCTGGGAAGGAACCTACGGTGACGCATATACACAGTTTTGCGCGAGTTGTTCAGCCATACACTCTCCATAGCATCTAAGTAGTGCGGACAGGCTTTGACTCCTTTCGTACTAAAGCCCGACAGGTTACCAAGGGCAGGAAAATCATTGATAGTGCAGAACAACATGGTGCGTAAAGAGAAGTTCTCTCATTTGTACGCATCCCATACTTGTACCCCTTCGTTCCACAGTGTCACAAGATCATCCAGTAATGGTGTTAGGTACACATCAATATCGTTCCCAGGTTGCTTCGGCCCTTGGATAAGTAGTGACATCAAAATGTACTTCCGCTTCATACACAACCAAGGAGGAAGGTTGTACATACATAGATTCACGGTCGGTGCTATGTCATTGCTCATGTTACCAAAGGATTCATTCCATCCGTACTCAACCTAACCTTATGTTCCTCGGTTACGCACCGAACTCTTTGAAGGTCCGATCGAAGTTTCTCCACCGGGTAGAATCGGCAGGTGTCTTAGCTTTCCATCTTTCTTACGCTCCTCAGTGCCAGCGCAGCAATCTTGCCTCCTTTCGGTTCGCAAATAAACGCTTCAAACGTGGGATCACAGGCAGATACCACAACACCTTAGCAGGAGGTCCTTGCTTCACCTTAGCAGTATTCTTACGCTTATATCGGGATGCTTTGCACACGAGACATACATGCAAGTCTGCATACTCTTTACGATACAGGATACAATTGTTTGGACATGTATGTATTCTTTCTACTTCCATTCCCAATGGACAAAGAACCTTCTTGGCTTGGTAGGTGGTGCTGGGCAACACGTTTTCCTCCGGAAGAATGTCCGCTAGGAGACCTAACAACGCCGTGAAACTCTTGTCGGACCAACCATTGCTCGCCTTCAATTTCAGCAGTTCAAGTACGGTTGACAACCTTATGTATTCTGGCTTGCAGCCAGGGAACAAAGGTTTCCCCGAGTCCTCCATTAAGCGCTCGAATTTACAAAACTCTCTCTCACTGTAGTTTCCTTCTGCATCGCATAGCATCTGATCCAGATTGTCATCGTACGACCTATCCTCATCAAAAACACAGTCCACATCCGGCATATCGTTGACTTCCTCGGTGATGTCATCATTATTAACTTCCTCGGCGATGTCGTCATTATTAACTTCCTGTATAATCTGCTCTTCACCGTGACTGGTCCAACATGTATACCCTTTTTTGAAACCCCTTCGAATCAAGTGCCTGACGATCTGCGCCGGGTTGTTAAAAATCTTCAGATTACCGCAATCAATGCATAGACAGTACATAAATTATATCCCTTTATTCAACATATCCTACTCCGCAGCTCTTTTAAAAGCAATCACACCATTAATGTACTCTTCACTCACACGGTTCGCACCGTACATCCAGTTTCGGTCCATCTACGCTACACACGTAACAATTAGTAGTGTTAAATTACATTAATAAATTACAAATATGTTACTCCTCCTATTAACCAAATGCACTAAAATTGATTAAAGATAAACCTAGAGCAAATATAAAGAGTTAAAGATCGTTACCCTCAGAGCTCACGACGAAAATTCCAAATATCCCGCGAGATTCCTCACTGTCCTTCTCCTTCAGGCCACAGTGCAATGTGAGACTTAAGTGGACAGGGCAAGAGAAGAGCCACAGTCGAAATGCACCTCCCCCAATAAGCTTATCCCACTCACAAAACACCCACTGCCGAAACAAATAAACACTCATTGACAACACCCAAACCGAGAGCTACCACCAAAACCAAGCCTCACAAAGCAAGCATGCAAGCCAAATAGCCATAAGTTGCTAGGGCAACCCACAACCAAGAACAAGGCAAGCAAAATAAACAAGCCTCCTACAGCCAACACAGAGCAAAGCTTCTCTATTCCAAAGAATAGATAAGAGGCGCTAGGGCGAGTGCATCGGGTCTTGATATTTATAGGGTGGCATATCACGAGCGGTTCTTATTCCCAACCGTCGTGATGTGAATATATCCTGACGGTTCCTCTAACTAACAATGCATGTTGAACTTATCTGAGCGGCTCCATGTTGAACCGTGCGTGATATCCTACATATCACGAGACAGTTCATAAGTATAACCGTCGTGATATACTCACATCACGAGCGGTTCTTATTATGAACCGTCTGTGATGTGAGTATATCACAGACGGTTATACTTACTAACCGTCTGTGATATGGAGGATAACACAGACGGTTCAACATGGCGCCGTCTGTATAAGTTCAACACAGAAGGCTTTTCATGGAACCGTCTGTGATGAGGATATTATCACAGATGGTTCAAAGAACCATCTGTGATAGCGTACAGAGCATGTATATGCGCAAATAATTACTAAAATAAATTGCTCAGTAATAAATAGATGATAAAAAAGACCATATCATCACAAACGATAAAAAAAACCATATTGTTTTTACATCACAGACAATAGACTGACCATATCGTTTTTACATCACAGACGATAAAAAAAGGATGAGCGATCCTATCTTAGTCTTCAAATCTTCGTACGCCTTCTCGTCGGCTTCAGTGGGGGCGGGATCAGCGACTGTCTCACCAAACGCCTCCACCTATAACCTTGCACGCTCAATTTCCTCTTGTAGATGTTCGGACTCCGTAATCAAGTCTCATATAGCCCAGAGGCTATCAACCCTGGTCTTCACAGTCTCGGCTATGCGGACCCGCTCTCCTGTAATGTCGAGGTCATCCTCGACTCTCTGGGCTGCATCCTCGGTGCGGACCAAATAGTTCCATAGGACAATCTCCACGACGAGGTTTACTTGCCGGATGCTGTAGAGCCTCGCACTGGTCTGTTGGAGGAGGAGCTCCAATCGACCGATGATCGCCGTTATGGTCTCCGGTAGATGGGAGGGTCTACAACGGATTGCATTGCGAACGGACGCCTTGTTCGCGGCTTGGGTCAGGTTGCGACCAGAGAGGTGCGAGTACACAACCAAAATGTAGGCCACTACAGCCGGGACGAGAGAGGAAGCCATTTGGAATTTGTGGAGAGAGAGGGGATGATCAAGGAGGTTCGTGAGAAATCCCTTTGAAGGTTGTCTATTTATATAAAAGAAGTAGTAAAGCTGGAGCAGGAGACGAAGAGATGAAGTGATGAAGAGATACTTGCGTGGGAGACGAAGGGATTGAAAGGCATATCACAAACGGTTCTGTGATATCTTATCACAGACGGTTCTTTAATAGAGCCGTCTGTGATATCCTTTTTATAAAGAGGCGCACCGCTAGGGTTTTGCTCTTTACTCGTCACTTCCTCTCCCGCGCCCCTTAGGCTCTCGTGCGCTCTGTCGGCTCCTCTAGGGTTCATCCGTTCACCTCCCCGGCCATAAGACCCGACGTTGTCGCCCCCGACATCGACGACGCTGCCTCCGCCTCGACGCGTGGCCTCCTCCCCGTGTCGGCCTCCTCCCTCTGCACAGGCCTCCTCCCCGCGCCATCCTCCTCCCCTGCATCGGTCTCCTCCCCGCGCTGTCCTCCTCCCCGTGTCGGCCTCCTCCCCTGCACCGGCCTCCTCCCCGCGCCTCCCTCCTCCCCTGCACCGGCCTGCTCCTTGCACCGTGAGTTGTTGTGCGACATCCTCTCTGTGAGTATTCCTATATTACGATTTGTCCCGGTGGATATATTTACTTTGATAGTCTTTGATAATATGTGAACTAAATCTAGTACTAAAGATATTGCAAATTGATCAGTGGGCATTGTTGACATGCTGTGTGATGAACTTTGTCTTATACTGAGATTGAATGTGATAGTTAGTTCATTCTTGAGCTCTATTGTATTACTTGCTCATCAAATTTGATATCTTGTTAATTTGTTACTTTCGGTTGAATGCTAGTTATTCGATTCTTAGTTCGCTTTGTGATGAACTTTGTCTTATCTTGAGATTGAATGTGATAGTTAAGATCATTTTCGATATGATTGAGATCATTTGTGATTAAGCAAAGTATTGTTTAGAGCTCACAGTTTGAATTTATAATATCATATTCATTTAATGAAGAGTATAGATAATAGCATTGAGATGGCAAAGACTTGTTCTTTTGCAACTCTCCTTCTGAGAGCACAAACTATCATTAATCCTTCTTTATATATTACGTTTGTGCATCATTTTTGGTTAAGTTGAGTAAATCTGCTTGAATCTGGTCAATTAGAGCTTAAGTATATTGCTTCGTGCATATATAGATAGCAAGTAAGCGACATGGCGTCCGCACCGTCTTCGTCGCCGTCATCGACGTCGCCGAATGCGTCTGGATCTCCGAGGAAAGTGGTGCGTCACGCGAGATGGCGGAGGAACATCAAAAATTCCTCGGGCCTAATGGCCGTCACGGAGGTCAATGCCAATGGGATCCTGTGAGTCCCCAAAGCGTGGCGAGATTCGGACCATCTGCGGGATACTTGGAAGAGCGGGTCCCCATCACCACACCGGTGGGACAACGTGTGGTGATTGGAGACGCGAGCTGTGGGATGAAGTTTTAAAATCGTTCACTTTCCCAGACGCAGACCTGGCGCGTGTGGAATGGCAGGCGTTGCTCTCGATCGGAAAGGCGTGGAGGACCTTCAAGAGCGTGCTTGTCACGAAGTACGTGAACACGGGTTGAACGCCCTTCACGGCGTATAAATTCTTGTCGTGGGATATATGGGACGCCTTTGTGCAAATGAAGACGACGGCCGAATTTCTTCAGGAAAGTGCGATGCACAAGGCTCTCCAGACACTAAACACTCACCCCCACAAACTCGGCACCACTGGGTACGCGGGTAAAACCGCGCAATGGGCGGCGGAGGACGAGAAAAAAAAGACCATTTGCTGATATCACAGATAGGCGCGCTCTCTCCTGGTTAAGAGCGAGGGCGTCAGTCACGTCTTTGGGCGAAATCTCTTTCACAAACCCGGCAGACCGAGATGTGGCCAACCGTGTGGTAAATATGTCTTCGAACTACCTAGTTGTTAATAAGTCCATAACTTCATAATGTCTATAATAACATGATGACCTCTTGCAGCAAGAATTGAGTTCCGCATGTTCCGAAGGCTCCTTCCAAGCAGACAGGGAGAAGGATATACTATCTATAGCTATGGGAAACAAGGAGCACCCGGGTCGCACGCGAGGCAAATGGGTTAACGTATCTTGGAGGGATGGATTCCCAGACGACTACTGCACGTATAGGAGCAGGAAGAGATCCAAGGCCGAGTACGACACAGAGTTGGAACATGTGCTTACTACAAAATTTGAAGGAAGAGAACGGGTGCTTACTGCAAAATTTGAAGAAAAGATAGCAAGATTGCAGGACCAAGTGAATCAACTCCTACTCCTCAACCAGTCGCAAGCCGCCCCCGTTGTTTTGGGAGCCAGTCCTCCTCAACATCGGAGTAGCGTCGCGTCCACGCAAAATTATGAACATGATGACATCCAATTACCTATCGACGATATCAAGGTAATGTACATCTCTGGAATGCTCCAAAGATAGACCTAGAAGACGCCTTAGCTAATTGCGTATCGTTTTGTAGGAGCCGACGCACTCCACGCTCCAAGTGAGGATGGTTGGGATGTCTATTGAGGCTGGGCGGGGGGTGGCGTATCCATGCAAGGAAGGGATAGTGTAGCACGGTGCCCAGGTGGCACAGGGTTACGCCAGGGTCTAGGTGGACATGGTACATGACAATTTTAGGGCCGTCCTGCTGGAGATTCGCCCGAACGACGACATCAAAACACCAGGGGATGCCGTGTACAGTTTTATCCAGTGGCCCAAGAAGGACATCGCCCTGGACCCTGCAGTGCCGCCTCAACTTTTGATGACTCCACCCCAACCATCTCGACACGACCATGCCTCTCCAACAGGACCCAAGAAGGACATCGTCCGGACCTGCGATGCCGCCTCAACCTCGATGACTCCACCCCAACCATCTCGTCGACCATGCCTCTCCAACGGACCCTCCATGACTACACCTCAACCTTCGCTTCAGAAGCCCGCCTCATCGGTTCCCGTGGAGAAGACACCGAACGAACAAAAAAAGTGTGCCGCCGTATCGGTTCCCGAGTCGTCTCACAGGAAGACGTGTAGCGGGCAAGTCGTTCAGGACAAATCGAAATCGAAGAACATTAAGGCGCTTCCGCCTCCTAACCCTAAGAAATACTCTTTCGGAAGTCCGTTGGTGACCACCGCAGTATTAGCCTACGCTGGATTAGGTTGTCAGAGTTTGCATACCTGGTACTTGCACAAGACCAAAGAGAAAGGGTGCGCTGATGGAATCACCGTTAGATACACGGAGGACTATTTCCTCCACGAGCCGGCCCCCTTCGTCGTGGGCTTCGACGACTTATTCGACCTATTCAACCTCAAAGCCCTCGATGCCTCACTTCTACAATACTGGACACTGTAAGTGTGTACAATCAAGTTCTACATTCACGTAATACCGAATATAACAACTCATTGCTTATGTATAGATACATGATTAAAAATGCCCGGCGATTGAAAAAACCGGTGGGTTTCCTCGACCCACACGTGGTCTCTGAGCAAACCATCTTGGCGGACGCATCCTCGTCGAAAATACATAACGGCGGTGATTGCTTGCTCAAAGCGACAAGGACTATATAATGGTGTCCTCTGACCCGAAGTAAGTGCTTCACTACTTGCTATACAAATTTCATTTGTACTTTATCACAAAGACGAACTTAGGTTTAATGACTCAGCGACATACATGAGTAGGCACCACTGGATCCTTTTAGTCATTATACCAAAGAGGAACCAGGTACTATACCTTGATTCCCTAGTCAAAAAAAGCCACGACTTCACCCTTGTGCAAGGAGTACTCGACAGGTGTGCTCATTTCCTCCATACATAACTCTATTGTAGTCTTCCTTCGTTTGAAATGGCTGAGGTTAACTTTTTGGAAACATGTAGGTCGTTCATCTCCTATATTGCCGAGGGAGGGCTATACAAGGGAACGAACGCCACATTTAATCACAGGACGTGATTTCCGGTACGTGCTACAACACAATAATCCTATATCATACTTTGTAATAATGCATCTCGAACTGACTATACCTATATATGTAATTCTATTTTTGCAGTGCCGTCAGCAAAAAGCAGAAGAATGTGCATTCTACGTTTGCCATCATATGCAGATTCTCATGAGTACTAAGTTGAAGGATCCCGAGGTTGGTCAATCTCGCAATAATTATTTCCTAATTATAAATTTAAATATATATGCTTACTACTTTACTCTTGCTAGCTACAGGGCTTGAATATAGATTTAGATTCACTCGTTCAGAGAGAGATCTCGGATGTTCGAGGGAAGCTCTGCACCTTCATCATGACGGATATCATCCGCGCCGATGGGGAGTTTCACTACTCCAACACCGCTGAACGACCTTGAATGATTCATTAATTGTAATTCACTTTGAATAGTTGTAATTCAGTTGTAACTCTAGCGACAATATTTGATACATATTCTTTTCTAATTGATTTTGAGTTATAAATGATCACTTTGAGTGTCAACGATTGATTCATCTGTAATGTATCTATTTTCTGTCTGCTTGTTTTCAGAGGGCATGACTAGCAATTCCTGAGGCTAGCCGAAAATCAAAAATAAATTAGTTAGGCTGAAAGAGCTATCACAGACGGTTCATAATGAGCACCGTCTGTGATATATAGATATCACAGACGGTTCATAATTAGCACCGTCTGTGATATATGAATATCACAAACGGTTCATAATGAGCACCGTCTGTGATATATGGATATCACAGACGGTTGTTAATTAGAACTGTCTATGTTGTGACTTATCACAGATGATTTTTTAACCGTCTGTGATAACCGCCAGTTATCACAGACGGTTCCGAACCGTCTGTGATAACGTTTTCTGTAGTAGTGTAGTAACGATCTATGATCTCTTACTCGCATGACTTCTTGGTTTACGCGGTAGAATTTTTTATATTGCGTTAGTGTAACCTACCTGTATCACAAGGAGGATATTATTCTGCTGCTATTTGGTGACTTGTGAAGGTTACATCTCTGTTGGAACTGAACAAACTATTCTTCCAGCAAAGGAAATAACAGAGTTTGGCATAAGTTACCTTTATCCTGTTGGTATTTAGAAACTGCTACTGACTTATCTGGTACCTCGATATCAAATAATTCAAGTTTCCATTGCTCATCCATCACCAGGACTGAGGAGAGCTTCAATAGTCTCTGCACATGTCTCACCTGGTACTTCCAAATTTCCAATTTGATATGGGGTATACATGACAATTAACGAGTGGTCTTTGTTTTGGTATGCCACCTACTTAAGTAATTTGTAGGTACCAGTCGACCACATACAAAATTGCCATATGCCAAAGAAAATGTTAGCCTGCTATGCAACCTTTTGCATCTAATATTGCTAAGTATGATACTATGTATAGTCTCCTGTTTCACCAAATTATGTACCGCTGTTGCATTGTTATTGCGGACTTGACCCTTTCCAGTATGATCCGTCATCTGTGCCAACTACAACCATCTGTAGGCAATGACCTGAATTAATGATGTACCAAACCCCATCAGACTCCACGACCCTGGCATGTAGTTGCTAAACCGTATGTTTTCTTTTGAGATTAGTAAACAGTATAGCAGCAGTAGAAAATCAGAGCATGTATTAAACACAACAGGTTCGACATAGCCCAAATATATGCATGCATCCCCTAACGGGTGTTTCGCATCCTTGCACAAATGTAAGGCTACCAAGAACAAGCACCGGGTCTTTTGCACAAGCAGTCTCATGATCTGTCTTGCATGCTACTGCCATTAATTTAGACAAAGTCGCGTGCATGGTGAGTAGTGAGTGACCAATTAAAGCCTATTCATAGTGAAGATCACACTACAAACGAGTTAGCCATGCATGCGCGCATCCACTCTCTTGAGTCTCGACTCACCCTCACTAACATGGCGTCCACTACCATCCTGCCAAACCTGATCTCCGTCCTGCTCGTTCTCGCCGGAGTCGTCACCGCGGCGGTGCGCGGCGACGTCGTGGGAGCTCCCCCTCCGGCAGGGGTGCGGCCCAAGGTGCCGGCCATCCTCGCCTTCGGTGACTCGGTGGTGGACACCGGCAACAACAACTACATCCGGACCATCGTCAGGTCCAACTTCCCGCCGTATGGCAAGGACTTCCCTGGGCACAAGGCTACCGGCAGGTTCTCCGACGGCAAGATCAGCGTAGACTTCTTAGGTACGCATACGCACGGCAAGATCAATCCGGGTACTGTATATAGTAATTAACTGCATGCAAATGTGAATTGTTACATTGAAAAAAAAAACTGCTATTGGCATTCTTGATCGACCACTGTGGAAAAATTAATTAGAACTGCGTATTTAATTGTGGGCATATATATATATATATATATATATATATATATGGTCAATGTAGACTATCAGCTGGACCTATTTGGAATACATGAGTTTCGTATAGACTTGTGCAGTTTTTCATGGAGTTAACAAAATTACTGCGTTCCAAACATTCTGGGTCATGAACTTTTTCAGGTGCAGTCTAAAACGTCCGCAATTTCCCACTGTATATGGGTAGACCAGGATAGGACCATAGCGACGGTGGCGCACCCAGTATTTATAGGGCAGATGTTCGGAATTAGCAAAATATGTTCAACGGTAAAAGTAAAAGTCCACAATAGCAAAAATTAAAGTACAAATTGTTCGTATTAGAGACAACACCTCAATAATTTAGACAAATTATAAAATAATTAAGAAAAATTACAATATGAAGTATTTGATCTAATTATCACTATATATATAACGAACATAGTAAATAATAGGTATTTTGCAAAATGTTTTGGGTGTTCAGTTGAACACCCTTGACCCTTAATTTGTAGATCTAGACCATCTTTATCAGACCCGGATTTGCATCTAGAGCATCTATGTATACCAAGCTAGTCTTATGATTAGTAGCTAGCTCACACAGTACAACATCAATGAATATCATATCCATACACATGCTTAAGTAAAAGAGTATTTAATATTACATAAACAGTTGCAAATAAGCCACAAAGCCAAGTTCTTACGTAACAGGCCGACGAGTCCAAAAGATAAACATCAGCGAAAGAAAAATAAACAAAAGGACCTCCGTGATCTACCACAAGCAATCGATTGGGGCTACGACCTAGTTATCGTCATCATCTTCATTCCCAAAACCGGATATATAGAAATATCCGTACACCGAATTTTCAGTGTCGCGGTCCGAATCCACATATTTGAGCAACAATGAGTACAAAGGTACTCAATAAGTTCTTATACCAAATGCAAATATATAGATGAAAAATTCCAAGCCTATGACCTAGTCACTTCAACTTAAAACCAAAGTGTTATTTGAACGCAAGTTTTATCATAAGGCAAGGTTCCATCCACCTATTGCTACTTATGAGGTTCTATCCACCTATTGCTACTTAGGTTCTATCCACCTATCTCTAGATATCAGGTTCTATCCACCTATCTCTAGATATTAGGTTTCATTCACCTGACTATAGATCACAATGTTCTATCCACCTGACTCTAGACATCAGGTTCTATCCACCCGACTCTAGATATGAGGTTTCGTCCACCCAGAATTATCTTGTTGTTACAACCATTTTTAAGTTAACATGTTTTAAATCCCACATTTTATCAAAACTAACCAAGTGTGGCCTTCTTCATAATACCTATGACTGGGGTATGACTATTCGAATAGATTATACACTCTGCGAGGTTATACAACTTTATCCACAAGATATGATCAACTTTTAATATCCGGCCGACACACTTCCGTAGGTGTGCGACTAAGATCATAACAAGGCCTTTATAGTAGCTTGCCATAACAGTACACTCTATTTAGTTAGCCAAGGACAATTTTATTATGATAATTAACCTAGGGTGACATGGTAGACATAATGTCAAAAATCAAGGAGGGGAATAGTAATTAACGAACATATGGAGTAACTAGGCATCAAGGTTTAACAAAACAGTTCATAAATAATAATAAGCATGCAAGTAATACTTTAAAGCAAAATAATTTGTATTTAAAAATAAGGTTCAACATGATCAATTATAAGGACTTGTCTTGCACATGAGTGGATATCGCTTGGTCTTGATCAACAACCATAGTGGAGTCCGAAGTGTCAGTCTATAATTGCGAATATAACCAAATTCAACACAAATTCAAATGAACTCAAAAAAAATATTATGTTAGTACTGTTGAAAATATTTTGAATTTATATGAATTTAGAAATAAAAATCAAATCATTTTGATTTAAAACGGGGAAGAATGGGCTCTCCAAAGTTTGACTCGAGAGGTATTTCCAAAAAAAAAAAAAAAAAACTGAAATTCATGACATGTGGGCCCGGGTAGGATTTTAATTTATTTTCTTATTTATTTTATTTAGAAAAGTCCTCTCCGGCTAACAGGTGGGGTCCAGCTGGGTTTTAAATTTTTTTTCTAATTAATTTTATTCAAAAAACCCGATAGGATGACAGGTGGGACCGCGGTCCACATGGACTCGCTCCACCCAACGATTCATAGGGCTAGGGGCCCACATGTCAATGGCTTTGGTCTACAGACTAGGTCTACACAGAGAGTTTAAGTGGTGGGGCCCACGTGTCATAGACTCAGACACTAAACTACGCCTTCAATAGTTTTTCTAATTATATCGGGCTCACATATCATAGAGACATTACCTACTAATTAAAAATTAACTAATTAACAGTTAACTTAATCCTAATATTACAAGTGGGCCCCACTTGTCAACAACTACGGTTGTTGTCTCCCCCCGGAATAGAGGAGTAGGACAAGGTAGCCATGACCGGATTGTGGTGAGCTTGGTGTTGGTAGTGAAGGCTCCAGTGGCCGCTTGCGACCCCCAAAAATGGGTTGCAGGGACCAAGGCGACCACAATGGCGGTGACGTCACGACGGGAGATGGGCTAAGGTAGCGGCATGACAACAAGGATGGCAGCGACGCTACTGAGAACATGTATAACTACTACCCACAGCTAGAAGCTACAACTTGAAGATTGACATATCATCTATAGGCTACAACAACGCCAGGGGTGCTCTCGGTGCTCAAGAACAAGCGGTGTGCTAAGCTCTCCACGGTGCCACGACGAGGTGCTACGGTCATCTAGGCGTGACATTGACTAGCATACCAAGTTTGCGACATACTAGAACGCAAGGTAACGGACAGGCTCACCTGGAAACCGATGAGGAAGGAGATCGAGTGCGGTGGGGGGGTTTGCGTGCTCTGGGCTGGTGATGGGGATGAAGGCATTCCGGCGGCTCTGGTGCATGGCAAGGAATAATAAGACATGCATTAGAAAGAGGAGATTGAGGCGACCACAATGCGCAAGACAACGAAGGCGGAAGCTCACCTGAATGGTGGAAATCAACGTGTGAAGCCAACGACCGAAGTTGGAGAAGTTGTCCAATGTGGCTGGCATTCTTCTCCACCCGAGGCGGAGAGGAGGGGAGAAATTGGGTGAAATGTAGAGGAGGAGTGAGCGAGCAAGATGACACGCTTGGCCGTGGCTTAAATAGAGAGGACAAGAGGGGAGACAAGCACAATGACATGGCTCGGCTCGGGCACCAGATCTCGCGGGCGGCGCGCGAGTGAGCTGGGCATGCTCATGAGGTGACAAGGATGCGGTGGGGGTGTGAGAGGGGGAGAGGCTCGAGGTGCAGGGTTTGACGCAACGTTTGGCTCGTGTGGCGCGCGTTCATATGGCGGCAACGGTCATGAAAGGGAGAGCAAGACGCCGTGGGGACAAAGAAGCACAATACTTCTCCGTTCGGCCCGATAGGTGGGGTTGGGGTCCACCAGTTAGTGAGAGCGCGCATGAGAGAGAGGAAGCGGGAGCTAGGCTGGTGGACGTGGTAGTTTGGTGGGCTCGGCATGTTTGCGGGCCGCAAGGGAAGGGAAGGAGGGAAGGGGAAGGTACGGGCCGACTGGATTGGACCGAGGAGAAGGGAGGGGGAGAAGGAAATGAGGTGGTGGCTGGGCCGGCTTGGCGGTTTCGGCCCAAGGGGGAGAGAGGGGAATGAAAGGGTGTTTAAAATTTTATTGTCCATTCAAAATCTGACTTGAATTTGAATTCAATTTTAGATATGGTTTTACACACAATTAAACTTTTAGATTTTTTTTTTGCAAATTCAAATTTGAGACAAGGAAGTTGTTTTAAATTTTTTAAATTGCAAGGCAAAGCTTTTGGAAATTTGGAAATGCAACCAATATATTTTTTGAAATTCATGAAAATCGTGAAATTTGAAATTGGGTTCAAAATTGGGCTGTCACAATCTTGAAACTTTGAAGTGTTATAAAACACGTATGTGTCTCTTCTACATACTATTTTGTTAGAGAGAGTTTCTGAATACTTCTGCGCAAAATTCCGTGAGTGTATTGAGTTAAATTGAGTGTTGGGTCCGCACCTGACATCGATCATCCTGTTCACGGTTGCATGGTATTTGCAGCGTCTGCACTTGGGGTGAAGGAGTTGCTCCCGCCGTACCTGGACAAGAGCCTCACCCTGGAGGACCTCAGGACCGGCGTGAGCTTCGCGTCGGCGGGGAGTGGCTACGACAACGCGACGTGCAAGACGATGGTGAGCGATTGACACGATCGATGCGTCCGTCCGTCGATGCAAAATACCGATTAATCGATCATTAACTTGCTGGTTGCATTGCATTTAGTCGGCGATGACGGTGGAACGGCAGCTGCAGCTGTTCTTGGAGTACAAGGCGAAGGTGGGGAGCATCCCCGACAAGGCGCTCTATGTCGTGTGCTGGGGCAGCAACGACGTCGTCCAGCACTTCACATTCGCCGACGGCAAGACCGAGCCCGATTACAGCGACTTCATGGCCCAAAGGGCTTCCACTTTCATCCAGGTACGTAGTTACTAATCAATTGTACGTAACCTCGACCATGCATCCGATCTATCTCATCAACCTTAGGATCAATCGGCATATGTATGTGTATGTAGACGCTGGTGAGCCTTGGCGCGCGGCAGATCGCGGTGGCCGGGGCGCCGCCGGTCGGGTGCGTGCCGTCGCAGCGGCTGATCGCCGGAGGGGTGAGACGGCAGTGCGCGACGGACCGCAACCAGCTGGCGCTGCTGTACAACCGGAAGCTGAACCAGGAGATCAACAAGCTCGCCGGCAGGCTCCCCGGCGTCAACATCTTCTACATGGACCTCTATTCCATCCTCGCCGACATGATTCAGCGCTACCATGCCCTCGGTAAGCACCTAATTAACACCATCGAAATCATCTCAAATACATACGAGCATTGCATTGTATCGCCGAGTGATTCATGGATGGGTGGATGAAATGGATGAAGGGTTCAAGAACGGGAGGGACGCGTGCTGCGGGTACATCGGGCTGGCGTCCGCCGTGCTGTGCAACTTCGCGAGCCCGCTGTGCGACGACCCGGCGCAGTACGTGTTCTGGGACAGCTACCACCCCACCGAGAAGGCCTACAAGATGATGATCGACGACGTCGTCAACAGATACCTGAGATACCTCCACTAGCAAACCTATCTAGCTTGCTAGCTAGCTCATTTATTTTAATTAGCAATATATAGTACACACAAGGCACAAGTACGATCCGTGTTGCCATAGAAGTGTCATGACTTTAATTTGTTTTCCTGATCTCATGATCATGATCAAATTTCTTCACTGCTTTTATTTATTTATTCGTTGTCAGATTCACCAAAGTCAACGACATCAAGAGAAACATTGTTCTTCTTCAGCTTTTCCCCGATTGGCTCTACTACATTAATTCGTGGGGATTGTTGCTAAATAACACTGAATTAATTTTTTTGGGTGAAAATCAGTCGAATATCTCACCGTTGAATTTGCGTCACGATTCGTGCTCTAGCCCATCTCCATCTCTATCTCCGTCTCCGGTGAAGATCCGAAGTGGTTTAGGGCTCAGGTTAACTGGGTTAGGATTTTGGGTTCACCGGACCTGGTTTTAAAGGGAGGCGGCAGTGGCGGGGAAGGGTATCATTAGCGCCCGAGGCGAGGCCGACGGCGGGGGTGGTGGGGTGGCTGCTGGGCTAGGGGCTGGTTGTTACAGTTTGGGTGTTGTCTTGTGAGGTTGGGTGGGGTTAATTTGGTACATTGGATGGAGATCCAATAGTACACAAGTTCCACTGTTTTTTGCATCTGTGATCTAGTCGAAGGCCTCCATGAAGTAGTTGTACATGTTGCGCACCTAGAGATCGGCCCACTGAGGCAGCAAAGGACAAAGCACGATGTGAAAATGCAACGAAGAAGGTGGATATACCCAAGCTTGCATTGACATTACTAAGAAGCACTTACTGCCCGACGGCACCATAGGGATCCCACGATCGGCCGGTCGACGTAGTCCCCGCCGTAGACCCTCCACTTTACCCATGATCGTCCGATCTGGAAACACTCAAATGACCACATCTGGAGTAGTAGAGGGCATCCGACTAATAGGGACGTCAACTTGCTCCTGAGGCAAGCGTCACAGAGGGCACGATATGTACCACACAACACAGCTGAACCCCAGCTGAACTATGGTACTACCTCGACGGTCACATCGGCGATTGCCTGAGCAAACTTGATGAATAAAAAATCCACACTGTTGCCATGGGTACTCGTCAACATCACCCGACCGAACAACCATAGCAGGTACTCCTCTAGGTGCTGCACCACCAAGTAGTCATTCGCGTCGGGTTCCACCCTCTCAACCCACAAGAAGAATAATGCATTAAATCGATAAAAACATGGACAAAAGCATTACAAAATTGTAAATGCAATAACCCTGAACTATTGTAGCCACCTCTGCGTCGGCCTGTACTCCTGACTCTCCACGAAGACCTCATAGGTCGCCTCCCATTCTGCGCCCTTCTGCGCAATGGAACAACTCTGTGGATCCTCTGTAGCAAATCAGGCCACCAGTTATCCCTAGGCTCCTCTGGCATGATTGGGTGGCTGTCGATCGGTAGCCCTGTGAGCATGGACAGGTGGAAAGTGTGCAGCTCCAGCCGCCAACGATACACAAGAGTGGTGAGGAGTGAGCGGTCAAAAGGGAAGCACTAGGACAGCTCAACATCGATCTGCCCCTAGGGCAGCATCCTGGTCAACATCGTCCTCCTAAGTGGCGTACAACATTCGTGCGAGAGGAAGGAGTCCGGAGGTGTAACAGCCCAAATCTGGGTTTGTGTTTCAAATGTACGAAAATGAGAAGAATTTAAAACTTTTCTTGCATCTTGTTGTTTTTGAACTTTTCTGTAATTCTCGTTCAAGAATTGTGGAAATCAAAAACTTCAATCTCCCAATTGACTCGAGTCATGACACTCTTTTTTCAATCCTTGTCAAATCTTGTGATCATCCTCTGGAAATATTTTTTTTCTTGGTTCTAGGGATGTTGTGTGACAAAAAATTTCATAATTTTTAGAAATTGTTTGAATACTTTAAGAGGCCAGTCAAACCTATTGACCCTTGGCCAAACCCTAACTCAGAACCTTGAAGAATTTCTAGGGAAAAATATTGTGCATAAAAACCTCTGAAAATTTTATACAAGGTCAATCCTAGAGTCAGCAAGCTCTTGTAAAAATTTCAGAAATTTTGGAGTTAGTTTGCAACCTCTACAAATTCTTCCAAGTTTTTAGCTTATTTCAAAACCTAAGTCAAAGTCCTGTTTGGGTTCAAGTCAGACTCGAGCCCAAACCGCTGTCTTGGTTGGGCCCAACCAGCTAATTGTACTCGGGCCCGTTCAAAAACGCGAGATCAATGTCAGCCGTTGGATTTTCATTGGGTCGTCCACGTTCATATGGAACATTCGGACCACCCTATCGTCCCTTGCAATCTAAACCCTTGGATCTTAATCGGACGCTCCAGATTGGCTGTGCCGTTTGGACCTCCGATGGCTCAATCGATCTCAGCCGTCCATTTCAAATCCAACAGTCAAGAGCTTTGGCTTAGTACTTTTGACTCAGCCTAAACCACTCACTGGTTTTACCTCAGACCACTTTGGTTTTGTGTCACTGACAGGTGGGATCCCCTCTGGACCTGGTCATCTTCCTCAGCTCACGCACGCGTGCGCCATGGCAGATGAGGAGCAGAGCCTTGTCACCTCAGTTGTGTCCTCGCCAACGTCTCTAAACCCTGTTTTCATCTCTGTTAGTGTTTAGCCCTCAAAGTCGTGGTCTTTACCTGCTCCTTTCCTCTTTTTCGCCCTTGGTAGTGCTTTAGGGCTTGTCCGCCATTAAGGCTTGGTCCTTGCTCCACCGTTGCTCCTCTGGATATAAATAGCCCTTGAGCTCCTCCTTGGTTTCTTTTCAACACCACCTTGTTTTCCCTGAGCTCTTGCTCTGCTCAAGTGAGCTCCCAAACCAGAGAATCCCTTTTTGACATTGTCGGCCGTGGAGCTCTTCATCGCCGATAGCGCTCCAGTGGTTCATTTGCAAATCTTTTCGCGTCGACTTGCGCTGCTCATCACCGTGGTCATTTCCTCTAACTTGATTTTGGGTTACTTTCACAAGAGCGGCCTAATTTTGGGTTTTTGGATCTCCTCGGCCGTGTTCATCCCCTTCGTCCCCAACTCCGATAAGGATCTCTGTGCTTCAATTACTTGCTCCTTGAACTCATCAAGCTTCTCCCTGAGTGCATCGAACTTGTTTTTCCAGTTCTGCTTGCACATCCTCTTGAATAGGTTTACCAACCTCTTGCTCATGAGCTACATGAAAAAAATGGCACTCAGGTGCTACATGCACCAACGGTTTCACAGGTCACGCCATGGAAAAGACTCATCTGGATCTTCTTATAGCTTTTTGATGGACTTAATCAACCCGACATGTCGGTCATATATTATGAAAATGCCTAGGCATTCACCATTGACTCCAACCTTGAGGTGTATGAAGAACCACAATCAACTATCCAAGTTCTCATTCTCCATAAATGCAGTAACCACGAGAAGGATCTAATTGTTGACATCCACACCGATTGTCATCAAGATCTACCCCTTGTACTTCCATGTTAAGAATGTTCCATCCATGCACATGAGTGGGTCGAAGTGACGGAAGGCATCAACGTAGGCACCAAATGCAAGGAAAGGGCGTTGCATTACCATGCGCCCCTCCGGTTTGTTTGAAACCTTATCCTTCACAGCGATGTATGTTCCGGGGTTTCTGCCCCTTAGCACCTCAAGTAGTCAAGGGAGATTGTCGTAGGCCGACTCAAACATGCCAAACATTCTCTCCATTGCCTTCCGCTTCACCCTCTGCGCCTTCACTTAGCTGATCTTGTACTTATACCTCTGCTCAATGGCCAACATGATGTGTGGCGCTTCCATGTCCATCTTCTCCACAATGATCTCCCCGTACATGGCATTTGCAATGAAAGAAGTGAGGTTGCGGTGCTTTGGCAATACGTTGCTCAGAACACACGAGTGGCCCTCCACCTTCAACACGATCCAATGCATTTCACACTTCGGCTTGTAGGCATGAACATGCCAAGGACACTCATCTTTCTCATACTTCACAGTGCACTGCTCTTTGTTTGATTTGATAACCTTGAACTTCCTTTGCATTGACATCGCCCATAATTTGACACAATCCTGCAGAGCTAACTTATCCACAAATAGGGTATCGCCGTATCCATACCGTTGTACCGGTATCGCGTATCGGTGCATCATATGTTATTCCCCATTGTTTCACCGAAGGCCCGCGACTAAAACCATACGCATGTGAGGGCGGGGAAAACATTCTCGGTGAAAACAAAATTTTCGGACACCTCCGAGAGAACTAAGACCCTGTTTAGTATGGCTCCAACTCTCCGCTTCATAGTTGGAGTAGGTGAAGCTCTGCCAAACGGGCTAACTCCATAAAACTTTTGGCGTTGGAGCAACCTGGAATGGAGCAGCCTCTAGTATAAATTTTAGAAGCGGATAAAATCTTGCTCCAAGTGAGTAGATGTGGACTGCAATAAAAAATACCCCTAAAAGTTAAGAGAAATTACACGTAAAATGCCACTCAACTACCCCCTTCCCCTTCGCACCCGCTCGCAGCCCCTAATCCTTCGCAGCTAGGAGACGGCCAGGGCGGCGGCTCTTCCTCCGCAGCGACCTCATTTTCTCCAGCCAGGGGCAAGAAGAGACATTGGAGTTGGTCGGGAAGAACAGCCGAGCCAGGCGAACCGTCTCGGCCCAAGAATCTCTTGCAGGTATGATTTCTTCCTAAATCGCGCTTCTTTTCCTTTCCAGTCGCTTAGTTTCGCGTTCCATTTAAGTTCTTGAATGGCACCGCTTCTTGATTTAGTACTGGAAGTTCCTGCTCCTTCGTGTTGATTCCATTTCACTCCGAGGGTTCGCCTTTTAAGTTGACAGTTAGATTTGACTATCCAAAAGAGGATTCTTGCTCCATGGTATAATTAATACACCAGTTGATCTAAGTGGTTCTTGTGTGTATGATTCGGGATGTCCAATGGCAGTTAACTGATCAATACACTAGCATTTGATTTTGATGAGTGTCTTCCGGAGAACCGTGCGTAGATGGAGGATAGAAGACGAAATCTTTCATTACAGTTGTCTAGATAGAGGTGTACATTTCGTGATGGGTTTGAGCACATTAATTTCTTGGTGAGTTTATCAGTGGAGCATTGGATGTCCACATTTGCATGCCCTTGTTGTGCTTCAGTTTATAATATATCCTCCTCCAGGACCATCTGTTGTATATTAGGTAGGTACAGGATTAGCATATTTCAAGATTGTCCAGCTAGTTATGTAGTCCCTTGAAAAGTTCCTCAAAATTGAAAGAGGAAGAGAAAACCATTTCAGCTTATATGAATGTTGCTGTCGCAGGTTGATGATGCGTTGGAGTCAAAGTTGGAGAGAAGATTTGAACTTGTGATGGATGAAGGAACTCTGGATGTACTTGGGCTCCATCCTGATGGACCTGTAAAGAGGTAAATGCATGTTTAGGTGTTGATATGACCTTAATCCTTATGACAGATTATAAAAAAATCTTAGGTTTTCATTGCATAGATTTAACACTTTAAATTGCTTGAATTTTTAAAGAGGAAAGGGTGAGGTCACTGGTTTCCATGTGTTGATCTGTTTTCTTTTGCTGCATTTCAGAATGATGTATTGGCAGTCAGCTGCATCTCTAAATTCAACTAAAAAACTTTGCATTGGTTGGCAGTACATTTACAGCAAAATATAAACTGTCTGTTTTATATTGATGGTGAAATTTTGAACTGCATCGAAATTGCTGTCCACAATTGAATTTGATGTCCCGTTTAATTGCAATACCCCCTTTATCTATATACTTTTAACTCACAGCTTACAGCAACTATTTCTTAATCCTTTGGTGATTAGCATATCCCTGTATGAGAAAGATGGCTAAGCAAAAGCAAATGGATCAGCATCTGGTGTCACTTCCGCATATGTTTAGGTTATCATATCATGTAGTAGAACCAAGGATGAGTTGGTGCAGGATGTAGAGAACTTCAACCAAAGGAAGCTGGGTGCTATGGGCCCTGAAGGACCGCTGGCCAGTGCTACGGTGTTAAGTACCTCGACCATGTCCAAACTTACCCGAACGTGGATAGTTCTTGCATCACGACCGTTGCTTTCCTGCATAAGTGAAAACGTATATGTATGCCCCTTTTTTTCACCTTTTTATCCCTAACTTATCATACCTGTGAGTAACAATGTGCCCTGTTACTGTAGTTCTTCTCTGGATGATATTTAGTTTGTCGGATATGTTCTTCAGTTGTTATGCTGCTTTGTTATGCTTGGATAGCTGTGCTCTTTGAAAGCATATCAAGCAACTATTACAATCAGATATACAGAAATTTTTATGCTCGGAAAAACTGAATCAGCAATCCACTGATCAAGACAATAAAAAGGCACGTAGCCTGACACACAAGTGCATGACCAACAGATCAAGCTTGAGATGTTAACCATAGAATACCCAGCCATTCCAAATGCCACGTAAGCAGTAAACGTTAGTCTCGGTGTTTATTCCGAAATACTACCCAAACTGTAAAAATCTGATAAAAATAAACCAAGGTTACTCTTGTCTTTTTATATAGATCATTCTCATTTATGGAGTGGAAGCTAGCTTCATAACCAAACACTTTCTCAGATTACTCTAACTTTTCAAAGAAGTGGATCAAAGAGTGAAACTTAAGTTAGAGTTGCTAAAACTTGAAACGAAACAATACCAAATATAGCCTAATTTATGCGAAAACCAGAAATTTTCGACCGAAAAATTCAAATGCGCAAGGGAAATTCAAATTCAAAATCGTCGAATTCTATTACCTCCGTCTGCCGCCGCCGCCGGCGGCCCTTTCCCGCTGTAGCCTTCTGCTCCCCTCTCCCTACCGACGCCTCCATCCATGCCCCTCGCCATGCCGCCGCCGCGCCAAATCAGGACGGGGACGGAGTTGTGGGAGTGAAGAATTAACAGGAGGACTAAACGGGCCTAATGGGCCATTTGGGTTCGAAAAAATTCAAAAGCCTATGAAAGTTTTTGCCGGTATGGGCTTTTTTCGAGGGAGCCGAGAGAACCGAAATTCTTTGTGTGAGGGTTTATAAGCTCATCCTAACTCCTAAAAATTTCTTGCTCCCCACTAAATGGAACTAGCATTAATTAATTAATATATATATATATATATATATATATATATATATATATATATGCTAGCTAGCACAGGCCAGTAGGCTACCCCTTTTCCGCTAAAGCCGTGGGCGGGCAGTGCAATGCCCATGCGTGAGTGAGGTCATTTTCCACTTGCGTGCGTGAGCGTTTGGACGCCGTTTGCCTTGACGCACGTAGCTACCGACTGGGGGAACATATGTGTGGATGTACTCAAATGGACGGTGCTAGCCTGCTTGCTACTAGCTCTCCGGCTCTAGTTAAAAGGAAGCCGGCTGAAAGGTTCTGGGGCTTGGACTGAATCGACACTTTTATAAAAAAAAAATTAATAGCAAATGTAGTCTTCGCTAGTGCGAAATTGTAAAAATAGCAACTCGCCATGTGTTAACTGCAGCGCACACTCCCCATCAATAGAAGCCACGTACCACGCTTCTAGTCCACGGAAGCGTGGCACACGGTTTGTTTTTCTTTTGTCCTTTAGTGATTAGGTTATTTGTCCTTTAGTGATTAAGCATGCATGCATACATCCATTTCTACTGTGGACCGGAAGCGCATTACGTCCCTTCCGTGGCCCAGACGCGCCGTGCATGGCTTCCGTGGACTAGAAGCACGGTACGTGGTCTTCTCCCTCCCATCATGCTGCTCTATTCTGTCGTGGTCTGTGAGTGCCATCGGTTACACGCCTAACCTGTCACGGTACCATTTTTGCAATTTCGTGCAAGTGGGAGTTACTTTTTCTATTACGAATAAAAAACGTGCCAATTCAGCCAAAATCTCAAGGTTTTAGTGATGCACCAAAAGACTTTTGACCATGCTCAACATGGCATTAAAAATTTTAAGTCCCAAGTGATTTATTGAATAAACAATCTGAGGCTGGAACGAACTCATGAATAATGCCTTCGTTCCTAAATAGATATCATTTTAGAATACATATAGTTAAAGTTTTGAAGTTTTGGCCATTGATATATACAAAATTATTTAATTAAAATTTTTGCATGGAAATGATATTAGTAGATTTATCATCAAAATACTTCCATAACAAAATATTTTATATAATTTCACTGACATGTAACGAAAGAAAAGTAATTGTCAAAGGTGTATATTAGAGACCGGGTTGATATGTTTGAGGCAACATCTATTTCGGAACAGAGGGAATATATATAGTTTTTCTTTCCGTGAAGTGTGTGAATCTTATAAGTGAACATCTTTCCCCAACGGTTTGAGCATTTATATTGATCCTAGTGCCCGTTTTCAATTTAAAGGCGCCTCCTCCCTTATACTACGTTATGGTCTCCAAAATTTCAAAATAAACCTCCTTTCACGGAACAGTTGACTTGAACTAGCTAGGCATAACCCTGTCAGGTTCGGCTCTCTGCTTGTCGACAAATTAGTTATAACCGCAGAGCTACAAACCAGAGACCAACTTGTTGCTCACGTAGGTCGTATACAATAGACTTACATCAGCTATCTATAATCTCTACCATATAAGATTTAAGTTGATATGGATAAAATAGAATAAAAAGAAAGAAATATGTTGTTTACAATACTGTAGCCGACTGTATCACTGGAACCAAGTAGAACTTATCTTAGGTCCATAAAAGTATTAAAAGATTACATCATCTATAAAGACAAGTGAAAAAACAATCAATTGTATAAGTTGTCTATAGCGCTGTCGACAGGTGGCATGAAAAATTGCTATAGACAGCAGCTATCTGTATCATTGTACATACCCGTATAAAGTCTTTACGACCAACAATGGGCATGCAATTGGGTTAATGAATGAATTAATTCAGGCTAACATTTCCTCACAAGTCACATCCATATATAATCCATACACAACCTCCCAAGATTTGGAGACTTTTAAGTTTGGCGTAACCCATGGCCATTGGATCTAGCGAGCCGAGTAGTCTACATCTTAAGGATTCTCGGTAATTGAAGTTTCCAGATTGCTTAGGTGAGTATAGTTAGACTTTGCTAGCTCATGAGCTCAGCTGAAGATTCTAGACTATACGTACCCATGGCCAAACATTGCTTGATATTTGTGCAAATAGTTGCTGGACAATATAAAAAAAAAATAACTATTTACTACAGATGTCACAATACGTGGTGTGCTCAATACAGTTAAGGCTTAAGGGTGATGCTTAACCAGAGTGACTATAAGTTGAGTGCAAAGAAAGGTTTATACACATGCATGTGGGATTCCATAGAATTAAACTGTTAGTTTAATAAAAATGCAAACAGCGAATTAATAGGTAATGAGAACTCTAATCTCGTCCTAATAATTGATTTAAGTGCTGTAGATCAATGTGGTTCCTATCTCTCTCGAGGATGGAAGGGCGTAAATATTGTCTTTTTTATAGATGGAACCATAGGTGCCGACAAATCGCTAAGCACCAGAGAGTTTACAAGGTCAGGGACCATAACATCACATGCGCAACTTGATTACAAGAACGAGGGCAATAAGCCACTCTTTGTAATTTCGAATAACATAAAGCGTTTTTTTATAAGCTCACTCAGTATTTGATATTCAATCAAACAACTGAGATTTAGTTCTCATTTACATTCCCAATAATCCAATTCCATGTCTAATATTATATTCTTGTAACAATTCTAGCTACATAAACTGCAATATCAAATTATTACTGAACAAGCATTAGATCATTTCCATAATTCCATGCATGTGTGGGATATCTAAACTAAAGCAATTGATATATGTCAGAACTATTAACTGATTCTATATTAGTTCACCTGTACTATCAAGCACATCTCCACATGTACTTTTTTTAAAATCCGATTTCTGATCCACGTATTCCCTTTCGGTTTGGACATGGTCGGTGCTGAACCAATCTTGTGCACACGTGCTCTCGGCACGACCGAAGTTGATCTTCCCATATGTGGAGCAAAAGCTCCAAAAGGGTATTTCTCACTTTCTTAAAGGAGAGGGATCTTTATCGAAATCCATCTCTGGGAGAAACACATTGCATATGCATGTGCGTGACTCAAAAGTGAAAAGCAAAACAAGGTTATATGAATATCCTTTATGTCACTTATCAATGATACTTTCTTTTGGGTAGTTTGTGATGTCGCTGATGATCAAGCAACTAATTATCGGATTGGAGGAGCCTAATGGTTTAGGAGCGATATCCCCCACCCCTCCCCAACCGTCGCTGCCCTTCCCCTGCCTCCAGCGGCCCGTCGCCGACTGGAGCCCAACCATCCTCACCCGCCCCTAACTCTCCACCATCCCGCCCTGGCCAAGCCCCCTAAGGCCGTTGCAATTCCCATCGACTCCCTGGCCAAGATCCGGATCTGGTATGGCCTACCTCCCCCTCGACACCGACCCCCAGGCTACCCTCCACCGGCGATGAGGCTCCTGTGTCGCTGATGGGGACTACGCCTCTGGTATGCCCCCGCTCGCTCGGCTCTAGGCCACCCTCAGGCCCCGCGCCTAGCTCCCCACGGCCAAGCTCCCCCAACCACTCAAGCTCCCTCAATGACAAGCTTGGAAGGTTGCTTCCCTTCAGCGCCAGACCCCCAAGCTGGGCCCCACTCCCCAACTGCATCCGGCCTTCCTTATCACTGCACCGAGCTGTCCCATTACCTACACCCAACAGCAGGTATAGATTCACTCACCACCCCCTCCCCTACTGCTGTGGCATCCTAGCTCGGCGCCCAACAGCTCCAACGTCCCATCGCCGCGCCATTGTGGAGGTCACACAACCTCTCGTATCGCACTTCCCTCCGAGCAAAGCAGTCATCCTCGGAGAGGAGTTAGTGTGGCAGGAAGTCAAGAGCGCTTACTAGTGGCATCGGGTCAGGTGTCGTGCAGAGCAGCCTACTCGAAGCCCCCTCCCCTATGTCATGCATTCAACACTCCCCTCGGCGCCCCACCCAGCCTCTTCCTTGCGAGAACAAAAGAAAGGTGCTTCCGTTGCTTGGTTTCTGACCACAAAGCGGTAGCCTATCGAGCCCCCCCCCCCTCAAATGCTTCATCTACCTCTGAAGCGGACACAGGGCGCGCTCCTGCCGACATAATCCCCACCACCTTCTTCCACACCTCCCCCCGGCACAGAGACCATTCGCCAGGGCATCAACCTCGCCACTCTGTGTTGATACTCTCCACTGGTCAAGCCCCTTGCATACTTGCCAGGACATCATCATTGCTTGAGACCAACTGATGACATATGAAATCATAACAATCTCAACGGTGTCTCAATGTGGGTCAATCAAACACCATGTTCTCTAACATGTGTTCACATTATTGATTCTATATCCCTATATCCATGACCGGTGAAGCATGGTCATCAATCAATACATGTGTTGGTCGATAAGTCATTAGTTGTTCCGACCTATGACATCCGACTAGGGATACATTTAGAATGACATCATATAAGTTAAAGAGCTTCACCAACAAGTCACATGCTTGTTAATCCTTATAACTGATAAATCATTCAGGAACTGAATATATTTTATTCACTAACTCATAAACATAGACGTGATCCAATCATCACTATGATTGCCTCTAAGACATATCACCAACACCATTGAACGCACCCGTGATTGCTTTGCCAGCCTTAGGAGTTCCCTATATGCGGATGATGCAGCAATCTTCATCTCCCCGACAGAGGGAGGTCACCACAACGACCCACCTGCTCTAAAGCTTTGGGATGGCTACAGGGCTGTAGACCAACTTCCAAAAAAGCACAGTCCACCCGATTTGCTGTGACCACACGGATCTCGACACTGTCATAACAATTTCCCTGCTATCCGCTCAACCTTCCCCACAAAATACCGGGTTTGCCACTCATGTACAGAAGACTCCATAGCCGATTACCATCCCCTAGTGGACAAAGTGGGAGGGAGACTGGCTGGATGGAAGGGCAAGCTTCTGACTCCAGTTGGCCGAATCATCCTAGTCAAAGTGGTTCTATCCTCGATCCTGATATACTTTCTGACAATATTCAAGCCTCCCAAAGGAGTCCTCTATGCCCTGGACAGCACTAGACGTCGATTCCTCTGGGCAGGCCAAGAGGCAATCTCAGGAGGGAAATGTAAAATTAGATGGGAAAAGTTCTGCCGCCCGACTCGGCTGGGGCCTCAGCATCCTCAACCTCCAGCACCTCTCCTCATCCCTCAGACTCCGCTGGCTATATATGGTAAGAATGGAAAGCCCGACACAAACCTTGGGTTGGTATGGAACTACCATGCGATGAAGTGGACCAGCGCCTATTCGTTGCGGCCACAAGGGTTTCTCGGCAATGGAAAGGAAGCGCAGTTCTGGCACTCCTCCTGGCTTCAAGGAGCGGCCCCCAAAGACCTAGCTCCAGAAATTTTTCAAATTTCCAAAAGGAAGAACACAACTGTTAGTGCCGTGCTCCAGGACGGGAGATGGGTATAGGACATTAATATCCTAGGGGGATTGATGACCCTGCATATTCAACAATTCGTAGAGCTTTGGACAAAAATAAGCTAAATCCAGTTGGACCCAAATACCCTAGACGAGATCACCTGGATGCTCACCCTGGGAGGAGTTTACGCATCAAAATCTGTTTAGGATCTGCACTTCCTTGGTTCCACAACAACGCCTCACCAACAAGTAATTTGGAAATCCCCCCCTCCCAAGTGCAAATTCTTCGCCTGGCTAGCCATCCAAAACCGTCTTTGGACCTCTAACAGATTGGCAACGAGGGGCTGGCCCAACCAGGGTACTTGCCCTCTTTGCAGGCATCACCCGGAAATAGCTATGCACCTCTTCGCCCGCTGTAGATTCTCCATTCGCATCTGGATTGCTATGGCAGATTGGCTAGGTACTGATCAGTTCAAGCCGTGATCTAAATAGGGGGTGTACCGGTCCTCTCAAGACTGGTGGGTGAAGATCAACAAGTTGAGGACTCCCTAGAAGGGTGACGGCCATGGTCCTCATTCTAGTAACCTGGAGATGGAAGGAACGTAACGCTAGAATCATATGCAATACTTCTTCCTCTTCGATGGACCTCCTGGTAAAGATAAAAGAGGAAGGAAGAACATGGACCCTCGCAGCAGTGAAATGTTTAGAGCATTTCCAAATTTTTAATTAAGACCCTATCGTAAAAACCTGTTTCCCTCGTGGATTTTTGTTGCGCTCCTTCTTTATTAATTTGATGGGTACCACTCCTGCCTGTTTTTTTCAAAAAAAAAATTGGTTTGGGCATTTCTTAGCTTGAAAATATCAGCAATTTCACACTTCACACTAGCAAAAACTATTTGAAGATGGGAAAAAGGTGCCTTCCTATAACGTGATTAACATAAAAAAAATAGAGTAAAATATTGTTTTGATTTGCAACTAGGCACTACTGCACCTATGCAATTGAATTACAAAAAATTAAGTCGGTATCATTATACCCTCGAAAGTGGAATAGGAGTCTATCTGAGGAAGTAATCCAAATCATATACAAAGTTCCATGGCAAAAAAATTATGTGATGAACGATCGCTCTCATGTTGCACAAACGGTGGACCCCGAGCAGTCTATGGGCATACAGGTAGTACATGTGGGGAAGAGAAGTACATGTGGGGAAGAGACATGGAACAATGGGCGGCCAGATGGAGCTCAGCGTCGCCTGCCAAGATCCCCATCCGACGGCCAGCGTCGGATTGGCGGTTGGTCGCCTCACCCGCACATGTCCGCTGCCCGCCAGATTCCCGCCACGATTCGAAAATCCCAACAGCCACACGAGAGATCGTGTGGTGCCGAGCCACCCGATTCAATTCCATGTGGGGCCATGAGATCGCCTGGCCCCACTGTCAGTGAGGAGGTGCTACCTGCCCGTGTCACTGTCGACGTTGCATATATGGTGGTAGTTGTGATGGGAGGTCAGGTCCAAAGCTATCAGGCCGTACTGGTCGGTGGCTTTATTTTTGCAAAACAAGCAAGTTGCTTAGGGTAGCTTATTTTGCAGGGAGAACCCTGGATGGAGTCCGGGGTTATTATTCTTTTTGTAGCCTGGTTTGCTATGTTCTCACGGAGGACCTAACGGTGAGTCAGCTAGGGCTATAGTCCACCCTATCCTCGTCGAACACTTGCATCCATCCACGGAGTAAGTAAGTCATCAATTTTAGAGGTAGAAGAATTCTAGTCATCCTCCTTTGTTGCATTCTTCTAGTTTTTAAAGATGATATGATCTTTAATCGTAGTAGAGAAAGATCACTTTAATCTGACAATCGATAGTGCAGTAAGTGAATCCATGTAAGCTTGAGGGCTTAATAATTGACGATAAATATTAGATTGTCTTTTTTTTTAATTGCACTTAAATTTGGGAGAGCGTTGTTTCTCTAAAAAGGGAATGATTCTTTTCCAACCATAACTTACAAGAGTTACATACATCACAGAGCATATGTGCTGCTAGAATGCTGAACAAAACCTCGCCCTAGCTCTATCAATTGCTCGATACTCGATCAATATCATTATGTTGGAAAGGATCACTTGAACATATATGCTAAACGAGGTCACAAAATAATTAATTACCAATATCCTAGAGGGGCAACAAGCAAATATCAGTTTTGAGATTAAATATTAACATGTGCAAAGCACTTGCTATTAACATGTTAGACGGAAATCACGAGGGCGACTTGGAGGTCAATTCCTCTCTCTATAAAAGGCGGCACGGCGTCACCTCCGAACCCTCGCCCGGAGGTGAGTGAGTACGGCTACTAATTAATTCCCCCTCTTCTCTCTGCCTCCAGCTCTTCTCTTCAGATCAAGCAAGAAGATACAATCATCTATCTCCTCTCAACTTAGCCTACAAATTATTTCAGATCTTTGCCTTTTCTAATTTCCTTCTCTTGATCAAATCTCGTCCCTTTCCGTTCATCCTTGTTCAATTATCTTTTTTGGAGCAACTTGTTGCAATTTTTCTACAAGTTGTTCTTGCAAAGTTTGTCTCAACACAAACATAAATGAAGCAGATTAACTAATTATACTTCTTCAGCTTCCCTTCTTGCATCTTGCTAGCTTGGCCGTACAAAAGACAACTCAGGCAAATATATCCGTGCTAATCAAAGATGGAGAATGTTCTCATCGACCAATCTACAGGTGGCTACGGTTTCCGCCGGAGGACGGTCGACGGAGGCTGCCGGAGGCTCGCCGTGAGCTCGCCGGCGCCTCGCAGCGCCTACAACTCCTTCCCTTATACATCAGCTACTCCATTTCAGTACACACCTTATAACATGTACTCTCGTCTCTCTCTCCCTCTCCTACCGTCTCACCAACCCCCTCTCCTGCCCCTCCCGCCGGCAGCCATGACCAAGCACGCCACGTTCCCTTACCGGCCGGCCCCGCCTCCTCCGGCCGCTGCCACCAAGGTCAACACCATGACGACCACCGTGATGACCGCGGCGGCGGCGCCGAGGAAGATGGGAGAGTACAAGAGGAAGAAGCCGAGGACGCCGAGGTCGACTGAGGAGCCGCCGAGGGCGCAGCGGAGGAAGCCGCTCGAGAGGGCCGCGCCTCTGCCCCCGGCACCGGCGATGGCCGAGGCGCTCGACGACCTGGAGCTGGAGGTGACTCGGGGCTTCGTCGAGGACCTGCTGCACGCGCTCGCGCCGCCGCCGAGCAGCCTGCCACAGCCCACGTTCTCTCTAGTCAGGGCGGCCGCCGCCAAGGCCGCCGCGTCCTGCACCGTGTAGCCGCTGGACGGCTCAGCGCACGGGCAGGCGGCGAGCACCGTCGACGTACGACGTCCTTCGCCGCTATATACATGCATGGCGTGGTACAAGTGCCACATGCCATGGCCGGGGTTCATGCATGGTTCTTCTCTCTTTCTTTTCCCCTTTCTTTTCTCCAAGACTTTTTTTCTTTGGATGGAAGAAATGTTATGATGAAAAAAGAGTATGAGTTGTACTTTTCGTTGCTTTTTTAATCTTTTTTCAGAGTTGTGTGAGGTAAAAGTAAACCTAAGGTAAGGCTAAGGGTTTACATAGTATTCATAGTTGAGTTCTTGATGGGGTATGTTTTTTATTGCCTTATATCAAGATCAAGATGTTTATGCATGTTACTATAGTGATATACTGATATGTATGATTCACCATTTTGTGCTAAGTAAATTCCTGACCTTTTATTAATTTGTGGATTGTATCGATCCTATCTTGGAATGTGTACCTGGACAAAATTAGTTGGTTCCAGTACTCATCCGAAAATTGAATAACGGCGAGGCATGCATCAGTTGAATAAGATTTTTTTCTGGTCTTGCAATTTGTTGCAATATTTTTGGAATATGTAATCAGTCGTGATTCGTGAATTTACAAACTTTATGTCAAGTTTAATTCTAAAATTCACCCTTAGCATATAACTAGACTTCCTTTTGTATATGGCATATAACTGGACTACAAGGCACCCTAGCACGAAACAATTCAAATTTATCGGGAACGGCTTCAACTTTACACCCTCCTCATTATGGTTGGATTGTGATATAAGGAGCTTGGGAGGGCGGCCGGCTGCCCGGCCGCCGACGCTTCCTCTCGGCCTTCAGAGGGCGGAGGCGGGCGGCGCGGAGGAGGGGAGGGGGCGGCGGGGTGGAGGAGATGGCCGCAGCGGTGGAGATGGGGGTGGAGGAGGTGGAGGCAGCGCCGGGTAGAGATGGGGAGGGAGGCGCGTGGAGGAGGTGGAGGCAAGCACTGGGGGGAGGGGAACCGCGGCAAGAGGACATGGGGAGTTCGCGCCGGTCAGAGGAGCAACAGTGCGGTGGAGGAAAATGAAGGAGCATGGGGGGAGTTCGGGAGGAGTGAAGCTGCGAAGGGGATAACAGGAGGACAAACGAGCCCAGCGAGCTGAACGAGCCGCTCGCAAGCGGCTCGGGCTAGGCTCGAAAAAGTGTGCGAGCTAGGAACCACTACTACAAAATAGGTCATACTGGACGCCTCATCACAGACGGTTCCAAAGGAGCCGTCTGTGTTGAACTTATACAGACGGTTCCCTTTGGAACCGTCTGTGATAGTGCCAAATCACAGACGGTTCTTATTACGCCTTCATTTGAAATGGCCGAGGTTAACTTTTTGGAAACATGTAGGTCGTTCATCTCCTATATTACCGAGGGAGGGCTATACAAGGGAACGAACGCCACACTTAATCACAGGACGTGATTTTCAAGACGCTACAACACAATAATCTATATCATACTGTAATAATGCGCCTCGAACCGACTATACCTATATATGTAATTCTATTTTTGCAAAGGCAGCCAAGAAAAGTAGAAGAATGTGCATTCTACGTTTGCCATCATATGCAGATTCTCATGAGTGCTAAGTTGAAGGATCCTGAGGTTGGTCAATCTCACAATAATTATTTCCTAATTATAAATTTAAATATATATGCTTACTACTTTACTCTTGCTAGCTACAGGCTTGAATATAGATTTAGATTCACTCGCTCAGAGAGATCTCGATGTTCGAGGGAGGCTCGCACCTTCATCATGACGGATATCATTGACGCCGACGGAGAGTTTCACTACTCCATGAACACCGCTGAACGACTTTGAAACAATTGATTCATTAATTGTAATTCACTTACAATAGTTGTAATTCAATTGTAACTCTCGTTTCTAATTGATTTTTAGTTATAAATGATCACTTTGAGTTGTCAATGATTGATTCATCTGTAATGTATCTATTTTATGCCTGCTTGTTTTCAGAGGGTATGGCTAACAATTCCTGAGGCTAGCCGAAAATCAAAAATAAATTAGTTAGGCTGAAAGAACTATCACAGACGGTTTGATTATTAAACCGCCTCGCGATATCCACATATCACGACGGTTTATAATTAGCACCGCCCGTGATATGTGGATATCACGATTCGCTTTAATAATGAAACTGCTCGTGATATCCACATATCACGCGGTTAATAATTAGCACCGCCGTGATATGTGAGATATCACAGATGGTTCTAATTATGAACCGTCTGTGATATCCACATATCACGACGGTTGGTAATTCAGAACCGCTGCGTGTTGTGACGTATCACGCATTTTGTTAACTAGAACGGTCGTGATATGTAGATATCACCGACGGTTGTTAATTAGAACTGCTCGTGTTGTGACTTATCATGACGGTTTTTAACCGCTCGTGATAACCGCCGCTATCACAGACGTAAAAAACACGACGGTTCCAAACCGCTCGTGATGATGGTTCGAACCGCTGCGGATGACGCTTATAGTAGTGAATCAGTGCTCGCTGCTCGAAATTCACGAGCCGAGCCGAGCCGTGTCGAGCTCGAGTCGAGTCACGATCCTCAAGCTATTTTTCCAGCCCTACAAATCACTGGAGGCCAGGTCTAGTAGAATTTAATCTGCCCCCACGTGCTACGGCATACGGGCATCTAAGTCCCTTAGCACTTAAATAGGAAAATTTTTGTTGATGACACTGAAAAGATATGCAATACCGGTTCTGCCATCGAAAATGCAATCATATTGTTTTTGTCACACAAATTTTGGCTCCATATCATTTTTACCATTACCGTTAGTCAAAGGCTTTTGATGTCAAATTGTGTACGAAAAGACTTATTTACCCTTTTTACTCTTCATCTTCTTCATCCCTCCTCTCTCTCTGATCCCCGTCTCTCCTCCTCCTCTTCATCTTCTTCTATCTTCCTATCTCCTCCTCCTCTCCACCCAACCGCTCGCCATGCCGCCCGCCTCCGTGCTCTCTCCTCGGCGGTGGCGCCTTGCCTCCTCTCCACCCAGACGACCGCACCCCCTGTCTCCACCTCTCTCCACTACCGCGCCCCCTGCCTCCTCCTCCTCTCCACCCCGCTGCCCGCCTTCGGCCCCCTTCCTCCTCCTCCTCTCCACCCCGCCGCCCACCTCATCGCCTACCTCCGCCCCTGCCTCCTCCTCCTCTCCACGTTGTCGTATCGCCCTTGCCTCCTCTCCTCTCCGCCACCGCACCCTTGCCTCCTCCTCCTCCTCTACACCCGTTGCCCACCTCGCTATCCGCCTCCGCGCTCTCCCTCGGCGGCGGCGCCCTGCCTCCGAGAGCAACACATACGTCTTGCCCTCGCCACAGGCCTTGCACGATGGCGTCGATGCCTTGGATGCCACATCGTCGGCGTCAACTAGGGTGCAGTGTAGGGGGATTGGAGGAGCTGGTTCAGGGTGGCATGGAGGCCGGCGGCGATGGCCTAGTGGCTCATGGTGATGCCCATCCACACCTTCCTTTCCGCGCTCATCCGCCACCCACAACCGACCCACTACTGCGTGCTCCGCGATCGCCGCCAGCGCCCGAACGTGCTGCCGCTGTGCATCCTTCCTCCTCCTCTCCACCCGTCGCCGGATAGAGAGAGGCAAAGAGAGAAATGATGGACGGACAGTGGGGCCCACAAGCTAGCAGAGGGTATTGAACGTCTTTTCGGAAAAATCGACAAAGAAATTGCGGACAAAAGATCTATTGTACCATTCAACCTAACCAGTACTGACGTTAATGGCAAAAATGATATGGTCAAATTCCTGATGGCAGAACCAATATCGCACATCTTTCCGGTGGCACCAATAAAATTTTCCCTACTTAAAAAGTGTGCTAAGGTGGGCCATTTCGCTTTCTTAGCTTTTCATCTTCTTAGCTCTGTTAATTTGCTCTATCATTTAGCATCCACCTTTGTTGCTAAGATAGGATGTACTATACTAAAGATTCTCGATTTTGATCTTTTTAAAAGAAGAACATCTAATTCGAAATTCCAATTGATGACACCCAAACAGAAAAACTGGATTTGTAATTGGCTATCAAATCAAATCCTAGTAAATTATGAACTAGAATCTGATTCTAGGAATCAATTCAAATCATGGGAGCCAAAACAGGGTGTAGGGGAAATATTAGCCACCAGGGGAAGTTACATAATCTGTTAGTGAGTCGAGCGTCAGAACACCAGTATACTATGCGGGCCACTCATATCAGGTGTGCGATTCTTTTTAGTAATCACTGCTTCTTCCGATTAAAAAGAAAAAAAAAAGGAAAATGGCTGCTCTGGACATCGAACACGGCACAAAACTGTGATTCGGCTGTATGTTCAATAGTTTATCTTTTAGGTTGTCTTTAACACTCTTTATGTTATCTTGAGACAATTTTCGAGGCAACTATTCTAATACATTATCTCTTGAGCTATCTCTTTAAAGCCTCATAAACATTTAAGTTTTACATGAATCAAGTGCCTTGTTTCACGTGAATAAACGACGACTGCACTCGAGCAGCAAAAAGTTTCGTCGCTAATTCCTTGTTTCGCGTGATGTGCTCGTTGCTTCGTGAGAGAATGACCTTATTCTTTCTCCTCTTTCACTCTCTTTTATGTCACTAAAAACCTATATGGTAATCTTAGAGACAGCTGAAGTGGTATTATTGAAGATGGGCTAATGAACACCGTAAAATCTTATGTATTTATCAGAACATACTTTCTCAATTAAAATAATAAATATCTTCTAATTCAAGACAGAGAGCTCTGGTCTTGGGTGGGCCGGAAAGTCTCGGGCGCTGAACTCTAATCCAACGGCCAGATTAATTACTGACGATGCGGCGCGCTCTCAGATGAGATAATATGCTTCCTTGGTTGCGGTTGGTGGGATTAATTGTATAGGAATATAGGATATGATTATTGCTACTCTATTAGCAGAACGTACTCGTCCAAAAAGGTGTCTAAAAGAAGAACTCATGCCAAAACACTTTCAATCTTAGGTGAACGCTAAACTCATATTATCTTATTGGGTATCACCTCTTGTTGGGTGGTCGAATTATTGGTGTACTACTTCTACAACTATTCAAATTTTGGTGCCTATCTTTTTACATTTTGGGTACGATTCGTAGAAATTTTACGAGGTTATGTATTTATCGTCAGCTTTCGTCTTTTAACCGTGTGCTAAAAAGTACATACTCAACGATGTACCTATGGTAATCGAAGAAACTCGCATTATCGTATGTTGTGACGGTATTTCACTATTGTTGCAGTGATGCTTCCTGTTGCGTTTTGCCACGTACTAACTCGGGTCAGGTGCATGGGAAAAGAGGCCTTATGTCTAGACTTCACCGCGTGGGTTTGTGGGAAGACGATGGCCATTTTTGGGCTTCAGGCCCACTCATACACACCTCGGACAGGGCCGAACATGAATCTCCTCATACATCAGATGGGCCAAGAAGAAGAAATGGAACAAGAAAGAAAGCATACATGGGCCAAGCCGCTCTTGCCTGCAGACTCTAAGCCCGCACCCCACTTATGGAGCCCTGGGCGTATTGGGCCCCCTGACAGCTTGTGTTTGGTCGGAGGGAATGGGAATTTAGGTGATGGAGGTTATCAATTGGTTGGTTGGTGGGCATGGTAATTTAGGTGGAAAGAGGGTTGGGAGTTTGAGTGTCCAGCTCCCATCTTTTAAAACTCGAGATGGGGTGAGAAATGAGAGGGAATTACTCTTCAACGAAATGTTAACGCATCTCAGCCCTTCATCATGACTAATGTTAGAATATCAACCAAGTAGAGACTAATTCCTCATGATTTTCGATCTCTCCTGCTAAACAAGGGATTGGGTCTAAAAGGCAAACTCCCATGCTTAATCCCACTGCAAACTCCCTCCTTTAAACTCCCGTTCCCCTTCCCAATTGATCCCAAACAAGCCATGAGTGCATTTTTTTCACCAATGCCCCCGTGCTCACGATTTTCCTTTTCAGCCCCCTTCATAACCGCGACAGCAGCGTCAAGCGACATCTATCACCTGCAACACTCCTGTACCACAAGAGGGAGTTTGTGGATGATTTGGCATGTTTTTTTATTTATAATGATAAAAATAGCCCCCACTCACACAAATGCAAAAATGGCACCGCAAAAGGTCCCTACCGCACTTCTGGTCCGCGGAGTAGAAACAAATCGGTAATGCACTATCAGTCTCCGGGCTTTGAATACCCAAAGACCTCGTGTGTGTACCGTACTAGTCTCATGATCAGTGGCTAGTACACATATCCACAACATTGATAAATCACATCCTTACATATTTCATACATACAACAAGATTACAAAAGGACTTAACCTTAAACGATACATAACAAATTTTTATTTTAGAGGCCGACCGGCCAAATAAAATTCAAGTAACAACAAACTGCAACGGAAAGCATAGTAAATAAACCAAAGTGGTCCAGCGGCATGCTCCATCCAATCCCACAGGTAACCGACAAGGACTAAGCTCTAGAAACACCCATTGTCGTCTAGAACTGGTTCATCTTTATACTCTGAACAATAATTTAAGCAAGAATGAGTACATTGCGTACTCAGTAAGACTTGTAGTGTATAACAAAATTTATATATAAATGCAAGGCTAACAAGAGATGATGCTCTATACTACAAGTTATTTTGTAATAAGCAGATTTTATTTGCAATATCAGTACATAGTATTTTTCAACAAAAATTTTAAAGAGAAATTAAATAGATAAAGGACAGTAAGTAAGCAATTGAATGATTAATAACAACTCGCAAACCTCCTCAGCTGTGAGCAACATTTTCTTTTCAGCCATGAACATGGCACTTAACTCAAATATAAATCATAAACCATTCTCTCATTTTCCAACAAGAAACGTTTTTGTGAAAACCAAGACTATACCCATTAAATCAACAATTTAAGCACGCTCATGATCGCGAGCACGGCTATTTAAATAGATTTACACTCTGCGGAGGTGTACAACTTTACCCACACCACACGAATTCTCTAGTTTGTTTGGTATCCGTCGATGCCACTGTTCACCACCTTTGGTAGCAGTCTAGAGCACGCATTGAAGCCTTTACATCATCTAGCCCTAACCTCGCACTTAGCCCATCAAATGTTTATCCTCACTTCACCCGGGTACACCCATCTTAGTAGGGCATTCGCCCTTACTTCAACCGGGTACACCTGTCTCAGTGAGGCATTCGCTATTATGTCGGTAGTCAAACATGCTTACATGTCTACCGCCTACCCCTCATGCAAGATTAGTTTTTGATAACTTAATTAGCTAAGGCTGTCCCATACCAGCACATGTGGTTGCGCGATTAGGCTTAGATTAAAGTTGCTAGCGTTCGGTTCTTAATTGATCTGGGCGAGAATCTTCCATTATCTACTAGTGAGACTCCTTTCTCACTCTTCTCAAAATATAATATAACTCGTCCGCGTTGAAAACTAGGTTTTTCATTTTATTTTTATACAAAATAACAGAGGTACACCCCTCTGGACATTTTTCATAAATCTCCCAATTTTTATTATCATATTATCCTTTATAGCTTTTATAGAAAATCTATTGCTCTATTAAACAGTTGTGTGGTAATTGCACTTAAAAACTCCCAACTTGACATTATATATTATTTAACCCATATCCTAATGGTTACAACAGTAAGGGGATCAATATTTTAAGAATATTCATGCATCAAATAGGATTTATATCGACCGTATTCCAAACATAGCAATTTTTCAACAAATATACATGCATGCATAATATATTTTGCAAAACAAAGTACAGTAATCAAATATTAGGATCAACATGATCAAAGGAGGTGCTTGCCTTGCTCAGGTTGTTCAGAGAGTGAGGCCGCTTGATCGTCATCAAGTTCGCTCGTGAACTCCGGCGTCTATTCGAAAGAACTAAGACTAAATCACAAATGGAAAAATAAATTCAACAGCTAATATCATAGACGGTTCATATCACGAACCGTCTGTGAAGTATGAACCGTCTGTGATACTTCACAGACGGGTTTTAATACAAACCGTCTGTGATGAGATATTCATCATAGACGGTTTGTATTAAAAAACCATATGTGATAAGTATCTCACGATTTTACCTAACTTTGTGACTTGAAATGTCTAACTCTATGATTTTACCTTGACATGAAATGCCTAACTCTCTGATCAAACTCAAGACCAGTACCAAGAGTTGTTAGAAATTTCATGAAATGTCATGGTAAAATCAGAGAGTTAGGCATGTTATGTCATGGTAAAATCAGAGAGTTAGGCATTTTATGTCATCACAGATGGGTTTAAATATAAACTATCTGTGATATTAGCTCATTATAGACGGTTTTGTTTGCAACCGTCTGTGATTAGCGAAAAAATTTGAACGCTTGCGCGGGAGGCAAAATAGGAAGGAAGATCGCGGTGGCTCGTCACAGTGATGGAGAGAACAAACGAGAGGTGGGGATCAGAATAGGAAGGCTCGGAATGCGATGTGACGTGCTTAGGAAGGCGAGAATACTCACCGGTGAGGAGATCAAGGTGGTGGTGGTGAGGCCGGCTTTGAGGAGGATGAAGGCGATGGTGGCTCAGGGATGCTCGAGCGAAAATGAGGTGAGCACTGGATAGAACATGGACACGTGAATCCAACAGTGAAGATGATGAGGGCGAAGGAGCTTCGATGGCCTCGGAACGAACGATGGAAGCTTGTGGTGGCCGGCGGGTTCTTTGATGAAGTCCAGCGAAATGAAGGCACCAACGGCGAGGGGAAGTTAGGGGTTTTTGAAGAGGAGCTAACCTAACGGGTCACACACTTAATAGGTTGGAACAAATGTATTCGGAGTGTGTGGTGCCGTTGTCGCCCATTGGTCCGACGCGCGCCAGCTGGCCGTCGCATGCATGCAGTGCATGCATGCACTGCCGTAGGGAGCCGCCGGCCACCTTGCTTCGGTGGCGCCGTCAGGTGCCATCAGAGCACTTGCACCACCGCATCATCAAGCCCGGCCGCATGCGCCTCCGACATGCACCACCACTCGGCCTCATCAACTCCACCACCTCTGCATGCGCACAAGCCTCCTCCTATTCTTCTCCCGGTTGACCGTGCCAGCTCCAGCCATCATGTCGTCGTTCACCTCCTTCCATCCAAAGCCACTGCTACTTCTTCTCTCCTCTCGCAAAATCACTCAAACGGCCATGCATGCAAAAATGAATTGCAGAAACAGAGTACTTGTAAGACAATGAACGCAGCGGTATGACATGCATAGAGGGATTTGTAGTTTTTGGTAGATATTGGGAGGAGAGAAGATGGTTTGGCTTGAGCTCATGAAGAGAACAAGGCGAGATTTTGATACGGAGGGGCACACTTAAATAGGCCCAGAGTGGAAGACTTTGAGTTGAGCACGGCGGCGCAACGTGCGGCGCAACGTGCGGCTTTGGGACTCCGAACCGGAGTCGAGCACATGAAGAAGAAGGCTGACGTGGTGGCAAGCCCACGGTCAGATAAAGAAGAAGGAAGGCAGGGTGGCAGGCACGCGGAGAAAACGCAGAGGTGGGCTGGGCCGAGAAACAGAAAGAGAAAGGGAGAAAAAGAAAAGCGGTCGGTGGGAAAAAGGAAAGGGAAATAGGCCGAAAGAAAGAATTTTAACCCAAAAGAAAAAATCCGGAATTAAAATGATTTTTGAATTTCAAAAATTAGATTAAAGAGAATCGAACTCAAATAAATAGCAGAAAAATTCCTAAAAAAATTCCAAAAAAATTATCTAGAACTCAAGCAACCCAAATAAAACAACTTTTAATTTAATTGAAGTTTATTTTAATCACATTAAATTGTTTTGTTTTTCTGAAATATCATATTAGCTTTTAATTTAACCAAGAAAATGAAATGGTTATTTTTATTTTTAAATCCTTAAAAATATTCCAAATTTGGATGTTACAAAAAGCCTCCCGCTGGAGGTCATGGGTAGCATGACAATGGTCGATAAGGCAGCAAGTGGGTGTTGCGGTACCTAGTGCGAGAGTCTTTGGCTAAATTGGCACGTTTTTTTTTTGTAATAGTAAAAGTAGCCACCACTCGTATAAAATTGCAAAAATGGCACCACAGTAGGCACCTACCGCCCTCTCAGCCGCGGTAGGACACCTGCCACGTGTTGGGACCTGAACTGGCAAATCCAGACCCTATGTGTATTCTGCACATGTCCAACGCATCACGCTAGTGCACACAGTGGTAATATAGATGAAGTATCAACCATTCAATGAAATAATTAAGAAAGTAACAACTTAACAAGAAATATTAGCAGAGGCCCTTATGGTCAAAGTTTTATAGTTTGCCACGCAAGGCTTAAAGACGGATAAATATTCTTGCAGTGAAAAAAGAAAACTCGTGGTAGCCATCCGACATGCCCACAGACAATCGAGTGGGGAACACGTCCTAGTTCACATAGTCTTCGAAGTACACCTCCTCGTAGAACTCTGGGTTCCTTAGATATTCCTCAGTGACTAATTAATAAGGCATAAAGCTGTGAGTACATAAAGTACTCAACAAGTCATAGGGAATAGTATGCAATTAATATTCATGCAAGACTTGAATAAAGAAATAGCTATATGGTTATTTTGCAGAAAGTAATATTGACAGTAAATACAGTAAATAGATTGATAGACATAATACATAAGTAAACAAGTGCTTTGAAACAACTAGTGACTACCCGTTCACTTCCCAACCATTCCACTATCCAAAGTTTTATGAAAAACTCTATATCCCATGTGAAATCCTCAGACATTGTCCATAACCTGGGACACGGTTGTTCGAACAGTTTTGATACTCTGCAGAGGTTGTACAGCTTGATCCACAACAGATAATCAACTTATAATATCGGCCAAGACACGCTCGTAGGCGTGCGACTAAGTAATTATCATAAGGCTTTTACAAAGCTCTGACTTAACCCAGTTATGCCCACTAAAGTTTCACCACCGAAGGGTTACATTCACCACAGTCAGGGGCACCCTCTTGCACCATGTGAATCTACTCGTCTGTCCCGGAACCCACACCACACATGGCAGAACCAAAATCAAGATATTGCTAATTAATTAGCTAGGTCTATCCCATACTGGACATGTGGTTGTACGATAAGATCCAGATCAATAGCGCACAAGATTAAATCCTTAGTGATTACTCAGGCGATACCACCTCATCCCAAAATGTGCTACCCACACCCCCTTTACTACACGATCATCCACCTAAGTAAGAAACCATTTTGTTCAACCAGTACCAATGGCATCCCCTACCATGGCACAACAAATTTTAAATAACAATGTCTACCCGCCACGATTCCATATCTCATTAAGTCAAGTTATCAAGATTAACACTGTGTATAGGAACCCATCGTACAACTAAGCATGTCTAAGCATACTACGCCACCAATGTTGGTATTGCAATTATGACCAACTAATATCAACCCTTCCTATGGTGTCCAAGGATACATGGCATTCACAAATATTCAAGGTGGCATAATGTCAATTAGGTAATTAACTACCCCCAAACAATTTATATACAAATAGCTTGCATGTAGATATAAAACCATATATTTTTGCAATAAGGGGTACAACATGATCAAAGATCTACGACTTGCCTTCGTCGAAGATTGGAATTACTCCCGGACTGGTCCAAGAAGGCTTCGGCAATGCTGAATTCTATATGCACAAAACGAGATAAAAGAATTACAATAAATCCAAATAAAATCCAAAAAATAGAAAATAGGTACTGATAGAGATATAAAGAATTTAGATGAATTTAGGAACAAGAATCGATGGAACCGTAGTTCGTATGAAGGAGAACGAACGTTTGGAAGTTTGTTAGAATAGGAAATTGCTGAAAATTGTGGAGGGAACATTCCATTCCTTTTCAGAAATAACACAATAAATCAATTAGCTGACATAAGGGCCCCACTTGCTAGTGGGTCAAAGACAAAGAAAGAAGAAAACAGAGGATAAACAGAGGAGGGAAGCGGCGGCTCTGGGCAGCACAGGCGCCGGCGACTGGCGGCACGGGAGGGCTGGGCGACCGACAAAATGGGTCGGGGCCGTCCTCGGGATGTGCGGGGAGGCAGCGGCGTGCGACGCTCCAGCGGTGGACGGGCGGAGGCAGCGCGAGCACTAGCTCAGCGTGGGCTCGGGGAGCACGCCGGGCCGCTTGGGGAGGCTAGAGGGGGTCCGTGGAGGCGGGGCTATGGCGATCGTCGGCGGGGAGATGGTGGTAGCATTGGCGGCGCTCCACAGCCATGAATCAGCCGAACCGAGGTAAGGGATGGGTAGAAGAAGGTCAGGAACACATTATGACATGATCAATTCCTCAAAAAGTGTACCAGAGAGGGAGATCGAGGCGAAGGCGGCGTGGCCGGACTTGAGGAAGAAGGCGGTGGCATCGCGTGTTCCGGCCAAATCAAGTCGAGAGAGAAAGTGAGGTTTGAGGCAAAACGAAGAGGAGTTCAAGGCGGACACGATGCTCTCCTTGTAGGGTGAAGACGAGGAGTGAAACGACGAGGAATGTGTGCGGAATTCGGGCGACGGTTTCGGTTTGAACTTGAATTTGCGCAAGTGATGGAAAACAGCAGGGAAATTGATTGCTTAGGCATTGGTGGCGTGCATTGATGATGACACGACGTGGGTGGCGGCTGTGCGGGTAGGCGCAGTTGAAGTAGGCGGGAGTGCGCATGGCGCCGACATGGGCACGGCGAGGCCTGGGCGCCGGCTCGTGTGCGGCTCTAGCGCGGTCGGGCCAAAGGTGGGGTTGGCGCGGTCACGGCTGGAGGGCGAGGCGCGCACGGTGTGGCCGGGAGTGGTGCACGGCGCTGCAGGGCTCGGGACAGAGCAGAGCGTGGGTAGGAAGGTAGCCAGGTGAGAGAAAGAAAGAAAGAAAAGGAAAGAAGAAAGAAAGAAAGAAAAGGACCACAGGAAAATTAAAAGAAATCTGAATTTCAAAAATAAAATAAATGAAAGGAAAATCAAAGAAAATTCCATAAAATTCCTTGGAACCAGGAGAACTTGAATAAAACAGTTTTGAATTTGATTGAAGTTTATTTTTAATCATTTAAAAAAAATTATTTATGAAATTTCAATTTAAACTTTAATTAAATCAAAAAAAATTCAAATGATTTTTTATTTTAAAAGCTTCAAAAAGACTCTAAAATTAGGATGTTACACCACACTCCCAGTCTGTGGAGGTGGACTTTTCGCGCTATGTTACACCGCACTCCCAGTCTGTGGAGGTGGACTTTTCACGCTCCAAGTCCATGGCAGGAACATGCCTGCCCGCGGTAGACACACGCGCATGTCATCCTACCGAGGACTGGGAGCGCAGCAGGCCACTTGCCATAGATTAGGATTGCGGTAGGTGGCCTGCTGTTGACTGAGAGGGCAATAAGTGGCTTCCGTGGACTAAAAGCGTGATAAGAAACACATATTGTCTGTCTAGCCTACCATGATGTTATTTTTATCATTTCAGTTAGATTTGCTATTTCGTTCCAAAATAAACCAAATGAGTTAAAACTCTCCGGTGGTGCTAGCCTCCTACCGTGCCATCCGAGCGCAGCATGTGGATGCTGCTGTACCCGAGCCCCATGTGATGTTTGTTTTCAAGATTCTGCATTTTGCTTTGGTTGAGGCATGTGGAAAGGATAATCTTGAGGTGGATTCAAAGCTCACAATAAAGTCTGGTCATGCCTCCTGCACACGTTAATCTAGAGGTTTCGAAAGCACGTTGAAATTAATTCCATCTAGAACAAAGCCTAAGTACGTAATGCTGCCAAAACTATGCTTGGGCACCAAGCGTGCGCTGTATTCTTAATTCTCCGTATCATATGTATGTACGTGAGATCCAGTCAGTCAACGATCCGATTGATATGCAGGTACTTTTCTCTCTTTTATTCACAGAGCCGTCACAAATCCTGACTCTTGGCAATATGTGAAGAAGACAGTAATTAAGGAAATTTTCGGTTGCCTCAAGCAGTAGTAGCTAGCCTGCCTAGCCTTGCTGCCATCAGGGGATGCGAGTGCGGAAAGGAGTGGATCAGGGGATATATATGGCAGTCATGTGATGACGGCCAGTTGACGCAGTGGAGGATTCCATGTGCACGGCACAGGCGGGCCCGGCCACCGTCGGTGGGCTCCGCTTTAGGAGCTTCCAGATCGAGGGCGAGCGAGGGAGGCAGAGAGAGAGGGGGATTATTGTTGTTAAGAAACCGAGTTCAGGCCGGTAGATCTAGTTTAGGTGGGCTTCTCATTCGAAATCCTAGCAGGGTCGTAACCTATAAATAGGGGATGGTATTCATTGTAAAGGATTAATCGATAGATGAAGGAATAAAGAGAAGCAAAAAGTCCCCCAATATATCTGTGTTCAATCTCTTATTCTATTTTTGTTGTTCATGCATTGTTCTTACGATTCTACGCTTGTCTACGAGGTAATCGCTCGGACTGGACTCGCCAGCGACGGTTCCTCAACACGTTATCAGCACGATCGACTCTCCTCGCATCGAAAAGGTAACCGTCGATGAACGACACTCGTAGATTGAATTGTTTTTCTAGATCGCTTTCAATTATGCAAATTTGGCTTTCTAGATTGGTTTCCTACGGTGCAAATCCGCTCTAATATACCGCAAGCCGACTTGAAGTCGCCGGCCAAGACGATCGGTGGGTTGCATTAAAGAGTAGATGATGATTGTACCGTAGGTTGTATATACAATCGCATGAAAGGCACCATGTGCACGGCACCGCCTGCAAGCGGATATCACTACCTTCCGCGATACGTTACCGGTCGGCATAGTCCGCCATCACGCATCGTCACAGAGGCAATGACAGAGCCACGCCGCTAGCACGCGGCAGGCATGCACATGTCTGCATGAAACCGCGCCTTTGTTGCAATTCCACACTACATTATATTGCACATTGCATCGCATCATATGAACAGTATGCATCATATATGCATCACATGAACAGTAACTTGAAAGAAGAAAAAAAACGAGCACACGGCGACCGCATGCGCCGTGAACTCGGGCTTGAAGTTTTGCGCCGCCGCCATGCACGGCCTAGAGCCACATGCACTGGTGGCGCGGCCTGAAGCCGGCCGACGCAAAGGTAGTAGAAGATGCATCGGGCGCCACCAAGCACCAAGCCCACCGCATCCGCCTGTAGCGGCCGTCTCTCGCCGACACCGGAACGCCACCATGGCCAGCCCTTGAACATTGAAGCGCCGCCGCCCCGCGCAAAGGAAGGCGCTCCCGCCGGCCCCGCAGCGTCGCGCCCCGCCGGCCCCCGGCCACTCCTCTTTGTGCTGCGCCCGGCCGCCACCCACGCCCGTAGCGCACCGCCAACCACCGTGTATTGAGCCGCTCCTTTGCACCGAAGCCGCTCGCCCGCGTGAAGTCGCTGCCGGATTCGAAGATGAAGCGTCGCGCTCCCGTTGCCGCTCGTAACGGCGCCGGCCCACGCCCGGAGTCGCACCGCCGGAAACCGCCTTGCCGCCCGCAACGGCGCCGCGCGCCTTGAACGCCGCTGGTCACCGCTGCGGCGCGCGCTTGAACGCCGCTGGTTGCCGCCCGTGGCCGCAAGCCCGCCGCCGCTCGGCGCCGCGCCGCCGCCGCCGTGTCGCCACCCGCGCCGCGCCGCTCCGCCTTTAGGCTCGCGGTCACCCCACCCGCACGAGGTCTCCGGCCCGCAGCCGCCTCGCCGCGCGCTTCCTTGCCCCGACCGCCTTCGGACTCCCTTGCCCCGGCCCCGGCCCTGGCCGCCTTCGGCCTCCCATGGAGCCGACCGCCTTCGGGCTTCCCATGGAGCTGCCGCCACCATCAGAAATCGGGGTAGGGAAACCCTACCCCGTGAGCACTACTTCAACCGGCCAATTGGGCTGGGGAAAAGCCCGATGGGCCAAAAGGAATCGTGCCCGACCGGTGAAAGAAAAAAAAATGGGGAAGGAATCGGGTCCGGCCGGTGAAAGAAAGAAAGAAAAAAAAAGGAGGGAGAGGAAAAGAAAAGGAAAATTTGCAAAATGGTCTTCGTAATTTTGAAAATTACGAGAACTTTTTCGCGAATAAGAAATTTTGCGAAAAACCACTTGGAAAATATGAAAATTGCGCACAAATTCTCTCAGAACTGAGATTTCACGTTTTGACCCCTAGAAATTACAGATTTCGCCGAAAAGCCTTTTTCCAATAGAAAAGGACCTCAGGAATCCAATTTTTTTTTTGCATATTTTGAAATTTTGAAGCATGTTTATCTTTGTTATTGTTATTTCTATGCAAATTATTTATTGTATTTACTGTTTTGATTATCTGTGATTGTTTATATTACTTTTAATCACTGGAAATACCAGTAAATCATGAAAAATGCATAGAAAAATACGGGATCATGAACCAGGAGTTCGAAGAGCATTATGAGAATTTTGCAACCATCTTACGCAAATTACCAGCAGTAATCTTATGAATTTTGGCATAAATATGAAGATGACTGGCATCACGAATCAGGAATTCGAAGAACCGACCCAGTATGGCCAGATTTTGTATAAAATTTGTATCAGTTTTCAATTCTGTGGTAATGTAATCACGAATGAGCAGAAAATGGAGAATACTTTCTACCTTTCACCCAAATGCGGTGTAATCCGCACGCAACTATCGTCAAGACACATGAAGTATGTCGAATTAATTGACATCATACAAGTTGCGAAAGCTCAAGATGATGTTTTAAGAAAGAACTTCATCTTGCAGCCACCTAGTCGCAATGTTGGCCATGAAGCCACTGCTAGTAGCTACAAGGTGATGAAGCCCCTCACGAATGAGAGGAGTAAGAAGGGTAAGGTCGTGCGTCGCACATTATTGATACTTTCCTGTCTAAAAAAAGGCAAATGATAGCATGAGGCACACCTCGCCATTGCAGACACAGAGGATTCACATCCATTAGTTGCACTTATGAATGTGGACACCAGACGCCCCATCATCCCTCTTTGATATCGCAATGGTCGCAAACGTAGCTACCAAGAGGAGAAGATAGCGCATGGAGCCGATTGAGGCAGAAGTTCCTGAATACTTCGCCGATTCGATCTAGTGCACGCATTGCATTTGGATCTTTTTATAGAAACTTGCAATTTGTAATTGAAGCAGAACTTTGAATTATTTAATAATGGTTGCAAGCTCTAGGAGAGCAAAGCATTAAATTCTTATTATGAGTCCTGCAAGGCTTATTTTTCCCATCTTTATAATAGCAAGTTACGTTCTGATATCTGAAGTATTTTATTTATGTGTTGCTTGCTTTCTGCTACATATTAATAAAGTATATTATATTAGAACGCGTGTGACGCCCTACGGAGGAAGTGTGCTTAGCATGTAGCGGCACAACGAATACCATCCTGAGAGAAATGGAAATTTTCCAGTCAATCAGCAAGAATGCTGGTAGTCTTAAGACAATCGCAGGCAGCGATACTTGTAGAATAGGCTCAGGAAGGGCCATAATTATACTCCCAATGGGCACAACATTTGTCATTGAAGAAGACTTGTTGTACCCATAATCGACTAGAACTCTCAAGGATATTTGCGCTAACAGTTTTCATGTAGAGACTGAAGAAGAGTATGGTACAGAATACCTGCTCATTACAAAGCGTGAAGAAAGTGAAAAATAGCATTAGAATATCTTCCTTCATATGAAACTGGGCTATACTACACTAATATTAAGGCACCTGCAGCCTATACTGCCCTGAAAACCGTATTTAGAAGCTCTGAACTTTTCTATCTCTGGCATGATAGATTATACCGCCTAGGTCTTAAGATAATGAGAGATATAATTAACAATTCATAAGGACATAATATGAATATAAAGAATTTCCCGAATCAGGAAGATTTTGTGTGTCCTGCATGTGCCACCGGGAAATTAATTATTAGACCTTTTTGCTCTGAAAGTGAAGGATGTAGTCCCTGCATTCCTGGACCGTATCCAGAGAGATATTTGCGATCCTATACAACCCCTGTAAGGGTCATTTAGGTATTTTATAGTGCTCATCGATGCTTTCTCGGAATGGTCGCACGTATGTTTATTGTCTACGAGAAATCATGCTTTTGCAAAGCCAATCTCGTAGATAATTAAATTAGAAATATTTTCCCTGATCATCATATGAAGTCCACCTGAATGGACAACGCCGGAGAATTTACTTTGACAGCATTTGATGATTATTGCATGAAAATGGGAATTAAAAGTTAAGCATTCTATACCGCATGTCCACACCCAGAATGGACTAGAACTTTGAAGAATTGTAATTTACCAACTACATGTTGGGGACACGCAGTCCTGCCCCGCAGCAGCTCTCATCAATTTTAGACCGTCGGCCTATAACATCCATCCACCTATGCAACTAGCGTAAGGGTCAGCATCGAAAACTTCTCATCTTCGCAGGTTTGGTTGCAAGGATTATATACCTATACCACCACCACAGCGAACTGCAATGGGTCTTCTCCGAAAGTCTAGGATATACGTTGGTTATGAGACAGCATCCATAATCAAGTATTTGGACCCTATGACTGGAGATTTGTATAATGCCCGATTCGCTGATAGTACATTAGATGAGGTTAGTTTCCCGTCATTAGGGGGAGGAAATCAACCCTTGATAATAATATCAGGAAATAATTGAAGTCTAGAAGACAATTGAAGTCCAGAAGATAATTGAAATCTATGCATATGACCCGTGCACTAGTGAAGCAAATAGAGAAGTCCAGAAGATAATTGTAGTCCAAAAGATAATTGAATTGAAGTCTAGAAGACAATTGAAGTCTAGAAGATAATTGATTTGCAAGCATTAGCGAATCAACTGCCAGACCACTTTAGTGATTTGAAGAGCGTGACCAAGTCGCATTTGCCTGCAAGCAATGCACCGGAGAGTGTTGAAATACCAATGAAGGTATCCCTAATCCCGTCCAGAGGCCTCAGAATAAAAGGACGAGAACTCCGGTCCTCGAATCCGAAGTAACCGGGGACGCCTGGTGAAAAAGGATAAGAAGGACTTGACACAGCCGATCACCGAAGTGCCCCAGAATTAGAAGGGGAGCCAGTTGAGACCTGGCGTCGGTATGGAACCTTCAGAAAAGACATACCAGAATTGAACATCCCCATGAAGGGAGACATCAGTATGGATGTGTGCGCACACATCGGAGTTGAAAAACTAAAGGGACTTGCCCCGCAATTGGAAGCAGCGGTGATCAAGTAGAAATATTAGAAGAATCGTCCCTTGAAGAAATAGCTATAAACTTTATGACATCGGGAGAATATTTGAATATGACAACAGCCAATGTTGACATTTACTTTGCAAAGAAACTTGGCACAATCATCAATCTTGATTCAGAGCCTGCATCGCTCGATGAATGAAAGAAAAGATCAGATTGGACGAAGGCAATAGAAACTGAATTATTCTCTCCGAACAAAAGAAGGGCGTTTGGGCATGTAAGCCGCACGCCTCCCCTTGTGCACCTTGTAGGGTATAAATGGGTATTTGTTCAAAAGAGAAATGAAAAGAAGCAAGGCTTGTTGCACAAGGTTTCACTGAACGTCCAGGAGATAATTATGAAGAAACATATTCCCCGGTCATGTGCGGAACTCCCTTTAGACATTTATCTCAATGGCAGTGAACTTGAAGTTAGAAGTGAAATTGATGGATGGGGTACTAGCATACCTTTATGAAATATTGAATTCGGACATTTATATGAAGATACCTGAATGTATCACTGTCCGAACCAAAACAGAGCAAATAGAAATATGTACAGTGTGAAACTCAGAAAGTCATTGTACGAACTTAAGCAATCAGGCAGAATGTGGTATAATCGCTTGAAGCGACTTTCTATGCAAGAAAGGCTACATGAACAAATCAGAATAATCTCTGTGTATTTATACGACGATCCCAGAATGGATTTTGTATAATCTCAGTGTATGAAGATGATCTGAATATCATCGGAACCCTAAAGGATATTAAGAAAGCAAATTCTTACCTGGAGCTGGAGTCCGAAATGAAAGGTTTGGGTAAAACCGAATATTGCTTAGGCTTGCAGCTTGAGCATGCCCCTGAAGGGACATTAGTGCATCAGTCAACCTACACTCAGAAGGTGTTAGAAAGGTTCGACTTTGCAAAGGTATACCCTTTGAAAGTGCCAATGGTCGGGAGATCTTTGCAGCAAGACAAAGACCCGTACAGACCTAAGGAAGAGGGGGAGGAAGTCCTGGGATCGGAACTCCCACACTGAAGTGCAATAGAAGCACTAATGTATTTAGCAAACTGTACTAGAACAGACATTTTATTTGCCGGGAACCTTCTAGCAAGGTATAGTGCAGAACCTACCAAAGGCATTGGCAGGGAATAAAGGACATCTTCCGATACCTCCAAGGAAGCAAAGAACTTGGTCTATTCTACAGAAAGAACAAAGACTTAACTATGAATGGCAATGCAGATAACGAGTACTTGTAGGACCCGCATACAGCCAAATCGCAAACAGGCTATGAACTCATATGTGGTGGAACTGCAATTCCATGAAAATCGTCTAAGAAATATCTTGTATCGACTTCGACGAACCACTTGGAAATCATAGCACTGTATACGGCCTTACAAGAATGTGTTTGGCTTCAGCGGATGATTCACCACATCCTGCAGTCATGTGGATTGAATACTACATAAACCACCACTATTATCTATGAAGATAAAGCAGCTTGTGTTGCACAAGTGCAGATGGGTGTTGTGAAGAATCCTCTCACAAAGCATATCAACCCCAAGTTCTTCTATGCTCATGAATTGCAAAAGATGAACGTATTTAAAGTACTGCATACTAAGTCGTGTGAGAATCTTGCAGATTTATTCACTAAGCCACTTCCAGCATCTAGCTTTAAAAGATGCATACATGAATTGGAGTGATGAGACTTAGAGAAGTGCATAATTCAGAGGAGAACCTTCACAAACTCATTATTAAAACTTGATCGTGAAGATCGAGTACCCAAAGAATAAATTCAGGAGATTAAATGAAATTGGGTGGATTGTACTCTTTTTTCCTTAACGAGTTTTCATGAAGTTTCTCAGCTAAGGTTTTTAATGAGGTAATTCGTGCATCACAGCAGAACGTGTATCATGTACTCTTTCTCCAAATTTTTTCCATTGAGTTTTTATGGAGTTTTGACGAGACATGGACATGAAGGATGAGTGCCCAAGGGGGAGTGTTAAGAAACCGGACCCAGGCCGATAGACCTGGCCCAAGGTGGGCTCCTTATCCCAAACCCTAGCAGGGTCGTAGCCTATAAATAGGGGGTGCTATTCATTGTAAAGGATTGATCGATGGATGAAGGAATAAAGAGAAGCAAGACACCCCCTATATCTCTATATTCAATCTCTTATTCTGTTCTTGTTGTTCATGCATTGTTCTTACGATTCTACGCTTGTCTACGAGGTAATCGCTCGGACTGAACTCGCCAGCGACGGTTTCTCAATAATTGTTTGGGGAATGCAGCACGTTTGGGATGGGGAAGAACGGTAGAGCGGGAACCATGGGAGAAGAGTGGAATGACCAATGCGTGTCCAGATCGACACTTTTTCAGCCTTCGCATCACCATCTGGTGGCTCATGTGAGTTGTTTGAGTTGTTGTGCTTCAGTTTGTGGGCTGTTTCTGTTGCTTATTGAGCCTGCATTTTTTGGTGTGGGCCGTTAAGGCTCTGCTGACCACCCGTTAAGGGTTTGCTTTAAACAAAAAGCAAAACTCCATTCCAGAAATAAAAAATGCACGAAGACAACTTGTGAAATACCCATCTCAATTTTTCGAACTAAAACTGGCCCCACATGACAGCAACAACTCTAGTTAAAAAAGAAACAATCAGGAAGAAGATCGACGAAGAATAGAATCCCACATACTACAACGAAGGAGAAGAAGAAAGAACAAGTCCAGCTTGTTATGCTACGGATAGCTTCTTCCACATTGACATCCTGTTATTTCCATTACACTGCAAACGAAAACCCTAATTAGCTCTCCAAACTAAGTATACCGGCGAACTTGTCCTACTGGATTTCCATGATACTATCATTCCAATAATGTAGCCAAGAATGGGTTAAAAAAATATGGTATCGCTAAACTTAGCCTTCGAAAAGCATTAAAACAAAGATCTGAGGTAGTTATATTGTTCTGTCATGTATACGAGAATTTCATAACTCATATGAGAACAATAGGTGAACCCAAACAACACATTAAAATATGATTAAATCTAACATTAAAAAATAAACTAAGTGAACCCACACATAAAACAAAAAACTGAAACATAAATGAAGTTCTAACATATACAAAAATAAACCTAACTAAGTAAACCCACACTGAGAATAGAATATTGAAACATAAATTAAATTCTAACCTAGATAAAAAATAAATCTAAACTAGGTGAACCCATACTAAAAATAGAAACAAAAAATAAACCTAAGCTAGACAGAATTAATCATAAGCAAGGTGAATCCATACTAAAAAAGAAACAAAAAAATATAACCTGAACCCTACAGAATACAAACTTTATGACCATATTAAGAAATTGCATCCAGTTTTTACTGAAATTGCATACAATCTCACACTGCAACTTTAATTCAAAATGTATGCAAGTTTTAAGGTGGCACTTTTTTAAATAGTTTATAACCTCAGGAATGTTTACATGTTACTTGCATAGGTATTTCTACCCTGCATAGGACTCGACTATGCAAAAAAAAGGTACAAGTCCTGAAAAATGCATATTCCCATTTCCTAAGCTATTCTTCTCTGTTTTCGACTCATTTTCTAGCTCCATCTACCTCCTCTCTCTCAATCCCATGCCTCGCCGATGCCTCCCGTGCTGCCGTTCACCGTCGCCGAGTACTAAGGAAGGTGATTAAATCCTTACCCTAATGCAAAGTGTAACACATGGTAAGAAGAAGTGATGCAAAGTGAAAAGATTTACTAAAGGTAGTGCAAAGTGAAACCACATTAAGATTAAATAATCCAAAGTGAAATTTACTCTTAAAAAATGCTCTAACACTCTCATGGGTCATTGTAAATTCCATTCCTATTTTGTAATTAAACCTCTTGTTTGCAGCTAAGTGACGATGCCCTGCATGCCCAACTCGATCAGATCAGCCAAACACATGGACGACTCACCTAAGATTCCAATTTGCAACTCATGCGCGCATTGCTACACTACAGAACACAGATGTATAGAACTACTCGATCAGATCAGCCAAACACATGGACGACAAATAACACTAGATCGACCATTCTATGGGCTGGATTAATAGCGACATTGCAAGAAGCAACTCGTCAATCGTTTCATAGCTTTGGATCACAATTGAACTACCAAGTTTGATCGATCATGCCCACGATTCAAAATTTCGGCCGATTTTTACCGATTTTCTGTGAAAATCGGTTCTATCGGACCCCTGGTAAAAGTTCAAACCGGTCCCAAAATGTTTGTGTTTGCATGAATTTTATCAAATATAGAAGTTTTTTTTTGTCGATATTTATTTTCAAAATTTTCGGCCGATATTTTCACCGATTTTTAGGTATTTTTAAATTCAAATTTTGATTTGAAATTTTCATCTAAACTTTTTTGATTTTTGGTCAAACCGGTCCTACCGGACTCCGTAAAAATTTGAGACCGGTTAGACAAACCCTATTCATGCAATCATGCTACAACATGAAAAGTAAAACGCAAGCAAGTGACCAAGTGATGAACCGAACAACCGAACTGCAGATTTGGGAAACTCAAGGCCTCAATTGTCGCTGTAGCCAAATGCTACCTCCCGCGACGCGGCGGTCAGCGCAACGAGGTCCACCGCTAGCGGAAGCACTTCATCGAGGTCTATGGTGCCATCGAGTTGCTCGGCTTTGCAGGGGCCTGTACCCATGGTTAACAGTTTCGGCAAAATTTTAGAAAATTTGCCCCCTCCTAAATAAATATGATTCGTTCAAAAAAATTCAGAAATATTTGAATTTGGATAAATTACATCCTAAATTTGGCAACATTTGAATTTGGACAAAATTAGATCAAATTTTGTCAAAATTTCAAGTGTCAGTTTGAAAACCTGCCGAAAGTTTCAACCAAAATTCTGAAATTTCAGTTATTTCGCCCCCTAACGAAATTATTTTTGAAATGAAAGAGTTTTCCCTCAGTTATTTCGCCCCCTAACGAAATTATTTTTGAAATGAAAGAGTTTTCCCTGCCTGCACCCACAGAGAATCGTCGATGTCATCCTCGTCTAGCACCAGCAGAAGCGCGGTCGTCAACCGAGGGGAGAGGGGCCCTCGGGCGGTGCGCCACACCAAATCGTGAGGTGGCGGGCACGCCTGTGTTGACGGCAAGGATGAACTCCATGGAGAAGCTCTCAATCATGCGCCGCACCAGCCACCATGTCGCACTATGTAGGTGTGACCCTAGCTATCGGGCAAGGCTGGGTGGCCGCCCCAGGTAACCAGCGCCGGCGGAAGCCCCCCTCCCCTCACTCCCTCCCAAGCACCGGCGATAGTGAGCCACTGAAGACAGCATCTCGATCTGGCGATAGAGGAGGCCTAGAACTCCCAAAGGCCCACAACAGTCACCACACCAATACACCTTGCCACTCAATCCCTCTTCCAGAGTTTCGGTCTTTCCCCAATTTCTAATCCTAGGCGCAGCCGCGTAGGCTAGGGCAAGGCGAAGGTGGCGCACTATCAGTCGACGTAGGCGCGCAGGGGCCAGGGCGACCGGGCGAACCGGCGAAGGCAGTGCCTACTTTGCTCGTGCTTGTGTGGGCGGCAGCTCGGCATCTGGGTGAGTGCGTAGGTGGCAGGCCAGGATGCCTTGAGGCCACGAGGGGCTTCAGGCCGCCGAAGGTGCGTAGGTCTAGTGCGGCTCGGCCTGCAGTGGCGCCATTCGTCGATTTATGCATGCTTATCTTCTTCTCATGAAAACTCTAAGTCTTTTTTTCTAGAAAAGGCTGAGATTTTGTGGAGATGTTTGGAATGTCAGGTTCTTGTCGTCCTTCAATCTACAGTCTTCCGTGATTTTGTTCAATGTAGATGAGTTCCATGCTCCAATTTGGGATGTGCTAGTGTTGGGTTGACCGGATTTCATTCGACTATAGAGAGGATTTTAGAAAGAAATGGCCTTTGTTATTCTTCTGTTATGGAAATCCAATGTTAATTAGTACTCAATTAGGTAATAGAAACTAGAAAAAAATAAAATTAGTCTTTGCTATTTTGATTTCTAAAAAATGAAAATGTGCAGTAGGAGCTGCAGGTGGAGTCTTAAAGACTAGCTTAAACCCATGAACTTTTGTTTACAATATCTCATACTTGAATTTGCATATGAAGATAATAAAAAGGTAAGTAAGAATTCGGTATATGGGTATTTAGGAAATTTTGCTCAATCCTATTAATATCGTAGTTTTTATTGCTTTCAGTATACTACCAGGGTGATAGTAACTTAAAGAGTGTGTATTTACGTTGCTATTATGTATTAGTCATGGTCCACTCCGCCCTAACTTAGATTTTTTTCCTAGGTCCGCCACTGGCGCCATGCCTACTCGTCGAGGACTTCGAGCAGCCCCTGGAAGTTGTGACTCCATCGGCAGTGGCGGAGAAAGCTAGTTGGATGAGCTTGAGAAGAAGTTGGATCAGCCATGGCGGGTGGAGGGGAAGGGATGGAAGTTGGGGAAGAAGGCAATGAGGAGGAAGGGCATAGAGGACATTTTACATGCAACTTTTGGCTAAAAAATTGAAAAATATGCTATAATATGAAAAGGTAGCAAATCCTGACTATTTTATTAATCGGGTGACATGTCACAAATGACAATCTTCATTATGACATTTCACGAAGTGATGATCTTTACGGTGGTAAATAATTGATTTTTTTCTATTTATCGTGTTGTTTAGTGGTAATCTTGGGGCCGATTTGCAAAATAAATAAATAGTAATCTCGTGGCTAACTTTCAAAGATATATAATCCATTTTGTCATTAATTTCATTCCTTTAGCACTTACCTCCAATCTTCTTTGATTAGCTTTTCCTTTTACACATTTTTAGGTAGTGCCAGTAAATTGTTTTTAAACTTTAGCGAGCCATATAATTTAGCGGTTTTGCTAGTTTTAAGTTGCCTGAAATTTTTTTAAGTTTAAATCACTTGTTGTGACCATTAGATTTGTGTAGAAATTGGTGCGTTATATAATTGTCATATGATTGAATATTGATTCAATGAATATCATATGATTGGATATTCATTCGATAGTTAGTCAGTAAGGGGCATGCACTAAGATTAGCCACGAAAAGAGATGACATAGTATAATAAGCGTGCGTCATGGGCGGCTAGGCGAGATCTACCAGTATCTCATTCATCAGTTAATTGCGACTACACGCATCCATCCATACAAACAGTTACGGGCGCAACACTCCATAAGGTATCCAACGTAAGAAAAGTAAATTCTTTAGTCTCCGTCTCCGTCGCTCGTGCCGCATCCCTTTCTCTCTGAAATTTTCCATGCATTTAGTTCAAACCGTATGCTGCCGCGCAGCTTCGCTTCCTTCGTGGTTGTTCGGATCAGCTGGATTAAAAATGAGTTTTCAGAAAACAGGTTTTAGTAGTATTTTTAAGAAAATCGGTTTTAAGTTGTTATTATGTTATTGTGGGTTCGTAGATTACTTTGTTTGGATCAGAAAAACTAAAACGAGTTTTCAGCAATACAATGTTTGGTTAAGATTATAACACAATGCATTTTTAAGAAGAATGTTGAATCTTCCATTCCTAATTTTCAACACATGCGTAATTTTCAACATTCCATTCGTCAGCCAAAAAATAGTCCCCAAAACTAGTTACACGGAAAGGTAGCTAATTAACGTTTGTAAAGACGTATAAACTTGACGTTAGGCAACGTTCTGGTGTGTATTTGGCTACTTTGACAGTGTTTTGCATCGAAATTGTAAATAGATACTAAAAATATCACCGTAGACGTGCATATGTCGCCTACGAGCTACGATGCCCAGTTACGCGGCACCGGCCTGCGGCGCTCCCGGCGCCCTGCACCTTGGCACAGTGGCTCGGCGGAGCTGTAGCTGCGCGGCACTTACCTCGTCGGATTCTGCACCTGCTGCGCTGCTGATTTTCGCTCGAAGCATTGAAAATTGGCCCATCTACATCTACAGTTTTAAATGCTGTAGTTTGGAAGATGCACTGCAACTGGTCTTGAAGAGTGGATAAAACAATGGCTCTAAGAAAATCTAACATACGTGGTGCAAGTAGTACTAGCTGTGCAGGTCTCGCTTTCTTCTCTTGATGATGTTTCTGACTTGCATGCACCATCTGAATTTATGTGGGTCTTTCAGTTCGATGCAACTGCTCCTGAGATTATGACCTGTTCTTCGTTAGGTAGCAAAATAAATTTGTATTTATTATGGTAATAGGGTGTCAAAGAAACCAAACAGAGAACACCATTCGTCAGCCAAAAAATAGCCCTCAATACTAGTCACACGGAAAGGTACGTAATTAACGTTTTGTAAAGATGTATAAACTTGAAAACATCTAGGACGGCGCTGACAAACGGACCTTGTCAGTGACACGGTGACGCTATTTTTTCAATTTGAATAATCTTTATAGTACGTTTTTAGTATGGTCATGTTCATACAGCTAAATTTTAATTCATCAACTACAGCTCACAAAGTCTCACAGCTAACAGCCAAAGAATTGACTCCAAAATTGGTTACTAATTACATGCTAATGCAATACTTCCTGTCTGTATATAAAACCTTACCAATCCCCCCATCTCACACCTCGAGAGAAGCACCAATGGAGCTCACATGGCCTCTCGTCCTCGCTACTCTTTTCCTTACTGTCGTCTTCCTCCTCTTCTCCCATAGCAAGAACACTAGTGCTACAGACGGCAAGAATCGCCGCCGACTGCCGCCGGGTCCGGCCGTCGTGCCGGGTCTCGGCAACCTGCTGTGGCTGACGCACTCGGGCATCGACATATCGCGCGCCATGAGCGACCTCCACGCGCGCCATGGCCCGCTGCTCGCGCTCCGCATGGGCTCGCGCCTGGAGATCACCGTCGCCGACCGGCGGCTCGCCCACGCCGCCCTCGTCGAGCGCGGCGCCGCACTGGCCGACCGCCCGGAGTTCGCCTCCCGCGGCGCCCTCCTCGGCCTCAGCAGCGCCACCATCTCCAACTCAAGCTACGGCCCGCTCTGGCGCCTCTTCAGGCGCAACTTCGTGGCCGAGGTCGCGCACCCGGCCCGGCTGCGGCTGTTCGCACCGGCGCGGGCGTCGGTGCTCGCGGAGCTCACGGACAAGCTGCGGCGCCGGCCTGAGGACGGCGTCGATGGGGCGGGCGCGGGCACCATCGTGGAGACCTTCCAGTACGCCATGTTCTGCCTCCTCGTCGCCATGTGCTTCGGCGAGCGGCTCGACGAGAACGCCGTGCGGGACATCGCCGCCGCTCAGCGCGCCCTGCTGCTGTACTCGTCGACCAAGCTCAGGATCTTCGCGTTCCTCCCCGCCGTCACGACACGCCTCTTCGGCGGCCGCATGCAGGCCATGCTCGCCATGCGCCGGCGGCTCAAGGACATCTTCCTGCCCTTGATCGACGCGCGGAGGGAGCACAAGAAGCTGCCACACGTAGCCGGCGCGGCGCCGCCGCAGAAGGAGACGACGTTGCCGCACTCGTACGTCGACACACTGCTCGACATAAGGCTCAGCGACGACGGTGACCGCGCGCTCACCGAAGACGAGATGGTGGCGCTGTGCTCCGAGTTCCTCAACGGCGGGACGGACACCACGTCCACGGCGCTGCAGTGGATCATGGCGGAGCTCGTCAAGAACCCGGCAATACAGAACAAGCTCTACGACGAGATCAAGGCCATTATTGGTGCCTCCGACAAGGGAGATCAAGTCTCCGAGGAAGACGTGCAGAAGATGCCATACCTGAAGGCGGTGGTTCTCGAGGGTCTCCGGCGCCACCCGCCGGGGCACCTGGTGCTGCCGCACGCGCCGGCGGAGGACATGGAGCTCGGTGGGTACGTGATCCCCAAGGGCACGACGGTGAAAGACATGCTTGGCGCCGAGCCATAATCCGGTGAGGTTAGTCTTAATGAGTTTATCCCACTCATCCTTAGGCCAATCCAATGACGAATGCACACCTCCTGAAGTATACAAGGATGCCACTCTTACATATCATTGAAGGCAATATGTTTTTTTAACTTGAAGGCAATATGTATTTCGTTCACTAACATGTTAATTTTTTCTACTTTTGAGCCATATTAACACTTCAACTAAGATCATTTTTGCAATTTGATTCTTGGCGAAAAGGATTGCATATTTAAGCTTAATTTGAGAAGTACTTGCATTTGGATATAAACTTTGATCCCTAAAATGCATGTATAACTATCAGATTTAGTTGGGAAAAAAGAAAACATAAAGTGGGCTAGTTTGTAAAACATCAACAAACAAGGGGAAACAAATATATTCGTACTTCATACATCAAGATGCCATTGTGCCCTTGAATGGGGCCGGAGGAAACTTAAAAGCTAAAACTAATGCAGTAACTAAGATGAGGTACATATTGACTTTTAACTTATGTATTCGCCGATTAAGACATTCTCCTTAAATAGACAAAGAAACTGCAACTATAAATAATGATGTGACCAAGCTGGGACCTATGAAGTATGAACAATTGGCAATGAAATAAGCCTTGATGGGATGGCATAGAAGCAATATATTTTAAAGATGAGTATTTCCTCCTATCTGTACATACAGAGACAAACCCCCCCAAAAAAACCTCAGCTCACATGCTTTAGTTTAAAAAATAGGATGTGAGGACTAAATAAACTTGTTTCCCTTCTTGATTATCAGAACCACCACGTAAGTTATTCCAATAAGATAGCATGGTCCTTTCTCTACCAATAAAAAAGAACAAGGAGGGAAACTATTCTCTTGCGGAGAGAGGAGTTGGACAAAAGTTTACCTCCCACATGTGTTCTCAAATTGTCCCAGTTTTCCATCGGTGCCGCCATTGTAGTTACCAATTGTTAACTTCAACTTGCCAACAGAGTTCTCAAGATGGTGTGTTCTGCCCTCCAGCTGTGAAAGCCTTGAGCTTACACCTTCCAGTGCATGTAGCAGGTTATCAACATATTTTTTCATGGTGCGGTCAATATTTGCTATAGCGACTGCATTGAAATTGCCCTTTTCTTCTTCGTGACTAACTTTCTTTAGCACATGAGGCTCCAATATACCGGCACTCTTTGCATGGTAAGAGAAGTTAAGCATAATAGGTACATATATCACAAGGAAAGAAAAGCAGTGCTGTGATATAAATTGATAATAATCATGCATCACACGAATAAATAATTTGCTGGATTGGTTATTATCAAGTATAGCTACAGAAGCACAGCATGAATGGATATATGAGATCCTGTGTTGCCCGTGTTAATAAATAATCAATTGCCAATAAATTGCGTGCCATATTATATTATTATCAGAAAGCATAATAGAAAAGGTGTTAACTTTGCGCATGCGCGCACACACACACATGTAACATGGATATAATTGACCGACCACACAAGATGGTGGAATTATCAAACCCATCCTACACAGTGTTTTGGGATACCATTTTACTGCCGCCAAATTATCTTTTTCTAACCATTGAATAAGACTATTGAACCCATCCTACACAGTTTTCAACCTAAAGTTGCAGAAAATGGCAATCGCATGCATGCTTCAGACATAATATACGGCCTATAAGACTATGAGAAGGAGTAATCACAGAGAGCATAAAAACAATCAGCAACAAGTTGCGAACGCAGAGCCATTGCAAGAGAAGCATCTGAAAACCATCCTAAAAGGAACTATAGAAAACAATGCCATATCAACATCTAGTTATCTCGCAAATGCTGTCCAGGGCTCAGGGCCATGTATATGGTAATAGTATCATCAAATAGCAACCGAAAACTCATCGCAACAATCACAGTAATAATACAGAAACTGCACGACATCCATAGGTGCTCGCAATGGTATATCCCTTTATGAAAATAAAATGTGTCAGCTTTCACAAGCACCTGAACCAAAAGGGTTACGCTTTTTCCCTCTATCTGAATCAAGTAGTAGCAAGTGAGCAGCCACATCAATTTCATTTACCAGTAATGGAAATCGACACTACCACAACACTATTAACTACCAATGAGTGCTAAACAAGCTTAACAACAATTTATTTGCTCAATTCGCGGGTGAGGAACAGATCTATCAGCAGAGTCATAGGCGTAGGTATATTACCTTGAGATTGGAGGATGCGGCCATGGAGTTGAGCGATCCCCGAAGGCTTGTCGCGGAGGCCGGCACAGCGGCCGTAGGGGTGGCGGGCCGGCGGCGCGGAATACATGATGTTAAAAAGATTTTTTTTCCTTTACCATTGGAATCCACAGTTGGCAAGCTTTTCTCATTACTAAGTGGACCAACATTCTGCTGCCAAGAAATGTTTCCTGTCCAAACATCAAGCCCCATCACAATTTATTTTTGTGGAAACACAATGTGCAGGCGCCCATTATTTCCCGGTGCTATTGTCATCACTATGTCAATTGAGCTCAATTCTTGGATCCATCTGTACTGATGGCTATGAATGTACAAGGAATAGAGCTGGTCTTCAGTATTTGATATCTGTTTAGTCATATGGATTGCATCACGAATTAAAGAAGGTAGGATAAAAAGAGGAGAATACAAAACCATGGAAATTGGAAGACAAATATATGTAGTGAAACGAGGCCTTACATAAAGAGTCCCCTCGCACTGATCAACAATTGGAGCTGAATTGAAATAGCAGCTTGAGATATTTCTCTTGCAGCCTAGATGGTAACCAAAGAGATCAAGCACAGGCCCGACACTCCATTGTAGTTCAGTGTGCAACGAGAAAGAGAAAAGGCCACGGTCCCTTATGGTAAGAAAAAGAGATGAATAACTGACACAGATCTATAGACCAATGATCTCCTCGGATATCCCTGGCGTTGAATTGTAACTGAAAAATACTTGAAAGTCATTAATAGGTCATCTAGGAACAAGATGAGATTTCTAAATAGCATTAGTGATATACATCATAAACTTGCTTCATGGTGGCTGACATGGGCTTGGAACTGACCCAGCTGATCTTGAGGACGTGGAACCGGCCAACGGAGTTCCTGCCGGAGCGGTTCCTGGCGGGGGGCGACGGCGAGGGGGTGGACATCACCGGCACCAGGGAGATCAAGATGATGCCGTTCGGAGCCGGCCGGAGGATCTGCCCGGGGCTCAGCGTCGCGACGCTGCACCTCGAGTACTTCGTGGTGAACCTGGTGGCCGCGTTCGAGTGGCGAGCGGTGGAGGGGGAGGAGGTGGACGTCGTCGCGGAGAAGGCCGAGTTCACCATCGTCATGAAGAAGCCGCTCCGGGCGCGACTCGTGCCGAGAGGAGCTGTGTGAGTGAGAAGGATAGTGTGCGTATGTGTCACTGCATCACATTAATTTATCTTAGATATATGTTTGTAATTAAGATTGTCTGGATCGTATTTTAGGACCTAATCTTAGAATATAAGATTGTCGGAACCTAAATTTGTAACTTTAGAACTCAACTCCCGGCCAAGGCCTGGTCGTCGACCTAGTCGTAGGCCTGGTTGAGGACCCAGTCAAAGACCCGGTTGTCGTGAGCCCCCAAATATGCAAACTTGGGACCTGCTGTGTCGATCGGTGCTATTCTCTAGATCAGTAGATAGCACACACAGAGATACATTCTTGGATCATTCACATATATCGCATACATCAGTTTGGTAGATTACCCGATCGACCGTGCGGCCCACTTGCTTTACAAAAAGGGCACTAAGGCCAAAATATTTCCTAGTTTAGAGTACTGAGTAGAGAATAAAAGAGAAAACAAAAGACGTAATAGTGGATCCATTCACTTCGCCCACAGGCAAGTGACTGGAGGTCCCGACCTAAGCTACTTGTACTACCCCAACACCTGATCGAAAGGTGCGAATAGGTAGTCGTAGAAGGTTTCGACTTCGTGGTCAAACAAAGAGGTTCAACCACGACGGGTCAAAGGCTTGCGACCACACCTGAACGTAAGTTTTGACTGTTTTGACTAGGTGATCGTAGAGGGCTTTCAACTGCGAGGGGGTCCCAGCCTAAGCTTCACCACCATCACCACCATCTGGTCCCGCGGCCACAAAGTAGTCGTAGGGGTCTTGATCAAGCGGCTCTAAAAGATTATATTGGACGAGCCTGAGTACACAACCATACTCACGAGCCAACACACAATGCAGTTATTATAAATGCAAGGCTGGTCAAGGAAGTTTCAGAGTTCTTTCATTTGCCCAAAGTCATGTTTGAATTAGATTAAGTAGTAAACATCCTTAGACTTAGCATTTTAAACAAGAGATTTTATAAACTGAGTTCTTGTTGAAATGTACTAGTGGAGGTCCAACCTCCTATACCATTGAGTGCACCAACCACTCAATGCTCAAGCTATCCCGTAATTTCCACTAGTCCTAGACCAAGTTTTTCAAAATCCCTGGGGTCTCACCCCATCTTTCCATTCACAAATCGGTTTTTATAAAAAGAAAAGCTATATCCAGCAAGTCCTCAGCACTGCTCTTGACCGTGAGCACGGCTATCTAGATGGTTTTCTTACTCTACAGAGTTTGCGCACTTTCCCCACAAGAGATGAATCAACTTATACTGCCCCGACACACTTCCGAAGGTGTGCGGCTAATGTTGATCATCATAAGACCTTTACAATGCTCAACCAGGTCGTATATGTTACCGACTTGTGGTTGCCCTGTTTTACATGAGAGGTCACTACCAGATTCGGTCCTTCATTGATTTGGGTGTTACATCTACATACCCACATCCTCTCGTGCCCTAGGCACCAGCCACTCTTTCCAGCCACCCAAGTCGAAAACAATTTTTCAGGTTTAATTTGTTTTGAAACATAACCATTTAGTCCAACATACCAGCGGGCTCCCAGCCTCGACTGCCCAAATCTAGTTTTTATGTTTTGAGTGAGTGTTGTTGATGCGGCGTAAATACCGTCTGCTAATATTACGCATGTTCCTGTTACTTCATATGTGCTAGAGGAACACATGTGCATGCGCGTGTTTACACAATCGCGCGTGGGGATGTTTCATAGAAAGAGCATTGTTAGCTACGTGTGTCAAGGAAGCAAGTCGAACTCTACAAGGAAAGTCAAGTTGGAGGCAGCGTGTCCACAACTTTGACCCAACAGTTTCCTTTCTCTACGTGATATGGGGTGGGGTCCACCTACGACCAGTTTTACGAGGTGCGCTACCGGTTCAACAGAGCCAACGACTAGTTCTCGGCAGAAGGAGCACTCGGCAGGAATAGTACTTGTCAGGAACAGTACTCGATGACAATAGTACTCGACAAGAATAGTGCTCGCTGGACGTAGCCGTAGACCACATGGACGTGGTCTTAGATCACCCAGTCGTGGTCGTAGATCACCTAGGAGTGGTCGTAGACTACCTAGTGGTGGTCGTGAGCTACTTGGTTGTGGTCGTAGACCACCTGGTAGTGGTCGTGAGCCACTTAGTCGTGGTCGTGGCCCACTTTGTCATGATAACGGACCTGTTCGTACTATTTTGGGCAATGCCAAGGAAAGCTTACATCAAATAAGTTCGGTTTTGTCACCATGTGCTTTCCTTTCGTTGCGTGCTCTTGGATGGGGGTCACCGGCCATATAAAGAGCAGATGAAGGATTCTTGTTTCGATTGGGAAAGTCCAGAGAGTTTGATTTGATCATTAAATTAGAAATCCTAGTGTCTAAATTAGATAGTCCTAGCACCTGTAACATTCCAAAGTGTTGTTACCAAAATAAAATAAATAAAGTTATTGTTTTATTGGATTTTCTAGAATTTTAAAGAGTTTCATTTGAATTTTTAAAAGTCAAAAGTAAAAATTTATTTGAAGTTTTTGAAGTTTTATTTGATTTAAATTGAAAATTAAAATTTTAATTAATTTCTAGAATTTTCTGGAATTTTAAAAGTTTTTTCCTAAATATCTTAAAGCCAAAATAATTTATTTGCAAAAACTATTACCAATTATAAGTTGGAACTATTTTATTTAAATCCAAAATACCTCTGAGAATTTCTGTGAATTTTATCATAATTTTTGGATTTAATTAACTATTATCTAAAGCTATTTTGAATTAATCAGATTAATTAAATTGCTAAATGATTTGAAAATCCCAAAACCTCGTCTGGGCTAAATCTCCCCGGTCCAGCCCATTTCCCGGCCCAACTCCCACACCGCCCGCCAGCCACTCTCCCTCCCTCTCTCCTCGCCGTCCGATTTGAATCGGACGACCATCCATCTCCCCACGCCACCCCTGCCCCTCAGCATCATCGGATCAGCATTCGACGGCCCAATCTTGGTGACATCCCCGGAGGTCCGAACGTCCCTGTTGATAGGGACCGTTCGATCTAAATCAAACGGCCAACACGGCCCCACGCATCACGCGCCGCTCTCGGCCGTTGGATCTCGACCCGATGGCCTACACCCTTCTTCCTCCCGCTCTTCTTCTCCACGCGCTGCATCTCACCGGCCGCCATTACCGCGCCTCGCGAGCTCTATCTCCACCATGATTCTCGCCCCCTCTTCATGCACGGACACGCGCATGGACTTCCGCTCATCACGCCGCGCCCGTTCCCGCCCGTTGCCCCTCAATCACGCACGAAATCGCTGGGATTTTGAATCGGCCGCCGCCGCCTCCGCGCGCCCGATCTCCCGCCTCCGGCCTCCTCCGCCCCTATAAGACGGTGCATCGGGTGCGCACGTCCCCAAGCAACCTAGCGCCACCACCCACTCCTCCTCCCTCGCCCTTTAGTCACCGGTTTTGGCATTTCTTCGCCGCCGGCTGAGCAACTCTCCGCTGCCTCTAGCGCCGCCGTTGACGACGCCCTGGCAACGCCGACCTCACCAACGGCATCGCGGCATCAAGGCTTACATGGTGCGCTCGTCGCCTTCGCCGGGGCCTCACCGGAACTCGCCGTCGCCGCGAGCCCGAACATCGCTGCCGCCTAGCTCCTCGCCGCCGCCTCAGGTGACGAATTTGTGCGCATATTAATCCCCGCACTCCCCTCCTTCTTTTGGTGCCTTCGCCAGACGCCGTCGCACCGCCAAATGCCGGCGAGCCGCGGGCCAGCACCGCCGGCCTCGTGTCAACGTGGCATCGCTACGTAGGTGCCACCGATGCGCCACCTCGGCAAAATTTCCCTCATGGCATCCCCGTGTCGGCCAGGTCAGCGCCACGTGCGCACGCGCCCGCCACCTCCCCCACGTGCACTGTTCCCATGCACCGAGTCCGCGGTGACCCTTGACCAGTCGTGGACCAGGTCCATTAACCGCAGGCCCACATGTCAGACACACATCCCATTTTCCTTTACAAATTTAATTCGACTGGGAAAAAGGATTTTCCCTCGCTGACGTCATCTTGCGTAATATCCCGAATTTCCTTTAGAAAAATAATTTAGAAAATTCATGGAATTAGATTTTCATTATTTCATGTAATTTCAATCTTCCAAATCCCATATCTTTTGCATCCGAACTCCGATTGAGTCCATTCAAATTTGTAAATTCATATAAAATTGAGATCTAGATAACTAAACCAAAATTATTTAATTTGGAGTTAATTTGATTTGTTATTTGAATTTTATTTGAATTTGGCTTATTCTGCGATTAGATTTCGACGACTTCGGAGAGTTAGATTTCGACGCCATTTGAAGAGCACATAAGAGGGTTGATTTTGATTGTATGATCATCGTGATTGTACACTAAGACTACCTGGAGAAAGTACTTGTGAGTACTAGGTGACCTGTTAAGGAAAACAAAATCACCTTAGTACCAGGTGATCTGTTAAGGAAAACAACATCACCTCATCAAGCAAGGCAAGTTATACCCTTGATCATATCGATCCCATTATTTTAAATTTATTTAATTCTATTTTTAAATTACTATTGCATGCATAATTTTTATCCAGTTATTTTAATCCCTTGTTTAAATACTTAGTTATTCCAATTCCTGTTGTATAACCAATTTGAATATTGATTATCATTTCCTCGTCACCATTAGATAAAATAATATTGGAAATAATTCAATGCTTAGCTAATGCTTACATCAAATCTTGTGTTTGGGAAGTTTTTAGCCAAATATTTTAAATTTGAATTAAATTGGTTCTATGGTATTGTTTTACCATAGAAGGTTTATAAAATGCCTTTACTTGAAAAATAAAATGGGTTTGGACTTGGGCAAAATGGATGATTGGTGGGTGCAGGTTTATGCACGGGCTTAATCTGGTTAAGGTTAAGGCCCAGGGTTTTATGTGGAAGATGCCCAAGTCAGTTAAGGACCGGTCTTCGAGTGTATGATGCTATGCCTTATCGTACTACCACATGTCCTGTGTGGGCGGGACCTGGCTAAGTAATTTGCAATGTTCCATTGTTAGTTGTGCCATTTTGGTGTATGCATGTCGGTTAGACAGTATTCCCACTTGGCGCAAGAGGGGACTTCTGGCGGATGGATAGTCCAAAGGAAGTGAAACCTTAGCGGGCATAACTACTTTGGAATGGCGCATTGTAAAGGCCTCGTGATAATCACTTAGTCGCACACCTACGGAAGTGTGTGAGCGGACAGTACAAGTTGATTATCTCTTGTGGGTAAAGTTGTACAACCTCTGCAGAGTGTAAAACTATTCGAATAGCCGTGTCCACGGTTATGGACATGCTAGCAGAACTACTCAAAGTTAGACTTTGGTTTTATTTGAAAAGACTTCTTCAAACTGGTTTATCCAAATGAAAATTGGGCGGGAAGCCATGTGATAGGAGGGTATCCTTCACCATTCATGTATGAATGTTATCTGACTATAAAGTTTAGAATTTATAAAATAAATTTTAGTTATAGAATATTTGCTTTGGAACTTAGTACAAGTATTTAAAGGAAAATGATGTTTTATGCAAATCAACCAATAAGCCATTCCTTGTTACATCCATGTATGCATGTCATCCTGTTATTGGACGGGTGTAACTTGCGAGCACGGAAGTTGTGTTCATACTTGCTTTATGCAAATAAAATTTCAGAGGAGAAGGACTTTGCTACCAGTATGGATCTCGACGACTAGCCCGCTTCCCCAGTCGATTGCTGTGGCAGATTAACTAGACCCTACTACTTCTTCGTCTTCCGCTGTGTTCTTTATTGTTGGCTTGTAAGCCTCTTTTGTAATAAACTCTGTTGATTATTAATAAAGTTGTGATATGATTTTGTTACCATATTTGTTTACTGTGTGAAGTAGCTACTGATTATGGGACTAGTTCAGAAATGCACAGAGGATTGGGAGTGTTAATCCCGAGTCTGACAGTACTTACGCCTGCTATTATATTTAGCAAGTCTATTAGTAGTTTGTGTTGTGTGCGTTTAGGAGTTTGAGTTAGTTTCAGTTTTTGTGCTTGCGTGGTGGGGTATATAAACCTTCCATGGCCATACATTGTAAGGGGGTTCAAAAGTTATGGGTTAGGGAATAGATACCAGAAAATCACCATGGTTTTGGTGGCACACGGTTTGTGTGGTTCTTGAGATTTCCGAGAGGAATTACTCTTTGGTGTGTTGAATCCAACTGTGGTGTTGGATTTGTGCTCGCTGGAACTTTGGTTCTTCTACCCTTTTTTCACGTGCTGTGGTGTGCATGGGAGAAGGTTTATCAAGAAAGTCTTGCTATTCTTGTGCTGCGCAAGAGCTAGGAAGCTACTGTCAAGGTGTATCGTGAAAGATCAAGCCAAACAACAAGATCCCGCTAGCTTGCTAGTTGGATCCGCATCAGGTGGTATCAGAGCGCCAAGTTGTTCACGATGCTCAAATTGTTTTGTTGATCCATATCTGGTGATATCAGCGATGGTTGCTCATGGTGGTGGAGATGTTGTTGCTATGGAGTGTTCGGAGGAGAGCTTCAAGAAGTTGAGTTCCAACGTCCTGTATGAAGAGGAAGTCTACGGCGTGGATTGGACTTTCCACTCTCACTGCAATGTGAGAGAGAAAGTTTGTGCCATGTCGATCGACCGTGAGAGTTTGATTAATGCTGCTAGTATCGAACTCGTTGAGAAGTTGGAGTTGTCGATGACATTGCATCAACCCTATGTCATGAAGTGGTACTCCGGTGTACTCAAGATCACGAACCAAGTCAAGGTACTGTTTTCATTGGGCAAATTCTCTTGTGAGGTTTTGTGTGATATCATACCAGTTCTTATGGTTTTGTGTTATCTATTGTTGGGAGGACCATGGTGCGAGCAACAAGGCGCGGTTACTCATAATTGGCACACCCTGAGTTGTACCTTTACATGGAAGGGTACACCGATCCGTTTGCTTCCCATAGACAGCTAGTTGATTCAAGGTGACTGGAAGAAGAAGCTATTAGAAAGGAGGGCATGGAAAGAAGCGAAGAAGGAGGCCTAAGCTACAGAAGTTTATTCGGCTTTCATTCAATCTGTCCATGCGGCCGAATCTGCTGATTTGTTTTTGGCCAAGTCTGTAGGAAATTTTTCTGTCCCTATACAAGCTGCAGACGAAGACTTGGAGAAGAACTCGAAACTGAGGACGGTTTCGCTTAAAGAGGGAGGGGATGATGCGGCGCAAATACCGTCTGCTAATATTACGCATGTTCTTGTTACTTCATATGTGCTAGAGGAACACATGTGCATGCGCGTGTTTACACAATCGCGTGTGGGGATGTTTCATAGAAACAACATTGTTAGCTACGTGCGTCAAGGAAGGAAGTTGAACTCTACAAGGAAAGTCAAGTTAGAGGTAGCACGTCCACAACTTCGACCCAACAGTTTCCTTTCTCTACGTGATATGGGGTGGGGTCCACCTACGACCAGTTTTACGAGGTGCACGATCGGTTCAACAGAGCCTACGACCAGTTCTCGGTGGAAGGAGCACTCATCGGAACAGTACTCAGCGACAATAGTACTTGGCAAGAATAGTGCTCACTGGACATGGCCATAAACCACATGGACGTGGTCGTAGATCACCTAGGAGTGGTCGTAGACTACCTGGTGGTGGTCGTGAGCTACCTGGTTGTGATCGTGAGCCACCTAGCCGTGGTCGTAGCCCACCTGGTCGTGATAATGGACCTGTTCGTACTATTTTGTGCAATGCCAAGGAAATCTTACGTCAAATAAGTTCGGTTCTGTCACCATGTGCTTTCCTTTTGTTGCGTGCTCTTGGATGGGGGCCACCGGCCATACAAAAAGAAGATCAAGGATTCTTGTTCCAATTGGGAAAGTCTAGAGAGTTTGATTCGATCATTAAATTAGAAATCCTAGTGTCTAAATTAGAGAGTCCTAGCACCTGCACGTGCTGTTATATTTAGCAAGTCTATTAGTAGTTTGCGTTGTGTGCGTTTAGGAGTTTGAGTTAGTTTCATTTTTTGTGCTTGCGTGGTGGGGTATATAAACCTCCCATGGTCGTACATTGTAAGGGGGTTGAAAAGTTATGGGTTAAGGAATAGATACAAGAAAATCACCATGATTTTGGTGGCACATGGTTTGTGTGGTTCTTGAGATTTTTGAGAGGAATTAATCTTTGGTGTGTTGAATCCAACTGTGGTGTTGGATTTGTGCTTGCTGGAACTTTGGTTCTTCTACCCTTTGTTCACGTGCCGTGGTGTGCGTGGGAGAAGGTTTATCAAGTAAGTCTTGCTGTTCTTGTACTGCGCAAGAGCTAGGAAGCGACCGTCAAGGTCTACCGTGAAAGATCAGGCCAAACAACAAGATCCCGCTAGCTTGCTAGCTGGATCCGCATCAGTTGATGGGCAATTTAATGCCCGCCTAACAATGTATCTAAGCAAGGCTAAGCATGATACTTAGGTACAGACTTATTAACTAGTATGTAGTCCATTAAGTCTAGGGTGACAAAGGATATTGTCCAAGTTCAAGGATTGGCAGTTTATACACAATTATCATTAAGGTATTAGTTACGACTAGACCAAATATAGTTGTATAAATCATAGCAATGCAAATTCATAATTTAAAGCAACATAAATTGCAAAGAGTAGGTGCAATATGATCAAAGTGTTGGCTCGCCTTAGTCGAGGTACTGCTGTTCTTGCTTTGGGTCTAATCGAGGGTCCTCGGGAGCTTCAGATTCTAATTATGCAAAGACAACCCAAAGTTCCCCAAAGTTCAAATAAGCACATGTGACCTCAGATTGCATTAAAAAATTCAAATAAACTCCAAACGGAGTGGTCGACGAAACTGAGTGGTCGAGACTGAGTAATCGGAACTTAGTGGTCAAAACTGAGTGGTCGAAACCAAGTGGTCAAAACACAATGGTCAAAACACAGTGGTCAAAACACAGTGGTCGAGACACCGTGGTCGAGACACAATGGTCGAAATACCGTGGTCAATTCCAAGCAGTGGCAGACCCAGAATTAAATTCTAGGTATGGCGGAGTTGCAAGCCACCAAGCGCGGACCACGCGCCCACGACTTCACAGAAGAGCTTGAGAATACTGAATAACAGAAACTCCAAGTCCAAAACTAGTACATGCTGTTGAGATTGGATGTTCTTAGATTGAAGAAAAAAAGAAGTGTTTGTTCTAACCACCAATTCACCATACCATAAGTTCCACCCGCCAAATACAGTTGGGTTGGTCTAGTTAAACACAAGGCCTGTTCTTTTTCTACCTTGGGTTATAAATGAGCACACAAGCATGAACCAAGGAGGGGCACCTCAACCGAAAATGAAAACGAAGACAATTTTAGCAGCCGCAGGATTCAGCACATGTTGACAATTTGCATGAGGATGGTATTATAGGAATTCAATAGCGTGGAAGTTCATAATGCAGCTGCGCCATTGTTAACAGGTAAAACTTCACTTTGATGGGAATTTTATTGAACAGGAGACATGAATCTACACTAAGACATACAGGTTCATAATATACACATACCAGTTCAGCTAATGACTTGTTTAGCTTTGCAAATTGCAAACTGAGGCGCCATCTCTTGATTCAGCTACAAAGCAAGACCTTTGAATGGGATCAGATACCTGACAACATCATAGACCACTATTAAACAAGGGCAAATTTGAAAGGATATTAATATGAGGAGTCTCAAGTTGAATCAAGCTGATTTCGCTTGAAACTTGATCAAATAGGGGAGGCACAAGCTATAGCGGATCAAAATTACGTCGCCTAAATACCCAAATTTCAGCAGCAGCAGCACAAAACTCGCCAGTCGCCCCTCCGGCTAGTGGAGGACCCATGAGGCCGGGAGCACTGAGCACAGCAGCCCCTGCCTGCGCCGCCCGGCACCAGTGCCGCCTGCGGCCCTGTGCTAGAGAGCAGAGCGGCCCGCTCACCCCGGAGCAGAGACTCGGCCTCAGCCCTCAACCGCCCGCTCGGCGCGTGGAGCCCTGGTCGCCCCATGCCACATCGCCCACCGGATGCCTCCCCTGCGACACCTCGCCCAGTCGCCCCACCCGCGCTTCATGCCTCCGCCGACCACCGCCGTGGCGCTGCCTAGGGCAAGGGTCGGGACTTGGGAGAGAAGAGATTGAGAGCTTGCAACCAAAAATGAAATGGGGAATTGGGGATTCTAGGATTAGATCTGGCCTCTGAGCATCTCTCGAGTGGAGGCAGTGATTGAGTGATGCCTGGGCTGGGCACTTGCCACTTGGGCTGGGTGGGCCATGTCTGAGCGAAGAAAAGATGATGTAGTAGCTACTGGCTGGCTTAGTCCAGCAAGGGAGCAGCCGAGCAGCAAGGATCGCCGGCGTTGGGGGGGAGGGTTCGCCGACGCCGGCTACCTCGGTGGCCGCCCACCCTCGCCCTATAGCTGGGACCGCCCCTGATTCCAAGTGGTCAAAATTGTGTGGTCGAAACACAGTAGTCGAATAAAGTTATCGAGGCGCAGTGGTCGAAACTGCGTGGTCGAAACACAATGGTCAAAACATAGTGGTCGAATCAAAGTGGTCGAAATTGTGTGGTCAAAACAAAGTGGTTAAGACATAGTGGTCAAATCAAAATGGTCGAGACACAGTGGTCGAAACTCTATGGTCGAAATACAATGGTCAAAACATAGTGGTTGAACAAAGTGATCGAGACGTAGTGGTCGAAACAAAGTGGTTGAAATTGCGTGGTCGAAACACAATGGTCGAACAAAGTGGTCGAAACAAAGTGGTCGAAACTGTGTGGTCGAAGCACAATGGTCGAAACACACTGGTCAAATCAAAGTGGTCAAAACTGAGTGGTCGAAACAAAGTGGTCGAGACACAGTGGTCGAATCAAAGTGGTCAAAGCTAAGTGGTTGAGACACAGTGGTCGAAATGTGGTCGAAAGCGAGCTGTGGTCGTAGCGCTACAGTACTCGTGATGCTAGAGCAGTCCTAGCACTATAGTGGGCGTACTGTGTGGTCGTAGAAGGTATGACTAGGTGCGATTAAGAAGACACTACTACCTGTATTCAGGGGTGATACGACTACGTAGTCAAGGAGGTTTTGACTACGTGGTCGTAGAAGATTCTACTAGGCGTAGTCGAAGGATTTCTGACTACATGGTCGTAGGAGACTCGGCCGCGAGTAGTCGAAAGAGTTTCGACTACGTGGTCGTAGAAGGTCTAGTTGCATGTAGTCGACTGAGTTTCGACTATGTGGTCGTAGGGGACTCGACTGGGCGTAGTTGAAATAGTTTCGACTACTTGATCGTGGAAGGTTCGATTGTGTGTAGTCGAATGAGGTTCGACTACGTGGTCGTAAAGGATCCGACTGCGCAGTCGAATGAGTTCCAACTACGTGGTCGTAGAGGATTTGGCTGATCGTAGTCGAAGGAGTTTCGACTATGTGGTAGTAGAAGTTTTCAGCTGGTCGTAGTCGAAGGAGTTTCGACTACATGGTCGTAGAGGATTTGGCTGGTCGTAGTCGAAGGAGTTTCGACTACGTGGTCGTAGAGGATTTGACTGGTCATAGTCAAAAAGTTTCGATTACATAGTCAGAAGAATGACTGAACTCGACTACTTAACAGGGGTCGAAAGAAAGAAGGATTCGAATACTCCACCGTGGTCGAAAGAACTAGCAAAAGAACCAGGGAAAGGAAAGAATCGAAGAAGAACAGGGCAGCTCCAACGAGGAGGAGAGCGGTCGAAAAACCAACGAAAGAACATAGAAAGAATCGAAGAAGAACAGGGCAGCTCGAACGAGGAGGAGCATCTAGACCACTAGGAACGTACCGGTACGGAGCTGAGGGGACAAGCTAGCTGGAGCTAGGTTGGCGACGGTGGACTGCAACAGCGAGCGAGTTCTGACGGTAGTGAGGGCCCAGGGAAAGAGAATAGTCTTCAATCTTCAGGATGGCTTCAAGGAAGTAGGTAGATGGTCCTGAAGGAGCGGGCGGCTTGGTGTATTCCTCACCGGTGGGGTCGATTCGACTCCTTGGTTAACTTGGCCGGAGTGGAGGAAGAATAAGGTTGGTGACGGTTCCGAGGGGATCAACAGCAATGGCAGCGCTGCGGTGGCGCACGGCTGAAGTGAGCGCCCGAGCCTTACCTAGAGCTCAGGCTTGTTAGAGAGAGGAAGAGAGTGGGGCTAGAACTGGAGTGGCGGAGGAGGCACTGAGGGCTCGGGGCTGCTATTTATAAGGGTGGAGATTTCCGAGAGTCAGTGATGCATTCACACGGCCTGACAAGTAGGAGTGGTGGTGACTTGACCGGGTTGGCAGCACAGTGCAGACGGTGTGATGGGTCGAGCGACAGCTATTAATGACTAAGTGACAGCATGTGCCAGCACACTCGGCTCAGCAGTCTTGACGCCGTGGGGAAAAAGAGGCCGCCCGCTGCCGCCGTTGGACCCGGCACCCGGTCGGATGAACAGGACTCGGTGATAAGGATGGCTCAATTGGATAAGATGGGAGCTGGTTGAAGCGGACCCGAATCAGACCAACAACACTTAGCCCAAGGAACAACAGGGAGAAAGAAGAAGGGCTAGGAAGATTTGTGAAGAGGCAGATTAACCGAATTTTAGACTTGCTAAAATTCAGATATTTGTTTGAAGGAATTCTAATGGGATGACAAGTATAAATCTGCCATCTGTTAGATAATTCTAGTTGGACTTGTGCTAACAAAAGAGAAAGTGTACTCAAACAACTCGTAAAAATGCAGTAAGGAAGAACAATACAAGCTATCGCATAAAAAGTTTTAAAAATCCCATATTTTTGCAGTTATGAATTTTTTGGCTGTTACAAAGATTTTATCTGATTCTATCAAATATACATTTTTTTCAATGTATATGTGTATTCCAAGAGTGATATGAGTGTTTATTTGGTCATTTGATATCTAATTTGATTAATAAATGTCTAAATCGTAGTTTAGATTTCATGTCATTCAGAGCTACAGATAAAATATTGATTTTAGCAACCTTGCGATTGCCAGAATATTTTAAATAAAAAGTAAAATAATTAAAATAATTTTTATTATTCTAAACCTCTAAATCTTAATGTCTAACCTACTAATTACTTGGTACTTGTCATACAACTTGAATTAAGGGATAGCACACAACAAAACACCTAAATCTATTATATTTTGAGGTGATACATGATTCTACACGATTCTATCATGATTCTACCCGATTCTATGACTAGAATCAACATTCTACCACGATTCTACCAGATTCTACGAGTAGAAGCATACTTCCACCACGATTCTACTAGGTGCAACACAAGGTGCGATTTGAATCGTATTGGTGTTGTAGGATCATAGAATCGTACGATTCTACAACTAGAGTCGGGATTTTTACAAACTTGTTTGTAATGGTGCATCAGTGATATATATAAAATCCACTCTACTACGGGCGGTGGTTATCCCACCTATGATATACCACACAAACAAACTTATATACTTCTTTATCACTTTGGACATACTCATCTACTAATTCTAAGATAATCCAATCCGAATTACATGAAGAAATTTCAAGGAAGCCCATAGCTTTTATCCTAATGACATTCTAAGTATTGCTACCTTAAGAGCATATTATTTGTTTCTATGTTTACAACAAAGGTAGCACAATACATTTATGGTGGTATTTGGTTCAAAAACTGTAAGGTAAACGTCAATGTTTTTAGAATACACCGGAAATGCAAAGGGAATGGGTTTTAAACCGAGTTTGTTTGGTTTATGTCAACGGTATGGAAATACATCACAGTGTTTGGTTCAAATTACACTGTATATTACAATCTGCAATCGCAAACTAAAAAATGCTTTCAGATTGCTTTCGTTTGTAAATCTTCACTTCGTACAAATGAAATTGCATCAAAATCATAAACTGAATAGTGGAGCCGTAATGCAAGACTAAAAAAATTACAGATTTGATGGAAGATTAAAAATTTGCATCAAATTCACCAAAAGAAAAGTAGTTGAGAGAACAGATCAAAAACTAAAAAAATTAACAGATTGGATGGAAGATTCAAAACAAAATTGATCGAGCAGATCAATGGTGCACATTAGATTAGAGGGTGGGCTTCGTTGCCATCTCATCGCGCCTGGAGGGAGAAAGACGAGAGAAGGTGCAGCGTGGGAGAGGAGGCGAGGAGAGCACCTGCCGGCGACACCTTATACCCTCCTCCTGGTGGCCGGTCAGCACTTCATCCGATGAGATCGGGTTGGTTGGTGCTGATCCCTAGCACCGCCATCCCGATCTGCGGCGTCGTGCCGACATGGCCAGCGCCACCACCTGATCGCAATCACCTGAGAGATCGCGAGGATTGGTTCGCGGCATCGCGCCTCGAGCGTGGGGACGAGGGGAGAGTAGAGGGCATGAGTCGGGTGCCATTTTTTCGTTGCGCATCGCGTTGGGACTTCGGATTACACCCGATTTTGAGCGGTATGGGCCACCAACTGAGCCGGTATGCGATTCCACGTATTGCGTTGGGTCCAGACCTGATTAGGCACGGCACGGACGGTCCAATCCCAGGGTGCCGACCCAGACAAAATAGGTCGATCTCTATCTCCTTCGCTCCACCTCTTCTTCCGCCGTCCGGTGGTCGCCGCCACCTCCTCCGCTGTGCGTCGTCATTGCCACCTCCTCCGTCACCGACCATGCCAACCCGGCCGTGCACAACATGATACTGTGCAGACCATACCGGGGAGACCCGCTAGGCCAAAGTCACAACATAAGCATGACACACCTCATCAGGCCGTGCTCAGTCTAGACCGGACCATTTGGCCACCTCTAATTGTGTTTATGGCCTCATCCAAACCAAACATGATTTAATGCAATTTATTACCATGTAATCTGATTACGGAGTAAAACAACTGGACCAAATACCGCCGATGTTGTTTTTTATTCCTGTTGGGAACTGGACTATCCTGCATACATATAAGGTATAAATATTTTAAAACAACCTAAACTGCATTCTTCGGTTTTGTAACATCAGCTGAACTGCTGATGCATTTTAACACATCGGCTTTCTTTTTTTCCTTGAATCCCTACTACTGCTAAAATTCAGGAGCTTGATTCCTTTTCCTGCGGAGGTGTTGCTACAAAAGATAGAGACTATAGACATGTAGTCATGTTACATAAATTTATCGTAAAAGTTGTAAATATTCCACGAGTACTTGTGGCTGTTGACATATGAATTCATCGTAGGCCATCCATTGTGCTTCAAGATCCACGGCTGCTCGGGGTGGCCATCCATTGTGATTCAAGATCGTGCTGCTTGGGGGAGAGAGACAAGCAGACATGTGCATATACGGTTGACGAGGAATTAATATTCCATAATTAATATTTTGGCTGGCATTTAATACAATCTAATTAATATTAACAATATTTGGTCGGAACCTCCGAGTGGTACCCCTGGTCCAGGAGAATATGTCCAGACCATATCGAGCACTACCATCCCCGGTCGGAAGAGTCCATGGTCAGGCACATGGGCCAAAACTGTCCGACCAAGTAACATGCCTACCGTTACTTTCTACGTGCGGTAGATGGAGAAGAACGTGCACCCTTGTCTCTCTGATATAACTATACAATCTCTTTCTCTGTCTTTGACAATAACCATCCGATGACTACACTTGAGGAATGCCTCACTGACAATAGCTGTTGGACCGAAATAGCGATTAGAGGCGATGAATAGGAGCCTACACCTTTTCTCCTCTAGTATTCATCAACTCCCTTTTGTCTCCAATAGCTATAAGAAGCTAGGAAGATCAAGGTCTAAAAGTCACAGTTGAAGACTAGAATTGAAACCCTAAAATCAACCTTCACTACCCACCGCCGGTTTGACTGCCAAGGTGAGGCCGGTCTGACCGGTGGCCAAGAATACCTAAGAGTATCTCAAAAAATCATCGACTATAACTAGAATGTACCATTCACCACAAGCTGATCAAACCCTAGTGTGACCAATAGAGACAATATGCAATAATTGCCTAGGTCCATCAATTATCACCATAGTCAATGATAGGTGTGAGACATCTACTTGCTTCCCATGTCTATAGGACACATACAATATCTTTGACAACCTTGAGTTTTAGCAAACCTCTCATGATATTAACCTTGCTAACTCGTGTCAAGTGATCAAACCTAATGTGCTCCAAATGTTTATGCCAAAACTAGAACTCAGAAGAAGAAGCAAGTAAACATTTCAGAGAACAAGTAAAAGACTCAGAAAAGTCAACTCCGAAAATTCTACCTACTTGAGAAATCCCAAACACGAGTTCACCAACAAATCAAGTACTCTATAAGCATTCTTCTTAAATCTAGTCTCATAACCATCATCAATAAGCTGAGACTTGGATTTTATCATGGCTTGAAATTTTTCTTACTCTGTGATTTTACCATAGCTTGAAATTTTCCTTACTCTGTGAAATTCAAGCTATGGTAAAATCTGTGAAATTCAAGCTATGGTAAAATCACAGAGTAAGAAAAATTTCAAGCCATAGTAAAATCCAAGTCACAGACGGTTCTTAATACACACCGTCTGTGATGAGATACTTATCACAGACGGTTCGTATTAAGAACCGTCTGTGATGAGATCCTTATCACAGACGGTTCGTGATACGAATCGTCTGTGATATGTCATCACAGACGGTTTTTTTGTATGAAACCGTCTATGATTCGCAGCATGAGAGTTCGAAAAATTTTGAACACCTGCGCGGGAGGCAAAGTATTTTGGCATTGTCCTTATATATTATAGCAACCCAGCCTTGTCTTTCTCTCCCTCGGCCCCCTTGGGACCTCAGGCCGGGTCTCATCCTTCCTTCTTCCTTTGCTCCACTGGGTGCCGCCTCCTTTGGCCCGCAGGCCTCCGTCCCTTAACACAACGCCACCACCCGTCGTCGCCTTGCTCCGCCCTCTGACCCTCTTCTCCGGTCACGACCTCCAGCTTGCGCGCTACCCAGATCAGTCCTCCCACTACTCCCCTTCTTCCCTTTTTTTGTTTCATATTGAGTAGTATTTATCTTTTGATGTGTTGTTGATTTTGATTTAAGCTTTTGAGAATGCTTGATGTGATTTATTCTATGCATGAAAAAGGGGCGAAGCTGCTGGCTGTGGGGTTCTTGGTGATCATGTATGCTGAGAGAGGTGGATGCTGAAAAAGGGAGGAGGGAAGGAAGGATGAGAGCCGGCCGAAGGTCCCAAGGCGACATTCCGGTTATTGCTGCTGGTGGAATTGTAGATGGTCGTGGCTATACTAGATGGCCTGGTGTGCTACACAATGTGTGCTGGTGGGTTCTGTTGGTGATATACCCTAGAGGCAATCATGGAGATGATTGTATCACGTCTATGTTTATGAGTTTTGAATAAATGTTATTCTGTTCCTTGAATGAATCATTAGTTCTGAAGATCAACGAGTATGTGACTTGTTGGTGAAATTCTTCGACTTGTATGATGTCGTTCTAAAAGCATCCCTGGTCGAATGTCACTGATCGGAACACCAGTGACTCTACGATCAGCGCATATATTGATTGATGACCATGTTTCACCGGTCATGGATATAGGGATATTGAATCAGTAATGTGAACACATGTTAGAGAACATGGGGTTGGATTGACCCACCTTGAGACACTACTGAGATTGTTATGATCATGTGTGTCATTAGTTGGTCTCAAGCAATGATGATGTATAATCCTTAGACCTGAGATTAGCATGGTTCCCTACATGTGTAATAGCACTCTTAGGGGTTGCCAAACGCTACTCGTAACTGAGTAGTTATAAAGGTAGTTTTCGGGTATGCTATGAAACATGTGGAGGGATGTGACTAGTCGGATATGGGATTTGCCCCTCCTAACATAACAGGAGAGATGTCTCTGGGCCCCTCGAAGTAGTCGGATAAAGAAAGTGCATGGCCATGCCACTAGTGGTCGAAGTGTTCGACCATGTAAGGTTATCCGACAACTCGATCGAGAAAGTATTGAACACAGCCTGGGTGACACATATTATCTCACCTGGAGTTCAAACCAGATATCGTGAGGCAAAGGGAGAATACTAGAGTAAGTCGCTTAGTTCGATCAGATCCAGACAAGTCGTATGGTGATACGAGCAAGTCGTAAACTGATCGAACGAAATCACAGAGTGGTCGAAACCTGGTCGTAAGGAGTTACGAACTGGTCGTGACCGAGTGCGAACTGGTCGTATAAAGATAAGACTTGGTCGTAAGTGATGAGGACATAGTCGTAGATCATATTGCATTAAGGTTCATCCGATATAATTTGTGTGTATTCGGGAATCGTTATGTCCTGCTAGGGACCGCTACGACTCGTGATCGGAAAAGTTTTCCGAGTCACAACTGATTACACATAAACCTAACGGGTCACACACTTAATGGGATGGAACAAACCAAGATTTAATACGATTCGTTAAATGTGTTCGATAGGATCCGACACGGGCACTATATAAGGAGATGCTTGAGGCTAGTTTTGGGGAAGAGAGACACGTGAGTTGTTTCCACCAAACCCTAGCCGCCATCTTCTTGAGAGAGCCTTCCGTGCGACTTGGTGCTAGCACACCGGCGCATGATTGTTCCTTCTCGGACGGTGGATACCATGGAGGCGCCATCTGCGTCGCCGTTATGGCCGATGACGATCCGCGATCTTCCCAAGGATTTGCAGAGGTCTGGAGGAGACGATCGACTACGAGGACATTGGACAATCATCTACGACCACTACATCGGCGCGCTCATCGCCTGACTAGGTCGCCCGACTCTACTTCACGCTCACCGCGTTCGGTGGTAATGATCGTGATCATCTATCTTGCTTGGCATCCTGGTTTACGTGGTAGAATTTTTGAATTGTTGCTAGCGTAGCCTACCCGTATCCCTTTAGGTTCTTGGTGATCATGTTTGGGTGTGCTAGATGGCCTGGTGCTCTACAATGTGTGCTGGAAACACCGTTCTATGTAGAATGGAAACAACGTATGCTATTTTTTTTGCAATTGAAAACTATCACGCATTTGCTTCAACAAGAACCGTCAGGATAATTACTATCACAGACGGTTCTTGTTCGTAACCGTCAGGAAAATGCATCATCACAAATGGTTCTGAAGTAGAATCATCTGTGATAATCCGGTTCTTGTTCAAAACCGTCTGTGATAGCTATTTTCACAGACGGTTTGAAAACCGTCTGTGATGACCGCCTATTATCACAGACGTATAAATACAGACGGTTCACAAAACCGTCTGTGATGATGGTTTAGAACCGTCTGTGATGACGTTTTGTGTAGTAGTGACATATTGCTGGTGCATCAATATATTTAGCACAAAAGCCATAAGGCGAATACAATCAAATTGATATAGCACAAAGACTTGAATAGCTTTGTCTAATTTGATTCAGAAGCCATGAGGCGTATACCATAATCTTCGATCAAATTGAATTTATTAGTGTAGGCGTAGGTACTAACTAGTGATTATAGACATGCAAGTCCATAAAGTTTCTCAATCACACTAGATAGCTCCATAGGATTATCGAACATGATATAGCACAAAGATCATTAGGGGATATTATAGTTAGAACTTCTTTATGAGTAATCAATTCCACATTATACTAATTAAGTATATCAAATTCAAAACGTAAAATTTCCAATTGAGAGCAGAAGAGTTCCCACAATTAGTAACCTTTTATTGATGAACTAACAAATCAGCATCAATATTGTTACCATTATCGACCTCCTCAGTTGATGTAGATGTTATATGTAGCGTCTCATCATCTTCAAGTGGTGCGGTTTGATTAACATTCAACACCTCCTTTTCTTTACAAACCTACACAATATGATAAACAACACTAGAAATATTGGGTAAGTCGTTAGTCTAAAAATAACATCACTTTTCATAACTTTGACCTCTCTTTTTTTTTGGTGTATCTCTCTCACACTCAATTTGAATGCTCCTAACTTCACATATGGTGGAATCACATATCTCACTCTTTTTATCGCTCTCACACAATTTGACTATGTGACTCTCATCCTCACATAGGGTTTGATGCATCTCATCCTCTAAAGATTGTGGGTCAGCAATGGCGTAATTACCATCAACTATGATCTCCTCATGTACTGTATGTAGCAATGGGGCATCAGTACATGACACCTCGATTGAAAAGAGAATCTCATGCTCGACAATCTTCTCTTGCTTCTTTGATTGCACATGCTCTTTTGTCCTCTCTTTTCTTATCTCTTGATCAACAAGTAACAATTGTGTGGGCATTGGAAGCAATCCAATCCCCCTTACCCTTCCATTTGAAACAATAACAATTGGTGCTAGGATCACGTGGGACTTGATGAATATCCCTCATCCAAGGTTCTCCCAACAAAAGATGACATGAAGACATAGACACTGATACCATATCACACTCAATGTTGTCAGTATATCTTCCCAAAGTAAATGGTACCTTTACTTTGCTTGTGATCTCGAGATGGCAATTTGTCCAACATAACAATTACGGCTGAGGGTGTGGACATGTTGGTAGACTCATCTTATCCACGAGCTCAATGCTTGCTAGGTTGGTTGTGCTCATGTCATCAATGGTTAAGCCACAAACACCAACGCTAACAACACAACGAAAGTGAAATAGTGTCGTGCTATGTCCAATCTCTTCCTCCTCCAAAAAAAGTCAGCACCACAGTGTAACTCAAGTTTCATCTCCCCTGTCATGATTAGTGGAACACAAAAAAAACAACAAATATGTAGAATTTATGTGGAATCACTCAACATCACCCTCTCCTTACCAACAAAAATTCTTATGCCTCCTAACCTTGGTAACAGTAAACAACCAAAGGTAATAGATTGGGCGAATTCAAAGTCTAAGTGCTGTATGAAACAATGACTTGTATGTGGAGCTTGAGGGATATATATGTAGTAAGAGTAATAGATATGCAACTCGGTTAAAGAAAAATCAAATAATAATCCAAAATTTAACAATACCCTAAGTTGTTGTCAAAGGATATAGGATAAAAGCAAGTAAAATAGGACTCGTAACAAAGTGGATATCTACCCTACGTAATAACTGAGCTAAAGCACCAAAAATGATAAGCATTCCTCTCTTTTTTAAAAAATAAATAAATAAATGATCTCGAGTCTAATTCTGATGGAGTGCATGACTATAGGAGCAAGTGCGGGCCAACCTTGGCAGACATGACAAGCTTCTCGCCGAGTACGTGTAGCAGAGATGTTCACGGGTACTGCAACCAGGAAAAAAAAAAGGCGTAGCGAACCGAGACACGTGGTGGTGGGGCCACCGGGAAGCTTCTAAAATTGCGTACGCACGGAAGAACGGAAAAGGGTTGTTCACTCCACTCGGATTTTGCGGCGGAAATTATGTACGCGGCGCGGTTATCACGACAAAGGTGGTAGAGGTGGATTTATTTTGGGTTTCCCTGCGGCGACGAACAAATCTGATGGTGTGGAACACTGGAACACAGGGACAGTTTTCGATCCGGCGATGGAAACAGACGATGGCGACCGAACAGTATCTTAACTACTATAATTCTGAGTTTACCCCGTGTTAGCAGGGAATCGTCCCACCCACGATCTACCTGGTTGCACGATCGCCGATCGGCAACTGACCAACTGCCTCCCTGCACCTCTTCTTCTTTCTTGTTCCCCAGTTGTCGTCGCCTCATAAATTAACTACCCTGTATTTCCTTGCTTTTTCTGCGCTCCCCCGTCGCCTCACTCGCCTCCTCCCCTCCACCTCCGCTTGCCTCCCTCGCCTGCAGTGTCGCTGCCGACCCGCCCTCACCCCTCGCTTTCCCCTACTCGAAACCACAAGTCAGGCAGCATCACCGTACCAGGCGCGGCACTCGGATCCTCCGCCGCCCCCCTCTCCCACTCCATCGCGCCGCCGCTCCCTCTCTCTCTCCCCCGCGCCCCCTCCCTTTCCCTCCTCCCCGCAGTGTGCTCGGGACATCTCCGTCATCGACGACGTCGTCGCCAACGTCAGCGAGGACTTCATCACCTACGGTGTCGGCGACGCCGTCCTGAACGAGCTCCAGGCTGTAAGTACCTCCGATTTTTCGAGCCTCTGGTACTACCTCTCTCTCGAATTGCTGGTTGATTTCCGCGATTTGACGGTTGCCTCTCTGATCTGGCCGAAACCCTAGCTCTGGGAGATGAAGATGCTGCACTGCGGCGCAATCTCAGGGAACATTGACCGCTCCAAGGCGCCTGCCGCATCTGCCGGAGGCGCGCCTGGCTCCGATGCTACCCCGCACGTGCACGACCTCAACGTGCCCTACGAGGCCAAGTGTAGATGGAATTCCAATTAATTCCTTTGAATCTGCGTGCAATTATCCAATATGGCTTGGTCTTCATCTTCTTTGTTATTTGGAACTTGTATTGTATATGCCTATATGGACAGAAATCTCAAAAGTTGTAATTACCGTGTTTTCCTACGTCTTTTGTTGTTTTATTGAATGATGTTAGCTACTCAATTGATGTGATCTAACCCTATGCCTTCTGGTTTGCAGAACAACAAGAAAAGTTATGGATTCTTCATGATAAGTTCAAGGAGGAGGCCAACCAGCAGTTGCTTGGTTGCAGGAACTCTCTCGAGGATTTTGAAGCCTATCATGCAGAGAATGTCTGACAAGCAAAGTAAGTTTAACTTCATACCTAACAATAGAGCAATGCAATTGAAACATTTACTTGATGGACCATTTCTTACCAATGGACTCTGTACCAATTACCAAAATTGTGAATCCATGTTAACCTTTGTGGGAATCTTATAGAGATAGTTGTTAGTATCACCGTTGGAATGCTCTGCTTACAAATTGGAGCATTGTATGGTATACTTGATCCAGGCATTTCAGTTATATCCTCCCAAAATTGTTCCACTTAAAGCTTATTTCTGAATAATATGGTTAAACCATGTGTTTAATTGAAAAGAATGATAGCCCAATCTGCATGTCATGTTATTGTAAAAAATATTGACCAGTGAAAAAATTATAACTTTGGTTCTTTGTTATCACTGTTAAGATGCAAATTATAACTTTTGTTCTTTGTTATCACTGTTAAGATGCAAATTATGGAGTGGTTAATATCATATCCACTTGAAGGAATCGGTTTATATTTAACGTGCTCCGTTTTTAACCATTGGCCATCTGAATTACCACTGACACTGAACCATGGTTCCCTTTTATGATTGCATCAACAGAAGCGTCACACAAGAAGCTTCTCCAAATGCTGAGAAAACGGTAGGCAATGAGCTCAACGACGCAAAAACCAAAATTGCCGATGTTCAAAAGGTAAGGCAAATGCAAATCTTAAACCTCAGCTATCCCGTAGCGATCGAATCTTCACCTGTTCGTGGCAAATTGTTTTGCAGAGAGCGCGGAAGAGGATGAATGGCCTGAAATACGTCCTCAAGGAGCTCATCGCAGAAACGACAGATTGACCACCAAGTTCGCCCGTGCGACACAAGGACATAGCTAAGGTGTAGTAAGTAGGATGTGGAGAATGCACACTACATATAGGTCCACAGTTCCGTTTACAAAGCTTATGAGTAGGAGAAAGGTGTCAGAATTCACACAGGTTTCTTACAGGTTGAACTTTGCCAAGACGATAGTAGTCTATCCATAGCATCAGTTCACCCATTCGAGCTTCGCATAGAGTTTTGCTTTGCCTGACAGGTGTACCTAACCTGGCTAATCATCAGCTAGCGCTGGTACTATTGGTCTACCATTTTGCGTGCGTAACTTACCATCGGAGAACCATGAAACAAATTCTTTGTGTACTGCTATCGTTCATTTTTCCCAGGCAAGTCGGAAGTTAATCGGAACAAGAATGTCACAGCAGTGTGTTCTTGTAATATAAAGATGCAATGAAAATGCTTCGATTGGATTTGGTGCCATGTGAATTTGATAGTTGGGGGGAAAAAAATTCAAATACGCGGTTGGTAATATATTTGATTCTTTTTTCATGGTGTTTTCTGCACGGGAGTACAATGTCGTCTGATGATGTATTCGGCATGAGAAACGAGAGCGTAATGTTCTCCATTATTTCGGCCTGTATATACGTAACATCTGTATACAAATGGTTATCCAGCCGTACATGCAAAATGGGAGCTAACCATCTCCCGTGCAGATCCCAGGACTACAATGAGAATTTCACTGGTTCTGCATGGTTCTACATATATAGTAAGTATATCGCTAATCTACTAAAAAAATTCTCCGCTTATTGTGCCCTTCTGCGTCTCAAAGGATCGGACAGATGATGCTTCCTTCTGGTGGAAGACCAAAAACCATCAGACAGATGATACTGACTTTGGAGGTACTGGATTTACTATACACCACCTATATGTTTAGCATCACTGGAACGGTGCCGGTGCCTTGTAACAGTCTAAAAAAGGGGTGAGATGTACCAGCAAACAGAATCCTAAACTGTGCAGTAAATATCAATTTTTGGTCAATGGTAACCACGACGATAGCCAACCGGAGAAATGAGGTCGGGACTTGAGTCACTACCGATGTGGGCCGACGCGATGAGGCTCCGTCGCCACCCTCTGCACTCCCCCCACCCCCACCCACTACTACACACAGCCTCATCACGCAGCGGTTCGAGCAGTCATCGCTGCATTTTCCCAACCGCTCGTGTTTTTGTACGTCGTGATAAGTGGCGGTTATCACGACGGTTAAACATCCGTCTGCGGATAAGTCACAACACGACGTTCTAATTATATAACCGTCAGTGATATCTATTATCGCTGACGGCTCTATTCAAGAACCGCTCGTTATAGACGCATATCCGCATTTCTATTTAATAACCGTCATGATATACACATATCCCGACGGTTCGTAAAATAGAACCGCTCGTGATAAAGGATATCCTGCAGTTATATTTACGAACCGCTCGGGATATGTGTATATCACGACGGTTATATAATAGAGCCATTCGGGATTATACATATCACGACGGTTTGATTGATAAACCGTGCAGTGATAGTTATTTCAACATAACTATTTTTTAAAAATTTTCGCTAGCCTCGGGATTGCTAGCCATGCCCTCAAAATAAGGAGGCGAAAAATAGATACATCACGATATCAATCGTTGACAACCCAAAGTGATCATTGTCATACAAACGAACATATATCAAATACACAAACATTGTAATATCAACTCGCTCGTAAAATATTGTCATACAACCCAAAGTGACAACCCAAAGTTTACCATTGAATCACAACTATTCAAAGTGAATTACAACTATATCAAATATATTAATTGTTTCAAGGTCGCTCAAGAGTGAAACTCTCCGTTGGCCGCAATGATATCCGTCGTGATGAAGGTGCGAGCCTCCTCGAACATCCGAGATCTCTTTACGAACGAGTGAATCTAAATCTATATTCAAAACCTACAAACAAGAGTAAAGTGTTACACATATATATTTAAATTTATAATTAGCAATTATTGCGAGATTGACCAACCTCGATCCGCAACCTAGCACTCATGAGAATCGCATATGATGGCAAACGAGAATGCACATTCTTCTCGCTTTTGATGGCGGCAGAAAAAAAGAATTACATATATAAGTATAGTCGATTCGAGACGATTATTACGAAGTATGATATAGGATTATTGTGTTGTAGCACGCATCGGAAATCGCGTCCCGTGATTAAGTGTATGCTTCGCTCCCTTGTATAGCCCTCCCTCGGCAATATAGGAGATGAACGACCTACATGTTTCCAAAAAGTTAACCTCGGCCATTTCAAACGAAGGAAGACTACAATAGAGTTATGTATGGAGGAAATGAGCACACCTGTCGACTACTTCTTGCACAAGGGTGAAGTCGTGGCCTTTTTTCATTAGGGAATCAAGGTATAGTACCTGATTCCTCTTTGGTATAATGACTAGAAGGATCCAAAGGATGCCTACTCATGTATGTCGCTATAGTCATTAAACCTAAGTTCATACTGCGTATAAAGTACAAATAAAATTTGTATAGCAAGTAGTGAAGCACTTACTTCTGGTTGTAGGGCACCATTATGTAGTCCACGTAGTTTTGAGCAAGCAATCCTGGCCGTTATGATTTCTCGACGTAGGATGCGTCTGCCAAGATGGTTTGCTCGAGACCACGCAGGGTCGAGGAAACCCACCGTTCTTTCAATCGCCGGCGCTTTAATCATGTATCTATACATAAGCAATGAGTTGTTATATTACGTGAATGTAGAACTTGATTGTACACACTTACAAAGATGTCCAAGATCGTAGAAGTGAGGCATCGAGGGCTTTGAGGTTGAATAGGTCGAACAAGTCGCCGAAGCCCACGATGAAGGGGCGGCTCGTGGAGAAATAGTCCTCCGTGTATCCGACGGTGATTCCATCGCGCACCCTTTCTCTTTGGTCTTCTTCAAGTACCACTATGCAAACTCGACAACCTAATCCAGCGTAGGCTATCATCGTGCTCGCCGCCAACGGACTTCAAAAGAGTATTTCTTAGGTTAGGAGGCGAAAGCGCCTTAATGTTCTTCGATTTCGATTTGTCCCGAACGACTTTGCGCTCACGCGCCTTCCTCCCGTCCGACGACTCGAACCGATACGGCGGCACGCTTTTTTTGTTCGCTCGTGTCTTCTCCACGGAACCGATGAGGCGGCTTCAAGCGAAGGTTGAGGTGCGCCATGGAGGGTCCCGTTGGAGAGACATGGTCGTGTCGAGGTGGTTGGGGTAGAGTCATCAAAGGTTGAGGCGCACTGCAGGTCTAGAACGATGTCCTTCAAAAGTTGAATTGAGGGGCATGGTCGTGTGGAGATGGTTGGGGTGGAGTCATCGAAGGTTGAGGCGGCACCGCAGGTCCGAGGCGATGTCCTTCTTTGGCCACCGAATAAAACCGCATGGGCATCCCCTAGTGTTATGATTTCGCCGTTCGGCGAATCTCCGTGAGACGGCCCTAAAATTATCTTGTACCATGTCCACTGACCACGGCGTAACCCTGCGCCACACAGGGCACCGTCTTTGCACTATCCCTTCATTGCATGGATACACCACCCCGCCCACCTCAATAGACATCCCAACCACCTCACTTGGAGTGTGCAGTCGTCGGCTCCTACAAAACGATACGCAATTAGCTAAGGCGCCCTATAGGTCTATCTTTGGAGCATTCCGGAGATGTACATTACCTTGATGTCGCCGATAGGTAATTGGACATCATCGTGTTCACAATTTTGCGTGACGCGACGCTACTCCGATGTTGAGGAGGACGCCACCAAAACAACGGGCGGCTGCGATCGTTGTTGAGGAGTAGTAGTTGATTCACTTGGTCCCGCAATCTTGCTATCTTTTCTTCAAATTTTGCGTAAGCACCGTTCTCTCCTTCAAATTTTGAAGTAAGCACATGTTCCAACACCGTGTCATACTCGCCTTGGATCTCTTCCTGCTCCTATACGTGCGATGAGTCGCCCGGGAATCCATCCTCCAAGATACGTTAACCCCTTTGCCTCGCGTGCGACCCAGTGCTCCTTGTTTCCCGGGGCCGTAGTTAGTATATCCTTCTCCTCATGCTCGCTTGGAAGGAGCCTTCTAACATGCGGAACTCAATTCTTGCTGCAAGAGGTCATCATGTTATTATATACATTATGAAGTTATAGACTTATTAACAACTAGGTAGTTCAAGACATTTACACACGGTTGGTTACATCCCGATCTGCCGGGTTTGTGAAAGAGATTTCACCCAAGACGTGGCGATGCCTCGCTCTTAACCGGAGAGAGCGCGCTGTCCGTGATCTCAGCAAATGGCCTTGTTTCGCTTCGCGTCCTCCGCGCCCCATTGCGCGGTTTTACCCGCGTACCAGGCCGTGCCGAGTTTGTGGGGTGAGTGTTAAGTGTCTGGAGAGCCTTGTGCGTCCGCACTTTCTCAAGAAATTCGGCGTCGTCTTCATTTGCACAAAGGCGCCCCATATATCCCGCGACAAGAATTTATACGCCGTGAAGGGCGTTCGACCCGTGTTCACGTACCTTGTGACAAGCACGCTCTTGAAGGTCCTCCACGCCTTTCCGATCGAGAGCAACGCCTGTCGTTCCACGCGCGCCAGGTCTGCGGCTGGGAAAGTGAACGATTTTAAAACTTCGTCCCACAGCTGGCTTCTCCGAACATCCGACACAGTGTCCCAGCTCAGTGTGGTGATGGGGACCCGTTCCTTCCAAGTATCCCGCGCAAGGTTCGAATCTCGCCACGGTTTGGGGACTCACAGGGATCCCATTGGCATTGACCTCCGTGACGGTCATTATGCCTGGAGGAATTCTCGATGTTCCTCTGGCCATCTCGCGACGTACCACTTTCCTCGGAGATCCAGACGGCGGCGAAGATGGTGCGGACGCTATGTCGCTTACTTGCTATCTATATATGCACGAAGCAATATGCGTAAGCTCTAACTGACCAGATTCAAGCAGATTTACTCAACTTAACCGAAAATGATGCACAAACGTATAATATATAAAGAAGGATTGATGGTAGTTTGTGCTCGTCGGAAGAGAGTTGCAAAGAACAAGTCTTTGCCATCTCAATCCTATTGTCTATACTCTTCATTAAATGAATATGATAGTATAAATTCAAACTATGAGCTCTAAACAATACTTTGCTTAATCACAAATGATCTCAATCATTCAAAATGATCTCTTAACTATCACATTCAATCTCGATAAGAGAAAAGTTCATCACAGAGCGAACCGTAACAAAGCCCATCGATCAATTTCAGTTCACATTATCAAAGACTATCAAAGTCACATCACGTAGGGTTCACAATACAATAGAGCTCATGAATGAACTAACGATATATCAAATTGACGGATGCATTCAACCGTCTGTGACAACTAGCATTCAACCGAAGTAACAAATTAATAAAGATATGAAATTGACAAGAGTAAGTAATTTGTACAATAGAGCTCAAGAATCAACTAACTATCACATTCAATCTCAAGATAAGACAGAGTTCATCACAGAGCATGTCAACAAAGCCCATCGATCAATTTGCCGATCTTTAGGAATACTCACGAGAGGATGCCGCACAACAACTCACGGTGCAAGGAGGAGGCCGGTGCGGGGAGGAGGCCGACACGGGGAGGAGGGAGAGGCGCGGGGAGGAGGCCGACACGGGGAGGAGGACGGCGCGGGGAGGAGGCCGGTGCAGAGGGAGGAGGCCGACACGGGGAGGAGGCCGCGCGTCGAGGCGGAGGCAGCGTCGTCGATGAAGGGGCGGCGGCGTCGGGTCTTACGGCCGGGGAGGTGAACGGGCGAACCCTAGAGGAGCCGAGAGAGCGCGCGAGAGCCTAAGGGGCGCGGGAGACGAAGTGACGAGTAAAGAGCAAAACCCTAGGTGCGCTTTTAATAAAAAAGAATACCACGAGCGGCTCTATTAAAGAACCGTCGAGATATCAACAATATCACGATTTACTCTATTTAAGCACCGTCAGATAATATCACGACGGTTTGCTTAAAGAACCGCTCGAGATATCTCAATATCACGACGGTGCCATTCAAGAACCGTCGTGATATTGAGGATATCTCGACATTTCTTTAAGAAAACCGTCTCGTGATATTATCACGCATTTGCGCTTAAATAGAGCCGTCAGTGATATTGTTGATATCTCGACGATTCTTTAATAGAGCCGTCTGTGATAATATATCACTGACGGATCCATCATAGAGCCGCTCGTGCTATGGATCTCATTCCCTTCATCTCCGCGCGAGTGTCTCTTCGCTCTGCTCCGGCTTTTATATAAATAGACAACCCTTATCAAAGGGATTTCTCACGAACCTCCTTGATCATCCTCTCTCTCCACAAATTCCAAATGGCTTCTCTCTCGCCGCGGTATCGCCTACATTTTGGTTGTGTACTCGCACCTCTCCGATCGCAACTCGCCCAAGCTACGAACAAGGCGCCCGCTCGCAATGCAATCCGTTGTAGACCCTCCCATCTACCGGAGACCATAACGGCGATCATCGGTCGATTGGGCTCCTCCTCCAACAGACCGGCGAGGCTCTCCAAAGATCCGCGAGTAAACCTCGTCCGTGGAGATTGTCCTATGGAACTCTTTGGTCCGCAACGAGGATGCAGCCCAGAGTCGAGGATGACATCGACATTGCGGAGAGCGGGTCCGCCTAGCCGAGACCGTGGAGACCGGGGTTGATGGCCTCGGGCTATATGGGACTTGATTACGAGTCCGAACATCTACAAGAGGAAATTGAGCGTGCAAGGTCACGTGGAGGCGTTTGGTGAGACGATCGGTGATCCCGCTCCCACCGGCCGACGAGAATGCGTCGAAGATTTGAAGACTAAGATAGGATCGCTCATCCTTTTTTATCATCCGTGATGTAAAAGCGATAAGGTCGCTCTATTGTCCGTGCGTGATGTAAATATGGTCTTTTTGTCCGTGATGATATGGTCTTTTTATCGCCTCGTGATGATATGATCTTTTTATCATCTAATATTATTATCGGGCAAATCAGACGCTATCACGACGGTTGAATAAAGAACCATCTGCGTGATAATATACTCATCACGACGGTTCCTCTCACTAACCGCTCAGTTGACCATCGCGCACGCTCCATGTGGAACCGTCGTGATATGTTTCATAGCATGACGGTTTGTGAATAGAACCGTCTGCGTGATGTTGGAAATAAGAACTGCTCGTGATATTTCACCCTATAAATATAAAGACCACCGAGGCCCCCGCTCTAGCGCCTCGATCTCTTCTTTGGAATAGAGGGCTTGAGAAGCTTTGCTCTGTGTTGGCTGTAGGAGGCTTGTTTATTTGGCTTGCCTTGTTCTTGGTTGTGGGTTGCCCTAGCAACTTATGGTCATTTGGGGCTTGCATGCATGCTTGCTTTGTGAGGCTTTGGTGGTAGCTCTCGGTTTGGGTGTAGGTGAATGAGTGTTTTTGTGAGTGGGATAAGCTGGTGTATTTCGACTGTGGCTCTCTTGCCCTGTTCATTGGCCCAAGGAGAAGGACAAAGAGGAACCTCATGGGATATTAGGAATTTTCGTCGTGAGCTCCGAGGGTAACGATCTTTAACTCTTTATATTTGCTTAATAGGAGGAGTAACGTATTTGCAGTTAATAGGAGGAGTAACGTATTTGCAGTTTATTAATATAATTGAACACTACTAATTGTTACATGTGTAGCGTAGATGGACCGAATCGATGTACTGGTGTAACCGTGAGTGAAGAGTACATTAATGGCATGATTGCTTTTAAAAGAGCCGCGGGCAGATATGCTGAATAAGGGATAGAATTTATGTATCGTCCATGCATTGATTGCGATAATCAAGATTTTTAACAACCCGCGCAGATCGTAGGGCACTTGATTCGAAGGGGTTTCAAAAAAGGGTATACATGTTGGACCAGTCACGGTGAAGAGCAGATTATACAGGAAGTTAATAATGATGACATCGACGAGGAAGTCAACGATATGCCGGATGTGGACTGTGTTTTTGATGACGATAGGTCGTACGATGACAATCTGATCAGATGCTACGCGATGCAGAAGGAAACTACAGTGAGAGAGAGTTTTGTAAATTCGAGCGCTTAATGGAGGACTCGGGGAAACCTTTGTTCCCTGGCTGCAAGCCGGAATACACAAGGTTGTCAACCGTACTTGAACTGCTGAAATTGAAGGCGAGCAATGGTTGGTCCGACAAGAGTTTCACGGCGTTGAGGTCTCCTAGCGACATTCTTCCGGAGGGAAACGTGTTGCCCAAAGACCACCTACCAAGCAAAGAAGGTTCTTTGTCCATTGGGAATGGAAGTAGAAAGAATACATGCATGTCCGAACGATTGTATCTGTATCGTAAAGAGTATGCAGACTTGCATGTATGTCCCGTGTGCAAAGCATCCCGATACAAGCGTAAGAATACTACTAAGGTGAAGCAAGGACCTCCTGCTAAGGTGTTGTGGTATCTGCTCGTGATCCCACGTTTGAAGCGTTTATTTGCGAACGAAAGGAGGCAAGATTGCTGCGTTGGCACTCGAGGAGCGTAAGAAAGATGGAAAACTAAGACACCTGCTGATTCTGCGCAGTGGAGAAACTTCGATCGACCTTCAAAGAGTTCAAAAGGAACCGAGGAACATAAGGTTAGGTTGAGTATGATGGAATGAATCCTTTTGGTAACATGAGCAATGACATAGCACATGGCCCGTGAACCTATGTATGTACAACCTTCCTCCTTGGTGCGTATGAAGCGGAAGTACATTTTGTCTATGATATGGTTAAGGATATCCATGTTGTGCTTGGGAAGGGATGTAAATTAAAACCCGTCGAAGAACATCCGGAAGAAGCGGTCAATTTTTGGGACTTGCCTTATTGGGAGCACTTAGAAGTTCGTCACGTGATCGACGCCATGCACGTGGAGAAGAATGTATGTGAAAGCTTGATTGGTCTCTCATCAATATTAGTGGCAAAACAAAGGATGGTGTTAACGCATCGACGCGACTTGGTTGATATGAACATAAGGACCGAGTTAGCACCGAAAGAGACCGATAAAGGACGAACATACCTTCCACCGACTTGCTACACTATGTCCAAGGCCGAGAGAAATGAATTGTGCCAAAGCTTGCATGGTGTCAAAGTCCCGTCTCGTTACTCCGCTAACATTAAGAAACTTGTTTCTATGCAAGATTTGAAATTAATTGGTATGAAGTCTCATGATTGTCATGTGTCGATGACACAAATGCTTCCTCGTTGCAATTAGGGGTATCTTGCCGAACAAGGTCCGAGTGGCAATCTTGAGGTCGTGTTATTTCTTCAACTTAATTGCTCGTAAGGTCATCGATCCCGAAGGACTAGATGCTCTACAAAGCCGAGGTGGTGACGACTCTATGTCAACTTGAGATGTATTTCCTCCGTCATTTTTCGATATTATGGTCCATCTCATTGTTCATCTTGTGAAAGAGATAAAGATATGCGGTCCTGTGTTCCTCGTCATATGTACCCGCTCGAGAGGTATATGGGAATTCTCAAGTCCTACGTGACGAATCGATCTCGACCGAGGGCAGCATCATCGAAGGTTATGCAACCAAGAGGTCATTGAGTTCTGCGTCGACTACATGGCTCGTGGAACCGATAGGTGTGCCTCTATCTCGCCATGAGGGAAGGCCGGATGGTATCGGGACCATCGGAAGGAAATCAATCACTCCCGATCCGATACGCACGCCAAGCCCATTTCACGGTCTTGCAACACATGACCCAACCGTCCCGTGCATCGACGAGCACAAAGACATGGTATGCCAACGTAATCCGCACGGTCGGAGGTTTGGATCACGAGAGCACAACCGCCGGTTCAACGAATGGGTAAAGGTGCGAATCATGACCGGAGGTCATCAAGTGATGATACGCTATGGTTGGCAAAAGAGCCACAATTTACAATTGTCACATGGCAAGGATACGACATAAATGGGTACACATTTTATACGGCAGCTCGGGATAGGAAGAGCACAGTCCCGAACAACGGTGTCCGCATAGATGCATTCAGTATCGATGGGCTGAGGAGCTCGTACTATGGGAAAATAGAGGAGATATGGGAGCTCGACTACGTGCTTTTCAAGATCCCCCTATTTCGGTGCCGTTGGGTCCATCTCCCACATGTGAAGGTCGACAAGTACGGCGTCACTACCGTGGACCTCGATCGTGTCGGATACAAAGACGAACCATTCGCATCAAGCAACCAAGTTGTTCAAGTCTTCTATGTAACCGACCGGCAAATAAGAAGCGCCACGTAGTTCTTCATGGAAAAAGAAGGATTGTCGGAGTTGAGAATGTAGTGGACGAGGAAGAATACAATCAATTTGACGAGTTGCCTCCTTTCGAGACTCGGATCGTGCTCGAGGAAGAACCCAATGAGGAAGCTAGCTATATGCGCGTCGATCATCGTGAAGGACTATATTTTAATTAAGAAATTACTCCATTGTAATTAATTTATTCCATAACATCATGTGTTATGAACTTGTAATATGCCGTGACGTATATTTTGATGTCAACGTGGAATTGTAATCGCTCCTATCCTTGTGGACCGTATATTTTGGTGCATTAAAAATTCATTTCATTTGGAAAATAGTCCACCGCACCACCTTTCTAGAAACCTAAAAACTAAAATTTTATGGCAAATAGTCTAACACCTTTGCAAAGAAACCGTATACTCATGCCTAATCCTGCGATGCGTCATCGCGAAGACGACGAGTCGTCCCACCTTCCACACCGCAGCCAATGCTCGCACCGGTGGCCATCCTCCGACAGCGCCACACCGCCCAGCGGGCCGCCTTCTTCCCCACGCCGCTCGACCATGTCCGCGGCGAGCCGGCACCGCCTCGCACTCCCGGTTGGTCTTGGCCGCTCGCACCCGCCGCCGGTCGCTCGCCCTCGACTGGCCGATGTAGTGCTTCCCAACGCCGCGCGCCCTCGCCGGCCGTAGAGGAGGAGACCGAGCACGAGGCCGCGGCTTGTGGCGGCCACGCCGCCTGCTCAAGGAACATGAGGCGCACTGTATGTCTTGGGGCGCGAAGACAAGCCCGAGGCCGACGATGAAACAAGCCCGGGTTGCGGCGGCGGCCGTCGTTGACGACGGCGAGGTAGCGCCGTTGTCCTGCCACTTCATCGCCTCCTCTCGCTCAGCCGCCACGCGCCTCCCCACGGCGCGTTCTTTGGACACCTTGTACAAGGCCTTGCAACTATCGTGCATACATTCAAGATGTTAGAATAAATAGTAGTATGTACGCACGTATATTGTAGACATAAAGATGTACGTGACGTTAATCGTAGGTCGCATAGGTCCTCCATGGGCTGAGGAGAGCTCGCGGCACACGATCGACGATGTCGACGACGACATCGTGAGAAAGAGCGGCGATCACCGACCTCCTCGCCTTGGTGTCGCCTGACCGCTCGCATGCTAACCTTGGCGATTGACGTACTCAAAACCGTGAGACGAAGAGCGATGGGAGGAGTTTAATCTTCGGTGATTATTCCGTCTTATATCAAGAATTAGGAGTAATCGCACGTGAGACGAAGAGACGCATGTATCGTCGTGCGAGGCGAAGAGACGGTTGTGCGATGGTGAAGAGACACATCGATATCACGAGACGGCTCTATATGGGAACCGCTCGTGATAATAATATCACCGACGGTTATTTAATAGAGCCGCTCGTGATACTAGTATATTACGCATAGTTCTCAAATTGAACCGCTCGTGATATTTCACGAGCGGTTTTATTTCCAAACCGCTCGTGATAAGCGCCCTCATCACGAGCGGTTCTTTACAACCGCTCGTGATACTTCACATGACGGTTCAAAATAGGAACCGCTCGTGATATGTCCTCATCACGCATTTGTTCATATTACGAACCGTGCGTGAAGTATCACAAACGGTTGGTAATAAGAACCGCTCGTGATGAGGACATATCACGAGCGAGTTCCCGACGTTCCAAAGGGAACCGTCAGAGTAAAGAACACGACGGCTCCTTTGGAACCGTCTGTGATGAGGTGTCTGCTATTGCCTGTTTTGTAGTAGTGACCCCCCGCACCATCTCCTCCGGACCCATCGCCGCCTCCATCTCCCTTCCCCGCTGGCACCTCCGCGTGTTTAGCGGCTGGGGTGGGGGGGGGGACTCACGAGCAGTTCGGGTTCATTGGATTTTTTTCATTTAGGAATTTGGGATCCAATGTTTTGCATTTTATTGGCTGCGTCCACATAACTCCTTGCGTGTTTCTTTTTCTTCTGATGTTGCGTCTAATGTGATTGTGGTACTTTGGTTTTTTTTGTTTCCTACGGAGACAGAGGCTAGAGGGTCTATCCTCCTAAATTCAAAAAGTATCTATTGCATAATTCTTTTATGTCATGATTTTTATTCCGTGGAACATAAATTTTGGAGTTTGGATATGTGTAGTAAAACCATGAAATTCCGGTAAGAAGATTTGTCAAAACCAGTATTCCTTATGTGGTGTTTGGAATATGCTCCTTGTGGAGAGTTATATTTTGCTTCATATGTATGAAAGAAAATTGATATTTATTGTAGTGTTTAGGATCTCATTGAAATTATATATCAACCTCTTACCTTTCTTTCATTCCGTTGCAACGCACGGGCACTCTACTAGTGTTCCCTCAAATTGCTCGTGCGATAGAAGATAGGGTTTGAGGGAACAAGGGTGGAAATGACGCGGGGGTATTTTGTCCGGTTTGCAAATGTCGAGGTCCTATGATGTCTGGTTTTCGACTTCAAGGTTTTTTTTCCAGACTTCTCGAAAAGTTCGAGGTTGAAAAGTAGACTTTATCCATTGTAATATTAAGATTATTGAATAGTACTGTTGGCGCTTGGCAGTGATTTGGATGTAGTTATGGATGACACATGTGAGCCCTAGAAATTGGAATCATTAATCTATTATCTTATTAAAGTAGAAGAAAAAGAAGCCATCACATTTGCTCTAAAGAGCTAGAAATTCTCACGTTAATCGGAGGAAAAAAGAGAAAGATCTACATACAAATTAACACAAAAAATAACTGAAATTCATAATAAAAAAATAAAGTTAGCAATTTGATTTCTATACGAATTGCCAAGAAAACTCCTAAATAAATATAAATCAAAATAAAAATTAAACAAAAAAAGCAATTAGATTTGTAGACAAATTCCAACAAAATGAATAAAAAATTAAATTAAATTTAAAATTTGAATTCGATATGAATTCCAACGTAAAATATTTAAATAGCTATAATTCGGAGTAAAAATCATAGAAAAATTAGAAATTGGATTTGTATACGAATTCCAACAAAATTTGGGATAAAAAAAGAAAATTTGCAACATGATTTCTATATAAATTTCAAAGTAAAATCCCTAAATAACTAAAATTTAGAGTAAATTAAATAAAATTTGCAATTTGATTTGTATACAGACTCCCATAAAAAATAACTAAAATTATGGATAAAATGAAAATTTATAACATGGATAGGACGAATGGTGTCGGAGGAGACCATGGAAGAGTGCAATGGCGTTGAAATATCATGCAAGAAGATAATGATCCATAGGAAAACGAAGAGCCAAGGCGGCGACAGCGGAGGGGAGGTTATCGTCGTGGTGCTTACCTTAGCCATTCGACGAGGACAATATCGTGCTTCTAAGAAAAATTAGCAATTGGACTTGTATACGAATTCCAACAATAAATAACTGAAATTTGGAATAAAAAATTAAAGAAAAAAATTGCAATTTGATTTACGTACGAATTCTAAAGTAAAATCCATAAATAACTAAAATTCAGAATAAATTAAATTAAATTATTATTATTATACGAACTCCAATAAACATAATTGAAATTTTAAATAAAAATAAAAATTTATAACGAGGATAGCACGAATAGTGTCGGAGAAGAGCACGAAAGAGCGCAATGACGTCGATCTGTCTTGCAATAAGACATTAACCTATGGGGAAACGAGTGTTGCTCTCCGAGGTCGTTGATGAGAAAGGTCAAAGTCGAAGGAGCCAAGGGTCGCGATGAGGAGCAGTGAGCGTCGGCGTTGTTGAAGAAGTCAATAGCTAAAAAGGCTCGATGATGGGTAAGTCCCAACAGAAAGAAGATGAAGCTTTGCATTGAAGAAGAGCCGTGGACAACATGCGGTAATCAAGTAGCTAGGAGCGTTCAATCGCTGGTGAGGTACATGTGCTTGGAAACATATTGGAAAAAGTAACTAATAGAGGAAGAATAAGGGTGTGCAGCTACACTATCCATGCATGATGGATTATGGTTACGTTTTCAAGAACCTCAACAACCTATTATGCCCAATGATTTTCTTCCATCAAAACTTATGCTTCAATTATGTTACTCGAGTTGTGTTTTCCTTCAAGCTTCTATTGACATTTGTAATGTTTATGATGTCTTAAAAATCTAAATAAGCTACAACATATGTAAATATATTATCAAGAGTCTATGTTATATCACTTGATACTATAGACTTTGAAACTAATCTAGCCGCGTAAATACATGACCAATCCTACTAGTGTATAATAAATAAAAGTTGGAATCCTGGTTTGCGGCGCGAGCAATACCATATGGTAAATGAAATCAAAGAAAGTCAGCTAGTGTCGAGATGTTTTACTGTTATTCTGTATATGAGTCTTTCCTTGGGAGGAGATGCATTTTAAGGTACCTTACATTTTCCTATGAAATCGATGTGTATGTACGTAATTCTGACATTTGATGAATACATATCTTATTACGAAGAGGAACTTGTATAGGAAAAATCTGTGTACTCAAATTTGGCATTGCAGTCAACAAAAAAGAGATAAAAAAGGAGATGTTTTGACATTTTACTACTCGTACAATAATTTCCAGTAGGTAATATATAGCTCAACAGCATGTAATAAAGGTGAGTTTCAAACCAAAGTAGTCAAAACAAACCAACACAAGTTCACTTGTAACAGCATACATAACCAACATGGGTTCGCATATATATATCAAAGGAACATACACGCCGTCTTCTTATATCTAGGAAGTGCAGAAGAGATCGAAGCCTACGCGCCGTCGTGTCCTGTCACTGTGCGCATGGGCCTCGGCGACGGCGGGCTGTCTCCGCCCAGGTCTCCACATGTACCCTGCGCGGCGCTGTGGATCATGTCAAGGCCTGCCTCCAGGGCCACGCGCACACGCTCGTCGGCGAGCAGCTCCGGCGTGAAGAGCCGCTTCCACCCTTCGTACCACGCGACGGCCTCTCCTTCTTTGGGTCTCGCGGCCCGCAGCCACCCGTGCAGCGTGTCCTTCCACTTGCCGAAGAACTCGGCCTCCAAGAGCTGCAACATACGCTGCGCCGGCACAAGAGGCGCCCACTTCATCACCTGACCGAACGTGCCGTCCTTCTGCTTCGGCGGCGTTACCTGGAGCTCCCGTAGGCTCTGCCTCAGATTCGGCACGACGTGTCGGTCGACAAGCTCCTCCCATGGCGACACCCAGACGTGGCACGGCACGGTCTCCCACCGCGGGTCCCACGACTCCACGGCAGCGGCCAGCTTCGGCATGACCACCTTCTCCATGATGGACTGCACGGCGGAGGGCGGCAGCGTGTCCTCCCACGTTTCCATGAACCTGACCATCGACTCGTGGTCCCTGGCTTCCCACTCCGACGCCCGCACGGCCGGCACCACGACGTCGTTGACCAGTGCGGCGTACGGGGACATGGACGCCGACGCGTCGTCCAGTATGTTCTTGAGCAGATGTACCACCTCCAGACCTCGCGCGGGGTCCCGCAACGGCTCCCACCCCTGGAACACCGGGCGCAGCAACGGCGCCGCGAGCGCGCCCGCCGTTTCCGCGAGGCAGTACGTCTTGTACTCCTCCGGAAACTTGTTCTTCAATCTCATGAACTCACCGATCAGTCCGCCCGTCGTGAGCGCCCCCCACGCGCTCCTCTCCTGGACCAGCGTCATGGCCTTGGTGATCGCCGCCAATGCGCCCACCAACTCCTTACCGTCGTCTAGGGCTCCTAAGTCCCTCAATAACCGGGTTGTCTGGCCGCCAAAACCTAGCATCTTCTGCACCCGCGTGGCGGCATCGTTCCACTCGGCGGTGGGAGGCGACCAGTGCGCTCCTCTGGTGTTGGATGATCCCTCGTCAAAGCCGAGGCCGGCTTTCTTCGGCCGGACGATCGCCTCAATGGGAGCGATGATCCCCTGGCCGTGCTTGCCGAGGCCGGAGCCCTCCCTGTAATTCATGCGCTTCATAATTTCCGCCACCCTCGAGTTGAACGCCAGGCTCCCGGACTCCGGGGTCAGCGTGGCCTTCGGTTCCATGCCCGATGACCTAGGCTTGAGAGAACGATCAGGCCCTCGGGACGGATCGACGAAGCCGGCCGAGACGAAATGGACGCACGGGTGCTGCGGCGGCGGACGGCTATAGCTGTCGCCAGAGTTATCAACACCGCGGTAGGCGCCGCCGGGTGTCTCCCACTCGTCGGTGCCGCGCACGGCTTCGCGGTGCTCGTGCTCGTCGACGGTGTCCATGGCGCGCTTTGGCCTTGGTGGGCTCGAGAAAACCGAAAAGGTGTGCATTCCCCGGTCGACATCTGATGCTCTTAATATGGAGGCGGCCAGCGCTTCTCCCAGTCTGAATTGAAAACCTAACGGGAAGGAGGGAGCCGCCGTCAGTGGCGTGGCTAGTATGCATCCTTGGCTGAATAGGAAAGAAACAGGACGAGCTAATGGGGAGAAGGGCGGCGCCGCCAGTGGCGTGGCATCCTTGGCTGAATTGGAAAGAAACACAGACCAGAGCTAAAGGCAAGAAGGGCGCCGCCGCCAGTGGCCGAACCGGAAAGAAACAGGAAGGGTTTCCGAGGAACGCACGCACTCATGCAGGACATACCGCGAGCTGGCGAGAAGCGTCGAGGGGAGGCCGAGCAATTAATGGTGTTTCTTTTTCGTGGCGAGAAGCGTCGAGGCGTGCACACATGCCGGGCATACCGCGAGCTGGCGAGAAGCGTCGAGTGGAGGCCGAGCAATTAATGGTGGTTTTTTTCCCGTGGCGAGAAGCGTCGAGAGGACATAACGCATGCACAGTGCGCTTCGGGCTTTCTGCAAAGGAGGAGGTGTCTAGGGAGTACTTGAGTGCTTTATTCCTAAATAGTACTCAAATTTTGAACTCTCAGATCTAGATTCAATGGATTAGATCACTTTGCCTCTTTCCCCCTCATCTGAGTACTATTTTATCTGGGAGTACTCTATTTTTTAGACACTGAATTTTTACATAAGTTATATACTAGTTTTACATAAATTAAATTATGTAAAAAATGGTGTAATTTTATGTAAAAAAGATGAACAAAATAAACTATAAAAAACACAACAAAAACTACAAAAAAAAAACATACATATTCATTTATGTTGCAGCTCTCGACATCCCTAAACAAATTGATTACTCACTTATCACATTGTCTAGAGAGAAATCACCAAGCATAACATGGATAAAAAACTTGAGTACTCACAAACAAAAAAACATTCGAGTACCATTTAGCAATTCCCTTCTGCAAAATTTGCTTGTAACCGGGAGTAGGCTGTGCATTAGCTAGCGTTTTTTTTTTGTTCTTTGGTTTCTTTCCGGTTGACGTAGCTTGGCTACGGTGGTCGTTGTATTAAAATTTCGGAATTGCTATGTATCTTTCGACTGTTTTTTGATACGAAACCGTCGCTTTTGTGCGTTGGATTTATCAGTAAGATTCGTGCGGTCAAGCGCGTGGAGCAAAGTTTTGATGGCGCGTGGTGTGCTCGGTACACCGGGATAGGTCGGTGCCTCGGGCATCCGTGGGGCATGACTCGTGGACGCCACTCGGTGAAATGCAGAGTCCCGCCGTAATGTTCGGAATCTGGATTTTTATTTTATTTTTAGAAATGGAATCGGAATCTGGATATAGTAGCTGAAACAAAATTCCGATGTCCCCGCATGTGCATGTGCGCGTACGTCACTTCAAACTAAGACATGGTTAGCTAGATTAACACGAGAAGGGATTAATTCCTATTTGGGTCCTGTCTAATGGGTTACCATATTACCGTATTTTGTTGGTATATAATTTTATTTTTTATCTTTGTTTTACTCAACCTCTCAAAGTATATGTGAAGAACATAACGAGTTCACCATATTTTCGTATTTTGTTGGTATATAATTTTTTTTGTCTTTGATTTTACTCAACCTCTCAAAGTATATGTGAGATTTTGAATTATGTAATGAAAATATGAGTTATTAAGACTTTCAAGAATAATTACAGTGACCAAGAACTAAAATTACATAAATAATTTACTATAATTTATGTATAATGAAGTTGTAATTATTTTTTATCTTTGTTTTTGCTCAACCTCTCAAAGTAAATGTGAGATTTTGAATCATATGATGGAATTATGAGTTATTAAGACTTTCAAGAATAATTATAGTGACCAGAAGCCAAAATTACATAAATAATTTACTGTAATTTATGTATAATGGAGTTGTAAATAAACTTTTAAAATGTGACTGTTTTTTAGAGAGAAAATAGTCGAATTATGTATAGACAAACCCTTAAAATTTGCCTTTTGTTGTGTGTGTATATATATATAAACTACCAGAAATTATTTAGTTCCAAGTGCCTAGATGTTTCCCGATTGTTTGGATGAAAACACTTGGACAGGTCCTGAGTGTTTAGGAGGACACTTGGGATGATAAAATCTATTCCCGCGTGTATAAAAACGAAAACACTCGGAAGTGAAATTTCAGTGCCGCGCCTTTTTTCCCTGCCGCGCGTTTTTTTCTCTACTAACCCTACATCCCCAATCCCCGCAGCCGCCGCCGCCGCCTCCTCTTCCTGCCCCCTCCCGCGCCCAGCACACATTACCTCCTCGTTCCGCGCCCACCTCCTCCCTCCTCCTCCCACCTCAAGTTCGAACTTGATTGCTTTTACTACTTGTTTATTGGTTGTTTACGTCTTTTAGATCTGGGGGATTATGATAAGAACTAGTTTTAATGTTGATGTTTTGGATTTGAATGGCCTCATGAATTTGTATGCTTTATTTAAGCTTAAGATGCTCTTGCTGTGCGGTGCTTGAGTGTAACATCCCAATTTTCTGAGCTTAAAAATCTTTTAAATAGTTAGTAGGGAAAAATTCACCATTTGGATCTTATTTGAATTTAATTCAAAAGCTTAATATTGGACTTTGTAATAAAAAACATTTAATGTGAATAATCCCAACATGAACAATAGTCAAAACTATTTTATTTGGGTTCTATGTGCTCAGATATATTTTCTAGATTTTTCTAGAATTTTTCGAGTTCATTTGCTATTTTCTATTGCCTATTTGAATTTCTCGTATTTTCCAAATTAGAAAACTAATTAAAATCTCGAAATCTTCCCGCCGAATCTCTCGTGCCCAACTTCTTTTCCTCGCTGGCCACATTGCCACAATTGACCAGTGCAGCCGCCCCCACCGACAGTGGACCCCTGTCGACCCTCCCTCTCTCTCTCTCCGCGCGCCTGCTCACTCTCCGCCGTTGGATCAAGCATGGACGGCTAGATGCGCGTGAGGTAACCAGACGGTCCGAATGTTTCGTTGATTGTGGACCGTTGGATCAAGATTGAGCGGTCAGATCTTGAGTCAGTTTAGTAGCCGTGTCGCTTCGCACGCGCCGCATCCTAACCCTAGCCACTGACGTGTGGACCCCGCTTGCCGCGTCAGCTTCGTCTTCGTCGCGCCTTCTTCTCCGCGTCCGAGTCGGAGCCGCTCGCCATTGCCGTCTTCTAGAAGCTCAATCCGACAACGGACTTTCCTAACTAAAAACCCCCGGATTTCTTTGCCAAACTCTATCTCTAATCTTTCCGCGCCCGTATCTGCCCTCAATCGGGATCGAAACGAACTCTATCTCCGTTTTCGTTTTCAACCGAGAAATCCCCAATTTAGGGATTCCTTATCCCGGGCACCCCAGCCCCTATAAATAGCCCCCGAGCTTCGCACGGACCTCCGCAACCCAGAGCCGCCACCCTCATCTCCTTCCGAGCCTTAGCACCGCCGCAATTGGAGTTCTAGGGTTTCCGCCGCCGTTCTGTTCTTCGCCTTTTTCGTCGCCGTCGGTGCCGCGCCGCTGCCACCGAAAGTGCACCACCGAGATCGAGACGCCAGGCTACCTTAAGGACCCTTCATTGTCGCAAAACCTCGCCGAACTCCATCCGACAAAAGCCGGCCCCGCCGCTCAACCTCACCGCCGCCATCTCCGAGTGTCTCGCGCCGTGAGTGCACCATCGTGTTCGCAATAACACGGGCTTCAATTCGTACCATCGGACCGCCGAACACCGCGGACGCCGTTGCGTCGTGACGGTCCCGAGCCGCCGCCGTTTGTCGTCATCCACGTCGGCGCCGGCGTCACCGCGTGCAGCGTGGCAGCCAGTGGCGCCGGTCCAAGATTCACGCAGGCGCCACGCGCATTCTACCGACCGAGTCTCGAGGCTCGGTGGACCTAGTCCACCGTGAGCCTAGCCTCCGCATGTGGGTCCCACATGTCGAGATTTCTTTATTATTTCTTTTTCCGAAATTCCTCCGCCGACGCCGCTTTGCAATAATCTGATTTTCCTTTAGAAAATAATTGGAAATTCATGAAATACGATTTTCAGCATTTTATGTATTTTCAATCTTCCAAAGGCCATAACTTTTGCATCCTAACTCCGATTGAGCCCATTCAAATTTCTAAATTTGTCTAAATTCGAGATCTACCTAATTATTATTTTTATTTAATTTTTGGAGTTTGTTTTGCCTCTGTTATTTATTTGTTTTGGTTGTTTTGCTTCGTTTGTACGTAGACGTCGATACTTCGGGAGTTTTCGTCGAAGAAGGCTTCAACCAAGTTCAAGACCAGTACATAGACCTATTCCAAGGCAAGTCATACCTTTGATCATATTGAATCCCAGTTTTCCCAAATTACATTGTGTTAAATTATTGCATCTACTTTAATTATGTATTTAAATGCTTTTGGGCTAGTTATTGATCCCACTTGTTATGTTCACCTTGCCTACTTGTATGTCATAATTCCTTGTCACCCTAGATTGGTTATGAGTTGGTAATATTATAGCACCAACGTGGGTTGGTTAGATGCGAGTACAATTGCTTAGCCATGCTACGAGTCATCATCACATGCGAGTGCAATTATGAAATTGACTAAGTGATTATGGAACTGTGTGATAAAACTGTGTGTGCTGTGTGCTATTACTCGTGATGGCATGTGTTGCACTAAACCAACTGGGTGGTAAAAGATTTAGACTGAGGCAAGTGGTGGATACTGTGTGAACCGGTGGCTTTGTGATTGGGATTTATCTGTGTGGTTTAGTTAGAAAAATTGGAAGTCTTGCCTTGGTCAATTAAGGACTTAACTTTGTGCGTCATTGAACTGAGCTATGCTGTACGACCACATGTCTGGTGACAGGCCTAACTTAGTAGGTTACGGAGTTTCAACATTGGGGTTCAGGTGGATAGGTTAAGCTTTGTGATATGGGACTGTGTGAATAAGAACGTCAATGTTGAGACGAAGTTGCCGAACTGTTATGTTACGATCAGTGCTAGCTACACTAGTTGTATCGTGTGGGTAAAGTGTACAAACCTCTGCAGAGTGTTAATCAATCTATTCGAATAGCCGCGTCCTCGGTCATGGACAACGCTCGGGGATTTCACATGAGGGGTAGTGTTCATAAAATATGGGATTGGGAGCTGTGTGTTCTCAATCATATGGCTGTGTGAATCAATCAGTCTAGCTGTGTGTCTTTGTGGAAACAACTGTTAAATTAATATTGCTTATTTGTTTCAAATTATGCTTTCAATCTATTATTTGTATTCAATTGCAAATGTTGCATTTCTGCAAAATAACCACAGAAGCCATTCCTTTGGAATAAGCTCGCATCTATATATTGCATTCTGTGGCATGATTTGCGTAGTGCGGTTGTGTACTCACGCTTGTTGTAAAACTTGCGCCCAAACCTCTGAAGTGGAGGAGTCTTCGCCGCTTTCGAGGAGGAGTTTGTGGAAGAAGGTTGATCGCTAGGTCATCGATCCCGATCGGTTGCCCGTGGTGTGTCTTGATTGAGTTTGCGAGTTTATTTTCGTTCATTGCAGATTTCTTTAGTGTTAGCCTGCGTGGCTTAATAAGTTGTAACCCGACCTTAAGGTCAAAACTCTAAGTTGTTACTCAAACTATTCGTTTATGTTATATTTCACTTGTGTGGATTGATATTCACCTATGTTACCGCTGTGTGCACTAGCGTGATCTTGGACTAGTGCAGAATACACAGAGGGTCCAGAATTGCATTTTTGGGTCCCGACATTGAGCTTGTCACAAAAAAGGAGAAGCCTGATTTTGATGCAGAAATGGACAGTGTTTTCCATGCCTTGCAGGCAAGTTCTAACTTGCTTATGTTGAACTAGGGGAGTTTCACTTTCATTACTTCAATGCTTAGAAGTGAGTTTGGAGTTCCCATGAAGGAGCATTACTGCTAATGCTATCGCATATTTACTTCCGGCTGTAATTTCTACTATCTTATACATTGTATTCATTAGTGCCTTCTATTATTATCGTGGCAATGTACATGAACTGAAATGTAGATGCAAGACCTCTCATTCATTGGTGCCATTTATGGATGCCATGAATAAAACTGTACACTAGAATTTAGATGCAAGTATTCCAATGATCCATAGTTTGTCTAGCTGACACTTCTTTAAGCAGACATGTCCAAGATGTAGTTCTGATCTGAAGCAGCATATTGCATAGCATCAAATTCCTTTGAAATAATGGTGAAAGGTTGATTATTACAGGCGGCCAGGTCAGAGTAGAATAACCACCCCGAGAAAGGAGACTGATACTTGCAAAATTCTTTCAGGGACACATGAACGTATGGTGCCTTCTTGGTGAACTTTTATTTAATATTAGAATGCATTATCTTGTCTCAGCGGCATGACATGGCTGATGGGTTTTCTGCAGGAATGACCACTGGGACTTCAATTCATGTTTTTGCCCCAAACACAGATCAAAGAGGGGGTGTAAGTATCTATAGCCCATGGAAGCTGGACACTTAAAAGGGCAATAATTGTTAGTATTATCTTTTTATTTCATAATCATATTCGGTTCCACAGGATTATAGTGAAATGGCTAAGGCATACAGACCTTCCCATGCGGATGCAACCTATGACTTCAAATATGGTGTTAGAGCTGTTCAGGTACCTTCTGTCATGTACATATAATTAGCATAGACAGATAGACCAGTTATCACATTGAGCCACTAATATTTGTACCTATTCTGTTAAAATTTTACATGTGCCATATGTTTTGCTTACTTGAATATTTGAATGAAACATCTTTCTATGCCCACTGATGATAGGGAGGTGGAAGGTCATCAGCAAGAGAAATCATTGTAAGGGTTGCTTTTATCCTGCTTCTTGCTTGACCTAATGTAAATATGAGAGTTGATTTAAACCGAACGCATGTCTTCTTTCGCACATATGAGCCATCCCATTGGACTTTATAAATATAATTGGAAGTGAATATATAGATGTTATGCATTATGCATGCAGTTTAACTGTAAGAAAATGTGTGGACATTGTTCTGGAAAAAGTTTGTAATAATTGGAAAATAAATACACATATCATTTATGGTTGGCCCATGTATGAATTCCAACAAAAATATCTTTATCTGACATGTAAAATTTATATATTAAAATCTTTATCTAAATAAGACACCCATGCAAAATTCAAATCCAATTAGGTGCTATGCCTTTTCTGTAATCATGGGTAAATAGATAATTGCACCAATTTAATTGCTATGGTATCATTTTCTAAGATTTGGTTTGAGACCCCTGTCCATTCTGCTATACAATGTGGATGCAGACATGATTCTTCTAGCTCCACCAAGGCATATATAATTGATGTATAAGCTTGATTTGACCTACATTTTGATTCAAATTTGCTTCTTGCATTTCATTATATTGACAAAAATTTATAATGATAGTATGTCTTATTTTGAAGGGGGAGATATGCCTGTGCAGTTCACTGAGAATCCTGAGTTGTAAATATGTTTACTTTAGTAAACTGCTAAACCTTCTTACTTTTTTCAGGATCAAATTGCGACTCTACTATATGGGGTCCATCTAAAAGCCTTGTTGACACATCTTAATTTGATATTGTTGAATGTTTTGCTCTGCTGTAACTTTTCTATAAGAACTAACAAAAACTTGCTTCACATTACGTCCGTAATATAGGAAGGCCATTGACCAACTATGAAATCACTCTTTATATGCCATTGACCAACAATTAACCTGGAAGAGAAAGGAATTATCCATGTATCACTCATAATTCTGATGCCAATAGGAAATGAAAGTTTTTTCCCTTGCTGTAACTCAACTTATTTATATGGATTTAGGGAAAGCAAAGCATTTCACTAGAACCTGGTGGCCAATTTGAACTTAGTGGCGCTCCTCTCGAAACATTACATCAAACTTGTGCTGAGGTCAATTCACATCTTTACCAGGTAACTTCTCTCAATGAGCATTGCATTCCATTCCCTGTATGACTTATTACAGCATTTCACTAGAACTGCTTTGATCTGTTAATTCTATTGAAAATTAAGCAGCTGCCTTTACCTCTAAGTGTCTTGTGAGAGTTTGTATCATTGTGTGGTTGCGTTTGCAAGAAAATTGGAATTCGGGTGGGCACATAATTTGTTTTAATTAAACTGACTGGGTCTCGCGCGATTGCATATTTATTATCTAGCTTTGATCTCCTCCAAATAATTATAAAATGTTGTACAGTTTTTGCATAAGCCTACGCAGTTCTACAGTATGATTTCAACACTTGCCTTTTCTTGTAGGTCAAAGCAGTTGGAGAGGAAATGGGAATAGGTTTTCTTGGGAGTGGTTTTCAGCCAAAGTGGGCACTGAGTGATATACCAATGATGCCAAAGGTAATCCTGTCCTAAAACCTTGTAAAACTTTTTTTTTTAAGTCTGCAGTGTTGCTAGCTAGACTGTTAATGGCCTTGTTACTTTCATTAAAATCCAATCTAGTTAATTGCAGAGGAATCAAGCTGCAAATCCAAGAACATACTTCTTGTGATTTCTACCATCAGTATAGCATAATTCCATCAGAAAATGATATCACTAGAAATTCTTCCTTTTAGTGCATCTCTCCTTGCTTGGCACAACAATATGCATGGCAAACCTCCACAGTCACCCAAAAAAAGAATAACAACAAGCGTATTGACTATTGAGCACCCCCCACCACCACCCTAAAAATAGGGAGCAAATGTATTGAGCACTTGGAACAAAAATAACAGATAACTCACATTCTAGTCTTGTACACACACCCTCTTGCAAGTTATGCATACACTTACCATATAAAATGCTACTCACTTTCCTATGAAATTTGATGGTACAGTTTGTTGCTTTGTAGGGAAGATACGAAATTATGAGGAATTACATGCCTAAAGTTGGTTCCCTTGGACTTGATTTGATGTTCCGAACATGCACTGTACAGGTGAGCATAATTTTGTGTTCATGTCCCATTTTTCGCAATTCCATTACACTTTATTTGATTTCCATCTCATAGAGACTTGAAAGCACTGGTTGTTGATAGTATACTCAATGTTTTTTTCACCTTGAGTATTTCGATCTTCAGTTTTGTCAGCTGTAGAGAGGAGCAACGGAAGCCCTGGAAATAGTTGAATCTGCTAGGTGGTTCATTGGACTTCTGCATTCTTTTTTTATTTTTTTGTACATGGTAATGCATACATTCTGATTTGTAGATTTTGTATCATTTGTTTGTTGGTTGTTGATGAAAAGAAAGCATCGCCATTTTGTAAACCTGTATGTGCTAACAATTGTTTGTTGGTTGATGAAAAGAAAGCATCGCCATTTTGTAAACCTGTATGTACTAACAATTCATTTGTAGGTTGTAAAAATATATGTTCTTTCTAATGATAAAGCGGCGAAGTTTGCATTGCTATACTACCTGCAGATGGATTGTTCTTCACTTTTTTAGATGTAGCACATAGTAAATTCGGGATACAGATGTCGTGTTTTAGTGCTATACTACTGGTAACAAGTGGGTGTCACTTTTCCTACTTTCCTGAGTGTTTCCCGAGTGTCAACACTCGGTAAAAGTATTCCGTTGTGGCACTTGTTCTCCCGAGTGTTGTATGTTTCCCGAGTGTTCCTATTTACACTCGGGAAAGTTATTTTTCTTTCCAGAGTGTGGGTTGTTTCCCGAGTGTTCAGATTTACACTCAGGAAAGTTATTTTTCCCGAGTGTGGGATTGTTTCCCGAGTGTTCAGATTTACACTCGAGAAAGTTATTTTTTCCGATTGTAACACTCGGGAAATCAGTTTTGTCCCGACTAAACAATCTCGAGTGATTTTTCCCGACGACCGATCTTAAGAATAGATATCCCGAGTGTTTTTTGTATTTTCCCGAGTGTTTCCGGCACTCGGGAAATTGGCGATTTTCTGGTAGTGATATATATAGGGTTAATCCCCTATATATCACTGATAAAGTGCGTAATTCCTTATATGCTACTCAGTAAGAGACTAACATGTGGGCCTCAGATACGCATATCAGTGAGACATCAGTGCTATATAAAAGAAGGAAAACGCTTTGTGTCGCCTTTGCTGGAGTCGGACGCTTTGTGTGTCTTCGTCCAGTACATCTCTCCCCATCAATGTCTTTCCGCCAGCACATATCCCTATATATCAACCTCCACTACCGCTTGCTCCTCTCAGCACAACTTTTTTTCTTGCACCTCCAGGCATTCTCCCCTTTGCTCTAGCTGCTACACATCTCTTTCCTCTTCATTCTTCGTTCTCTCCAGTCATATGTGCTAGCTCCCAGCACATCTTTTTTTCTTGTGTCTCTAGGCTTCCTCCTCTTTGCTCTAGCTGCTACACATATCTTTTTTCTTCCTTCTCTCCAGTCATATGTTCTAGCTAGCTAGCGCTCATGCATCTCCATTGATTGTGTCGCCTTAAGATTATTCTTCTTCTTTTGATCTCATCAACTGCAACTGCAATAATGCCGCTGAAGGAGGAGCAAGCGCTAGAAGTGGAGCGGTTGGTAGTGGTGGTTGGAGAGGAAGGCGAGGCGTCGGTGGTGCTAAGCGCGACGAGCAGGTCAGACAAGTTTTCACTGATGTTGCAACCGTTCTGATGTTCTGATGTTGCATGTTCTGATGTTGCGGTCCGTTGAAAACAATGCTGCGGTCCGTTGAAAACAATGTTGTATATTGTTCTTTGAAATGTTGTATCAGAGAAAAAATGTTGCATCTGTAAAAAAATGTTGCATCTATAGAATTTTTTTGCTTGCAATTGGGAGTAGGCTGTGCATTAGCTAGCCTTTTTTGTTCTTCTTTGGTTTCTTTCCAGTTGATGTAGCTTAGCTATGGTGGATATATATATATATATATATATATATATATATATATATATATATATATATATATATATATATATATATATATATGAAAATAGTATGGTACTCCTAGAGTACGTGACTCCCACCTCTCATATACCATTTAAATCATATGATGATACCTCTTTATCACTTTGAGTATACTCCAATAATGATCATAAGATACCTTGAAGTGAGTTCCATAAAAAAATTTCATTAAAGTCTACTTTTTATAGCAAAATTTGTATATATGCTTCTTTTTATATATGAAAAATGGTATATAGAAAAACAGAGGGCTCTAATGAAATTTTTCAATTAAGTTGAATTGGAGTATCTTATAATTGGTATTTAAGTATACTGAAAATGATAAAAAATATATAATATATGCGTTTGAGTGGTATATTACAAGTAGGAGTACATACTCTCAAGGACGTCATATATATATATATATATATATATATATATATATATATATATATATATATATATATATATATCCCTATATGCCACTGGTAAAGTGCGTAATTCCTTATATGCTACTCAGTGAGAGACTGACATGTAGGCCCCGGACACATATATCAGTGAGACATCAATAGTATATAAAAGAATATACGAAGTTATTCAGTGACATATACGGAATTACCCGTACACACGCATATTCTCGGAAAGTGAGACCTCTGAAGTATTTCTCTTCGCTTACCAATTAGCTCAGGCACTAGTTCACTAGGCGAGTTGCCCGCCCAATTGTACAGGCGCGGCTAGTATCAGTTTAAATTTATTAGTCATGCATACTAAAGAATTAACATAATTTAACTATCGTAGTTAACTAGCCATCCTAGTATCTTAAGACTGCTAAATACCGTACGTAATAGCTTTCTCTGATCACACTCGTAGTTAACAACAAAGACATGCTATGGGATACAAAAAAAAAAGTATGTATAATTCATTCAATGTTAGCACCACTGTTTGTATACAAAATATTTTTGGATTGAGTTTTTGAGAAATACCATGGTTTCTACAAAATATCACAATATCAAATACTTTATGGTGTTTGGGTACAACAAAATTTGTAGTTTATAAAACCGTACTATGGCAAATACCGTGGTATTTTTGGAGTATTTAAAAATACACTCATGATCTCTTTTTTTCATATATATATAAAAAAAACAGAAGTCAGCCTTGCCTCATAGGTATTAGCCACGTCAGTCTTCCTCTCGTATACATCTGCATCTACGTAATATTTTTTTTTCTCTGCCATGCTGATGCCAAGTCTCTATTTTGACCATTAAATTCTCTTATCATATATTCTGAAAAAGTTGTAAAAGTATAATATTATAAAAGTATTTTTTTATGAAAATTCATTCGTATCATTTTCATATTCAAGTCCTATGTTTTAAACAACATCTTTGGTCAAATTTTTTATGATTTGACTGCATACATTCTAGGGCATCTCTTCTAACCGGAGGTAGTAATTAATATTTTTATCTCCTTCCCGTGCTTTTATGGCATCTCGTAGAAGATCATGGGCTTCTAGCTTTCATGAATCGTAAGATATGATCGTCGCAATATAATCCAGGCTTCTAGCACTAGCTACCATGTATATTGGCCCGTAAATAATAAATTTATACACAAAAATGCACGTCGAAATATCAAATAGCATGTATATGCCCTTCATAATTTTTTGTAACGATCACAGCTAGTATTGACTAGCCTAAGTTCTAACAGCAGCAGCCGCCAAGACTCGGCAAAAACAAAAGAGTGCTCTTGATTGTTTTGTGAAGACGCCAAATAATAATGTACGTTACGCTTTGCTACTCTGTTCTTGGTTTTTTTAGTCACATTCGGATGAGAAGAATGTTTGGACAATGTTTCGAGAAGTACATCGTTTTCATTTCGTACTGACATTTATCCATAGAACTGGATGTATAATTCTGCCCCATGTAGAATTAGTTCTGTCTGGTTACCTAATCAAAATTGTTTTGACCAGGTTGAGAGTGGTACTTTTTTGTGTTCACTAGTTTTGTCTGCACAGGTTTTTGAATGATTGGTGATTGTTCTGAACTCGTCGAATGTGTTAGAGATATGTTAGAGATAGAATAGGGAGTCTTTTATATTTCCTTATCTATACCCTTGTACACCCTATATATATTGTCCATTGGGCATCTTCAATATATACACAATATTCATAACAGAATGAACTAGTTTCGTCTGCACAGGGTCACTAGTTTTATCTAACAGAGGTTTTGAATGATACTCAGATTTTTAATGATTGGTGATTGTCCTGAACTCGTCGAATGAACTAGTTTTGTCTACAGAGGTTTTGAATGGTTGACAAAGTAGCTAAGAGCGTCAGAGAGAAACTTGTGGTGGATGCAATCCCAGATAAATGATTCATATAAATAATCCAGGCTAGGAGTTTGAAATCAAAATGTTTCACCAAATTTTTAGCATCTAATTTTTTTCGAAAACAAGTTTATGACAAAGCAAACTCGACATTGTGTTGATTCCATCTTTACCGTGCGCTTTCTTATTTTTCATCTTATTGCAGATTTGAAGACTCAGCAAATAGTTTGGTACATGGGTTTCTTTTTTATCCACAGATTCATGGTTTTTCCATTACATTCTGATCCTGATGGAAGAGTAATAGAGAAAGCAGGGAGAGCAGCAAGCAGCAACATGGTGATCAATGGAAGCATACCAGCACAGGAGCATAATGGAATTCATCTCTATTTATTTTTGGAGCAACATTTTGCAGAATTTTGAGGGAAGAGTTTGGAAATCAGATGGTACCTCTACTATCCCGTTCATCCTACATGATTTCTTTTGCTCAATCCCCTGATCTGCTGTTGTTTTATTCTTTTTTATCAATAGATAGGTTTTCTCAATCCAAAAATAAATAAATAAAAATTGATCAATATATTGGTTTCAATCACCCCTCTTACACCTCCTTGTTGTTTACCCTTCCCAATGAGATGTGGGCCTTCCGGTGTCCTATGTCTTTTTTTGTCTCACGAATGTATCTCAACTCACCAGAATCATGCGAATTTTTGGGCCTGAGTTTTCTTTTGGCCCACGATTTTCGCCATAGCCCGTTTTGTATTTATTGAGTTACCGATCCCCCGGAGGGGGTGCAGGCCCCGCACAATTGCTTATCATCCCTGAACACATCTTATGTATTTTGTTCTTTTATTTTTACACTGTCTAGTTCTTGATCCTAGTTGTGAAGATTGACAAACGAAATTGGTATTGCTAGATTTAAATATACTTTCATAATGTGTAATTATTTTATTTGAAACAACAAATGTTTAAGGAAAATTTTCATTTACCTCCCAAACTTTATTCGAAAGTCCACCTCGCACCGTGAACTTCAAAACCAGGTATTGAACCCCCTCAATTTGGCAATCTCGTCCACTTACCCCCTAAGCTGGTTTCGCAAGGTGGGTTCGCCTGGGTGGCACCATCAGTGGGCGGTTTGGCCAAATGGGATGACATGCAGACAAAATGAACGGTGGGATCCACATGTCAATTTAATATTAACCATAATTAAACACCAATTAATCTCCCTTTGGACCTACATGTTAGTCGAACAAGCATTCTTCCTCACCTCCACAGTAAGTGATAGAGGAAGAAACAGGGGATGCCATTGGAGCTCCTCTATTGACCTTGGCATTGGTGAGGGAGGTGACTCCGGTGGCAAGAAAACGGAATGCGATAGCCATGGAGAGCTTGCCAGAACCACTACACACATGCTTTCGCCACTTTCTCTATGTTGTCCCCTTGCTCTTTGGGTGTCCTCTGTGTGTGTTGAGGATGCAACAACAGTGTGGGATGTGGCCACTCATCATGTCATGTGAGCAAAACCACCATGTGAAACTGGGTTAGGAGGTTAAGTGAACTAGATTAGAAAGTTCAGGGGGTCAATGTTAGGATCCAAATATGCAAATTTGGACTTTCTGTGTATAATGCACTAGTCCAAGATCACGCTAGTGCACACAGTATCAACATAGATAAATATCATTCCATACAAGACAATATAAGAATAAATGACTAATTTGATTAATAAATAACGGTTGTGACCTTATGATCAAGTTTACACTTATTAAGCCACGCTGGGCTGAGCACTAAGTAAAGAAACAGCAGCAGAACGGAAGCAGCTTCGGCAGAAATCCATCGACTTGCCACAGGCAACCGACTTGGATCAAGACCTAACGATCAACCTCACGTGAAACTCCTCAAAAGCAAGCGAAGACTTCTCCACTTCAGCTGAATGATTGCGGCAAGAATGAGTACTCCAAGTACTCAACAAGTTGTACCACATAATACAATTATAGATGATGGCTTATTTCAAAACAAATGGCTTCTATGGTTATTTTGTAAAAGTAACACTTACATTCGAATACAAATAATAGATTGAAAGCATAATTTAAAACAAATAAACTACAATAATTTAACAAGTATTTTCACAAATATCACATAGTATAATCAATTTCTTTCACATAACTATATGAGTTCATTCACACAGCTGTCCCTCCCAATTGTTTTATGAAAATCTATCCCTCGTATGAAATCTCTGAACATGTTCATGACCGCGGACGCGGCTATTCGAATAGATTGATTAAGACTCTACAGAGGTTTCTACACTTTACCCACAAGATATAACCAATGTGGTCTACATCAATTATAACAAAACTTTTCAGAAACTTCATCTACTCTCCCGATGTACATAAAGTCGACCCCATTCTCACTTGTTAGTCTGAAGATTTAAAGAATTAGATAATATAAATATCATGCAATAATTTGAATCAAAGATATTTTAAAAAACTAGGTTCAACATGGTCAAAGATAATATAAATATCATGGTCAAGGAGAGAGAGAGAGAAATGCACAATTAGAAAAAAGAAAGGTGGACTAGGTTTACTACACGTTCATGGTCACACATCGCAAGTCACTAGTCACAAATCACGCAATTGCCATGTGAATATACACACGCGCGTGCATATGTGCATGTGTGTGTGACTTTAGCTATAGTCCTCCTCATGTCACCCTATGTCATATATCACATGTTTCAATGGGTGGCAATAACTCAACCTTATAAAATGTTTTCCCACCACTTAGCTAGACAATATGGGACTAAACCACGCATTACTTTGGAATTTTATGAATGAATGAGCCTTTGCATATATGGGCCCAATTCTAACAATCTCTTACCAATTCTAAGGCAAGCAGCAAAAACGATGATAAGAACTATTGTGCTAAAGTGTTGTTAATATACTAGTCTTTTAGTGTAACTCCTGTACGGATTGAACTTGCACCTAGAATAACAAGATTCATCTTCTCAAAGCCGATGAATGGACCATGCCTTGAATTCATAGTTTTTGTGATTAGAATTCACTTGAAATCTCAACTGATAATAGGCTGTCAAAGAATCACGCCTAAACAGAGCATTATTTGGTCATGCCCACTTATCTGCTCATGAGTTTTCTAGAGAATACCCTATTCTCGTGAACTGCGACCTCACGGTTAAGTTTAGGTAGGTGTATTCATTTTAGGTCTCCTATGAACTAATATCTTTTTTCCTCATTAAACACTAGAATACATTAAGGCTTTAAACCACCATTCCATATAGTTGAGAGTACTTTGTCTATTGAGAGTACTTTGTCTATTAGGACACAGGTACAAATATTATTAATTATACTCATTTGTTACAATTTCAACTTATTTTTCTCATTACCTAAGTCACGGGATCTCCGATCAAGAAGGTATGGATTACTGTTGATTTGTAACTCTAATAGGCCTCATTCCCATGTCCATAGATGTAACGGAAATCGCTTTCTATGCTAGCCCTTTTGTGAAAGAGTTTGCTAGATTTTTCTCAGTGTGAATATATATAATTCACAGTAATCACTCTGGAGTTCCTCAGTTTTCTGACAGATTTAAGCTTACGCTTCACGTGTCTAGAGGACTTCATGTTATCCTTAGTACTTGTAACCTTAATGAACACTATTTGATTATCACAGTACGTTATGATTGCCGGTATTGATTTCTCAACCAGTGGCAAGTCCAACAGTAGCTCTCTAAGCCATTCAGCCTCAATAGTTGTTGTGTCTAGTGCTACAAGTTCTGCTTCTATGGTTGACCTCATCAATATGGTCTGTTTACACGACCTTCATGAGACTACAACACCTACTGAGGTAAAGATATAACCACTTGTAGCTTTGATCTCATCTGCATCAGAGATCAATTTGAATCACTATATCCTTCTAATACAGATGGATACCAAGTATAGTGAATTCCATATGAGGTTGTGTGTGGGGACCCCGGAGTTATCTCCATAAGACCGAGACTAAACAAATCCTTAGGGACATAACTCTAGGTCTCCCGTGAATGGATTCCAACTTAACTCCATCTAAATGAGAGGCTTAACTCAAACTAGAGCCCCAAGATCATGCGCGCGCTCTCTGAAAGCACTACATGATTGTCGGTTCTCCAACAAGTCAAACGCTACACTTAGTGAGTTAAATAGGAAGCCATGAACAGCGAGTACAACTTATATTGGCTCCCAAGATCAGCGACCAATATAGTCATACTCTCATACAACGTTGCTCACATCCATACAACATTCATACATAAATAGTTCAAAAGACGTACAACATAGTTCCAAGTTTACAACTAATACAAGTGGCCGACCAGCCAAATTTAATAGAGTATTAAGTAGCAGCGGAAACACATAAATAGACCAAAAGACCAGCAATGGTATGCCCCATAACCCATCGGCAACCAACTGGGAGTTAGATGATAGCAAACTACTCATCGGTGTCGCCTAAATCGACACCGACAAGCTCGTCGGTTTCAATATTCTCCTCACCTGTAAAAGCCAGTAAACACCTGGCTGAGTACAAAGAGTACTCACAAGTGTTACACAAATAAAAATAGTTATGCATAAGGTCATTCAAAGGAAGGGCTCATATTGGCTTAATTTTGCGAAGAGACGCACATCTTGAACAACCTACACATACTAGTTTTTCAAGTGCCATTTAAAAATCAGATTCGAAGTAGAAGTAAAGCATGTGAATAAGTGATGAATTTAATAACGAATGAATCATACCAACAATCAAAGTGGCGGTCCACTTTGATACAACAACAAATATGAACATCCCATTCATGTCGATACCAAGTTATAACCACAATTTTAATTCCAAGTCTAACAATAGTAACTCCCGAACTCAAGCGGTTGTCCATAACCGTGGACACGGCTATTCGAATAGATTTATACCCTACAGGGGTGTACTACTTTACCCACACGACTTGATTAGCCCGTAAGCCTCCGGATGCCTCCAATATAGCATACTTCCTATGGTATGTCGGCGGTAAATCAAGATACTGGTCGTTTTTAGCAAGAAGATCCCATTGAGCCAAGTCCTCAACCCATGGCTCTAGGAAACACAAGACGTTAACGCCTCCATCCTATATATCCTAGGAAACACAAGACGTTAACGCCCCCATCCTATCGGCCCAAAGGAACACGGGATTTCACGGTCCCATGCCCTTACAATTTCGCCACCGTGGGACTCAACACAATAAAACATTCCCCCTACTTAACCATACGGCTCCCAACCCGCGTGTGATAGCACGAATGTACTTGAATCAACGACGTTACCAAAGTTCGGTCCTTAATTGTCCAGACAAGTCCAACCACATACCCAATTCTCGTGCACGAAGGCACCATCACTAGCCATCACTTGTCCAGACCAAAAGCTCATTTAAAATGACAAAATTTAACTTAGGAAATAGATACGAAGATCTGAAACAAAAGTATATAAAGAGAGTGGTGTTTATCCCATAATTGTCGGGTTATTCCCGACAATCAAACTACCGGTTCTAGACTTGCATGGCTAAGCGAAACTCGAACAATATAATTTCACACATCCTAACATAAATATTTCAGCATTGGAGTAATTCATGGATAGCCACAATGACAAGATAATAGGATGTGTCTGTTGGAGATGTGCCCTAGAGGCAATCATATTGATGATGATATTTCATTGTATCCATGATTTAATAAATGTTCCTTGAATATTGCCTTTGTGTTGATTAACAAGTATGTGACTTGTTTGTGAAACTCTTTACTTGTATGGTTATTCTAAAGTTGTCCTAGTCGGAGTTCATGTGAGACACACGTGAATGATGGATTAGCACATGTATCGGTTGATGACCATGTTTCACAGTCATAGACATGGAGATGTCAAACCAATAATGTGGACACATGTTTAGAACATGGGGTTGGACCGACCAACATGAGACATAGTAATTATTCTTATGGTTCTCTCTACACAATGTATACGCCTTGTCCTTAGACCAGATTGTCGCATGTACTTGAGATGTGAATCGACCTACTTAGGGCTATCAAGCTACTCAGGCCGGTAGTTATAAAGGTAGCTTCGGGTTTGTCATGAAGCATCTTCGCGAGGCATGGTCGGTCGAGATGGGATTTGCCTCTCTCACGAGAGATATCTCTGGGCCTCGGTGATCGGATCCAGAATGCATGGCCATGCTACTTAAGGTTAAGAGTTAACCTAGTAGGGATTCGGATCACGGGATCGAGAAAGAGTGGTCGACTTGGAGCTCGATGAATATCGTGAGAAAGGGATTGGCATGTACATAACGTTGTGATGGTTCGTCCGATATGATCTTCACATATGTTTAGACATGACGCGAGTACACATACTTGGTCAATAGTTGGTAGCGCCTCTGGCAAGACGTGCCAACTCCTAAACATACGTAAAGATCATATCGACGAACCATCACAACGTTATGTACATGCCAATCCCTTTGCCTCACGATATTCAATCGAGCCCAAGCGACCACTCTTTCTCGATCCCGTGATCCGAATCCTTACTAGGTTAACTCTAACCTTAAGTAGCATGGCCATGCATTTCTCGATCTCGATCACCGAGGCCCAGAGATATCTCTCGGTGAGAGAGGCAAATCCCATCTCGATCGACCATGCCTCGCAAAGATGCTTCATGACAAACCCGAAGCTACCTTTATAACTACCCGCCACGGAGTAGCGCTTGATAGCCCCTAAGCAGGTCGATTCACATCTCAAGTACATGCGACAATCTCAAGTCTAAGGACAAGGTGTACACATTGTGTAGAGAGAACCATAAGAATAATTACTATGTCTCATGTTGGGTCGGTCCAACCCCATGTTCTAAACATGTGTCCACATTATTGGTTTGACATCTCCATGTCTATGACCCGTGAAACATGGTCATCAACCGATACATGTGCTAATCCATCATTCACGTGTGTCCTCACATGAACTCGACTAGGGACAACTTTAGAATAACCATACAAGTAAAGAGTTTCACAAACAAGTCACATACTTGTTAATCAACACAAAGGCAATATTCAAGGAACATTTATTAAATCATGGATACAATGAAATATCATCATCAATATGATTGCCTCTAGGCATATCTCCAACAGCCTCCCACTTGCACTAGAGTCAATCTAGAAGATATCTAATACCCATAGCTCTTGTGTGCGCCTCATGCTTAGGCTGTGGAGAGGCTTCACAAAGGATCGGAATATTCAAATCCGTGTGTATTTTGCATATCTTTAAATCTCCTCGATTAAGGATCTCTCGAATGAGATGAAACCGCCGCAGTATGTGTTTGTTCTTTTGGTGATTCCTCGGCTCCTTGGCTTGCGCAATGGCCCCACTGTTATCACAGTAAAGATCCATAGGACTGCACGCACTAGGAACCACACCTAGTTCAGTTATGAACTTCCTTATCCAAACACCTTCTTTTGCCGCCTGAAGCCGCAATGTACTCGCCTCCGTTGTAGAGTCAACAATGATCTCCCGCTTGGAACTCTTCCAACTTACCGCACCACCGTTCAAAAGGAACACAAAACCCGATTGCGATTTGTAATCATCTTTGTCGGTTTGGAAGCTTGCATCGGTGTAACCATTTACAACGAGCTCTTCCTCACCTCCATAGACTAGGAACACATCCTTAGTTCTTCTCAAATACTTGAGGATGTTTTTAACTCACTGTCAGTTGACTCTCACCGGATCACCAGTATCTGCTCGTAACACTTAGAGCATAGGAAACATCAGGCAGTACACATCATAGCATACATGATAGATCCAATGGACGAAGCATATGGAATCTTACTCATGCGATCTCGCTCATCAGTTGTCGAAGGACACTGAGTCTTGCCAAGATTTATGCCATGAGACATGGGCAAGAACCCTTTCTTTGCCTCCTCCATGTTGAACCGTTTCAACACTTTGTCAATGTAAGTACTCTGGCTTAATCCTATTAGCCTTTTTGATCTATCTCTATAGATCTTAATACCCAAAATATATGCCGCTTCCCCTAAGTCCTTCATTGAGAAACTATTTTTCAGTGAGGTCTTAACATACTCGAGCATAGGAATATCATTTCCAATCAGTAATATGTCATCTACATATAAGATTAGAAATACGAGTGAGCTCCCACTTGTCTTCTTGTAAACACAAGATTCTTCTTCGTTTTTGATGAAGTCAAACCCTTTTACCACTTCATCAAAACGAATGTTCCAACTCCGAGATGCTTGCTTCAATCCATAAATGGATTTTTGAAGTTTGCATACTTTTCTAGCATTGTTTGGATCGACAAAACCCTCAGGCTGTATCATATACACGTCCTCGGTTAAATTTCCATTAAGGAAAGCCGTTTTGACATCCATCTGCCATATCTCATAGTCGAAATATGCAGCAATAGCTAGAATGATCCGTATTGATTTAAGCATCGCTACAGTGAGAAAGTCTCATCGTAGTCAACTCCTTGAACTTGCCGAAACCTTTGCGACAAGTCGAGCTTTATGGATATGAACATTTCCATCCATATCAATCTTCCTTTTATAGATCCATTTGCACTCTATGGTTTTAACACCATCAGGCGGGTCAACCAAATTCCAAACTTGATTGTCTCCCATGGATGCTATCTCGGATCTCATGGCACTATGCCATTTCTCGTAGTGCGGTCCATCATTGCTTCCGCATAGGTCGTAGGCTCATCATTGTCTAACAATAACATATCTCGCCACATGGGTTCGTGGTGGTGCTTCCTTTGCCATGAGTTCCTCAACTTGTTCTGCCACATGGGCATCATTCGTCGAGTCTTCCCCGATTGGTTCATCTTGAACTTCTTCAAGTTGCACCGTTCTTCCACTTGTCTCCTGTTGAGAAACTCTTTCTCTAGGAAAACACCACTTCGAGCGACAAACACTTTGCCCTCTAGTCGGTTGTAGAAGTAATATCCAAAGGTTTCCTTCGGATATCCCACGAAAATGCATTTATCCGACTTGGGTGTGAGCTTGTCCGACTGTAGTCGCTTGACAAACGCCTCACATCCCCAAATCTTTAGAAAAGACAAGCGTGACTCTTCCCACCATATCTCATATGGTGTCTTAACTACGGATTTAGACGGTACCCTATTAAGTGTGAAAGCTGCCGCTTTCTAGAGCGTAACCCCAAAGGATAATGGTAAATCTGATCGGCTCATCATCGATCGAACCATGTCCAACAAGGTCCGATTACGCCCGGATACCCGTTTCTTTGAGGCGTCCGGCGGTGTTAGCTGTGGAACAATTCCGCAACTCTTGAGATGATTACTAAATTCATGACTCAAATACTCGCCACCACGATCGATCGCAGAGCCTTAATTTTCTTGGCACGTTGATTTTCAACCTCATTCGAACTCTTTGAACTTTTCAAAAGTTTCGGACTTATGCTTCATTAAGTAGACATAGCCATATCTACTAAAATCATCGATGAAAGTTATGAAGTAATGAAATCCACCTCTAGCAATGTGCTCATTGGTCCACATACATCGGTATGTATGATTTCCAACAAGTCCGACGCCTCTCAAAAGAACCTTTGAAAGGTGATTTGGTCATCTTACCAAGCAAACAAGCTTCACATGTCTCGTATGATTCAAAATCAAACGAAGTTAGAAGACCATCAACATGGAGCTTCTTCATGCGCTTTTCACTTATGTGACCCAAACGACAATGCCAAACATAGGTGGGATTCAAATCATTAGGTCGAAGTCTTTTAGCATTTATGTTAAAGATAGGCGCATCATCAAGATTTAAAATAAATAACTCATTCACAATGGGCTAAAAGCCATAAACATTCCATTTTTAGAGATCAAACAACCATTGTCTTTACTTGCAAATGAATAACCATCTCTCATCAAACATGAGGGGATAAAATGTTTCGACTCATACTAGGAACATAATAACAATTATTCAATTCCATAATAAATCTTGAAGGAAGTGAAGTTGCATGGTGCCGACGGTCAACGCAAAGAACCCTTGCTTTATTTCCGACGCAAAATCAACTTCACCTCTTGCGACTCCTCTACTTCTTATTAGCCCTCGATCGAGTTGCAAATGTGAGCAATCGATCCGGTATCAAATACCCAAGAGTTAATAGGAGAATCTGCGAGAAAATGTCTAAAACATTTATGACAAGTGTACCATGGGTGGAAGTCTTACTTCCACCTTCTTCTTGCATTCATCGGAATCCATGTACTTCTTGCGTTTCTCTTCCGGTGGCGCTTTCTTTACAATAGAAGCATCTGTCTCGACTCGAGTCCAAAGATTAGGCTTAGGCGTTGGCTTCGAGATCATATCTTTAACCTTGCCCTTATTCTTTGGCCATGGCTTCTTACCCTTTTTCTTGAAGCTAGACTTGTTCTCACACACCATCACATGGCTAGGCCCCACACTTCTTAATGTCACTCTCTGCTTTTTGAGCATCCCACAAAGCTCATTAAGGCCCTTATCCGCCCATGCATATGGTAGTTCAAATGAAATGCCCATAGCTAGGTGGAAGAGACGCTAAAATGAAATCGCTTGCCAACTCTTGGCCAATTGGAAACCAAGTTTATCCAAAGTCCGATCAGTAACCAACCATTTTGATCACATGTGGGCCTACTGGTGCTCCTTCATTAACTTGCATTCCGAAAAGCCTTAGAGACATTGAACCGTTCAGTCCCGGCACATGTGCGGAACATGTCCTTAAGCGCTATGATCATATCATACGCTTCCGATCCTCAAACCTTTTGAAGGTCGGGTTCCATGCATGCAAGTATAAGACACTAATCTCAAGAGAGTCATCACATGCTTTCTTGTAGGCATTTTTAACAAAGCAGCAGACGCATTATTTGCGTGTTCTTACGGGATTGGGGTGTCCGAACGTTTTCCTTTTATCCGCCGAGAACAATTCTCAGTTACGGACCAATCGAATAGTTTGTTCCATTTAATTTCTCTTTCTCAAGAATCGATCGCAAAGCAAAAGGGTGTGCGTGGTTGCTAGATGCCATTGATCTACAATAGGAAATGCAAAATACTAAGACAAATAAAACCATGATAGAGTAAATCAGATTAAACAAATTTAATAGAATGTACTCCCACTAAAATCAACATCCCTCTGTTGATTCCTAGCGATTCAAGATCCGCAATTAACGAGTCTACTAGTGAGCTTTTGCATCACCGCTAGAAGACAAGGTAATTCGGTAAGCAACACCTTGCTAATCATATCTCTATATGACTCTTGTTGTTGGGTGACATCTCTATGCCCCGGCGCCCAACCTTTATGCCCCAAGGCCCATAACCTTTATGATAACCTTGTTAAGTTCACCAATCCTTATGCATGTAAGTATCCGATACAGAACCCATCTAGTCAAGGAAAGTTGATGATGCCCTAATTTTATAAACCCATCATCAATTTACAAGACATGGGATGGTGCAAAGTTTAATTGGGAGGGCATATGTTTAACTTAACATTTTGTGAGGGATCGCTATACTTCTACCATTCAAACATGCATAGGAGTAAAACAATAGGAATAGCATTCACACAGTTGTGACTCAATATGGCCCATTTTCTCATGGTGATCTCCATCGCCATAGAATCTGTCCACCATGATGATCTCCATCTCCATGGTTCATGTGTGCCATCCCTCCAAGTGATGTGTCCTCCGAGTACTACTATAAGCTATTACTCATAACAGCTAGTAATAAAATACATGAATACTAGGAATCATCACAAGTCGGCACGCAGGCCGTTAATACAATACATTGACAACACAATGGCTCCAGCCGTGTTGCCGCACTCCACGACACGCAGGTCATGCAAATATTACAAACATGCATCACATACACATTAGGCCATACTGGTCACATACATCCTGCAAAAACAAGTTTGTGCATAGAATCGCAATCTACCGGATAGGGGGTCGAGTGGGTTTCTCTCGGGGTTCGGCAAGGCGGCGCGCCCTCGAAGCGTCCGACATTCGTAAAAAACAGAGATCCAATCTATGCAATTTTTACATAGGATTTTGATCGGCAAATCATATTTACCACAAATCAACCATCGTCGATTCGACCAATTATATTGATCTTCGCATGCCGCAACCGGTTTTATGTGTCACCGTCACCCCGATGGTGAATCCGACCGGTAGGGGTATGTTGTTTCACGACCTTAGCAAAGATGATCACGGTACATCGATTATTAATCTAGGTTCCGATTCGATCAATCATATTGATCTTCGCATGCCGCAACCGGTTTTACGTGTCACCGTCTACCCCGATGGCGAATCCGGCCGTAGGGGTATGTTGTTTCACGACCTTAGCAAAGATGATCACGGTGACATCGATTATTAATCTAGGTTCCGATTCGATCAATCATATTGATCTTCGCATGCCGCAACCGGTTTTACGTGTCACCGCTACCCCGATGGCGAATCCGACCGGTAGGGGTATGTTGTTTCACGACCTTAGCAAATGATCACGAAACCGCACCAATCCATTACCGTAACTATACAATCGATCACATTGATCATACCGATTTACATATCGCCATATGCAAATCACCGAACCTATAACATGACAAAGAACAGCTCGATACCACCGTAGGAAACGGGTAGGCTACGATGTCTAACTACTCATCACAAAAATAGCGACATTATAAAACTATATGCAAGCAATTATCATTGCATCTACCCTAACAAAATTGGGATCAAATATGATGCAAAAGAAAGTTCAAAGGATGCTTGCCTTGCTGGTAGCTTAGTTGCTCACTCTCGCCGCGTAGGAATCGATATCAATAGGCTCGGAATCTATATAATTGCAATACCGAATAAACATCGAGAAATACCTCAAAATTCAAAATGCTCAAAAATGCATGATTTTTCTACAGTAGCTAAGTCATGATTTAAGGTGATTTTTGGTGAAAGAATTATTTCATTCTGATTTAGTATGTGAAAGTTATGGTGATTCGATTTTCAGATTTCAATACGCTCTTATTCGGGTAATTTAATTATGAGGCAAAAATTTGTAGAACAGTGGTGAGTAAATGGATTACATGGATAAATAGGCAATATTATTACAAGTTCAAAACAGTTGAGTTTGCCTCAATTGGAGTTTTCATGATTTAGTTATGAATTTTCAAAGTTATCAGTGTTTTCTTTTGTAACAATAATAGTGTTAATAGCTCATTTTCCAAAATAATGCTCTCTATTACAGAGAAAAGTTTGAAACCAATTTTAACATAAATTTCATTAAAAATAAAATTATCGTAGTGGTTTGATTGCTTTTGAGTAAAATGAATTAGTTATGCCTTTTCAAAGTTATACATATTTTTCAAACACAATTAAATGGATTTCGAATTTCTTAAAGCTTTTATCACTTTTTCTACCGAGCGCTTCCTAGCGCGTCACCGACCAGCGGGCCCAGTGAATAGTGCATTTTCCATTTCACTCAGATTTTAAAATCCATTCGACATCGCGGGGCGTCGTCGCTGGCACGGTCCAATGGACTCGCCCATCGTGCGCTTCGCGCGACGGTGCACGGTGCTTACGCGGTGGTCCCACCCGCCGATCGTCGCTATTCATTTAAACCTACGGATTTCGTGCAAGGCCCACGGTAAGTGAGTAATGTCTGCTCATTTCCGGCAAATGATTAAATGCTAATGACGATGATTTAACTCTAATCGCTTACTTGCGGTGGTTGTCCGAGTACGACAATGGGCTTTTGCCCCACGCGCTTCACCGGCGGCTTGCCGGCGCAGGCACCATAGCAGCACGAACTAAAAGCACCGTTAGCCGTGCAATAACATTGCGCACCCGTTGAGGGCACTCACGGCACCAGAGCCGACCCAGAACGGCGGCTAGCGCCGTTGAGCGGCGGTGCTCCAACGGCAAAAATGAAAACAACAAAATGTCGCTCCGCGGCGCAAACAAGCGGGTGCCTGAGGTCCTACGGGCTACGAAGAGGTCACCTGAGCTAAGGAGGGTGCTCGGGGAAGCTTGGAGATGCCGGAGCTACGTCGGCGCCGGAGAAGAAAGGTGGCGGCAAAACGGATTCACGAGGAGAGGATCCCCAGAGCAAAACCTAAGTGGGATGAATGATCAAGATGGATTATAGATCATCTGAGGAAGCTAAAGGAGCAAGGAATTGGACAATACCTTACTGCACCTAAGTGGGAGGTGAAAGGTTGGTTCCTCGCCGAAAATCCAATCTCTTCAAATCCACGAAGCCCTGTCGTGCATTACCCAAATAGAGTTAGGGGTTTTCCATCTTATGCCTAAAGGCACGAAGTGACACGCTAAGCTTTAGACAAAACTCACCGGAGACGAAGATCACAAAGTGATGTCCACGGAGTGTGCTCGAGCTTGCAATGGCACACCACGATGGTCCAGTGCTACAAGCAACGAGAAACCGAGATTAGTAAAATGGAAACGGAATAGATCACAGAGCGTGGAGGAATCACGCGAGGAAGCTCACCCGTGAAGAGAGCAAGAACAAGCTCCCTCTCTCGGTCAACAGAGGAGAAGTGAGGAAGAATGGAGGGCCGCGAGGGGTAAAATGGTCGGGTGATGACGGAAATGGAGGCGGTGTGAAGTGAAGAAGCTCCAGGAGTGGTTGCATGCGGCGGTGGATTGACGGCGTCCATCGGCGCTGCTCGAGCACGCCGAGAAGCTCGACACATGGCGAGGAGCTCTGCGCAAGGTCGAGACGGACCGACAATGCGGGCCCACCGCGACGATGACTTAGTCATGTGCGCGTGAGTCGAGGAGAAGGTGGTCGGGGCCGTTGGATGTAAATCACATGGCTCACGATCACCTAGGCGATTGAGTGTTATAGGAAGGGAGGTCGTGGCCGTTGGATTCGCATCAAATGGCTCACGACCTCTTAGGCGGATGAGCACCGAAAAGGGCAGGGGAGGTCATGGCCGTTGGATGTCCATCGGATGACTCACGACCTCCTAAGTGGGAATGAGGGTTATAAGGCAAAGGAGGTCGTGGGCCGCTGGATCTCGATCGCAAGGCTCACGACCACCCAGGCGGTCCTGACTGCCATTGAGACATAAGAGGTTGGGACCGTAGGATTTAGATCTGAAGGCCTACATGCGTTGGTGTATTTAGGCGGTTGAGCTGAGTTAGTTCGCCTGGTCGGACTCGAGTCCAAGGAATAGTGTCAGTCGGTTTAGGGTTAGGGTTTGACTGAGAATTAAAATAGTTTCCTCCACTTTGACCAGAGGCTAAAAATAGAAATAAAATTCCCAAAATCATTAAATAATTACTGGGGGTTCCTGGAATAGCCTAGTGTCCATAAAAATTATTGAACCCTACTGTTCGTGATATAAAGTGTATAATTTAATTTCAATCTTATTGTTGATCTTTAAATCATGTTTGGATTTTAGTAGGGTAAAGACCAGTCCCAAAAATTTGGGAAAAATTATATTAATTCATGATAATTAATATAGTATTTGAATAAATTATTTCAGAGATGTTTCAAAGCATTTATTTCAGTTTTTCGTTTGGAGTTCAATTTAAAGTGTATGTTTCATTTGTTTTTGGAGATTTTTCCAAGTACAATATTTAAATAAAAAGTTTCAAAACATGATGTATGCTAATGAGACGCATAATAAACCACTTTATTAATTTGGGGATGTGACATTGTGCTTCTCAAGTAGCACAACACTCTCTCAAGTGCCTTCTAGTGATCATCTACTGGGTTAGAAGTAAACCAACTTAATTTGCTCACAGCAAATGATATGTTAGGTCTTGTGGCACCAGATAGATACATAAGGGACACAATAATTTGTGAATATCTCAATTGATCTTTGCCTAATCCCAATAGAAGTAAACCGACTTAATTTGCTCATAGCAAATGATATGTCAGGTCTTGTGGCACCAGATAGATACATAAGAGACCCAATAATTTGTGAATATCTCAATTGATCTTTGCCTAATCCCTGATTCTTTCGAAGCTTAACACTAGCATTATAAGGAGAAATCTTGCAGTTCTCAAAGTCAAACCGAATCAATATTTTCTTAGCATAATGTGATTAGTTCAAAGTGATCCCATCATCATTTTTTATCAATTTAATATTCAAAATAATATTTGCCTCTCCTAGGTCTTTCATATCAAAGCATCTATAGATAAGAAAGATTTGACCTCGTTGATAACAACAGTGTTTGTCCCAAATATAAGTATGTCATCAACATACAAACACAAAATCACTCCTTGACCACCACCATAACGATAATATACACACTTATATGTCTCATTCACAACAAAACCAGCTGATGTTAAAGTTTATCAAACTTCTCATGCCATTATTTAGGTGTTTGCTATAGGCCATACAAGGATTTGATTAATTTGTATACTTTATTTTTCTGTCCAGAAATCACAAAACTATCCAGTTACTCCATATAGATTTCTTTCTCCAACTCTCCATTAAGGAAATTGTTTTCACATCCATTTGATGGATGTGTAGACTATGGGAAGCAACTAATGCAATGAGCACTCGAATGGTGGTTAATCTGACAACAAGAGAGTAAGCATCAAAATAATCCCCACCTTCTTTCTGGGTATAACCCTTGGCCACAAGTATTGCCTTGTACTTATCAATAGTACCGTCAGACCTCATTTTCTTTTTAAAGATCCACTTGCATCTAACAGGTTTGCACCCGCTAGGATAATCCGTGATCTCCCAAGTCCCGTTAGCCATAGTAGAATCCATCTCGCTATGGATTGCCTCTTTCCAATACTCAACATCAAGTAATGCATAAGCCTCTGAAAGAGTTTTTGGTACATCATCCACGAGGTATATATACAATAAAGTCTTCGCCAAAGGTTTTCACAACCCTTTGTTGCTTGCTCCTGCGAGGAGTCTCTTTGACTAAATTGTTATCTTCCTCAGGAATATCACAGACTGGTGGTATATCAACCATTGGTTCAGAGAGAGTGGTAGGTTCAAAATTACTATTATTCATAGTTTGATTATCCTCAATTCGAGAAGTACTGCCAGGAGTTCTCATATGATAAATATCCTTAAAAAATAAAGTATCTCTGGACTCTATTATTGTGTTAGCAATAATCTTAGGAGTTTCTGATTTTACTACTAAAAATCTACAATGGTATATTGACTTTTGCCAAACACCCCAAGTTCGTAGAAAATTAACATTGGGTTTTCTCCTCTTCCATCCCTCATACGAAGTAATCACACACCTTTTAGTGATTAGTCTGTTTAGGACGAAAGTTGCTGTCAATATAGCTTCCCTGCACCACATAGCATTCACCATATTTGTTAGTGCCCGGTTTTTTCTCTCAGCCACCCCGTTTGATTGAGGTGAATATGGTGGTGTAACTTCATGGACTATTCTATGTTAGGAACATAATTGGGAGAATTAATGAGAGATATACTCTTCTCCACGATCAGACCTTAATCTTTTAATTTTCTTTTATAATTGGTTAAAAAACTCGACCGTATAAATTTTAAAGTAGTTTTAAGCTTCATCTTTTGTTTTCAGTAGATACACATAACAATATCGTGATGCATCATCAATAAGACTTAGAAAATATCTTTTGCCTCCTTTTGTTAGCAATCCATTTATCTCACACAAGTCAGAATAGACAAGATCTAATGGTGTCAAGTTCTTTTTCTCCTGTAACCCTTTAAAGGGTTTTCGAGGTTGTTTTGCTTGCACACAAGTTTGGCATCACTTTGATCCTTTAAATTTTTCACATTTTGGAATTAAATCTAATCTGGATATTTGAGCAATACTATCAAAACCAATATAACGGAAACGAGAATGCCATATATTGGCCTCACATTTATTCAAACCAGTTGTAACATTCATATTATAACAATATTCTAAAGTACTTATGCGGAACAAGCCTCCGCTCTCATAGCTTTTACCAACAAAGTTACCAAATTTAGATATTACAACTTTATTTGACTCAAATACTAGCTTAAACCATCTCTGCAAATAAGAGAACCACTAACAAGGTTCTTGTTTATTGTTGGTGCATGTTGCATATTCTTTAAGTGGACAATTTTTTCTAAATTAAGCCTCAGATCCAACATGGACGGAAGGTCGACTTGTCTTAGTTGTTGAGCCAAACTGCAATCTCCTTTGCAAATTTGTCCATTGCTAGTTTTGGCAATAACATCGATACCGCAATTATGTTATCACCTTCGCCATTAGTACACCTCATGTGATAGCTTACAGACTTTGATGAGATATCACCAACCATCGGTACGCCACCACTAATCCGCTTTGCCCACCCAAAGTCCAATGCATCCTGTCCAACCCATTTTATATCAGAAACTTCATATATTCTGTCCATAGTGAAAGGTGGCCGCCCACGCAATGATGCCATAAAATCCACCATCGACTCCATGTTCTCGTCAGTCATGTCGTACTTAGCCTTGCGGACAAGTTTAAGTGTGTGTCCAAGTGGGTTCCCACACAGCTCACTGACAGTGGCGTCTATTGCAGGATAGAACAGTGCATTACCATAGAACCCTTGTGGGATGAGTGCGTGGCGCTTCCACCTTCCACGCGCATTCAGAGAAAACATCAAGCGTACTCGCTGATGAAGCTCATAACCTAATGCCACAGTGCGGCATCGCCACATAACTGCAGTTAGTAGTTCAAAGCTGGTGATTGATTGTGCGAGATGCACAGGCGCATGGTTACGTAGAGCCGCTATATCTTTTGGACTGAAGAGAAAGTATTGACCAACCATTTCTTCAGGCAGTGTTGACAACATAACATCGTCGATGGTACTACCTAATCTGTCAAGGAATGACTCATATGCCGGATTTATGCGGGGTGGTGTGCGTGTTGTTAAGAGCTCCCTTTCCCATACCGGCAACACCATTTGAGCTCCCTTTCCCAAGTCAGCTATAGCCTTGAGGAATTGAGTGCTACCAAAGCCATCAGCAATGTTATGGCATATATGAAGTCCAATAACAAATCCTCCACACATGAGTCGGGTAACCTGTACTCACATTACAGAGAGATATTAAGAATGTTAATAATAATTCCAGGTTATTGACTTCCAGAGTATCTACAAATAAATTTAGATACAAGTGCCAGAATACTACATAATTTTTGGGAGTGAGCCGGATAGCTAGTACACCATATACTTGAAAGATGCAGACACTAGTAGGGAAAACAATTTTGCCGAAATTTCAGTGATTTCGTTACCCTCCGAAATAAATACAATTCATTTTTTAAAAAAGGAAACATTTGAATTTGGACAAACTACGTACTAAATTCGGCAGCATTTGATTTTCGGTCAAATTTCATCCAAATTTCAAGCACTTATTTGAAAACTCACAAATTTTTAACCGAAATCCCAAAATTTCGGTAATTTCGTTCGTTTTTTTACCCTCCGATTTTTTTTTTTCAAAACGAAATTGTTTTCCCTGCACTAGATAGTTAATATTTGGGAGAGGGCCAGCTATAGTAGATCACATACTTAAACATGCAGACTAGAAACCCAAACATGTCGTAGTTGATAAAACTTGACTATCCGGGAACCAGTGCAAGTAAATGCATCGCACCTCAGAAACCCATTCAAATGCTCACGAAAATTTCATAAAACGGGACTCACGTATATATGTGCAATTCAACTCTACCTGCATGAAGAACAACGGAGCGCCAACAACTGCTCTGGTGTCACCCACGTCGCAGAGCAGCTCTTCGACGCACGGGTACGGCGGCACTGGCGGATCGCCGAGCTGTTCCATGGACACGTCCGCGTCCGCCTCCACAAACACCACCCCTTCTCCGGTGCACTCGACCGCCAGCTTGCCGCCGGGAAGCACCCGTAGACGGCCAGCGAGCGGGTAGTAGTACACCAGAGCCTCCGCGAGGGCCGCCTTGACGGCCTTGGCGACGTCGGGCGGTGTGCGGCCGTCGATGGGGCTGCAGGCGCGGAAGAACTCGACGGCGGGCTGCAGGTACCGCAGGTCGTGGTGGTCGTCAATGTCGGAGAGAGCCTTGGTCTCCGGTGGCGTCGCCCGTGCCGGTGCCACGAGCTCGGGCTTGCTCCGACGTGCCGTGAAGGACATGATGATATGCTACTGGCCGTATCGTGTCGTGCTCGTGCGTACGTACGTGATGGACAGCTAACTCCGATCGATGTTGTCAAGCTGCATGGCTTAACTAAGTGCCTTTAAATATACAGGTGTGGTTGATTGTCTTGAGCTAGGCCTCTCTTTCACGTGGTGCTTGCCGGGGGCCTAACATCGTAATTATTGAGCAATAGGGAGTGCCATTGTGCGAGATGAAGTGCCATTGCAGAACTAAATTTCATTTGGAAGCCGTTGAAAAACCAAATTTAGTTCTTCAACAAAAAGTATGAAACTGAAGTGCCATTGAAAAACTAAATTTTGTTGTTGCTAAGATTTTGAATTTACATATTCATGATTAATTTAAAACTGAAAATTTAAAGTTTATGATTACCTTTGTTTCAAAAAAAAAATCATGCCTACAAATTATTATTTTTCTTCTTCTGAATTTTACTCCGTTTCGAATTTAATTAAATAGACGAATTTTAATCTATATTGTTCCATATTTCATTTCGGACTAGCTTAATTTAGATATATTATTTCATTGTGACTTACTTTAAATTTATCAATTAAATATGTATTCATGTTTTCTTGTATTTTGTTATTTTTCTCCATTTCACTTTATTTCAGATTAAACATTTTAAAAATTTATTTGCATTATGGTAAGCTACTTATTACAAAAATTCATTTTAATTCTGAGTTTAAATTTATTTAAAAATAAAATTTAATTTATATTTGGTAGTAAAAAAGAGATGCAACAATGAATTTTATATTTCTGGTTTAATATTAATTTTCACAATTACTTAACTTTATGTCGGGACTAGATTTCTAAATCCGAACCACCTATGTATTTCTGCACTAGTCTCATATCAGTAGCTAGTGCACACAGTGGATATAGTGATGTAAACAAGTTGGTATTAGTAGCTAGTGCACACAGTCTTAGATCGGTAGCTAGTCACTCACCCGAGCCACTGCCACTGACAAGTTGGTATTATTATAGCACCAATGTGGGTTGGTTAGACACGAATAGTCTGCTTAGCCATGCAACGGATTATGATATCATTTTGAGTTGCAAAATCTAAACTTAACCAAGTGATGATTATGGAACTTTGTGTAAAAACTATGTGTTGTATATTGTTACTCGTTGATGGCATGTGATGCACTTAATCAACAAGGTGAGAAAAGATTTATACTAAGGCGAGTGGAAGGAATTGTGATATGATGGAACTTCGTGTTTGGGAAAATATGGATCTTGGTAATTTGGTTAGAAATTGGGCAATCTCGCCTTGGTCAATTAAGGACTTAACTTTGTGTGCCGTTGAACTGAGCCATAACTGTATGACCACATGTCTGGTATGGGACATGCCTAACTTAGTAAGCTACAGAATCTTGACATTTACTACTCAGGCATGTGGGTTAAACTGTGTACCAGGGTGGAGGTGTGTACTACTATAGGCGGGTCACACTTATGAGCGGTTCGCCGTTTCCAGGCTCAACGATGTGCGTCGGACCAAAGCACTCCGTCAAAGTTTGTACGACGGTATGCACATCGGGAGAGTCAATTGTCGAGATAAAGTTTCAAAAAGTTTTGTTATGATTGGTGCTAGCTACACTGGTTATATCTTGTGGGTAAAGTGTACAAACCTTTACAAAGTGTTAATCAATCTATTCGAATAGCCACGTCCGCGGTCATGGACATACTTAGGGATTTCACACGAGGGGTAGATTTTCATAAAAATTATTGGGAAGGGATAACTTTGTGGTTAAACTCATGTGGTTGTGTGAAAGAAATTATTAGAATTTGTGGTCTTTGTGAAAATACTGGTCCAACTATTATTCTTTATTCGTTTTCAGTTATGTTTTCAATCTATTATTTGTATTCAATTGCAAGTGTCACTTTTTTGCAAAATAATTATAGAAGCCATTTCCTTTGGAATAAGCCATCATCTATAATTGCATTATGTGGTACAACTTGTTGAGTGCTCGGAGTACTCAGTCTTGCTGCAATTATTCAACTGAAATGAAGGAGTCTTCATCTACTTTCGAGGAGGAGTTTTACGAGGAGGGTGATCGATAGGTCTTGATACCAGTCGATTTAGTACTAGCGAAAGTTGTTTCCGTTCCACTGCCATCTCTTTATTTAGTACTAGCCCTGCGTGGCTTAATAAGTGTAAACTCGACCATAAGGTTACAACCGTTATTTATTAATAAAATTAGTCATTTATTCTTATATTTTCTTTTGTGGAATGATGTTCCTCTATGTTGATATTGTGTGCATTAGCGTGATCCTAGACTAGTGCATTATACACAAAGGATCCAGATTGCATATTTGGGTCTCGACACCCATCCATACCCACAAGCAATCGACAAGAACAAACCCTAGTAAGACTCATCACTGTACCCTCCGGTACCGGTGCAAAGAACACGTCGTCCGGAACCAGTTCATCCTCATACTCCAAACAATAATTTAAGTAAGATGGAGTATATTTTGTACTCGGCAAGACTTGTAGTGTATTGCAACATAATATAAATGCAAGGCTGTTAAAAAATGAGGCTCTACGCTACAAGTTATTTTCAGCATTAAGCAAGTTTAATTTGCAACATCGATATATAATAGTTTGCGGCGGAAATTTTTAAAGAGCAATTAATAGATAATGAAATAACAAGTATGTAACTTTAGCAATAGTAAATCACAACCCTCCTTGGCTGCAATCATAAACTCATTTTCAGCCATAGACATGACACACACACATCAACAATTCACCCCATTATTTTTTCAATAAACCACTTTTGCAAAAGTAAACACTATACTTAAAATGAAACTGCACTAAGCATGCTCATCATCGCAAGCACAGCTATTTTAATATATTTACACTCTACAAAGGTATATAATTTTACCCACATGATATGAGGTCTCTAGTTTGTTCGGTATCCATCGATACTACCACACACAACATTATATTATGAAGTCTAAAATTCATAATGTGCCTTTACATCACCTAGTTCTAACCTTGCACTAGGCCGACAGATGACAAACCCTCACATCACCCAGGTAAACCCCTGTTTTAGTGAGGTATCTGTTGTTGTATCGGTAAGCTTTGGTCCCAACACCTTAGTGAAGGGAGCACCTTCGACTAAACTTACCCAGATATGCTCGCACTATTACTGCCTACCAAAATCCAAGAATAGTCATAGATAACTTATTCAGCTACGACTATCTCATAGTAGCACATGTGGTTGTACGCTTAGGCTTAGATTGGCACACTGAAGTTTAGTCCTTAATTGACCTAGGCGAGAATCTCCTCCTAACTACATGCGAGAACACACTCTCAATTATTCAATTTATATTATAATTCGCCCGCATCAAAAACTAAGTTTTTTATTTTTATTTTTATACCAAATTAATAGGGGTAATCCCTTTGGTCCAACATTACAATATCTCCCAATTCCATACACAATTTTCATCAAAAGTTCAAAGCAAGTGAAAAACTAGATCCCGGCTATGCATCTATTTGATATTCGTACTCAAAATAGTCATATTGACTTCATCTACTATCTAAACCATATCCTAAAGGCTACAACAGTATGGAAATCAACTTTACAAGGAGGAATCATGCATTCAATAGGAATTTAACCACCGTTACCCGTAAATATAGCAATTTTAGCCAAACATACACGCATGCATAATAGATTTTGCTAAATGAAGTACAATAATTGAAATAATAGGATCAACATGGTCAAAGGAGGTGCTTACCTTGCTTTGATTGTTCTGAGTATGAAGGTGCTAAATTGTCAAGAGATTCGTTTGCGTTTCCAACGTCTATTCGAAAAGAGCCGAAAACAAATCACAAATAGTAAAATAACTTCAACAGCCACAAAATCCAAATAATTTTGCATAACCTGATAGAGCATGATTTTAGATGAATTTAGAAAAAAAAATCATCCAATTTGGAGTTCATATGCAAAAGTTATTAACGTGTGAATTTGGTTTTGTTTGAAAAATCCTGAAAATAAGAAAAGGGTGATGTCAAAATCGTATTTCCTAAAATTTACACCTTCCAATAGAGAAAGTGTATTTTCTTTGAACTGAAAGTGGCTTTTCTATTTTTACATTTTTCTTAAAAGCCTTTTCTTACATGTGGGCCCTACATGTTAGTCTCTTTGAATTTTAATTCCTAACATTATTCATGAAAACCGTGGATGGTCCCAGATGTCATACACTCATTAATATTTAGCTGAGTAATTAATCCTAATTTGATTTTAACCTTGAGTTAATCTCTCTGACAAGTGGGGTCCACTTGTTAGCCTCTCGGTTTTTAAACATGTTTTATTAATGAAAACAGTGTGTGGGTCCCGCATGTCAGTGACTACTTTATTAAAACACGTTTAAATTAGATTTTTTATTATCTTTTTGACTGATCCCACATGTCAGTGACTAGTTACACTTAACCACTATCATTCGTGCTAACTTAATACTAACCACGAGTGGGACCCACTGTCAGTGAGAGAGAGAGGAAGAGAAGAGCCGCGCACGGTCGAGTGCGGAAGCGAGCTTGCTGGAGGCGAACGGCGTGATGAACGGCGACAGTGAGTGGCAAAAAGGAAAGAGGGCGACTTGGCGAAGCTTTGGTTGGTGGCCGACAAGGGAGGTGGCTGGGTGTAACACCCTAGCTTAGTAAAAGCCCAAGATGTCACCTACATCTATTAACACTACAAGTTTTTTTTTACATCAAACCCTACATCTATTAACACTACAAGTTTTTTTACATCAAACTCAAGGGTTTCTTCCTTCTAGGCATCAATTAAACACTCGACAACGAGTTGGTCATTAATTTCAGCAAGTCGGCTAATCAAAATTCAATTATAATTCGAACTAAATAATTATCAAAGACATTATAGATAAATTTCATTTAAGAGAAAACAATAACTAGCAATAACATCGACCATGAGGAACTAAGGGAACCAAAACCTAATCAATTATTACAATTCCAAAATGAATATCATGTGTACAGTGAAGTGCTTCTCAAGTGCAAAATTACCATGTTCTACTTTCTCCCCAAAGTATGCCGATATCAACGTTCACCTAAAACATTAAATAAACAAGCATAAGTCCAAGACTCAGCAAGTACAATTAAACGACATATGAAACATCATATCAATGACAAATCATTCTCATTATACAACAAATGAAACTTTAAAGCATTGACAGATCATTCTATTATCTCGAATACATACGTAAATGTCATGAATGCAATGCAAATTATGCACATGTATCCACTATTGCATATACCCGTATAGCCGGTGTAACACCTGTCGGTGTTCACTCAGTCTGTATTATCAAAATGCGGGGATCCAAGACCGTATGAAGAATCTTTCATACGGGGATCTAGTTGCCCATATTGGAATGATGGGGATCTCAATACCCACTCTCGTGGGAAAGGCATGAATAATTGAAATGAAATGAATCTCAATACCCACTTCCGTAGGCTAAACATGAAAACTTGGAATGAATATAATAAAACAAAATGAACATTTCCATACCTTCCAATTATTATAAGCATTTAACAGAAATAAGCAATCAGTGGAAAAATACTCATACTTCATAAGATTATCCATATCATAGTAATTCAACCAATTTGGACAAACACATTCAAAATGACCCAAAATGTACTTGCCTTTCACGTTGCAACAAATTGAATGTAGAGAAGGCGAAACCAAACCCAAGGTCGCTCCGCCTACAATAAATTCTTTACTCAAAACAAGATTTGACAAGATAGAACAATGCTACTTTCAACGCTATACACCGCACACCCCAAAACTCATATTTCATATATTTAATCTACTCAAGCGAAACGACGAACTAGCAGTAACTCAGTACTAGACAACGACCTTCTAAAATACATATCTCTCATTCTGCTTATCATAAAAAAAGCATTTTCAGACTCTCTGGAAAGATTATGAAATTGTCAACAAAAGTCTAGTTGGCCATATTCTCAAATTTTGATTTAACTAAATTTAACAAGAAGATGAATAATCAATGATAGAAACTGACCAACATTCTGGATAGCAGCCTTAAAATAGCTATAAATTTCACTAGGATGATCCAAAAATTTTGTTCTTTAATATTCTATAAAGCTAAGAGAATTTCCTACAAAAGTCATGTTGGTGGACAATCCTGATTCGGCCATTAATATGTTCTAATCTACTAGTTACTACAACAGCTATAACCTGACGGGGTTTCTGGACAACAACATTGTGAATATCATAACTCACAAACTACAACTCCAAATACTATGAACTCAGATCCTACAGAAACATAACGAAATAACCCACAATTCTTTAGGAGATGATGAATCCTAATTTCACAGTTATCAATTTCAAAACTACAGCACCACGACAGTAGTAAAAACCCGATCTACTGCCCTAAATCAATCGCATCGAAACAAATTAATCACACACATCAAAAAACGGAGAAGTCAAGATCGAAATGAGGGAGGTGAAATCCCAGTGAATCCCCACGAAATCCCCTTCTCCCCTTCCTTTCTTCTTCTTCCCTCCTCTTCTTCTCCCTTGGCCGAAAGCATACAAGAACAAGATGGCAGCAAGGGCTAAGGGTGGAGGTACTGTAGTAGGAGGTGGCAGCACTGTAGCAGAGGTGTGCTAAAGTAGCACATTTTGGTTCCCCCTCCTCCTTTTGTTGGTGGTCGGTTCCCCCCAGGGGCCATGGGCTAAAAGGGCTTATTTCCCCCCTTGCTTGACTTTGAGTTGGTAGCCCTTTCCCCTCTAAATTCTGAATTTTTTTTCTCTTTTCGTTCCCTTAATTCATTCTCTAATCTTATTGTACCCACCAATGATAATCGGGATATTACACTAGGGACAGCGCTACACCGGCAAGAGGCGGCAAAGGCACTCGGGGTCATAGTGGATTTCGCGAAGAGGACATGCCCTAGGCTAATGTCTTGGTGCACTGGACTTAGTGGGTCCAAGCAATGCTAATGGGCTGGGCACGGGATCTAGGGTCGTCGGAGGCGAGCCGATGGCTTTTTCTACAGCGGTGCCTTGGATAGAGTTAGTGTCAATGGGATAAGCTACTCGCCCAAGATGAATTGAAGTACGTGTGAGGTTTAGGTGACGATGATGAGGTCGGAGACAACTTGGGGTGGCTTGATGTGATTAGCAACAACGGTGCAAAGAGCTATAATCCAATTCAATGCATGATCCTCCTTGAAATGTTTCTATCCTTACTGTTGTAGCCAATTGGTTATGGTTTAGGCAATAGATGATGTTGATTTGGGCATTCCGAGTGTGAGGACTGCACAAACACTTAGTCACGGTCTAGATTTACAAAAAATTGTAAAATGAATTAAATGTTGAACATGGACTTGGGAGATTTTGAAATGATGGTCCAGCGGGGTTTACCTCTACTATTTTGTATATAAATAAACATGAAAAACTTAGTTTGTGACGCGGGCGAGTTATATTATGAACTGATGAATGTGAGAGAGTTTCTCCCATGTAGATAGAGGGAGATCCTCGCCTGGGTCAATTAAGGACCGAACGCCGGTGCTCCCAATCTAAAGCCTAACGTACAACCACATGTGCCGGTATGGGATGACCTTAGCTAATTAACTCATCGAAAACTAGCCGTGCATGTTGGTAAGCCGTAATAGTGCGAGGATGTGTGATTATTTGAAGGGGATCCCTTCACCGAGGTGTTGGGAACAAAGCCTTCTGACATAACGGTGAATGCATCACTAAGATGGGGGTGTACCCGAGTGAAGTGAGGGTGTTCATTCACCGAGCTAGTGAAAGGTTAGGACTAGATGATGTAAAGACTTCAATGCGTGCTCTAGACTGCTTACCAAATGATAGTAAGGGGTGATATCGACGGATCTCGAACAAACTAGAGAATTCATATGATGTGGGTAAAGTTGTACACCTCTACAGAGTGTAAATTTATTTAAATAGCCATGCTCGCAGTCTTGAGTGTGCTTGGTGCGGTCCTTCGAGTATAGTCTTGGTCTTTACTCAAAATGGTTCTTGTTGAGAAATGAGGGAATAGTTTTGTTGTTGATATTTGAGTTGAGTGCCATGTCTTTGGCTGAAAATAAGATATTGATTGTAGCTGAGGAGGGTTGTGATCTGTTATTTATTCAAGTGCTTACTTGTTGTTCAATATCTATTTAACTACTCTTTAAATTTATGTTGCAAAGTACTATGTTTTGATATTACAAATAAAACTTGCTTAATACTGAAAATAACTTATAGCATAGAACCTCATCCCTTGTTAGCCATGCATATATGTAAACTTTGCGATATACTACAAGTCTTGTTGAGTACGTAATGTACTCAATTTTGCTTAAATTGTTGTTCAGACTTATAGGATAAGCATTTGTCAGATGATGCATTCTTTGCACCCGGTACCGGACAGTTCAATGATGGGTCTTTCTAGGACTTGCTTCTTATCGGTTGACTGAGGGTTCGGATGGGCATACCGCTGGACTTTTGGACCTTATACATACTATGCTTCCCTATTTCAGTTGTTAGTTCTGATACTTGAGCTTTTATTTGGCTGGTCAGCCCTTGTGATGTAAACTCTGTAATCGTCTAAGTTATGTACCATATTTGTTTCATTTTGTATGTATGAATTTATGGATATGATTATCAAAGTTGTAGATGTGTGTACTAGCTACTGATAATGGGACTAGTACGGTACAGATATGAGAGCTTCGGGTATTCAAAGCCCGGGGTCCGACATTGGCACACTGGACTCAATGGGTCCAAGTGATGCTAACGAGCTGAGCATGGGGATATAGAGTTGTCGGAGGTGAGCCGATGGAGTTTTCTGCGGCGGTGCCTTGGACAGAGCTAGTGGCAATGGCTTAAGCTACTTGCTCGAGATGAATTGAAGTGCGTGTGAGGTTTAGGGGCTTACCACGATCACGAATGTGACGATGATGTGGTCAGAGGCAACTTGGAGTGGCTTGACGACGATGAGCAGCGGCGGTGCAAAGAGGTCCTTTGGTAATGGTGCCCTACGTCGATGGAGATGCTACAAGAAGGCGCACACACTACTACAGAAAGCCTCATCATAGACGGTTCAGAACCGTCATCACAGACGATTTTTTGAACCGTTTGAATTTTTACGTTTGTGATAACAGGCGTTATCACAGACGATTTTTGAGCCGTCCAAGAAAAAAGCTATCACAGACGGTTCTTAACAAGAACCATCTATGGTAGTTACTATCACAGACGGTTCTTGTTCAGAACCATCTGTGATAGTTTTTTCTATTGCAAAAAAAAAATTCACAGCACGCTCGCCGGCTCAACGCGGTCTCACCATGTCAAGAACAGTAGCAATAGCTCAGCAACAGCAGCTTCCAAGAACAACTCCTCACACAACCAATAAAAAACAATTGTTAAAGCAGAACTAAAATATCAAGCCGCCGCTGCCACGGCCACCACCACTATGACCACAAGCACCAGTAACACTCCTCCGATGGTTGTGAAAGAGGAGGTAGTGGTAGGGTCAGAAATGGAGAAAGGCGTAGATGATACCTCAGTTATAGTAGATGATCACAATGATCTCATGTAGCAAATGTTCAGCCAGAGCTACAAGCCGATGATCCCGGAGGCCAGCCACCACGACGACTTCTTCGCCGACCTAGCCGAGTTGGAGTCGGACCCCATGAGCCTAATCTTCTTCAAGAAGTACATGGAGAGCCGACCTGGCGCGTGATATGTATGCAGGAAATCAGAGGAAAGCAAGGGAAGAAGGGAAAGAATCTGGAGAGAGGGTGAGGTGTCAATCTCTAGCTGAACTCACTGTCCTACCATGGCAGGCTCAGCTTCCTCACCAATAGCGCATAGCACTTGGCGTCGTTCTCCTTCTCTAGCCACACCCTCTGCTCCCGTTGATCATCACACATGTTATATAAGGACAGCCTCAAAATATTTTGCCTCCCGCGCACGGGTTCAAAATTTTTCGAATTCCCACACCGCGAATCATAGACGGTTTCATACAAAAACCGTCTGTCATGACATATCACAGACGGTTCATATCACGAACCGTCTGTGATAAGTATCTCATCACAGACGGTTCTTAATACGAATCGTCTGTGATAAGTATCTCATCACAGACGGTTTGTATTAAAAACCGTCTATGACTTGATTTTACCATGGGTTGCAATTTCCTTACTCTCTGATGAGAGAGTAAGGAAATCGGTGTCACAGACGGTTTGTATTAAAAACCTTCTGTGATGAGATACATATCACATATAGTTCATATTAAGAACCGTCTGTGAAGTATCATAGACGGTTCATGATACAAACCGTCTTTGATATGACGACATACCACAGACGGTTCGTATTAAAAATCGTTGTGAAATATCACAGATGGTTTGTGATACCAACCGTCTGTGATATGACGACATATCACAGACGGTTCGTGATACAAACCGTCTGAGATACTTATCATAGACAGTTCGTATTAAGAATCATCTATGATAAGTATAACACAGACGGTTCCAAAGGAACCGTCTGTGATGAGGCGTCTAGTATAACCTGTTTTGTAGTAGTGACATCAGTTTGCGGGCATGTTGAAGATGGAAAAGGACAAAGGAAACGACAGGTAACTCACCAGGTTAGCGAAAATCGACGAAAATGGCGACAGCAGCCAAAAATGGGGAAGATGACAAGAAGACTTGATTCCTTGTGAGATTGCCTGCATTAAGTGAAGGAATTGCTTCACTAGGACATGGAACATAGTGTGACATGATTGGGTTGAGCTCAAACTCATCGAATGGAAGGGACACGGTGGCTTGGATTAGGTGCGCACCGGAGACGAAGACGAAAGCGGTGCGGTTGTGCTACAGAGCTCCTGGGGCTACACTAAGTAAAGGAGAAGAATGAGTGAAGCTCAAGAAGCAAGGTGACACACACGTTGAGGGAGGAGAAGTTCACCAAAGTGGCAATGGTGCGGAGGCGTGCTCACTGGCATTGAGAATGACGCTCACGTTCCCGCGAAACCAAGGAGTGATAAACTCGGGTTTGCATGAAAATGGAACGGGGGCGAGCTGAGGAAGACTACGACGTTGTTGTGTGGCTTATGTATCATTGAAAATGTCATGTGGAGGTGGCAAGATAGCGGCGGGCGTGAGAGAAAATCGGTGGTAATGACGGCGCCCTAGCGACGTGACGACAGATGGCGCGGGCTACGTGACGCAGAGCACAGCGCGGAGGTGACGGGGGAAGTTGAGCTCCAAAATGGTGGGTGGCAATCATCTACCGTCGGCGAGCAGCGGAGTGGACACGATGTAGGATCAAGGATAATCGACTAGAGGGGGGTAATTAGGAGGTTTCTAAAAAACTTGTGCTCCAATTACCAATTTTATCTAGTATGTCTTAACAAAGGTTCTTGCACAATACAAGGAATGAAAATTATGCTATTTAAGCCAACTTCAAGACTATACCAATACTAAATACAAATCTAGCTAAGAAATTATACACAAATAATTGCTAGAATGTAAATGCGAAAATAGTAAAGACAAAAGATAAACCACAATGAAGACACAATGATGTTTTCCCATGGTATCGAAGACTTGCCGGTCTTCACTAGTCCACATTGAGGTATGTCCAAATGAATTGGACCTACTCTACGAATTAAGGCTTAACCACCTCGATTCCACTATATTGTTCTTCCTCCACTCCGAAGATGGTGAGCATCAACCAATCACAAACGTTGCCGACTCTCTTCACAAACTTCTTGAAGAAATCACTGCCCAAACTTCTTCCAAGCCATCTAGATGCTTGCAAGCACCAAGAGTAATAAACCACAGTATGTTCTTGAGGAATATCAAGTGCCAACAAGATCAACTAATGATGCAATGCACTTGAATGCTCTCAACTACCTCAACATCAGAATTATGAGCAAATGGGTAGTAGAGAGTGAACTAGAGGCTCAAATGTATTCATTGAGGTTCAATATGCTCAAAGGTCCTGAGCTTGGCGCAGATAGGGGTGTATTTATAGTCATCACCAACAAAACTAGCTGTTTGAGCATTTTCTAGGAAAAAAATCAACAAAAGCGGTAGTACCACTGTTCAAACCCGATACTATCACGCTACTGTTCAACGATCGACTGTTGTTCATTTAATGCGCCAGAACTAGTCGTTACAAAAAAGGTGCGGTACTACCGCCCTCACAAGGTCCGGTACTACCATAGTGCGGTAGCACCGCTTGTCCCAATTGGTGCTACCGATTTCCAGAGGCTTTAGAAATTGGAGAAACAACCACTCTGAAAAAAAACATACCGCCAACTAAACTTCGGTACTACCGCTCTCTGGTAATACCGTTTATTATTTGCGGTACTACCGATTTTCAAGGGAGATGAAAACTCCCAAAAAAATGCTCTCTGGAATAAACGTACCGCCAAGTAAAACTCGGTACTACCGCACAGCGGTAGTACCACTCACCAAATGTAGTCACACCGATTTCCACTGAAATTCTTCCAGAAGCTAATTCTAAATGCAATGCATGACTCCTAGTTGATCAAAGATGGCACAAAAATAGGTCCTCAAGCGACTAGCCATAATCCCTCTTTATAGTACAGCAACTAGCCTACAAATCTAGTCTTTTCTGCAAACACCGAGACCGATAAAAACTACAAAAGGATCCTTAGGCTACAAAATACCTTTGCTTCGAGCCATGTCAATCTTTTTTTGTCATTGCATTGCCATTTCCATATCATCATTCAAACTTCAGGACTAAACCTTCAAAACATCTTAGCACACACATTAGTCCCATAGCACATTGTTGACACTAATTACCAAAATTATTTTTAGGGGCCTAGATGCTTTCAATCTCCTCCTTCTTGGTAATTGATGACAACCTAAGCGATATTAATGAAATGGAAGATTTTGAATATACACCAAGTTGTATATTTTTGTTTTGACTTTTGAATGGTGCAAACAATTCTTGAAATGAGTTCAAAAGAGATGAAGAATTAGTTGCATTCAAAATCAATCAATAAATGAACAAAACTCCCCCTAAAAGTGTGCATATATATTCAATAAGTGATTGTCATGCATATTTGTGGATTCTTGGAAATGTCGGCGGAGTTTCCTTTATTTATTGAATATGAGGAATATGTAATTATTCAAGCAAAAATAGAATAATCATAACAGAAGATGCTTGAATACATAGACTTTGATAAACATAGATAATATGAATAATGTAGTATAGCATAAGAGTCACAAAGCATCATAAGTTTTAATTAGACTATTACAACCACATAAACCAAATAGTTCCAAATAGATATTTAAGATATAATAAGATACATAATAGAGGAGTCTTCATAAATCAACCATTATCTTTTAGATTCACCCTTAATCTTTTGGGCTCCCCCTTATACTCTCTCCCCCTCCCCCTTTGGCATCAAGTACCAAAACGAGTCACTCGTTAGGAGAGGTGATACTTGGTTTGTACTCCGGATGTGTTGTGTCACTTTCAAGATAGAACCCAAACTTATCCTTAATTAGCTTCATTATGTAGGGAGTGTAGAAAATACCGTCTTCTGTATCGCTCTTGGAGAAGGCAATCTCTGTTATTATAAAATCAACAATGTCAAACTTTGTACTCTTCAGAATGTGATAGATGATGTTCCAAGCCTTAGGATGCACATTATCATTGTTACCACCTCTAGGAACGAAGGTTGCCCTTAAGATCTTATATATGATGTTTGGCATAGGTAGTAGTCCTGTAGCTTTTCCATGCACAAGGTCGGAGGCGGCGGTGTCGGGGGCGCCAAGGTCGGAGGCGGCGGTGAACAGGCGAGCCCTAGAGGAGGCGAAAGAGCGCGTAAGAGCCTAAGGGGCGCGGGAGAGGAAGTGACGAGTAAGAGCAAAACCCTAGCTGTTCCATCCTTATAAAAAGGCTATCACAGACAGTTCTTTAATTGAACCGTCTGTGATAAGGAATCACAGACAGTTCCCTAAATGAACCATCTGTGATACGTTCCAGCTAATCATAGACGGTTCCTAATTAGAACCTTCTGTGATAATTCACAGACGGTTCCTTATAACAATCGTCTGTGATTAGCTGGATTATCACAGACGGTTTGTGAATAGAACTGTCTGTGATAAGGAATCACAAACGGTTCCCTAAATGAACCGTCTGTGATACGTTCCAACTAATCACAGACGGTTCCTAATTAGAACCTTCTGTGATAATTCACAAACGGTTCCTTATAAGAATTGTCTGTGATTAGCTGGATTATCACATACGGTTCTATTGACAAACCGTCTGTGATAATTAGTTATCACAAACAGTTCTAATTAAGAACCGTCTGTGATAGGCTGGCAATGCAACTGTCGCGTCCGAACAGACCCAACACAGACGGTTCCAAAGGAACTGTCTGTGATGGGGCATCTACTATAGCCTGTTTTGTAGTAGTGAACGTTGCCGAGTCTCTTCACAAACTTCTTGAAGAGATCATCGTGCAAACTTCCTCCAACCTGTCTAGGTGTTGGCAAGCACCAAGAGTAATAAACCACAGTATTTGCTTGAGGAATATCAAGTGCCAACAAGATCAACTAATAATGCAATGTACTTGAATGCTCTCAACAACCTCAACATGAGAATTATGAGCAAATAGGTCGTAGAGAGTGAACTAGAGGCTCAAATGTATTCAATGAGGTTTAATATGCTCAAAGGTCCTGAGCTTGCCGCAGTGGGGGTGTATTTATAGCCCTCACCAACAAAACTAGCCGTTTGAGCCTTTTCTCAGAAAACAAATCAATAAATGTGGTAGTACCACTATTCAAACTCGGTACTATCGCGCTACTGTTCAACGGTTAACTGTTGTTCATTTAATGCGCCTGAGCTAGTCATTACAAAAAAAGGTGTGGTACTACCGCCCTCACAAGGTCCGGTACTACGGTACTACCGATTTCTAGAGGATTAAGAAATAGGAGAAACAATCTCTTTGAAAAAAGAAATAGGAGAAACAAGTTCTCTGGAAAAAACATACCGTCAACTAAACTTCGGTGGTACTACTGCTCTCTGGTAATACCATTTCTTATTTGCGGTAATATCGATTTTTAAGGGAGATGAAAACTCCCAAAAACATGCTCTCAGGAATAAACGTACTGCCAAGTAAAACCCGGTACTACCGCACAGCGGTAGTACTGCTCACCAAATGCGGTCACACCGATTCCACTGAAATTCTTCCAGAAGATATTCTAAATACAATGCATGACTCCTAGTTGATCAAAGATGGCACAAAAATAGATCCTCAAGCTACTATCCATGATCCCTCTTTGTAGTATGGCATCTAGCCTACAAATTCGGACTTTTCTGCAAACACCGAGACCGGTAAAAACTACAAAAGGATCCTTAGACTATAAAATACCTTTGCTTTGAGCCACTTTGATCTTTTATTTTTATCATTGCATTGCCATTTCTATGTCATCATTCAAACTCTATAACTAAACCTTCAAAACATGTTAGCACAAATATTAGTCCCATAACACATTGTAAACATTATTTACCAAAATCATTTTTATGAGCCTAGATACTTTCACGCGAGTGTGCTAGCTCGCAGAGGCGAAGCGAGGTGGAAGAAACCGTCTAATGGGTGGGGCCGCGATGCCAATGAGAGGGAGAGCGGGCCATGCTAGCGGGCACGGATGAGTTGGGCCGCACTGGGCTTTTAGCCCATTAAGGCAGCGGGAAAATGGAATTGGTTTGAAAATTTTCAGAAAAGGATAAGAGTTGGAAGAATTTCTAAATATCGTAAATGAGCTCCAAAAATTATAGAAATTTTTGTAGACGCTATGACATAATGTACCTACTTATGTGTTCTGTATTTTTCTAAAAAAAATTCTTTAAAGGCTATTGTTTGTATGCAAATGCATTATTTGATTTGAGAAAAAATTTAAAAACATACTCGAAATGTTTGCTCATTTATTGTCGGTACAAATATCCCAAGTTTGGATTTTTTTTGGAAAGTTCCATACACTCGGTCATAAAAGGGCAAAAAAAGCTGTGAGGAACCCGTGGCAAGTCCCGGTAAATGTACCCGGGAGGATAAGACCTAGAGCTGAGATGGAAATTAGAGTGGTGGAGAGGTGGAAGAAGAGAACTTAGATGGATAAATCCATATGTTTCATAGTGAGAAAATTCCCTTTGTGCCCTGGAATACAACATCTTGTCCCGCAAACTACCTCTCGCGCTGGAGCTGCTCCCAGTCGTCACCTCTCGCGCCACATACCCCTACTCAGGCAGTCGTCGTGTCGAGCCATCTGCAGTTGTCAGGCCCGAGCTACCTCCTTGGAAGCTTGACAAGCGTGACGTAAAACAGACAACACACTAGATGCTGTAGGTGTGGCTCCTACAGCATCCCATCTCCATGACCATCTTTCTCTGGCCATGTTCCTAGCTCTGACCAAATAGGTCCATGCATTAAAAGAGGTCAGTGCATTAAAACTTGTGTAATATTTCCGCCATTTTTTTTCCTGGTACAACTATTCTTTTCAGTTCTTGGTAGATAAGGCTTGAAGCATGAATTAATATATATTGTTTTCTTCCTCTTGATAAGTGAACTACCTAAGCACACAATGCATAGAAATTAGAACCATATCTTGATCATGTCTGAACTTCGCCCTATTTTAATTAATCAGTGATTTTATTTTTAACTGGAAACATAATCTGAAAAATAATTATTCAATTTGATTATCATTGTTTGGATCTTATTGGGCCCGATGATCCTAAAACAGACCTTTCAAGTGCATTCTTTCTCCTCCTAGTATATTATTATAATGGTGCGGTGTCCTACAGTCAATAGCTCTAAGCTAATACTAACCATGAGTGGGACCCACTATAAGTGAGAGAGAGGGGGAGAAGAGCAAAACCGCGCACGGCCGAGTGGGAAGGTGAGCTCGCTAGAGGCAAACATCGTGATGAACGGCGACGTTGAGCGGCGGAAAGGAAGGAGGGTGACTTGGCGAAGCTTTGGGTGGTGGCGGTGACAAGGGAGGTGGCCAGGGACGGTGCTACACCGGCGAGAAGCGACGGAGGCGCTCGGGCTCACAGTGGATTTCACGAAGGGGATATCTCTTGGGCTAATGGTTTGGCGGTAACATCCCAAAAATCACTATTTTTTATAAAAAAATAATGGAAATAATGGGGGGGGGTGTAATTTTGAACATGATTTTTTGAGCTTTTGCACGTAACATGATCATTTTAAAGGAACTATTTAATTTTAGCATGATTTTTTGAGCTTTTGCATAAGTCAGTTAATGAAATCACATGCAAACAACAACTTATAAGAATTTTCGAGAAAATCACATAATAGAGAAAATCATGAGAAATTTACACGAAAAAATCACAGAAGAAAAAATCATGAAAATTTACACTAGTAACCACACTACGTCAGGAGCCTTCACATAACTTTTCATCAATTTGGGAGTTTGTTGGTAGGTAGGACTAAGGCATGGAGGTCATGTGGAACCATGGAGTGGAGAACACGGCAGGCGGCGTCGGCACAGCTGTAGATGGATACGTTCCATGCATGCCTAGCTAGATGTCGAATGCTCGAGATACGTGGCATATCTCATTGTACACGTGTACCCTACAAATCTTTCATTTGTCGCGTTCCGTTCCACGTGAGCCGCACGGCATGGCATGAGTTATGCATGCATGAAGATTAAAATAATAAGCTAAGTTGATGGAGAAATAATCTAAGCCACTGATCGTACCAACCAAACTTGCTAGATAAAACTTTTTTAAATATATGTATTGTTGTCCAGTCGTTGTGGACCCAGACGTCCATTCATGTCGAGGTTGTTCGATCATGGACCATGCAAGGACCTAAACAAAACTTACGTGAGAATTAGGCTCTTGAACCCGTGATTACGTTTAGAACTAGCTTGGTATGTTTCTTTTCTCTCGAGTTAATCAAGTAAACTTTTTTGCCAGAAGATCAAGTAATATTATTATGAAGGAATCAAGTCAAGTAGTACTATTATTCATTTTTAGGTTTCCATGATGAAAATTCCACGTAGGCACGGAAAGAGGCGGCCAAGACGCAAGTGGTGGGAGAGAGCTAGGGAGGCTGCGGGAGGGGTGGCAGTGATGCTATGAAATGGAAGAAAATCTGATAAGGTAGGGTCTCGCACCAATCAACGTGTAGAACTAGGTTGATATGTTTACTTTTCTCTCGAGTTAACCAAGTAATATTTTTTGCCAGAAAATCAAGCAATATTATTACGAAGGGAATCCAGTCAAGTAGTACTATTAGTAATTTTTAGGTTTCCAAGCTAAAAATTTGACGTAGGCGCGGGAAGAGGCAGCCAAAGACGGAAGCGGCGGGAGAGAGCTAGGAGGCTGCGGGAGGGGGTGGCGGTGGCACTGTGAAATGGAAGAAAATCTAATAGAGTAGGACGTCGCACGAATAAATAGCTGATGGGTAGAGCCTCACGTGAGATCCTTCCTCAGCAAATTTCATTCCATATGAAAGACATGTTAGATTAGAACATGAGTTTGAGGGGAGGGGAGAGTGTAGCACACGTGCAGTCATGAGGATAGGTGCGGTCGAGATTTTATCCCATGGCCCAAAATTCGACTGAAATCTCTCAAAATTTTATTTGAATGTTATGTAGCAATTCCTTTGAAATGATCATGCTACGTGCAGTTTTAAACATTTATTACTATGAGTTTTTTTTAAAAAAAAAATTGTGGGAACTAACAAGTTAAAGACTTCTTGGCTCTAGCTATCTAGTGAACAGTATATTCAAACATGGGAAATCAACACGACAAAACAATATTTAAAATATTTGCATCTGTCTTTGTTGGGGTTTACCTAAGTAATTTCCTTTTTCTATCTAGGTTTGAAAAAAAAAAGTTGATTCTGGGTCTGCTCTTGTTCTCACATGAGCTACTGACAGTGTTTATTTATACAACTATGACAATGTTGACTTTTGTTTAATTTTTATTGATTTGAATTGTAGTTTTTATTCTGTCGCAGTCTTTTCCTACAGAAGCTATTGACCAGATGGAATAAATTCTGTACAACTAAGCACCAGGTTTTTTTTTACCCAAAGTACTTGCTATCAATGTAACTGTTAGTGTTATTCTATCAATTCATTTACGTAACACTACTGGAGTGAATTATGATTGTAGTTGTCTGCTTATATCCTGGATTTCTAGCAAGCTCAAACACTGCAACTAACTATATTTGTTTTGGGTTATTCTAGTTTTCAGTAATCTGCTGCATACGGGGCTTTAATTTATTTGTTGCTGTACGCGGCCTCCTTCGCAGCTTCAACAAGTTGGGCCAGCCTAGTGTTTGGTTTAATTTAAAAACATGCTCGAAATGTTTGCTCATTTATTATCGATACAAATATCTCAAATTTTGGATTTTTGAAAAGTTACATACACTCGGGTCATAAAAGGAAAAAAAAAAGCTGTGAGAAACCCGTGGCAAGTCCAGGTAAATGCACCCGGAAGGATAATACCTAGAGCTGAGATGGAAATTAGAGTGGGGGAGAGGAGGAAGAAGATAACTTAGATGGACAAATCCATATGTTTCATAGTGAGAATTCCTCTGTGCCCTCGAATAACATCATCTTATCCCGCGAACTATCGTTTCTCCATCCCGTATTTGCTCTGCGAGCCTTCAGTCGGTCGGACGGAAATTATCCGGTTCTTTTGTACTCTTATACAGGACATTGGACAGTAAGAGTGCAGCCAGAGTGAACACAGAAAGACTAATCGCTGAGATGTCGAGGAAAAAACATCCAGTATCCCCTGCTTACTCTGATGCAATAACCCACCTATCTGTCATTTTGTTCTAAAGTGAAGTCACAATAGGTTTTCCTTATACCACCTGATATATGGACATATACAAACATATATTGTTCATCTTGTATTCTATTTTATATTTTTTTTCTCACAATCGAAGTCAAATACATATAGTATCAGGTACTTCATTCTCTACCCCTTATTTGCTCTGCATATAGTATCAAGTACTTAATTCTCTACCCTTATTTGCTCTGCCAATCTTCGGTCACGGTCAGAAATTGTCTGGTCCGTTTACGTCTCTCGTCAGTAGCCACGCCTAGCTTCTCGCGGTGGGGCCAAATGGGACCTAACCGTCACTAATTTGTGATCTGCTCCAACGTTCGTCGCTAGCTCTTTATTGTGATCTGAAGCCAATAACTGATGGCTGTGATGGGCTCAGCGGCGTTGATATATATGAACCCACTACTACTTGGAAGTATTTTGATATTGTTCCATGTGAACCTTGAAGTGACTTCACTTCAAGCTTGACATGTGGGTTATTTATGTGAGCCACATCCTAGACAGATGATGGTGGATTGTTCTAGAAGCGATGGCATGGAGGGGAACGGTTTTGCAATGCGTGGCGTAAAACAGACAACACACTGCATAGAAATTTTTTTTTGAATGAAACCGTAGGAGTGGCTCCTACAGCATCCCCTCTCCATGACCATCTTTCTCTGGCCATGCCCATGCATTAAAAGAGGTCAATGCATTAAAACTTGTGTAGTATTTCAGCCATTTTTTTCCTGGTACAACTATTCTATCCAGTTCTTATCTATTCTTGGTAGATAAGGCTTGAAGCGTGAATTACTATATATAGTTTTCTTCCTCTTGATGAGTGAACTACCAAAGCACACAATGGATAGAAATCAGAACCATATCTTGATCATGTCTGAACTTCGCCCTATTTTAATTAATCAGTGATTTTATTTTTAACTGGAAACATAATCTGAAAAATAATTACTCAATTTGCTTATCATTGTATGGATCTTGTTGGGCCCGATGATCCCAAAACAGACCTTTCAAGTGCATTCTCTCTCCTCCTAGTATATTATTATAATGTGTGCGGTGTTAAATAGCCATCATTTTGCAATGGCTCAGAACTGAACCACAATTTTGCATTGTCCAACAGAAAATGCCACAAATTGACTATGTCCAATTTTGCCAACATTAAAATACGTTCTTTGGTAAGCAATCAATGGTTCTTAACCAACCTTTAATCAAACCAAAGAAAGAGAGATCGTCATTCAACCATTGTAAAAAAAAAAGTAACTGAAAATATTTGAAAAGTTGTTGAAGCCTTTGCAGATCGAGTGTAAAACGTATTCGAACATCTCAGTCCCTAGTTTTCTTTATAAGCATTTATTTCTAAAATTTGGAAAAAAAATTATATTTATTCAAGATAAATATTATAGTATTTAAATAAATTATCTCCCAAAGGACTTTATAAGCATTTGTTTCTGTTTTCTTTTGGAGCTTAATTTTGAGTTGTAAGTTTAAACTTTGAAAGAGACTTTCTACTTGCAATAATTAATGCAAATGCTTCAAAAACCATATGCATGCTAATGAGATGCATAATAATTCCATTTATTAAAATGGGGATGTGACAACAATGCACAATAACATTACAAAACATGCATTATACGGCCGTGATGTTACTTATGGTACATCGTCTTGCCGCTTGCCTGGACAGCGTAACTGATCGTCAAGGAAGGTGAACCTGTTAGGGGATTTTAGATCTCGAAAATTTGGATTTTAGATTTTAGAAATTAGGGTTTCATGAATTCCCACACAAAGTACTCATAATAGAATTAGGGTTTTCAATGGAGTTGCAGTGTACGTGTTCATACATAAAATTGATGACACTTGAAGCGTTACAAGTATTACATGATACACACGCGGGTTTATTGCAATCGGGACAATTTTTGTTAATTTATCAGTTTATTGTGGATGCTATTATTTAATACTGTATTGTACCACAGACTAGATAAGCTTGTGCATGAACCAACTGAGAGAAATGTTTGGCATGTAGATGATATAACAATGGACAAGCTATGGTATGTTGTTATACGATCTGCATGCCACGCATTTATCTCTGTTGGTTCATATACAAGCTATCACTTTAATATTGTATTGTACTATAGGATAGATAAGATTGTATATGAACCAACTAAGAGAAATACGTGGCATGCAGATCATATAACAACGTATTGCAGCCTTCGACTTGTGTGCATTTCGAAGGCTACGATACGTTGTTATATGATCTGCTTGCCACGCATTTCCCTTAGTTGGTCATGTATAAGCCTATATTGCCTGTGGTACAACACAATGTTAAAGTGGATTATATTCTTTAATACTATATTGTACCAACATCATCCACATTGAACCGATAAATTAACAAAGAATACGGAGTGCGCTCGGGCACGTAATGGCAGTTGGACTCTGTCGCAGGAGCCTTCCCCTTTCCCTTGTCTCGGGACTCTCCATATCGGTGTCATAAGTCGAAGTCGTCCATGTCCTGCGATTCCATGATGTAAATGCACCGTACAGTGAAAACGTAATAAGAATGTAAATTCTGCATAACTCACGTCGTCGATATGAAGTGCGCCTGGGCGACCAGATACACTAACTAATTAATTACTACTAAACTAATTAATTACCAGCAAACTAACTAATTACAACTAAACTAACTAATTACGACTAATTAATTACCACTAAACTAACTAATTACGACTAATAAATTAACACTAAACTAACTAATTACAACTAATTAATTACCACTATACTAACTATTTATGACTAGCTGACTAAAGACTACGACTACAGTAATAATGACCAAAGCATCCGATAAATTACCTGCCCTTCAGAGGAAAGCAATAAAAAAGGCCGAGCGGCGAGAAGCAAATAAATACTTAATCTCCCCAAAAAAAAGTAATTATGCTACGTTCTCTGAGTCCTCAGTGACGAGCGCTAGAACGAGAAGCGAAACACAATTGAGATGAGCGAAGAGCGACTACGAGAGTTTGGTATTTAAAACCAAGCGAAGGAGGAGCCGCGGCGTTGGCGCTAGGAATTCTGAAAGTGTTGGCGCTGAGAATTCTAGACGAGGTGAAAGATGTGCAAAGGAGGTAGGACCGTTGGTGGGAAAGGTGGCCCTTGATCATTGAATTTTGTTTTTGCCACCGGTGGACACATCGCAATCTCAACAATAGTTTAAGGGATCCCATAGTTAAAGATACAAAATATAATATATCACATATGTAGAAGGGAACATAAGGCTTCAGGCAATTACCTTCCATATGCAGCCGATATGGTTTTGCTGCTACCATTGTATCACAGTCACCATATTTGTTCATTCTGCAGGGACGAGATGCATGCCCTTACCGTGTGCTAGTCAACGCTGCTGTTGAAGAACCACTACAAACTGGAAACAACAATACAAGGGAGAATGATCATTTGCAGTACAATGCATTTAAGAAGGAAGCTAATGAACACAATTTGGTTAACATGGGAGTGAACAATGAAAATGGAACAGTCAATCCTGATAAACTTGAAGATGATGAATGGTCGTTTGACATTGCTCACAATAATATTGTACCCAATGGTCACTTGGCACTTGCTCACCCTACACCCTTTGCTGTAGCCGCTCAGAAATCACCAAGTATACTGCACAAACCTATTTCTATGGTGGAATTGGAAACACTAATGAAATCACCCATGCCATTTACTGGTACCATTAGCCATATTACTCAATCAAACAATTGCCATAAAAGCGAGCACTGCGGGTAAGGGGGGACAACAGCGACGGGGCGATAGATGTGTGGAGGAGGGAGTGTCTCTTAACTAGAGTAGTCATGTGGTACTAAACTTCCCACATTCCAAGTCACATAAAATCATGAAACTCTAATTTCTGAAACCTTTCGTCCTAATTTTTTAGACCTAATCCCTTAATTTGTTGAGATGATTTCAGAGTATATAAAATTCTATAAAAATTAGACAATCAAGTCCACTGTGTAAGGAGCCTAAGAAAAAAAATTATAATGTTTGGACCTCATTTTCTATATTAGAAAATTCATACAAATAATATACTTCAATGACTTTTCGAGAAAAAAATCAGAGCAGATAAAATTTTGAAAAAATTACACAAAAATTACAATGTACTGAGAGGCTCCAAAAAAAAAATTATAATTTTTTGAGCTAATTTTTATATTTATAAATTCCTCAAAAAAAAATTTAAATGGATTTTCTCTCTCCTCTTGGATTTGTGTGTGCTAGGGGAGGTTGGTGCTGCGACATGCGAGTTATTTATGTGAGCCTCATCCAAGACACATGATGATGGATTGTTCTAGAAGCGATGGCATGGAGGGGAACGGTTTTGCAATGCGTGGCGTAAAACAGACAACACACTAGATAGAAAATTCGAGCAAAGTGTAGGTGTGGCTCCTACAGCATCCCCTCTCCATGACCATCTTTCTCTGGTCATGTTCCTAGCTCTGACCAAAGAGGCGCATGCATTAAAAGAGGTCCATGCATTAAAACTTGTGTAATATTTCAGCCATTTTTTTTCCTGGTACAACTATTCTATTCAGTTCTTATCTATTCTTGGTAGATAAGGCTTGAAGCGTGAATTACTATATATAGATTTCTTCCTCTTGATGAGTGAACTACCAAAGCACACAATGGATAGAAATTAGAACCATATCTTGATCATGTCTGAACTTCGCCTTATTTTAATTAATCAGTGATTTTATTTTTAACTGGAAACATAATCTGAAAAATAATTACTCAATTTGCTTATCATTGTATGGATCTTATTGGGCCGATGATCCCAAAACAGACTTTTCAAGTGCATTCTCTCTCCTCCTAGTATATTATAATAATGGATGCTGTGTCCTACAGTAAATAGCCATCATTTAGCAATGGCTGAGAGATGAACCACAATTTTGCATTGTCCAACAGAAAATGCCACAAATTGACTATGTCCAATTTTGTCAAACATTAAAATACATTCTTTGGTAAGCAATCAATGGTTCTTAACCAACCTTTAATCAAACCAAAGAAAGAGAGAACGTCATTCAACCATTGAAAAAAAAAGTAACTGAAAATATTTGAAAAGTTGTTGAAGCCTTTGCAGATCAAGTGTACAACGTATTCGAATATCTCAGTCTCTAGTTTTTTTTTTATAAGCATTTGTTTCTAAAATTTGGAAAAAATTATATTTATTCAAGATAAATATTATAGTATTTAAATAAATTATCTCCCAGAGGACTTTACAAGCATTTGTTTCTGTTTTCATTTGGAGCTTAATTTTGAGTTGTAGGTTTAAACTTTGAAAGAGACTTCCTAAGTACAATAATTGATGCAAATGCTTCAAAAATCATATGCATGCTATTGAGATGCATAATAATTCCATTGATTAAAATGGGGATGTGACAACAATGCACAATGATATTACATAACATGCATTATACGGCCGTGACGTTACTTATGGTACATCGTCTCGCTGCTTGCTTGGACGGCGTAACTGATCCCAGGGAAGGTGAACCTGTCAGAGGATTTTAGGTCTCGAAAATTTGGATTTTAGATTTTGAAAATTAGGGTTTCATAAATTCCCACAGAAAGTACTCATAACATAATTAGGGTTTCAAAAATTAGTGCTTTCAATGGAGTTGCAGTTTACGTGTTCACACATAAAATTAACAACACTTGAAGCGTTACAAGTATTACATGATACACGCGCGGGATTATTGCAATCGGGACACTTTTTGTTAATTTATCAGTTTATTGTGGATAATATTCTTTAATACTTTATTGTGCCATAGACTAGATAATCTTGTGTATGAACCAACTGAGAGAAATATTTGGCATGCAGATGATATAACAATGGACAGGCTATGATATGTTGTTATACGATCTGCATGCCACGCATTTATCTCTGTTGGTTCATATACAAGCTACCACTTTAATATTATATTGTACCACAGGATAGATAAGATTTTATATGAACCAACTGAGAGAAATACGTGGTATGCAAATCATATAACAACGTACCGCAGCCTTCGACTTGTGTGCGTTTCGAAGGCTACGGTACGTTGTTATATAATCTGCTTGCCACACATTTCCCTCAATTGGTCATGTACAAGCATATCTTGCCTGTAGTACAACATAGTGTTAAAGTGGAAGATATTCTTTAATACTGTATTGTACCAACATCATCCACATTGAACCGATAAATTAACAAAGAATACGGAATGCGCTTGGGCGACCGGATACGTAATGGCGGCCGGGCTCTGTCGCAGGAGCCTTCCCCTTCCCCTTGTTTCAGGACTCCCCATATCGGTGTCATAAGTCGAAGTCGTCTATGTCCTGTGATTCTATGATGTAAATGCACCGTACAGTGAAAAACGTAACAAGGATGTAAATTATGTATAACTCACGTCGTCGATATGGAGTGCATCCGGGTGACCGGATATGCTAAATAATTAATTACCACTAAACTAATTAATTACCAGCAAACTAACTAATTACAACTAATTAATTACCACTAAACTAACTAATTACAACCAATTAATTACCACTAAACTAACTAATTATGACTAATAAATTAACCCTAAACTAACTAATTACAACTAATTAATTACCACTATACTAACTATTTATGACTAGCTGACTAAAGACTACGACTATGGTGATAATGACCAAAGCATCCGATAAATTACCTGTCCTTCAGGGGAAAGCAATAAAAAAGGCCGAGCGACAAGAAGCAAACAAATACTTAATCTCCCCAAAAAAGTAATTATGCTACGTTCTTTGAGTCCTCAGTGACGAGCGCTAGAACGAGAAGCGAAACACAATTGAGATGAGCGAAGAGCGACTGCGAGAGTTCGGTATTTAAAACCAAGCGAAGGAGGAGCCGTGGTGTTGGCGCTGGGAATTCCGAAACTGTTGGCGCCAAGAATTCTGTACGAGGTGATAGATGTGCGGAGGAGGTAGGACAGGCGGTGGGAAAGGTGGCCCTTGATCATCGAATTTTGTTTTTGCCATCGATGGACACATCACAATCTCAACAATAGTTCAAGGGATCGCATAATTAAAGATACAAAATATAATATATCACATATGTAGAAGAGAACATAAGGCTTCAGGCAATTAGCTTCCATATGCAGCCGATATGGTTTTGCTGTTACCATCGTATCCCAGTCACCATATCTGTTCATTCTGCAGGGACAAGATGCATACCCTTACCGTGTGCTAGTCAACGCTGCTGTTGAAGAACCACTACAAACTAGAAACAACAATACAAGGGAGAATGATCATTTGCAGTACAATACATTTAAGAAGGAAGCTAATGAGCACAATTTGGTTAACATGGCAGTGAACAATGAAAAATAGAACAGTCAATCCTGATCAACTTGAAGATGATGAATGGCTGTTTGACATTGCTCACAATAATATTGTACCCAACGGTCACTTGACACTTTCTCACCCTACACCATTTGTTGTAGCTGCTTGTAAATCACCAAGTATGCTGCACAAACCTATTTCTATGGTGGAATTGGAAACACCAACGAAATCACTCATGTCAAACAATTGCCGTAAAAGCGAACACTGTAGGCAGGGGGGACAGCAGCGACGGGGCGACAGATGTGTGAAGGAGGGAGTGTCTCTTACCTAGAGTAGTCATGTGGTACTAAACTTCCCACATTCCAAGTCTCATGAAATCATGAAACTCTAATTTCTGAAACCTTTCATCCTAATTTTTTAGACCTAAACTCTTAATTTGTTAAGATAATTTCAGAGCATATAAAATTAGACAATCAAGTCCACTATCTAAGGAGCCTAAGAAAAAAATTATAATATTTAGACCTCATTTTCTATATTTGAAAATTCATACAAACAATATACTTCAATGACTTTTTGAGAAAAAATCAGAGAGGATAAATTTTTGAAAAATTACACAAAAAGTACAATGTGCTGGGAGGCTCCACAAAAAATTTCATTATTTTTGAGCTAATTTCTATATTTATAAATTCCTCCAAAAAATACTCTTAAATGGATTTTCTCTCTCCTCTTGGATTTGTGTGCACCGTGGGAGGGAGGTGCTGCTATCGTGCGGGAGGATGGCAGGTGCCCTGTTGTAATTTCCGGCTGCAACAGGCAGGAGGAGGGGGCTAAAATTGGAATTTTGCGGTTAGGGGGCTACTTTAGGAATTTTGGTGGTCTAATGGGGTTAATAGTGTCCAAAATTCCGAAAATCACCACAACACCGTTGCATCTATTGACCTGAGATTCTACTTTTTTATAGTACCGTCGAGATTGATTTCTAATACATAGCATTATCCATTTCCGTTACCAACTCCTTCCTTGTGCTCCTTGCATTCCTCGTTTCCTGCTCAGGGCAGGGGTAGGAAATCATGAGCCATGAGCCAATGAATTACAATATATTGTTTTCTTCCTCTCGATGAGTGAACTACCAAAGCACACAACGGATAGAAATTGGAACCATGTCTTGATCATGTCTGAACTCGTGCTATTTTAATTAATCAGTGATTTTATTTTAACTGAAAACATAGTCTGAAAAATAATTACTTAATTTAATTATCATTGTACGGATCTTATTGGGCCCGTTGATCCCAAAATAGACCTTTCAAGTGCATTCTCTCTCCTCCTAGTATATTATTATAATGTGTGTGGTGTCCTACAGTAAATAATCACAATTCTACGGTGTCCAATAGAAAATGCCACGAATTGACCATGTCCAATTTTGCCAACATTAAAATACGTTCTTTGGTAACCAGGCAAATGGTTCTTAACCAAGCTTTAATCACACCAAAGAAAGAGAGAACGTCATTCAACCATTGTAAAGAAAAGTAACTGAAAATATTTGAAAAGTTGTTGAAGCCGAAGTCGTCCGATGGCAGAACGAAGAAAGTACGAAACCGAGAGGTGTTAAACAGAAAGGATAGGAACTAAAATAAGTTTTTTTTTAGAAAAATAGAAATGGCCTATTTTGTATTTAGGCCTTCAGCCTCCCTCAGCCCAAAAGCTGTTTCAACAGACCATAACCATGGCCAGCATGGAGCTGCACTTCTGCAGTTTAGTCCCTGCAGTTTTTATAAATTACAACCAAATACAAAATTTGTTAACCGTCCATGTAGAGGTGGGTTACTCGAGGATTAAGAAATTGTATAAGAAATATCTATATCTAATATTTAAAAATTAGAGTTGGTGATCTTCCATCAACTCTATCCTTTCTAGAGCCTGTTATATCGGCGAGCGAAACACCGACAGCTAAGATCGTGTCGTTGAGCACGGTTAACGACCCGACGTGATGGGACTATAATTTTTTTAACCCGTAACAAAGTATGGGCATTGAACTTGTAATATAATATATAGGTGTTGTTTGTATCTTGTGGATAGCTCGGTAAACTTTGCAGATGGAGTGTAAAATGTATTCGAATATTTCTGTCCCTAGTTATAGGATTTGCTAGGTTATGTCACGCAAGGGGATAATTTATGTAGCAATGATAAGCAAATTGATTATTTTTCAGATTATGTTTCCAGTTAAAAATAAAATCACTGATTAATTAAAATAGGGCGAAGTTCAGACATGATCAACATATGGTTCTAATTTCTATCCATTGTGTGCTTTGGTCGTTCATTCATCGAGAGGAAGAAAACAATATATAGTAATTCATGCTCGAATTTTGTATGAGCCATCTGCAGTTGTCAGGCCCGATCCATCTGCAGTTGTCAGCCATCTGCTAGTATGGGCATCATACAAAAATAATGACAAGATGATGATGGATTGTTCTAATAGCGATGGCATAGAGGGGAATGGTTTTGCAGTGCATGGCGTAACACAGACAAAACAACTAGATAGAAAATTCGAGCAAATTAAGTGTAGGTGTGACTCCTACAGCATGCCCTCTCCATGACCATCTTTCTCTGGCCTTGTGCCTAGCTCTGACCAAAGAGGTGTATGCATTAAAAGAGGTCCATGCATTAAAACTTGTGTAATATTTCAGCCATATTTTTTCCTGGTACAACTATTATATTCAGTTCTTGGGAGATAAAGGCCAGAGAAAGATGGTCATGCAGAGGGGAAGGAGGTAGCTCGGGCCTAACAACTGCATATGGCTCGACACGACGACTGCCTGAGTAGCGGCATGTGGCGCGAGAGGTGGCGCTCGACTGGGAGCAGCTCCAGCGCGAGAGGTGGCGCGGTAGTTTGCGGGATACGGCGTTGTTATTCCAGGGAACAAAGGGAATTTTCTCACTATGAAACATATTGGATTTATCCTTCAAAGTTCTCTTCTTCCTCCTCTTCCCCACTCTAATTTCCATCTCAGCTCTAGGTTTTATCCTTCCGGGTGCATTTACCGGGTCTTGCCACGGGTTTCTCACAGCTTTTTTCCCCTTTTTATGAACGAGCGTGTAACTTTCCAAAAAATCTAAATTTAGGTTATTTATACTGATAATAAATGAGAAAACATTTCGAGCATGTTTTTAATTTTTTTTCTCAAATCAAATAATGTTTTTGCATATAAACAATAACCTTTATTTTTTTTTAGAAAAACACAGAAAATTCGAGCACACTACACAGAAAATTCGAGCAAAGTGTAGGTGTGGCTCCTCCAGCATCCCCTCTCCATGAGAGCATCTACAATAGTTTATTTCTTAGCTTGTTACTAAGACGAGAGAGAGTACTCAATCTAATAAAAAGAAACAAGTCTTCCAATAGATTGTTTCTTGTGTCTAAGACATTAATTGCTACAAGTGTGCATGATTCTTGATAATCAATAATGAAGTACAACTTTGTGGCCTACATGTTTTGGCTCATTTATCATATCAATAATGAAGTTGGGCTGTACAAATAATCCGGTGGATATTTTGCTTCGAGATGATGGGACTCTCAAAACGCATTTTTAAGTAACAAGCAAGTCTCCAATATAGTATTTGATTGTTTGTTGTGTCTTGGTATTAACAATTTGCTGATTTCTTCATCTAGAAATAATCTTACCTTTTTTTCTCACCTTCTCTCCTATACATCATCTAAATGTTGATATGGTAACCCCTTAGTAACAAGTGACGTAGACTGTTGTAGATGCTTTGACCATCTTTCTCTGGTCGTGTGCCTAGCTCTGACCAAAGGAGGTCCATGCATTAAAACTTGTGTAATATTTCAACCATTTTTTTCCTGGTACAACTATTCTATTCAGTTCTTCGTAGATAAGGCTTGAAGCCTGAATTACTATATATAGTTTTCTTCCTCTTGATGAGTGAACTACCAAAGCATACAATGGATAGAAATTAGAACCATATCTTGATCATGTCTGAACTTCGCACTATTTTAATTAATCAGTGATTTTATTTTTAACTGGAAACATAATCTGAAAAATAATTACTCAATTTGCTTATCATTGTATGGATGTTATTGAGCCCGATGATCCAAAACAGACCTTTCAAGTGCATTCTCTCTCCTCCTAGTACATTATTGTACTGGTGCGGTGTTCTACAGTTATTATTTTAATAGCTATCATTTTGCAATGGCCCATAGCTGAACCACAATTTTGCAGTGTCCAACAGAAAATGCCAGACGATGTCCAATTTTGCCAACATTAAAATACGTTCTTTGGTAAGCAAGCAATGGTTCTTAACCAAGCTTTAATCACAAGAAAGAAATAGATATCGTCATTCAACCATTGTAAAAAAAAAGTAACTGAAAATATTTGAAAAGTTGTTGAAGCAGAAGTCGTTCGATGGCAGAATGAAGAAAGTACGAAACCTTTCTTTTAAAAAAAGTAGAAATGGCCTATTTTGTATTTAGGCCTTCAACCTTCCTCAGCCCAAGAGCTGTTCCAACAGAACATAACCATGGCCAGCATGGAGCTGCACTTCTGCAGTTTAGGCCCTGCCGTTTTTAGAAATTACAACCAAATACACAATTTGCTAACCGTCCATGCAGGCATGCAGAGGTGGGTTACTCGAGGATTAAGAAATTGTATAAGGCTTGTTTATAATATAATATATAGGTGTTGTTTGTATCTCATGGATAGCTGGGTAACTTTTTTTTTTTATACGAATCATCCGGTACAACACATAGACGCCTACACACACGCACATCATCACACGCACGCACTCGCACACACCACGCTTAAGGAAGACTGGACGAGTGAAGCTTGATGAAGAAATGACGAAATCACCACTGGTGCCTCGCTTGCGACAGACATATCGCCTTCCACTTAAAGAAAATTCTCCTAAATGAGACACGCAAGGTCAAACTTAGAATTTGAATCCTAATAGGCTGAGGGTACAACCACCTCTACTAGCCACCCAAGCAAAACTTGGTTATCATAGCTAAGTAACCTTTGTAGGAGTGTAAAACGTATTCGAATAGCTGTCCCTAGTTATAGGATTTGCTAGGTTAGGTCACGCAAGGAGATAATTTATGTAGCAATGGTGTTCGCTTTGGTGATGTGTGTAATTATGTCCGATACACTGCTTGATGGAAGCTCGTTTCGTTACCTATTCATTATTCGACGGTTCGAACTAAATTCTTGACAATTTAGTAGCAAAGAACGCGTCTGAGGAACCAGTTTATTCTCATAATGTAAACCACAATTTTAGTAAGATTGAATACATTTTGTACTCAGCAAGAGTTGTAATGTATCATAACATAATATAAATGCAAGACTATAAAAAATGAGGCTCTACAATACAAATTATTTTCAGCATTAAACAAGTTTAACTTGCAACATCAATATGTAAATAGTTCGCAACAGAGATTTTTAAAGAGCAATTAACAGATAATAAAATAATAAATATGTAACTTTAGCAATAGTAAATCATAACTCTCATCGGCTGCGATCATAAACTCATATTCAGCCATAGACATGGCACACAAACATCAACAACAATCCCATCATTTTTCAGTAAATCGTTTTTGCAAAAGCAAACATTATACTTGATGAAACTGTACTAAGCATGTTTGTGATCGCAAACACGGCTATTTCAATAGATTTACACTATGCAGAGATGTACAATTTTACCGACATGACATCAGGTCTCTGGTTTGTTCGTACCACCACACATAATATTATATTATAGTATATAGTCCAGATACACCCCGTTTCAGTAAAATACCCACGGTTGTATCGTTACGCTTTGTTACTGACACCGTCGTGAAGAGAGCTAAACCAACCCGGATATGCTCGCACATTTGTGCCTCGGAATAACAACACCTTGTCCCGCAAACTACCGCGCCACCTCTCGCGCCACGTACACCTGCTCAGTCGTCGTGTCGAGCCATCTGCAGTTGTCAGGCCCGAGCTACCTCCTTGGAAGCTTGACAAGCGTGACGTAAAAGAAAATTCGAGCAAAGTGTAGGTGTGGCTTCTACAGCATCCCCTCTCCATGACCATCTTTCTCTGGCCATGTTCCTAGCTGTGACCAAAGAGGTCCATGCATTAAAAGAGGTCAATGCATTAAAACTTGTGTAATATTTCCGCCATTTTGATGACTCTTCATCTAATGTCACTTTGGGTGACACTTGGAGCTGCTCCCAGTCGCCACCTCTCGCGCCACATACCCCTACTCAGGCAGTCGTCGTGTCGAGCCATCTGCAGTTGTCAGGCCCGAGCTACCTCCTCCTTGCCGTTAAGTTGTCCCAAAGATCGGTTGGGGGTGGAAGCTTGACATCTGGGGTCATCCAGAGAGCACCGCAGCTTGATCGAAACGAGCAAAAACAATGGAGCTTACAAGGATTCAGTATATTATTATTATAATGTGCCCATGACCATCTTTCTCTGACCATGTGCCTAGCTCTGACCAAAGAGGTCCATGCATTAAAAGAGGCCAATGCATTTATACAGTCTTGCTAGTTTTAAGTTGTCTGAAATTTTCTTAAGTTTAAGTCACTTGTTGTGACCATTGAATTTATGTAGAGATTGGTGTGTCATATGATTGGATATTGATCCAATGGATGTCATATGATTGGATATTGATCCAATGGTCACAACAAGTGACTTAAACTTAAGAAAATTTCAGGCAACTTATGAATAGACAATCCCTAAAACTTGTGTAATCTTTCAGCATTTTTTTTTCCTGGCACAACTATTCTATTCAGTTCTTGGTAGATAAGGCTTGAAGCATGAATTACTGTATATTGTTTTCTTCCACTTGATGAGTGAACTGCCAAAGCACACGATGGATTGAAATTAGAACCATATCTTGATCGTGTCTGAACTTCGCGCTAATTTAATGCAATGCGTGGCGTAAAATAGACGACGCACTACATGATGGTAAAGACCAAGGGACCGGGAGTTATTCCATGGTATATAAGGATTTTTTTTCATCGTTCGCTGCCTCTCACTCAGCGCTACATAGTACATGCTCCTTACTTAGGGTGTGTATGATTGGGTGAACCAAGATGAATGATATAGAATGGTATAGAGTGAATGAGATAAGATTGTTCTAGATGAGATGATATAAGTATGGTGTTTGGTTGGTGGGATATGATGATATAGGATTTTGTTTGTTTGCTTGTATACGATGGTTCTATATGGTTCAAAATGATATTTGGATTGATGAATAATGTGGTATTTGGATGACCACAATTTTTTTTGTTTTTTATATTCTTTTTTCTTTCCTTCTTTTCTTTTTTTCCCTTTTTTCCTTCTTTTTTCTCTATTTTTCTTTTTCCCCCTTATCTTTTCTTCGGCCGACATCGACAACCGTTCTTCCTCTCTCCCTTTCTTCTTCCTCATTTCTCCGCGGCTCCTTTCTCCGAAATCTCCCTCCTCCTTCTCCCTCCAGCTTCTCTCTTCCCACTTCCTTCGGCCGGCCAGATCCGGCCGAGCAGCCTCCTCTGCACCGTCGGGCCGCCGCTGCAGCGTCGGGCTCCGCCGTCATCGGCTCGCACCAGCTGACCGCTGCTCCAACCGCTCCAATGTCGTCGCCTGGGACGCTGCATCGCCGTCGGGCCACCACCTACGCGCTGGCACCGCATCCTCGTCGCTGCGCATGGGTGGATGAGTTGGTTCCATGTTTTTTTGCCGTATCAAACGATGCAGCATCTCGATGGAATACTCCTCTTTGGTGGATGAGTTCATCCGGGATGAATCCATCCCATCCATCCATCCGAACACATGAACCACCCCAAAAGTTAGATGAGACTATCCCATACAACCTCATCCATGCATCCAAACACACCCTTAGAGAAGCAAGGTGTGCACAATCAAAACATGGTCGTAATCTCCCTAACACACTTGCTAGTAGGTCGCACACTACAGTGACTTACACTAAAGGATTATGAAATTGTATAAGGCATGTCTATAATATAATATATAGGTGTTGTTTGTATCTTGTGGATAGCTGGGTAACTTTTGCAGATCGAGTGTAAAACATATTTGAATATCTCTGTCTGTAGTTATAGGATTTGCTAGGTTATGTCACGCAAGGGGATAATTTATGTAGCAATGGTTTTCGCTTTGGTGATGTGTGTAATTATGTCCGACTAGAGCTTGGCGCGCGCGAAGGATACATCTAGTGAATAATCATTAGGTTGAGAAAGTTATACTCAAATAGATTTCAATTGTTGTTAAGAATTTAAGCGTAGGAACCTAATAAAAAAAGTTTAATTAGAGGAAATTAATAGTCAGCACTTGTTCCTAGGGGTAAAAGCAGGTGAAACTGCACTATAATGTATGATTCAACTAAAGGCACATCTACAGGAAACGATGAATGGCTGAACGCTAAATAATACACCTTCCCGCAGTCAATCTAAATAGTTCACTTTAATTTTACCTCTCAAACCTTTATATGGCTAATGTAAGGAATAAAAATTCTCATTAGCGGTAAAGAAGAAAATTGTAGTTTTGATGTATAGCAAGTTCAAGTGAATATTTTGCAATGAAGTACTCCCTGGTGAATCAGATATGTTGCCAAACCAAACCGAAGAACTCAGCATATGGTGAAAAGGTGTCATTTGAGGCAAATAAGTACCATAAAGCAAAATCCGGGAATCTAAAGGGCTTGTTCTGCAGCCAAAAAAAAGCTAGCTAGAAGCAGGCTATATCTACTTTCAAGTCTCACCACTCTTGGTAAGTCAGATCATGTTAATCTTCTCACACATTACAGATATGTAGAACATCCATTAAACATATTATTGTAAGGTGCTAATTAGGTACTAGCACATAAGCTTGTGTTATGCAAATAATGATTTACTACAGAATATACAAAAGCATGTTTGTACAAACATACTTCTAGGCTAGATTGTGACCAATTAAGCTTAACATTTAATCAGCATACTACTATGAATATGAAGCAGAACTTTGCCATAATTGAACAATTCAAGAATCAGAACACAATGAAAAGTATGGAAGTTCTGTAGAATATGAAAGGGAAAAACCTTAGTGTTCTCTGTAGAATAAGCTCATTCAAGAATTAGAACACAATGAAGAGTCTTTTGTTGGTCACTGGATGGAAGCTTTTGTATAGCTGAGTCTGGATTATCCCCTAAACAAGGACTGCCATCATCCAAGTACTTCCACAGTCCAAGACTGTTCTGCCTAGCAGGCACATCAATAGGAATGTTACCATCCACTGTAATTTTTACCAAAGAACTTACAAATTGCTCTGATTGAGAATCTAGATCTGATGTTAAAACAGAGTGAGACTGGTCTCCTTGATGCTTCAGAGCTCCGAAGTAACTTGCAGGTACTTGATTGAGGCCAGGCTTAGTAGCATGAGCTTTGGCGTCGCATTTAGTGGTGGAACAAAGATAGCCTGCAGGGAAAAAAAAGTGATCCATCTAAGGCTATAAGCTGCCAACAAAGGTACACAAAGAGACAAGCATCATGGATTCACACCCATGTGCATATACACATATGCACACATGTGTGTACGCAGAAACACAACACAAGAATGCACGAGCTTGCACACCCACATATACACATGTTTATCAACATAACTTACAGCATCTTGGTCTACTATGCTTGCAAAATAGAACATATATTTATACTTTGTGAAAGAAAGATACAACCTATTTGTCTAGTTTTGTGTAATGCAGTTTTAGCTATGCTCAGGATTCTTGTATGCCGATACAAGACATTTGCTAGTAAACAACCGTTGAAACCACATCGTCAGGATTATTTTACAGTTTTGACTGCCGTGACACTTTTAACAAATAATGGTTTGTTCAGCTATTGAGCTAACAACTCTTTAAATAAACGTTACCGAGGGTTCCATCGGGTCATGTCAGAAGTAAATCCTTGTGCACAAAAAGAAATGCTAGCACTAATGAATATAGAATGTGGTCCTTTAGTTTTGCAAAGTTAGCAGTAAAATGAATTTAAGATATTATTTCAAGTTTGCAGCCTATATCATGCCCTCTTAGCATCCAAGAGTTGGATAAGCCCAAAGCCTCCGACGGCAGATGTTCAATGAGCTAAATCTACATTGCAAGAAACAATATTGTTTGGCATGTAGCCAAATGTTTTCGCTGTCAAAAACAGAAATTCACTGTTAAATGCATCAGTTGGTTTTGATTCTCCTTCCTTAGCTATCCAACTCTTGTCACTTGTGGATATTGCACTGTTACACTGCTCTCAGCATCCAGAATTACTCAACAGTCAGCTCAAGACACAGTGACACACTGGTGATTATTCAATTCTGTGCTGATGATAGCTTGATATGATACATTAGCAATCTAGTCATTCATGTATGGTTGTCCATGATAGAGTTTCTTACTTCGCTTAGAGATTCCATTTATGCATACTCTATTTTTTTTCACTCTTCAGCATGGATGAAAAAACATACAGCGAACACATGGCAGATCACCAAAAAGCAACTTATGTACATAGCTGCATTCAACCAACTGTGTAGGAGCATATATATAGTTAAGCACTGATAAGCATGTGAGGATTCAAAAGCAACAGAAACTTAATTCTAAACATTTGCTGCTTAAGATGGCTGCGGTATACTACTATGGACCTTCAGTATTTTAGCTAGTAGGCAAGATGGTACCAAAAAAAAGGCGCAGCAACGGCTGTTAATAGGTGGTTTCTGCCCAAATTGCTGGTGCACTAACTACATCTAGTATCAAGCTTTCGATTTGCCCTTTCCCTTTACGGTATGAGTGAAGCGAGCCTTTGCTTTCTTGTTCTTTCCATCAGAACCGCCATCCGAGTCGCCATCACTACTATTGTCATGCTTGCCATTTTATTTCTTCCGGGAACCTGTCCCATATACATATTCCTTGACCTTCTGCTTGGTCCTCTCTTCTGTAGGATCAGCTTCGGTCTTTGGTCCAAATGAAAATGGACCTGTAAGGACAGCCTTGTAAGAGTGAAAAAAGATGTAGCATTGAATAGAGATGCTGGGTACCTAAAGAATGATTGGTCTACCTTGAGCTTCCTGAAGGCAGGATATCATCTTGTGGATGTAGCTTGTTCACTGGGTTGATAGTTGTTATGTCGGGGTCCACCACCTCGGCCAGAAGCTTCCCAGTACTGGTGTCTATGAAATCAATGGAATGTAGAGCAGCCCCATTGTAGTTTTCACTTATGTAACGACCGATAACTGCAACTGTTTCTGAGTAATCCTGCAGAGCATTAACATTCCATTTCAAAATTGGACACAGTAGTTATTGTAAATTAATAACAAACAATCTTAAAGGGAAAAAAGCATTTTGTAGTTAGAACTGAACCTTTGGATCCCACTTGTCTTTGAAGGGAGTCAGGTGACGATTGAAATCATGGCTGTGCACGATTTCTCTACCTGGGGATTCCAGATTACCAAAAATATTATCCCATACACGAATTCGGTTAAGCTGACATGCTGTCAAGATCTTATTCCCACTTTGAGGAGAAAAATATCCTGAATTAACAACCCGTCCATGAGCGAGGCTGGCAAGGGGAGAGTTGGGCTCAAGCTCCCTTGTATCCCAAACGAGAAAGGCACCTGAGCGAAGGAGCAAGACGAAAGCAAACCAAGAAACCGGGAGGAAACTAAGCGGCAGAAATCTAAGACCCAAGAACGGGCAAGGACTACGGAGGTCGCCGCTGTTGGAGGAGGAGCCGGGGAGAGGCGGGAGGTGGTCGGAGGAGGACGGGGAGGAGAAGGCGGGGTCGGTGGCGGGAAGGGAGCGAAAATAGGTTGGTGGAAGGGAAGGCTAGGAGGGGGAGGCAACCTTAATGGAGGCGCTGAAGAGAGGGAGAGGGTCGGGCACGCGGACGTCCTCCGGGAGGACGAGACCGAGCGCGTCCGGCAATGGCACGGCCGCGGCAGAGAGCGGCGCAGTGGGCGGCTCGGTCCCTCAGCCTCAGCGGCGAGGACGGCGTGAGTGCAGGAGCGTATCGGGAGCGCAGCAGACTCGGACGAGGAGAGGAAGGGGAACGGGAGAAGGAAACGACATGGGGCGCGAGGCAAGGGAAAGAGTAAGATACGCCGCTTGGTGGAATGGAAGCTCGTTTCGTTGCCTATTCATTATTCGACGGTTTGTACTAAATTCTTGACAGTTCGTTACATACTGTATTTCAAGTTCAAACTTACTTTTATGCTCAACTGAATCCTATTAATCCATCCTTGACATAAGCATCATGAATAGTACATACATTTATTAGTTATGAACTTGCTGAGTTCATGAACTGTAGTATGAGCATGTCCTGTGAGATTGCACGATACACAGGCCGGGCGGTTGTCACTTACAAAATTGTTTGGCGAGTCCTGACAAATTACGATTTTCTGAAAACCAACTACTACTATAGAAGTAGAGAGGAATCTCCAAAAAAGAATAATAACTACCATACAGACTATTTCTCTATAGGGTGTCTAGAAAGTACTTGAGTGTTTTGTTGCTAACTAGTACTCAAATTTTGAACTCTTAGACCTAGATTCAATATATAAGATCACTTTGCCTCCTCCCCTAATGAGATATCACCAAGCATAGTATAGATAAAAAAAAATTAAGTACTCACAAACTCAAAAAAACACTTAAGTACTCTCTAGCAAACCCCTTCTCTATAAAAGCCTCACCAAGCGCAATCAAGAAGCACCGCAGCTTGATCGAAACGAGCAAAAACAATGGAGCTTACATGGCTTCTCCTCCCCACCGCTCTTCTCCTTCCTCTCCTATTCCTCCTCTTGCCCCGTTCTAGCGATGGCAAGAACCGCCGCCTGCCGCCGGGGCCAGCCCCCCTGCCGGTGTTCGGGAACCTGCTATGGTTGACGCACTCTGATTACATGGACATCTTGCGCGCCCAGCGCCGCCTGCACGCGCACTACGGCCCGCTGCTCGCGCTCCGGATGGGTTCCAGCCTAGAGATCACCGTGGCCGACGGCCGCGTCGCCCACACCGCCCTTGTCGTGCGCGGCGCCGCGCTGGCCGACCGCCCAGAGTTCGCCGACCGCGACTTCGTTGGCCTCGACGCCTACACCATCGCATCCTCCAATTACGGCCCGCTCTGGCGGCTGTTCCGCCGCAACTTTGTAGCCGAGGTCGCGCATCCGGCCCGCCTACGGCTGTTCGCTCCGTTGCGGGCGTCTGTGCTCGCCGAGCTCACGGACAAGCTGTGGCGCCAGCAGGAGGACGGTGACGGCGTCGGCACCATCAAGGATACGTTCCAGTATGCCATGTTCTGCCTCCTGGTGGCCATGTGCTTCGGCGAGAGAATCGACGAGGGCGCCGTGCGCAACATCGCTGCCACGCTGAGCGACCTGATGCTCTACTCCATGTTCAAGCTCAATGTCTTCGCCTTCCTCCCGGCTGTCACGACGCGCCTCTTCCGCGGCCGCCTGCAGACCATGCACTCCATGCGCTGCCGGCTCAAGGACATGTACATGCCCTTGATCGATGCGCGGCGGGTACGCAAGAAGCTGGGTGGCAAGCTGCCGCCGCAGAAGGGGACGACATTGCCGCACTCGTACGTCGATACGTTGCTCGACATCAGGGTCGACCATGATGGCGGCCGCGCGCTCGCGGATGACGAGATAGTTGCACTCTGCTCTGAGCTCCTCACTCAAGGGACAGACACCACGGTCACGGCGCTGGAGTGGATCATGGCCGAGCTGGTCAAGAACCCGTCCATCCAGGACAAGCTCTACGAGGAGATCAAAACCATTACTACCTCCAAACAGGGAGGTCAAGTATCCGAGGAGGACTTGCAGAACATGCCATACCTCCGCGCGGTGGTGCTGGAGGCTCTCCGGCGCCACCCACCGGGGCACCTGGTTGTGCCGCACGCCGCAGCGGAGGATGTGAAGCTCGGCGGGTACGTGATCCCCAAGGGGACGAAGGTGAACTTCATGGTGGCCATCATGGGAATGGACGAGCGGACGTGGGACAAGCCGACGGAGTTCGTGCCGCAGCGGTTCCTAGCAGGCGGCGACGGCGAGGGGGTGGACATCACCTGCACGAGGGAGATCAAGATGATGCCGTTCGGGGCCGGACGGAGGATCTGCCCGGGGCTCGGCGTCGCGACGCTGCACCTCGAGTACTTTGTGGCGAACCTGGTGCATGCGTTCGAGTGGAGGAAGGCGGAGGGGGAGGAGGTGGACGTCGTGGCCGAAAAGGCTGAGTTCACGGTCGTCATGAAGAAGCCGCTCCGGGCGTGCCTCGTGCCGAGAGGAACAGTTTGAGTGAGAGCGAGAGTGTGGGTTGTCAGAACCCAAATTTACAATTTAGAATCTTCCGTATGCGCAGCACCAATCTTTAAATAATTAAGATTAAGTGCATGTTGTATTAGTGTTTTGCATGTAGATGAAGACGTGTTCAACTTCATAGTAGACACGTTACTTAATTTGCTTAGTCAAATAACAGTACGCGAGAAGTTCTGTTGGCCATGAGAATGTTGGGCGTGAGAACCGGTCAGTTGGGCGTGCGTGCGTTGTTTACCTCATGTAGTTAGAAGTTCTTGTTGGAAAACTATGGGTTTGACCCTGTAGTCGGCCTATTAGTGGGCGCCCCATCCTAAATCTTAGAAGGGTCGTAGCCTATAAATAGGGGGTGCTATTCATTGTAAAGGGATTGATCGATGAATGAAGGAATAAAGAGAAGCAAGAAGTCCCCCTATATCTCTGTGTTCAATCTCTTATTCTGTTCTTGTTGTTCATGCATTGTTCTTACGATTCTACGCTTGTCTACAAGGTAATCGCTCGGACTGGACTCGCCAGCGACGGTTCCTCAACACGTTATCAGCACGATTGACTCTCCTCGCATCGAAAAGGTAACCGTCGATGAACGACACTCGTAGATTGAATCGTATTTTCTAGATTGCTTTTAATTCTGCAAATTTGGCTTTCTAGATTGATTTTCTACGGTGCAAATCCGCTCTAATCTACCGCGAGCAGACTTGAAGTCACCGGCCAAGCCGATCGGTGGGTTGCATGAAAGAGTAGATGATTGCACTGTAGTTGGAAGATACAATAGCACGAAAGGCACCATGTGCACGGCACCGCCTGCAAGCGGCTGTCACTACCTCCACGATACGTTACCGGTCGGCTTAGTCCGCCATCACGTGTCGCTACGGAGGCAACGACAGAGCCACACCGTTAGAACGCGGCAAGCATGCACATGTCGGCATGAAGCCGCGTCTCCGTTGCAATCTCGTATTACATGGTATTGCATCACATCGCATCGCATCTGCACATATGAGCGATGCGAACGAAAAACAGCCATCGCACGAGCCGCCACGGCTGCGCCTGAACGCTCCCTTGTCACGGCCGTGGCGGGCGACCACCAGACGGGCCTCCTCGGCCACCCCGCGCGGCACCACCTCTGGCCTTGAAGCGCCGCCACTTGTCGCCGCGCCCCCGTCGCCTCGGCATCGGCGCGCGCGCGCTGCTCGCTCGGCCGTGCCTAGCGCACCGAGCGCGCCGCGGCGACCACCTCCCGCACGGCCACCGCCGCGCCTCGCCCTGGCGGCGCGGCACCACCGCTCCAGCCTTGAAGCCGCGCCGTCACGCACGGCCTCACCGCTTCGGCGCGCTCGGCCCGGCCGCCGCTGCCGCTGAAGCGCGCGCCGCCTCTGCGCGGCCCCATTAGCAGCGCCACCTTGAAGTGGAGCCCGACACCGGAGCCGCCACCTGCACAGGCTCGCCGCGCCGACCATACCCGCGTCGCCGCACGGCACCTCCCTGCCTCCGAGCCTCCCGGTCGCTTGCAGCGTCGCCGGCAAGCTGCGCCCGAACGCGCCACCCCGTGCTCGTCGGCCGCCTCCCATGGAAACCGCCGCACGGCGCCCATGTTCCCGCCCGCCTCCGGCTCCTCGTAGCGCCGCCGTACACGGTCGCGCCCCCGTGGCCGTCCGCCTCCTCAAGGCGCCATGAAGCCGCCGCCGCGGTCGCCGCTTGAACCGGCCACCGCCGCCTCCTAACCATGGCGCTGCCGCCATTGGGACTTTGGTGCTAGGGGAAACCCTAGCACCGGCTTTGTAGAGCAGGCCCTGGACGGGAAGGCTTTTATGGCCCGGATTTGTATGGGTCAAGAAATCGGTCCGCCCATGAAGGCCGGCCTACTTGAAAACGGCCCTAAAAAAAAGGGAAGAGGCCCGGGAGGAAAAAGAAAGAAAAAAAGGGGGGGGGCTGAAAATCTGAAATTTTTGCAAAAAGGCCCTCCGTATATATGTAAATTACGCGCAAATTCTCTCAGAACTGAGATTTTGTGTTTTAACCCCTGAAAATTGCAGATTTCGCCGAAAAATCATTTTCCAGCAGAAAAGGGCCTCGGGAATCCAAATTTTTGCATAATTTTGAACTTTGAAGTATATTTATCTTTGTTATTGATTTTCTATGCAATTTATCTACTGAATTTACTGTTTTGATTATCTGTGATTGTTTATACTGCTTTTAATCACTGAAAGTAGCAGTAAATCATGAAAAATGCATAGAAAAATCTGAACACGAACACGAGTTCAAGAGCATTGTGAGAATTTTGCAACCATTTTATGCAGATTACCAGCAGTAATCCTTTGAACTTTTTGCATGAATATGAAGATGACTGGCATCACGAATCAGGAATTCGAAGAACTGGCCCAGCATGACCAGAATTTGTATAGAATTTGTATCAGTCTTCAATTCTGTGATAATGTAATCAAGGATGAGCAGAAGATGGATAAGACTTTCTACCTTTCACCCGAACGCGGTGTAATCCGCACGCAACTATCGTCATGACGGCTACATGCAGTATGCCGAATTAATTGACATCATGCATGTTGCAGAAACTCAAGATGATGTTCTAAGAAAGAAATTCATCTCGCAGCCACATAGTAGCAATGTTGGCCATGAAGCCACTGCTAGCAGCTACAAGGTGATGAAGCCTCTCACGAATGAGAGGAGCTAGAAGGGTAAGGTCGTGGGTCGCACGTTATTGATGTTTTTCAGTCTAAGAAGAAGGGCAAATGATAGCATGAGGCACACCTCGCCATTGCAGGCACAGAGGATTCACATCCATTAGCTGTACTTATGAATGTGGATAGCCCAGTAGCAGCCCCCATCATCCCTCCTTTGGACATCGCAGCGGCCACAGCCGTAGCTGCCCAAAAGGAGAAGATCGCGCATGGAGCCGATTGAGGCAGAAGTTCTTGAATACTTCGTCTATTAGATCTAGTGAACGCATTGCACTCGAATCTTTTATAGTAACCTGCAGTTTGTAATTAAAGCAGAATTTTGAATTATTGAATAATGGTTGCAAGCTCTAGCAGAGCAAAGCATTAAATTCTTATTATGAGTCCCGCAAGACTTATTTTTCCGTCTTTATAATAGCAAGTTACGTTATGATATGTGGAGTATTTTATTTATGTGTTGCTTGCTTTCTGCTACATATTAATAAAGTACATTATATTAGAACGCGTGTGGTGCCCTATGGAGGAAGTGTGCTTAGCATGTAGCGGCACAATGAAAACCATCCTAAGAGAAATGGAAATTTTTCCAGTCGATTAGCAAGAATGCTAGTAGTCTTACGATAATCGCAGGCAGCGATACTTGTATAATAGGCTCAGGAAGGGCCACAATTATACTCCCAATGGGCACAACTTTGATCATTGAAGAAGACTTGTTGTACCCAGAATCGACTAGAACTCTCAAGGATATTTGCGCTAACAGTTTCTGTGTAGAGACTGAAGAAGAGTATGGTACAAAATACCTGCTCATTACAAAGCGTGAAGAAAGTGAGAAATAACATTAGAATGTCTTCCTTCATATGAAACTGAGCTATACTACACTAATATTAAGGCACCTGCAGCCTATACTGCCTTGAAAACCGTATTTAGAAGCTCTGAACTTATCTATCTCTAGCATGATAGATTATGCCGCCTAGGTCTTAGGATAATGAGAGATATAATTAACAATTCACAGGGACATAATATGAATATAAAGAATTTCCCGAATCTGAAAGATTTTGTGTGCCCCGCATGTGCCACCGGAAAATTAATTATTAGACCTTTTGCTCTGAAAGCGAAGGATGAAGTCCCTCCATTCCTGGATCGTATCCAGGGAGACTTTTTGCGGTCCTATACAACCCCTGTAAGGGTCAATTAGGTATTTTATAGTGCTCATCAATGCTTCCTCGGAATGGTCGCATGTATGTGTATTGTCTACGAGAAATCATGCTTTTGCAAAGCCAATCTCGCAGATAATTAAATTAGAAATATTTTCCCTAATCATCATATGAAGTCCACCTGAATAGACAACGCCGGAGAATTTACTTTGAAAGCATTTGATGATTATTGCATGAAAATGGGAATTAAAAGTTGAGTATTCTGTACCGCATATCCACACCCAGAATGGACTAGCAGAACTTTGAAGAATTGTAATTTACCAACTATATGTTGGGGACACGCAGTCCTGCTCGTAGCAGCTCTCATCAATTTTAGACCGTCGGCCTATAACATCCATCCAACTATGCAACTAGCACAAGGGTCAGTACTGAAAACTCCTCATCTTCGCAGGTTTGGTTGCAAGGGTCATATACCTATACCACCACCGCAGCGAACTATAATGGGTCTTCTCCAAAGTCTGGGATATACGTTGGTTATGAGACAGCATCCATAATCAAGTATTTGGACCATATGACTAGATATTTGAATAATGCCCAATTCGCTGATAGTACATCAGATGAGGTTAGTTTCCCGTCATTAGGGGGAGGAAATCAACCCTTGATAATAATGTCGGGAAATAATTGAAGTCTAGAAGACAATTGAAATCCAGAAGATAATTGAAATCTATGCATATGACCCGCGCACTAGTGAAGCAAATAGAGAAGTCCAGAAGATAATTGCAGTCCAGAAGATAATTGAATTGAAGTCTAAAAGACAATTGAAATCTATGCATATGACCCGCGCACTAGTGAAGCAAATAGAGAAGTCCAGAAGATAATTGCAGTCCAGAAGATAATGGAATTGAAGTCTAGAAGACAATTGAAGTCCAGAAGACAATTGAAGTCCAGAAGATAATAGATTTGCAAATATTAGCAAATCAACTGTCAGACCACTTTAGTGATTTGAAGAGCGTGACCAAGTAGCATTTGCCTGTACGCAATGCACCGGAGAGGGTTGAAATACCAATGAAGGTATCCCTAATCCCGTCCAGAGGCCTTCGAAAAGGATGAGAACTCCGGTCCCTCGAATCCCAAGTAACCGGGGACGCCTGGTGAAAAAAGGATAAGAAGGACTTGACACAGCCAATCACCGAAGTGCCCTGAACGAAGGGGGAGCAGTTGAGACTGCACCGGTATGGAACCTTCAGAAAAGGCGTACCAGAATTGAACATCCCCATGAAGGGAGACATCAGTATGGATGTGTGCGCACACATCGGAACTGAAAAATTAAAGGGACTTGCCCCGCAATAGAAAGCAGCGGTGAGCAAGTAAAAACATTAGAAGAATCGCCCCTTGAAGAAATAATTATAAAATTTATGACATCGGGAGAATCTTTGAATATGACAACAACCAATGTCGACATATACTTTGCAAAGAAACTTGCCACAATCATCAATCTTGATTCAGAGCCTGTATCGCTCGCTGAATGAAATGAAAGATCAGATTGAAAGAAGGCAGTAGAAACTGAATTATTCTCTTCGAATAAAAGAAGGGTGTTTGGGCCTGTAAGCCGTACGCCTCCCCTTGTGCACCCCGTAGGGCATAAGTGACATTTGTTCGAAAGAGAAATGAAAAGAAGCAAGGCTCGTTGCATAAGGTTTTATTGAACATCCAGGAGATGATTATGAAGAAACCTATTCCCCGATCATGGGCAGAACCCCTTTTAGACATTTATCTCAATGGCAGTGAACTTGAAGTTAGAATTGAAATTGATGGATGGGGTACCAGCATACCTTTATGAAATATTGGATTCGGACATTGAAGATACCTGAATGTATCAATGTCCCGAACCAAGATAGAGCAAATAGAAATATGTACAGTGTGAAACTCAGAAAGTCATTGTACGAACTTAAGCAATCAGGCAGAATGTGGTATAATCGCTTGAAGCGACTTTCTATGCAAGAAAGGCTACACGAACAATGAGAATAATCTCTGTGTATTTATACGACGATCCCAAAATGGATTTTGTATAATTGCAGTGTATGAAGTTGATCTTAATATCATCAGAACCCTGAAGGATATTAAGAAAGCAAGCTCTTACCTGGAGTCGGAGTTCGAAACGAAAGATTTGGGTGAAAACCAAATATTACCTAGGCTTGCAGCTTGGGCATGCCCCTGAAGGGATATTAGTACATCAGTCAACCTACACTCAGAAGGTGTTAGAAAGGTTAGACTTTGAAAAGGCATACCCTTTGAAGGTGTTAATGGTCGGGAGATCTTTGCAGCAAGACAAGAACCCGTACAGATCCAGAAAAGAGGGGGAGGAAGTCCTGGGACCGGAATTCCCACACTTAAGTGCAATAGAAGCACTCATGTATTGAACAAACTGTACTAGACCGGGCATTGCATTTGCCGTGAACCTATTAGCAAGGTATAGTACAAAACCTACCAAAGGCATTGGCAGGGAATGAAGGACATCTTCCGATACCTCCAAGGAAGCAAAGAACTTGGTCTGTTCTACAGAAAGAACCAAGACCTTTATATGACTGGCTATGCAGATAACGGGTACCTGTAGGATCCGCATACAGCCAAATTGCAAACAGGCTATGAACTCCTATGTGGTGGAACTGCAATTCCATGGAAAACGTCTAAGCAGAGTCTTGTATCGACTTCGATGAACCACTCGGAAATAATAGCACTGTACGAGGCCTTACGAGATTGTGTTTGGCTTCGATGGATGATTCACCACATCCAGCAGTCATGTGGATTGAATACCGCTCTAACCCCCACTATTATCTATGAAGATAAATGCAGCTTGTGTTGCACAAGTACAGATGAGTTATGTGAAGAATTCTCTCACAAAGCATATCAACCCCAAGTTCTTCTATGCTAATGAATTGCAAAAGATGAACGTATTTAAAGTACTGCATACTAAGTCGTGTGAGAATCTTGCAGATTTATTCACTAAGTCACTTCCAGCGTCTAACATTGAAAGATGCATACGTGAATTGGAATGATGAGACTTAGAGAAGTGCAGAATTCAGGGGGAGAACCTTCACGAACTCATTATTAAAGCTTGATCATGAAGATCGAGTACCCAAAAAATAAATCCAGGAGATTAAATGAAATTGGGTGGATTGTACTCTTTTTCCCTTGACGAGTTTTCCTGAAGTTTCTCGGCTAAGGTTTTTAATGAGGCAATTCGTGCATCACAGCAGGACGCGTATCATGTACTCTTTCTCCAAATTTTTCCCACTGGGTTTTTATGGAGTTTTGACGAGACATGGACATGAAGGATGGGTGCCCAAGGGGGAGTGTTGGAAAACCATAGGCCTGACCCTGCAGTCGGCCCATTAGTGGGCGCCCCATCCCAAACCCTAGCAGGGTCGTAGCCTATAAATAGGGGGTGCTATTCATTGTAAAGGGATTGATCAATGAATGAAGGAATAAAGAGAAGCAAGAAGTCCCCCTATATCTCTGTGTTCAATCTCTTATTCTGTTCTTGTTGTTCATGCATTGTTCTTACGATTCTACACTTGTCTACGAGGTAATCGCTCGGACTGAACTCGCCAGCGACGGTTCCTCAACAGTTCTGTTGGCTTTTGCTTGATACGCGAGAGCCGGATAAAAGAAGGGACTATTTATATGTTATCTGAAATTTTCTTAAGTTTAAGTCACTTGTTGTGACCATTGAATCAAAATCCAATCATATGATATCCATTGGATCAAAATCCAATCATATGACACATTAATCTCTACACAAATCCAATGATCACAACAAGTAACTTAAACTTAAGAAAATTTCAGACAACTTAAAACTAGTAAAACCGATAAAAGAAAGAAGTCAACATTTCGGTGCTAAGCAGTTGCAACACCACCAAATCTCTGTGCGTGTATACCTTCTTCCGTGTTCATCTTCTCCCACATATTCGCGTGTGCGCTCTCGTTTCTTTTAGCTTCCAGAGAACTATTGCGTGTGTGAGTTGCAGTATTCACCAAGTTCGGATCCAACAATGCCCACAGTTATATAATTGAATATGAATCACATATCACGAAAATATGCCCACAGTTATATAATTGAATATGAATCACATATCACGAAAATATAAACCTATTGCGTAATAATAAATAAAGTGTAAATATACCTTATGGTTTTGACTATCAAAATGGTCAATCAGACTAAATACCTTTAAAGAATCAACAGCGGAAGTGGAATTAAAATACAACCCGTGAAACTCTCACGATATATCCATAGGCAATCTACTAGGGCCTACGACCTAGTCCTTGGTCTTCTTGATTTCCAGTATTGACGAATGCTCACAAGCGCCCACATAGCTTTCTTTATTCTCACTCACAACCGAACTCAGCGAGCTAATACACAGAATGCAATTATATAATATACAAGGCTGATCAAAGTCATAGTTTGTGGTTCTTTTGTTTATATAAAGCCACTTATTGAAATAGATTAAGTAATAAGCACATCCTGAGATCTAGTATTTTAACTAACATAGGTTTTAATGAAATTGAGTATTTGTTGTAAAATAGTAGTGGAGGCTCCAACCTCCTATATCACTGAGTGGCTCCATCCACCCAATGCTCATGTTCTTTGTCGGGTCACATCCCGTACTTCTTACAGGTTCTCAACTAGGTCATCTTAAATCTCTAGGCTTTAACCCATCTTTTTATCTCACCCACAAATTATTTTATGAAAATAAAACTTACTTCAAGCAAGTTCTTGGTACCTTCCATGACTATGGGCACGGCTGTCCAGATAGTATTCTCACCCTTCAGAGTTCACACTTTACTCACAAGAGACAATCGTCTTACACTGCCAACATGCGACAGTAGGCGTGAGACTAAGATAATCATCACAAGGCCTTTACATTGCCCCACCTTAACGTAACCCCACCCGTTAGGTATCACCTCCTTGGGCCTCACCCCCGGGAGGTCTCCCACTTGCCATATAGTATTCCTGTGGCTTCATTATCCTCTACCCACACCACACACCCACCAGTGGCGAAGCCACGCTAAGGTGAACAAATTAGTTAGCTAGGTCATACCCATTATAGACTTATGGTTGCACTATTTTTACATGAGAGATCATCACAAGATCCGGGTCCTTAATTGACTTGGGTGGTAATTCACCATACTCATTCTATCGTGCTTTTATCCGTACCCGCCACGCTTTCCACCAGCCCAAGTCGAAATTTATTTTTGGTTTTCTTTTATTTTGAAATACTTTTCTAGTACAACATACCAGCTAGTCTCCGACATTGACTGTCCAAATCATGTTTCAAGTTTGAATGATATCGGGGTAAATCATTGCCCACATGTCAATGTATCTAAGTAAGGCTAAACATGACACTTAGATACAAACTTACTAACTAGTATGTCTATCATTAGTTCTAGGATGACAAATGATAGTGTCCAAGTTCAAGGATATGAAGGTTATACTCAATTATCATTATGGTATTATCTATGAGCTAGGTCAACATAATTGAATAAATCATAGCATATATAGATACTGAAGCTCCAGAGGAACACCAGACTGAGCAAGACCAAGATCCCTAAGACATCAAGCAAGGCGAGTCAACACTTTGATCATCTTGAACCTAGTTTTGAAATGCAATTATACTGATTTAAATTATGAAATCGCATCGCTATGATTTATACAACTATGTTGACCTAGCTCATAGTTAATACTATCCTTGAACTTGGATACTATCCTTTGTCACCATAGAACTAATGATATACATACTAGTTAATAAGTTTGTATCTAAGTGTCACGCTTAGCCTTGCTTAGATACATTGACATATGGGCAATGATTTGCCCCAATATCATTCAAAACCTGAAACTGGATTTGGGCAATCAAGGTTGTAGTGTAACATCCCAAAATTTTGGTCTGTTTTGAAGTTTTAAAAGAAAAATAACCATTTGGATTTTTCTGCTAAAGTTAATAGCTTAATATGAATTTTCAGAGTTCAAAAATAATTTAACATGATTAATGACAACATCAACTATTATCAAAATTATTTTATTTGGGTTCTATGTGCTTGGATATATTTTCTAGAATTTTTCCGAGTGCATTTGCTATTTTCTATTTGCTATTTGGACTTTCTGTTAATTTCTAAAAAGAAAAACTATATAAAATCTCAGGAATAGTCTTCGGGCCGAATTCCTTTAATCCCGGCCAACCTCCTTTCTCTCCGGCCCAGCCCACTCGGCCTCTTGCTACCGCCGCAGCCCAGCCCGAGCGGCAGCTCTTTCCTTCTCCTCCTTCCACTGCCGGGTGGGTCCCGCGTTGCCACGTCCCCGTCGTCTTCTTCAGGGACTCCAGCGCCCGAGTCAAGCACGAAGCGCAGCGCCGTCGGGTCCCTTGTGAACTCCTCCCCTCCGGTGCTATATAAGGCCTCCCAACCATGTCATATCCTCCGCGCCGCCATCCTCTCTCAAAGCCCTAAAATTCTAGCCCCGAAGTTGTTCTCGTTTTGCCGGATTTCTTCGCCAAGCCGAGCTCCACCGAAGTCTCTTCACCGACGGAATTCTTCGTCCACAAAGCTTCTCTGGTCGTGATTCTTCCTCCACCGGGTCCGCAATAGCGTGCGCTACGCGGTGCCTCCACCATCTTCGGCCGAGAGTCGTCACTGCGCCGTTGTCGTCTTCATCCGAAAACCGAGCTGCCGCCATCTTTTCCGATCTAGCACTCCGGTGAGCTCCTTTGATTTCTGTGCGCGTCAGTTTGTGCTCCATGCCCTTCCCATCCAATCCCCTACTTTCTTGTTGCTTCTCCTTCGCCGAGATGCTGCCGCCGCTCTTCTTCCTTGTCTCCGGTCATCCTTGGATTGCCGTCGGCATGGTTCACCTCCGGACCTCCCGAGCCTTTCTTTGTGTTCCTGGTGTCGTCGCCGACCCCATGTTCCTCTTAGTTTTCATCGGGCGCCACTCCATCGCCAAGACCGCCACACCGTGAGCTTCGCCGCCGCCATGTCGCCGCCGCCGTCGTCTCGTCGCCGGAATCGCCAAGCCCTGTCACGAAGTTTATTGTGATATGAGGATCTCGTTTTCTATTTGGTTGACCTTGCCTCGCCGCTCTTAGCCCTCGCCGTCGCCATCTTCATCGCCGGCGAGCTTCCTTCTTCCCCTTGTTGCTTCGTGCCACCGTGGCCTCAGACTCACCCTCCACCTCGGCTCCTTGGCCCATGTGGCATCCGGTCATCAACCACATGGCGACCTATGTGGTAAACCAAATCCCCACCCGATCTAAAGGTCCATGGAACCGTTCTTCGTGGACCATCTCACTTCAAGTGGGGCCCACTGCGAGATGAGTTTTCATCCCGTCCGAACCGCTCTGCGACGTCACCGACGTCATAATCTTCTTTTCCTTCAGAAAAATAATTCAGTAAATCCATAAATCTGATTTTCAGTATTTTATGTGATTTCAATCTTCCAGAGCTCATATCTTTTGCATCCGAACTCCGATTCAGTCCATTCAAATTCCTAAATTTTATCTAAATTCGAGATCTATTTATCTGAGATTTTTATTTAATTTTTGGAGTTTGTTTTCTCTCTGTTATTTATTTATTTGTGTTATTTGCTTGTTTTGCGAATAGACGTCGATACTTCGGGAAGCTTCGAGCAAGGAGTAGCCTACCAAGATCAAGATCAATCACTGGATTTATTCCAAGGCAAGTCGTGGTCCTTTGATCATATTGAACCCATGATTTCAAAAGTATATTGTTTTATACAATTGCATGCTATCTTTATATAAATTGTTCTGGGATTAGTTATCACCTGTTGTCATTATGCCTCCATTGATTATTTGAATGCCATGAATCCTTTGTCACCTTAGCATGGGTAATTGTAGTTGGACATATTTATATTGCCAATATGGGTATCGTACATATGCTTACGATGGGTTTGTCATCACATGTGTCTTAATAATAAATTCTGACTTAATGATTTATGGAATCGTGGTGGTGAGCCACTCTTGTTAAAATTTGTGTACCATGACGGGGTTAGTCATGGGTGTTGGTTAAACAAAACGGTTTTCGCTCGGGCGAGTGGTTGGTGGATAGTGGGGATGTGGATTTAACATGTTGCGGGTTTGTGGTAGTCTCGCCTGAGTAACTTATCAAGGACTTAATCTTGTGCGCCATTGAACTGGGCCTTAACCGTACAACCACATGTCTGGTATGGGACGAACCTGGCTGATTAATTAGCAATGTCTTAATTTCGGTTACATGCGTGTGAAGCGTGGTTACGGAAACGTATTCTCACGGTGGCGCAAGAGGGGGCCTGTCTGCGGTCGGAAAGACATTCAGTGTTGAATCCTTAGCGGGCAGAACTGGGTTAAGAAGGAGCTTTGTAAAAGCCTTGTGATGATCACTTAGTCGCACACCTCGGAAGTGTGTTAAACGGACATTATAAGTTGATCTATCTCTTGTGGGTCAAGCTGTACAACCTCTGCAGAGTGTAAAACTATTCGAATAGCCGTGTCCGCGGTTATGGACGTGACTGGGGATTTCACACGGGAGATAGAGTTTCTTCAAAAATGTGTCAGAGTGTGAATGAGAAGTTCACTTGATGAATATAATGTTCGTTTGGTGAATAGGTCATTCACTTGGTGGGTTGTGTCGATTGGTGAATGGGGAATTCACTTATCCTTGGTTTGGTTGGGAAGTAAATGGGAAGTTCACTAGTTGTTTCAAAGAAAGTGTTTAATTATTTATTATTGTTTTCAATTATGCATTTCAATCTATTTATTGTATTTATTGTAAATGTTGTTTTATGCAAAAGAGCCATACAGCTAATCTTTGTTCAAGCCCTGTATGAATACTATTCGCATACATTTCCCCACGGCTTGTTGAGTACATTCAAAGTACTCATGGCTTTGCGCCCTCTGTTTGATCAGCAGTAGAGGAAGAATATCAAGCTGCCAAAGAGTTCTACCAGGAAGACCATGAAGGTTTTGCGGATTAGGATGCGTTTCTCCACTCGATTGCCTGTGGGCATGTTGATTGGCCATTTGAAGAGTTTCGTTCCGCTGCAAGAGTTCATTTGTTTCTTTAGCCCTGCGTGGCAAGTTAAGTAAACGTTGACCATAAGGTCCAGTTATTATTATTATGTGTTACTCTGAGATCTTTTTAGTTAAATTGAATAAGTGGATGGTATTTCATCATTTGTTTTCTGTGTGAGCTAGCTACGATCCGGGACTAGTTCGAATACACGAGGTTCTGAGATGTATTTTCGGTCCCGGCAGAGGTGGTATCAGAGCCATATCGACTGTAGAACGCAACCTTAGTTAGCATGGTCGTTTTAGCTAAAAGCTTCAAAACTTATTTTCTAAATCAAATCAACCTAATTTGACTTGAGTAGTTGTTCTTTTCTCATCTCTTCTGGTTCTATTCTTATCTCAGTCTATTCTATTCTTATCCTATTCTATTCTACTCATCCTGTGCCAGAGATCTTATCTCTTGCCTTTGCTGAATGTTGTTTTACAATCTTAAATTGACTTTCTCGCCTCATGAATTTCTCTCGTCCAGAAGAAAAGCAATTGTCAAGAGTATCCTCGTGGCTTCGTTCCAGTTGTTTCGAAGGATCTTCGTTCTCTAGTTTAGATTTGAAGCCGTCCTATTATGGTTTAGTAGCGCTTTTAGATCGTTTTTGCATTAGGTCTTTATTTGGGTTGTGTGTAAGTGGGAGCTGCAGTTTTGCTGTCAAGCATTATGTTGCAGTCACACTAAGGCTTTAATTTGAAAAGTTATTTGTGCTTTCATAGCGTTTCAGCTATGTGTTCTGGTCTTTGCCTTTGGGTATAATCTGTTCCCCTAATTAGGCTGTTTCTATCTTTCTACCCTGTTCTATCTCATCTATTGTGCTATTCCCCCGCATCTACATTGCTTTTCTATCTTGCCTATTAAACCTGTGGAGGATTATCGCAGATGGTTGATACTCGCAATACATCGAGCCGTACTCAGTCAGAGGATACCAATGCCAATGTCAATGCAAGTGACCAGTCACCAGCCCCTGGAGCCGCAGAGCCCAACATGGCACAACTTCTAGCAGCTCAGACGCAATTCATGAGTGCAATGATGCAGAACATGAACGCCATGATGACACAGCAAAGTCAGACCGCCTATGCAATAGTCAACTTGTTGAATCAAAACAGTCAGAATGGTCAGAATAATCCAGCAGCAGCTATTCCGCCGCCAGTTCATCATCACTCCAAGTTATCAGAGTTTATGAGGACTCGTCCACCTACGTTTTCTCATTCGTCAGAACCTTTGGACGCAGAAGATTGACTTCGTTCAGTGGAGAAAAAGCTCACCGTTGCTCAATGCAATGATCGTGAGAAAGTTCTTTATGCTTCACATCAGTTGGAAGGTACAGCCGCAGAATGGTGGGAGAACTACACCGCAGCTCATGGAAACTCTCATGCTATCACTTGGGAGGAATTTTCAACAGCTTTTCGTCAAGCTCACGTTCCAGATGGTATAGTGGAAATGAAGAAGAATGAATTTCGTGAACTCCAGCAAGGAAACATGTCCTTGGGTGAATATCTCAACAAGTTCACTCAACTTTCTCTCTATGCTCCAGAAGATGTTGCCACAGATAATGCACGTCAGAAGCGATTCAAGCGTGGACTCAACCCCAGTTTGAAAGTGCAAGTGGTGGGAAATGATTATGTGGATTTTCAACATATGGTTGATAAAGCCGTACTCATAGAAGATTCTCGTCGTGAGTTAGACGAATCTCGCAAAAGGAAGATGATACAACATGGAGTGCATCAAAATCAACTACAGAGAGCCAGGACCAATGCTCAGCAGCCTTTTCGCCCCAATAATTCCTCTGTTGGATTCAGGACCCCAGCACCAGTGTCTCATGCAGGGAACATAGGGATTCCCAATGTCAACAACAGCAACAATAGTCAACCTCAAGGGAACCCCAACCATGGCGCGGGAGTTACTTGTTTCAACTGCCGTCAGACAGGTCATTATGCAAACAAGTGTCCCCAGAAGCGAGGTTTGACACCAGTTCCTTTCAATTAGGGACCAACACCAGCCAGGACTTCTTTGCCAGGAGCAGGAAGAGGAATGCCTCAGACTCCGAATCAAGCTACCAGGACTCCATCAACTGCCTCAAGAGGAAGATCAACCATGTCATTGCGGAAGAAGCACAAGCGATTGACGTCACCTCTGGTAAGTCTTGAGTTAGACTGCGTCGAACCTATTCTTTAGTCAGCCCGAATCTCGGGGACGAGATTCCCTTTTAAGGGGGGTAGGTTTGTAACATCCCAAAATTTTGGTCTGTTTTGAAGTTTTAAAAGAAAAATAACCATTTGGATTTTTCTGCTAAAGTTAATAGCTTAATATGAATTTTCAGAGTTCAAAAATAATTTAACATGATTAATGACAACATCAACTATTATCAAAATTATTTTATTTGGGTTCTATGTGCTTGGATATATTTTCTAGAATTTTCTAGAATTTTTCCGAGTGCATTTGCTATTTTCTATTTGCTATTTGGACTTTCTGTTAATTTCTAAAAAGAAAAACTATATAAAATCTCAGGAATAGTCTTCGGGCCGAATTCCTTTAATCCCGGCCCACCTCCTTTCTCTCGGCCCACCCACTCGGCCTCTTGCTACCGCCCAGCCCGACCCGGCCGCGCGCGGCTCTTTCCTTCTCCTCCTTCCATCTTTGGGTGGGTCCCGCGTTGCCACGTCCCCGTCGTCTTCTTCAGGGACTCCAGCGCCCGAGTCAAGCACGAAGCGCAGCGCCGTCGGGTCCCTTGTGAACTCCTCCCCTCCGGTGCTATATAAGGCCTCCCAACCGTGTCATATCCTCCGCGCCGCCATCCTCTCTCAAAGCCCTAAAATTCTAGCCCCGGTTGTTCTCGTTTGCGGATTTCTTCGCCAAGCCGAGCTCCACCGAAGTCTCTTCACCGACGGAATTCTTCGTCCACAAAGCTTCTCCGGCCGTGATTCTTCCTCCGCCGGGTCCGCAATAGCGTGCGCTACGCGGTGCCTCCACCATCTTCGGCCGAGAGTCGTCACCGCGCCGTTGTCGTCTTCGTCCGAAAACCGAGCTGCCGCCATCTTTTCCGATCTAGCACTCCGGTGAGCTCCTTTGATTTCTGTGCGCGTCAGTTTGTGCTCCATGCCCTTCCCATCCAATCCCCTACTTTCTTGTTGCTTCTCCTTCACCGAGATTGTAACACCCCGATTCCCAGAATCGGGATGTTAATATTTAATTTGGCGATATATTAAATTTTTGACTATGTTCTAGAAATTTTTCCACTGTTTAATCGAAACGTTGCCTTAAAAATCAAATTTAATCAATTAAAAGGTTATATATATATATATATACAATAAATTATTTTGATTTCTTGTTTTGCATGCATCAGAAAAATCATGTCATCCTGCATGCCTTAGTATCTTCGCTTTCTTTTCTGGTTCGGCCGACTGCAGACGTTTCGCGTGCGTATTCTTGTTTTTTTTTTCCTAACTTCTCTCCTCGCAATCACAACCGAGAATCAAGAATCCGACGACGCATGTCATACCATTGCGATCGTGGTCTCGAGAGCTTTCCAATTTGGCGGTTAGTTCGCACATGCAAGGTCGTTGGAGCAAGCCGAGAAAAGAGGAAGAATCAGATCGCTATTCTCTTCCGAGCAAACAGGAACTTAAAAGATTTTTAGAGAGCATCACACTCTGGATAAATTCCTGAAAATTTTACCTAAGCGTCAACATTATGTCAGGAACCTTCCATAAAAATTTCGTGATTTCTGGATATTCATGTTTTGTATCTTGTGTTGAATTCATGATTAGAAATGATGGTAATGTTTAATTCAATAAGTTGTTTCATGCATTCATTATCATTTGCCGTCCACGGGAGTGGATGAGGAAGACCATCAATTCCGGATGGTTGAGTAAGACCCATTAATTCCAAGATGGGCAATGTTGGACACCGTATGAAACGTTCTTCATACGGAAATGGATCCGCATTTTTGTTAAGATGCGGGCTTGAGTGAACACCGACGGTGTTCACCGACTATACTGCATATGTGTGTGTGCAGTCCATTCCCTTGATTTTAAGCATTCATGTCATGTCTTCATATGCACTCATTTGTGTTATGACCAATGTTGATGCCGAGCATGTCTTATTCGTATTGATAAATGTTTTATTGATCATTGTACTTGCTGAGTCTTGGACTCACCCTTGCGTTGTTTTGTCTATTTCTAGGTGACCGTTGATGAGATTCTCTTGGGAGGGAGTAGACACACACTACTTGTCTACATCACCAATTTCATGTTCACGACATAATTCTAGTTCAATATTACATTCGTTAATGCTGAATTGTAATAATTAAACTTTAATTGGAGAAGGAAGGATACCTTCTCCGCTATGATGTTGATTTAATCTGCATGTGAACCTTCTTTAATGTTTCTCAGTATTAAATAACTTAGAAGGTGAAGGAAGGATACCTTCACCATATCTTGATTATGTTAATGCTGTCAGTTGGTTGATATAATTATTTCATATTCTTCCGAAATGTGTAGATTGTTAGAATAACTAGGTGGCATCTTGGCTTCTGTTTGGCCAGGGTGTTACAATATAAGTCATACTCATTGTTGATGAATCCCCATTTAACTCACTAAGTGTAGTGCTTCGAATCGAAAGAGAATCAACAATCATGTAGCGCTCGCAAAGGAGCAGTGCGCATGATCGTTGAGGCTCTAGTATTCGGCTAAGCCTCTCTCTTGGATAGAGTTAAATTGGAATTCATTTACCGGAGACCCGTAATTATGTCCCTAAGACCTTGTCTAATCTCGGTCTTATAGAGATAATTACCGGGGTCCCCACAGCGTTGGTATCAGAGCCATACTGACTGTAGGTTAGAGATAGCACGGGCGTTAAGTTTAGCCAGTCCTTGGGTCTAAAATTATTTTCAAAGTATCAAACTAATTTGAGAAAAACTAAGTTAGGAATCTCTTTTGTTCCTTATCCATCTTAGTACCTTTTCTCACCTTATTCTTGTTTTGATTTACGAAACTAGCTCATCTTGCCTTTCTGTCTTTGGTTAAGTCATCAATACCTTGTTCGGGAGACCCAAACTGAAGATGTGGACGGATATTCGGCGCTTCTAGTGATATATTGTGAAGAGCAAAATTCACTTATCAACACCAATACTCCATCTATCATTGGAATCAAGGACCAGGGATGGATGAGTATTTGGTAGTGATCAATATCGTTGCCAGACATGTGTCAAGGAGTATCCCATACGGATTCCAGGCGCGTGGCACCTCTGAGGCCACGGCATTGCAGGAAGTGGCTCGTGTGGCACTGAGCCATCTTCATCATGACTTGATGAAGTTAGCTCAGCTTTCATACTACCACTTTCCTATGCAAGCACGTGGCGCAGAAGTGAACACTGTTGCCAGGATCTGGTCTGGGAAAGACACTCAAGTACGATAGCTGGCAAGATTGATACACATCAAGGATCAGATCCATCATTGTACTATGCATGAGTTATGGGAGGCACGGCGTCATCTCACTATGACTCAAGAGTGTCTACAACCCATACACAACATGGGACTTGTGGACCGACATGTGCTTTATGGGGAGAATGAGGTCTCTCATCTGCACCACCAGAGTACCGTCTTCCTGAAGTAAGCGGGCAAGTACTCAATCTTGGACCAAGACGTCAAGCTCGTATGTTCGTAGGTTTCTCTCATGTCCAGAGCATCGGCGAAAGGACGAGAAGACGATGCCTTGCTGCGATTTTAGGAATAAAATTAGGGTTTATTCTTAGATTATATGCGCCCTAACGATATTATTACTTAGCTTGTAGACGCTGGATTTTGTAGTGATCATTTGCTCTCTTTTGTTCCAAGTAGTTGTGCATCGCCCACGGGTGGGTTGTATCGCAACTATGTCGGAAAACTAACTGTGTTTCATTTATATCTTGTGCTATCCCTACTGCTTTCTTTTTCATTTGTTTTGAGTTGGTTCTTGTGTTTTTAAAGCTTAAAATCCCTAAAATTAAATAAAGAACCTTACCCTGTTGCTTTTCCCTACCTTATGTTTTTCCCTCTCATCTCTTTAATGGAAGTCGCATGTTGATTAAGAGATTAATAGCGGAATCGGTAAAGAGAAGGATATGATTGAATAACTGCTATTTTATCTTTAATTCGATCTTTTATGTTTGGTTGATGTCGGTGGTTTTCCATTATCGAAGTGATAGTTGATATTTGAGAAATTAAATTATTACTCATGATCCCTGAATATGATCTTAGAAGAGTTAATTAGATTTTTCAATCGTGAGATATTAATCTTTGTGAGATCAATTGTGGATTATGATAGACGTTACCATCAGAGGGTACGATATGAGTATAAATGGAACTATTATATTGAGGTGTAAGCTTTCCTGCGGGTGATGTTGGATTTATATCGGAGGAATTTGCAAGTAGAACTCATAGAACACTTGTAATAGGTTTGAATAATTAATTTATGGGTTTATTTGGAGATTTAGATTAAAGATATGTCTTGATCAAATATGGCAACAAGATTGTTAGTCATATTTTGGTTTAGTATGATAAAGTTATAATTTGAAACGGTAATGATATTATAAATTTTGGTGGATACTTAAGATTATAGTTGAGATTTCTGAAGTTGTACTTGAGTATATAACCAGATCGTAATACTTTTAGAGATGAGGAATGATTAGTTGATTGAATAGTTATGTAGTGGATGACTACGAGGATTGATTATGAGATTTATCTTTAAGGGAATAGTTGTCCCAAGGATGATATAATTGGATCAGTTAGGGATGATTAAATGTGGCGGTTGGAACTAACTAATACTTGAGCATAAGTAGATTGTGGAAGACATGGAGTTAATCTTGTTTAATTGAACTAAGATTATTGTGGATAACTTGATTTGTACAAAGTTAGTGATTCAAACTATTTGGATTATGGATGGATTACAAACTCATCTAGGGTGGATGATCTTTTTAATGATTTGATATACCTAGGTCGGAGTTGACTTTGGATAAAGGAGGTATATCTTTAACCTTGGATAATTGTGTTGATTTTGATGATTGAGTAGATCCTACAAAAGGGATGAGTGGATTATACTTTAAAAGATTGATTTGAAGTAATTGGAGAATTAATTATTGTAAGTGGATTGACCACGCTAGCAAAAGGATTGAGAAGCATAAATATAGAGGCATTGCTTGAAGAAGCGATTTGATCTTGCATGGACTTACCCTCTTTTAAGAATTTAATTTGTTGTGAGAAAATTACTGAAAACAACAAATAATTGATGGATAGTTGATAGAATATATCAATAGGTCGATTATAAGCATTGAAATACGGTTCTTTAGTGCTCATGATTTGAGAGTTATATTGGAGATACCCTATGATAGGAATTTATAAAGCGGGTGTACTGGCATTTGTGAGCAGTATGGTGGATTCACTTAGGATTATCGGTGTTCCAAAGAATGTGATCGAGATTGGAGTTAAACCATGATTTATATTGTTAGAATGGATTAATAGATGTTTGTGCTCACTTCTATATTGTTAAAATTTAGAAGTAAATCGGTGCCCTTATTGGAAATCAAAGCAAACCTAGGAACTTATGGTGGTTTGGAAGAATACATCGAAGTAAGTAATTTCGGAGGTTAACATATAAATTGTAGGACGAAAGATTGGAATGTGCTTGCTATAGACTAAATATGATCGGTGGATTTTAATTGGATGAGTACAACAATTAGAGTCTACCACCACCAGACCAAAGGTGTCGAGATAGTGGTGGTATGGGTTGAGGATCGAATCATTTGGTCTTTGGAAAGAAGATCGGATTTTAGCAAAGTGACCAAGTCTTTCTGCACCCTTTTCTTTTCCGTCCGAATCTCGGGGACGAGATTTTTTTTTCTAAGGGGGGGAGGTTTGTAACACCCCGATTCCTAGAATCGGGATGTTAATATTTAATTTGGCGATATATTAAATTTTTGACTATGTTCTAGAAATTTTTCCAGTGTTTAATCGAAACGTTGCCTTAAAAATCAAATTTAATCAATTAAAAGGTTATATATATATATATATACAATAAATTATTTTGATTTCTTGTTTTGCATGCATCAGAAAAATCATGTCATCCTGCATGCCTTAGTATCTTCGCTTTCTTTTCTGGTTCGGCCGACTGCAGACGTTTCGCGTGCGTGTTCTTGTTTTTTTTCCTAACTTCTCTCCTCGCAATCACAACCGAGAATCAAGAATCCGACGACGCATGTCATACCGTTGCGATCGTGGTCTTGAGAGCTTTCCAATTTGGCGGTTAGTTCGCACATGCAAGGTCGTTGGAGCAAGCTGGAGAAAAGAGGAAGAACTGTACTGCTATTCTCTTCCGAGCAAACAGGAACTTAAAAGATTTTTAGAGAGCATCACGCTCTGGATAAATTCCTGAAAATTTTACCTAAGCGTCAACATTATGTCAGGAACCTTCCATAAAAATTTTGTGATTTTTGGAGTTAGGCAACTATGTTTAAAAATTATCGAACTCCCCGCTGCCATTTATTTTTCCCAAAACTGAACACTGTTCATTCCGAAGTTTTTTCTCCCAGCCGAATCAACCACAACCACTCACCCACACTCTCCAATCCAAGTTTATTTTATATCTCACTGCCATCCCCTGCCACCTTTCCCATTCTTTACACAACCATTTCTACCCCCATTACTCAATACTTTAACCAACCATTCAACCGCCCATTCTACCCAGCCATCTTTCTTCTCCACGCCATATTCTTCTCCCCAACAGAGAACAGCCATTTCTCTTTCTTGAGCTCAAGCCAAACCACCTTCTCTCCTCCCAAACACCACCAAGAACCATGAAAGCTTCAATGCATGTCATACCACTGTGATCCCCTTCACCTAGGCATTCCATTCATCCAATTAGATTTCGCATGCGCGACCGTTTGAGCCTTTTTGGAGAAGGGGGAGGGGGAAGAAGAGAGGATGGACTGGTGCATGCAGCGGCAAGATGGAGGTGGTGGCGTGCTGCTCGGTGTCCTTGGTGGTGCGCCGAGGCGCGTGAGATGGCATGGCAGCTCGGCGACATACACGTGGAGGCGATGCGGTGGCTGTATGAGGCACTACATGCGTGGGCAGCGAGGGGGCCAGCGAGCAAGGCGGCCTTGCGAAGGCCGACGGAGGTGCGGCTCGATGATGGCCACATCCGGCTCGGCCGGAGCAAGGAGAAGGCGGAGGCGATGAGTCAAGGCTGGTGGAGTAGCGGCAAGGCGACAGCGGCTTCCTTGGGAACAGGTCGGCGCCATGGATCATGAGGAGCGACCTGTTGTAATAATCTTGACATGCTGTGGTGCAAGGATAGGTTACGATAGTGTCAAGTTGTGAGCTGTATATCTTGCATGTAGTGCATGTAGCTAACAATTAAGTGGGCATGTAGTTTAGCTTGGTCAAGCCACTTAATGGCTGCACGTGAGTTGGGCTAATGGAACCAGAAGTGTGGGACGTGGGGTTTAGATGTGGTCATTGCTAGCTCTTTTCTTTAAGGATATGTAACTTTGTAGCGTGTGCTTTTGAGAAAGAAAGTGGAGAGGAAAATGTAGTTCAGGATGCGGCAGTGCGTGTGTCCACAAGTATGTGCTGTGGGTGTGTGTCGCCACTCCCATGTATGTGTGTGTGTATGGCTGCATGTAGTTGAATAGGTGCATGATTTTCTAGTCATTGAGTCTCGGAGCAAGAAGCGAGCGATTGGTGGTTCGTTTGTCACCTAGTAGCGATTGTGCATTAGTGTGTTAGTTGCCTAGTAGTTGGCGAGTCCATGCCGATAAAGTGCTAGATATAGTTTGCATATTAGTAATGGTCAATTTACATGTAGGATAGTACTTAAGTCATCCTGGCAAATAGGAGCATGATTGAGTGCATGCGGTGGCATCGGGACATGGACGCGGACAAGTCGGCAACGGCTACAGTCGATCGGACGCGGCGACGACTACGGTGGACACGGATGAGTGCCGAGAAGACGACGTCTGGTGATATTTCGCACGCCTAGTGCTGCGGTAATATTCCTAGCAAAAATTTCATTACCACATTTATGATAATTAATGGTCTATGTTGCATTATCATCGTAAGCATGGCATTGTACTAACCATGCATGTTTAATTGCAAAAATGATTTGGTAATTTAAGACCGGTATAATTCTCCGGTTATGTCTTATTTGTGCGTAGGCGTGATTATGTGTTGATATATTGGTGAATGCGAATAATTAGATTATTAAGGCGAAATGTGTGTATTGTTGGTCGGTGGATGCTAGATTAAATATATGAGTTGATTACTTGATCGGATGATATTATGTTGAAGTTGCATGGATGTTAGTGGTAATCTTTGGATAATACATTAATTGTAGATTTTTCCCCATGTTGGATTAGTAATTTTAGGAGATAGGGCGTATAAGGCTTTTTCGGATTTATTACTTGATGAATAGCTTAGGTCATGATGTTTAACGTGATATGGATGTTGAATCGAGTGATGTATTTAATTATGAGTAAATTGATGGGATGTCTTAAGAAACAGTCATGTGAGTCATTTGTGCTTGAATTTGGAGAATGTAGCAATTGATCATTTGGTTGCGAATAAATATTTGGATTTGCCATGTACTTAGTAGGTAAGTCCCATATGACGAGTCGGTGGAATTGTACTATATATTGGATTAGTGGATAAATGATTATTAGTTGATTGTAGAGGCACATTTGTGATGGGATTGGTAGATGTCGTACACGACTAGTCTGGTGAAATGGATGTAGGTTGATGTATTAGTGAACTATTAAATGTTGGATGTGCAATTAAATTGTAAAGATCATTAGGTATCGGTTTGTCAATTAAACCTTGATCAGTGGAAAATTGAGTGTATGTGATTGTGACTTGCCGAGGCGAGATTAGTAGAGCTAGATAGCTAGCGTTAGCGTAAATATTATATCGGAGAACGATCGATGGATTCAATCATGGTCATATGCCCATGAGTCGGTGAGATTTCGTGTAATTATCGGATAGGTTGCATATTTGGAAAATCGTGAGTCCGGCATCACTCGATGGATTGAATACCTTGATAATACCTTAGTGGAGGTTAGTACGGGATTTAGATCAAGACGTGAGAATATAATTGGAGAGTGTTAGGCATGTGATTGGATTCCACACCGGAGAATCGGTTAAGTTTATGCTTATGAGAAAGTTAGATTGTTGGTAGATGTTTTCCTTTAGAAAATAAATGAAAAATAAAATAAAAATACATAGGCCCTCTTGTCATGGCTGAGGCTAGGTCGGCCTACATATTAAAATTATTTATTACGATAGAAATCTCGAGAAAGAATGATTTTTATACTAGAAATTGAATTAACTTCAATAATTCATAACTAATTCATATGAACTCCAAATGGGATAAATCCAATTGGGTTGCCCATAAAATATTATTCTATATTTAACCTTGTAGTTTTTATCTCCACTAGAATTCTGCAATTTTTCACAAAATAATTAAATTCGGGTGAACAATATGAGCATTTATTTTCAAATTTTTTCAGAAAATTGATTTTCAAATTGCTATAACTTTCACATAATAGCTCCAAATGAAATAATTCTTTCACCTAAATTAATCTAAAATCATATTCTAGCTACTGTAAAAATTTCATGCATTTTTGAGTACTTTGAGTTTTTGGCTTTTTCTCGATGTTTATTCGATATCGCTTTTCTATAGATTCCGAGTTGCCGGAAGTAAGAGAGTACGTAACCGAGAGTGAGAAAGTGAACTCCCAGAAAGGCAAGCATCCTTTGAACTTTTTTTTGCATCATATTTGATCCCAGATTTGTTAGGATAGATGCAATGATAATTGCTTGCATGCTATTTTGATAATGTCGCTATTTTTGTGATGAATAGTTAGACACATCCTATTATCTTGTCATTGTGGCTATCCATGAATTACCCCAGTACTGAAATAATTATGATAGGATGTTTGAAATACTGTTGTTCAAGTTGCTTAGCCATGCAAGTTTAGAACCGGTAGCTCGATTGTCGGGAATTGCCCGCCAATTATGGGATAAACATAACTCTCATTATATACTTTTGTTTCAGATCTTCGTATCTGTTTTATAAGTGAAATTTTGTCATTTTAAATGAGCTTTTGGTCTGGACAAGTGTTGGTTAGTGATGGTGCCTTCGTGCACGAGATTTGGGTATGTGGTTTGGCTTGTCTGGACAATTAAGGACCGAACTTTGGGTTGTTGCGATTCAAGCAAAACTCGTGCTATCACGCGCGGTATATGGGTGCCGTATGGTTAAGTAGGGGGAAGATTTTATTGTGTTGAGTCCCACGGTGGTGAAATTGTAAGGGCATGGGACCGTGAAATCCCGTGTTCCTTTTGGGCCGATAGGATGGGGGCGTTAACGTCTTGTGTTTCCTAGGATATATAGGATGGAGGCATTAACTTCTCGTGTTTCCTAGGAGCCATGGGTTGAGGGACTTAGCTTAATGGGGTCTTCTTGCTAAAAACGACCGTATCTTGATTTACCCGGCCGGCATACCATAGGAAGTATGCTATATTCGGAGGCATCTGGAGGCTTACGGGCTAATCAAGTCGTGTGGGTAAAGTAGTACACCCCTGCAGGGTATAAATCTATTCGAATAGTCGTGTCCACGGTTATGGACGACCGCTTGAAATTTGTGGCTGCTTATTGTTAGACTTTTAATTAAAATTGTGGTTGAACTTGGTATTCGTCATGAACGGGATGTTCATGTGTTTAACACATCAAAGTGGGCTGCCACTTTGGTCTTTGCATGATTCAATTGTTTATTACTGAAATGCTTTACTATATGCTTTACTTCTACTTCAAATCTGATTTTAAATGGGCACATGAAAAACTAGTATGTGTAGGATGTTAATTGTTGCGTCTCTTTCGCAAAACTAAACCAATATGAGCCATCCTTTGAATGATCCTTATGCATAACTATTTTTATTTGTGTAAGACTTGCGAGTAAACTTGTACTCAGCCAGATGTTTGCTGGCCTTTTCAGGTGAGGAAGATTATGAGTATAACGATCTCGTTAGTGTTGACTTGGGTGACACTAACGAGTAGTGTGCTGTCATTTAACCCCCAGTTGGTTGCCGATGGGTGATGGGCATACCACTACTGGTCTTTTGCTTTATCTATTTACTTCTGCTGCTACTTGATACTTTACTTTGAATTTGGCCGGTCGGCCGTATGTAATAAGCTATAGACTTTGACTATTATGCAGTATGTCTTTTGATCTCTTGTTATATGCGTTGTATGGATGTAATCAACGTTGGATGAGGGTATGAGTATATTGGTCGTTGATCTTGGGAGCCAATATATGTAATACTCCGAGTTTCGTTCAGAGGGAGTTGAATCGGGAAAAATTGCGAGTTCTTTTTCCGGCTTTTGGAGCAGTTTCTGGGTTTGGGCCTCCGCCAGCCATCCTTGCCTAGTGGCCGGCCAGCACCTCCTCTTGGGCTTGGCCCATGCGCCTCCCCTCCAAACCCTAACCAGCCCCTTTCCTCCCTTTATTCTCCCTTGGCCGAACCCCTCTTTTCCCCTTTGGCCGCCGCCCCCTCCCATCCTCCTCTCTTCCCCCTCACGCCCTGCCCCTAGGAGTCGCCCCCAATCTCCATTGGTGCTGGCTCCTGCTGGTTTGCCTCCCCAACCTACCTTCGGACCTTCTCCCGCTGCCGGTTGCGCAAGGAGTTGAGGAGGACAGCAGCTCGCTTGGGGCAAAAGAGGTGAAAAGGAGGGAGATCGTCTTCTCCGTGGTTCTTCTACCTACTCCCTGGTTGCAGCAAGGGTAACGATGCCGAGTCTCATTGTTTGTTTGTTGGTAGAAGCGATTTGGATTCATAATTGTTTAGGCAGACTCGCTGCGATTAAAAATCTGTTTCTGTCCAGTATGTTTCGGGCCCTGTTTCATGTTCTTAGGGGCAGAATTTGGGATTCTGGTCTCCTAGAGTTAGCTAGAGGATGCTCTTAGCTTTCGGTGGCCGCCGAGATCACCTCATTCCGACTTTCGAGTCAAAAGTTATGATAGTTTTATTATCTGCTGTCCAGAATCCTGACGGGGATTAGCAGTCTCTGTTTAGATTGATTTTTGGGCTAGTTAGAGGGTGCTTCAAGGGTCTTGCCCATAACAAATTTTGAAGGTGATATCACTAGATTTCAGGATTGATAAAGAACACCTCATTTGGATTTATAGATCAAAAGTTATGCACTTTTCATTGTGACTGTCCAGTTTGAAGGTCTGTCTGTCCAGAGTTGTATGTCAGTTTATATCTTTAATTTTGACCCGTGTGCCACTTTTTGTTAAAGGCAAAATTTGAATGTCGTGCCAACTAGGTTATTGTAGGTAGTTCCATAACCTTTTCAGATTGTTAAAGAACACTCAATTTGGAGTTGTAGTTTAAAAGTTATGGATGTTTTAGTACTACTGTTTATTATGTTCGGACAGTTTCTGTACTGCTATTTCAAACAACTGTTAGCCTTTTAAATTGGCCAAATTGGTTTATCACGTCAACTAGAGTATTGTAGTTTAGTCAGTTAAGAAGCTACAGAAATTGGATTCACCTCGTTTCGACTTCCAGATCTTAAGTTATGCCAATTACTGTGCCGCTGTCCAGAATTAAGTTATGACAGAATTGTTGATTTCAGTTTAAGTTTTGTATTAACGACTAGAGTCTTCAGGGAAGCGGTGTATAGCGTTGATTAGTAGAAATGGGTATTTTTCTGGTGTTCTTATTGAATGTATTTCATTGGTTAGGCGGCGGAGCTTCGAATTTAGGAACGCCATCGCTGCCAGCTAACGCGTCTCAACGCGGAAGGCAAATACTTTGTTAATCGAACTGGTTGTGCATTGTGGTTATTGATATGATCGTGCTGTGATAACTTTTGTGTAGTATGAAGTGAGATATTCATGTTTTGTATCTTGTGTTGAATTCATGATTAGAAATGATGGTAATGTTTAATTCAATAAGTTGTTTCATGCATTCATTATCATTTGCCGCCCACGGAGTGGATGAGGAAGACCATCAATTCCGGGATGGTTGAGTAAGACCCATTTATTCCAAGATGGGCAATGTTGGACACCGTATGAACGTTCTTCATACGGGAAATGGATCCCCGTATTTTTGTTAAGATGCGGGCTTGAGTGAACACCGACGGGTGTTCACTGACTATACCGGTATATGTGTGTGTGCAGTCCATTCCCTTGATTTTAAGCATTCATGTCATGTCTTCATATGCACTCATTTGTGTTATGACCAATGTTGATGCCGAGCATGTCTTATTCGTATTGATAAATGTTTTATTGATCATTGTACTTGCTGAGTCTTGGACTCACCCTTGTGTTGTTTTGTCTATTTCTAGGTGACCGTTGATGAGATTCTCTTGGGAGGGAGTAGACACACACTACTTGTCTACATCACCAATTTCATGTTCACGACATAATTCTAGTTCAATATTACATTCGTTAATGCTGAATTGTAATAATTAAACTTTAATTGGAGAAGGAAGGATACCTTCTCCGCTATGATGTTGATTTAATCTGCATGTGAACCTTCTTTAATGTTTCTCAGTATTAAATAACTTAGAAGGTGAAGGAAGGATACCTTCACCATATCTTGATTATGTTAATGCCGCATTGGTTGATATAATTATTTCATATTCTTCCGAAATGTGTAGATTGTTAGAATAACTAGGTGGCATCTTGGCTTCGCTTGGCTGTGTGTTACGATTGGTATCGAGCAGTTTTAGGTCCGTGGTTAAAATAAAATTATTAAATTGACACACCGTGTACCTGAGGGTTGGGTTGGGTAATTCATTGTTTCCGCAATCTCTGTTGATATGCTTTATTTGTTGTGAAATTGTTGTTTAGTTCTCGTGCTTCTTTTGAACCGCTAAGTTAAGTGTTTAGTTTTGTTCGTTGTGGTGTTCTTAGATGGCGAGAGGTAGAGGACGTGGACGTCCGCCGCCGTGGTCGCGGTCGTGGGCGTGGTCCGGTTGTTTCGCAACCTCCGCAAGAGGCCGGTGGTGCTATCGAGGAGGTTGCCTCACCGCCACCCACCGGCCGGCTCAAGCTACGCCGCCGTGGATGCCCAGCGCGCGGCTATTATTATTCAGAATCTTCGAGGGAGAACGAGCAACTCCGTCAACGGATGCAGTGCAACTCAACTGCCGCCGCTTCTCCTGCCGCTGCTTTGCTCGCTGCCGCTGCTGCTTTGCAGGTCCCGAGTCGATCGCAGCGGTTCCACCCGAGACTAGGATAAGTCTCCGCGAGTGGATGTCGCCGACTTGACACTTTTGATGGAGCGGTACCCGCCAGCAAAGCAGATTGGCTCCGTACATGGAGCGGCGCTTGATGCATTGAGATGAACGCAGTGCAAAGGGTTCGCTTTGTGGCCTTTCAACCGAAGGGCTGCCGATATCCGTGGGAAGGGGTTCTGCTCGCTAGGACCCCGCTCAGGACCGCACGTGGGAAGTTTTTGTGGGGCAATTTAGAGCCAAGTACTATCCGGATTCCTTCGTTGAGAAGATGGAGCGCTCTCTGACGCTGACTCGTGGTAATAGGTCGGGCCAGAGTATGAGGTCGAATTCAACACTGCACGCTTTGTACCAGCGGTAGCCAATGATGATATGGAGAAGGCTAAGAGGTTCCGCCGGGTCTCGTTCAGAGTATCGCCGATTCGGGGCATCCGTCTTGCGTGATTTCGATGCTGGTGGTTGAGCGAGCTAGAGGAATGGAGTTGGTGAGAATCTTCCTTCACGACGCAGCGCTTGTGGCACTGCTTTGTTGGTGGTTCCGCGGCGGCGAGCGGGTTTTAGTGGTGGAGGCGAGTCTTCACAACGACCGCATCCAAGAGATTTCAAGGAGTCGCCACCTCGCTCACCAAAGCGATGGCAGCCTTCTTTCTCGGCGCCACGCACGCCGTCACCGCACTCGGCTTGCGTCCGTCCCGGACAAGGTATGAAATGTTTCGATGTGGAGAGGGTCACCGGTCTTCGAGTGTTCTTTCAGAGGGACGTGTCGCCGGTGTGGCCGGAAGGCCACAAAGCGTCGCTTGCAAACGTAACCCACGAGCATCATCAAGTGGGAAGCCGCTCGATTGCGTCTTCTTCCAAAGGCACCTCGGGGCTCGATGAGACTCTAGCCGCACCTCCCGTGCCTCGCCGCGTCGAGATGGGTTCCTCCCGCAGCTTTTACTCCTGCGCCTCCTTCGGGTTCTCACTGGAACCCCGCCTGTCTGCACCACCTTCGTGCTTTCTCCGCAGCAGCCTCGCTCATCCTTCACAGAGTGTCGGTGCGTCTTCCGCTCCGGCACCCATGGGGTCTCACGCCATGCCTACTCCTCGACATCGTGGGCCGCCCCGATGTGGTGACAGTACTCTACTAGTTGATTCACATGAGGCTTTCGTATTATTTGATTCCGAGCTACTTATTCTTTGTGTCCTTAGAGTTTGTTAGAAGGGCGAGTTTGAGTGTGCGCTTATATCCGAGTCTGTGGTGGTCGGTTCTCCGGGGTCTTATTTCTAGCTCTACAGCGTGTCCTGGCTGTACTATCACTATTGAAGATGAGAATTTCACTGCCAACCTTATGGTGATTCAGTTATCACCTTTTGATGTTATTTTGGGTATGGACTGGTTATTCAATTATCGTGCCAAGATTTGTTGCTTTTGGAAGACGGTGACTTTGCAGGCTCCATCGGGTGAAGAACTGGTTTTTCAGGGTAGCGCGCCGCTTGATTCCTTGTTCGTGTTGACAAGTTTGTTTCCCAGTCGTCGAGCCTCAACCATTGGGATGCTTTGGTCCCTTAGCGAGAAGTCTGAATCTCCACTTCGTATTGAAGATATTCTGGTAGTGAATGAGTTTCCCGATGTTTTTCCGGTAGAGCTTCCTGGAATGCCTCCTGAGCGTAAAGTGGAGTTCCGGATAGATCTTGTTCCGGGAACCCGACCTATTTCTACATCTCCATATCGTTTGGCGCCCTTTCGTGAGGAGTTGAAAAGCAATTGGATGATTTGCTATCCAAAGGTTTGATTCGCGAGTGTTTCGCCGTGAGGAGCTCTGTTCTTTTCACTAAGAAGAAGGACGGTAGTTGGCGATGTGTGTGGATTACCGGCTCTTAACCAAGCAATCGTGAAGAATAAATATCCTTTGCCCGTATTGAGGATCTCTTTGATCGCTTGAAGGGAGCTAAAATATTCTCCAAAATTGACCTTCATCAAAGTTATAATCGATTAGAGTTCGAGAGCAAGATATTGAGAAGACAAATTTTCTCTACAAGGTATGGTCATTATGAGTATAAGGTTATGTCTTTTGGGCTAACCAATGCTCTCAGCTTTCATGGAAGCCATGAATAGTATGTTGCACCCTTACCTTGATGATTTCGTCGTAGTATTCATTGATGACATCTTGATTTATTCCAAGATGAAAGAAGATCATGCTCAGCATCTGAGGTTGGTACTTGAGACCCTGAGAGTGAACCAATTTTATGCCAAACTGAAGAAATGTGAATTCTGGATTTCTGAAGTTGGGTTTCTAGGCCATGTAATAAATCAAGAGGGCATTTCAGTTGATTCAAGTAAGATCTCAACAGTGGTGGAATGGAAAAGACCAACTAATGTAAAAGAAGTGAGGAGTTTTCTGGGTTTAGCTGGTTATTATCGGCGTTTCGTGGAGGGTTTCTCTACCCTTGCTAGACCATTGTCACAGTTGACACAGAAAGGGGTCAAGTTTCATGGATCGACGCGTGTGAACGGTTTTCAGACTTTGAAGGATAGATTGGTGACCGCCCAAGACTCACTCTTCCCGAACCAGGAAGCGGTTCACTATTTATTCGATGCTTCTAGAGTTGGGCTTGGTTGTGTACTTATGCAGATGGCAAGGTGATTGCCTATGCATCGCGCGCTTGAAGAAACATGAACAGTAATTATCCTACTCACGATTTAGAGTCGGGTCAGTAGTGGTTCTTGCTTTGAAGATTTGGCGTCATTATTTGTATGGCGAATCTTGTGACATTTTCACCGATCACAAGAGTCCAAATACATCTTTACCTGAAAGATTTAAACTGAGGCAGAGGAGATGGTTAGAGTTGATAAAAGACTATGATCTCACCATTCAAGATCACCCGGCAAGGCAAATGTTGTAGCCGATGCCCGAGTCGCAAGGCGCCCTCCTACTCTCGCTTGTCTCATTGCTGATTTAGAGCGTATGGATATCTCCTTTTGTTTTATGCACCGCCCAACTGAGACCCGCTTGCTTCTTGAGTCAACCATTCCAGATCGAAAGTGGAAGCACAACAACTTGATCAAATGTTTCAGCAGTGCAAGGAAACGCCTAGATGAAGGCAAACAAGGCCACTTCAAAGATAGATGAGTCGTGCATTGCGATTTAAAGGTCGCTTTGTGTGCCACAGGGGCACGTGTTAAAGACGAGATTCTAAAGGAAGCACACCGTACATCAGATACAAGACATCCAGTGAGACCAAATGTACAAAGATTTGAAGAAGAGTTTCGTGGAAGAGAATGAAAGTCGATATTGCGCAAGATGTGGCCTCGTGTGGGATCTCGCCAATGGTTAAGGCGAACATAAGCGACCGGCAGGATTGTTGCAACCTTTAGAGGTTCGGTGTGGCCATGGGATGACATCTCCATGGATTTTGTGGTTGGTTTACCTCGCACTCAGCGAGGAAGGATGCTATATGGGTTATAGTGGATCGGTTCAAGAAGTCCGCACATTTCATTCCTATTCGAACCACCACTTCGCGAGCGATTTGGCTCCACTCTATGTGCGAGAGATAGTACGCTTGCACGGGTGCCAAAGACTATTGTTTCCACCGAGATGCCAAATTTGTTTCAAGTTTTGGGAGAGCTTGCAGAGTGCTTTGGGCACGCAACTCCGTCTTAGTATCGCATTCCACCCTCGCATGCATGGTCGATCTGAGCGCATAATCCAAACCTTAGAAGATATGCTCGTGTTGTGTTTTATCTCGAAGGGGTTGGGAAGATCACCTGCTTTGGCGAGTTCGCCATAACAATAGCTATCACGCCAGATTCGAGCTGCACCATTTGAGGTTCTCTATGGCGGAGATGCATCTCCATTGTGTTGGGATGCGCTGGAGAGCGGGCTGTTTTGGGTCCTCGACTGGTTCAAGAACCGTGGTTAGAGTAGCAGAGATCAGAAGAATCGCCGCCGCTCAAAGCCGGCGTAAGAGTTATGCGATGTGAGAAGGCGAGAGTTGGAATTCAAGTGGAAACGAGGTTCTTCGAGGGTATCGCCTACCAAAGGCGAGTAATGCGTTCGGTACTAAAGGGAAGCTTAGCCCAAGGTACATCGGACCGCTTTCGATCGTGGTAAGAATTGGGAAATTGGCTTACCGCTTGGATCTTCCTAATCCATGCAAGGAGTTCATAATGTGTTCCACGATCGTTGTTGAGGAAGTTCTTGAGAGACCCGAGCATGCTATTCACCGAGCCCTTGATCATTGAGCAGACCTTACGTTTGAGTCCCGACCAGTGAAAATTTTGGAAGAGTCAGAGCGGGTTCTGAGGAACAAGACATTGAAGTATGTCAAGGTTCTTTGGTCTCATCAGTCCGAGAGGGAAGCCACTTGGGAGTTAGAGTCTCGCATGCGCGAGCAGTATCCTGACCTATTCATTTCCGGTATGTGCTAAACCTTTGCTTCCAACTTGTTAGTATTCCATTCCTGTGTTCATCTCGTTGGTTAGAATTCGAGGTCGAATTCTGTTAAGGGGGGTAGACTGTAATACTCCGAGTTTCGTTCAGAGGGAGTTGAATCGGGAAAAATTGCGAGTTCTTTTTCCGGCTTTTGGAGCAGTTTCTGGTTTAGCCTCGGCCAGCCTTCCTTGCCTAGTGGCCGACCAGCACCTCCCTCTTGGGCTTGGCCCATGCGCCCCTCCCCCTCCAAACCCTAACCAGCCCCTTTTCCTCCCCTTTTATTCTCCCCTTGGCCGAACCCCCCCTCTTTTCCCCTTTGGCCGCCGCCCCCTCCCATCCTCCTCTCTTCCCCCTCACGCCCTGCCCCTAGGAGTCGCCCCCAATCTCCATTGGTGCTGGCCCCTGCTGGTTTGCCTCCCCAACCTACCTTCGGACCTTCTCCCGCTGCCGGTTGCGCAAGGAGTTGAGGAGGACAGCAGCTCGCTTGGGGCAAAAGAGGTGAAAAGGAGGGAGATTGTCTTCTCCGTGGTTCTTCTACCTACTCCCTGGTTGCAGCAAGGGTAACGATGCCGAGTCTCATTGTTTGTTTGTTGGTAGAAGCGATTTGGATTCATAATTGTTTAGGCAGACTCGCTGCGATTAAAAATCTGTTTCTGTCCAGTATGTTTCGGGCCCTGTTTCATGTTCTTAGGGGCAGAATTTGGGATTCTGGTCTCCTAGAGTTAGCTAGAGGATGCTCTTAGCTTTCGGTGGCCGCCGAGATCACCTCATTCCGACTTTCGAGTCAAAAGTTATGATAGTTTTATTATCTGCTGTCCAGAATCCTGACGGGGATTAGCAGTCTCTGTTTAGATTGATTTTTGGCCTAGTTAGAGGGTGATTCAAGGGTCTTGCCCATAACAAATTTTGAAGGTGATATCACTAGCTTTCAGGATTGATAAAGAACACCTCATTTGGATTTATAGATCAAAAGTTATGCACTTTTCATTGTGACTGTCCAGTTTGAAGGTCTGTCTGTCCAGAGTTGTATGTCAGTTTATATCTTTAATTTTGACCCGTGTGCCACTTTTTGTTAAATGCAAAATTTGAATGTCGTGCCAACTAGGTTATTGTAGGTAGTTCCATAACCTTTTCAGATTATTAAAGAACACTCAATTTGGAGTTGTAGTTTAAAAGTTATGGATGTTTTAGTACTACTGTTTATTATGTTCGGACAGTTTCTGTACTGCTATTTCAAACAACTGTTAGCCTTTTAAATTGGCCAAATTGGTTTATCATGTCAACTAGAGTATTGTAGTTTAGTCAGTTAAGAAGCTACAGAAATTGGATTCACCTCGTTTCGACTTCCAGATCTTAAGTTATGCCAATTACTGTGCCGCTGTCCAGAATTAAGTTATGACAGAATTGTTGATTTCAGTTTAAGTTTTGTATTAACGACTAGAGTCTTCAGGGAAGCGGTGTATAGCGTTGATTAGTAGAAATGGGTATTTTTCTGGTGTTCTTATTGAATGTATTTCATTGGTTAGGCGGCGGAGCTTCGAATTTAGGAACGCCATCGCTGCCAGCTAACGCGTCTCAACGCGGAAGGCAAGTACTTTGTTAATCGAATCAAGTTGTGCATTGTGGTTATTGATATGATCGTCTGTGATAACTTTTGTGTAGTATGAAGTGAGATATTCATGTTTTGTATCTTGTGTTGAATTCATGATTAGAAATGATGGTAATGTTTAATTCAATAAGTTGTTTCATGCATTCATTATCATTTGCCGCCCACGGAGTGGATGAGGAAGACCATCAATTCCGTGGATGGTTGAGTAAGACCCATTAATTCCAAGATGGGCAATGTTGGACACCCGTATGAAACGTTCTTCATACGGAAATGGATCCCGCATTTTTGTTAAGATGCGGGCTTGAGTGAACACCGACGGTGTTCACCGACTATACCGGTATATGTGTGTGTGCAGTCCATTCCCTTGATTTTAAGCATTCATGTCATGTCTTCATATGCACTCATTTGTGTTATGACCAATGTTGATGCCGAGCATGTCTTATTCGTATTGATAAATGTTTTATTGATCATTGTACTTGCTGAGTCTTGGACTCACCCTTGCGTTGTTTTGTCTATTTCTAGGTGACCGTTGATGAGATTCTCTTGGGAGGGAGTAGACACACACTACTTGTCTACATCACCAATTTCATGTTCACGACATAATTCTAGTTCAATATTACATTCGTTAATGCTGAATTGTAATAATTAAACTTTAATTGGAGAAGGAAGGATACCTTCTCCGCTATGATGTTGATTTAATCTGCATGTGAACCTTCTTTAATGTTTCTCAGTATTAAATAACTTAGAAGGTGAAGGAAGGATACCTTCACCATATCTTGATTATGTTAATGCTGTCAGTTGGTTGATATAATTATTTCATATTCTTCCGAAATGTGTAGATTGTTAGAATAACTAGGTGGCATCTTGGCTTCTGTTTGGCCAGGGTGTTACAGTTGGTATCAGAGCCAGGTTTTAGGTCCGTGGTTAAAATAAAATTATTAAATTGACACACTGTGCACAGTAGGTTGGGTTGGGTAATTCATTGTTTCCGCAATCTCTGTTGATATGCTTTATTTGTTGTGAAATTGTTGTTTAGTTCTGTGCTTCTTTTGGACTGCTAAGTTAAGTGTTTAGTTTTGTTCGGTTGTGGTGTTCTTAGATGGCGAGAGGTAGAGGACGTGGACGTCTGCCGGGCCGTGGTCGCGGTCGTGGACGTGGTCCGTTGTTTACGCAACCTCCGCAGAAGAGGCCGGTGGTGCTATCGAGGAGGTTGCCTCACCGCCACCCACCGCCGGTTGCTCACGCCGCCGTGGATGCCCAGCGGCGCGGCTATTATTATTCGAATCTTCGAGGGAGAACGAGCAACTCCGTCAACGATGCGTGCAGCTCAACTCGCCGCCGCCGCCCCGCCGCCGCTTCTTCGCCGCCGCCGCTCGCTTCTTGTCCGGGGCCAGTCGCCGTTCCACCCGAGACTAGGATAAGTCTCCGCGAGTGGATGTCGCCGACTTGACACTTTTGATGGAGCGGTACCCGCCAGTGCAGATTGGCTCCGTACATGGAGCGGCGCTTGATGCATTGGAGATGAACGCAGCGCAAAGGGTTCGCTTTGTGGCCTTTCAACCGGGCCAAGCCGATATCCGTGGGAAGGGGTTCTGCGCTAGGACCCCATTCAGGACCATTACGTGGGAAGTTTTGTGGGGCAATTTAGAGCCAAGTACTATCCGATTCCTTCGTTGAGAAGATGGAGCATCTCGCTGACGCTGACTCGTGGTAATAGGTCGGGCCGAGTATGAGGTGAATTCAACACCTGTACGCTTTGTACCAGCGTAGCCAATGATGATATGGAGAAGGCTAAGAGGTTCCGCTGGGTCTCGTTCAGGAGTATCGCCAGATTCTGGGGGCATCTGTCTTGCGTGATTTCAGTACAGTGGTTGAGCAGGCTAGAGGAATGGAGTTGGTGAGGAATCTTCCTTCACAGACGCAGCCGGCTTGTGGCACTGTTTGGTGGTTCGCAAAGGCCGGCGGGTTTTAGTGGTGGAGGCGGGTCTTCACAGCGACCTGCATCCAAGAGATTTCAAGGAGTCGCCACCTGCTCACCAAGAGATGGCGCCTTCTTTCTGGCGCCACGCACGCCGTCACCGCACTCGCCAGCGTCCGTCCCGGACAAGGTATGAAATGTTTCGATGTGGAGAGGGTCACCGGTCTTCGTGAGTGTTCTTTCAGAGGACGTGTCGCCGGTGTGGCCGGAAGGCCACAAAGCGCCGCTTGCAAACGAACCCAACGAGCATCATCAAGTGGGAAGCCGCCCAGCCATGCGCTTCTTCCAGCTGCACCTCGGGCTCGATGAGACTCTAGCCGCACCTCCCGTGCCTCTCGCCGTCGATGGGTTCCTCCTGCGCTTTTACTCCCGCGCCTCCTTCGGGTTCTACTGAACCCCGCCTGCCTCGCACCACCTTCAGATGCTTCTCCTGCAGCAGCCTCGCTCATCCTTCACTGAGTGTTTGGTGCGTCTTCGCTCCGGTACCCATGGGGTCTCACGCCATGCCTACTCCTCGACATCAGGGCGCCCTGATGTGGTGACAGTACTCTACTAGTTGATTCACATGAGGCTTTCAGATTATTTGATTCCGAGCTACTTATTCTTTTGTGTCCTTAGAGTTTGTTAGAAGGGCGAGTTTGAGTGTGCGCTTATATCCGAGTCTGTGGTGGTCGGCCTCCGGGGTCTTATTTCTAGCTCTACAAACGTGTCCTCGCTGTACTATCACTATTGAAGATGAGAATTTCATCGCTAACCTTATGGTGATTCAGCTTATCACCTTTGATGTTATTTTGGGTATGGACTGGTTATTCAATTATCGTGCCAAGATTTGTTGCTTTTGGAAGACGGTGACTTTGCAGCTCCATCGGGTGAAGAACTGGTTTTTCGGTAGCGCGCGCTTGATTCCTTGTTCGTGTTGACAAGTTTGTTTCCTCACCGTCGAGCCTCAACCATTGGGATGCTTTGGTCCCTTAGCGAGAAGTCCGAATCTCCACTTCGTATTGAAGATATTCGTAGTGAATGAGTTTCCGATGTTTTTCCGTAGAGCTTCCCGAATGCCTCCCGAGCGTAAAGTGGAGTTCCTGATAGATCTTGTTCCGAACCCACCTATTTCTATATCTCCATATCGCTTGGCGATCCCTTTCGTGAGGAGTTGAAAAGCAATTGGATGATTTGCTATCCAAAGGTTTGATTCGCGTAGTGTTTCGCGTGGGGAGCTCTGTTCTTTTCACTAAGAAGAAGGACTGTAGTTGGCGATGTGTGTGGATTACCGCTCTTAACCAAGCAATCTGTGAAGAATAAATATCCTTTGCCCATTTATCCAAAAGTTTAAAAATTTTTATTTTAAAGGGTTTTAAAGGGTTTTTTATTTTTCCTAAGGGTTTGTTTTTGGTGTGGTTTTGGGAATAGGGAAATTTTTTTGGGATGTTTATTGGGCTGATGAAAAAAGGGGTTGGGTTTTGAAATTTTTTTTTTAAAGTTGTGGGTAATTTTGGAAAAACATTAATTTTTGATTTTTTGTTTTTTTTGAAATTAAGTAAGGGTTGTTTTAAATTATTTAGAAAAATTTATTTTTGGGAAAAAAGAATTTTTAATTTTAAATTTGTGGGTTTGTTTGGATATTTTGAATTTGGGAAAGAAAATTGATATTGGGCGAAAATTTTATTGGGTTTTGTGGTAAAGTTTAAATTAAGAGGAATTTTATATTGGAAGTGAAATTAATGTTTTAGGAATTTTGGTAATTAATTTAATTTTTCCCTTTTGGATTAGGTTTTTTTAAATAAAATTTGGATTTTTATTAAAGAATAGGTGGTTATTTAAACTTTATAGGAAAGGATGATGTTTAATTTTTGGGAGGGAAATTGAAAAGTTTAGAAAATTTGGAGGATTTTGGATTAAATTTTCATTGAATTTGGTTTGAATTTAAAAGGGATTATTAAAAGGGGGCCCGGGACACCCGGGGAATTGTTTATAAAATTTGGTAAAGTTTTTTGAAATTTAAAGGGAAAATTTTTGGGTTTGTTGTTTAAACCCAGGGGGTTTTTTATTAAAAATTATTGTAAAATTTTTGAAAAATGAAAAAATTAAAAATTTTTTTTGTATGGGAAAACCCCAAAAATTATTTAAATTTAATTTAAAAGTTTTAAAAATAAATTTTAATTTTCAAAAATATTAAATTGGAAAAAGCCCATATTTTTAATTTTAATTATTTTTTAAAATTTAATTACCCAAATAAATAAATTTTACCTTTTAAATTTTTAGAAAATTATTTTAATTTTAATTTTCCTAGTTTAAATGAAAATTTTTTTAAAAATTAAACCAAAAGGGAAAAAGCTTTGAAATTTTTTGTTTTTGTTTTGATTTTTTTTTGAAAATAAATGGGGAAAAAAAAAAAAAATTTTTTCCAATTTTCCCTTTGTGGTTTGAAACCCCTTTTTTGGGGGTTTTTTTAAAATTTTTTTCATTGTTTTTTAAAAGATATTTAATTAAAAAGGGTTAAATTTTTTAAAAATTTTTAAACCATTCTTTAAAAATTTATTTTAAAATTTTTAAATTTTTTTTTATTTTGTTTTTGATTTTTTTTTTCCTTTAAAATTTGGGAATTTGGGGGTTTTTTCAAAAAAGGGTTTTTTTTTTCCAAAATGTTAAAATTTTTTCCTTGGTAAAGAAATTTTTTTCCCCTTTTTTTAAATGGGCCGTAAAATTTTTGTTTTCCCTTGGTTTTGGTTTTGGGATTTAAATTTCGGTTTTCCTAGGACCGGGGAAAGGGGAAGGGTTTCGCCCGAAGGGAAAAATTTAATTTCCCGGGGCCCGGGGAAATTTGAAACACCCTTTTCCCTAATTTTTTGGGACCCCGGTTTGGTTATTTTGTAATTTTTTTTGGAAAGGGGTTTTTTTTTAAATTTTTTTGGTTTAATTTTTAAAATTTCTTTTTTAAAAATTTTTAAATAATGTTTGGGAAATTTATTTGTTTTCCCATAAAGGGAAAATTTATATTTGGAAAATTTTTTTTTTGAAAAATAAAATAAACTTTTTTTTCCTTTTTGGGAAATTTATAAAGATTTGTTTTTTTTGGGGTTTTTTGGTTGGGGGGTTGGATTTTCCCCACGGGGTTTATTTTTTCCCCGCTTTTTCACTTTTTGTTTTCGACCGAAATGTATACTTATTTATTTTTTGTTTTTAAGGGGGATTTAATTGGTGGGGTTGGAAATTTTTGGGGTTTGGGGTTTGAAATGAAGGTTTGAAGGGTTGAATCGGTTTTCTTTTTTCCGGGTTTTGGGGGATGGTTTTCCTGGGGAGGTTTCCCCTTCCCCTTTTTCCCCCCCCCCCTTTTTTTTTTTTCCCCCCTTTTCCCCCTTTCCCCCACCCCCGCCCCGGGTCCCTTTTTCCCCCCGTTTCCCCCCAAAAAGGGGGGATTTCCCGGGGCCCGGGGTGAAAAGGGGAAAGATAAATGGGGAAATATTTCCCTTTCCCCAACCCCGTTTGGGTTTTGGGTTATTTTTTTTTTAAAGGGGATTTGGGTTTTGTTTGGTTTTCCCTTTAAAATTTTTGGTTTGGGTTCGGGGTTTTTCAAATGTTTCTTTTGGGCAAATTTATTTTCCCAAAATTGAAATTTTAAACCCCAGAAAAATTTTTTTATTTGGGGTTAATTTGTATTTTAAAAACTCTTGGAAACCCCTTTTTTGGATTTTTTGGGCTTTTTTTTGGGTTTTAAAATTTTGAAATTTACTTTAATTTTTCCCCTTTTGGTTTAAAGGAAAATTATGGGATTTAAATTGTATGTTTTGGTTGCCCAATTTGGGTTTTTTTAAAATTTTTGCCCCCTTTTTTTTGTTTAAAACAAATTTTTTTTTTTTATGTTTTGAAAACCTTTTATTTTGAAAAGGCCAACCCTTTAAATTTAAGTTAAAAGATTTTATTTTTTAATTTTTTTTCCCTTTAGTTAAATTTAAAAGGGTTTTTTTGGTTTTATTTGGGTCTTGGGGAGCCAATTTGGGATACCTTTTCAAGGATTTGAATCAAATTTTTTAGTTTTTTTTTTTTGAAAAAGGGGTTTTTTTGGGGATCTTAAATGGGAATTTTTTTTGGGCCCCTTTTTATTTGTTTTTTTTTTTTTGGGGAACCCTTTTTCCCCCGGGGGGTTTTTTTTTCAAAGTTTCCCCTTTGAAGTGGGAAAGGGGGGTTTAATACTGTTTTGTTTCCCGTTTTTAAAAGATTAAAAAATTTTTTCCTTTTGGGGCCAAAAAGGGGAAGGGTGGACTTTTGGTTTTTTTCCCTTTACAAAGGGCTGTTCCGGGGAAACCCTTTTTCCCTTTTTGTTAGAAACTGTCCCTTAAAACCGTTTTTTTAATTTTTGGGGGTTTTCGTTTTGGGAAATTTTTTTTTCTTTTAAAGTAAAGGGATTTATTTGTTTTTGGGTTTTATTCATTTTTCAAATTTGTTTTTTTTCTTTTGGGATTTTGGGGTTTCCTTGGGAGAGTTTTGGGTATTTTAAAACCCCAAGGGGTTTTTCATTTTAAAAATTTTGGGGAAATTTTAAATTTTAAATTTAATTGAAAAGAAATTTTTTTTTTAGATAAAATGACCCCCTTTTTTCCGGGGGCCCCTTTGAAGGGGGTTTAAATTTTTTTAAACCCCGGGGTTTTTTTTTTAAAAATTTTTTAAAAAGGGGCAACTGGTTTTGTGGGTTTTTCCTTTTTGTTGGGAAAAAATTTTTAAATTTAAAAGATGGAGTTTGTTAATTTATTTGTTTCCGCCCTTTTTTTTGGGGTTTTTTAAAAGTTTAAGCCAAAAGGGTTGTTTTGGTTTAAGGGGGGGTGCCCAGGGGGGCCGTGGCCCCCAACCCCAAGTTTTGGGGGCAAAAAGGCCCCTTCCGTTTTTTGAAGATTTTGGGTTTGGGTTTTTTTAAAATTTTTCCCCGGGCCGGTTTGGGAAATAGAAAGGAAAGGGTTCGGGGTTTCCCTTGGACTTTTGGGGCGGGCCTTGATTTGAGCCTGGGGGCAAGGGGAAGGAAGGCCCAAAGGGCGTTGTGGGGTTGGTTTTGGGAAGGGTTTTGCTTTTGGATATAAAAATTTTTTTTTTCCCCCCTTTTTTGGGAAAGGGGGAATGGGTTTGGGAAAAAAAATGTTTCGGGGAAAAGGGATTTAGGGGTTTTTAAGCCCTTCCCCGGTTTGGGGAAAAGGGCCCCTTTTTAAAATTTCCAATTTGGGGGGGGATTTTTTTCCAAAGGCCCCGTTTTGTTTGGGGCAGTTTCCCCCCCTTTCACCAACCCGGCCCACCCTTTTTAAGTTCCCGCGCCCCACCCCCATTTGGTTTGGGCCCCGGGGCCCAGTTTGTTTTTGGGGGGTTTTTTTTTTTAAAATTTTTCCCGGCCCCCGGTTTGGGCCCCAAAGTTTGGGGGATTTTTTAAGGGGGGCCCGCCCCCCCTCATTTCCCCTCCCGCTTTTAATTTGGTTTGGGTTTTATAACCCCTTTTGGGAAAAAGATTTTTGGGAGTTTTTTATGAGGTTTTCTTTTGGGAAGAAATACTTTGAGTAGGGGGCCCCCTTTTTTTAAATTATTTTGGGTTAAATTTTTCCAATTTTCCCGGAAATTGGGGAGGTTTTGGGTCCTTTTCCCTGGGGGTTTTCCGGGTTTATTTTATTAAACCCCGGGTAATTTTAAAATTTTTCCAAATTTGGGTTCTTTATTTTTTGGAAATTTTTTTTTTTTAACGCTTTTTGTTTTTGGGGTTTGGGGTTTTTGGGTGGGAAGGGTTTAAAGGATTGGATTTTTCCCGTGGGGGTTTTTAAAGGGCCTTTTCAATTGGGGTTTGGTCTACAGAAATTGCCCCTAAAAGTTTTCCCTGGGAAAATTTCCCTTTTTTAAAAATTCGGGGAAGGGAAAAAACACCTTTTCCTTGGCCCCTTTGGGTTGGTTTTTGGGTTTCCCTTTGGGGGGATTTTCCCCAACCTGTTTTCCAGAGGGGAAATTGGGAAATTTGATTTTTAACCCAAACCTTTTCTTTGCCCGAGGGGCCTTTTATCATTAAGAAAGGAAATTTTTTGGCCTTTTAAAAAAGGGGGGGAAATTTCCCGGGGGGTTTTGGAAAGGACTTTGGGAAAAGGGGTTTTGGGAAGTTTTTGGGGTTTTGGGAAATTTTACCCCCTTTTCTTGAAATGGGGTTTTAAAGGGGAAACTTTGTTTAAGGTGGGCCCCAGATTTTTAACCAACCCAAAAGAATGTTTTTTGGGGGTAAATTCGGGAGGTTTGCATTGGGAAAAATGGGGAAAACCCCAAAAAAGGTGGGGTTTTTGGAAAGGGTTTTTAGGGTCTTTCTTCAGGAACCGTAAACCTTTTGGGGTTTGAAAGGGGGGGGGTAAAGGGTTTCAAAAGGAAAGGGCCCTCCCAAAAAGAATTTTAAATTCCCTTTTGCCGGGGGTTTTTTAAAAGAAGGAAGGGTTTTTTCCCAGGGGAAACCCAAAAGGAAAACCCCCGGGGTGGGGAAAAGGTTTTTAAATTTCTTAAAACGTCTTGGCCCCGAACGGTTCCCCTCCGAAAAAAAGGGGGGAAAAGGGTAAACGATTTTAAGGGGCTTTTGGGGCATGGGGATGCAAAGGGGCCCTTTGTTTGTTTGGGATGGGTTTCCGGGTTTTACCCCCGGGGGGGGTTTTTAAACCCGCGGGGCACCCCTTCAAACCCCCAGGACCCCCTTTGAGGGGGCCCCCCGATATGGGGCCAGAAATTTGGGCAAGGCCCGGGGGAAAATTTGTTCAAAACCAAAGAAGTAAATTGGCCAAAAAATTTTTGAAAAGGGGGGGTTTTTTTAAAAGGGGGTTTTTTGGTTTTCCCCGGGGCCAATTTTACTTAGGGGTTTCTTCCCATATTAGGTTTTTTTCCTCACCCAAAGGTGTTAGGGTTAAAAAAATGAAAATTTTTAAAAGGGAGGTTTTAATTAGGGAAAAGTTTTTCTGGGAAACCGGGCCATGTCTTGGGAAGCTTGGGTTTGGGCCCCTTTTAAATTTTGGTTCCCGGGACCCAAATTGGGTTCCAGTTTTTACCGGGTTGGGGCCCTTGGGACCCAACATTCAAAATTGGGGCCCCCGGGTTTTCCCCGAATTTGAAACCCGGGGGTTTGGGAGTTGGGGGTCTTGTTGAACCCGGGAATTTCAACCCCCAAAACCCCTTTTTTGGGGGGAAAAATTGGGGTTTTGGGTTTTCCAAAGGTTTTGATTCGGGTGTTTTAAAGGGAAGCCCCTTTTTTCTGGGAGGGAAAAGGGTTTTGGGATTGGTTTTCCCCCCTTCCTTACCAAGAAAAGGGTTTCCCCTTTTTTTAAAGGGCCCCCTTTTATTCCCCGGGACCCCTTTTTTCCCCTCCCTTCCCCCCCAAATTTTTAAAGAGTCGGGCCCAAAATTGGGGTTTCAAATTTTTCCCCCGGGGAAAAAGGGGGAAAGGGTTTGGGGGGGAAAAAAAATTTTTTTCTAAAGTTCCAAGGGAAGCCATTTTTTTTTTGGGAAAGATTTGCAAAGGGGAAATTAAATTTGAAATTTTTCCCGTTTTAGGGAAGTCCCCCAAGTTGAGGGACCCCTTTGGCCCGGCCCATTTGCCCTCCCAAAAATTTAATTTTTTTTTTTCCTCCCGGGAAAATCTTTTTTTTTGGGTTTAAAACCCTTTTTTAAAGGGCCCCAAAAAAAGGGGGGGAATTTTGTTTAGGGTTAAATTAAACCCGGGGGGGGAAAAGGGGTTTTTCCCTTGTTTTTAAAATTTTTTACCCCAAAAAAGGGGTTCCCAAAGTTTTTTGGGAAAACCTTTTCAAATTTTAAAACCCTTTGGGGAAATCCGTGTTCCTTTTGGGCCGATAGGATGGGGCGTTAACGTCTTGTGTTTCCTAGGATATATAGGATGGAGGCGTTAACTTCTCGTGTTTCCTAGGAGCCATGGGTTGAGGACTTAGCTTAATGGGGTCTTCTTGCTAAAACGACCGTATCTTGATTTACCGGCGGCATACCATAGGAAGTATGCTATATTCGGAGGCATCTGGAGGCTTACGGGCTAATCAAGTCGTGTGGGTAAAGTAGTACACCCCAGGTATAAATCTATTCGAATAGCCGTGTCCACGGTTATGGACGACCGCTTGAAATTTGTGGCTGCTTATTGTTAGACTTTTAATTAAAATTGTGGTTGAACTTGGTATTCGTCATGAACGGGATGTTCATGTGTTTAACACATGAAAGTGGACTGCCACTTTGGTCTTTGCATGATTCAATTGTTTATTACTGAAATGCTTTACTATATGCTTTACTTCTACTTCAAATCTGATTTTAAATGGGCACATGAAAAACTAGTATGTGTAGGATGTTAATTGTTGCGTCTCTTTCGCAAAACTAAACCAATATGAGCCATCCTTTGAATGATCCTTATGCATAACTATTTTTATTTGTGTAAGACTTGCGAGTAAACTTGTACTCAACCAGATGTTTGCTGGCCTTTTCAGGTGAGGAAGATTATGAGTATAACGATCTCGTTAGTGTTGACTTGGGTGACACTAACGACTAGTGTGCTGTCATTTAACCCCCAGTCGGTTGCCGATGGGTGATGGGCATACCACTACTGGTCTTTTGCTTTATCTATTTATACACGCTACTTGATACTTTACTTTGAATTTGGCCGGTCGGCCGTATGTAATAAGCTATAGACTTTGACTATTATGCAGTATGTCTTTTGATCTCTTGTTATATGCGTTGTATGGATGTAATCAACGTTGGATGAGGGTATGAGTATATTGGTCGTTGATCTTGGGAGCCAATATAAGTCATACTCGTTGTTGATGAATCCCCATTTAACTCACTAAGTGTAGTGCTTCGAATCGAAAGAGAATCGACAATCATGTAGCGCTCGCAAAGGAGCAGTGCGCATGATCGTTGAGGCTCTAGTATTCGGCTAAGCCTCTCACTTGGATAGAGTTGAATTGGAATTCATTTACCGGAGACCCGTAATTATGTCCCTAAGACCTTGTCTAATCTCGGTCTTATGGAGATAATTACCGGGGTCCCCACAGAGATGCTGCCGCCGCTCTTCTTCCTTGTCTCCGGTCATCCTTGGATTGCCGTCGGCATGGTTCACCTCCGGACCTCCCGAGCCTTTCTTTGTGTTCCTGGTGTCGTCACCGACCCCATGTTCCTCTTAGTTTTCATCGGGCGCCACTCCATCGCCAAGACCGCCACACCCGTGAGCTTCGCCGCCGCCAATGTCGCCGCCGCCGTCGTCTCGTCGTCGGAATCGCCAAGCCCCTGTCACCAGAAGTTTCGCTGTGATATGAGGATCTCGTTTTTCTATTTGGTTGACCTTGCCTCGCCGCTCTTAGCCCTCGCCGTCGCCATCTTCATCGCCGGCCGGAGCTTCCTTCTTCCCCCTTGTTGCTTCTGTGCCACCGTGGCCTCCGACTCACCCTCCACCTCAGCTCCTTGGCCCATGTGGCATCCGGTCATCAACCACATGGCAGCCTATGTGGTAAACCAAATCCCCACCCGATCTAAAAGGTCCATGGAACCAGTTCTTCGTGGACCATCTCACTTCCAAGTGGGGCCCAGCTGTCAGATGAGTTTTCATCCCGTCCGAACCGCTCTGCTGACGTCAGCTGACGTCATAATCTTCTTTTCCTTCAGAAAAATAATTCAGTAAATCCATAAATCCGATTTTCAGTATTTTATGTGATTTCAATCTTCCAGAGCTCATATCTTTTGCATCCGAACTCCGATTCAGTCCATTCAAATTCCTAAATTTATCTAAATTCGAGATCTATTTATCTGAGATTTTTATTTAATTTTTGGAGTTTGTTTTCTCTCTGTTATTTATTTATTTGTGTTATTTGCTTGTTTTGCGAATAGACGTCGATACTTCGGGAAGCTTCGAGCAAGGAGTAGCCTACCAAGATCAAGATCAATCACTGGATTTATTCCAAGGCAAGTCGTGGTCCTTTGATCATATTGAACCCATGATTTCAAAAGTATATTGTTTTATACAATTGCATGCTATCTTTATATAAATTGTTCTGGGATTAGTTATCACCTGTTGTCATTATGCCTCCATTGATTATTTGAATGCCATGAATCCTTTGTCACCTTAGCATGGGTAATTGTAGTTGGACATATTTATATTGCCAATATGGGTATCGTACATATGCTTACGATGGGTTTGTCATCACATGTGTCTTAATAATAAATTCTGACTTAATGATTTATGGAATCGTGGTGGTGAGCCACTCTTGTTAAAATTTGTGTACCATGACGGGGTTAGTCATGGGTGTTGGTTAAACAAAATGGTTTTCGCTCGGGCGAGTGGTTGGTGGATAGTGGGGATGTGGATTGAACATGTTGCGGGTTTGTGGTAGTCTTGCCTGAGTAACTTATCAAGGACTTAATCTTGTGCGCCATTGAACTGGGCCTTAACCGTACAACCACATGTCTGGTATGGGACGGACCTGGCTGATTAATTAGCAATGTCTTAATTTCGGTTCTATCGTGTGAAGCGTGGTTACGGGAAACGTATTCTCACGGTGGCGCAGAGGGGGCCCCGCAGTCGGAAAGACATTCGATGTTGAATCCTTAGCGGGCGGCGGGTTAAGAAGGAGCTTTGTAAAGCCTTGTGATGATCACTTAGTCGCACACCCTAAGTGTGTTAAACGGACATTATAAGTTGATCTATCTCTTGTGGGTCAAGCTGTACAACCTCTGCAGAGTGTAAAACTATTCGAATAGCCGTGTCCGCGGTTATGGACGTGCCTGGGGATTTCACACGGGAGATAGAGTTTCTTCAAAAATATGTCGGAGTGTGAATGGGAAGTTCACTTGATGAATATAATGTTCGTTTGGTGAATAGGTCATTCACTTGGTGGGTTGTGTCGATTGGTGAATGGAGAATTCACTTATCCTTGGTTTGGTTGGGAAGTGAATGGGAAGTTCACTAGTTGTTTCAAAGAAAGTGTTTAATTATTTATTATTGTTTTCAATTACGCATTTCAATCTATTTATTGTATTTACTGTAAATGCTGTTTTATGCAAAAGAGCCATACAGCTAATCTTTGTTCAAGTCCTGCATGAATACTATTCGCATACATTTCCCCACGGCTTGTTGAGTACATTCAAAGTACTCATGGCTTTGCGCCCTCTGTTTGATCAGCAGTAGAGGAAGAATATCAAGCTGCCAAAGAGTTCTACCAGGAAGACCATGAAGGTTTTGCGGATTAGGATGCGTTTCTCCACTCGATTGCCTGTGGGCATGTTGATTGGCCATTTGAAGAGTTTCGTTCCGCTGCAAGAGTTCATTTGTTTCTTTAGCCCTGCGTGGCAAGTTAAGTAAACGTTGACCATAAGGTCCAGTTATTATTATTATGTGTTACTCTGAGATCTTTTTAGTTAAATTGAATAAGTGGATGGTATTTCATCACTGTTTTCCTGTGTGAGCTAGCTACTGATCTAGGACTAGTTCAGAATACACAGAGGGTTCCTGAGATGTATTTTCGGGTCCCGACATGTAGCTTGGCTGGTATGTTGAACTAGAAAAGTATTTCAAAACAAAGAAAACCAAAAACAGATTTTGACTTGGGCGGCTGGAAAGCGTGGCTGGTATTGGTGAAGAGCGTGACAGAGTGGGTATGGGGATGTACCGCCCGAGTCAATAAAGGACTGAGTTCTTGCGATGACCTCTCATATAAAAACAGTGCAACCACAAGTCTGTAATGAGTACAACATGGTTGACTAATTTGTTCGCCTCAGGGCAACTTCACGATTAGTGGGTGTGTGGCGTGGGTATGGGTAGGAGTCATAAGAAAACTACATGGCGCAACTAGGATACCTCTCGGGGGCACGGTCCAAGGAGGTAGTACCTAGTTGGTGGGGATGCATTGAGGTGTTTAGGGGTGCAAACGGAGCAGATACGGATGGATATCGCTCATCCCGTATTCTTTTCCATATTTTTTCTCGGATTTGGAATCGGACACGGACAGTGCCAGATACGAATACGAATGCAGATAGTCTCGGTCACGAATACGGAGCGAATATATGCCGAACCGAATACGGATTGTCTCGGTCACGAATACTTATTCGGATATTGCGCGAAAACATAAATCATATATGCCGCACAAATAAAGATCAATCAACCATACTACATGTCCAAAATACGACTAGATTAGTAGTTTAGCAAACAAATTTAAATATATCACAAGATAACATAGGCTATTTAAGCAAGTAGTAGTAATTACTAACTAGCAAGTAGCAAGTACATGATAGGGGCTAGGTAAGCAAGTAGTAAATTTTGATATTTTGATCAGAGTCTCTGGCCAATAGAATTTTGATATTTTTTGGCACAAATATAAATGTGCAAAAGGATTATTAGTCTGTTTGTGATTATGTGATTAGTGACGATACACTCAAAAAAAGAGAGTATAAACCTAAAATTGTCAATGAACTCTAAAACAAGGTAAATAACTAATAGTTTTTTTGCACAAAATAACTAATAGGTTTTTTATCATGGGGGAAGAAATAGTCACTATGCAAAAAAAGATATTTAACCAGTTATAAGATTGTCATATGAAACCTAGGCATTTAGGCAAGAGACATAGAAAAGGGGGAATGGATATCAAAACAAATAAAACTTCTTGTAGTACAGACTTTTATAAGTAATGCAAGTGAAAAGAAAAACCTAGTCAAGACATTTATAAGTAAAAAAGAAGAAGGGGAAGACAATGCCCCCCTCTTCCTACCCCTCCACCTCCTCCCCTGCCACTCGAGTTCACATGTCATGGTGTTCATCAATCAGAAGAGAATCACGAATTCACGATGAAAAGGTTTATCCATCCAAAAGGACATCCTAGAAACCATTCACCTACAGCCTACAGGGCAATAGGGCATCATGTTCTACTCTTTTTGTAACACCCTGCTTCTGAAATTGTGACTTTCCTGTTGCAATGTCCAGAACAGGGGCTAAGGAGCCAATATCTTTGGCTTTATTCACAAACTAAAGAGAAACATCAAAAAACAAACCTGCCAATTCTGAATTGTTCCAAGGATAAGTATATATGAGTTGATCAATCCTTCATTGTGGGAAGTACCATTTCCCTACCTTTGGCTTTTTGGACTCCCTCTGTATTTGGTATAGATAGTAAGGTAATGCATTATGATGGGATAATACAATAAAATTCAGGATTCTTCTAGTGAAATCACAAGAAAACATACCGCTTCAACCTCTTCTTCACTTAACATTCTGTATGCACTACCAAGACCATCATGTGCCTCACTACCAGGATAAATACTTCCAACATGTTTTTAAAATCTTCCGGTGTTTTTAACTTCCCTTAGCAGGTCATTTGGAGGTTGACCCCAATAAATATTGAATTCAAATAAAAAGGAAAAAAAAGAAAAGAGTACAAGCATTTTAATATGGTGAAGTCCAAGTGTGTCAAATTCTTAGCTGAACAAAAGAGCTAAAAATGTGAGATTAACTACTTTAAACTCAATAAAGGCATTTGCTTTAGCATGCAACCATGTACATGATTGCATGCAAAATGCAGAGCTAGGAGATAGAATTATAGGTAAAGGGGCTTACCCGAGAATCTTGATTATACGCTGAAGCACATCATATTTTGATGCTCCAGGAAATAAGGACTGTCCTAAAAATAGTTCCGCAACTATGCACCCAAATGACCACATATCAACTGTTAAGGTTCAAACAAGTCACTTGAAAAGGCAAAATGATAACACTTCATTTTAAAAAGTCATTACTTGTTCGAGAAATATAACAGAGCATTACAGAAAATACTGAGCAAGATGCTGATGGTGAATGCAATGAAACAACTACCCTTAGATATATAGGATACAGATAGCCAAGGAGAACCTCTGGAGACCTGTAATATCCAAATGGAAGGAAAGGATCGATGTCTTACTTTCAACTAACCGAAATTACTTAAATAAGAATCTGAGAAATAATGTCTGAGAAGTTCCAAAATAAAAACTTGAATGTATGAGTACACGGTTTTGCCCTCCATGCATGCTGATCCAAAATCAATTACTTTCACGGCTGCAGCTGTTGTAACACTGTAAAATTCATCGTACAACCATCAGACTACAGCTTACTTGAAAAAATATAGTCCAAAACCTAACAATGAAAATTGCATGAGCTGTCAATTGTGTAACCTTTTAATATCAAATCATAGTAAATAGGAAGTGGTATCAATTGTGTAACCTTTTAATATCAAATCGTAGTAAACAGGAAGTGGAGTTGCACTTTATATTTAGCAGATGTTGAATAGAAGCTCAAATTACCATGCTCGTTTGAAACAATACAACTGGATGAATGAAACACTGGCATCATGTAAAAAACAAGCAGAGATGGATATGGACACCATACAATGAAAACAAGTGACAACCAAAACAAAAAAGGAAACGTTATTTTTGGAGCGATTGACCACTTTATTTATCGAATATACCGCAGCCATTTAAAAAAGAAAACCAATGGAAAGATCCAGTCATATACACTACAATATGTTCAGTCATTTTTGGTATGAAATCATCTTTAAGGCTGCACTCTTATTGGAGTAGGTCATCAGCATATGTGGCCTCATTATGCAAACTTGGAAATTGTGATGTAAAAGGAGGTTAGGTAAAATAACAAATAATTTTTACTATACTTCTTTCTCATTACTTTGATGTCATGCTTGTATGTCACAACTCATACAATATGAACTGCAACAGCCAGTAGGTGAATTAGCAGGTCTAACCACTGTGTAAATGGTTCTGGTACATGTGCTAAGTCACCGCTTCTAAATTCTAGTGCAATATTTTTGCCCCACCAACAACCGCAGACTACAATTACAACACTCACATTTGTTAACATGATAGCACCATTTCATCGTTTCATCAAGAAGGCTATGTCAAATTAATATACGATACCCAGGAAACATAAACAATAATAAGAAATATGCATGCCGTCGGGAGCAAAGCCGTCGGTCACCGCACGAAGCTCGTCAAGGCTGTACTCCACGTACGCCAGCACGCCGTTGTCGTCGTCCCCGGCAGCACCATTCTCTGCACAAAACAAATTGATAGCGCGTGGGTGGGATCAACACTAGGAGCAAGAACAAAAACAGCGAGGGCAGGAGTGGGCAACGGGGAGCGGGGACGGCGGCATGGGCGAAGGGGAGGAGGTGGCCGACGGCTACGGCGTAGGCGAAGGGGAAGTCAAGGGGGTGGCAGAGGAGGAAGAGGTAGGGGGAAGCGGAGGTAGTGGAGAGTGGCGACGGAGGAAGGGGACGTGGGGTGGAGAGGGAAAGAAGCCAGCGGCGGTGCCGATTTGACGAAGGGCACCGGCAGGTTTGACCCTCCAACGCCGGCGGTGAGGGCGGCGAAGGGTGGAAGGGGATGCGCGGGCGGCACGGGCGAAGGGGAGGGTGCAGCGGGCAAAGGGGAGGAGGGGAGCGTTGCAAGGGCTGCGCGTGCTTTGGTGGCACTGGGAGGGGGGCGGCCCGGGAGGAGGGGAGGCGCGGGGAGGAGGGCAACGAGGGAGTGGCGTTGGGAGGAAGGCGCCGTCGGGAGGGGAAGGGAGGAGGCGGCGGTGGCGAGGGAGGGGAAGGGAGGCGGCGGCGGCGGTGAGGGTTGGGATTAGGTGGCCGCGGGAAGGGAGACTGCGGGAGCGCTGAGCGGGAATGCGGGTTGCGGGAGCGATTTTGGGGGCTGGGTGGGGCGGGACGGTGGGAGACGTGGGTGGCAGCTCGGGAAAAAATCGGACAGTCGTTGGATATATGCGATTTCAATCCCAGATAGTACCGAACAGACCGGTTAACTACCTATCTGAATCCGATTCAGAATCCGGGAACAGTACCCGGATATCCGAAAAAATAACCGAATTTTTGCCAGATTTATTCGGTCGGTCGGGAACTATCCGCTCCGTTTGCACCCCTAGAGGTGGGGCACTGTAAAGGCCTTGTGACAATCATCTTAGTCGTACACCTATGAAAGTGTGTCAAGATGGATATTATAAGTTGATTTTCTCTTCTGGGTGAAGTATGCAAACTCTGCATAGTGTAAAAACTATATAGATGGCCGTGCCCACGGTCATTGGTGATGCCAAGAACTTACTTGAATTAGTTTTCATTTTTATAAAACCATTTGTGGGTGGGATGAAATGTCGAGATGAAGCCTGAAGGTTTAAGATAGCCTAGTTGAGAACCAGTGAGAAGTACGGGATGTGACCCAAAAAAAAGCATGAGCATTGGGTGGATAGAGCCACTCAATGGTATAGGAGGTTGGAACCTCTATTGATATTTTACAACATAAACTCAATTTTATTAAAATCTATGTTCCTGAGAATGCTAGGTCTTAGGAATTGCTTACTAATTATTCTAATTCAAACCTAGCTTTGTGCAAATAAAAGAACCATAAACCCTCCTTCAATTGGCCTTGCATATTGTGAGGACCCCAATTCATTTGGCTTGTAATACTTAACCAACCGCCTGGTCCTAGCATCACAAATCAAATAAACTGAGCCTCGAGATATGTATACTTCCCAGAAAGCAGTATACACACCTCACCACAAAATTATGCATCAACTCCATTCCAAACATAGAGTCCAAACATTACACTAATAAGCGGTAAGCAACAACAGTAGGGTTATTACAGATAATGACCGACCTGCCAAAAGATACAAAATACCAAAAGACGACAGCGGAAGCAAAAGTGCCATAAGATGGCTATAAACGAAGCCAATCAGTGTGCCTTCACCCCACAAGGCATTTGACCGGACCGCCAAGCCTAGTCGTCGCACACGAAACGGCAGCACAGCTCACAGAAGTGAGGCCCTTGGGGCTCACCTTCTTCCTCTGCAACAAAAACATTAAGCAAAGCATCTGAGTACAAAGATTGTCTTTGTACCCGCAAGACTGACGTGTGAACTAGCAGACCTGTTCATAGGCTACATGCAGGCTTATTTGGTGGAGGCCATATGTTTCATTTGCACAAAGCCAGATTTGTTTGCAATAATGTAATACAGTTTAAAGGCAAGTTTGCAATTCATTTTTAATATTGAAATAAATGCGAAATAAAGATAGATACAAGTGACCACCTAGAAGTGACTATCCCAATAGTCACCACCACATAGCACGAATCCCCAGATTCATACCACCCATCAAGTTTTAATTTAAATGTTGTAGTCTAGTTCTTACGGGGCGTATCCGAGCGTGTCCATAACCTAGGACGAGGCTATTCGAATAGTTTTAACCCTGCAGGGGTGTACCAATGTACCCACACTTCAGACCGCCTTTAAGCCAAAGCACACTTCCGAAGGTATGCTGGCACGGCTAAGTCCTACGAGACTTTTTCCAATATTGTGTATTAACTACGAGCCGCTCGTATGGATAGAAATCCATACGCTTACATGGTAAAGCCGAAAAGACAACTACCCACTCAGGATAAAGCTTTTCGGACAACTCCATGCTCCCACCTCCATCCTCCCGCGACCTCCTGCGACCGGAGCCAATACACGCCAAAGTACTAGGTCAAGAGAGGTCCCATATACTCTAGTGTGGTTAGCACGCAAAATGCTCGATCACGGTGGCGCAAGTAACTCGGTCCTTAATCGACTCGGGCACCCTTCCGCCACACCCAACAGATCACACCAATCTTACCGTTGCCCAAGTCCAAAACATTTTGTTTTCATTTTTAGTTTTCACAAGTAACATAGCAAAATGCTGAACTATAAAGTTTTAATAATTTTTGTGTGATCAAGGCTACCGACTAAAGTCGATAACCGCTGATTCTACCGATAGCTAAGCATGTCTAAGCAAATTGACCGGGTCTACTAAGTGACAAGAGATCATCCAATGATCTCTAATCACAAAGAAATAACCTAGGCTCGGTAGTAGAGGAATATCATTTGCCTACAGATTATGCATCTAAAGGATTAACTAACCAATTTAACACAAATTAAGCGATGCATACATACAGTTGAAACAAAATATTAGATTTTAAAATACTGGGATTAATATGATCAAACTGCTTGCCTGGCTGCTGTTGCTCAGAATGCTCAACCTGTTGCAGAGGATCGCTCTCAGGGTTACCGCAAATGTCGAAGCCTAACGATTGAACAAATAACAGCAAATAAGAACGAATAACATCGACAAAGCTCAAACATACAACAACAACAAAACATACCAAAATTCACACAGCAGCCTAAGCATGATCTAACATATTTTTAGAAACAGAGAATAATTTATTTGAAGTTATTATGAATTTTCCATGAATTTTCTAAGCTAAATACACATCAAAGCACTTGTTAATTACTTAACAAATTTTCATGAACAGAAACAGTATCTAAAATCTATTCTGATAATTAGTAAACTAAAAATGGAAATTTACAGAATTGGATTCACTGGATTTGGACAATTATTGAAAAAGATATGAGTTTTCTAATTTTGGAAAATGCATAATACATCATTTAATCATTTAATAGATTTTTGCTAACAGAGACAAGATTGAAACTAATTTTAGTAAATACTACATTTAAAATGAAAATTATCAGCACTGGTTTCATGCGATTTGGAGATAAATTGAATTAGTTATGCATTTTCTAAGTTTAGATGAATTAACAGTGCAACAGAAAAGCATTTCAGAAATCAATAAAGCATTAAAACCTTTTTACACCTACAGCTGGCTAGCCCTAGACGCTGACCGATGGGCCCGGCGAAAGCTGACCAGGACAGCCCAGCCTGCCGAAGGCGACGTCGAAGGCGTATTCAAGGAATACGTCTTCGGCTTAAACAGACGCATTCCTAACACATATACCCAGCAGAAATACGCTTCTCGACAGAGAAAACGTATTAACGAAACTACACAACCCCTAACTGACATTCCGGGCCCACATGACAGAGACTCAAGGTGAAATATAACGGTTGGATTAGACGATTTCTAAACGTGATTAACCAAGAGGGCCCACAAGACAGTGATACAAACTAAAAGTTGATTAGCGCTAAAGAGGGGTTAGACCTTAAACACCGGCGGCTCGACGGAGCTCCCGTGCGCGGCCGCGACGGCGAGGTGGAGGATCTGGAGCTGGAGTGGTTCCCCGGCTTCGCGAGCGGTGCCACCAGGTGCGCAGAAACCCCACGAACACGATGGTGATGATGCCGAGTCGGATGGTCGTCGGAGGTGAGCTCGCGACGGCCGGAGGCGGAGACGAAGAAGGGGCTCCCGAGGTGGAGGCGCTACGAGCGACGAGAAGGCTCCGGAACGTGCTCTTAAGCTTCGCCTTGATCTCAGGAACGATACGCCCACGATAACGCCGACGATGGAGCTCCGAGGTGGCCGGAAACGCCGCGGCGGCGAAATACCGTGCTCGGAGAAGGAGGGGTCGCACCGCCTCGGTGATGCATCAAAGAAAGAAACGAGGTCACAGTTAGACTCAGCGCAGTGATGCGATCCTAAGGGACCAGGTGACGAAGCTAGAAACTCACCGGAACGCAATTGAGCTTGCGGAGCCGAGAGCGCCGGAGTCGAAGACGACGAAGTCGCTCCTGGCAATTCACTGGACGCCAAGGACCCGGGATGGGCAAAATGGAGGCGGCGTCGAGCGTGGATCACGGTGGTGCGGTCGCGGGCTCAAGGGCGGCGCTAACACGGCGGCGCTACTCTCGGGTTCCTCTCCGGCCGAAACCAAGAAATGGGCGGAGAAGGCACGAGAATGGGGTAGAGAAGAAATGAATGAGCTCGGTGGGTAGATGAGACCCCGGCGATGCTTCGGAGACGGACACGCGGGCAATAGGTGGCAGCGACGAGGTACGTGGCGAGCATGCGCGCGCCGCGAGCTCGGTGAGACGCGGAGAAGACGAGGGCGATGCTGACAGGTGGGGTCCACTCGTCAGCGAAAGAAGCAAAGCGGCGCGAGCCAGAGACTGGTGCGGCGCGACGAGATGGTCTGGCTTGATCAAGAAGATGCCGACCGTTGGATCTGAGATGGACGGTCGAGATCTCTGTATGCATTCGGACCGGTCGAATGCATACGCGACGTGGATCGTTCGATTTGCATCGGACGGTCAGGATTGGGCGGTGCAGCTAGTTGACGCGATCGAGCTCGAGTTGGGTTCGAGCCCGATAAACAGTGATTTCAGATTTGGTTTCAAAGGCTGAGCAGGTTTGGGGAATTTTTAGAGATAGCTCCCGAGCTCCAAAAATTCTGAAATTTTTATGGGAGCTTACAGGGACAGAGGACAACCTAGTGAAATTTTTTCCAGGAATTTTCATGCACTAGATTTTCCCCAAGAAAATTCACAAGCAGCTGTCCAGAGGTTTGACCAGATTTCCAAACTGGTTTGACTTGGGCATTTAAAAAGCAAATAAAATCTAAAAATTGTGAAATAATTCAGGGAGGTAGCTAGGATGATCAAGATGATAGGAAAAATATTTGCAGAGGATGATCACAAGTTTAAGGTCAAGAATTTGTCGGCAACAATTTCCATTCACAAGAATTAAACCTTAGAAAATGGAATTTGTTTAGGGAAAATTTGGAAAACTTCCAAATGATTTCATGAGGCATCAAAAGTTTTTATTTCTCCTCATAATTTACATTTTAAATACAAACCCTAACTTAGGGCTGTTACACATATAGAATAACTGCATTCTGTGTCTTAGCTCGTGGAGTACAATTGTATACTCATACTCACTTATAATAACAACATTCAGATCCGTTCTATCAAGACACCTATTTATGCCTACTTCGTGGCATTTGGACCGGATGGTGAAGATGATGGATGAGCTTAGGTCGGAACCCCAGTCATTTGCGTGTGGGCAGAGTGAATGGATCCACCTTTTGCTATCTGCTTTCGTGTAACATCCAAAAATTTTAGTTCAATTTCAATTGTTTGAAAATATGAACTTTTTTCAAAAAAAAAATTTGGTGCATTTTATTGACATTTGTTTTTCTGGATTTTATGCAAGACTTTTTGTCTAATTGAGAAATTTAAGAATCAAATTTTGGAAATACAAACCTAATTGAGAATTAAAATAAATTGAAACAAAAGACGATAATTAAAAATCCAAATTAGTGTATTTGTACTGTTAATAAAATGGGGAAATATTTTAAGCATGTTTTGAAACTTTCCTAATATCAAATAATACAAATGCATGCAAATAAAATCTTAAAAGAATTTTATAGAAAAATACAGAGCACATAAAATTCTGTACAAATTAAATAATAATATAAACTATGTCAGGAGCCTCCCCATAACGTTTCATAATTTTTGGAGCTCGATTTGTATATTTAAAAATCCTCTCAAACCCTCATCCTTTTAAAAAAATCGTGGAATTGAAATTCCTTCTCTCCTCTCACTAACTAATCGGGCCCACATGCCAAGCTTCTTCCTCCACACTACTCTACCCCTGTTCGACGCCATAGTCACACACCAGCGTACCCGCACCAGCGTAGCGCCTCACCCCTAACTTTGAACAACACCCTGGTTTCGCTTCGCGTACATGCCCTACACTGCGCATGTGCCCTGCTTTATGCTGTGCCCATGCCCTGCCGCCTCTCGCGTCATCGCCAGTGGCAAGCCGTCGTAGCTTCTCACGAGCTCCTTCGACCTTCACCCCATACAACCCAAGCATTGAGTTCATGTGGTCTCCGTCTCTATTTCCCCCACCTCCATTCGCCATTTCTCCCTTCCCCGAGCACAAATCGAGCTCGGAGCCGAGAGTCGTGTGCTGGCCATGGCCGCCGCCACCGTCAAGTCTCCCGGCCGCACCAAAAGGCTATGGCCAACACTTTCATGTCCCTCTAGACCACCTCTATGTCCTCTTTCCATCCCTCACCACCTTCCTCTCTTTATGCAGCCGAAGCTCTGAGAACGCGCACCTTCTTCTTCGCATCCGGCGACATTTGGTTCATGGCCGCCGCCTCCACATGCCATTTCAGCCAACCCGGTGAGACCTTCCCTAATGGACCATGTCACACCATGTTTGAGCACGCAATGATCACTTCCCCTCACCCAATTTGGTCCTTCATCCATAGGAGCACCACGCCACCATCGTCTTCCTCGCTCATGGCTGAAACCGCCGAAGCCATTTCTCCTCGGGTGAGCTTCATGCCAATTACAATCGCCAAGAGCATCTCGACACCATCCCCTATCTATTCCCGCCATTCACTCCCACTTTATTTCTCTGCAGCGATGCTGCCATGATGACCTCACCGTGTCGCCTCTGGTTCCCATCGTCGGACAGCCTCGGCACCTCTCTGTCTCCATCGAAAGCTCCGATGAGCTCCACATGACCCCCTAATGCTCGTGCTCTCTCAAGTTTTACCCCTCTCCCACTCGTATGCCGTTGCCGCGCCGCCACAGAGCCGTTCGAGCCGCGACACCGCCACCCCTAGCCTCCTTGTCCCTCCGGCAACCAAATTTTGGTGTTACCGCTACCTCACTGCTGCTCCCTCGCCAGTGACAAGCGCCACCTCGAGCTGCTCTAGCCTCCTCTATCTATTTCTTCCTCCTCTCTGTGCCCTTTGTGTGTGCCTCTCTCTCTCTCTGTAGTAGTCACTAACAGTAGGAACCACCTATAAGCAGGCCATTAGTAGCTAATAGGCTTTGTGAATGACAGTTGGGTCACTCAAAATTTATTTAACAAATTGAAATTTGATTTGTGAGAAGTTTAGTTAAACAAGCTTTTCAATTAAGCAAATTCTTTTAATAGAATGTATGAACAAAGAGGAAATTTAGAGAGCAATTGGAAAAGGGCAGTAAGCTAGAACCATGTTAAATGCAAAAGCAATATTTGAAATTTTGTGAACTTATTTAGCCAAAAGTAATTAAGCTCAAAGAGCAATTTGACTTAAAAATCAAGGATTGAAATATGGCTATGAACAGTGAATCTCCACCCAATAATTGTATAAACAAAAGAATGGTTAGTGAACTAAGTAATCCAGAGAATACTTTAATTTGGCAAATTCTTAATGAAGATGATGAACAGTAGGAAATTTGGAATGGGATAGTGAGATAGAGACTTGTCAAATGCCAAGACAATTTGGTTGGAAAGTATAATGATTTATTAGGCAATAACATTTAGTCTAGAAGAGTAAAACTAATTTTGAGTCAAGAATAGGAGTATGGTTGTCTGACAACAGTAAACCCTAGGCCTTGGTTATGATGATGTCAATAGTAGCAATAGGTCAACGAGATGGTCAATCAAAATTGGTAAAATGATTAGATAGTAATAATCATCAGTATGCACTTAGAATAAATTCATAAGACGATGCTCCAAATTGAAAATCAAATAACTTTTGTTAATATTGCTAATATCTTGATAATAGCTAGGGCTCATTGAATACCAAGCCAATTAAGTGGGCAAAATGATTAACTGGAAAAACCTTGTTAGTAAAAATAGTTAGGTAAAAAATGTAAAACTGAAGGGAGAGGTGAATTTGCATTAAGAGTTATGCCCTAATCTAGTAACTAAAAATTTGTAGAATTAATTCAATTTAATAATCCTAAAACATGACATACGGGATAATAGATATTCAAGGATTAAAATAAGGAAGGGAATAAAAGTTACTAGAATTGGTTATTTGTAAATGGCAGCAGGCTCTTGGCCAAGGTCAGTAGTGATGATGCGAGTAAATAAGAATTCACCATAATAATGAAATGATAGTATAAAGGGGTAGGTTCCAAACAAATTCTATTATTAGATTAACCACACTAAAAATGCCAAATAAAACTAGACAATAACTAGTAATAGTAACAACTAGTGAAGCACTATGGATATGACTAAGTTAGTCATAATCAATTTGATAAGATAGTTACAATACACCCAGAACCCACCTAAATAAATGATTAACCAAAAACCTAGCGTCGTATGAATAATTGGGCAAAAACTAACGTAAGCTTGATCACGATAATAACTATGAAAAGAACATATTAATACAATGATGAAACTAAGACGCATAAAAGCCGTCGTTTAAATCGTAAGGATAGTATCTAGATGATACTCATAGGACACACCTAATTCATGGAACCTCCTCGATAAATAGGAAATAATAACAAAAGAAATTATTAAATGAACTAGGCCTTCCATGCAAGTTATGATAAGGTACTCTCAATAAAACGGTAACAATCTAACAACGAATCGAATGCAAGTCAATCGTACACCGCTAATCGCTTCCAATCAAAAGCACAATTCATGAAATGAGAAACTCATTTTTCAGAAATATGCTTTCTCTGTTGGAAAGCGTAAATTTCAGAAAATACGCTTTTAGCATCACCTTTATTTATTTTCAGGATTTATCAACCCGAGCTAAATTCAAATGTCTATAACTTTTGCATACGAACTCCAAATCAAATGAATTTTTTTATTATAAATTCATATAAAATCATGATCTATCTGAATATCCAAAACTATTTGGATTTGTTTCTATTGGAATTATTTTTCTATAATTAATTTGCTATCGGCTCTTTTTGAATAGACGTTGATACTTTGAACGAAATTTTCGATGATCCTCCATCCTCATACTCTGAGATACCAGAACAAGGCAAGCACCCCCTTTGACCATGTTGATCCTATTATTTCATTTATTGTACTTATTTTTGCAAAATCTATTATGCACGTGCGTATGTTTGTTTAAAATTGCTATATTTAGGGATAACGGTAGTTATAGTCCTATTCGATGCATGATCCTCCTTGAAATATTGATATCCTAGCTGTTGTAGCCATTAGGGTATGGTTTAGGCAATAAATAATGTCGAATTGGATTTTTCGAATGCGAATATCGCATAAATACTTAGTCGGGCTTTAGTCTTTACTAAAACTTGAGAGTGGATGAAATATTGAGCATGATTTGGGAGATTTTGGAATAATGGTCTAGAGGGGTTACCTCTGTTAATTTTGTATAAAAATAAAAATGAAAAATCTAGATTTTGACATGGGCGAGTTATAATATGAAATGATCAATGTGAGAGGGTTTATCGTATGTAGATAGAGGGAGATCTTCGTCCCGGTAAATTAAGGACCGAACGTCGGTGCCACTAATCTAAGCCTAAGTGTACAACCACGTGTGCTAGCACAAGATGGTCTTAACTAATTAAGTAATCGAAAACTAGCCTTGCATGTTGGTAGGCCATAGTAGTGCAAGCATGTGTGATTGCTTGAAGGGGCTCCCTTCACCATGGTGTTGGGAACAAACTTGCCGACACAACAGTTAATGCCTTACTTTGATGGGAGGTACCCGAGATTGAAATGAGGGTTGTCGTTACCAGGCTCGTGCAAGGTTAGGACTAGGTGATGTAAATGCTTCATTACGTACTCTAGATTGCTTACTAAAAGATCATGAGTGGTGGTATCGACGGATGCCAGATAAACTAGAGAATTCGTATAATGTGGGTAAAGTTGTACACCTCTGCAGTCACATCCGGTATATTCTCTAATGTTGCAAAAATATTCTTATCGAGAAATGTTGGTATGAATGTTTTGATGTTGTTAAACTTGAGTGTCATGTCTATGGCCGAGAATAAGATGTTGATCATACCCAAGGAGGATTGTGATTTGTTATTTATTAAGTTACTTACTTGTTGTTCCTTGTTTATTTAACTTCTCTTTAAACTTCCGTTGCAAAATACTATTGTCACATCCCCAAATTAATAAAGAGCTTATTATGCATCTCTTAAACATGCATCATGTTTTGAAACTTTTTATTTTAGATATTGTACTTGGAAAATCTCCAAACAAATATGAGACATACACTTAAAAATTTAACTCCAAACAAAAAACCGAAATAAATGCTACTGAAGATCCTCTGGAAATAATTTATTCAAATACCATATTAATTATCATGAATTAATATAATTTTTCCCAAATTTTTGGGACTACTTTGAACCCTACAAAAATTCAAACATGATTTAAAGACCAACTTTATGTTTGAATTTAAACTATACAAATTATATCATGAACAGTAGGGTTTAGTAATTTTTATGGACACTAGACCTACTCAGGAACCTCTGTGATTTATTTCACATTTTTAGGAATTTTATTTCTATTTTTAGCTCACTGGTCAAAGTCGAAAAAGACAAATTTAAATATCAGTCAAACTCAAAACCCTAACCGGCCGTCACTATTCCTCGGGCTCGAGTCTGACTCGGTGAGCTGACTCAGCCCGACCGCCTAGTTGCCCCTCCGCTTATGGACCTTCAGATTGTAGCTCAACGGCCCAGATGAAACCCACTCGAGTTGGTCCGACCGAACCCACTTAACCCCTCGGTGCGCCACACTCCGGTTCGTTCGCCCTGTGCCATTGACCGCCTGACCCCACCTGTCAGGATTCTCTTCCACCTCGCGCAGGGCACGCTCAGACGCCGAAGGACACGCGGCCTCGCCTCTCTGCTCCGGCCCGTTGGAGAGCCGTTAGCTCCGTTACCCACCGCCGCTGGTGACCACTCCTGGAGCTCCTCCGTCACTCGCCGCCTCCATCTCCGTCAAGACCCGGGCTTATTACCCCTCCGAGCGCCTCATTTTTCCCCATCTTTCCTCTCGGGTCTGAGGAAAGAGGAGCTCTCCTCCGTTCATCTCTCCGGTAAGCTTCGACCGGGTGATCCCAATCTTCTCTCCGTTCATCACCGTGACTATTTTGGCTAACCTCGGCTCATGCGTTGGCTTGTAGCTTCCGAACCACCACTGTGCTCTTGGGCGCTCCAGTGCGTGCACCGCGCGACACCCAAATTGGGTATTTCTCTGCTGGTGAGTTTCTTGCTCATTCTTGTGCGTCAATACATGTCTATGAGTATAAGTTAGTTTTCCCCTCACTTTAATTGTCGGATTGTTCCCAGGAGTTCATAAACCTCGAAGTTATTTCCTTTCGGCCGCCAGCACTATTTCTCGTCAAATTGTCGCCTTGGTGAGCCATTTCCCATTTTTTTTCGTCTATACCATCCCCTAGGTTCACTGGTGTGGATCCAACCTTTGATTTCTTTCGTGTTCGCTCAGGACCTCTCCTTCACGTGAACCCCGAGCGCCGTCGTCACCATTACCGACGCTAGCTTCTACCCAAGCTTCTCCGTCCTCACCAACCCCCTGGTAAGCCTCTTGGAGTCCACCAGTAGCTCGTCCGTGCTTTGTTTTGCTTGATGCACTATCGAATCCCGGCTTGCACTTTTGCCGTAAAGCTTAGCTCCGCCCATCTTCGGCTAGCCGCCGATTCAGCCCACTTCAGTCGTCGCCACCACCACCGTAAGGTGCGCAGGACTATTGCGGCTCCGTTCTGAGCCTTGGTTGGCGCCCTCGTGGACGAAATCGCCGGCAAGCCGCCAGGCAAGCACGGCCGACGCCGCTGTTGTCGGTTTCGTCCGGCAAAATACTGTAGCACGGCGATTAGAATAAATAGCGTGGTTAAGTTGAGGTTAAGAAGTAATCTATCACTGACTTGTGGGCCCTAGTGTAGTTTAAGCGGGTGCGTAGTTTGCAAACTACGTTTTTGCTAAAAGGAAAACGTATCCCTAGCATGCTTAGAACATGTGTACGTTTTAGTGTTCTGAATACGCATTCTTAGAAATACGCTTTCGGCCCTCTTCGGCCGAGGTCAAGCCCTCGTTGACTGGGTCAGGGCTTCGCCCCCGGACCCACCCGTCAGCGGCTGTGGCTAGGAAGCACTCGGTAGAAAAAGTAGTAAATACTTTATGAAATTGAAATCTGTTAATTTGCACACTGAAAACATGTATAACTTCTAAAATGCATAACTAAATCATTTTAACTCCAAAATGGGTGAAACCACTTCTGATAATTTTCATATTTACTGAACTTTATATTAAAAAAATTTTCAACCTTGTCTCTGTAACAGAGAGCATTATTTTGGAAAATAAGCCATTGACACTATTATTTTGCAATAGAAAAAGGGCTGATAACTTCAAAAATTCATAAGTAATTCTTGGAAACTCCAAAAACCATGAAATCAGTTTTGATAATTTCTACTTCAAATAAAATTAATTATAAAAATGACTTCAAAATTACCTCTGTCTCAGAAACTATAGTTTGAGGAAATGATCCATAAGGGCATTATTTTTGCATTATTAATGCTGATAACTTTAGAAATCAATAACTAAATCATGAAAACTCCAATTGGAGCAAACTCAACTGTTTTGAAATTGTAATAATATTGCCTATTTATTCATATCATCCATGTACTCACCACTGCTCTACAAAATTTCACCTCATAATTAAATTGCTTAAGTAAAGGCATATTGAAATCTGAAATTCGAACCACCATAACTTTCACATACTAAATCAAAATGAATTAATTCTTTCACCAAAAATCATCTAAAATCATGACTTAGCTACTGTAGAACAATCATGTATTTTTGAGCATTTTGAATTTTGAGATATTTCTCGATGTTTATTCGGTATTGTATTTATATAGATACCGAGCCTATTGATATTGACTCCTACGCTACTGAGAGTGAACAACTACTTTTCCAGCAAGTCAAGCATCCTTTGAACTTTCTTTTTGCATCATATTTGATCCCAGTTTTGTTTGGATAGATGCAATGATAATTGCTTGCATGCTATTTTGATAATGTCGCTATTTTTGTGATGTATAGTTAGACACATCCCATTATCTTGTCAATGTGGCTATCCATGAATTATTCCAGTACTGAAATGTTTATGATAGGATGTGTGAAACTATGTTGTTTGGGTTTGCTTAGACATGCAAGTCTAGAACCAGTAGTTTGATTGTCGGGAATAACCCGACAATTATGGGATAAACACGACTCTCCTTATATTCTTTTTGTTTCAGATCTTCGTATCTGTTTTATGAGTTAAATTTTGTCTTTTTAAATGATCTTTTGGTCTGGACAAGTGTTGGTTAGTGATGGTGCTTTGTGCACGAGATTTGGGTATGTGGTTGGCTTGTCTGGACAATTAAGGACCGAACTTTGGGTACCTGCTGTTCAAGCAACTCTCGTGCTATCACACGTGGTATATGGGTGCCGTACGGTTAAGAAGGGGGAATGTTTTATTGTGTTAAGTCCCATGGTGGTGTAGGGGCATTTGTGTTTGATCATTTGTCCTTAGGAGCCGATGTAATGTTCTATAGTGTGCATGGGAGCACCAATTACCCTTTATGTTGCGTCGGTATTTGCAATATAACTTGTGAGCCCCTTAGCAAGTGCTATACACTGCTTGTACTAAGACCGGAAACATCTCACATGGGGGACTTAGCTCAATAAGGTTTTCTTCTCAGAACGATCAGATCTCGATTCTCCCCGGCCGGCATACCAAAGGGAGTGTGTCATTGTTCGGAGGCATCCGGAGGCTTACGGGCTAATCGAGTCGTGTGGGTAAAGTAGTACACCCCTGCAGGGTATAAATCTATTCGAATAGCCGTGTCCACGGTTATGGATGACCGCTTGAAATTTGTGGCTGCTTATTGTTAGACTTGGAATTAAAATTGTGGTTATAACTTGGTATCGACATGAATGGGATGTTCATGCTTGTTGTTGTATCAAAGTGGACCGCCACTTTGTTTTTGGTATGATTCATTTGTTATGGAATTCATTACTTATTCACATGCTTTACTTCTACTTCAAATCTGATTTTTAATGGCACTTGCAAAACTAGTATGTGTAGGGTGTACTGCGTCTCTTTCGCAAAACTAAGCCAATATGAGCCCTTCCTTTGGATGACCTTATTCATAACTATTTTTATTTGTGTAAGACTTGCGAGTACCCTTTTGTACTCAGCCAGATGTTTGCTGGCTTTTACAGGTGAGGACGATATCGAGACTGATGAGTTCGCCGGTGTCGATTTAGGTGACACCGACGAGTAGTATGCTATCTTCTAACTCCCAGTCGGTTGCCGATGGGTTTATGGGGCATACCACTGCTGGTCTTTTGGTTATTTTACTCGTTTCCGCTGCTAATTAATACTCTTATTTCAATTTGGCCGGTCGGCCACTTGTATTAGTTGTAAACTTGGAACTATGTTGTATGCCTTTTGCACTATGTGTGTATGAATGTTGTATGGATGTGATCAACGTTGAATGAGGGTATGGTTATATTGGTCGCTGATCTTGGGAGCCAATATAAGCCATACTCGCTGTTCATGGGTTCCCATTTAACTCGCTAAGTGTCGTGCTTGGCTTGTTGGAGAACCGACAATCATGCAGTGCTCGCAGGGGAGCGGCGCGCATGATCGTCGGGGCTCTAGTATTCGGTCAAGCCTCTCATTTAGACTGAGTTAAGTTGGAATCCATTTACTGGAGATCTAGAGTTATGTCCCTAAGACCTTGATTAGTCTCGGTCTTACGGAGATAACTCCGGGGTCCCCACAACTATGTCTTGATATTGCAAATAAAATTTGCTTAATGCTGAAAATGACTTGTAGCATAGAGCCTCATCCCTTGTTAGCTATGCATTTATATAAATTTTGTGACACACTACAAGTTTTGCTGAGTACGAAATGTACTTAATCTTGCTTTAATTGTTGTTCAGAGGACAAGGATGACCACATGCCAGAAGTCGCCTTCTTCGGAATCGGTACCGGGGGTATGGGGATGGGTCTTTCTAGGGTTTACTCCTTGTTAGTTGCCTAAGGGTTTGGATGGGCATGCCGCCGGACTTTTGCTTTCAATCTACTAAAATTCCACCGCTACTTCTGATACTTGAACTTTTATTGTATTCGGCTGGTCGGCCCTTGTATTGTAAACTATGTAATCGCTTAAGTTTGTGTACTATATTTATTTTATGTTGTATGTAATTATGTATGGATGTGTATGCCAATGTTATGGATGTGTATACTAGCCACTGGTCATGTGACTAGTACGGTACAGACACGAGGATTTCGAGTATTCAATGCCCAGGGTCTGACATTCCACCCGTATCCTGACTTTCTGTATTAAAACACTATGCGTGTTATATTGGCCTATTGGGTCCCTTTTGTAAGACAGTCGGTTGTAGAACCTATTTATGTAATAAAGTACACTTATGATGTGAATGAATCAACAATGTATATGTGTGTGCTATCTACTGATCCAAGGAATATTACAATTTTACACAGTAGATCTCGAATTACAAATTTGGGGTCTAGCAACAGGGCATCTCCCCGCAGAGGAGGAAGAAAGCAGCGGTGGCAGCATGGGCGAGAGACGGGGCAGAGGAAGAGGAGGAAGAAAATATACGACATTTTGGACATTGGCACGGTCTATAATATCCAACTTTGACCATTACTTTTCATATGACTATGTTTGTAAAAAAAATACAAAATTATTATATTATGAAAATATTTATCATGACAAATCTAATTATACGATTCTCTCATGATCAGTCTAAATATTTTTTCACATATATATATATTAATAGTCAAAGTTATTGAAGTTTAATTGCATGCTTTCTAAAACATAGTATTTATGTATAGGAGGGGGTATTATATATCTACTACTTAAAAATTAGAGTTAGTGGTCGTCCGTCCTCCTCACCCTTCTACTCCTGTCTCTCTCTACTGACATGTGGGCCACGTTATCAGCAAACTATTTTCTCGCATCGTGCGCTTCCTACTCCTCTCCCAGCATCACATGCGACGTCGTCTGCGCTTCCTCCTCCTATGCGCCCTCGCCTCCACCCCACGCTTCTGCTCCGCATGCGCCTTCACCCCTCCCTCGTCGCCGCTTTCATTGGTCGGATCTGGATAGGCTTCACTTCCTCCTCTCTGATCTTGCTCTTCTGCTCTGCTCTACTCCGCACACCTTGACGAATTGATATATATTATATATATTTTAATTGATAAACTATTATATTTATGAGATGTTTCGTAGTAACACACGGACACTTAACTATTACCGTACTATACGGCAATCGGCTAGTTCCCCTATAAAACCACACCAAGCGTAATCGGGAAGCACCACAGCTCGATCAAGATAAGCAGCAAAACACAATGGAGCTTACATGGCTTCTCTTCTCCGCTGCTCTTCTCCTTCCTCTCATCTTCTTCCTCTTCCCCCACGCCAAGAACAATAGTTCTAACAACGGCAAGAACCGCCGCCTGCCGCCGGGTCCGGCCCCCTTGCCGGTGCTCGGGAACCTTCTATGGATGACCAACTCTGATGAAATGGAGGTATTGCGCGCCACGCGCAACCTCCACGCGCGCCACGGCCCGCTGCTCGCGCTCCACATGGGTTCCCGCCTCGAGGTCACCGTGGCCGACCCCCGCCTTGCCCACACCGCCCTTGTCGAACGCGGCGCCGCGCTGGCCGACCGCCCGGAGTTCTCCGACCGCGATTTGCTCGGCCTCAACGCCACCACCATCTCATCGGCCAACCACGGCCCGTTCTGGCTGCTGTTCCGCCGCAACTTTGTTGCCGGGACCGCGCACCTGGCCCGCCTCCGGCAGTTCGCGCCGGCGCGGGCATCGGTGGTCACCGAGCTCACCGACAAGCTGTGGCGCCGGCAGGAGCACGCCGTGGGCAAGGGAACCATCATGGAGACCTTCCAGTACTCCATGTTCCGTCTCCTCGTCACCATGTGCTTCGGTGAGCAGCTCGGCGAGCGCGCCGTGCGGGACATCGCCGACGCGCAGCGAGACCTGCTGCTCTACACCACGTACAAGCTATATGTCTTTGCCTACCTCCCGGCTGTCACGACGCGCCTCTTCCGCGGCCGCCTGCAGACCTTGGACGCCATGGTTAGGCGGCTCAAGGAGTTGTTCCTGCCCTTGATCGAAGCGCGCAGGGAACGCAAGAAGCTGGGCGCCGCGCCGCCGCTGCAGAAGGTGACGACATTGCCGCACTCGTACGTCGACACGTTGCTCGACATCAAGCTCAACGACGACGGCGGACGCACGCTCGACGACGACGAGATGGTGGCGATGTGCTCTGAGTTCATCAGCGCCGGGACGGACACTTCGGCCTCGGCGCTGGAGTGGACTATGGCCGAGCTGGTCAAGAACCCGTCCATTCAGGACAAGCTCTACAAAGAGATCAGAGCCATTACCAGTGGATCCGAACAGGGAAGTCCAGTATCCGAGGAGGACTTGCAGAAGATGCCGTATCTCCGGGCGGTGGTGCTCGAGGGTCTCAGGCGCCACCCACCGATCCATATGTTGGTGCCGCACGCCGCAGCGGAGGACGTGGAGGTCGGCGGGTACGTGATCCCCAAGGGCACGAGGGTGAACTTCATGGTGGCCGACATAGGCTTGGACAAGAGGACGTGGGACCGGCCGTTGGAGTTCATGCCGGAGAGGTTCCTGGCGGGCGGCGACGGCGAGGGGTTAGACATCACCGGCACGAAGGAGATCAAGATGATGCCGTTCGGGGCCGGCCGAAGAGTCTGCCCCGGGCTCCCCGTCGCGACGCTGCACCTTGAGTACTTCGTGGCGAACCTGGTGGTCGCGTTCGAGTGGCAGGAGTTAGACGGGGAGGAGGTGGATGTCTACGGCGAGAAGGCCGAATTCACCGTCGTGATGAAGAAGCCACTCCGGGCGCGCCTCGTGCCGAGAGGAGATGCCTTGCGACATTAAGAGAGTGTGTGCGTTTGATGATTCGATCGTAATAAGAGCCCATCTGAGGCCACATTGTCGGGATAATAGCTGCACGCCCATTATCATGCATGGATCATGAAGCTGCAGTACTTTCCTGTTCGATCTTCCTGCTTTACCTACTCATCTTCAGCATGACTTGTACCTCTGTTTAATCTCAAGCAGTACAATAATTATGTGTGTTGGAACAGTACGTATCTCTAAAAGTTTTTTTGAACTGTTATCTGTACAAGTTAACACCTTGTTTAAATTATTGCATCAGCATCGGATGGTTAAATATTGTTCTATGCGTTTGTTCAGTCTTTTGATCAGGTTCTGTTCAGGCGTTCAGCTTCATTGGGCTTCTAGGTGTGGCTACCAGGCGTCCGTGCATGCTTCATCGATGAGGCGGCGGTGCACGTTGATGAGGAGATCCCGTGGTGCAAGCACTGGAAAAAGGCTAGCCAAGATCGAGCACAAGATCAGCCTACGATGTTCTGGCAGTTCTGCGCCACGCTGCCATGTCGTCGTCGATGAAATTGATGTGGTGATGTTGGGGTTGCACTACTTGCACCGTGCTGGCCTTCTGGAGTGACGACCAGGGTCCACAATTTCGCCGAAATTTCATTTGTTTCGTCGGCATCCGAGAGATTGGTTTCGTTCAAAAAATTTTGGCCCGTTTGAATTTTCCCCGAATAGACCATCCGGCCGACCCAAGCCCAATACCTTCCCTCTTGATTCTTGCCTCCCTGAGTCCCTAACCTCCCGTCATGCCGTTCCAGTGCCGCCCACTCGCCCCGAATCCCCGATCCCCTCACGTCGTCACGCGACGCTGCCACCGCTGCCAACACGAACACCACGGAGCACGCCAGGAGACCCTAGCGCCACGAACAGCTTCAGCCGCCCCAATCTACCTAGGGTTTGGTCTTTAGTGAACAGATCCACAATGCTGTGAACACTGTTCATTTATGGCATTTTGATATCCCTTCCTGCACACTTTAATCAGTTCAAGGTGAGCTATAACTGCCAAAAGGACAAATGGTCCCTTAATGAGCTCATCTCCTATTATGTGCAAGAGGTGGATAGATGGAAACAAGATAGAGCAGAAAGTGCTCATTTGGCTATGACCCCTAAAGTCAAGAATAACAAGAGAAAGAGTAATGAAGCTACAAGTGTGCCATCCATAATGAAGAAACAAGGGTCTAAATTGGCTTTTTTTTTTTGGTAAGAAGGATGGTCACGTAAAGAAGTATTGTACCAAATATCATGCTTGGCATGCAAAGAAAGGTACAGTTTTTGCTATGATCAGCTCTAAGGTTAACTTAACTTCTGTACCTGAATACATTTGGTGGTTAGACTTCGGTGCAACATCTAACATCAGTGTGTCAATAAAGGGTTGCCTGAACTGCAGAAAGCCAAGTGATGCTGAAAGATTCATCTATGTGGGTGATGGCAAGAAGGTGAAAGTTAAGTGCTAATAGAGCTTCAGATGTCTTAGAACGGATACATACGGATATCTGCAGCCCATTCCCTACGGCTTCTTGGAATGGACAAAGGTATTCTATCACGTTCATAGACGACTTCTCGCGATATGGTTATATTTACCTTATTCATGAGAAGTCACAGTCCCTGAATGTGTTCAAAAGTTTTAAGGCTGAGGTGGAAAACCAACTTAGCAAAAGAATTAAGGTCGTTCGATCTGATCATAGTGGAGAATACTATGGCAGAAATGGCGGATCAAGTGAACAACGTCCAGAACCTTTTGCTAAATTTCTAGAGGAATGCATAATCGTTTCTCAGTATACCATGCTGGGTTCTCCTAGCATGAACAGTGTTGCTGAGAGGCGAAACAGGACTCTTAAGGATATGGTGAGGAGTATGATCAGTCATTCCACCTTACCAGAGTCTCTCTGGGGAGAAGCATTAAAAACTGCAGCTTATTTACTCAACAGAGTACCAACTAAGACGACTAACAAAACCCCATACGAATAATGGATAGGCAAAAAGCCTAGCATCAGGCATGTACATACATGGGGATGTCCATCTGAGTTAAGGCCATACAGGCCTAATGAGAGAAAATTAGACTCAAGAACTGTTAGTAGCTATTTTGTTGGTTATTCCGAAAGATCAAGGGGTTACAAATTCTATGATCCCACTACTAAGACATTTTTTGAAACGGAAAATGCCCGGTTCTTTGATGATGTTGAGTTTGAATGGGGAGATGTGGTTAGGAACATTAATTTTGAAGAAGTTTCTGAAGGGGATTTATTTCCTCTTCCCTTGGTTATTCCCAATAATGATCGGGATCAGGTTATTTTACCCGGTGTTATTGAGGAAAATACTATTCAAAATAATGTTCATAAGGTTCCTCCACAAAATGATGTTCCTACAGAAGAACAAACTTAGCAACCTCAAGAACCAGTGCCATTAAGGAGATCCACTAGAGAAAGAAGAAGTGTAATCTCTGACGATTACATTATCTTTCTTCAGGAGAATGAGGCTTGTAGTGAAATTTGGGGAGGAGATCCTATCAATCTCCAAAATACCCTGCAAAGCCCAAATTCAGTTAATTGGATCAATGCCATGAATGAAGAGTTAAAATCCATGAAGGACAATGACATTTGTGATCTTGTCCCATTGCCAGGAAGAAAGAAACCCATTGGTTGTAAATGGATATTTAAGACCAAACGGGATTTGAAAGGCAATGTGGAAAGATATAAGGCTCGTCTTGTTGTTAAAGGATATACTCAAAAGGAAAGCATAGACTATAAAGAGACTTTCTCTCCAGTTTCTTCGAAAGACTCTTTTAGGGTTATTATGGCACTTGTGGCGTATTTTGATATTGAGCTTCATCATATGGATGTAAAAACAACGTTTCTAAATGGAAACATTGATGAGACGATTTATATGGAGCAACCAGAAAACTTTGTGGTCGGTGACCCGAAGCAAATGGTATGCAAATTAAAGAAATCCATCTATGAGCTCAAACAGGCTTCCCGGCAATGGTACCACAAATTTCATGAGGTTATTATCTCCTTTGGTTTTGAGGTAAATACAGTTGAGGATTATGTGTATCATAAATTCAGTGGGAGTAAGTTCATTTTTTTTTGGGTTTTGTATGTTGATGACATATTGTTTGCTTGTAACGATATAGGTATGTTGCATGAAACTAAGAGATTTCTCGCTAAAAATTTCGAGATGAAGGATCTTGGTGATGCATCTTTTGTGTTAGGAATTCAAATATGCTGAGATTGCTCTCAAGGTGTACTTGGATTATCACAAAATAACTATATCGATAAGGTATTGCAAAGATTTGGCATGCAAAACTGTAAACCTTTAGATACCCCTGTGGCCAAAAGTGATTTTTTTCTAAGAATGATTTTGAGGCTAAGAAAATGCAGAGTATCCCCTATTCATCTTTGATAGGGAGCTTGATGTATGCTCAAGTTTGCACTAGATCAGATATAGCATATATTGTTGGAATGCTAAGCAGGTATTTAAGCAATCTAGGATTGGACCATTAGGTCGCAGCAAAATGGGTGTTGCGGTATTTGCAAAAGATGAAGGATTTCATGCTCACATATAGGAAGTCAGATCAGTTGGAGATCATTGGGTATTTTGATTCTGATTTTGCTAGTTGCCAAGATACTTGCAAATCCACTTCAGGTTACATTTATCTACTTAGTGGAGGTGCGGTTTCTTGAAAAAGTGCTAAGCAGTCACTCGTTGCTCCGTCCACAATGGCAACTGAGTATGTTGCTTGCTATGAGACTTCAAATCATGGGATTTGATTGCGGAACTTTATCACAGAGCTGCGAATTTTGGATCAGGTCGATAGACCACTAAAGTTATATTGTGACAATAAGTCTGCAGTTATGTATTCTAATAACAACAGAAGTTTGTCAAAGTCTAAGCATATAGACATTAAGATCTGGTTGTGAAAGAAAGAATTCAGAGTGGTAAATTGTTAATTGAGCATATAGGTACAAACTCCATGATTGCGGATCCGTTCACTAAAGGCTTGACACCTAAAGTGTTCCACGAGCATGTTGATCAGTAGTTGGAATTTGTGGCTTACCTCTTGTTGGGAAAGACCAAACCTTAGGTAGATTGAGCACCTGTTCATCTACTGTTTCATATTAACTCTACGACGAACAATGGCATCGTCATCAGGTATGCTTCCGCGTTTATAGATTATTGATTTGGTGTTGTAATTACCTCATATGCGATCCTGTCAGTTTTATCATCAGATTTAGATCATGCATATTCTAACATGAGCGGCCTCCCCTGGATCTGCCCCTGCCCTCCTCCGTCTGGCCAGAGCTTGTGCGGCTCGGACGTCAGGTTGCAGCCGACGCCTCCCATAGTCCCACTCTCCCCTTGTCCTCTCCAAGCGGCAGCGGCGGCGCAACAGGGCTTGAGGCGGCGAGGGGCTTCGAGCCTCATTCTGTGAGTCTATGACATTAATTCTTTGTTTTTTCGGCTAGAAGAGCATTGAAATGGAGGAACGAATCAGCAGCCTGTTGATGTGTATTTGCACTGAATGTGAAAGGAGCAGCAAATATGAAAATCTGAGATCTGAAATCGTTATATATGTTGATCTGATATTCTGATAGCCTATTGATGTGTATTTTGCACTAAATATGAATGGAGCAGCAAATCTGAAAATCTACGATCTGAAATCTTTATGTTGATTTGATATTTTGATAGCCTGTTGATGTGTATTTGCTGTTTTGCACTGAATGTGAACGTAGCAGCAAATCTAATAAATCTGAGATCTGAAATCTTTATGTTAATCTGATATTATGATGTATATACTTTTTGATGTCTTAAATTCTCACTTGCGTATTATTTCCCCTCTCTTTTTGCCGAAATTTCGACCAAATTCCGGTCCAATTTCGGTCAAATTTCGGTCCAATCTCGCCCAAATTCCAAACATCGAATTGACCACTTTACCGAAACATTCAACCGAAATTCCAAAATTTCGGTCATTTTGGTGGTTTCGCCCCCAAGCGAAATTTTTCTAAAAACGAAAAGGTTTTCCCTAGTGACGACAGAAGCTTCGTCCACCACTCTTTGTAAGCAGTATAATAGACTTCATTAATCTTCTCCTCACCTATGCAGGTGTTGAATTCTTTTTTGCAATAATATTAACTTCAAAGATAACTACCAAAATAAATAGTAAAAAAAAATTAAAAAACTAGGCATCTATCGTCATTCCAATTGGCGACAAGGGGCTAGCCACTAGCGACAGGGGGCTCAACAGTACAGAGAGCTCCCTATCTCATTCCAAATGACGACAAGGACTGTCGTTAATTCAACTGGAGATAGGGAGCTCTCTGTACTGTTTTTTTATTGACTATTTCCGAGCACATATTTTATCGACAAATCATACTAATGTTGCATAGCATTCTACACAACAACATAACATCTTTTATCGACAAATCACAATGACTTTACATAACAATCAACGCAACGCCTTCACATATTTTGTCGACAAATCACAATGACATTACATAACATCAAGCGCAAAGTCATCACGTACTTTGTGGACATATCTGTCGGGACCCCGGGTATGCAACCCCAGGACCCTTTGTGCATTCTGAACTAGTCCCAGATCAGCAGCTAGCTTGCACAGTTACAACATCGGTGTAATCACAACCATAAAACGAAATAACGATGAAGCGGACAAATTAATATTACTTAGTAGCAAAAGGGGCCTTATGGTCAAGTCTTACAGAGTACGCCACACGGGGCTTAGCAACAAAATACAACTTGCAGCGGAAACAAAAATATCTCGTGGAGGCCATTCGATATGCCCACAGGCAATCGAGTGGAGGACGCGACCTAGTTCGCAAAGACTTCAAGATACTCCTCTTCATAAAACTCTGAGTTCCCTGGTTTTTCTGTGGGGATTAATCACATAGGACGCAAGCCGTGAGTACTTTGAATGTACTCAACAAGTCATAGGAAAATGTATGCAATTAATATTCATGCGAGGCTAGACAAAGATAGCTTTATGGCTATTTTGCGGAAAGCAATATTGACAGTAAATACAATAAGTAGATTGAAAGCACAATTTAAAAGATTAATACATAAGTAATCCATTTTCTTTGAAACAACAGGTGAACACCCTATTCACCTCCCAACCAAAACCAGATCCAACTACATGATCCAACTGAACCATTCCCACATTTTTTTTTATAAAAACTCTACCCCTTGCGCGAAAGCTTCAGGCATGTCCACAACCGGGGACACGGCTATTCGAATAGTTTTACACTCTGCAGAAGTTGTGCACTTTACCCGCATGACACGATTTCTCTAGTTTGTTCGGCACCCGGCGATGCCACCGCTCACTACCTTAGGTAAGCAACCTAGAGTACGTGATAAGGCTTTTACAAAGTTCTACTTTGATGCAGTTCTGCTCGCTAAGGATTCGCCATTACGGGCCCCCTCTTGCGCCATTCTCAACCCAAACAGAACCGAATCGAAACATAGCTAATTAGCCAGCCAGTTCTATCCCAGTCTAGACATGAGGTTGCACGGTAAGACCCAAAACAATGGCGTACAAGGTTAAGTCCTTAGTTGGCTGCTCAAGCGAGACTAATCCACGTCCCAATGTGCGTTACGGCACCCACACTTACCACCGCCCACTCGCCCGAGCATAAAACATTTTCGTTTCAACCCGGCCAAAGACCACCCTAGCCTTGGCACAACATCTTTTAACAATAGTGGCCGCACCACGATTCCATAATTTATTTAGTCATGTTTATCCATACGAGCATGTGATCATGAGTCCCAACGTACAACTATAGCATGGCTAAGCATAATACAATACCCGTGTTGGTAATTTATCAATGTCCAACTAAAATAAATCTTCCTATGGTGTCCAAGGATTTATGTCAATCAAGGATACATATCATTTGCAATTTATCAAGGAGGCATACATCAATTAGGCAATTATCTACTCCCAAAACCATTTAATATAAAACTAGCCATGCATGTTTATAATAAACATTATAGTTTTTTTAAAATGGGTTCAATATAATCAAAGGTCTATGACTTGCCTTCGTTGAAGAGTTGAGGTGCTTTGGTCGTCGGGTCCGAGAAATCTTCTGAAAAGCTGGTTTTTACACGTGCGAAAAGAGAAAAATAAATAAAACAACTCCAAATGAATTCCAAATAAATACCAAACTAGCACTAACAGAAACAGGAGGATTTTAGATGAATTTAGAAATTTGAATCACTCGAATCAGAGTTCGAACGAAGAAGTTATGGCCTTCCGAAGTTAAAAATCACATGAAATGAAGAAAACCGGATTTTTCCTCAATTTCTGATTTATTCTTCTAAAGGAAATTAGGTTTAATGCGCCAATTGACGTCAGCGGAGGGATTTGATATTTGGCCGAATTATTTTTCAACAAAAAAATTGGGAAAGGCCACGCAGGCGCTGACGGGGCAGCCACGCGGGCAAAGGAGGTGACGTCGCCGCCACGTGGTGCTGAGGTGGCGCCACGCGGACTACCACATCGGACCCGAGCAGCGGTGCGCTCGGCCCGATGGCTCGCCGGCGAACGGCTGGGCGACGGCCGGCGGCGAGGGCACCAGCGGCAAGATGATCTCGCAGGGAGTTTGACGCCCACCGGTTTGACAACGCGGCACGAAGAGGTGGCCAGTGCGAGGAGAGGAGCGGCGGTGGCGGTGGGGAAACGCGACGATGGCGCTCCGGTGGGTTTCCGGGGTCGCGGAGGCGCGCACGAGGTGCCCTTCGGTGCGGCGATGCCGACGGTGGAGGCGGCGGCGGCTGAGGGTGATCGGAGGCGGCACTGGAGGCGGCGGCGACCTTCAGTGGCCGACAGCTTCGACCTCAAAATACGGCGAGCTCGGAGGGGGAAAGGGGAAGAGAGATGGGGGAAACGGGAGAGGAGGGTGCGGGGCACCCGGTGCTCACTTTTAAAGGGCTCAGGGAGGCCCGAAGGAGGAGGAGGAGGAGGAGAAAGGTGTCGGGCGGCCATTAATGGTGACGGCGGGGTTCGGCTTGGAACACGCGGAGAAGTGGGGAAAAGTGGGGCGCACGGGCGCGGCGGAGGTGGGGACAGACGGCGCGCGGCACGCGCTAGGGCCAGGCGAGTGAGGCGGCGGAGATCGGCGGGATTCGCGACGCGAAACCGCGCACGCGCGCACGGCCGCGCGAGGAAGAGAGGGGGGGTCCGGAGGTTGATGACGACGCGGGGACGAAGGGCAAGGGCCGTCCGAAATCGGACGGTTGGCAAAGGAGGAGGGCGCGGCTAAGGGGATGCCGTCCGATTTCGATCGGACGGTGCACAGAGGGGAGGCACGGCGCGCGCGGGGAGCGGGCCGAGGAAGCGGGTCGAGAGAGGGAATTCGGCCCATCAGCCGAAAGAGGATTTTTTATTTTAGAAAACACCATAAAAGCAAAACCTTTATTATTTTAGAAAACACTAGAAAAGTAAAACCTTTTTTAGAAAATAGCTAATAGAGTCTAAAAATTCTAGAAAAATTCACATAAGTCCTTTGAATTATTTAGAAGTTAATAAAAATACTTTTAGCTATACTTTAGTTTTTAATTTTTGCAAACAAAATAGATTTTGGCTTCAAACAAAAAGGAAAAACCCAAATTAAAATCCAGAAAATGCAATAAAGGCTTAGAACCCAAATAAAATCCAAAAACTCCAATAAACTAGCTTTTTAATTTAATTGAATTTGGATTAACTCAATTTAAATGGTTTTTGATTTCTAAATTTCAATTTAAGCTTTTTGCAACTTAAACCAAATGGTTACTTTTAAAATTTTGATTTTTTTTTTTGAAAACTCAACAAATTAGGGATGTTACAAACCTACACACCTTAAAGGGAATCTCGACCCCGAGATTCTGGCTGACTAGAGAATAGGTGCGGGAACTCGGCCTTTAGGTCCTCTTCACGCTCCCAAGTGGCTTCCTCTTCGATGTGATTGCTCCAATGGAGTTTGCAGAAATAAAGGATCTTGCTTCTTGTTACACGCTCGGACACTTCCAGAATCTTGATGGGTTGCTCCTTGTAGGTGAGATCTTCCTGCAAAACAACTGCTTCTAGAGGCATCTGTTCTTCTGGCACACGCAGACACTTCTTCAATTGAGACACATGAAAGGTGTCATGCACATCTGACAGTTGAGGCGGAAGCTCCAATTTTAAGCAACTTCTCCTCTTCTAGCTAGGATTGGGAAAGGTCCAATGTATCTTGGTGCAAGCTTCCCGCTTACCCTGAAACGACGCAGTCCTTTGAGAGGTGAAACCTTCAGATACACATGATCTCCGGGCGCAAAAGCTAAATCCCGACGACGGTTATCAGCATAGCTTTTCTGCCTAGTCTGAGTTGTTCTTAGCTTTTCTTCGATTGCCCGAACTTGGTCTTCGGCTTCCTTCAGGATATCAGGTCCAAGTACTTGTCCTTCTCCTGTTTCAGTCCAATACAAGGGTGTTCTGCACTTTCTTCCGTAAAGGGCTTCAAACGGGGACATTTGTAGGCTTGATTGATGACTGTTATTGTATGAAAACTCTGCATAAGGTAGCATCTGATCCCAACTGGATTGGTTCTCGAGAGCACAGGCTCTTAACATATCTTCTAGGACTTGATTCAATCTTTCTGTCTGTCCATCTGTCTAAGGATGGTAGGCTGTACTGAAATTCAAGTTAGTGCCCAAAACACTATGCAGCTTCTGCCAAAATCTTGAGGTGAATTGAGATCCTTGATCCGACAAGATCTTCTTTGGTACTCCATGCTGACATACTATCTTTGCCATATACAATTCTGCATTTCTATCTCCTAAGTAGGTGGTCTTGACTGGGATAAAGTGGGCAACTTTTGTCAGGCGATCTACAATTACCCAAATAGAATCATATCCAGCTCTTATTCTTGGTAGACCGGTGATGAAGTCCATGCCAATTTCTTTCCATTTCCATTCAAGGATCTACAAGGGTTGTAGGAGTCCAGCTGGTCTCTGATGCTTGCCTTTAACTCACTGGCAAACATCACATTGTGCTATGTATTCAGCAATTTCTCGCTTCATACTGGGCCACCAATACATTTCCTTAAGATCTTGATACATTTTAGCACTTCCGGGGTGAATGGAATACAAGGTTTCATGAGCTTCCTTGAATATCAACTGCTTGGGTTCTTTTTGGTCCGGTACACAAGTACGCTTATCGAACCAAATAGTTCATCTTCTGAAAATCTTAGGGATTTACCCTTCTTCATGTTACTCTTGATCTCCTTGATATCTGTATCTTCAATCTGGGCTTCCCTGATCTGACTCTGTAGAGTTGGTTGCACTTCCAAAGCAGTCAAATAACCTTCTTCAACTAATTCAAGCTTGAGTTTCTGAAACTCTTCATGTAGTGCTGGCTGACTTTCCTTGATCATCAGAGTATTGCAATAGACCTTTCTACTTAAAGCATCTGCTACAACATTAGTTTTTTCTGGGTGGTAATGGATTCCAACGTTGTAATCCTTGATCAACTCTAACCATCTTCTTTGCCTCATATTGAGATCAGCTTGGGTGAAAATGTACTTTAAGCTCTTATGATCAGTGTAGACTTCACAACGATTACCATTGAGGTAATGACGCCATATCTTCAAAACATGCACCACTGCAGCCAATTCTAGGTCATGGGTGGGGTAATTTACTTCATGAGGCCTCAATTGACGTGAAGCATATGCTACAACCTTCCTTTCCTGCATCAGGACACACCCGAGACCTTGTAGCGACGCATCATAGTAAATCTCAAAATCCTTTCGGACATCTGACAAAGTCAACACTGGAGCGGTGGTCAAGCGCTTCTTCAAGTCTTGAAAACTTTGCTCACATTCAGGCGTTCAGGCAAATTTCTTTTCCTTCTTTAATAGCTGAGTGAGGGGTCTTGCTACCTTGGAGAAACCTTCTATAAACCGGCAGTAATATCCTGTCATACCAAGGAAACTTCTGATCTGAGGTACTGACTTGGGCGACTCCCAATTGAGCACATCCTTGACTTTATTGGGGTTAACGACGACTCCTTCTGCAGACATGACGTGTCCCAGAAAAGTAACTTCTTTCATCCAAAACTCACACTTGCTGAATTTGGCATAGCGTTGATGATCTCTAAGCCTAGTCAGAATCAAGCGAAGGTGTCCTTCATGCTCTTCTTCATTCTTGAAATATATTAGAATGTCGTCGATGAAGACAATGACAAACTTATCCAAATACTCCATGAATACTTTATTCATCAAGTTCATAAAGTAAGCAGGGGCATTGGTCAATCCAAAAGACATGATCGTGAACTCATACAGTCCATATCGGGTTGACAAGGCGGTCTTGGGTATATCCTCTTGACGGATTTTCAACTGATAGTATCCTGACCTTAAATCTATCTTAGAGAACACTCCGGCTCCCTTCAGCTGATCAAACAGGTCATCGATCCTGGGAAGGGGGTACTTGTTCTTGATGGTGACTTCGTTGAGTGAGAGGTAATCCACACACATCCTTTGGGTACCATCCTTCTTTGCAACAAAGATGACCGGGGCTCCCCAAGGTGAGGAACTGGGTTGGACAAATCCTTTTTCTTGCATCTCTTCAATTTGCTTCTTTAGCTCGACCAAATCATCAACAGGTAGGCGGTAGGGTCTCTTGGAAATTGTGCGGTTCCTCGAACTAGGTTGATGACAAACTCTAGGTCCCTGTCTGGCGGCATTCTAGGTAATTCATCAGGAAAGACATCTGGAAATTCTCTGACACTCGGTATATCTTCCAAGGATAGGGTCTTAACACTGCAGACTAAAGCTCCATCACGCTTCTTCATGGGGGCTTCAAATTTTACTTTAGTCCCAACTGGATTGACCAAGGTGATACTTCTACCGCCATAATCTAGAACTGCTTAGTGATTGGCAAGCCAATCCATACCCAAAATCACATCTAGTGATTTGGTATCAATGATTATCAGGTTGGCTAGGAATTCTACCCCTTATATGATCATTTTAACTTGTGGGCAACCCTGGTTCGCGCTTAACTTCGAACCAGGGGATTGAACCAACAAGGAAGTCTTAAGATTTGAAACCTTCAACTGATGCTTTGCAGCAAAAATCCGTGAAAGAAACAAATGCGAAGCTCCAGAATCAAACAAAACTATAGCAGGTACAGAATTTACTAGGAACTTACCCAGCACGACGTCCGGGGCTGTCTGGGCTTCCTCTACTGTGATGTGGTTCACACGGCCTCTTCCATAAGACTGAGGGGTCTTAGCTGGTGCAGTTGGAGTCTGAGGTGCTCCACGTCCGGCTCTGGGCACGGGGGCTCTGGTTGGAGTAGCTCCCAAGTTGAATCTGACGGGCAAAGGACCTTGCTTCTGTGGGCAGCTAACGGCGTAGTGCCCCAATTGTTGACAGTTGAAATAGGTGACCCCTTCGGCAGGATTGGGGTTTCTTGGAGGCTGGTTGTTGATGTTGTTGTTGGGGCTGCGAAATCCTGGTGCAGTCGGGCGGGGTGCTGTTGCTGGAGCCTTGAACGTGACAGGAGGAGCAAAACGGGCAGGGTGTTGCACATTCATCCTGGCTCTCTGAGCACCTTGCTGCATCATCTTTCTCTTATGAGACTCTGCCAGCTCACGGAGAGACTCTTCTACGAGCATGGCCTTATTCACCAGATGCTGGAAATCTGCATAGTCGTTGCCGATGACTTGGACCTTCAAGGTAGGGTTGAGTCCTCGCTTAAAGCGCTTCTAACGTGCGTCATCTGTGGCGACATCCTCTTGAGTATATCGCGAGAGTTGAGTGAACTTATTGAGGTATTCACTCACGGATATGTTTCCTTGCTTCAGCTCGCGGAACGCATTCTTCTTCATTTCCACCTTTCCATCAGGGATATGGGAATGGCGGAAAGCTTCAGAAAACTTAGCCCAACCAATGTTCTGGTGATTCTCATGGGTGGCACAATAGTTCTCCCACCATTCTGCGGTGGTACCTTCAAGCTGGTGTGCAGCATACAGAACTTTCTCACGGTCATCACACCGAGTAATAGCAAGCTTCTTTTCAGTTGAGCGCAGCCAGTCATCTGCGTCTAATGGCTCAGAGGAACTAGAGAATGTAGGTGGATGAGTCCTCATGAACTCAGCCAGCCTGGACTGAGGGAAAGCTGGTGGTGGTGGCGGGGTTGCAGTAGTGGCTTGGCTGTTTTGGTTCATTATTGTGAGAAGGGCAGTAGTCTGGCTCTGCTAAGTCATCATCTGGTTCATATTTTGCATCATCGAGCTCATCAGCTGTGTCTGGGCTGCCATGAATTGACCCAAACCTTGATCTGTCATGGCTGCTGGAGGAGGTGGTGGTGGCGGGGTATTGAGATCCACAGGGTCAACTTGGCTTGCGGAGTTACGGGTCTGAACCATCCTCACAAATCCTTCCAGATTTAAAAGACGAGAGGGACAAATCACGATAGATAAGAGGGAAAAGCACAAAGACGAGGAAGAGCGAGAGAGAAAGATAGAACAACCTAATTTGGGGATGGTCGGTTAAACCCGAAGAACCAATAGCCGAAAAGCTATTAAGAAGCAACAAAACTCAAAGCTAAGATCCTATTACACGGACTAGACGCTACTAAAGCTAAGAAGGGCAACTCTACTAAAGCACTTCTAATCTAACTTATTTGGGATGGTCGACCAAAATCAAGGCTCGATCCTTTAGAGATTACTGGGGTGAGAAGGATCAATTTAAATTTGAAAACCATTTTCAGAATAGATAAGATGTAAGATTCTGAGAATGAAGTGGGAAAAGATTAGAATAGACAAGAAAAGAATAGAATGAGAGAAGAGACGAACAACTATCCAGGTTAACTGTTGGTTTGATTTGGAAAATAAATTTGGAAACTTTTGACTAAAACGACCTTGCTAACTAAGGTTATGTCCTACAGTCGATATGACTCTGATGCCACCTCTTGTCGGGACCCCGGGTATGCAACCCCAGGACCCTCTGTGCATTCTGAACTAGTCCTAGATCAGCAGCTAGCTCGCACAGTTACAACATCGATGTAATCACAACCATACAACGAAATAACGATGAAGCGGACAAATTAATATTACTTAGTAGCAAAAGGGGCCTTATGGTCAAGTCTTACAGAGTACACCACACAGGGCTTAGTAACAAAATACACCTTGCAGCGGAAACCAAAATATCTCGTGGAGGCCATTCGACATGCCCACAGGCAATCGAGTGGAGGAGACGACCTAGTTCACAAAGTCTTCAAGATACTCCTCTTCATAAAACTCCGAGTTCCCTGGTTCTTCTGTGGGGATTAAACACACAGGGCGCAAGCCGTGAGTACTTTGAATGTAGTCAGCAAGTCATAGGGAAATGTATGCAATTAATATTCGTGCGAGGCTAGACAAAGATAGCTTTATGGCTGTTTTGCAGAAAGCAATATTGACAGTAAATACAATAAGTAAATTGAAAGCACAATTGAAAAGATTAATACAGAAGTAATCCATTTTCTTTGAAACAACAAGTGAACACCCTATTCACCTCCCAACCAAAACCAGATCCAACTACACGATCCAACTAACCATCCCACATTTTTGATAAAAACTATACCCCTTGCGTGAAAGCTTCAGGCATGTCCATAACCAGGGACACGGCTATTCGAATAGTTTTACACTCTACAGAGGTTGTGTTGTGGGGACCCCGGAGTTATCTCCATAAGACCGAGACTAAGCATGGTCTTAGAGACATAACTCTAGGTCCCCGGTAAATGAATTCTAACTTAACTCAGTCTAAATGAGAGTCTTGACTGCACACTAGAGCCCCGACGATCATGCGCGCCGCTCCTTTGCGAGCACTGCATGATTGTCGGTTCTCCAACAAGCCAAGCACGACACTTAGCGAGCTAAATGGGAACCCATGAACAGTGAGTATGACTTATATTGGCTCCCAAGATCAGCGACCAATATAACCATACTCTCATTCAACGTCGGTTACATCCATACAACCTTCAAACACTGATAGTACAAAAGGCATACAACATAGTTCCAAGTTTACATCTAATACAAGTGGCCGACCGGCCAAATTAAACAAGTTCATAAAGTAGCAATGAAACAAATAAGTAAATAAACCAAAAGGCCAGCAGTGGTATGCCCCATAACCCATCGGCAACCGACTGGGATTAAAAGATAGCACGCTACTCATCGGTGTCGCCTAAATCGACACCGACGAGCTCGTCGGTCTCATTATCCTCCTCACCTGTAAAAGCCAGCAAACATCTGGCTGAGTACAAAGAGTACTCGCAAGTCTTACACAAATAAAAATATTTATGCATAAGGTCATTCAAAGGAAGGGCTCATATTGGCTTAATTTTGCGAAAGAGACGCAATACTGACAACCTACACATACTAGTTTTTCAAGTGTCATTTCAAAATCAGATTTGAAGTAGAAGTAAAGCATGTGAATAAGTAATGAATTCAATAACAAATGAATCATACCAACAACAAAGTGGCAGTCCATTTTGATACAACAACAAGCATGAACATCCCATTCATGTCAATACCAAGTTATAACCACAATTTTAATTCCAAGTCTAACAATAGTAACTCCCGAACTCAAGTGGTTGTCCATAACCGCGGACACGGCTATTCGAATAGATTTATACCCTGCAGGGGTGTACTACTTTACCCACACGACTTGATTAGCCTGTAAGCCTCCAGATGCCTCCGAATATAGCATACTTCCTATGGTATGCCGGCCGGGTAAATCAAGATACGGTCGTTTTTAGCAAGAAGATCCCATTGAGCCAAGTCCCTCAACCCATAGCTCCTAGGAAACACAAGACGTTAACGCCTCCATCCTATATATCCTAGGAAACACAAGACGTTAACGCCCCCATCCTATCGGCCCAAAGGAACACGGGATTTCACGGTCCCATGCCCTTACAATTTCACCACCGTGGGACTCAACACAATAAAACCTTCCCCCTACTTAACCATACGGCACCCATATACTGCGTGTGATAGCACGAATGTACTTGAATCAACGACGTTAGCAAAGTTCGGTCCTTAATTGTCGAGACAAGTCAACCACTTACCCAAAGCTCATTCACGAAGCACCATCACTAACCAACACTTGTCCAGACCAAAAGCTCATTTAAAATGACAAAATTTTAACTCACAAAACAGATACGAAGATCTGAACCAAAAGTAAATAATGAGAGTTGTGTCTATCCCATAATTGTCGGGTTATTCCCGACAATCCAACTACCGGTTCTAGACTTGCATGGCTAAGCAGACTCGAACAATATAAATTCATACATCCTATCTTAAGCATTTCAGTACGGGAATAATTCATGGATAGCCACAATTACAAGATAATAGGATGTGTCTAACTACCCATCACAAAAATAGCGACATTATAGAACTACCATGCAAGCAATTATCATTGCATCTACCCTAACAAAATTGGGATCAAATATGATGCATAAAGAAAGTTCAAAGGATGCTTGCCTTGCTGGTAGGCTAATTGCTCTCCCTCCGTAGCGTAAGAGTCAATATCAATGAGCTCGGAATCTATATAAATACAATACCGAATAAACATCGAGAAATACTAGAAAAATCAAAATGCTCAAAAATGCATGATTTTTCTACAGTAGTAAGTCATGATTTTAAATGATTTTTGGTGAAAGAATTATTTCATTTTGATTTAGTATATGAAAGTTATAATGGTTTGAATTTCAGATTTCAATATGCCTTCATTTATGTAATTTAATTATGAAGTGAAATTTTGTAGAATAGTGGCGAGTACATGGATTACATAGATAAATATGCAATATTATTATAAGTTCAAAACAGTTGAGTTTGCTCCAATTGGAGTTTTCATGATTTAGTTACTGATTTTCAAAGTTACCAGCATTAATAGTGCAAAAGTAATATCCTTTAGGATCATTTTCCTCAAACTATAGTTTCGTGATGAGGTAAGTTGGGAACCATTTTTATAATTAAGTTCCTTTGAAATATAAATTATCAAAATTGATTTCACTATTTTTGGAGTTTCCAATAATTACTTATGAATTGTTAAAGCTATCAGTCTTTTCCTTTTGTAAAAATAATAGTGTTTATAGCTCATTTTCTAAAATAATGCTCTCTGTTACAGAGACATGTTTGAAACAAATTTTAATATATAGTTCATTAAATTTGAAAACTATCAGAAGTGGTTTCACTCAGTTTGGAGTTAAAATGAATTAGTTATGTATTTTCAAAGTTATACATATTTTTCAGCTTACAAATAAATGGATTTCGAATTTCATAAAGTATTTATTCCTTTTTACACCAGCGCCTGGCTAGCCGCAATAGCTGACCGGTGGGGTCCCAAGAACAGTGCCATTTTTCATTTAACTCCGATTTTAAAATCCGAACTGACATGTGGGTCCCGGCCGTCAGAGGCTCGGTCCACGGGACTTGATCTACCGACACACGCGCACGGTGCACAGGGTTTAAAGACTAGGGCCCACATGTCAGTCGCTGTGGCAATATCCGTAACCTCCCCGCTTTCCGTGCATGGGGCCCGCATGTAAGTGGAACATTACCGCAGCTAAGACATCAGTTATTACTAATGATTAAAGTTAATGTTTAATGACGTTGCTACAGTCGCGGTCGGCGTACGACAACGGGATTTCACTCCCGCGCGTTTCACCGGCGGCTTGCCGGCGATTCCAGCCACGGCGGCGTCAACCAAGGATATGTACAGGTGCAAAATAGCAATGCGCTTCTAAAGGAAGTAGCCTCGACAGCTGAGCCGACCTGTACCGGCGGCTAGCCGGAATTGAGCGGCGGCGCTCAATACGGCAAACCCGAAACAAAGAAAAGTCGCTCCGCAGCGCAAACAAGCGAGTGCCCGAGTGTCTAAAGACTACTTGGAGGCTACCTGAGCTAGGTGGACGCTCGGGGAAGCTAGAAGTCAGTTGGAGCACCGACGGCGCCGAAGAAGAAGGTGGTGCCAACACGGCTGCACGTGGAGAGGGAGTCCTGAGCAAAGATGAGACTAGGGAATGCTCGGCAAAGCTTCAGGAACCTAAGAGCATGCTATAGGAGCAAGGAATTGAACAATGGCTTACCAAACAAGGTGGGAGATGAAGGGTTTGAACCTTGGCCGAAAAGAGTCAAAACTTCAATTCACCGGAAACCTGTCGTGCAATAAAGGAACGAGTTGAGGGGTTTTGATCAATGACCTAAAGCACATACGGTGTCGCGGTGGATTGAGGATAATACCTTCCAGATTTGAAAGTGGCAAGGTGAGCTCCTCGCGTGCGCGCTCTGGACGTGAGCTAGAGCACGAAGGTGAACCAGAGGCTACAAGCAAGAACAAGAGCTCGCATAAGCCAAAATGGAAATGGCATGCAAAGAGGAGCTAAGGGTGCCAGAGGCGAGAAACTTACCAGAGAAATGAGCTCAAGGAAGCTTCCCTCTCCTCGGTCAAACAGAGGAGAAGTGAGGAAGAAACGGGGTGTCGAGCGAGTATTAAGCTCGGGTGATGACGGGAATGGAGGCGGCGTGAAGTGGGGAACGCTCCGGAGTGGTGGATGGGGCGGTGGATTGACGGCGTAAGCATCGCCGTCACTGTGCCTGTCGGAGCAGTGCGAGCGCGTGGCGCTAGCATTCTGCGCCCGCAATAGGAGGTAGGAGACGACTCTGACAGCGCGGTCCCACAGCGTCAGTCACACGGCGAGGTGGGGTTTAAGTGGTTTTCAATCGGCCGTTGGATTGCGAATGGACGGATCAGATTGGAAAGGCGTTCGGACTGGTCAACAGGATGCGAGATCTGGACCGTTGAATGAGCATCTAACGGCCTGCATGCGTTGGTGCATTTAGGCGGTCGGGCTAAGTCAGTTCACGTGGGTCAGACTCGAGTCAAGGTGTGGTTTAGGCCCGAGGAATAGTACCAGGGTTTGACTGAGGTTTAAAAGGTTTTTCCTACTTTGACTAGAGGCTTAAAAATATAAATAAAATTCCTAAAATCATGAAATAATTTCTGGAGGTTCCTGGGACAGCGTAGTGTCCATAAAAATTATTAAACCCTATTGTTCCTAACATATTTGGTAATATATAAATCCAAACTTAGACAAGGTCTTTTAAAGGTGTTTGAATTTTCTTAGGGTTCAAACCAGTCCCAAAAATTTGGGAAAAATTATATTAATTCGCGATAATTAAAATAGTATTTGAATAAATTATTTCCAGAGGATCTTCAGTAGCATTTAATTTAGTTTTTAGTTTGGAGAACAAATTGAAGTGTATGTTTCATTTGTATTTTGAGATTTTCCAAGTACAATATTCAAATGAATGGTTTCAAAACATGATGCATGCTAATGAGATGCATAATAAACATCTTATATGCATAATAAACCTCTTTATTAATTTGGGGATGTGACAAACCCCCACCCCCCTTACAAAAGATCTCGACCCCGAGATCGATAGGGTGGAAGTTGGATAGAACGGTTCTAAAAGAAAACAAAACATCTGTTGTCTTGATTCCCTTCAAAGATAGTGCCAAGATATCTTTGTAGGGTTACAAGGAATGGCTATAAAATTTTTCCTTTCCATTGCTTTGTTTAAACTTTCCTTTCTTGATTCGAAGACATTTTAAGTAGAAGGAAAAAGATCTGGATAATTGGCCCGCACTCGATCTTCACGCTCCCATGTTGCTTTATCTTCAGTATGGTTACTCCACTGAACCTTGATGAACTTGATATTGTGATTTCGTGTCTTGCGCTCCTTCTCTTCAAGAATGTGAATCGGGTGCTCACGATAAGAAAGATCGGGTTGCAAGTCAAGTCTTTCTAGCTCAGTTGCTTCGGTCGGGACGTGAAGACATTTCTTCAGTTGGGAAACATGGAAGACATCATACACATCCGCAAGTGATGGTGGTAAGTCTACTCGATAAGCCACCGGTACCAACTTTGCTAGAATTCGGAAAGGTCCGATGTAACGGGATGCCAATTTGCCTTTGACTTGGAAACGATGTGTTCCTTTCATTGGAGAAACCTTAAGATAGACATGATCATCCACTTGAAAACTCAAGTCGCGACGACGGCGGTCGGCATAGGACTTCTGACGAGATTGAGCCGCCCGAAGTCGTTCGCGAATGACACGAACTTGTTCTTCGGCATCCTCTACCAAGGTTGGACCATAAAATGGCCTATCCCCGGCTTCAGACCAGTTCAAAGGTGTCCTACAAGCTCTTCCATACAAAGCCTCGAACGGTGACATTTGAATGCTTGATTGAAAGCTATTGTTATAGGAGAACTCCGCAAACGGTAAACATTTCTCCCAATTCTTGCTATAGGACAGCACATATGCTCGGAGAAGGTCTTCTAAAATTTGATTCACCCTTTCCGTTTGTCCATCTGTTTGAGGGTGGTATGCGGAGCTGAAAGATAGATTGGTTCCCATTGCTTGGTGCAAGCACTTCCAGAAGTGAGAGGTGAACTGGGGACCCCTATCAGAAATGATCACTTTTGGTACACCATGGAGACAAACAATCCTGGAGATGTACAACTCTGCTAGCTTGACCCCGGTGTAAGTGGTCTTGACAGGAATGAAATGGGCAACCTTCGTCAGACGATCAACAATCACCCATATAGAATCAGACCCAGTTTGAGTCCTTGGGAGGCCAGTGATAAAATCCATGCCAACTTCTTCCCATTTCCACTTGGGAATGGGCAGGGGTTGTAGAGTACCTGCTGGCCTCAAATGCTCAGCCTTGACTCTTTGGTATACATCACACTCGGCAACATATTGAGCGATCTGTTGCTTCATTTGGCTCCACCATAGCCGCTTCTTAAGATCTTGGTACATCTTGGTGCTACCTGGGTGGATAGAGAATTTGGAGTCATGAGCTTCTTTGAGAATTAGTTCTCTCAAGACATGATCACAGGGCACCACCAACCGGTTCCCAAACCATAGGGTGCCTTGTGCATCTTCTTTAAAGCACTTGGCCTTGCCTTGCTTCATTTCTTCTCGGATTTGAGCTACTTCTTCGTCAGTCTTCTGGGCTTCTCTAATCTGATCCTCAAGTGTAAAATTCACACTGAGGGTAGCGAGAAAACCTTCTTCAATTATCTCCAGGTGCAGACGTTGCATTGCATCACACAAACCTGCCGAAATGGGAATTACCGATAAACAGTTGCACTAAGACTTTCTGCTTAAGGCATCGGCTACCACATTCGCTTTTCCTGGATGATAATGGAGTCCAAAATCATAATCCTTGATCAACTCAAGCCATCTTATTTGCCTCAAATTCAGATCGGCTTGGGTGAAGATATATTTAAGACTCTTGTGATCGGTGTAGATTTCGCAACGATTACCGATGAGATAATGTCGCCAAATCTTGAGAGCGTGAACAACCGCTGCGAGTTCCAAATCATGAGTGGGATAATTCAACTCATGAGGTCTCAATTGCCTTGATGCATAAGCTACCACTCGGCCCTCTTGCATAAGCACACAACCGAGCCCACGGCGAGATGCATCACAGTAAATATCAAAGCTCTTGTGAATGTCGGGCAGGATAAGTACTGGAGCTTTGGTCAGGCATTCCTTTACGATCTGAAAACTCTCCTCACATTCAGGCGACCATTCGAACTTCTTTTCTTTTTTTAGAAGTTAAGTCATTGGCCTCGCAATTTTGGAGAAGTTCTGGATGAACCGGCGATAATAACCCGCAAGTCCGAGAAAACTGCGAATATCAGTGATATTTTTGGGTTGCCTCCAATCAAGGACATCTTGCACTTTGCTTGGATCAACAGCGATACCGCCCTTGGATAAGACATGGCCCAAGAAACTAACTTCATGAAGCCAGAACTCGCATTTACTGAATTTGGCATAAAGTCGATGTTGACGGTTTTTCTAACACAAGCCTCAAGTGTTGCTCGTGTTCTTCATCGGACTTTGAGTAGATAAGGATATCATCGATGAATACAACAACAAACTTATCCAAATACTCCATGAAAACTGAATTCATAAGGTTCATGAAGTAAGCCGGTGCATTCGTCGGACCAAAAGACATGACGGTGTACTCGTATAGACCATACCGGTAGAGAATGCCGTCTTTGGAATGTCATCAGTTCGAACCTTAATTTGATGATAGCCCAAGCGCAAATCAACCTTGGAGAATACTTGGGCTCCACTCAATTGATCGAATAAATCATCAATCCGAGGAAGCGGATATTTGTTTTTGATCGTGACTTCATTTAACGGACGGTAGTCAACACACATCCGCAAACTTTTGTCTTTCTTTTTGACAAAGATGGCCGGACATCCCCAAGGTGAGGAGCTCGGCCTAATAAATCCCTTGTCTTGAAGTTCTTGGAGTTGCTTCTTCAATTCTTCTAACTCATTAGGAGGCATCCGGTATGGCCGTTTTGAGATCGGCGCGGTACTGGGTACAAGCTCGATGACGAACTCGACTTCTCGATCAGGAGGCATGCCTGGGAGTTCTTCGAGGAATACATCTGGATATTCACACACCACAGGCACTTTCTCAAGTTCAAGAGAGGTACTAGCTTCCAAAGCATAGAGATGAGAACTGCCCACTGAAGGTGCAAAAACGACCTGACTGCCGTCTTCACTAGTGACAGAAATAGACCGTTGAGCACAATCGATCTTTCCCTGGTTTTTGGACAGCCAATCCATTCCCAAAATCACATCAATACCCACTGAATTTATCACAATTAAGTTTGCCAAGAAATTGATATTTTGAATTTCCACTTTTACGTCCCGGCAGACTTAATCGGTTTGGAAAACCGATCCCGGTGACTAGATTTGATAAGGTGGCTGAAGTTTATGTATTTCAAATTGATTAAGTGCAGCATATTCTTCTTTGATGAATGAATGAGACGCTCCTGAATCAAATAAAACTGATGCTGGACAAGAATTAATAAGGAGTGTACCCAAAACGACGTCTGGAGCGTCGCTCGCCTCCTCAGCGGTGACGTGGTTCACTCGGCCACGTGCAGGGACCTGAGGAGGGGTAGATGCTGCCCTCATAGGTGGTGTAGGTCTTGCCACAGCTGGTGGTGTAGGAGCTCGATAGACCTGAGGCATTCCCCGCTGCTTGGCGAGGTAATGAGAGGCATAGTGGCCCAAGCGACCACAATGAAAGCAGGTGACATTTTGCTTATAAGTACCACTGTTTTGGGAGTTCCTACTCCCATTGTACCGCTGCACCGTGGGTAGAGGAGGTCGTGGAGGTGCCACAGAAGGTCTCGGTGGCACTGGGGCCTGAGAACGAGGTGTCTGAGGCGGCCCGGTGCGCTGCTGAGGAAAACTACCGCTAGCTGAAAACTAAGCGGCTTTCTTCCTCTTCCTGGACTCCTCTACAGCCACACTCTTGTGCTCCACTACAATGGCCTTGTTCACCATGTGATGGAAGTTCCTGAAGCCATGTACAGCTAAAGCCAGCTGCATCTCCTCAGTCAAGCCGCCCATGAACCGGCGCTGGCGGCGGGCATCTGTGGAGACGTCATCCGGGGCATAGCGGGCCAAGGAGTTGAACTCAAGATACTCGCGATCTTCCTTCCTTGCTTCAAAGCAAGAAATTGCTGCTGCTTGATCGACATGACCCCATCAGGAATATAGGCCTCCCTGAAGGCTACTCGAAATTCGTTCCATGATGGAACCTCTCCTTCGGGCTGCATGGCAGAATAGTTATCCCACCATGCACTAGCAGCGCCTTCCAGCTGATAGCTGGCAAAAAGAACTCTCTCAATGCCCGTGCACTGAGCAATGGCTAGTTTCTTCTCCACATCCCTCAGCCAATCTTCAGCCTCCATAGGGTCTCCGGTACCCGCAAAGGTGGGAGGATTTGTTCGCTGAAACTCAGCGAGACCCTCACGCTGCCTCTGATGTCCCCGTCCCCCTGCTGCCGCAGGAGCAGGAGAAGTGTTGCGAGCTATAGCTTCGAGAATCCTTGTTTGATCCATCCTGTTACGCTCGATCTGAGCCAAAACCTCTGCTATAGTGGGTGGCGGAGGGAGCACTTCCTCAGATGAACTGCCCTGCTGCTGGTGCTGCTGAGAGGGCTCACCCCCCTCTTCTCGGGCATAGAGGTCGCCATCAAGCGCATCGATTGCCACGGGTGGAGATCCCCCGTCATGCTGAGCTCTCGCACGAGTGGTAGAGCCTGACATCCTGAAGTGACAAGGAAAGTTAACAAGAGGCCAAGGTTGCTAGAACAGGTGTAGATTAAAAATCTGGACAGCAAGCACATAGCTCTTAATTAAGCATGCATAATGATATAAAATGCACAGAAACATAACACCGAATGGGCGTACAAAGGCGCTAATGCCAGTACAAGATCCATAACTTCAAATCATAGTTTTTCCAATGCAATTACATCCAGAAAGGCCCGTGGGCGAAAAGCAACTGCCGGAATTAAAAGTTCTTGCAAGAAGGACAATAATAGTTCAAGTACCACTAACCTATTACAGGGAATCAAAGATACATGCCCAACCATGAGCTAACACCTACTACATCCTAAATGTTGTTCCGATCAAAGTTTACCGAAAATCGTCCAGAAGATGTGCCTCAGGGGATCCCGTATCATCGGGGTCTCCAAAATTAGAAGACGTAAAGGGGAGCCTTGCTCTATCACATGGCCTCCAATAGGTTCCATCCTACGAGTACGAGCAAATCCAACTGACATGCGAACCTGGCGTCTCGCCCCATAGTTGGGTACATGCCCTGGCACTTCTGGAAGACGGTACATCGGCGGTGCTGAAGCATATGGGGAAATCTCATTTGCGCCATAAACCACATGGCGGTCAATGATCCCCATACTACACATGAGTTGCAAGTGTTCTTGGGCCACCACGAGACGCTGACGAGTCTCGTATAACTCATACACAAGCACAGATGGATTTGGTCCATGATATGAACCAATCTTGCCAATCGCCTAACTCCGGGATCTTCCCCAAATCAATCCGGCAAAGGTGTCTACCTCCGCGCCACGCTCTCTCATAGGAAAATGGTCGTAAGGCAGCTGAGACAACTGTAACATCCCAATTTTCAGAGCTTAAAAATCTTTTAAATAGTTAGTAGGGAAAAATTCACCATTTGAATTTTATTTGAATTTAATTTCAAAAGCTTAATATTGACTTTACAATCAAAAACATTTAATGTGAATAATCCCAACATGAACAATAGCCAAAACTATTTTATTTGGGTTCTATGTGCTCGATATATTTTCTAGATTTTTCTAGAATTTTTCGAGTTCATTTGCTATTTTCTATTGCCCATTTGAATTTCGGTATTTTCTAAAATGAAAACCTATTTAAAATCTCAGAAATCCATTCGGGCCGAATTCTTTAACTCGCCCATTCCTTCGCTGTTATCACGGCCCATCTCCACCCCCGCGCTGCGCGTAAGGCCGCCTCCTGCCACTGACGTGTGGGCCCCACACGTCAGGTCTTCGCCCCCGCGCCCGGCTTCGTCCTCGCGCGCACGGCGCGCCGCGCCGCCATGTTTCCAAGCTCGAGCCGTCCAAGAAACACGTTTCCTTTTAAAACCTTTCTAGAAAACGTGCCAAATCTTATCCCCATCTCAACCGCACCTATTGCCGGTAAAATCATATCCCGAATCTGGTTTAAAATCGGAAATCGAGCTCGTGTTCGTCTCGGACTCCTTTTTAGGGTTTTTGCCGCCGCCGCCTCTCTGCACCCTCCCGACCCCCTATAAAAGGCCCCCGAGGATCGCCTCTCTCCCCGCATCAGAAACCCCCAAACCCCAGAACCCGAGAGCCCTTGCGCCGCCGTCCCCGCCGATTCTAGGGTTTTCACCGCGAGAACTCGGTGAGCTCTTCCGCCGCCACCATCGCTGCCCGTCGCTCGCCGATCGCACCACCAAAGATCGCACGAGCATAAGCAATCTCCTGGTGCCATCCACTTTGCCGGAACCCCGCCGGAGCCGCCGTCCGACAACAACCGAAGCACTTCGCCGCTTGAACCTCGCCGCCGGCCACCTCCGTCGTCCCCGACCACCCAGCTCTACCTCATTAGGTTCGCAATAGCAAGGGCTACACGTTGGTACCACTCACCCTCGCCGGCGAGCCGCCGTTCGCCGTTGCCATCGGTCCCCGAGCCGCCGCCGTCGTCGGGTCCGACGTGGCACGCCACCTCGCCGCCACCTCGGCGCGCGTCGGCCACTCGCCCTCTCGTGTCGTCCGCGTGGAGCCCCGTCGGCATCCACGTGCGCGCCCACGCGGCATGGTCCACCGGGTCCCCAGCCCCGAGGCTCGGTAGACCCAGTCTACCGTGAGCCGAGTCACTGACAGGTGGGACCCACCTGTCAGGCCGATTTTCATCCCGTCCGAACGTCCTCAGATGACGTCGGAGATTGCGCAATATTCCATTTTTCCAATGGAAAAGTAATTCGGAAATTCAAGAAAATCAGAATTAGGGTTTCTTTTAGATTTCCAATCTTCCAAAGCTCATAACTTTTGCATCCTAACTCCGATTGAGCCCATTCAAATTCCTAAATCTGTCTAAATTCAAGATCTATTTATCTGAGATTTTTATTTAATTTTTGGAGTTTGTTTTGCCTCTGTTATTTATTTGTTTTGTTTGTTTGTGTCTCGTTTATGCGAGTAGACGTCGATCGTCGGAAATTTTGTGGAAGAAGGAGCACCCCAAGACCAAGATCAGTACATAGACCTTTTCCAAGGCAAGTCATACCTTTGATCATCTTGAACCCAGTTTTCAAATTACTTTGTGTTAAATTATTGCATGATAGTTTAATTATTTATTTAAATGCTTTGGGCATAGTTATTATCCAAATTGTTATCACACCTTGGCCTTGTATGTCATAATTCCTTGTCACCCTAGATTGGTTATTAGTTGGTAATATTATAGCACCAACGTGGGTTGGTTAGATGCGAGTAAAATTGCTTAGCCATGCTACGAGTCATCATCTCATGTAAGTTGCAAATATCAATTATGACTAAGTGACTATGGAACTTTGTGTAAAACTGTGTCAGATGTTATTACTTTGTGATGGCATGTGTTGCACTAAAACCAACTGGGTGGTAAAGGATTTAGACTGAGGCAAGTGGTGGAGACGTGTGACATGGTGGACTATGTGATGGGAACGATAATCTGTGGCTTAGTTAGAAAATGGAAGTCTTGCCTTGGTCAATTAAGGACTTAACTTTGTGCGCCATTGAACCGAGCCTTACAGATGCGACCACATGCCCGTATGGGACGGGCCTAACTTAGTAAGTTATGGATTCTCGGCATTGATGTTCGTGGATAGGTTAGGCTATGTGATAGGTGGAGGTGTGACTACTTGGTAGTTGCATCACGGAGGATTCGTCGTCCCCGTCCAACGATGTGTGTTATGCATGGGCTATGTGATATGTATAACGGTTTGTAAGCACATCGAGTGTCAATGTTGAGATGAAGTTTCGAACTGTTTTGTTACGATTGGTGCTTGCTACACTAGTTGTATCTTGTGGGTAAAGTGTACAACCTCTGCAGAGTGTTAATCAAACTATTCGAATAGCCGCGTCCTCGGTCATGGACATGCTCGGTGATTTCACATAAGGGTTAGTTTTTATAAAATGTGGGAATGGGAGCGTGTGATCTCAATCATATGGCTATGTGAAATAATCATTTTAGTGTGGTGTCTTTGTGGAAACAATCATTAAATTAATATTGTCTATTTGTTTGAATTATGCTTTCAATCTATTATCGTATTCAATTGCAAATGTTGCTTTTATGCAAAAGAACCACGAAGCCTTTTCTTTGGAATAAGCTCGCATCTATACATTGCATTCTCGTGGTATGATTTGCGAGTACGGTTGTGTACTCACGCTTGTTGTAAAACTTGCGCCCAAACCTACGTATGGAGGAGTCTACGCCGCTTTCGAGGAGGAGTTCGTTGAAGGCGATCGTTCGTTAAGGTCCGGATCCCGCTTGGTTGCTGTGGTGAATTGGTGGGATCTACGCCGAGTTTTCCGCTCCGCCGCTTTATTTCTCTGTTAGCCTGCGTGGCTTAATAAGTGTAAACTCACCATAAGGTCAAAACCCTTATTTGTTATTCAAACTAATCGCTTACTTTAATTATCGCTTGTGTGGATCGATATTTACCGTGTTAACCACTGTGCACTAGCGTGATCTCGACTAGTGCAAGATACACGAGGGTTCCGAATCGTACTGCAGGTCCCGGCAGAGGTGGTATCGAGCCATACCGATCGTAGGTCTTGACCTTAGTTAGATTGGCCGTCTTTAGAGTGTCCAAACTATTTTCTAAAGGAAAATTAACTTGCAAGGTTAATTGATTGCTTAACTCTTCTCATATCTCTCTCGCCTCAACTTTTGCTATAATCTCTTCTCTCCCGCTGCTTTAAAGTTGCTCTTACCTGTTCGCCTGCTGTCTTGACAGATGCCTCGCCTTCGAGCTATGGTGAGCGTTGTGGAGGTTACGCCGAACTTTGGAAGTTGCTCCGTGTTCTTGGAGGTTTTGATCGTCCGCCGACGCCGGCAACAATCGGACAAAGAATGGTCGAACCGTGGAGTGATTTGTCGCCGACGATCTACGCCAGAGAAACGACAAAGCGAGCCAACCTTCGCACGCCTCGTGAGGAAGATCACTTGGCCGAAGGTATCCGTGAGTCGTCGCGCTTGGCCATGCTACGATTCGCAACATCTACGCACGGAGCTTCAAGACACCGTCTTCCGCTACCATCCTCGAAGCCGCACTGTGGACTTGCCAAAGACGCTACCCGCCCACGAAGAGAGAGCAACGCTACGATCGACACCTCGCCCGGTTCGTGGCCGCCAGAGGGAGCTCGAGAGGACTATCACGGAGTTGGATCATGTCTATGAAGCCTTGCAGAGTCAAGAGAAGGTCGCCACTCGCAAGAGATCCTCTACGACCAAGTTCCCGAAGAAGAGGAAGACCCGAGGAGGATCTCAAGAAGATCCGAGGAAGGCCCGATTGAGCCCAAGAAGAAGCGAGCGGAGGAGCCACCGAGCGATTGCACGGGAACGCCTGCTCTCGCTGCACGATTCTAGGCATCGATCGGTTGCCAAGATGCCGCTCACTCCGAGTCTACCGCCGAGCGTCGCGCGTTGTGGAGGCTTTCTTGAGTAGATCGTTTAGGCTTGCTTTTCAGCTTAGCCGCCAGCTTTAGTGAGTCGCCTTTAGGCGGTAGTTTTGTGTGCTTAGGTCGTTGTTTCTTTTGTGTGCGAGTATGAGCTGCAAAGGCCCTTAGGCATCTGTTGCAGCCATGCTAAGACCCTAAGTAATAAAGATATTTCATTTGAGTTTCTTGATCTGTGTTTTGTTGGGTTTAACCTACCGCTAGTTCTTAACTCATCTCGTGCTTGCTACCTTATCTAACCCATGGAGTCAGCGGATGGTTCAAACTCGCCGATCACATGAGTGGTTCCACTCAAAGACCGTGAGGCAATGAGCAACCAGTGCAGAGCGATTCGCCGCAAGCACCCCAATTGACTTGCAAAACTTTGAGCTTTCATGGCAGCACAGACTCAGCTGATGAATACCATGATGACTCAGATGCAAGCCATGCACAACCAGAACAATAACAACAACAATCACCAACATGGAGCCCCAGCTGCTCATGGTCACCATGGACCATCCAAACTTGCAGAATTCATGAGGACTCGTCCACCAACATTTTCTGGACACGTCTCTCCAGTGGAAGCAGACGATTGGCTGCGTGTTATCGAAAGAAAGCTGCTGATCACTCGGTCAATGACCGTGAAAGGTTACGATGCCACTCACCGATGGAGGGCACCGCCGAATGGTGGAGAACTTCGTGCCGCCCATGAGACGCCACAGATATCACTTGGGAGGAATTCTCGCCGCCGCAAGATCATGTACCGTAAGGAATTATCGATCCAAGAAGGATGAATTCCGCGCTCAAGCAAGGAGCTATGTCGGTGTCGACTACCTCAACAAGTTTTCTCACCTAGCTCGCTCACGCAGCAGAAGATGTAGCCACGGACAAGGCTCGCCGAGTCGCTTTTGAAGGGACTAAACACCGGATCGCAAGTCGGTTTGATCGCCATACTTTCCCGATTTCCGAGTTGGTCAACAAAGCCTTTGTTCTAGAAGACAAACGCAAGGAGCCGGAAGATAGCCGCAAACGCGGATGGCTCAACAAGGGAACCATCAATCACAACAGAGGGCAAGAAACGATGCGGCCGCGCTCAACAACGAGTTTCCACCCTCGACTTCGCTCGAGCACCTGCACCAACTTCAACACCCCGCCCACCGCCGTAACTTCCGCAACCCGCACTGTCAACCCCAATCCAGAAGCAACCAAAGAACGCATCAAAGGTCCGTTCGCTGCCGTCGTAGGACATTTTGCCAACCGTGTCCGCAAAGGGGAACAATCACTCCAAGACGCTTCAACCTTGAGCTACGCCATCCAAGACACCGCGCGAGCATCAACCAAGGAGCTTCACAGTTGCTTTGGTCAAGCGGAGGAGCACCACGATCCGTGATCGAGGCCGTGTCAACCACGCCACTCTTGAAGGAGCCCAGAATCACCGGACGTTGTAATCGGGTAAGTTTACGTTAACTCAAGACTGCATCGCTTTGTTTGATTACGAGCTTCGCATTCGCTTGTTTCGGAATATTTGCAACCAAGAATAATTTGGAAGTTATGCAACTTAAGCATACTCTATTAGTCCATCGCCGGAGCAGAGCTAAGTACTAGAGTGGGATGTTTAGGAGCTAAGTTACTCATAGTGGAGTTGAGTTTCTAGCCAACCTAATAGTCCTAGATACCCAAACCCTAGATGTCATTCTTGGCATGGATTGGTTATCCAAGCACAAAGCCGTGCTAGATTGTGGCGAAGAGCCAGTAATAATCGAGGACGCCAAAGGAAACAAGGTAGAGTTTCTAGCCACCTCGATTCGTGATGGACATTTGCTAGTAAACACCGAAGACCCTTGCCTTAGAAGAAGTACCATGGTCGTGAATATCCGGATGTGTTTCCTAAGAATTACTGTGAATGCCACGGATCGTGACATTGAGTTTGTCATCGACCTAGTACCGTGGACAGCACCAATTTCAAAGAGACCTTATCGGATGCCACCGATGAATTGGTAGAGATGAAGAAATGATAGAAGACCTTCTTGAGAAAGGTTTCGTGAGACCTAGTTAAATCGCCGTGGGAGCGCCGGTGTTGTTTGTCAAGAAGAAGGATGGAAGTATGAGGATGTGTATTGATTACCGTTCTCTCAACGAGGTTACCATCAAGAACAAGTACCCACTACCCGGATAGATGATCTGCTTTGATCGGATGAAAGGAGCCGGATTATTCTCGAAGATCGATCGCGATCGGGTTACCACCACTAAAAATTTGTCCTAAGGATATACCAAGACCGCTTTCTCAACGCGTACGGACATTATGAGTTCTTAGTCATGTCCTTTGGTCTGACTAATGCCCCTGCCTATTTCATGAACATGATGAATAAAGTATTCATGGAATACTTGGATAAGTTCGTAGTTGTGTTCATTGATGATATTCTGGTGTACTCCAAGTCGGAGGAGAACACGCCGAGCATTTAAGGATAATATTGGAAAACTCGAGAGCATCGGTTGTATGCCAAGTTCAGTAAGTGTGACTTTTGGAAGAAGGAAGTGGATTTCCTTGGTCATGTTATGACAGCCGAAGGAGTAGCAGTTGACCCCGGTAAAGTCAAAGCAGTGCTACATTGGGAGCAACCTAATCAGATCTCGATTCGCGAGCTTCTTGGGAATGGCGAGTTATTACCGCCGTTTTATCGAAGGATTCTCATCAATTGCTAAGCCTCTTACGCAATTGTTGAAGAAGGAGAAAAAGTTCACTTGGACTCCAGCCTGTGAGGAAAGCTTCCAAGAGTTAAAGAAGCGCTTAACTTCAGCCCCAGTGCTAATTTTGCGAGATATTCGCAAGGATTTCGATATCTATTGTGATGCTTCGCGTCAAGGATTAGGATGTGTCCTGATGCAAGAAGGAAGAGCAGTTGCTTACGCGTCAAGACAATTGAGACCCCACGAGGAGAATTACCCTACTCATGATCTGGAATTAGTCGCGTAGTACATGCTTTAAAGATTTGGCGTCATTACCTCATCGAATCATTGTGAAGTCTACACGCATCATAAGAGTCCAAGTACATCTTTACCCAATGATCGAATATGAGACAGAGAAGATGGTTAGAATTGATCAAGGATTACAATCTCGAATCCACTACCATCCCTAAAAGCCAACGTAGTTGCGGATGCTCTAAGTCGTAAGAGTTACTTGCAATGATTTGGAAGTAAAGGAAGTTGCCTAACTTTATGAAGAATTTGAAGCTAAAGCTAGAAGTTGTGTCCAAGGGATTTGTAGCCGCTTGGAGGTACAGTCACCTCGAGAAGCAGATTCGTGAAGCACAACCAAAGGACCCCGTGTTGTCGATATCAAGCTCAAAATGGCGTATGAAAATTCAAAGATTTCACCAAGGATGATCAAGACATACTGATTAATGGTCGATCGTGTACCGGATATCGATGGTCCGAGACAGCTTAATCTTAAAGGAAGCCCATGACTCAAAGTATTCAATTCACCCCGAAGTACCAAAATGTACCAGATGTTAAGACTAAATTTTGGTGGCCAAATTTGAAGCGAAGTCGCGAGTTCATTGCCTTGTGCGACACTGTCGTAAAGTGAAGGCGAACACCGAGACCAGCGGGTTTGTTGCAACCGCGAAGATTCCGAATGGAAGTGGAGAAATCGGGATGGATTTTATCACCGGTTTACCTAAGACCCAATCGGTTACGATTCGATCCGGGTAATAGTCGATCGTCTAACCAAGGTCGCCATTTCTGCCGATCAAAACCACGTACTCGGGAGATCGCCTTGCGAATTGTACATGGCAAGGATTGTCGGTTTGCATGGTGTGCCCAAAAGATAGTGTCGATCGTGGATCTCGCCACCTCTCGCTTTTGGCGAGTTTGCATGAAGCATTGGGTACCCATCGAATTTGATCGCGTATCATCCATGCATGATGGGCGATCAAAGAGTCAATCGATATTGGAGGATATCTTTGAGAGCTTGTGCTCTAGCTAATGCTACCGATGGGATAAAAGTTTACCGTATGCGAGTTTTCGACAACAATAGTTATCAAGCGATCGCAAATGTCACCATTTGAAGCTTTGTATGGCCGTGCTGCAGAACCCGTTGAATTGGTCGAAAGCAATTGAACGATCGCTTTTGGTCCGACATTATTCAGAAGCGTAAGAGCAAGTGGCCATGATAAGAGAAAGATTGAAGATAGCTCACCGAGCGTAAGAGCTATCGCGATAACCGTCGTCGAGATCTCGCCGAGCCGCGAAGATTTTGTCTATCTTCGAGTGACCCCGCCGAGGTGTCAAAGGTTTCATGCCAAAGGAAGCTTGCCTAGGTATGTTGGTCCGCTCAAGATTTTGGAACGCCGTGGGGAAGTTGCTTACGCTTGGAGCTACCGCAGACGTTAGCGAGTACATGATGTCTTTCATGTCTCGCATTGAAGAAGTGTCTTCGTGTGCCGAAGAGCAAGCCCATTGGAATCAATTGTTACAAGGAGGATCTTACCTACAAGGAGCAACAATCAAGATTTTGGATGTCGCAGAGCGCCTCACCGAAGCAAGACTGCGTTTTTTGCAAGGTCCATGGAGCAACCACTCGGAAGGAGAAGCAACGTGGGAACGTGAAGAAGAGCCAAAGCCGAGTTTCCTAGCCTTTTCTCTTAGCCCTTTGAATCTCGGGGTCGAGATTCCTTTAAGGGGGGGAGGTTTGTAACATCCCAATTTTCAGAGCTTAAAAATCTTTTAAATAGTTAGTAGGGAAAAATTCACCATTTGAATTTTATTTGAATTTAATTTCAAAAGCTTAATATTGGACTTTACAATCAAAAACATTTAATGTGAATAATCCCAACATGAACAATAGCCAAAACTATTTTATTTGGGTTCTATGTGCTCAGATATATTTTCTAGATTTTTCTAGAATTTTTCTGAGTTCATTTGCTATTTTCTATTGCCCATTTGAATTTCTGGTATTTTCTAAAATGAAAAACCTATTTAAAATCTCAGAAATCCATTCGGGCCGAATTCTTTAACTCGGCCCATTCCCTTCGCTCGCTGTCACGGCCCATCTCCACCACTGCGCTGTGCGCGTATGCCGCCTCTGCCATCGACGTGTGGGCCCCACACGTCAGGTCTTCGCCCCCGCGCCCGGCTTCGTCCTCGCGCACGGCCGCGCCCGCCCGCCATGTTTCCAAGCTCGAGCTTCGTCCGGCAAAACACGTTTCCTTTTAAAACCTTTCTAGAAAACGTGCCAAATCTTATCCCCATCTCAACCGCACCTATTGCCGGTAAAATCATATCCCGAATCTGGTTTAAAATCGAAATCGAGCTCGTGTTCGTCTCGACTCCTTTTTAGGGTTTTTGCCGCGCGCCTCTCGCACCCTCCCGACCCCCTATAAAAGGCCCCCGAGGATCGCCTCTCTCCCCGCATCAGAAACCCCCAAACCCCAGAACCCGAGAGCCCTTGCGCCGCCGTCCCCGCCGATTCTAGGGTTTTCACCGCGAGAACTCCGGTGAGCTCTTCCGCCGCCGTCACTGCCGTCCAGAGCTCGCCGACTGCACCACCAGCATCGCACGAGCATAAGCAATCTCCTGGTGCCATCCACTTTGCCGGAACCCCGCCGGAGCCGCCGTCCGACAACAACCGAAGCACTTCGCCGCTTGAACCTCGCCGCCGGCCACCTCGCTGCCCCGACCACCCAGCTCTACCTCATTAGGTTCGCAATAGCAAGGGCTACACGTTGGTACCACTCACCCTCGCCGGCGAGCCGCCGTTCGCCGTTGCCATCGGTCCCCGAGCCGCCGCCGTCGTCGGGTCCGACGTGGCACGCCACCTCGCCGCCACCTCAGCGCCGCGTCAGCCCCTGTGCCCTCGTGTCGTCCGCGTGGAGCCCCGTCGGCATCCACGTGCGCGCCCACGCGCATGGTCCACCGGTCCCGGCCCGAGGCTCGGTGAGACCAGTCTCACCGTGAGCGAGTCAGCGGCAGTGGGACCCACTGTCGAGCCGATTTTCATCCCGTCCGAACGTCCTCAGATGACGTCGGCATTGCGCAATAATCCGATTTTTCAATAGAAAAGTAATTCGGAAATTCCAGAAAATCAGAATTAGGGTTTCTTTTAGATTTCCAATCTTCCAAAGCTCATAACTTTTGCATCCTAACTCCGATTGAGCCCATTCAAATTCCTAAATCTGTCTAAATTCAAGATCTATTTATCTGAGATTTTTATTTAATTTTTGGAGTTTGTTTTGCCTCTGTTATTTATTTGTTTTGTTTGTTTGTGTCTCGTTTAGCGAGTGAGCGTCGATCGTCGGAAATTTTGTGGAAGAAGGAGCACCCCAAGACCAAGATCAGTACATAGACCTTTTCCAAGGCAAGTCATACCTTTGATCATCTTGAACCCAGTTTTCAAATTACTTTGTGTTAAATTATTGCATGATAGTTTAATTATTTATTTAAATGCTTTGGGCATAGTTATTATCCAAATTGTTATCACACCTTGGCCTTGTATGTCATAATTCCTTGTCACCCTAGATTGGTTATTAGTTGGTAATATTATAGCACCAACGTGGGTTGGTTAGATGCGAGTAAAATTGCTTAGCCATGCTACGAGTCATCATCTCATGTAAGTTGCAAATATCAATTATGACTAAGTGACTATGGAACTTTGTGTAAAATCAGTCTTTGTATGTTATTACTTTGTGATGGCATGTGTTGCACTAAAACCAACTGGGTGGTAAAGGATTTAGACCGAGGCAAGTGGTGGAGACTGTGACATGGTGGACTATGTGATGGGAACGATAATCTGTGTGGCTTAGTTAGAAAATGGAAGTCTTGCCTTGGTCAATTAAGGACTTAACTTTGTGCGCCATTGAACTGAGCCTTACAATGACGACCACATGCCCGTATGGGACGGGCCTAACTTAGTAAGTTATGGATTCTCGCATTGATGTTCGGTGGATAGGTTAGGCTATGTGATAGGGTGGAGGTGTGACTACTTGGTAGTTGCATCACGGAGGATTCGCCGTCCCCGCCCAACGATGTGTGTTATGCATGGGCTATGTGATATGTATAACGGTTTGTAAGCACATCGAGAGTGTCAATGTTGAGATGAAGTTTCGAACTGTTTTATTACGATTGGTGCTTGCTACACTAGTTGTATCTTGTGGGTAAAGTGTACAACCTCTGCAGAGTGTTAATCAAACTATTCGAATAGCCGCGTCCTCGGTCATGGACATGCTCGGTGATTTCACATAAGGGTTAGTTTTTATAAAATGTGGGAATGGGAGCTGTGTGATCTCAATCATATGGCTATGTGAAATAATCTGCTTAGTTGTGTGTCTTTGTGGAAACAATCATTAAATTAATATTGTCTATTTGTTTGAATTATGCTTTCAATCTATTATCGTATTCAATTGCAAATGTTGCTTTTATGCAAAAGAACCACGAAGCCTTTTCTTTGGAATAAGCTGCATCTATACATTGCATTCGTGGTATGATTTGCGAGTACGGTTGTGTACTCACGCTTGTTGTAAAACTTGCGCCCAAACCTGCTGTATGGAGGAGTCTACGCCGCTTTCGAGGAGGAGTTCGTTGAAGGCCGATCGCTCGTTAAGGTCCGGATCCCGCTTGGTTGCTGTGGTGAATTGGTGGGATCTACGCCGGAGTTTTCCGTTCAGCCGCCGCTTTATTTCTCTGTTAGCCTGCGTGGCTTAATAAGTGTAAACTCGACCATAAGGTCAAAACCCTTATTTGTTATTCAAACTAATCGCTTACTTTAATTATCGCTTGTGGATCGATATTTACCGTGTTAACCTCTGTGTGCACTAGCGTGATCCTCGACTAGTGCAAGATATACGAGGGTTCCGTAATCGTACTGGTCCCGACAACAACTCCGTCAGATCATAACGGAGGTGGCTCATGGCCACACGAGCCACTTCCTGTAGAGCCATGGCCTCAGAGGTGCCACGTGCCTGGAAACAATATGGGATACTCCCCGTGACTCGTCTGGCGATGATGTTGATCACGGCCAAGTATTCCTCCATGCCTGGCCCCCTGCCATGGCGATAGATGGCGTAGGTTGGCTGATAAGTAAAGTTCGCCCTCCACATCATCTCTCGAGAAGCGGCATCCATCCACGCTCGGCTTGAGTTTCTTTGACCTGGTATTGGCGACTCATCTAAAAGCAAGAACAACAAGGTAAGACTTCTTTAAAAGCAGAAATAGGGTAAGAAAGGATGCTAGGATGGGTGAGGAATAAAAGATATTCTTAACTTAAACTTTCTGAAATTAATTTGATAATTTCAAAATATTTTGACTCAGAAAGGCTTAATAACTCTAACACCAGCGCTATCTCTAACCTACAGTCAGTATGGCTCTGATACCAACGCTGTGGGGACCCCAGAGTTATCTCTATAAGACCGATACTAAGCATGGTCTTAGAGACATAACTCTAGGTCTCCGGTAAATGAATTCCAACTTAACTCAGTCTAAATGAGAGTCTTGACTGCACACTAGAGCCCCGACGATCATGCGCGCCGCTCCTTTGCGAGCACTGCATGATTGTCGGTTCTCCAACAAGCTAAGCACGACACTTAGAGAGCTAAATGGGAACCCATGAACAGTGAGTATGACTTATATTGGCTCCCAAGATCAGCGACCAATATAACCATACTCTCATTCAACGTCGGTTACATCCATACAACCTTCAAACACCGATAGTACAAAAGGCATACAACATAGTTCCAAGTTTACATCTAATACAAGTGGCCGATCGCCAAATTAAACAAGTTCATAAAGTAGCAGCGAAACAAATAAGTAAATAAACCAAAAGGCCAGCAGTGGTATGCCCCATAACCCATCGGCAACCGATCGATTAAAAGATAGCACGCTACTCATCGGTGTCGCCTAAATCGACACCGACGAGCTCGTCGGTCTCATTATCCTCCTCACCGTAAAAGCCAAGAAACATCCGGCTGAGTACAAAGAGTACTGCAAGTCTTACACAAATAAAAATATTTATGCATAAGGTCATTCAAAGGAAGGGCTCATATTGGCTTAATTTTGCGAAAGAGACGCAATACTGACAGCCTACACATACTAGGTTTTCAAGTGCCATTTCAAAATCAGATTTGAAGTAGAAGTAAAGCATGTGAATAAGTAATGAATTCAATAACAAATGAATCATACCAACAACAAAGTGGCGGTCCATTTTGATACAACAACAAGCATGAACATCCCATTCATGTCGATACCAAGTTATAACCACAATTTTAATTCCAAGTCTAACAATAGTAACTCCCGAACTCAAGCGGTTGTCCATAATCGCGACACGGCTATTCGAATAGATTTATACCTGCAGGGGTGTACTACTTTACCCACACGACTTGATTAGCCCGTAAGCCTCCAGATGCCTCCGAATATAGCATACTTCCTATGGTATGCCAGCCGGGTAAATCAAGATACGGTCGTTTTTAGCAAGAAGATACCATTGAGCCAAGTCCCCAACCCAAGGCTCCAAGGAAACACAAGACGTTAACGCCTCCATCCTATATATCCTAGGAAACACAAGACGTTAACGCCCCCATCCTATCGGCCCAAAGGAACACGGGATTTCACGGTCCCATGCCCTTACAATTTCACCACCGTAGGACTCAACACAATAAAACCTTTCCCTTACTTAACCATACGGCACCCATATACCGCGTGTGATAGCACGAATGTACTTGAATCAACGACGTTACCAAAGTTCGGTCCTTAATTGTCCAGACAAGTCAACCACTTACCCAAAGCTCGTGGAAGAAGCACCATCACTAACCAACACTTGTCCAGACCAAAAGCTCATTTAAAATGACAAAATTTTAACTCACAAAACAGATACGAAGATCTGAACCAAAAGTAAATAATGAGAGTTGTGTCTATCCCATAATTGTCGGGTTATTCCCGACAATCCAACTACCGGTTCTAGACTTGCATGGCTAAGCAGACTCGAACAATATAAATTCATACATCCTATCTTAAGCATTTCAGTACGGGAATAATTCATGGATAGCCACAATTACAAGATAATAGGATGTGTCTAACTACCCATCACAAAAATAGCGACATTATAGAACTACCATGCAAGCAATTATCATTGCATCTACCCTAACAAAATTGGGATCAAATATGATGCATAAAGAAAGTTCAAAGGATGCTTGCCTTGCTGGTAGGCTATGTAACATCCCAAGTTTTGGCTCGTGTTTCAAATGTAAGAAAATGAGTGGAAATTAAAACTTTTTATTACATCTTGCAATTCTTGTATGATCTAAAGAATTCTTGCAAAAGAATCATGGGATTACAAGTCACAAGTCACTCTGATCGAAAACCTTGTCTTCCAAAAACATTCTTGTCCAACCTTTTGGTCATCTCCTGGGAATATGTTTCCTAAGTCCTAGGGTTGATGTGGGACCCCTCTGAAAAATTTCACAACCTTTAGGAATTGTTGGAATATTTTTAAGGGTCAGTCAAACTTGTTTGACCTGCAGTCAAACCCTAGCTCAGCACCTTGTATAATTTTTAGAGGAAAATGTACAGCACAAAGACCTCTGAAAAAAAATTATGCAAGGTCAATATCTAAGTTAGCAAGCTACTGTAAAATTTCATAAATTTTGGAATTAGTTTGCTATATCCAAAAATTCCTCAAAGTTCTCAGCTCAAATGAAACACTAAGTCAACCTTGGGTTCGGGTTTGAGTCAGACTCTGAATCTTGGTTGAACCCAACCGCCTAGACCTCTTCGAGCTCTGTCATTTTGGTGCAAACCATCCCAACCATTGGATTTTTGTCCTACGGTTTGGATCTTCGGGAGCTCCCCAAAGACCTCCTCTAGTCTTTGAAAAGACCTCCCACCGGTAGGACCTCCTCCGATCCTTTTTGCAAAGACAACCCTCCCGGACCTCCTCCAGATCTCCCAAAACCTCAAACCACGTTGGCATTTTTGCAAAGACCACCCCGCTGGTCTTTCGCAAAACAACCCATAGGACCTCCTTTGCAATTATTGCAAAGACCACCTTTAGGCATTCTCAGACCTCCCACTCGCACGACCACCTCGGGTCCTTTTTTTTGCGAAAAGCACCCTCCCCGACCTCCCGTGGTGTTCTTGCAAAGACCACCCTTGGTCATCCCCTTCGGACCTCCTCAACTACCCTGTGCACCTTGGTGATCGTGAGCCGTCCATCCTTAGATTTGTGGCTCGGACCTCCCTGTGTATTAAGACCTCCGATCTATTCTTGAAATCGGAGCCCTTTATTACAAATCCAACCGCCAGGATCTCCCCAACTCAAATCTAAGTCTTCCCAACCCTTGCATTCTTTGGACTGGTCCTCCTCGGGCTCTTCCACTGACCTATGGACCCCTGCATGTAGTCATCATCACGTTCGCAAGCACGTCGTGTGTCAGAGCTACAGCAGTTGGAGCAGTGCCTTGTCAACTCTAAGGCTGACAAACGGCTAGCCCTGCCCACCTTTAATGCATGTCAGCACCTTTTTCCCAAAGTCCTCTTTTCCACCTGCTCTGTCATTTCATGTACCTTCCTGGCAGGAACCTTTGACTCGAGTGCACCATGGAGCTCCCCCTTGCTCCACTCCTTTGCTCTCTCGGCTTTATTGAAACCCTGAGCTCCTCACTCTATCTTTTAGACTCCCTCTCCCTCATCCAAGCCTCATTGTAGTCACTTGGGTTCATTTCTCAAAATTCCGAGACCTCCATTGTTTGGCTTTGAAGCTCCTTGAAGACATCCGAGCTCCAGTGGTTCATTTGCATTTCTTGGCATGCCAACTTGTCCATTTGGGCACTTTGGGCATTTCCCTAACTTACCTTGTTTGGCCTCCTCAGGGATTGTCAAAGTGGGAACTTGTTCTTTGAGGCCGATCGCCTCCTTCCTCATCTCCCAAGCCTTTTGGTCGTTGGAGCTCCTCCGACGGTTTCCTTGACTTCACCGTCCTCAGGTTAGTGCCCAAGTGTTTGAGCTTCTGTCCTGATTAGACCACGTTAGTTTTCTTTTGTCGTTTTTGTACCTCCGGCGGTCATCCCCGGCTAGCCGCCGGTAGGAGGTGTGTTAGGTGTAGCTTTTGGCACCTGTAGTTTCCCCTTGCTATTCGGAACCTAGCCGTGCTTGTGGATTTCGTCGGCGAGGTCCCCGTCGCCGGCGGTGAGCTCGTTTAGATGCTCGGGCGTTTGTCGTGTCCTTTTCGGATAGTCACTGTAGCAATCTTGAGCCTTTAAGTGCTGTCGGAATGAGCTCCTGTTGTCGTACGGCAAAACCCCACCCCGACCTCCCCGTTCGACCTCCTAGAGAAGATCTGGCCGTTAAAGACCTCTCGGTGGTAAATCTTAGCCGTAGGACCACCTCCCGCACTTCCGCTAGAACCTCCCTCCTCAGGACCTCCCCCTAGTTTAATCTCAGCCGTTAAGATCACCCCTAGTTTAGATCTGTGCCGCTGGGCGTTTTCTATGAAAACTCTTAGTCACAGGACCTCTTTGGAGTAATCTCGTCCGTTAAAGACCTCCTAGGTTAGCTCTAAGTCGTTAGATCCTTGTCTGCGAAAACTACAAGTGCGAGGACCTCCCCCTTGAGTCGATCCTAACCGTCTAGGACCACCCTGGGCAAATCCTAGCCGTTTAGATCTTCCCCGTGCGCCAAAGACCTCCCCTTGGTCATTTTGTAAAAACCACCCCTGAGCCACCCCCCCCCCCCGAGGTCCTCTTTGCAAAAGACCACCCCTGGTCTTTTGTAAAGAAAACCTTCAAAACTACCGTTGGGGTCCTCCTTGTAAAAGACCCCCCTGGTCTTTTATGAAGATAACCCCGAACCTCCTCCTCGAGTCAATCTTAACCATTCAGGACCTCCCCCGTTAGATCTTGACCGCTAAAGACCTCCCTCTGGAGATCTAGACCGTTGAAGACCTCCTCCGTGAGATCTTAGCCGTCCAGACCTCCCTCTGTAGGTTTAGCCTTAGGACCTCCCCTAGTGCTCGGGACCGCCAGATCTTGATCTGACGATCACGACCTCTGTTAGGCGCGAGGACCTCCTCTGGGTGCGCTGTGCATGCACTGGTCATGGCCGTTGGATCCAATCTCAACGGCCCAGACCTCCCCAGTGCGGGAAGAGGTCTTCCCGTGCGTTGTGCTTCGAGGTCCGTGGCCTTGCGATGCAAGATCAACGGCCTATGGCCTCTCATTTTTCCTTCAGTTCATTTGGTCCTCCCGAGAGCTCAAATTTTCTAAATCTTTTAATATTTCAAATTTCAAAAGTGCATAACTTTGTCATTTTAGCTCCTTTTTGAATGATTCCAATTGCTTTAGCTCTGTTAGAGTATGAACTTTAATCTGAGAATGAATTTAGGCACTGTTATGTAGCAGGAAATGACTTTAACTGCATGAACTTGTTTAATATGAAATGGGTGTTTAGAAATTATCTCAAATTTGTAAAATACATAACTGTTTCTTTGTAAATCCAAACTGAGCAAACTCAACTTGGTAAAATTTGTCTGTAGGCATGCTTTAATGTGAACTGGGTCTTGTCTTTATTTATGTTCCTAAAAAATGATATATGCTAGTTTTAGGACTTAGAAAAATCATAACTAATTCATTATAACTCCAAATGATGTAAACTCAAGTTTGCTGTTCTTAGGATGACATTATCTACCTACTATAAAAATTTCATACCTTAGATCATTCTAGAAAATTTCACCATGAACAGTACCAGTAATTAATTTAATTGAATTAATAGGCTGAGAGAACTTAGTTTAGTCATAACTTTTTCATACCTAATCCAAATGACTTGATTCTTGTTCCTAAAGTAGTATAAAATCTTAATCTTGCTGTTGTATAAATTTCATGGTATTTGGAGAACTTTTGCTGTGGAGTTTTATTTGGAGTTCTTGTTCTTATTTGGTTATCGCCTTTTCTCGTTAGGTTCGGAAGGAATTATTGAGTACGTGAGTGAATCCTCTGCAGCAAGAAAGTGATCTACAGCAAGGCAAGTAGTTTGATCATGTTAATCCCAGTATTTTTAAGTACTTATGTTGGTTACAAATTCTATGTATGCATTGCTAGTTTGTGTTAAACTATTGTCGATAATTGGCCTAGTAGATGCATTTCCTTAGACAAATGATTATCCTTTACTACCATGAGCCTAGGTTATTGCTGTGATTGAGAGTTCGTTGGATGAACTCTTGTCACTTAGTAGTTGCGAATTAATTGCTTAGCCATGCTTAGCTTCCGGTAGAAATGGGCGGTTATCGACTTGTCGATAACCTTGATCACATAAAACTTATAATTACTTATGATTTCAACCTTGTGCCATGTCTACTTGTGAAAACTAAAAATTGAAACAAAATGATTTAGACTTGGGAACAATGGTATGTTGGTGTGCTTTTGGGTGTGACTGGAATGGTGCCCGAGTCAACAAGGACCGAACATCTTGTTACACTAAACCAAGCATTTTGTGCGTGCTAACCACACTAGAGGGTATGAGACCTCTCTTGAATTAGTACTTTGGGAGGTATTAATTAATGGGTCGCTGGCTGTAGTTTATAGAGAAAAAGGATCACAAAGGCGTGACCGGGGTGGTTCCTTTCTAGGTCCTCCACCCCGACCGGGGTCTTGCAAATGTCCGGCTAGCGTTACCCTAAATGGCTAATGACTCCCGGCTTTGCTTGACTCCACCACAACGTGTGGTCCTAGTGGCCCATTTCGCCGGCTGGTCACTAAGGGTTTACCCCATACGTGCGACTCTTAATTAACGCATTCCATTGGAAACGTCTCGTAGGACTTAGCCGTGCCGGCATACCGAACGAAGTGTGCTTAATAGCTTGGCAAAAAGGCGGTCTGAAGTGTGGGTACATTGGTACACCCCCTGCAGGGTTAAAACTATTCGAATAGCCTCGTCCTAGGTTATGGACACGCTTGGCAAGGTCTTTCAAGAGTTAGACTACAACATTTTAATTAAAACTTGATGGGTGGTACGAATCTGGGATTCGTGCTATGTGTGGTGGCTATTGGGTTAGTCACCAATAGGTGGTTACTCTTGTACTTATTGTATCTCGTGTTATTTCATTCAATAAAAACTGATTGCAAACTTGCTTTTGAAATGTACTACGTTATTACAAATAAAGTTGGCTTTGTGCAAAATGAGACATATAACCTCCACTTAAAAAGCCTGCATGTAGCATATTGATAGGTCTGCTATTCCACACGTCAGTCTTGCGAGTACATTTTTGTACTCAATTGCTTTGTTTAATGTTTTTGTTGCAGAGGAAGAAGTTGATCCCCAAGGGATCAACTTTTGTGAGAATTGCTGCGGTATGGACGACTAGCTTGGCGGCCCGGTCGGTTGCCTTGTGGGTTATGGCTAACCGGTTGGATTTTGTTTATAGCCATCTTATGGCACTTTTGCTTCCGCTGTTAACGTTACTTTGATGTTGTTTGGCCGGTCGGCCTTCTTGTTGTAATAAATCTCTATTATGTATGCCTTTTGTTAGACCTGTTGTATGGAATTGATGCGTGATTTTGTAACGGGGTGTGTATACTGCATTTCTGGGAAGTATACATGTCTCGGGGCTTGGTTTATTTGATTTGTGATGCTAGAGTCAAGGGAAGACTAAGCATTACAAGCCAAATAAATCGGGGTCCTCACAGTCTAATTGCTCTCCCTCAATAGCGTAAGAGTCAATATCAATGAACTCGGAATCTATATAAATACAATACCGAATAAACATCGAGAAATACTCCAAAAATCAAAATGCTCAAAAATGCATGATTTTTCTACAATAGCTAAGTCATGATTTTAAATGATTTTTGGTGAAAGAATTATATCATTTTGATTTAGTATATGAAAGTTATAATGGTTTGAATTTCATATTTCAATATGCCTTCATTTATGTAATTTAATTATGAAGTGAAATTTTGTAGAACAGTGGTGAGTACATGGATTACATAGATAAATAGGCAATATTATTATAAGTTCAAAACAGTTGAGTTTGCTCCGATTGAAGTTTTCATGATTTAGTTACTGATTTTCAAAGTTACCAGCATTAATAGTGCAAAAGTAATATCCTTTAGGATCATTTTCCTCAAACTATAGTTTTTGTGACAGAGGTAAGTTGGGAACCATTTTTATAATTAAGTTCCTTTGAAATATAAATTATCAAAATTGATTTCACTATTTTTGGAGTTTCCAATAATTACTTATGAATTGTTAAAGCTATCAGTCTTTTCCTTTTGTAAAAATAATAGTGTTTATAGCTCATTTTCTAAAATAATGCTCTCTGTTATAGAGACATGTTTGAAACCAATTTTAATATATAGTTCATTAAATTTGAAAACTATCAGAAGTGGTTTCACTCAGTTTGGAGTTAAAATGAATTAGTTATGTATTTTCAAAGTTATACATATTTTTCAGCTTACAAATAAATGGATTTCGAATTTCATAAAGTATTTATTCCTTTTTACACCGCGCTTCGCTAGCGCAGAGGCTGACCGTGGGGTCCCAAGAACAGTGCCATTTTCATTTAACTCCGATTTTAAAATCCGAACTGACATGTGGGTCCCGGCCATCAGAGGCTCGGTCCACGGGACTTGATCTACCGACACACGCGCACGGTGCACAGGGTTTAAAGACTAGGGCCCACATGTCAGTCGCTGTGGCAATATCCATAACCTCCCCGCTTTCCGTGCATGGGGCCCGCATGTAAGTGGAACATTACCGCAGCTAAGACATCAGTTATTACGAATGATTAAAGTTAATGTTTAATGACGTTGCTACGATGCGGCGGGCGTCGACAACGGATTTCACTCCCGCGCGTTTCACCGGCGGCTTGCCGGCGATTCCGGCCACAGCGGCGCCAACCAAGGATATGTACAGGTGCAAAATAGCAATGCGCTTCTAAAGGAAGTAGCTTCGACAGCTGAGCCGACCTGTACCGGCGGCTAGCCGGAGTTGAGCGGCGGCGGTCAATACGGCAAACCCGAAAACAGCAAAAAGTCGCTCCGAAGCACAAACAAGCGAGTGCCCGAGTGTCTAAAGACTACTTGGAGGCTACCTGATCTAGGTGGACGCTCGGGGAAGCTAGAAGTCAGTTGGAGCACCGACGGCGCTGGAGAAGAAGGTGGTGCCAACACGGCTGCACGTGGAGAGGGAGTCCTGAGAATGCTCGGCAAAGCTTCAGGAACCTAAGAGCATGCTATAGGAGCAAGGAATTGAACAATGGCTTACCAAACAAGGTGGGAGATGAAGGGTTTGAACCTTGGCCGAAAAGAGTCAAAACTTCAATTCACCGGAAACCTATCGTGCAATAAAGGAACGAGTTGAGGGGTTTTGATCAATGACCTAAAGCACATACGGTGACGCGGTGGATTGAGGATAATACCTTCCAGATTTGAAAGTGGCAAGGTGAGCTCCTCGCGTGCGCGCTCTGGACGTGAGCTAGAGCATGAAGGTGAACCAGAGGCTACAAGCAAGAACAAGAGCTCGCATAAGCCAAAATGGAAATGGCATGCAAAGAGGAGCTGAGGGCGCCAGAGGCGAGAAACTTACCGAGAAATGAGCTCAAGGAGCTTCCTCTCCTCGGTCAAACAGAGGAGAAGTGAGGAAGAAACGGGGTGTCGAGGGAGTATTAAGCTCAGGTGATGACGGGAATGGAGGCGGCGTGAAGTGGGGAACGCTCCGGAGTGGTGGATGGGGCGGTGGATTGACGGCGTAAGCATCGCCGCGTCGCTGAGCGGGCGATGCGCGTGGCGCTAGCTTTCTGCACCCGCAACGGGAGGTAGGAGACGACTCTGACAGCGCGGTCCCACAGCGTTAGTCACACGGTGAGGTGGGGTTTAAGTGGTTTTCAATCGGCCGTTGGATTGCGAATGGACGGATCGAGTTAGAAAGCGTTCGATGGTCAACGGATGCGAGATCGGACCGTTGAATGAGGATCTAACGGCCTGCATGCGTTGGTGCATTTAGGCGGTCGGGCTAAGTCAGTTCACCTGGGTCAGACTAGAGTCAAGGTGTGGTTCAGGCCCGAGGAATAATACCAGGGTTTGACTGAGGTTTAAAAGGTTTTTCCTACTTTGACCAGAGGCTTAAAAATATAAATAAAATTCCTAAAATCATGAAATAATTTCTGGAGGTTCCTGGGATAGCCTAGTGTCCATAAAAATTATTAAACCCTACTGTTCCTAACATATTTTGTAATATATAAATCCAAACTTAGACAAGGTCTTTTAAAGGTGTTTGAATTTTCTTAGGGTTCAAACCAGTCCCAAAAATTTGGGAAAATTATATTAATTTGCGATAATTAAAATAGTATTTGAATAAATGATTTCCAGAGCATCTTCAGTAGCATTTAATTCAATTTTTAGTTTGGAGAACAAATTGAAGTGTATGTTTCATTTGTATTTTGAGATTTTCCAAGTACAATATTCAAATGAATGGTTTCAAAACATGATGCATGCTAATGAGATGCATAATAAACCTCTTAGATGCATAATAAACCTCTTTATTAATTTGGGGATGTGACATGTGCACTTTACCCACATGACACGATTTCTCTAGTTTGTTCGGCACCCGGCAATGCCACTGCTTACTACCTTAGGTAAACAGCCTAGAGTATGTGACAAGGCCTTTACAAAGTTCTGCTTTGATGCAGTTCTGCTCGCTAAGGATTCGCCGTTACGGGCCCCCTCTTGCACCATTCTCAACCCAAACAGAACCGAATCGAAACATAGCTAATTAGCCAGCCAGTTCTATCCCAGTCTAGACATGAGGTTGCACGGTAAGACCCAAAACAATGGCGTACAAGGTTAAGTCCTTAGTTGGCTGCTCAAGCGAGACTAATCCACGTCCCAATGTGCGTTACAGCATCCACACTTACCACCACCCACTCGCCCGAGCATAAAACATTTTCATTTCAACCCGGCCAAACACCACCCTAGCCTTGACACAACATCTTTTAACAATAGTGGCCGTGCCACGATTCCATAATTTATTTAGTCATGTTTATCCATACGAGCATGTGATCATGAGTCCCAACGTACAACTATAGCATGGCTAAGCATAATACGATACCCATGTTGGTAATTTATCAATGTCCAACTAAAATAAACCTTCCTATGGTGTCCAAGGATTTATGTCAATCAAGGATACATGTTATTTGCAATTTATCAAGGAGGCATAAATCAATGAGGCAATTATCTACTCCCGAAACCATTTAATATAAAACTAGTCATGCATGTTTATAACAAACATTATAGTTTTTGTAAAATGGGTTTAATATGATCAGAGGTCTATGACTTGCCTTCTTTGAAGAGTTGAGGTGCTTCGGTCGTCGGGTCCGAGAAATCTTCAAATGAGCAAAATAACTCCAAATGAATTCCAAATAAATACCAAACTAGCACTAACAGTAAGAGAAGGATTTTAGATGAATTTAGAAATTTGAATCACTCGAATTGGAGTTCGAACGAAGAAGTTATGACCTTCCGAAGTTAGAAATCACATGAAATGAAGAAAACTGGATTTTTCCTCAATTTCTGATTTATTCTTCTAAAGGAAATTAGGTTTAATGCGCCAACTGACGTCAGCGGAGGGATTTGATTTTCGGCCGAATTATTTTTCAAAGGAAAAATCGGGAAAGTCCACGCAGGCGCTGACGGGGCAGTCACGCAGGCAAAGGAAGTGACGTGGCCGCCACATGGTGCTGAGGTGGCGCCACGCGGGCTATCACGTCGGACCCGAGCAGCGGCGCGCTCGGCCCGATGGCTCGCTGGCGAACGGCCGGTGGCGAGGGCACCAGCGGCAAGAGGAGCTCGCGGGGAGTCTGACGCTCACCGGTTTGACAACGCGGCGCGAAGAGGTGGCCGGCGGCAAGGAGAAGAGCGGCGGCGGCGGTAGGGAAACGCGACGACGGTGCTCCGGCGGGTTTCCGGGGTCGGGGAGGCGCGCACGATGTGCCCCTCGGTGCGGCGATGCCGACGGTGGAGGCGGTGGCTGAGGGTGCTCGGAGGCGGCGCTAGAGGCGGCGGCGACCTTCGGTGACCGGCGGCTTCGAGCTCGAAATACGGCAAGCTCGGAGGCGGAAAGGGGAAGAGAGATGGGGAAACGGGAGAGGAGGGTGCGGGGCACCCGGTGCTCACTTTTAAAGGGCTCGGGGAGGCCTGGAGGAGGAGGAGGAGGAGAAAGGTTTCGGGCGACCATTAATGGCGGTGGCGGGGTCCGGCTTGGAACACGCAGAGAAGGGGGGAAAAGTGGGGCACAAAGGCGCGACGGAGGCGGGGACGGACGGGCGCGGCGGCGGCGGGGATCGGCGGGATTCACGGCGCAAAGCCGCGCACGCGCACACGGCCGCACGAGGAAGAAAGGGGGGTCTGGAGCTGGACGACGACGCGGGGACGAAGGGCGAGGGCCGTCCAATTTCGATCGGACGGTTGGCATAGGAGGACGCCGCGGCTGAGGGGATGTCGTCCGATTTCGATCGGACGGTGCACAGAGGGTAGGCGCAGCGCGCGCGGGGAGCGGGCCGAGGAAGCGGGCCGAGAGAGGGAATTCGGCCCATGAGCCGAAAGAGGATTTTTAAAAGCATTTTTTATTTTAGAATACACCAGAAAAGCAAAACCTTTTTTAGAAAATAGCTAATAGAGTCTAAAAATTCTAGAAAAATTCACAGAAGTCCCTTGAATTATTTAGAACATAATAAAAATACTTTTAGCTATACTTTAGTTTTTAATTTTTGCAAACAAAATAGATTTTGGCTTCAAACAAAAAGGAAAAAGCCAAATTAAAATCCAAAAAATGCAATAAAGGCTTAGAACCCAAATAAAATCCAAAAACTTCAATAAACTAGCTTTTTAATTTAATTGAAGTTGGATTAACTCAATTTAAATGGTTTTTTATTTCTAAATTTCAATTTAAGCTTTTTGCAACTTAAACCAAATGGTTACTTTTAAAATTTTGAATTTTTTTCAAAAACTCCGCAAATTAGGGATGTTACAATATCACACGGATATTCACTACTACAAAATAGGCTACACTGGATGCCTCATCATAGATGGTTTCGAAGGAACCGTCTGTTTTGTACTTATCACAGACGATTCCTTAAGAATCGTTTGTGATACGTAATTTAAGGAACCATATGTGATACGTCATTATCACAGACAGTTTGTAAATAGAACCGTCTGTGATAATTTACAGTCAGTTCTTAAGAAGAACCATTTGTGATAATCGTAGACATCACAGAGGGTTATTGTTAAGAACCGTCTGTGAATTATCACAGATGGTTCTATTTACAAACCATCTGTGATAGTGCAATATCACAGATGGTTCTTAATAAGAACTGTCTATGATATGAAGGCATTATAAATACTCGGCGATCCCAATAGACCCCCTGTCCCTAGCGCCTCGACCCCCATCGCGTTTGAGCCGCCACGCCTGATGTCTCCTCCCCCATTGTGCCACCTTAGAGAGGAGAAGGAAGGGAAGGAAGGAGGCAGGGAGGAGAAGGAGAGGAGGAAGTTAAAGAGAGGAGGAAGGGATGAGGATCTCGCGGGATATTTGGGACTTTCATCGTGAGCTCTGAGGGTAACGATCTGTAACCCTTTATATTTGTTCTAGATTAATCGCTAATCAATTTTAGTATGTTTGGTCAATAGGAAGAGTACTTGCGGTTTATTAATATAATTTAACACTAATTTGTTACGTGCGTAGCGTAGATGGATCAAAACTGGATGTACGGTAATAACCATGTGAATGAAGAGTACATTAATGACGTGTTTGCTTTTAGAAGAGCTGTCGAGCAGGATATGTTAAAGAAAGGGATAAAATTTATGTATTGTCCATACATTGATTGTGGTAATATGAAGATGTTTAACAACCCAGCGCAGATTGAAGCACACTTGATTCAAAGGGGTTTCAAAAAGGGTTATACATATTGGATCAGTCATGGTGAAGAGTAGATTATACAAGAAGTTAATAATAACGACATCACCGAGAAAGTCAACGATATATCGGATGTGGAATATGCTTTTGATGCAGAAGGAAACTACAGTGAGAGAGAGTTTGGTAAATTCGAGGGCTTAATGGAGAATTCGGGGAAACCTGTGTTCCCTAGCTGCAAGCCGGAATACACAAGGTTGTCTTCCGTGCTTAAACTACTGAAATTGAAGGCAAGCAATGGTTGGTCCGACAAAAGTTTCACGACATTGTTAGGTCTCCTAGCGGACATCCTTGGAGGGAAACGTGTGGCCCAGCACCACCTACCATGCCAGAAAGGTTCTTTGTCCATTGGGAATGGAAATAGAAAGAATACATGCATGTCCAAATGATTATATCCTCTGTCGTAAAGAGTATGCAGACATACATGTATGTCCCATTTGCAAAGCATCCTGATACAAACGTAGGAATACTACTAAGGTGAAGTAAAGACCTCCTACTAAGATGTTGTAGTATCTGTCTGTAATCCCATGATTGAAGCATTTATTTGTGAACCGAAAGGAGGCAATATTCCTACGTTGGCACTCGAAGGAGCGTTAGAAAGATGGAAAGCTAAGACACCCTCACTACAAGAAAAACATGCATACAACAACACATAACTCGCAACGGAAAGCATATGCGTTGTAAGGCCAACTTATTTACCACGCATGAAGTCTGCTGAGCCCACCACCTCCCATATCCAAATAAAACTGGTCGGTTGCTCCCGTCTAAACCCATCTTATCCTTCCTTAGTCGGTTAGTGCCTTCCGCTCCATCTTCCTCTAAAAAAATCCCCTGCCTTCCAAAAAATCTACCGCCTCGTCCCTTCCCCCAAATCCGCGCTGCTCTCCCTCATCACCACCACGCCACCCTCGTCCTCGCCCGTCGCTGACCCGCCCTCATCCTTGCCCACATCCCTCACCCCTCGACATCTCCCCCGAGCCATCCTCAAAACTCTGCGCTACGCCCCTCGCCCGCATGCTCTGCCTCGATCGCCCATCGCCACTCACCTACCTCCACGCCGCCCTCGCCCGTCGCTGTCTGCCCCTCGCCCGCCGCCGTGACCCCCTTGCCCCTTACCTGCCTCACTCGTCCCTCGCCTCTATGCCCATCCATCCCTCCCATCCACACCGCACCGTCCTCCTCCATCCTGCATCTCCTACTTCACCTTCTCCATCCCTGGCTTTCGGTGGTGTCCTCAAGCACCGCTACTCGAACTTCATTGTCCACGAAGTCGCCCGCGATGGCTCCCTGGTCTGCCTCACCTCCTTTGATCTCCCCGACAAGGTACGCGCATTTCTTGACCTCACCATGGCGATGTTTGGTTCACGATTCACACGTCTGATCCCAATTTCACTACCAATTGTGGATTGCAATGCGTGGATGTGAAGGAGGAGGAGAAGGTGGTGCCGTCGGTGGCCACGCCCTCCTCCCTTTCTCTTCTATCTACATCCTCCACTGTCGCTGCCTCCTCAAGCTACTTTCCCACGCAGATTTGTGGCCACGCCCTGCTCCAGCCACCTCAGATTAGATCCGACGCCGCCTCCTCCTCCGGTCATCTCCCATGCAAATCCGGCTTTGTCTCCTCCTCTGATCACCTCCTCATGCAGATCTAGCCGAATCTGGCCCCTCCCGATCCATTCTTGACAGGCCCATGCACCACCACACTGCCATGTCGTCCACCATGTCGATGCCCCTCTGTGGTCACAGGTACCTCTCTCTCACTCTCTCTCCCACCCTCTCTCTGTGTCTCTGTTGGGCATAGCCATGAGAGCAGGTAGTTTGATGAAGGTGTTTGTGTGGAGTGCCAGCTATTCGATGAATTGCCCCTAAAAGATTTTGAGTTCAGGAAAAGCTTACTTTCGAGCATATGTTCTAGTGGGAGTAGTTTTTATAATTTAATCAAAATAAATTACACTTCATATTATACATGCACTCTACTAAAGAATGGAGATTTCTATATGAAACAGCAAAGTTGCAAACATTGCCGCAGGAGCAGTCAAGGGAGCTGCACCTTGAAGCCTAATTAGGTACGTAGAAGTTACATCATGAAATTTGTTGTTTTATGTTCACCGCAACAAGATTTCAATGTATGTCTTTTCATGCATGCAGCAACAAGAAAATTTTAGTGTATGTGTCGTCATTCATGCAGTAATAATATTTACCTTGATTGCTCTTACAAAATGGTAGTCAGCATCGTTTGTGTGCATTCTGTTTTCATAAAACTTTACTAAGCCAACGTATTAGCTAACTATATTGGGACACTAGTGAAAAGTCGAGGTTTATCTCCTGTGACATCTTGATTGGAGGTTGATAGGTGCTAACGAGAAGTCAAAGCTGTGAAGTTGGACGCATCCCACTGAGGTAATACAAGCTATATAAGTAATTCTAGGGAACTTTTGATGCCATGAACTATCTAAATATTAAAATTGTAGTTGTTCCTATTGATAGAGATAGCCCTGAATTCCATGTCATGCACTAGTTAAATCATTACATATTTTTAAGTTGAAGCATTTTTATACTTGACATTGTGGATTACATTCCTTTTTCTTTTTGTGAGGAGAAAATAATGAGCTGAGGACGTGGTGACAATTATCGTGCTATCATGATCAGATGGGATGAATGGGAAGGTAAGGAAGGATACCATGGTGCTCTTCCTCTATAGTTTAGTTTGGTTCACGTCTAGACTCAATTGTAAATATACACTAATTTCAGCTGTGATCATATATGTGTCATACTCATATTCTGCTCCACCACTCCAGAATACCAAATACCTCGTAAACTTTGTGCTTTTTTTTGTCTTTTTGATGATGTGGAGCTACATGATTGTATACATACTTGGCCTTTTCTGATTCCATGAGTTACACTGTTACAGGGTCACTTCCTTTGTTCTTGTGACTAAGTAATTTTTTGGTTCTTTGGCTTATTTGTGTATAGTGCTAAATGGCAGCACCATAATGTTTCCATAATCTCTATTGTTTTTTGTTTTTTAAAAAATTGTTCTCTATGCTTCTTTCACCGCAGATAAATATTGCAAATTAGGTAACCACTGATTTGGGCTGGTAACTAAAATGTTCAACAAAAAAATTGTAACCTTGTATTCCGGTCTCTTGCCTGACCCTTTTAGCTTCTGGGAGACAATGTGGTCTTATGCTGATGGGTAGTGAGAGTCTAAGATTGACTGACTATACCAAACTATTGATTGTTGTCACTCTAAATGCTACTGACTTCTACTTGCTATTTCTATGCAGGGATTCCGGAAGGTGAATCCAGATTGGTGGCACAGTTGGGAAAGACGAGCACTCGTCGAAGTGGAATGCTCAGAACATAGACAAGATTTTTGATGATGTATGGGAAGAGCTGGATGCAATACCTGGAACTGAAATGGGGCAAGAAGACAAGGCTGAGATTGGCTTCGACATCGAGGACATCACCGGGAGGCCTTGTAGTTGGGTTGATGACTGCCCATATCTGGTGGAGCCAATGCAGTTTGTGGAACACTAGAGGTGTGAGAATAAAAGAATCCATCAGTGGAATAGTGAATTGTTTATTTACATTCTGCCATCTGATATCTGCATATCAGTTAGCCCACTTCAATTGACGTACATATCTTACTGTTGGCTCTCTCTTTACTGTCGATAGCGTCAGCTCTGAGAATATTGAGCTCAAAATTTGTAATGAAACAATTTTTTTGTTGATGTCAATGAAATAATTTTGTTATACACTTTGATATGTGTGTTTGTTTAACCTCGTGGGCTCTAATTGATAAGCCCAGCTTGGATAAGAAAAGGACACCTTTTACAATGATTAGATGCATTGTAAACAATCCTAAAAGTGATTTGCTAGTGTCCAATGCCAACGCATATATATATGTTGCCACTATATCAAAATATGTGTTGCAACCTTGCAACGCTTTTATTTACATATTACCAACACTTGTATATATGTTGTCACATACCTTGGCAACGGTCTCAATGGCAACGCATACTAAATGCGTTGGTATAGACCATAACAACATTTATTTAGACTTCCATAAAAGCATATATGCGTTACTAAAGGGGTGTTCATCTTGTAGTGCCTGCTAATTCGGCCTAGTGGAGAAACTTTGATCGAAGCTTCAAAGAGTTCGGTGCAAAACCGATGAACATAAGGTTAGGGTTGAGTATAGATGGAATGAACCCTTCGGCAACATGAGCAGCCGACATAACACCTGACCTGTAAATCTATGTATGTACAACCTTCCAACTTGGCTGTGTATGAAGCGGAAGTACATTTTGATGTCACTACTTATCTAAGGGCCAAAGCAACCTGGGAACAATATTGATGTGTACCTAGCACCATTGCTGGAAAATCTTGTGACACTGTGGAATGAAGGGGTACTACAAGTATGGGATACGTACAAACAAGAGAACTTCACTTTACGAGCCATGTTGTTCTGCACCATCAATGATTTTCTTTCCCTTGGTAACCTATCGAGGTTCAGTACAAAAGGAGCCAAAACTTATCCGCACTGCTTAGATGGTACCGAGAGTGTATGGTTGAACAACTCATACAAAACTGTGTATATGCTTCACCGTAGGTTCCTTCCCAGGATTCACCCATACCGCAAGATGAAGAAATAATTCGACGAAAATAAGAGGGACGGTTCAGCTCAAGGGCTTTTAGAGGGAAAGTGGTCTATGATATGGTTAAGGATATCGATGTTGTGCTTGGGAAGGGACATAAATTAAAAACTCATCAAAAGAACATCTGGAAGAAGCGGTCAATTTTTTGTGACTTGACTTATTGGGAGCATGTAGAAGTTCGCCACTGCATCGACATCATGCACATGGAGAAGAATGTATATGATAGCTTGATTGGTCTCTTACTGAATATTAGTGGCAAAATAGATGATGGTGTTAACGTACGGCGTGACTTGGTTGATATGAATATAAGGACCGAGTTAGCACCGAGACGAACGTACCTTCCCCCAGCTTGCTACACTTTGCCCAAGGTCGAGAGAAATGAACTGTGCCAGAGCTTGCATGGTGTGAAAGTTCTGTCCGGTTACTCCGCTAGCATTAAGAAACTTGTTTCTATAGTAGATTTGAAATTAATTGGTATGAAGTCTCATGATTGTCATGTGCTGATGATATAAATACTTCCTATTGCAATTAGGAGTATCTTGCCGAACAAGGTCCGAGTGACAATCTTGAGGCTGTGTTATTTCTTTAACTCAATTGCTCAAAAGTTCATCAATCCCGAAGGACTAGATGCTCTGCAGCCGAGGTGGTGACGACTCTATATCATATTGAGATGTATTTCCCTCTTATCATTTTTTGATATCATGGTCCATCTCATTGTTCACCTTGTGAAAGAGATAAAGATATGCGGCCTTGTGTTCCTACGTCATATGTACCCGTTTGAGAGGTACATGGGAATTCTCAAGTCCTACGTATGGAATCGATCTCGACTAGAGGGCAGCATCGTCGAAGGTTATGTAACCAAAGAGGTCATTGAGTTCTGCGTCAACTACATGGCTCAGGTGGAACCGATAGGTGTGCCTCTATCTCATCATGAGAAGAGACTGGAAGGTATCGAGACCATCGGAAGGAAAGCAATCACTCCCGATCTGGATATGTACACTCAAGTCCATTTCACTATCTTGCAACACATGACCCAAGTGTCCCCGTACATCGATGAGCATATAGACATAGTACACCAATAGAATCCAAACCGATTAGAGGTTTGCATCACAAGAGAGGACAACCGTCGGTTCAATGAATGGTTAAAGGTGCGATTCACTGGGAGGTCATCAAGTGATGATACACTACTATGGTTAGCAAAAGGGCCAAAATTTACAATTGTGACATGGCAAGGATACAACATAAATGGGTACACATTTTATACGACAGCTCAGGATAGGAAGAGCACAGTCCAGAACAGCAGTGTTCGCATAGATACGTTTCATGAGTAGTTCAATATCGCCGAGCTACGTGAGTTGAACTCCTACTTTGGGTTCATAGAGGAGATTTGGAAGCTTGACTACATACTTTTCAAGATCCTCCTATTTCGATGTCATTGGGTTAAACTCCCGCAGGGTGTGAAGGTCGATAAATACGACATCACTACTGTGAACCTCAAATGTGTTGGATACAAGGACGAACCATTCGTACTTGCTAAGCAAGTTGTTCAAGTTTTTTATGTAACGGACCCGGCAAATAAAAACCGTCACGTAGTTCTTCATGAAAAAAAAAGGATTGTCGAAATTGAGAATGTCGTGGATGAGGAAGAGTACAATCAATTTGACGAGTTGCCTCCTTTCGGAGACGGCATCAGGCTCGAGGAAGAATCCAGTGAGGAAGCTAGCTATATGCGCATCGATCATCATGAAGGGCTATATTTTAATTAAGAATTTATTCCACTATAATTTATTCTATAACAAGAGACGTAATCTATGTTTTCTACTCTTGGTTATTATTTCGCTGTCAATGTGGACTTGTCGTGTGTTATGGACTTGTAATCTCTTATTTTGATGTGAATGTGGAATTGTCATGTGTTAATGTGTTATGGATTTATCATCTCTGATTTTGCTGTCAATGTGGACTTCATTGTAATGTTGAATGGTAATATTATGCACTTATACAACCTATCTGTCTCATGTCCTAATATGTCAAATAGAATGAACTATCACATAGTAGTATATCACAGATAGTTCTATTATGGAACCGTCTGTGATAAGTAATCATAGACGGTTCTAAACTAGAACCATCTGTGATGTGGTCTCATATCACAGACGGTTCTATTATGGAACCGTCTATGATAAGTAATCACAGACAGTTCTATTATGGAACCATCTATGATTACTTATCATAGACGGTTCTATAATAGAACCGTCTGTGATATCCCTTTATTATGAAGGAACCGCTAAGGTCTACGCCCTTACTCGTCACTCACTTACGAAGGAACCGCTAGGGTCTACGCCCTTACTCGTCACTCACCCTTACTCTCGCCCATTCATGGAACCGTCTGTGATAGCGTACGGAGCCTGTATATGTGCAAATAATTACTAAAATGAATTTCCCAGTAATAAACAGGCGATAAAAAAGACCATATCCTATTTACATCACAGACGATCAAGAAGACCATATTATTTTTACATCACAGACAATAGATAAAAAAGACCATATCGTTTTTACATCACAGACGATAAAAAAGAATCAGCAATCCTATCTTAGTCTTCAAATCTTTGTAAGCCGTCTCGTCGGCTTCAGTGGTGGCGGGATCAGCGACTGTCTCACCAAACGCCTCCACCTGTGACCTTGCACGCTCAATTTTCTCTTGTAGATGTTCGGACTCCGTATTCAAGTCCCATATAGCCCAGAAGCCATCAACCCTGGTCTCCAGAGTCTCGGTTAGGCGGACCCGCTCTCCTGCAATTTCGATGTCGTCCTCGACTCTCCGGGCTGCATCCTCGGTGCGGACCAAATAGTTCCATAGGACAATCTCCACGATGAGGTTTACTCGTCGGATGCTGGAGAGCCTCGCACTAGTCTGTTGGAGGAGGAGTTCCAATCGACAGATGATGGTTGTTATGGTCTCCGGTAGATGGGAGAGCCTACAACGGATGACATTGAGAACGGACGGCTTGTCCGCAGCTTGGGCCAGGTTGCGACCAGAGAGGTGCAAGTACACAACCACAATGTAGGCCAGTACAGCCAGAACGAGAGAGGAAGTAGACATTTGGAGTTTGTGGAGAAGGGGATCAAGGAGGTTTGTGAGAAATCCCTTTCATAAGATGGATGTCTATTTATAAAACAAGTACTAAAGCTGGAGCAGGAGACGAAGAGATGAAGAGACACATCGCGCGGGAGACGAAGGGATTGAAAGGCATATCACAGACGGTTCTATCATGGAACCGTCTGTGAAATATCACAGACGGTTCGTATTAAGAACTGTCTGTGATAATGAAATATCATAGACGGTTCTATCATGGAACCATCTGTGATATGTAATTATCACAGACGGTTTGTAAATACAACCGTCTGTGAAATACGTCTCGTATCACAGACGACTCTATTAAAGAACCATCGGTGATAATAGTATATTACAGATGGTTCAATGATAGAACCGTCTGTGAAGTATCACAAACGGTTTTATTTACAAACCGTCTGTGATAATGACATATCACAGACGGTTGCCGCGAGCGGTTCCTAAGTAGCAAATGCGTCAAGAAATTCAACACGAGCGGATCCTTTGGAACCGCTGCGCGATGAGTGTCGATATTAGCCTTTTTGTAGTAGTGTCTCACCCGTTCGACTCCCCACCCGAGTGCACCCGACCTTGATGCCACCGCTACCATCGATGATGCCCGGCCGCCCCTTGCTTCGTCGCCAGCTCTGGCCTCCCCTTGCTTCATCACTAGCTCCGACCTCTCCTTGCTTCGTTGCTAGCTCCGGCCGCCCCTGCTATGTCGCCAGCCCCGATTCCCCTTCTCCCCGTCGCCGATCCCCCTTCTACTCCTTGGGAGTGACTCACCTTCAATGCCCCCTGCTTCCAGCCCGAGTCCCTGACAACGCCTGGCCACCCCCTTCTATGTCGCGTCATCGCCAGCCCTGATTCCTCCACCCGTCGTTGGCGTCCTCTTCCTCTCTAGCTCATCACCAGCCTCGTTGTCCTCTCCAACTTGTAACCTCCTCCCCTTGAAGCGCAGCTTCCTCTGCGTCCCATCGCTGGCGCCATCCTCCTATCCAGCCTGATAGCCCATCACCGGTACCGCCTAATCCTTCTCTCAAGACTCCAGCCCCAATGCCCAATGTTGTGATTGTTGTGCAGACCAGTGGATGTTTGGAGCCCTAGGGTATGATTTGTTCAGTATATGCTTTGACCGAACCTCTCTTCATGCCAATTTTGTGTATGGAGTGTTATTACTGATGCGTTCGTTGGTATCTACGATGTTGTGCAACTTGCTACGTGTTTGGCTTATTGTGTTATATTATATTGTAGTGTTGTTAGGAATGACATGAAACGTATGATATGCCTGATACCATTTGATACGCCTAATGTTGTAGGATTGTAGCATGCACATTCTTTAACCAGTTTTTGTTAATTGAGTTTGCTAGAAATGGGAAGAAAAGATATATTCTTTAGACAGTCCTAAAACTTCTTAGCCTTAGTAAGCATGCGTTAGATCAGGAATGATTTCTTCGATGCTCTGCTGTTGTACGAACAATTCCGCAATGTCTAGCATTCTTGTGTAGTACATACTTGATACATATGTGTTGGATATATTGGAGACTTTCCTGAGTAGTATGTACTATATATGCTTTCATTTGTTGTGAATGTATTGTCTATTGATGTGAATATATCCTTTGATACTATTTGAGTAATAGATACTATGCTTGAATAGTCAGTAGTGTTAATTATATATAGCACTTCTGTTTGTTTATATAGTTCATTCGTTGGGTAACTTCTATTTTTTCTGTATAAAATATGTTTTCAAGGGAAATTATCTTCGAAAATACTTAGTGGATATCACTTGCAATCCATTTTATTTAAACTCTCAACATTTTGAATTCTGAAATTTTAGTTCATTACGTATGTAACTCATATAGATAGCAAGTAAGAGAAATGGCATCTGCACCGTCTTCGCCGTTGTCATCGACGTCGCTGAATGTATCTGGATCTCTGAGGAAAGTGGTGTGTAAGCGAGATGGCAGAGGAATATCGAAATTGTCTGCCAGCCGAATGACCATCACAGAGGTCAGTGCCGTTCGGGTCCCTCTGAGTCCCAAGAAAGCAGCAACAAGATTCCAGACCATCTGCGGGATACTTGGAAGGAAACGAGTCCTCATCACCACACCAAGCTAGAAGTCTCTGATGGACGTAGAGAGAGGCTAGCCGTGGGCTAATATTTCAAGCTCATTCACTATCCCAGAAGCAGACTAGGCACACATGAAACAGCAGGCGTTGCTCGTGATGGGGCACACGTGGAGGACCTTCAAGAGCACGCTTGTCACGAAGTATGTGAACACGGGTTGGATGCCTTTCACGAAGTATAAATTCTTGTCGCGGGATATATGGGACGCCTTTGTGCGGATGAAGACGGCGACCGAATTTCAGGAGAAAAGTGTGGCGCACAAGGCTCTCCAGGCATAAAACACTCACCCCAACAAACTCGACACATTTGCTGGGACCACAGATGAGCGCGCCCAAAGCTGTTTAAGAGCGAGGGCATCAACCATGTCTTCGAGTGGCATCTCTTTAACAAACCCGGCATATGAGGAAGTGTCCCAATGTCTGGTAAATATATCGAACTACCAAGTTCTTAATAAATTCATAACTTCATAGTGTCTATAATAACATGACGACCTCTTGCAGCAAGCATTGACTACCGAATCTTCCCACGGCCTTGGAAAAAAAGGAGCACCCGGGTCGCACGCGAGGCCTTGGGGTTTACGTACCTTGGAGGGCGGGATTCCCAAACGACTCTAACATGTATAGGAGTAGGAATAGAACCAAGGTCGAGTGCGAGGACCGGTTGGTAGAGGAGATTAATGCGAAGCTTACTGCAAAATTTCAAGGACAGATAACAAGATTGCAGGATCAAATGAATCAACTCCTCAACTAGTCGCAAGCTACCCCCGTTATTTTTGGGAGCCAGTCCTCCTCACCATCGGATTAGCATCGCGTCCATGCAAAATTCTGAACATGACGATGTCCAATTACCTATCGACGACATCAAGGTAATGTATATCTCTAGAATGCTACAAAGATAGACCTATAGAACGCCTTAGCTAATTGTGTATCGTTTTGTAGGAGCCGACGCCCTGCAAGCTCCAAGTGAGGTGGTTGGGTCCATTTCTATTGAGGCTGGGCGGGGGATGGCGTGTCCATGCCAGGAAAGGACAGTGCAGTACAATGCCCAGCTAGCGTAGGGTTATGCTAGGGTCCAGGTGGACATGGTATATGACACTTTCATGGCCGTCCCACCGGAGATTTGCCCGAACAAAGACATCAGAACACTAGGGGGTGCCACTTTTATGCAGTGGCCTAAGAAGGACATCGCCCTAGACCCTGCAGTGCCATGATCTCGACACGACCTCGCCTCTCCAATAGGACCCTCGATGACTCCACCTCATCCTTCACTTCAGAAGACCGCCTCGTCGGTTCCCATGGAGAAGACGCCGAAGGAACAAGAAAAGCATGCTACCGTATCGATTCCCGAGTCATCTCACGGGAAGATGTGTAGTGGGCGAGTCGTTAAGGCCAAATTGAAATCAAAGAACATTAAGGTGCCTCCCAAGCCTGGGAAATACTCCCTTGGAAGTCCGTTGTCCCCCAACACAGTATTAGCCCACGCTAGAGTAGGTTGCTAGTCTTTGCATGTCTAGTACATGGGGAAGACCAAAGAAAAGGGGTGCGATATTGGAATCACTGTCAGATACACGAAGGAGCATTTCTTCCACGAGACGGGGCACTTCGTCGTGGGCTTTGATGACTTATTTGACCTATTCAACCTCAATGCCCTCGACACCTCGCTTCTACAATGCTGGACACTGTAAGTGTGTATAATCAAGTTCTACATTCATGTAATACCGATAAATATCATAACTCATTGCTTATGTATAGATACATGATGAAAAATGCCCAGCGATGGCGAGAACCGGTGGATTTCCTCGACCCACACTTGGTCTCTGAGCAAAGCATCACCCAAGACGCATCCTACATCGTGAAATACATAACGACGGGATTGCTTGCTCAGGGCGACAAGGACTACATACTGGTGCCCTACAATTAGGGGTAAGTGCTGCACTACTTGCTATACAAATTTCACTTGTACTTTATATGCAACACGAACTTTGGTTTAATGACTATAGCGACATACATGAGTAGGTTTCACTAGATCCTTATAGTCATTGTACCAAAGAGGAATAAGGTAATACACCTTGATTCCCTACTCAACAAAACCCATGACTTCACCATTGTGCAAGGAATACTCGACAGGTATGTTCATTTCTTCCATACATAACTCTATTGTAGTCTTTCTTCATTTGAAATGGCCAAGGATAACTTTTTGGAATCATGTAGGTCGTTCAGTGCCTATGTTGCTCAGGGAGGGCCACACAAGGAATCGAGCGCCACACTGCAACACAGGAAGTGATTTTCGGTATGAGCTATAACACAGTAATCCTATATCACACTTCGTAATAATGCCTCTCGAACTGACTATACCTATACATGTAATTCTATTTTTGCAGTGCCAGCAGCAAAAACAAGATCACATATGTGCATTCTATGTTTGCCGTCATATACAGCAAATCATGGGTGCTAAGACGAATGATCCAGAGGTTTGTCAATCTCGTAATAATTATTTTCTAATTATAAATTTAACTATATATGCTTACTACTTTACTCCTCCTAGCGACAAGGCATGATACTCGATTTAGATTCATTCGCTATGAACGAAATCATGGAGATTTGAGGAGTGCTCTTCGGCTTCATCAAGATGGAGATCGTTAACTTCGACGGAGAGTTTCACTCCGTCGACACTGCTGAATGACCTTCAAATAATTGATTCAATTGTAATTCACTTTGAGTAGTTGTAATTCAATTATAACTCTAGCGCTAATACTTGAACATATTCTTTTGTAATTGATTCTGAGTTGTAAATGGTCACTTTGAGTTGTCAACAATTGATTCATCTGTGATTTATCTGTTTTCTGCTTGCTTGTTTTTAGAGGGCATGGCTAGCAATTCCTAAGGCTAGCTGAAAATTTAAAAAAAATTAGTTAGGTATAACTAACTATCACAGACAGTTTTATCGTATAAACCGTCCATGAAGGGATACGTAGGATATCACAGACGGTTCTATTTACTAACCGTCTGTGATATGTCATATCACAGATGATTGTTGGTGAAAATCGTATGTGGTAGTAGCCCTTCACAGACAGTTTTAACAAAAACCGTCTGTGTTGGGGTTTATCACAGACGGCTCAAAAATCGTCAGTGATAACCGCTTGTTATCACAGACACATAAATTCAGATGATTCAGAAACCGTCTGTGATGACGGTTTAGATCCTTCTGTAATGACCCTTTGTGTAGTAGTGATTACAACCCATTCACCACAAATATCATCACCACTTAGTTTTTTGACAAATCAAAGTAATATTACAAATCATTGGGCACCACATATTTCAGCAGGATGAACCTTTCTCGTGGCCGTGACCTCAACGTCCGCCATGTGGACCACCTCAACCCGGGTTCTGCTCCGTCCATGTTGTTCCTGATGTGTCGTACCTGTCATCGGCTAACCATTCCCTTTAGCCTATCAATGTCCGCGGCCTAGATAAGTTGCTCCCAAGTCAGATGGCTAGTGAAATGGCCAACCACGCGGTAACTATACATCTCTGCACTCCAGGATCGCATCACCTCCTCCTTATTGAAATAGTAAGAGAGGTGCAAGCTAGGATGCTGCACCACCATCGAACATGCGGTCATGACATGGGAGCAGGGCCTATGCAGAAGAAGGGGCTTGTTATAAATGCATACGCAACTTGCACGGCATAGCGTGCACTCGTGGGTGATCTTCTCACGGTTTGTCCCGTGGCGTCCTTTATCCCTGCACATTATCTCGAAGCGAAGCTCTCTTGTGCTCATCTTGAATGCCCGATATATATCACCCTTCTTGCTCTTCTCCTCCATGTACTTGGTGATCATGGTGGAGTAGAGTACCCTATCATTTGCCATGGCAAGCAATACATTGTTGCTTCTATCAATAAAGTAATTTGTAGTACAACGAAGAATTGCCTCCACAATACCAACTAAAGGAATGCATCTGGCGCTGCACATAACCCAATTGTACACCTCGGCTAGATTGGTTATCATGACACCATATCGTGTACCACCCCTATCATGTAGCATCAACCACTTCTTCTTAGGATCGTGCTCAATCCAGTCCGAGAAGTATTTCACCTGTGCCCCCATCTTCCTCGTCGCATTGGGACCATCTGTAGGTAGATGTGGTAATGCTTCAGGGTCCTAGTCAGCGCTTGGAGCGGCCTTTTTTGCTGCCTCCCTTCTGTGCGTCTAGGTTTGTTCATCCAGAATCTTCGAGAGCGCTTCAAACTTTCGCTGTTGGTTTTGGTTGCACAGTCGCTTGAACAGGTTCATCAAGTCCTTGTTACAGAACTGCTTGTAGAAGTTTGCAATCAAGTGCCTTATGCACCACCTGCTCTAGGGATCTACCCATAGAAGTGGTTCATTCTCTCCTTGTTGCAGCTGAGTTATTGCACTCAGCAGGCTCGCATGCCGATCATGTATGACACATACGTTCAGACGACCCTATACAACATAATCCTCAAATTCCTCAAGAATCACAACCAGATGTCCGTGTTCTTGTTTTGATGAAAGTGAATACCATGGGAAGAACTTGATTATTCCCTTCGATCATTGTAGCAGTCAATATCTAGCCCTTATAATTCCCAGTCAGGATTGTGCCATTCACGCACAAGATTGGACGACAGTGCCAAAATGCATTGATGCATGGATCAAAAGTGAAGAATACTCGCTTCAGTACCCTCTTATTGGCCCACTTCGAATGCGTAGAATCTTGAATGTCGACATGAGTGCTGGGATTCCTGTCTTGTAAGACTCGAAGTAGTCCGAAGAGGTTGTGGTACGAGTCCTCGAACGTACCGAACCTTGATTCCAATGCCTTCTGTTTTGTCCTCCACGCCTTGGCACAGCAGACTGTGTACTGAAACATTACCTCAATCGCCTGAATGATGGATCGTGGCTCAAAATCTAGATTATCCATGATCTCACCGTACATGAGGTTCACGATGAAGCCTGATGACAGGTTCCTATGGGACTGCACTGACTCAGCAACGACACATGTGTGAGGGACCACTATAGAGCACTTGCAGTAAGTGTCCCCCTTAGGCTGGAATGCGTGCTCTCGCCAAGGGCATCCATCTATATCGCACTTTACGTCGTAGCATCTTAGGTTAGACTTTACGACTATGAATGTATGTCACATAGAAAAGGCCCAGAATTTGACTGCCTCCTGCATGGCCTTCTTGCACTTGTACATAGCTCCTTGCCTAACCTCACTCTGGTCGTACTCACGGCACATAGGAGCCTTCGTTAACGATGAGGTTATCGAACTGGTATATGTTCCACTCAGATGGAACTGCCTACTGGTCCACAGCATCCTCGTCGTTGGATCCTTCACCTTCTAACAATGCCATGTAGTCCCAATGCGAATCAATCTCGTCGAGACCCTCAAGAATAGTTCCCTGACCGTAGTAAATTTTGAAGTTGGTGGAATCCGACATATTTGATGTACTCTATAAACAAGATTTTCACAATTAACCACACATCTAAAACTAAACTATCTACTGAAAAGGATTATGTACAACATACTGTACTACATAACTATACATCTAAAACTATGTAATCCATTCAATTAAAAAATTACCTGAAAGGTGGGTGACTGGACGGGTAGCGCTTTGCTAGCTTCTTTCCTCCCCTCTACTCCTCTCTGCTCTTTTCCCTTCCCTCCCCTCTTTCTCTTTTTTTTGAATAAAAGTGAGTTTTTCCTGAATTTTAGGGTTTCGAGGATCTTTTATATGGGAGATTGTGTTACCATTTGGAATGGCGATAGGGACTTGCAAGATCCCTATCGCCATTTGAAATGGTGGTTTTTCAAATTTTAAAATTTAAAAATTAAGGATCCCTGTCACTATTTAAATTGGCGACAAAGCTCTTTATACTGTTGAGCCCCTTGTTGCTAGTGGCTAGGCCCCTGTCGCCAATTGGAATGGCGACACGCTCCTATCGTCATTCCAATTGGCGACATACGCCTAGTTTTGTAATTTTTATTTTTGACTATTTATTTTTGTAATTATATTTTAAATTAATATTATTTCAAAAAAAAATTATGCAAGTGTTTGTTCGTATACTATTCTAGGATAGCCACGTTGCCCTGCCAACCGATCTGGGGTTCATTGACGTTAGTGTAAAATCTAGAGATTGATTTGTGATTTCACGGTACCCAAGCAAGGTCACGGTCTTGAATATATATATATATATATATATACAAACAGAGGTAGGATCATAAAGGAGAGTTTCAATAGCTATAGAGTTTATCTCCTTGTATGCGTGTCGAACAGGGAACAGTAATCATCTCCTTGTCGACAACGATACCAGCACAAGTTGATATTCAGATATACAACTCAATCTGTATTTCTAACAACCTCCCTCAATCTGGACATAACATTGTCATGTTTAGATTGTTTCGAAACCGAATGAAGAGTTGTGTTGGCAACGGTTTAGTAAGAACATCGGTTAACTGATCACCTGAAGAGATAAACCGAATGTCCAACACTTTGCGTGCAACCCGCTCACGTACAAAATGATAATCAACTTCAATATGTTTTGTACAAGCATGAAACACAGGATTTGCTGTGAGATAGGTAGCACAAAGATTATCACACCACATACTCAGCGCACGATATTGAGAAATACCTAATTCTCCAACTAAAGACTATATCCACATGATCTCTGCTGTTGCATTTGCCACTGCCTTGTACCCAGATTCTGTACTAGGTTTTGACATCGTGGGCTGCTTTCTAGAACTCCACGACATTAAATTAGATCCAAGAAACATAGCATAACCTCCAATGCTTCGACGATCATCTGAAGATCAGCATCACAGAATGCACTCAACAAGAAGGAAGGAGACTTCCGAAGAACAAGTCCAAGATGAACTGTATCTTTGAGATAATGCAGAATTCATTTTACAACGGTCTAGTGAGTTTCTGTTAGTGCTTGTAGAACTGACAGACTTGTTTACACTGAAAGAAATGTTAGGTCTAGTCAAGACTAAGTATTGTAATGCACCTACTACACTCATGTAGCTTGTAGCATCTGCATCCGACAAAACAACTCCATCAAATTTAGACAGCTTCTCAATTGTACTCATCGGGCTAGTAACATACTTGGCATTAGTCATATTGGTTTTATGCAGCAAGTACATAGCATACTTGCGTTGTGACAACAACATACTATCACCAGTTTTCTGAACCTCATTGCCAAGAAAATAACCGAGAGAGCCAAGATCTTTCACTGCAAAATCATCTCTAAGTTGACGAAGGAGCATATCTGTAGCTTTACTTGAGGAGCTAACAATAATGATATCGTTAACATAGGAGCGTAAACATTGTGATGTCACCCTGATTGTAGATGCAAAGTGAACATCTACTTTTGATGGAATAAACCCAAGTTCTTGAAGTTTGGTATTCAACCGAGAGAACCAAGCATGCGGCACTTGCTTCAATCCAGGTAGTTGCTTCATATACACCTCATCATTCAAAAACCCAATAAGAAAGGTGTTTTGAACGTCAAGTTGCTTCAAACACCTTCCATCAGAGACAACTAGAGATAGAAGAATATGAATTATCGTAGGTTTCACAACAGGACTGAATGTTTCCTTATAATCAACACCATACCGTTGCACAGATGATTCTATTAAAAAACTGTCTGTGATAGTTACGTATCACAAACGGTTCGTAATAAGAACCGTTTATGATATGCAGGCCTTATAAATGCACGGTCCTGACAGACCCCCCCTGCCCATTCCATTTGAGCCACCACCTCTGCTGTCTCCTCCCCCATTGCGCCACCTTAGAGAGGAGATGGAAGGGAAGGAAGGAGGTAGGGAGGAGAAGGAATTAATGGAGGAGGCTAAAGAGAGGAGGAAGGGAGGAGGCTAAAGAGAGGAGGAAGGGAGGAGAAGGCCAGAGGAGGAAGAAAGGGAGGAGGATCTCACGAGATATTTGAGATTTTCGTCGTAAGCTCCGAGGGTAACGATTTGTAACCCTTTATATTTGCTCTAGGTTAATAGCTAATCAATTTTAGTATTTTTGGTGAATAGGGAGTACTTGAGGTTTATTAATCTAATGTAACACTAATTTGTTACGTGCATAGCGTAGATGGACCAAAACTGGATGTACAGTGCGAACCGTGTGAATGAAGAGTACATTAAAGGCGTGATTGCTTTTAGAAGATCCGCTGAGTAGGATATGTTGAAAAAAGGGATAAAATTTATGTATTGTCCATGCATTGATTGCGGTAATATGAAGATGTTTAACAACCTGACGCAGATCGAAGCACATGCTACTGCTCTTTGCTGATTTTGGGACTAAATAGGGTTGTCTTGGGTGACTTTATTGTGGGCGGCTTGATAGGATAGAGGCCGGATTCACACATGCCTTAGAGGACCTTTCTCTTCGACACCTGATCCTTAACAACAAAACAATTGGGACGAAACTCGAGAAAACATTCTTATCACTAGCGAGTTTATGAACGAATACGGGTTTTTGGAAATTTGAGGAGCGTGTAGGACATCTTTAAGAACTGAAGGATCAACAATAGTATCGGATCGGCAATAGTATGAACAGAACAATGACCAACATTCGAGATGCGCAAACCTGCTCCATTGCCGACTTGAACTTGAACTCCTCCATGATACTTTTCTCGAACAGTGAGACGATTAAGATCAACATTAGAGATGTGCAAATCTGTGCTGAGTGCCCTTCATTGTTTTGAAAAGTATGATCAAAGTGGTGATAGCATTTTATGACAGTGTGTCCAATCTTGTCGCATAATTGACAGGTTGGTCGTGGGCCACGACCACCATTACCGAATTTGTTATTGTGAGGACCCCAATTTATTTGGCTTGTAATGTTTAGCCAACCACCTGGCCCTAGCATCCCAAATCAAATAAACCGAGCCTCGAGATATGTATACTTCCCAGAAAGCAGTATACATACCTCACCACAAAAATTATGCATCAACTCCATTCCAAACATAGAGTCCAAACATTACACTACTAAGCAGAAAGTAACAACAGTAGATTATTACAGACCAGGGCCGACCCGCCAAAAGATACACCAACAACAAAAGAACGACAGCAGAAGCAAAAGTGCCGTAAGATGGCTATAAACAAAGCCAATCAGTGTGCCTTCAACCCACAAGGCATCTGACCGGACCGCCAAGCCTAGTCGTCGAACACGGCGGCGAGAACTCACGAGTGAGGCCCTTGGGGCTCACCTTCTTCCTCTGCAACAAAAACATTAAGCAAAGCCAATGAGTACAAAGATTGTCTTTGTACTCGCAAGACTGACGTGTGAACTAGCAGTCCTATTCATAAGCTACATGCAGGCTTATTTGGTGGAGGCAATATGTTTCATTTGCACAAAGCCAAATTTATTTGCAATAATGTAATACAGTTTGAAGGCAAGTTTGCAATTCATTTTTAATTGAAATAACAGTAAGGATAATAATAACAAAAGAGTAAAGATAAACAACCTAGAAGTGACTATCCCAATAGTCACCACAACAATAGCACGAATCCCAGATTCGTACCACCCATCATGTTTTAATTTAAATGTTGTAGTCTAGTTCTTGGGGGGTGTATCCGAGCGTGTCCATAACCTAGGACGAGGCTATTCGAATAGTTTTAACCTGCAGGGTGTACCAATGTACCCACACTTGGACGCCTTTAAGCCAAAGCACACTTAGAAGGTATGCAGCACACTAAGTCCTCGAGACTTTTTCCAATATTGTGTATTAACTACGAGCCGCTCGTATGGATAGAAATCCATACGCTTACATGGTAAAACCGAAAAGACAACTACCTTTGCGGGTAAAGCTTTTGGACAACTACCATGCTCCCAACACCATCCCTCCTGCGACCTCCTGCGACCGGAGCCAATACACGCCAAAGTACTAGGTCAAGAGAGGTCCCATATACTCTAGTGTGGTTAGCACGCAAAATGCTCGATGCGGTGGCGCAAGTAACTCGGTCCTTAAGCGACTGGGCACCATTCGATCACACCCAACAGATCACACCAATCATACCGTTGTGCCCAAGTCTAAATCATTTTTTTGTTTTCAGTTTTAGTTTTGTAATTAACATATCCCAAGTGAAACATAAGAACAGTAATAATTTCATGTGATCAAGACCATCGACTAAGTCGATGATCGCCCAAATCTACTGGAAGCTAAGCATGGCTAAGCAAGCGAACTCGTAATCTACTAAGTGATAAGAGTTCATCCAACGAACTCTAATCACAGCAAGTAACCTAGGCTCAGGTAGTAGAGATCAATATTTCACCTATAGGATATGCAGCTATGGATTTAACTAATCAATTTAACACAAATTAGGCAATGCATACATACAGCTGAAACAAAATATTAGACTTTAAAATCTTGGGACGGACATGATCAAGCGCTTGCACAGGCTGCTGCGCTCAATAGGCTCAACACATTGCGAGAGGATCACTCTCGATAGAACCAGAACAAATCGCAATCTAACGATCGAGCAAAAGTAACGAATAAGAACAAATAACACCGACAAAACTCAAACATTCAAAACCAATTAATGAGCACCACATTCATACAGCTAGAGCATGGCTTAACACAAATTTTAGAAACAGAGAACAACACATTTTAATTTGTTATGAATTTTCTAGGAATTTTCTAAGCTAACAAAACACATAAAGCATTAATTAATTCTTTAACAAAAATTAAGAACGAAACATATCTAAAACTTATCCTGCTAATTAGTATACTAAAAATGAAAATTTACAAAATTGGATTCTTTGGATTTGGACAAATATTGAGATAGATATGAATTTTCTAATTTGGAAAATACATAATACACCATTTAAGCAATAACCGCATTTTAGCTAACAGAGACATGGGTGAAAACAATTTTAGTAAACAATACATTTAAAATGAAAAACAATAGCACTTTGGATTCATGCGATTTGGAGAAAAATTGAATTAGTTATGAATTTTCTAAGTTTAAATGAATTAACGATTGCATCGTAAATCTATTTGGATAAACTAAAACATTTAATCCTTTTCCTACTGCGCGCGACTAGCCACGACCACGAACATGCGGGCCCAGGAAACGGCGACGTCAACTTGACCCGGCCGCGCCAGCGGTGACGTCGGCGTATTCTAATATCGTCTTCGCTTATCAAAATGTAATCTAACAAACACGCACGAGAAATCGTTTCCGACGGAGAAAATGTACCACGAGTTACACAACCACTAGCGACAAAGCATGGACCCACATGGCGGCGACTCGAGCAAAAACTTAACGGTTGGATTAAAGTTTCCTAAGCGCGATTAACGAGAGGGTCCACGGGCGGCGACACAATAAAACGAGATTAGCGCTAAACTAACGACACGGCGGCTCACGGCGTTCACGAGGGCGGCGGCGGGCGCTGGTGATCTCGCGAACGAAGGTCTCGGGGCGAGTGAGTTATACCTTCGAGTTCACCACGACCTCGCGAACTTCGATGGCGGCGACGCGACCCTCGAGGATCTTGGCGGCGGTGGCGAAGCGAGGCGGAGAAGAAGATGCGGCTCCCACGGTGAGGACGCTACAGGCTTCTAGAAGCTTTGGGAAGGTGCGCAACAGCTTCGCCCTGACTCCAGGAAGGATAAGCACACGATAACACCGACGGAGAGGGACTGAGGCGGCCGGAATTGCCTCGGCGGCGAATCACCGTGCGCGAGGAAGAAACACCCGCACGCCCTCCACGATGCACCAAAGACAGAAACGAGCCCACCGTTAGACTCAGTGGAGGATTGTGATCATGAGGGACCAAGTGACGAGGCTACAGACTCACCAGAGCACTAGCAAGCTCACGGGGCCGCCGCAACCGGAGGCGGAGACGGCGAAGTTGCTCCCGGCGATACACTGGACGCCGAGGGTTCTGGATGGGCAAAATGGAAGCGGCGAAGAGAGTAGATCACGATGGCGTGGTTGCGGAATCAAGGGCGGCGCTAAGCCGCTAACACGGCGGTGCTGCCCAGGGGTTCTTCTCCGGCCGAAATCAAGAAACGGGCGGAGAGAGCTACAGAGCGGGGAAAACGAGGGATGAGTGGTCGCGGTGAGGTAAAGAAGGCCTGGCGATGCGCCACGGACAGACACGAGGGCAAATAGATGGCAGCGGCGAGGTACGTGGCGCTCATGCGCGAGCGGCCGTGAGCTCCGGTGAGACGCAAAGAAGACGAGGGCGGACCTGACAGGTAGGGCCCACTCGTCAGCGACGGTGACGAAACGGCGCGAGTCACACCAAGTGTGGTTCAACGATTTGGTCTGACTCGATCAAGAAGATGTCGACCGTTCGATCTAGAATGGACGGCCGAGATCAGTGTATGCATTCGGACAGGTCGACGAGACAAGCAATGAGGACCGTTCGATTTGCATCGGATGGTTGGCAACGATCGGGCGCGCGCGGTGCAGCTAGGCGGTGCGGCTGAACCAAGTGGCGCGGTCGGACTCGAGTCGGAGTTGGGTTTGGGCCCGAGGAACAGTGATTCCATATTTGAATTAAAAGTCTGAGCAGGTTTGGGGAATTTTTAGAGATAGCTCCCGAGCTCCAAAAATTCCGAAATGTTTATGGGAGCTTACTGGGACAGAGGACAACCTTGTGTAATGTTTCCAGGAATTTTCATGCACTAGATTTCTCCCAAGAAAATTCACAAGCTGCTGTCCAGAGGTTTGACCAGATTTCTAAACTGGTTTGACTTTTTCCAATATTGTGTATTAACTACGAGCCGCTCGTATGGATAGAAATCCATACGCTTACATGGTAAAGCCGAAAAGACAACTACCTTTGCGGGGTAAAGCTTTTCGGACAACTACCATGCTCCCAACACCATCCCTCCTGCGACCTCCTGCGACCCGGAGCCAATACACGCCAAAGTACTAGGTCAAGAGAGGTCCCATATACTCTAGTGTGGTTAGCACGCAAAATGCTCAGTACGGTGGCGCAAGTAACTCGGTCCTTAACTGACTCGGGCACCATTCCAGTCACACCCAACAGATCACACCAATCATACCGTTGTGCCCAAGTCTAAATCATTTTTTTTGTTTTCAGTTTTAGTTTTGTAATTAATATATCCCAAGCTGAAACATAAGAACAGTAATAATTTCATGTGATCAAGACCATCGACTAAGTCGATGATCGCCCAAATCTACCGGAAGCTAAGCATGGCTAAGCAACTGAACTCGTAATCTACTAAGTGATAAGAGTTCATCCAACGAACTCTAATCACAGCAAGTAACCTAGGCTCAGGTAGTAGAGATCAATATTTCACCTATAGGATATGCAGCTATGGATTTAACTAATCAATTTAACACAAATTAGGCAATACATACATACAGCTGAAACAAAATATTAGACTTTAAAATACTGGGATAGACATGATCAAACTGCTTGTCTGGCTGCTGCTGCTCAATAGGCTCAACTCATTGCAGGATCACTCGATAGAACCAGAACCGTCGCAATCTAACGATCGAGCAAAAGTAACGAATAAGAACAAATAACACCGACAAAACTCAAACATTCAAAACCAATTAATGAGCACCACATTCATACAGCAGCTAGAGCATGGCTTAACACAAATTTTAGAAACAGAGAACAACTCATTTTAATTTGTTATGAATTTTCTAGGAATTTTCTAAGCTAACAAAACACATAAATCATTACTTAATTCTTTAACAAAAATTAAGAACAGAAACATATCTAAAACCTATCCTGCTAATTAGTATACTAAAAATGAAAATTTACAAAATTGGATTTACTGGATTTGGACAAATATTGAGATAGATATGAATTTTCTAATTTGGAAAATACATAATACACCATTTAAGCAATAACCGCATTTTAGCTAACAGAGACATGGGTGAAAACAATTTTAGTAAACAATACATTTAAAATGAAAAACAATAGCACTGGATTCATGCGATTTGGAGAAAAATTGAATTAGTTATGAATTTTCTAAGTTTAAATGAATTAACAGTGCATCAGAAATCTATTTCAGATAAACTAAAACATTTAATCCTTTTCCTCTGTGCGCGCTAGCTAGCCACGACCACGAACATGCGGGCGCACGAAACGGCGACGGTCAACTTGACCTAGCGCGCCAGCGGCGACGTCGGCGTATTCTAAGAATCGTCTTGGCTTATCAAAATGTAATCCTAACAAACACGCGCAGAAATCGTTTCCGGCGGAGAAAACGTACCACCAGAGTTACACAACCACTAACTGACAGCATGGACCCACATGGCAGCGACTCAGAGCAAAAACTTAACGGCTGGATTAAAGTTTCCTAAGCGCGATTAACCCGAGAGGGGTCCACTGGGCAACGACACAACAAAACAGGATTAGCGCTAAACTAACGACACCGGCGGCTCACCGGCGTTCACGAGGACGGCGGCACGGGCGCACAATTGATCTCGCGAACCAGAAGGTCTCAGGGCGAGTGAGTTATACCTTCAGGTTCACCACGACCTCGCGAACTCGATGACGGCGACGCGGACCCTCGAGGATGCCGGCGGCGAACGGAGGCGGAGAAGAAGATGCGGCTCCCACGGCGAGGACGCTACAGGCTTCTAGAAGCTTGGGGAAGGTGCGCAACAGCTTCGCCCTGACTCCAGGAAGGATAAGCACACGATAACACCGACGGAGAGGGACTGAGGCGGCCGGAATTGCCTCGGCGGCGAATCACCGTGCGCGAGGAAGAAAAACCCTCACGCCCTCCACGATGCACCAAAGACAGAAACGAGCCCACCGTTAGACTCAGTGGAGGATTGCGATCACGAGGGATCAAGTGATGAGGCTAGAGACTCACCAGAGCACTAGCAAGCTCTCGGGGCCACCGCAACCGGAGGCGGAGACGACGAAGTTGCTCCCGGCGATACACTGGACGCCGAGTGTTCTGGATGGGCAAAATGGAAGCGGCGAAGAGAGTAGATCACGATGGCGTGGTTGCAGAATCAAGGGCGGCGCTAACACGGCGTCTTGCCGGGGTTCTTCTCGGCGAAATCAAGAAACGCAGGCGAGAGCTACGAGCGAGGAAAGCGAGGATGAGTGGTCGCGGTGAGGTAAAGAAGGCCTGGCGATGCGCCACGGACGGACACGAGGGCAAATAGGTGGCAGCGGCGAGGTACGTGGTGCTCATGCGCGAGCGGCCGTGAGCTCCGGTGAGACGCGGAGAAGACGAGGGCGGACCTGACAGGTAGGGCCCACTCGTCAGCGACGGCGACGAAACGGCGCGAGTCGGACCAAGTGTGGTTCAACGATTTGGTCTGACTCGATCAAGAAGATGTCGACCGTTCGATCTAGAATGGACGGCCGAGATCAGTGTATGCATTCGGACAGGTCGACGAGACAAGCAATGAGGACCGTTCGATTTGCATCGGATGGTTGGCAACGATCGGGCGCGCGCGGTGCAGCTAGGCGGTGCGGCTGAACCAAGTGGCGCGGTCGGACTCGAGTCGGAGTTGGGTTTGGGCCCGAGGAACAGTGATTCCAGATTTGAATTAAAAGGCTGAGCAGGTTTGGGGAATTTTTAGAGATAGCTCCCGAGCTCCAAAAATTCTGAAATGTTTATGGGAGCTTACTGGGACAGAGGATAACCTTGTGTAATTTTTCCAGGAATTTTCATGCACTAGATTTCTCCCAAGAAAATTCACAAGCTGCTGTCCAGAGGTTTGACCAGATTTCTAAACTGGTTTGACTTGGCCATTTGAAATAGCAAACAAAATCTAAAAATTGAGAAAATTTTCAGGGAGGTAGCTGAGATGGTCAAGATGACAGGAAAAATACTTGCAGAGGATGATCACAAGTTTAAGGTCAAGAATTTTGATGACAACCACTTCCATTCACAAGAATTTAATTCTAGAAAATGGAAATTGCTAGGGGAAAATTTAGAAAACTTCCAAATGATTTCATGAGGCATCAAAAGTTTTTATTTCTCCTCATAATTTTACATTTGAAATACAAACCCTAACTTAGGGCTGTTACAGTTATTACCTCCACAGTTTTGGTTACCTCGACCACGTCCTCCATGATAACCACCTTGATTTCCTCTACCTTGATTGTGTGTTGAAAAATTGGCCGAGCTTCTTGATCCTCTGATCTGCAATTCAACATTATTCTATTTTATGCAAAGCTCAAAGTTTATCAGATGGGAATAAACTTCATCTAGAATTACCCAAGGCATCAAAAAATCCTGCTACAAGCATTAACAATCTCCCCAAGGTATTGCCAGAGTTACCAACAGATGGTCTTGGTGTGAGGAGGAAGACAGGGGGTAAGTGAAATGCTTCTCAGACTCGATTGAGAATGAGCCTAAGGTAAAGTGGTCGTTGCTACATGACAAGGATAGTGCTCGGTATAATGTCATGACAACCAATCTAACCGAGGTGTACAATTAGGTCATGCACGGTGCCACGTGCTTTCCTTTGGTTGGTATTGTGGAGGCAATTCTCCACGGTACCATAAAGTACTTTGTCAATCGAAGCAACAACGTGTCACTCTCCATGGCAAATGATAGAGTACTATACTCCGCCATGATCACAAGTACATGGAGAAAAAGAGTAAGAAGGGTGAGATTCATTGGGCATTCAAGATGGGCACAAGGGAGCTTCGCTTCGAGATACTGTGTAAGCAGAAAGGACGCCACTGGATGAACCATGAGAGGATCATCCATGAGTACACGCTACGCCATGCTAGTTGCCTATGCACTTGCAACAAGCCTCTTCTTGTTGGAAATATGCCCTAGAGGCAATCATAGAGATGATTATATTTCAATATGTTCATAACATTGGATAATATATTATCTTATTCCTAGAATAATATCGTTAATATTTATCATCAAGTATGTGACTTGATAGTGAAAATCTGTATTTCTGCGATGATTATTCTTAATGGTTCCCTAGTCAAAAACATATGAGGACACATATGAATAGACTAGCATGTGTATTGGTTGATGACTATGTTTCATAGGTCATGGATATAGAGATATCAAACCAATAATATGGATACATGTTAGAGAACATGGTGTTGGATAAGACCCACCTTGAGATACTATTGAGATTGTTATGATTCTATGTGTCATTAGTTGGTCTCAAGCAATGATGGTGTATAATCCTTAGACCTGAAATCAGCATGGTTTTCTACTTGTTTAATAGCACTCTTAGGGGTTGCCAATGCTGCTCGTAACTGGATAGTTATAAAGGTAGCTTTTGGGTATACTATGAAACATGGGGAGGAATATGACTGGTCAGATATGGGATTTGCCCCTCCTAACATAACATGAGAGATGTCTCTAGGCCCCTCGTTGTGATCAAATAAAGAAAGTGCATGGTCATACCACTAGTGGTCGAAGTGTCAACCACATGAAGTTATTTGACACTTGATCGAGAAAGTATTGAACACTATGGATGACAAATTATCTCACCTTGGGTTCAACCAGATGTCGTGAGCCAAAGGGAGAATACACAAACAGGCTGTTCGGTTCGACCAGATACGAGCTGGTCGTAGACTAGTCATACACAGTTACGAGCTGGTTGTAGACTGATTGAAACTGGTCGTACACAGTTACGAGTTGATCGTATGGAGATACGAGCTGGTCGTACACAGTTACAAGCTAGTCGTAGATTGATCAAAACTGGTCATACACAGTTACAAGCTGATCGTATGGAGACACAAGCTGGTCATAGACTGGTCCACTCTGGTCGTATGGAGATATGAGTTAGTCATAGACTGGTCGTAAGGTGTTACAGACTGGTCGTAAGGAGTTACAGACTGGTCGTAAGGAGCTACAAATTGGTCATAGCTACACATGGACTGGCCGTGACTGTTTTCGAGCTGGTCGTAAATGATAAGGACCTGGTCATGGACCATATTGCTTTAAGGTTCATCCGATATATTTTATGTGTGTTCGGGAATCATTATATGCTGCTAGGTACCGCTGACGACTCGTGGTCGGAAAAGAGTTTCCAAGTCACAACCGATCACGCAGGAACCTATAGGGTCACACACTTAAAGGGCAAGGATTTGATTTGGATGGTGATCCGAATTCTTATAGGCCTCCAGTTCCTAATGGCCGTTATGGATGCCTATAAATAGAGGGGCGGTGGCATGGAGTTAAGTAAGCTTTTGAAGATTTCCCGAAACCCTAATAGCCTTCCTCAACCACTCCGTCGGCGCTAGCACTCCTACGTGTGGTGTCCCTGCCCCGTACGTGTGGATACCTTGGAGGTGTTGTTGCAAAGCATCAGCACTAGGACGATCCGTAACTCATGATGTTCATCGGAGGAGAAGAAGAAGATGCGCGGCAAGTACATCTACATCTGCATCTACTCGCTACATAGACTCTACTTATGCTACGAGTCGGCGTGTCTAGTGGTAATCTTGTGATCTATTACTAGTGGAGGTTCCTTTGGTTGCACGACAAAATTTTTGTTTTGTGCTCTCGTAGCTTTCCACGATCCTTCACTTCTTGCATATAGCCCTTGCTCACATGTGAAGGCCGCAAGTTCGATAGTGGCACAACATCCTGGCCAATACCTTTCAGAATATTTCACGAAAAAAGAGGTGATGTAAACCTAGAATGCAGAGTTGTATCGAAAGGTTGGCCAGCGGCAGGTACGAAGTATCAAGAACGACATGGATGATGCAGAAGTCAGGCGTCATACGAATAAGTGCTCCATCTGCAGGGAGTTTGGGCATACCTTCCAGAAATACCTTACGAGAAATGCACAGGATGAGGGAGAGGTCGACAGTCTGGACGGCGTCGTGGGGACCTCATCCGACCGCCCCACTTGAGGTGGGTACCGTGGAGGTCGACATGGCGGACGTTGACGTCGTAACCACGGGAATGGTTTGTCTTTGTTGAAATATGTTGTGCTGAAATATTTTGTAATATCATTATGATTTATCGACAAACTATATGATGACATTGTGCTAATATTGTATCTTATTACTTGCTGATTATGTTTCTTATTATGTCGTGCGTCGAATTGTAATGTGTAACTTATGCTTTGCCGGTACTTTCAGTTTTGTTTTGAAAAAAATTCCCTGATCTTGTTGCCATTGCAATTGGCGACAAACTCCTGTCGCCAATTCAATTGGAGACTGAACCTCTAACACCATTTGGAATGGTGACAGTATTGTTCTAATGGCGATAGGGCAATTTTGCCATTTGGTATGGTGATAGTGACCCTTTTTGTAATTTATTTGTTTATTTTTGTAATTCCTTTTTAAAATAATATTATTTTAAAAAAATCTCTAGATTTGCGTCGTATGTATTTGCTTGTAGATGTTGATAGAATATTACTTATAGATGTATGCAGTTTTATGTTCATATTATTGCTTAGAGTTATACGCAGTTTTCTGTACATATTATTTCTTAGAGATATATTGTAAATTAAGTGAAATAAAGTCTTAGTTAGCATACCTCCATTTGTTGTTGACAATGCAGGATTATATCATTCAAAACAGATGTTGAGCCTGGAGCAAGATTTCTTTATGATGTCATTTTGATAATAAAATTGTAATGTAGTCCTTGTAAATATTTTGTCAAAATTAGGGATAATTCGTAAATCACCAGAAGATATTCTAGTTGAAATAGATTTGGGAGTATTATTTAAAATTTGGTGGTAATTTCATGACTAACACTTGGTGACACTCTTCGGTACTCTTTGAAGTGTGATGAAAGTCGAGACGCGTTCTAAAGGGTCACAAGGATTTTGGTTACTCTTCATCTTAATGTCACTTTGGTGACACTTCGAGAAGAGTCACGTAAATTGCAGGTGACACTTTAAGCCTCCATATGAAGTACGCCTAGACATAGTAGGGCTAAGGCATGAAGGCCATGCGGAACCATGGAGTGGAGAACACGGCAGGCGGCGTCACAGGTGAGGGCACAGCTGTGGATGGATACGATTCCATGCATGCCTAGATGTCGAATGCTCGAGATACGTGGCATATCTCATTGTACACGTGTACCCTACAAATCTTTCATTTGTCGCGTTCCGTTCCACGTGAGCCGCACGGCATGGCATAAGTTATGCATGCATGAAGATTAAAATAATAAGCTAAGTTGATGGAGAAATAATCTAAGCCATTGATCGTACCAACCAAACTTGCTAGATGAACTTTTTTAAATATATGTATTGTTGTCCAGTCGTTGTGGGCCCAGCCGTCCGTTCATGTGGAGGTTGTTCGATCATGGACCATGCAAGCACCTAAACAAAACTTACATGAGAATTAGGTTCTTGAACCCGTGATTACGTGTAGAACTAGGTTGATATGTTTCGTTTTCTCTCGAGTTAACCAAGTAATATTTTTTGCCAGAAAATCAAGCAATATTATTACGAACGGAATCCAGTCAAGTAGTACTATTAGTAATTTTTAGGTTACCAAGCTAAAAATTCAACGTAGGCGCGGGAAGAGGCAGCCAAAGACGGAAGTGGCGGGAGGGGGTGACGGTGGCACCGTGTAATGGAAGAAAATCTAATAGAGTAGGACCTCGCATGAATAAATAGCTGATAGGGTAGAGCCTCACGTGAGATCTTTTCTCAGCAAATTTCATTCCATATGAAAGTGATGTTAGATTAGAACATGAGTTTGAGGGGGAGAGGAGAGTGTAGCACACGTGCAGTCATGAGGATAGGTGCAGTCATGAGGATAGGCTCTTGAACCCGTGATTACGTTTAGAACTAGCTTGGTATGCTTCTTTTCTCTCGAGTTAATCAAGTAAACTTTTTTGCCAGAAGATCAAGTAATATTATTATGAAGGAATCCAGTCAAGTAGTATTATTATTCATTTTTAGGTTTCCATGATGAAAATTCCACGTAGGCACGGGAAGAGGCGGCCAAGACGCAAGTGGTGGGAGAGAGCTAGGGAGGCTGCGGGAGGGGTGGCAGTGATGCTGTGAAATGGAAGAAAATCTGATAGGGTAGGGTCTCGCACGAATCAACGGCTGAAATGTTTTTGTAATATCATTGTGATTTGTCGATAAACTATATATGTGATGACGTTGTGCTAATATTGTTTCGTATTACTTTCTAATTATGTTTCTTATTATGTCGTGCGTCAAATTGTAATGTATAACTTATGTTTTGTTGTTACTTTTGGTTTTGTTTTGAAAAAAAATTCTTTGATCATGTCACCATTCCAATTGGCGATAAGCTCCTATCGCCAATTGAATTAGCGATTGAGACCTCTATCACCATTTGGAATGACGACAGTATTGTTCTAATGGCGATAGGGCAATTTTGCCATTTGGAACGGCGATAGTAACTATTTTTGTATTTTTTAACTATTTTATTTTTTGTAATTCATTTTTAAAATAATATTATTTTTTTAAAAAAAATCTCTAGATTTGTGTAGTATGTAATTGCTTGCAGATGTTGATAGAATATTACTTATAGATGTATGCAGTTTTATGTTCATATTATTGCTTAGAGTTATACGCAGTTTTCTGTACATATTATTTCCTAGAGATGTATTGTAAATTAAGTGAAATAGACTCTCTTAGTTAGCATACCTCCATTTGTTGTTGATAATGCTGGATTATATATATCATTCAGAACAGATGTTGTTGAGCCTGGAGCAAGATTTCTTTATGATGTCATTTTGATAATAAAATTGTAATGTAGTCCTTGTAAATATTTTGTCAAAATTAGGGATAATTCGTAAATCACCAGAAGATATTCTAGTTGAAATAGATTTGGGAGTATTATTTAAAATTTGGTGGTAATTTCATGACTAATACTTGGTGACACTCTTTGGCACTCTTCGAAGTTCGATGAAAGTCAAGACGCATTCTAATGGGTCACCTGGATTTTGATGACTCTTCATCTAATGCCACTTTGGGTGACACTTGGAGCTGCTCCCAGTCGCCACCTCTCGCGACACATACCCCTACTCAGGCAGTCGTCGTGTCGAGCCATCTGCAGTTGTCCGAGCTACCTCCTTCTTGGAAGCTTGACAAGCGTGGCGTAAAACAGACAACACACTAGATTGAAAATTCGAGCAAAGTGTAGGTGTGACTCCTACAGCATCCCATCTCCATGACCATCTTTCTCTGGCCATGTTCCTAGCTCTGACCAAAGAGGCCCATGCATTAAAAGAGGTCAATGCATTAAAACTTGTGTAATATTTCCGCCCTGGTACAACTATTCTATTCAGTTCTTGGCTACCTAAGCACACAATGCATAGAAATTAGAACCACATCTTGATCATGTCTGAACTTCGCCCTATTTTAATTAATCAGTGATTTTATTTTTAACTGGAAACATAATCTGAAAAATAATTATTCAATTTGCTTATCATTTCTTTGGAGAAAATAGTGGAAGTAGGGGTGGGGGGTTAATTTTGAACATGTTTTGTATAGAAAACTATTTAATTTTAGCATGAATTTTTGAGCTTTTGCATAAGCTAGTTAATGAAATCACGTGCAAACAGCAACTTGTAAGAATTTTCAAAAAAATCACAAAACAGAAAAAATCATGAGAAATTTACACGAGAAAATTACAGAACAGAAAAAATCATAAAAATTTACACAAGTAACCATACTATGTGAGAAGCCTCCACATAACTTTTCATCGATTTGGGAGCCTGTTGGTAGGTACGGCTAAGGCAAGGAGGCCATGCGGAACCATGGAGTGGGGAACACGGCAGGCTTCGTGACAGGTGAGGGCACAGCTGTGGATGGATACGTTCCATGCGTGCCTAGATGTCGAGTCCTCCATCGAGATACGTGGCATATCTCATCGTACACGTGTACCCTACAAATCTTTCATCCGTCGCGTTCTGTTCCACGTGAGCCGCACGGCATGGCATATCTCCTTGCTCCATATAAATTATAAATGCATGAAGATTATTGTTCTAATGGCGATAGGCCAATTTTGCTATTTGGAATGGCGTATATGCATGAAGATTATTGTTCTAATGGCGATAGGCCAATTTTGCTATTTGGAATGGCGACAGTAACATTTTTTGTAATTTTTTTACTATTTATTTTTGTAATTCTTTTTTAAAATAATATTATTTAAAATAATATCTAGATTTGTGTAGTATGTAATTGCTTGCAGATGTTGATAGAATATTACTTATAGATGTATGCAGTTTTATGTTCATATCATTGATTAGAGTTATACGCAGTTTTCTGTACATAATATTTCTTAGAGATGTATTGTAAATTAAGTGAAATAGACTCTCTTAGTTAGCATACCTCCATTTGTTGTTGACAATACATGATTATATCATTCAAAACAGATGTTGTTTAGCCTGGAGCAAGATTTCTTTATGATGACATTTTGATAATAAAATTGTAATGTAGTTCTTGTAAATATTTTGTCAAAAATAGGTATAATTCAAAAATCACCTGAAGATATTCTAGTTGAAATAAATTTGGTGGTATTATTTAAAATTTGGCGGTAATTTTATGACTAATACTTGGTGATACTCTTCGGTACTCTTCAAAGTGTGATGAAGTCGCCAGGATTTTGTTGACTCCTCATCTTAATGTCACTTTGGGTGACACTTCGAGAGGAGTACCTCTGGAGACCATGTGGAACCATGGAGTGGAGAACACGGCAGGCGGCGTGACAGGTGAGGGCACAGCTGTGGATGGATACGATTCCATGCATGCCTAGTTGTCGAGTCGTCCATCGAGATACGTGGCATATCTCATCGTACACGTGTACCCTACAAATCTTTCATCCGTCGCGTTCCGTTCCACGTGAGCCGCACGGCATGGCATATCTCCTTGTTCCATATAAATTATAATTGCATGAAGATTAAAATAATAAGTTAAGTTGATGAAGAAATAATCTAAGCCATTGATCGTACCAACCAAACTAGCTAGATAAACTTTTGTAAATATATGTATTGTTGTCCAGTCGTTGTGGGCCCAGTCGTCCATTCATGTGGAGGTTGTTCGATCATGGACCATGCACCTAAACAAAACTTACATGAGAATAAAGTTCTTGAACCCGTGATTACGTGTAGAACTAGGTTGATATGTTTCCTTTTCTCTTGAGTTAATCAAGTAACATTTTTTGCCAGAAAATCAAGTAATATTATTATGAAGGAATCCATGCTACTACAGAAACAGTCATCACAGACGGTTCGGAACCGTCATCACAGACAGTTTTCAAACCGTCTGGATAAGTTGGTCTCTGATAACAAGTGGTTATCACAGACGGTCTGCAAACCATATGTGATATGAATATCACAGACGGTTTTTTATTAAAACCGTCTGTGAATGCCAGTATCACAGACGGTTCGTGTATACGGTTCGTATACACGAACCGTCTGTGAAGTCAGAGTATCACAGACGGTTCTATGTAAAAATCGTCTGTGATACTCAGAGTATCGCAGACTATTGCTTGCCTTTAATTTAAGCAGTTCAATCACGGTTGACAACCTTGTGTATTCCGGCTTGCAGCTAGGGAACAAAGGCCTCACCGAGTCCTCCATTAAGCGCTCAAATTTAGTAGCATCTGATCCAGATTGTCATCATGTGACCTATCTTCATCAAAAGCACAGTCTACATCCAGCATATCGTTGACTTCCTCGGCGATGTCGTCATTACTAACTTCTCGTGTAATCTTCTCTTCCCTGTGACTAGTCCAACATGTATACCCTTTTTTGTAACCCCTTCGAATCAAGTGTGCTTCTATCTGCACCGGGTTAGTAAACATCTTCAGATTACCGCAATCAATGCATGAACAGTACATAAATTGTATCCCCTTCTTCAACATATCCTGCTCGGCGGCTCTTCTAAAAGCAATCACGCCATTAATGTACTCTTGACTCACACGGTTCATACCATACATCCAATTTCGGTCCATCTACGCTACACATGTAACAAAATAGTGTCAAATTAGATTAATAAAATCTCTCAACCACTCTCTCTCTCTCAATTTCCTTCCCCCTTGCAGAACTTAATGCATATGCCAACCACCCAATGAAAAATATTATTCTATTCACTTGCATCCGGATGCAAAAGTTTGCATCGGTTCCTAGAGTTTTGCTTCGGAATAGGCAGCTTCCACGTGTGGAATCGGTTCCTAGCATCAAATCTAGCCATTTGAACCGGCTAATTAAGCACGTAAATTACAGATGCTCTAAAAGGTTATAGATTGTTACCCTCAGAGCACACGACGAAAATACCAAATCTCTTGAGATTTCTCTCCTTCTCCCTCCCTTTCTCCTCTCCTTCTCCTCCCCTCCCTCTCTGTCGGCGGCGTAGTGAGCGTTTACCTGGGTGGCGGCTCAAATGGGAATGGGCAGAGGGTACTCCAGGTATTTATAGCGCGAGGATACCACAGACGATTCATAATATGAACCGTCTGTGATATACAAATATCACCGACGGTTTTTAAATAGAATCGTCAGTGATATTTCACATACGGTTCTATTTATAAACCGTCTGTGATACGGGAGATTATCACAGACGATTTATTAATAGAACCGTCTGTGATATTTCACAGACGGTTCTGTTTATGAACCGTCTGTGATATATGTCTATCACAGACGGTTACTAATAAGAACCGTCTGTGATAACCCGGCAGTACAAATGCCACGTCCCAACAGACCCAACACAGACGGTTCCAAATGAACCCGTCTGTGATGGGGTGTCTACTATAGCCTGTTTTGTAGTAGTGCCAGTCAAGTAGTACTATTATTCATTTTTAGGTTTCCATGATGCAAATTCCACGTAGGCGCAGGAAGAGGCGGTCAAAACGGAAGTGGCGGGAGAGAGCTAGGGAGGCTGCGGAAGGGGTGGCGGTGATGCCGTTCCTCAGCAAATTTCCTTCCCTTAAGTTAGATTGGAACACGAGTTTGAGGGGGAGGGGAGAGTGTATACATGTGCAGGCATGAGGATAGGTGTGGTCGGGATTTTATCCCATGGAAATTCGATTGAAATCCCTCAAAATTTTATTTGAGTGCTATGTAGAAATTCCTTTGAAATGATCATGCTACGTGCTGTTTTAAACATTTATTACTACTGAGTTTTTGTTTTAATTGTGGGAACTAACAAGTTATAGACTTCTTGGCTCTAGCTATCTAGGGAACTGGATTGAAACCCGCGCGTTGCTGCGGCATAATAAAACAGTACATTCAAACATGGGAAATCAACTCAACAAAACAATATTTAAAATATTTGCATCTGTCTTTGTTGGGGTTTACCTAAGTAATTTCCTTTTTCTATCTAGGTTAGAAAAAAAAAGGTTGATTCTGGGTCTGCTCTTGTTCTCACATGAGCTACTAAGCACTAACAGTGTTTATTTATACAACTATGACAATGTTGACTTTTGTTTAATTTTTATTGATTTGAATTGTAGTTTTCATTCTGTCACAGTCTTTTTCTACTGAAGCTATTGACCAGATGGAAGAAACTCTGTACAACTAAGTACCAGGGCTTTTTTTTTACCCAAAGTACTTGCTATCAATGTAACTATTAGTGTTATTCTATCAAGACATTTACGTAACAGTACTGGAGTGAATTGTTATTGTAGTTGTCTGCTTATATCCTGGATTTCTAGCAAGCTAGACACTGCAATTATTTATATTTGTTTTGTGTTATTCTAGTTTTCAGTAATCTGCTGTATACGGGGCTTTCAATTTTATATCCTTTTTAAGTTTCAGTCGTGTTTGGTTAACGGGCTAATAGCACATCCCAAAAACAGCAGTAGTAGGATATGTCAATAAACGGGTCGAAAAAGTCCATGCAGGTAAAATCCAGTAACAAACAAAACTGAACACAAACATGGAGCATACAACACAAACACAGCACAAACTCAGACAACACAGCCCAACCCATATGACGGGTCAACAGCTTCATCGGCTTCTTTGAGTGGGCTTTAATTTATTTGTTGCTGTACGCGGCCTCCTTCGCAGCTTCAACAAGTTGGGCCAGCCTAGTAATTGGTTTGATTCCTCGATAGTTTTCGTAAGTTTTGCGAAATTTATTCTTACAACTAATTGTTGTTAATGCAGAAGGTATATGAGATATGTGATCTCCAGCGTTCAAAACTAATCCAAAGACGTAAGACAATAGAGGTGCACTAGAGAAGAGGAAATTGGCTGGCATTGATTAAAGTTAGGGAGCTGCTAGCCCACGCTATACCGTTGGCAGTTTTGTGAAATTTTAATTGCTTAAAAGTTTCAGATTTCGAGTTTGAAGCTTAAAGTAGGTTTCAATACGTTTTAGATTTCTAGAAGTTTTCAGAAGATTCCAATAAAATTTGAAGCCCAAGTTTCAACAAGTTTCAGATTTTGGAACTCAAGTTTCAAACAAAAGAGTTTCAAGAAGTCTTGTGAAAATATTTTAAAAATTTCAAGTTTCAGTGGGTTTCACATATTTCTTGAAGTTTCTAGAAGATTCCAAGAAAGTTTTAAGCCCAAGTTTCGACAAATTTCATATTTTGGAATTCAAGTTTTAACAAGTTTAAGACAAAAGAGTTTCAACAAGTTTCGTATTTTCGAACTTAAGTTTCAACAAGTTTTAGACAAAAAAAAGTTTCAACAAGTTTCAAACAAAAAAGTTTCAAGTTTCAGCAAATTTCAACATGTTTCGAGAAATTTCAACAAGTCTCATAAAAAATCAAACAAGAGCAAAAATTCCAGGCATGCACGCCTGTGGCCACGCGACCGCTCGCCGCCACAACTCTACGCTCGCCGGGACGTCACGACTGTTGGCCTTCCTGACCGAGCTGCTATGGCCGCTCACCTCCCCATGTGTCGCTGTGCGCGTCTTCGGTAGTCACTTACACTCGCCTCGCCTCGCTCCGTTCAAACAGAGTGTATTGTTAGAAAATACATAAATCATCAATCTCGCACAAAACTTTTTTTCCACATTGCAGCTCTACTTATAGAGTACTCAAACATCGTACTCAAACATCGGTTATAACCAGCAATAGTACATATTTATCTAGCAACGCATGCAGCTGAATGTTTTGTTGAACAAATATTCTAGATATTCTGGAATAAACAACAAACTACAGGCTAATCTCGAGGTTTGGTCGAACAACAAAGTGAATTGGGGAACGGAAAAATTGTGAGCTGAACAAATGTTCTTCATCTTTTGCCTCAACAATCAAGCACAAAAATAAAAATATAGAAGGAAACGGATATGAACAAACCTGTAGTAGCTTAGGAAGGGGGCCTTGGGGGTGGACCAATAAGGAAACCCGGTGCTGCGTATAGGGCTGGGGAGAGGGACAACGGGGATAGAGCTGTCCAGGACAAGGGTCGTCGGGGATGAAGCTATTGAGGGGGAGCGACATGGAGGAAGAGCGCCGCCGGCCACATTGGATCTGAGCGAGAGGAGGGAGAGAGAGAGAGAGGAAGGGATATGGTGGAGCAATCTAGATCGAGATGAGTGGAATGAGAGGAAGGGGAAAATGAAGGGATAAGGTAAAGGTAGGGGTAGATCAGGTGCATTGGCAAGTTGTTAAATTCCAATTTAGTTAACATTTTTAGGACAAAGCAATTTGAAGGAAATTTCAATTTATACTCCTATGGACTAGTAATTTTCATGCTTTAATCACTAAGATGAAATACTAATCATGCATCTTGATTTATATAAATCCTTTTTAGTTATGATTCTTGCTAACAACCTGAGTAACAGGATATGCTTAAATTAATTTAAAACTATATGCATGATCGAAGTGTAGGAATTATGATTCCTAACACATACTTTGAGATATCTTCTACCCCTTAATATTTTGGTGCATAAGAGACAAAATGAGGAAAGAATGAGCATAAGGTAAGTAAACGGACAACGAGGATGTAATTTAATATTTATCATGAATGTAGCATTCTGAAACCCTAAAACTCAAGATCCAAATGAATGTACTAAGGCTCAAAGGCCAGCACAAGATACAATCGACCCACAGTTAGTTTTCCGATATAGTCGCTAGACATGCTGCTCGTAGGCGATGCGCAACTACTTAGAACAAAAGAGAGCAAATGATTGCATGATAAAATGTAGCGTCTACAAGCTGAGGATAAAAATTATGGTGTATATAATCTAAGAATAATACCTAACTTAATCCTAATATTGCCGGAAGATGATACCTTCTCATTCTTTCGCCATTACTCTCACCGATAACTACTTAACGTGTCTATTGTTGGAGAAGAGAGACGAGCAATGGGAAAAAATATTTTGCACAATGAAATGAATGGTGAGGTAAGAATTTAGATGCTAGAATAGATAAGAAAGAAAGGAATTATATTACTTACAGTTTTGCCAAGTTTTTGCTAGTTTGAAAATATTCTTTGCAACCCAAAATCCTAACAACATCCATTGCTACGGCTTTAACCTACAGTCGATACAGCTCTGATACCAACGCTGTGGGGACCTCGAAATCGAGATCGTTTCAAGTCAAGTGATTGCATAGAAGGCACAATCCTTAACCAAAAACAAAAACAATTTCAAGCCCCAAATATGCATCTCATGTTAGCTCCCAAAGATCAGCGACTAACATGTACATATCCAACACAACATGGATCACAACCATAGTTAAAACGCAAAAAATATTAGAAGCATTATTTTTTCAATCTCAACAAACAGGACCTTATGACCAATTTTGAATAAAAGAGCCGACTGGCCAAAACTAAACATAAGGCAATAAAGTGCAGCAGAATAAAACATGAAAACAAAGGTAAATACCCAGATTGGCATGCCCAAACCCACAAGCAACCAATTGGAGTTAAAGCCGTTGCGTCTGCCGATATCACCCAAAACTGGTGCAATAGTTAAAACCGATTTGTACGACGTTCTCACCTGAAACAAGTGGACAATCTGATTGAGTACAGAAGGTACTCGCACGACTTACACAAAACTAATAAAAGAAAGTGTTTAATAGAAACTAGCCAAAGGATTAGAAATTATACATGTAAAGGCTATCCAAAGGAAAAAGGCTGTACTGGCAGTAGTTTTGCATAAAGCAACAATTTTACTCCTAAACTTTCTAATTTGCAGAGGCCATTTTGTAAACACAATTTGGACCAAAAGAATTTAGGTGACTTCGATATAATCATAATTCAAAACATCTCATAGTGGCTGCTCACTATGATCAACTAACACGCATGAACACCCATTCATGCCGATACCAAGTATCACCATATCAAGTTTTAATTTTTGAGTCTAACAATGATGTCAATCAAAACAAGTATCGTCTGTACCCGTGGACACGGCTATTCGAATAGTTTTAACCTTGCAGGGGTGTACATCTTTACCCACACAACTTGATCAGCCTGTAAGCCACCGGATAATAGCACACTTCCTTTGGTATGCTGGTCGGGGAAATCAAGACTCAGTATTTTTCAGCAAGAACCTCTTATTGAGTTGAATCACCCATGCAAAACCTGATCCTGCTTAGTACAAGTTTCTGATAGAACCTGCTAACTGGGGCACGCACGTTATACCGGGAGTGTTGACGCAATTAACAGAAAGTAAAACTATGCTCACTGCACATATTAAATTGCAATCAAAACCCTAAAAACAACATGATCAAATACATGTGTCCTTACACCACCTGTGATCCAACTCAATAAAATTTTTCCCTTACTTAACCAAGTAGCACCCATACACCACGTATGAAAGTACATATGGTACTTGCATTGACTACCCCAAAGTTCGGTCTTTGGTGATCTGGACAAGACTACCACATACCCAAATCTTGTGCACAAAGGCACCCTCACTAGCATCCACTTGTCCAGATCGAAAACATGGTTAAATTTGAAAAACTGACACTTAACAAACAGATCCAAGATCTGAACCAAAGTAAAAAAAAAATGATAACTTGTTCAGTGTTTCCCACAGTTGACGAGATAACCCCGTCAACCGACTACTGTATCTAATGACTTGCATGGCTAAGCATTTATATAAAGACCATATATTCCAACACATGACTCCTATCTTAAGCATGAGTGTATGAGATGATTAAGGGTAAGCCACAATGATTAGGATATAACTAACTAGACTCACAAATTATTGATACACCAAAATAGCATGCACGCAATTATCATTGCATTTCAAAATACTAAAGTACGAAAACTGGTAACAAAATGATGTAAGAGGATGCTTGCCTTGATAGAAATCCACTTGTTCACTCTCGGAGGCGCATAGTTCAATTCGTGCAAATTCAGAATCTAAGGAGAAAACACGATAACAAAATAAACACTGATAAAACCGAGAAATCCAAAATGCTTGAAAATGCATGAGATTTACATATTAGTGAGATTATGATTTTATACACATTTATGTGAAAATTTTAGTTTAATTAAAGTTCATATGAATTTCTTATGGATTTTTTAAGTTAATTCAATTTCTAATGTAAGAGTAATTCTTTTATGAAATTACCTCTAATTACAAAATTTTCTATAACAGTGATATGTTTAACACTTGTGCCATGTGAATGTACATTAGTAAAGAAGGCCAATAAATTTATTTCACACCACTTGGAATTGATTAGAACTAGAGATGAATTACTGAAATTGACACAATGACATAAAGTCTACTGCTGATTGACTAACCATAACCCTAAATCTTGGCTTATGACGGATTTTACTCTTTTAGGTTACATGTGAGAGATTAGGTAATAAGGGGTTTACTTAATTGATCTTTGCACTTGACAAAACTGGAGCTCCTGTTTGTATTAGAAAAGCCACTAGCTCACTGTTAAATGCATTTCAATCTTGCTTCCCATATAGCTATTGCCCTCCTTGGATTAATTGTTAATGGCATGATTAATCCAATAAGATTTCTGACCTTTGCATTAGATCAGGCTTTGGCTCACTGGTTCTACCTTAATTACCCTCCAATTTCTTAGCAATTCTATTAAGCAAGAAAGGTTTAGCTTTTAATCATAAGGTTAGTAAATTTTGAATGCTCCATTTTCTATAAATCCTTCTTACTGTCCTTCTTTCTAATGCCTTCTAATTTCTTAACAATCATATATAGAAGACATAGATTATTTCATCACCTTACTAACTACTTTCGCAACTATTCCCTTGTATTAGAATTGTCAGTAGCCTATTGTCACCTCTATAAGCCCTGAGATTATGTTTTTAGTTTAACTAGCTGTTACAGGTTACTAAGCACTGCCAACATTTTTAACCACTGGCTTTAGCTATTAACATTACTAGCTTTTCAGGTTAGTGAGCTCCTTTTAAATAAATCTCCCATAGCTACTTAATCCCATGCTGAGATTCCTAATTGCTCTAAAGACCTTCTTTGTTCAGTACTTATCAAAAGGAGTTAAATGTACACTGTTGGTTTCTGAGAGTTCAGATCTATTTTAATTTTTAGATTTGGTTCTACTGATAGCTAATTGTCCAACTAACTAATTGCATTTAAGACAAACTTTAACTTCTGCACTAACACAATCATTAGCCCAATGACAAAACTGATTTCAGATCATTGTCCTTATAGCCTACAACATCAACATTTTAGAACTGCAATGATGATCAGCTATCCTTCCTTCAGAACTTACACCTCAAATTTGTTTACTCATTTGCTTACCCTACTTTACAACCCTAATGTTTGATAGCAGTATTAGGTTAGCTTTACACATGTGTTTCATTTTCAGTTACAGAGAGGAGTTTTTCAGAGAAGGAGCTACACCCAACTTCCTCACAAGATAAAAATTCAGTTTTGGCTAACTCCACTGAAGTGACCTAATTGACATACCTAATGTTTGCTAACAAAAGATGTTGTGCCTATAGGTGGGTTCAACTGACAAATAGTTTCAAGAAAAACTTCTAACTACTAGAAGTGATCATGTTATTAGCCTTCTAACAAATCTAATCTTTCTCATAGTGCTGCTCATGTAACCTACAACAAAACACTATCTGAACCTACAACAGAGCAATTATCTGAACTAAATTGCCATTAGTTACCACCTTTAAAATTCCACTCTCAAACTTGTGAATTCACTTAAGTGACCTAATTGTCATGCACAACATTAGCTAACAGAAACATGGATTGGTCTAGTAAGTAAGTTTACTGACAAAACAGCTTTTTCACACAGCACCTTATCTTCTCTACTCATCATACAACTAAGAGCATTAGCTTACCAATTTAATTATTCATTTGCTAAGTAATCCTTCTTAAGTGGTTTAACAGTCATTGAAAAGTGCTAATGGTATGATAATACAAAGAGAGGAAGACTTAAAACACAGAGAACAGGAAACATGGAGGCTGCCCAGGGGGAGCTCGGTCGTGGCACGTCGATGGCGAAGGAGCGGCGGCGAGGCGGTGTAGATGCGCAAAATGGGTTGAGGAAGACTCAAAAGATGCTAGGGCATGTGACCTCAGGGGCGGAGATGGGCCTCGAACCGGTTGGGCAACGACCCAAGGCCCAGGAAAAATAGCAATGCAATTTTTTTGTAATTATACCCCCCCCCCAAAAAAACTACAGTGGAGAGGCCCTATGCTTTGCCGATCGGCCCGAGACGGCCCAGCAGGCAGCGCAGCCCAGGCGCCCCTCCCTCCTAAGCGGCCGAAGCAAGGCACAGAGCTGCGCTCATTCTCATTCCCATCCCCAATCTGGCAATCTTCCTCAATTCCCCTCCCTCCCGAGTCCCGACCTGTGGCTCCTCCCCCGGGCGGCCGGCGCCACCGACCTCTGGCTCCTCCCCCTATGGCCGATGCCTCCGACCTCTGGCTCCTCCCCCCCCCACACACACACGGCGCCTCAAAAGACCACAGCTTCAGGTTTGTTAGAAAAAATGGAGAGCTTTGAATTTGTGCTTATATTACATCTTATGATCAGAATATTGGGCAAAACTAATGCTCTGTCACAATGCTTACAAAAGAAGGATCAGAATATTGTCCATGTTGTAGGATTGGTTGGGACCACATTGCAGAAAATTAATCACATAAGGCAGCATGGTTGGGATGAGCTCTTTGAAGAGGTAAAGGCATTTTGTCTCCAACATCGCATCATTGTGCCAAATATGTTGGTTACGATAACTATTAGGGGTTGTTCGAGAGGTCGTGGCGGCCAATTGGTAACTTACTATCATCATTTCAATCATAAAATATTTAATGTGGTGCATGATCAAATTATTGTTGAGTTAAACAATCGATTTGCTGAAAGATCTACTCAGTTATTGAGATGCATTGCTTGTCTTGATCCAAAGAATTCCTTTTCCAACTTTGATGAAGATAAACTAGTTGAACTTGCTAAGATTTGTGCCAACGACTTCTCCCAATATGATTGTGCACTCCTTAAGGACCAACTTGAGACATTTATTGCTGATGTGAGAGCTGATCCAGATTTCTTAAGCTGTAATGACCTTGGTAATCTTGCTGTGAAGATGGTTCAGACCGATAGACACACAGTTTTTTCATTGGTATATCGACTCATTAATTGGCCTTGATTTTGCCTGTTGCAACCGCAACAGTAGAAAGAGCTTTCTCAGCTATAAACATTATCAAGACTGAGTTGCGAAATAAAATGAATGATGAATGGATGAATGATTGCATGATATGCTATATTGAGCGAGATGTATTTGCAAGCATCAATGATAACAAGATTTTACAACGTTTTCAAAGTATGAGGACGCGTAAGCAGAAACTACCTCGTGCTAGTGGTATATTACATTCTTATTTCGTAATTTGCATTACAAATAACGTCGTCGTCTTGTGTCCCTGATTTACATATGCAATTTTATCTTTGCAGGTTCAGGTTCTCGTACTATTGTTGATGAAGATATGGTAGAATCAAATGAACCAAATCTTTGTTAATTAAGCAAAAACTACCTCGTGCTAGTGGTATATTACATTCTTAATTTTTTTGCTATGTTTTATCTATTTTGTCGTATTGTTAAACATCGAATTCAAATTTTATTTTTGATTGTGCATTTGTGTTGTATTTTTGTTATACCTCAGTGTTGATAGTATTTGATGTTAGTTATAGACTTATAGCCCTATAGTTTTGTGCCCGAGGCTCAATCAAATCCTGGCTCCGCCACTGGGTGACCTTGTGGTGCGGGCAGCTCTGTGGTGGCGCAGCAAGGGGACGCGGCGGCCGGCCGTGGAGACGACAAGGTGCCGACGGCACAGAAAGGCAAACGGGGGAAATTAGGGCATGTATAGGCACTGATGAGTTACCTGGAGCACGCCGGGATGGTCGGTGAAGACGGAGGAGCGTCGCGGTGGGCTGGCGATGATGACCATAGGCGGCACGGTGGAGGTCCTCGCGACCGGCGTCCTAGAGAAGGAGGCCACGAGAAGGAGGGAGACTGAGTTCTCACGAGGGCGGGCGGAGTGATCAAGACGGTCTCAGTCGTGTCATCATCAAGGCGGCAGGGATGGGCGACGCAAAAAGTGACCGGAGGCATGGGCGGCATGGGCCTAGGGAAAACCAGGGGCGACGCCGATTCTGGGGGCTAGTTGCATGGCGTGGAGGGCAGGGAGACGCGGTTGCGTGGCCATGCGCCCGGGAGCTGTCGACGCTCCTACCGGTCCGTGGCATGGTGGAAAAGGCATGAGCCCCAAGTGCGGCTCAGCGAATGGGTTCGGTCCAGTCAAGTCAAATTGCTCGGTTGCTACAGTACATTAGAGTTTGAGTTAAGTCCGAATAGTTGACTGATTTAGATTTTAAACTCCACTACTTTGACTGAGGCTTAAAAATAGAAAATAAATTTATAAAAATCTAAAAATTTTCATAGAAGTTCCTGGGACAACATAAAACACATATAAATGTTCTAAGAATTCTGTTCAAGGTTTACTTGCTTGATTTAAAAATCCTTTTCAGATGATGTTTATTAATTTAACAAAGATTTTTCTCCATGTCAAGTTAAGTTCTAAAAATTTGACAAAAATCATATTAATTCATGATAATTGTTCTAGTATTTTAATAAATTATTTTATAGAGGTCTTTGCAAGTATTATCTTTAGTTTTCTTTTGGAGTTGCATTTTAAGTTGTAGGTTTTCTTTTGATTTGAATTTTTTTCCAATGCAACCATTTATGAATATGCTCCAAAAATAACATGTATGCTCATGAGATGCATCTAATTTCCCTTTAATAAAAATGGGGCTATGACATGGAGTATATCGATTGATGGGTAATCATTAGGGTAGAGCAACCAATGGGAGGTCTGATAAAAATCCTGATCAGGAGAAGGAAACCGTGTCGTCAGCGGTAGGCACTCAGATCTCATCTACAGTTACATGCGGAACTGTAAAGATGGTTGCAAAATCTAACAGGCACGAAAGCAAAACGTGCAAGCTATTGGAAGAAGGAGGATGTGGTGGGACCAACCACGCAGTACAGATGAGAAGGTAGAGCTAGGAGTTGGTACAAACCTGTGGCATAGAGGGCCATAGGAATAAGAGGTGTAGTTAACCGAATTAAAACAAAGGAGCTCTCAGGTAGAGGGTCTGGGTAGGCTAACCTGGACATCGACACGTACATTGGTGATGTGCATAGGCCCCTGTGGGGGCCACTCCCAAAGGTGGGAAGAAAAAAATTGGAAACATAAAATAGAGGAATAGACTTCAACGGATAGGAGTCAAGGTGGAGATTGTTAAGTATAGGTGACCCATATCCTAACCAATTAGGTTTTGGAGATGTGTTTTACAAGGATTCCTATCCTGATCCTAGGATTCCTACTTCTCTTTGGAGGAGAACTAAGGGGCACTATATGAAGACATGAGAGGTGGTCATTTAGTAGAAGCCACAAACCAACTCATCCAAAGCAAAAGACACGAGAGGATGAAAGCATCTAGGCCTCTAAAAATTATTTTGGCAATTAATGACAATATGTGAATATGGGACTAACATGTTTATTGAATGTTTAAAATTTTTAGTCCCGATGATGAATATAACAACTTGGAGATGCATGCTAATGGTTAACATAAAGATCAATATGGTTCAAGACAAGGTATAAGTAGTTTAGGACCCCTTTTGTATTTTACCGGTCTTTAGAGAAAAGGATGGAAGACCGGATTTTAGGTTAAATGTCGTACTATTAAGAGGGATCATGACAAGTAGCTTGATAGCATTATCTTGTGTCATTTCGATCAATCTAAGATCATGCATGCATTTAAAGTTATTCTTGAAAGCCAACAATGCTTTCTCAGAAAAGTCAGTAGTACCGACGTTTACTTGAAGGTACTACCTCATAGGGGTATGACCGGGAAAGTGGTGTGGTACTACCGCAACCCAGTCGGACCAAAATCTAGTTAGCGATTGTTTTTGACAAAGTGATCCAGTCGGATGAATGTTCGGACGGTCCGAACGTACTTGGATAAATGTTCGGATTGTCCGAACATGTTGTCCGTTCGAGTAACCAGGTCGGGTCGGACCAAGTGCTTTTGACTCTATCCAATAATCGAAATGATCACATTTGAACTACAGTACAACCGCAGGTCGGTAGTACTGATATTTATATAGCGGTACGTAAATCACAGAGAGTGTATTTTTTGGAAGTTTTGATCTCCCTTTGAGAATCGGTATGACCGCATGATTTGAGCGGTACTACTGTAGGTCGGTATTACCAATCTCTAGTTGGCGATAGTATTGTGCCGTAATTTCAACGTCTAGTTTACAGGCATTAATTGCGTCTACTATAGCCGTTACTGTGCAGACGGTGGAAGTGCGGTAGTACCGGTCGGTGAACGGCGGCACTACCGCTCATGCTGAAATCTTCAGGTTCTTGTCTGTAACGATCGAATTTGTTTGTGGGGGGTATAAATACCCCTCCACCAGTTCAAGAACAGCAAAAGGAGACCTCATTAACATCCTTGAGCTAAGAGCATACTCTCTATACCTCATATACACTTTTTGCATTCATTATGAAGTTGTTGAGCAAAATTTAAGTGCATTCATTTCTAGATTGATCCTTAGCACTTGATTGCCGTCAAGCGAAGATTGTGGTTTTTTACTCCTGGTGTTTGCCGACACCTAGTCGGCTTGGCGGGAGTTTGCACGGTGATCTCTTCAAGGAGATTGTGAAGAGGCCCAGTGCCAAATTATGAGTGGTTATGTGTTCAGCATCTCCGTAACAGAGAAAGAACAACCACTAGTAAAATCGAGGGCAAGACTTAATTGTGAGAGCCGGTCCAAATTGCTTGGGCTTTTCTCAACGTAGACTATTGAAGACCGGCAAGTCTTCGATACCACGGCTAAACATAGTAAGTCATCATTTGGTTAATTCTTGCCTTTACTTTACGCATTAATATTTCTAGCAATTGAGATTGTCTTACTTATTTGTGCTAAAGATATATTTGTAGAGTGACTAGAGTCTTGTCTTGTGATGCCTTAGCGTGACTAGAATTGAGTAGGTCTTGAATTGCAATATAAATATTGCTTAGCTCTAACTTGTAGAAATTAGTTTTTTAGAAAGCAAGAATACAAGTGATTGTCGGTTATCCTTGATCATACAAAGGATTAGAAAATAGGTTATTCTTTAACACTAGATTTTTGTGTATAGTAAGGATCCGAGGGTCCTAAAAAGGTTCGAAAGGGTTGTGAGAGACCGACAGTCACTTGTATTCTTTTGAGATTGTGGTTAAGGAATTTGCTGTCAGCTTCGCCAAATCTTTCTCTCTCGTTGTGAATTTTTCGTCACTATTATTAGGTTCTCTCTACGGAATTCATCTACTTCGTTCTTAATATTGTGCACGTTTGTGTCGTATCTGGCAACTCTGATCTAATTTGAAGGTTGTTGCGTATAAGGAGTATCAGAGTATAACAACAATCTTAAAGTTTTGTGTGCTTACGTGATTAACCTTTGGTTAGTGGTCACTGAAGTTGGCTTTGTATACCAAATATCCCTTGGGATAAGAAATTCTTGGTGCATTTATCTGGTTGATGTGGAAGATATCATGGAGATAAAAAGGCCCCGAGCACTGATATGACTGACATGGTGCAGAAGGCTGAATGGACAACTTCCGTTTTCTTACTTTACAAACACTTTTTTATTTCCCTGGTTTGGTAAGAGTGATACAACTGCCACGAGATTCAGCCTGCTAGTCGATGATAGTCGGGAACCATGACAGGAGCTTTGCGACACGTCCTTCCTCTTGTCTGCCGGAGCTCGACGATGGCGAACCGGCGGCGCCATTGACTGTCTGAACGGAGCAGCCTGAGTTGGCCAGCCGGTACGTGCCCGGCCGCACTTGCATAGAGGAGCTGGCCCAACCTTTGACTGCAAACAAAGCAGAGAATTTGTTTGATTGGGATGAAATGTATTTGTTTGATTGGGATGAAATGTTCAGGTGGGACTTTGGGAGAATCCCACCGTTGGGCCTTAGCAAAAGACAAAAAAAAAAAAGGAAAAGTCCCACCGTCGGGTATATAACAGTTAGCACCGCAAATGTCGCGGTCGCCAACAAATTAGCTCCTTTTCATCCACGGCTTCGTTGTACCGAGTAATGAATATCTTGCATCTTGGCTGAGAAGCACGGAACAAGAAATATCTTGGGCTTCCGATATATCTTTACTAATATAAAAGAAAGACTTGGTTGTGATGTTGGTTGGTTGTATCCCCTCTCCTCTCTCTTTTCATCTCTCTGAAAAATCTCCAACAAAAACCAAAAAATTACCACTTCCCCAATGAACAAATTCAACCTCCCTAAAAAATCTCTAACAAACAAAAACATAAAAACCATCTCATAGCAAATATCGATTGGGGGATGATGGTGGAGCCAAGGGTACGGTGTAGGCTGAGCACCTCGGTGATGGCACGGGGTCAGCTTGGTTGGAGCACGACCGAACGTGAAGGCGAAGCCGTGGACATGAAACAGGTCGATCTCGACGATGTCTACTCGATGTGCATAGGCATTCAGCTAGTATATATAGTATAACTACCTGGGACACCATGGTGCCTCGGCACCATGATTTAAAATAGGTATATACCCTAGGTATCGCAGGAGAATTTTTTGGAAGTCGTGTTTAACTAGTTTACTAACTAGTTCAAACAAGTTTTTACTGAAATTCAAACTAGAGTTACCCTTTTTGATGATAGCTCGATTGCAGGGATGTGCTGATTTTATACAAAAATCATCAAAGCGTGTGATAAAAAATCGTTGAAAAACTTTGAATTCGAGTATATTTTTTCAAAGGTATGTGTTTCATTTGAATTGTTATAGATGGGTATATACCCTAAAATTGAAATTTTCAAAAAATATACCCAAAATTTGGGGAATTCGCACATTTTAAATTAGGTGCCCGGGCACCATGGTGTCCCATTTCTGTGTGTGTGTATATATATGAAATTGGTCGATTCAAGACAAAGAGGCCTTTGCATATTTAATGGAGGGATGGACAGAACAATTCCTCTCCAATGCGGGCAAGGAAATTCGTACAAAGGCCGTGACTCAAGCTATCCCAACCTCGCTATGTTGGCAAAGCAGGCTTGGAGATTACTGCACAATCCGAACTCTTCATGTGCTCAAGTCTGTAGTGCAAAGTACTATATATCCTGATGGCAATGTGTTAATTATATGCAACGAGAATGGATGGAATATCATATGCCTGCAGGAGTATGTTGAAAGGAGTTGAGTTGTTGAATGCTGGAATAATTTGGCGAGCAGGGGAAGCCCAATCTGTCGGAATTTGGGACGATCCGCGGCTACTGTTTCCTCGGACAGAATTTGCTGCACAAAGTTGGGTCATCAGGCCACTGGGATGTTCACGGACTAGGATGCTCAAATTATCTGTGATCTGGTGCTCAGAGAAGATATACAAGACTTTGCGGCATGGAATTTTGATCCTAAAGGCCAATTCTAAGTTCGATCAGCTTATAAAGCTGTGTATCAGGCTGTTGAGACAGGACCGGGGAGAAAGCAGCGGACTGTTCATAAACCGACAATAGGAGGGCTTAACTAGCAGCGCGTCTGTTGATTGTCGTGTCCCAACCGTGATCAATATGTTTTTATGGCGATTCCTACACGACAGTCTACCATTAAGAATGAATATCAGTAGGACATCAGGTTTGGAGCTATAAACGAGATGTCCCATGTGTAACCAGAGATTCAAATTTCGACCGAAAATCGGCGATTTTCGGTTTACCGGTGGGGGCAAGTAGAAATAAAAAAACCGGCCCCGAAAATTGCTGTTTGGATGAATTTTGTCCAAAAAAATCTAATTTGCTTAAGTTTGTTCGAATTTGATTTTTTTGAATTTAAAATCCGAAAAAATTAAAAAAAAATGAAAATTTCGGCCAAAATTGAGCGAAATTTTCCGATTTTCGGCCTTACCGGCCCCGCCGGGTAAAAAAATTTCTCCGGTAAAGAAAACCCTGTGTGTAAGAGCATGTACAATGCAGGTGCTTAGAGAGGTGTTTAGCAAAGAAAAACTGATTTTTCTTGCCATGTAGGATAGATGAGGTGCTTATTTTGTATCATCAATGCTTGATTAAGCATTGGTGCTTAAGAGGTGCTTATGTATATAACTATATATAATTAATAAATAATACAATTATCTAAGCACCTACAAAACAGATGCTTGCATTGGAGGAAACAACTTTTACATAGATACTTGATGACGTGGCTACATTCTCTTTCTTTAAGCATTCATATATAAGCATCTTGCATTGTACATGCCCTAACTGGCAGGCTTGAAATCTCTACCTTGCTTTAGTCCCTTCGGGACTGAGAGGAATGGAGTAAGTGCTGGGGAAAGGAGGAAGTCACCGGATACTGCTGCCATGCTATGCCGGAAATCGGTGAGGGAGTTCACTGAATTTTTTGGCAAGGAGGAGACGACTGCATGCACAACAGACGGCACAGAAATGGCAAGCACTTGAACAGAATTACCTGAAGATTGACATCCTTTACAGAAGCATCACATTCTGGTGGATGGGGTTTTGTTGTCAGAATTTTTGGTGATTTTGCCCCCTCCGAAATTTTTATAATTCGTTCAAAAAAATTCAGAAATATTTGAATTTGGACAAATTATATCATAAATTTGTTTTTGGAAAAATTTCAGTCAAATTTCGACCAGTTTGAAAACCCACCGAAATTTTGAACCGAATTTCAAATTTTCAATAATTTCATTCGTTTCGTTACCCTCCGATTTTTTTTTTTCAAAACGAAATTGTTTTCCCTGGTATATAGACAGATTGCATCAACCTGAGTACGCGCCCCAGGGGACTAAATTTGATCTTGCTAGAAATGGAGTTCTTTCTCCTGGAGGCCTGATTCGCACTTCTTACTTGTTTTTTAGAATTCCATGGTGTTCTTGTGGGTTATACAACCAAATTTTCTCTCGCAAAAAGATAATAATACAAAGTTCAAAAAAAAAAAACGGTTATATCAATCAAAGAGTAACATGCCTGCACGACATGCAGCAAATAAGCCGGGAAGAATTCGATCACACAAAACAAGGTTATGAGGTGCAAAAATTAAATTCTCAATAGTATATACGTCATGCTTAATTTCATCCAACACAAGTGTAAGTTATCAAACAATTTAGGCCTTGTAGATAGTAAAATTTTGCATCAAGGCCCGCATTAGACCACAGGACGGTGCGGGCCTCCTGGCCCGTAGCTTTAGCAGTGTCAGCAAGGGCAAATCGCAAAATAAAGGAGAACCCAGGGTGTTTGTGCAGTGAAGCCGAGCCGACACTTCACACTGGAGTTTGTTTGGCCTATGTTGTCGCTTCAGCCTCAGCCTGCAGCCCAGAGTTTGCCCTAAACCCTACAATCGAATCGAGTGATCCCCAATTTCCCCATGGGCGCCGTCGTCAGCTGCTGCGGCTGCCGTCGCCGCTGCCTCTCGCCCCCGCCCGCACCGTATCTGCCGGATGACGTGCTTGCGGATATACTCGTCCGGCTCCCACCGCACCCTGCTGACGTCCGCCGCGTCTCCTCGTAAGCGAGCAATTCCGCCGCGTCGTGACCGACCACAAGTTCCTCCGCGAGGTCCGCGCCCGCCACGGCAACGCGCCTCCTCTGGTCGGCTTCTTCAGCAACCACGACACGCACCGCTTCCTCCCAACTGGCGGCGGCGTCGTCCGCGTCCCCGACCGCGTCGCTGCCCGCGGTGGTGCCGGAGCCCTCGGCTCGGACGACGCCTACTGGCTCGTCGTCGGCAGCCGCCACGGCCGCGTCCTCCTCCTAAGCCCTGACCGGCTCCGTCTCCTCGTGCTGGAACCCATGGCCGGTCGCCGACACTATGTCCCCACGCCGCCGGAGTACAAGCCCACATACTTCAGCAATGCCGCCGTGCTCTGTGCCGCCGACCACACCGTCCACGACGACTGCCTTTCTTGTCCGTATCGCATCATCTTCGTCTCTAGCCACCACAACAATCAAGCCGTCGTGTCCATCTACTCCTCCGAGACAGGCGTGTGGAGCAACAAGGCGTCCGGCGAGATGTCGTCGGCCGTCGACATGAGGCCGAGCGTCCTCGGGGGGACGATGCTGTACTGGCAGCTGATCTCGCACAGCATCCTCGCGTTCAACCTGGACACGCACGATCTATTCGAGATCCTGGTGCCAGCGGGCGTGTACGATAACAACTATGAGGCGAACTTGAACATCGTGGCGGCGAAGGACGGCAAACTTGGTCTCACCGTCGTGGCGGGGTATGTTCTCACGGTGTGGGAGTTCCGGATGCACGGTGAGGGTGCCTTGGAATGGGTGCTGCGCAAACTTGTTTGGCTGGACGCCTTGCTCCCGCTGCGCAAGGCTAGATTTAGGACGCCGCCATCGCCGACCGAGGAGCCTCCCGTCTGGATAATGGGGATTGATGAGGATACAACTGTGGCTTTCCTATGGACCAAGGCTGGGGTCTTTTCTCTCCAGCTTGAGACAATATGTTTGGAGAAGGTGTTTGAGACTTGCAGGAGGATGGATATTCTCTATCCCTACAAGAGCTTCTTTATTGCTGCAGGTAGTTAAATCTTTGGCACTCTGATCCTTTCCTACAGTCTATACTTCAATTCTTCTTTCTCTAGCATTATACATAATCGGAACTGTCATGGAGCTCATGACTAAATACTTTGCTTATTAGGGGATGTCTATTTCTAATGTACTTGTGTTTTTTTTAAAATTATTAGGTCACGTTCTTCAAAGCATTGGATCGGTCAATACCAATACAGAATACACACCACCCCCTAAAAAAAGTTAGTCCAAATTAAAGCCAAGAAATTTCACTTTGAGCTAAGCCAAAAAATGAAGCGTCCTTGAACTCTTCATATTTGGTCCCTGAACTCTTCACTGAGTTTACTTTTCGTCCCTGAACTACAATATCGGGTAAAATGCGTCCTCCAATTGTCAAAATCATACAAATATCGTCCCTGGGAAGATATTATGAGTGGTTTAGTCTTAGGTGGCATTAAATAGGTGAATTTTTATCAATGTGGCAAACCAATCATCAAAATGATGGGACCCACGAGCCAACCACATAAGCATCTCCTTCCCTTCCTCTTCTTCTTCTCCTCTCCCCCCCTTATCTTCTCTCTTGCCTATCATGGCCGGCAACAAGTTTTCCTCTGCCGATCCACCCACTCCTCCTCCTCCTCCTCCTCCTCCTCCTAGCCTCCACCACCCCATCCAACACCATCGGCATCCCACTTTTCCCCCTTCCCAACCTCCCGGCTTGGGCACCGCAGGGGCACACGGCGATGCACTTCGCCATGGGGCTAGGCTCCCAGGAGTGCGTGAGCGCGCTCATCGAGGGCGGGATGGATGTGGCCCGCCCAGAGAGCTCCGGTGGCAGGATCATGCCACTGCGCATCGAGGTGCGGTACAGCCGCGTGGCGGGACCCAGAGACTCCCACGACATCCACATCCTCCTCGAGCTCTGTCTTCCTCTCCATAGACTCCCACGTCATCGCCGTCCTCGACACCCGCATCATCCGTGTCCTCCTCGACGACTTTGTGCTCTTCAGTGGCCACTGCCCGCTCGCCTTCCTCGACGCTGCCACGCCATGCTCAAGCAGTAGTAGCAGTAGGGAGATGAAGGAGGGGAGCAGGAGGGCTGTTCACCTTCCTCGACTCTGCCTCGCCGCCGCGCGAATATACCACGTCGCGCCGGCCTTCTACACCGCCTTCACCACCATGTTTGATGTCGTTGAGGAAGGCCCCATTGAGTTCACAGGCTTGTCGTCCTCCCAACTCTGCACGCCGATGATGTTGCGCATCTCAAGGTTGCCAACCAGCTACGATGGGACGTTGGTCCACGAGCGGGCGTCGTGTCTGATGCTGCACCAGGCCTTGTAATCGAACCTGGCCACGATGATGGGATACCGATGCACTCGTAGTGCGAGTGTAGTCTTGCCCATGCCGCTCAGGTCCGACGACGGGGATGACTTTGAGCCATCCATTGTCGTACGCGTCCTCTGTCAGTCACTTGAGCAACGGTTAAGGTTGCGAACATAGTGGTTAACGCAGCCCTAGGAGTGGTTAGCGAGGTCCCTGAGCTGCCTCATCCAGGCACAGACGTGGTGGTGGTCGCCATCATCAGTGACCCTACAGAGGTGGAAGAGGAGGTTGTTCATGCTCCCCATCTCGTCCTTGATGAAGCGCACCTTGCCGCGAACACCGTGCAGCAGTTGCACCTCATCGTTGAGCGCCGTGATGAGGCGACCCAGTAGCGACTCCACCATGCCCTGCGCCAAGCTGAAGACGATGCTGCCATCCATCCCTCCTTGACTCTCTGTCACTCTATGTGTGTAGAAGTGTGCAGCTACAACTGGTTGCTTCCTTGCATTTTCAGAGTGAGTCAATTCAATCTGCGTGAGTATCGATTGCGCTGCTACTTGCTGTTATATACTGATAGGGACATGGGAGGGGCATGGCAAGTGGGCCATGGGCCCACGCGCGGTGCCAACATGGACAAAACCGCACTTTATTGGGTCAAAACTGAGGTCAAATAGACGGAGAGGTAAGATTTATCTGGTATTAGGAGGTGGAGGACACGTTTTACCCGATTTTGCACATGAGGGAAGAAAATTAAACTCAGTAAAGAGTTCAGGGATCCAATATGTACTTAATCCAAAAAAAAGGCGAGACAACATATATACAAATAGCAAACTTGTTCCTAATGTTGACAACTGTGGGAGTCCTTAGCAGGAGTTTGTTGAAATCTTGTTGGAAACAAATTAATTTGTTAAAAACTATAATATTGCTTTTATTGATATGATCAGAAACAAAATTGTACTTATTATCCCCTAACCTATTTTTCTGTCCCTTATTTACAGGGCAATTAGGATTAGTTTTGGGAAAGTTATTTATTGAGACTTAGCACTGCTACTTTCTAAGGATCTGTAGGTGCCAAAAATCTATTTGTTCTAACTCTAGTTGAAACTTGCCTTTATTGGATATGATTAGGCATGTCTACAGAAAAATTATGGGGCATAGCGATGTCATAGCGAAAAGGTTCTACCTTATGAATTACTTGGGAAAGTAGCACAGGTTAGTTCTTACCGACAGAATGGTAGAAGAGGCTACTTATAGATGTCACCAAGTGGTGAGTTCCTCTTAGGTCAGGATGTGGGATGACTCGTCTGTTGTCCACGCTCAGTGAGCTCTGGGTTTCGTAGGGGTACTTAGACATCCTTGGAGATACTTGGACATCCTTGGGTTCCGTAGGGGTACTTAATGTATCAGAACTGATAGTACTTGGACATCCTTGGAGACAATTTCTGAGGCTGCCGGTCACAGGGTCAATGCCGACACAACAAATGATTATTGAGAAATGGAGGTGGACCATTGAGTTTCTAAAGTTCACAAGTTACTATTTCTCAATCATTATCTGTATTTACCTATTTACTTTTAATTAGGCTGCTGTTATTTCTAAGTTCATCAACGCATGGTTGATGACTTGCTAGCATTACGATAGATCCTGTGATATGATTATAGTTTTTTTATTCTGCACATGCATTCTGTATGTAATTTTTTTCGCCATTTTAGTTTCTGGAATTTGTGACGTATCACAAATCTCGTATTTCTATATTTAACATGCACACGCTCTACATAACTTCAGTTTCAACAGTTGTCTTCTTGCATTTCTATCTTTTTTTATTGGTGATAGGATGGCACAGTACTTACCAGCCATTAACGGGTGCATGCCATTTCAACTCAAAAATTATGAAATAAATTTCTAAAAATTTCTAAAATCAAGATCTTGCTAATGGCATAGGTCTTGTTCAATTTGGAGTTCATTTGTGTACTCTTGTGTATTTAATTGCTCGTTGTTTGTCGTTTATTTTGCTTGAATTTAGCTCACAGATTTCGGAGACGCCGAGACCTCCACGTCGATCAAGGACAAGATTACCCGGACTCTCTCCCCTACAACCAAGGCGAGTCAATACTTTGATCATATTGAGCCTACATTTTATGCAAATTATATTCTTTTAAAATAGCAAATTGCATACTTTAATTCTTTAAACAAATGTATGTTAAAGTTTAAGGTAGTTAATTACCCAGTTGTTGAATAATTAATTATTATGCCATCCTTGACAACTTGAATCCCTTAATTCCATTGTCACCCTAGTAACTATATGGTAATACTAGCTATAGGTTGTACTAAGCGACATGCTAGACTTGCTTAGTACCGGACATTAAAATGTCCTAATCATCATCATTTCAAACATAAAATGATTTGGCGTCATTGCGGTAAATGACGAGATGGTTGAATTGTTGTATTTTACATCTCAAAACCCTGAATCGCTAATACCGTCCAGGGCGGATGGTAAGATGGTGGAGTGCGGATGTAGCACGAGAATGGCGGATTGTGGTTGAGCCGTCCGGACAACCCTAAGGACTTAATCTTGTCACGACCTCTGTGTATAACAGTACAACCACAAGTCCGCAACAAACTGCGACTTGGCTTAGTACATTTATCAAATCTCGAAAATCATCTCACCGGAGGGTTAAAGGGCACAAGCTCAGGTATGTCGGGCTTGGATGGGACACCAGTCAAGGGTGAAGTTTGCCGGTCCGAGGTGTAGCCACGCTACGCCGATCGCGAGGTGGACATCCCGCGCAACGTATGGGCATAACCCCATATGGGTGAGACGAGGGAAGGCGAGATATTTAGAAAAGTTATTGTGACAACCTCTCGACTACGACTACAGGAATCGTGTAGGGCAACGAGTTAATTGTCTCTTGTGGGTAAAGTGTACAATCTCGCAGAGTTACAAACTGTTTAAATGTACCGTATTTACGGTCAAAAGGCGGACATGGGAACTTAACTTGAGTTAGTTCTATTTCAAAAAAACCTTGTTGGGTGGTATGAAAATTGTGGCGGGCTCACCTAGCCTGAGATTGGTTAATCACGGGTCTTTGTACCAGTGTCGTTTAGTGGTGGATGTAACCACAATCAAAATAAGCATGAAGGTGGAGGTAACCTCTGTGATACAAATATTGCACAATTCCTCTCTTTAACTAAAATGGAATTTGTTAAAAATGCTAAGTGCTAGGAATTTGTACTTGTGATATTTAAAGTATTGCTTTAAAAATAAAAGAACCGAGCCATCCTTGTAAGCCTTGCATGTATATCATTGCATTGTGTATTGGCTCGCGAGCACGGTAGTTGTGCTCATCCTCGCTCTCCCCAAACCCTTGGTTAAGTCCCTACATTTTAGTGAGTATATATTTTACATATTGCGTAAGGAATCTGAATAAGTTTTATTCTTACTTGATTAATTTCTAATACATCTGTTGGTTGGTGATAGTATTAATGATTGGAGATGTGAATGACATAGGAAAGCTAGAAAATGTGTTTCGAAGTTAACTTGAAAAACTGAAGGGTTTAATGTTACTGGAGCTTGTATGTTCACAGACTTTTGATCGGAAGCTGTTATGAAAATTGACTGACCATAGTTGCATTTATCAATGTTTTGGGATAAATTTTCTGTTTCTGTTTCTGTTTCATTTTCTGTTTCTGTTTTTGTTTTTCAAGGATGGTATATGGGATTGAAGACACGTGGTTTCATCTTTGCGTGGGTTTTTAGTTACACTAGTCATCAATACGTGCACCACTCGGGCTAGTAATTTTTTAAATAATACATTTTTATTTTTAATGTAAATTCAAAAAATCACTATGCATGTTTTATCAAGTTTTTTTTTTTATCTTTTTTAAGATAGGATTGTTTTTTCTCTAATTATTTTGTTACCTATAAATTTGGCACCTCTTTTTTTGTTGGTGGTGATATTTTTACATTCCTAAATTAAATATATTTTCGCTTAACTGGGACTGCAATCAGTATTTGGAACACATGGAAAACATATATAGAAATAAAAAAATATTAGGTGAAAATTTACAGAAAATACATCAAATTCAAAAAGAATTGGTAGAAAACACATCAAATTCAAATTTGGCCCTTTTTGTTCGGATTTCTGGGCAACCAAAGGTTGCCGTGAAAGCCATGTATACGCCTGTAACCGGCCTGGTTTTTTTTCCTGTCTCCAACAAATCGTGTTTTAGGTTATGACTAAGAGGTCCACCTCATATAATCTCAACCACTCCACTGAATTATCTCTTAAATTGCCCCACAACCATGTAATTTCGGCGTCTAATCTTTGTGTGATGCAAGATATACATGTACCACAAATGCACGTCAAGCCATGTCTTTGCCATTTGTTAATTTCGCATGAAGACTATCTTGCATGAGACATGTCATTACTCTCTCTCTCTCTCTCTCTCTCTCTCTCTCTCTCTCTCTCTTGCATGAGACATGTCATTACTCTCTCTCTCTCTCCCGGTCTCTCCTCCATCTTTCTCTCTCTCACGGTCTCTCCTCCATCTTTGCTAAAGTTTGATGTGGAATTTAGACCTGTCTGAGATGTAGCATTTTTTTAGAACAGAAACGTAGCATTAGGAAGCCCTGAGCTATGCTTATACTAAAGTGCATGATGAAGTAACTAAACAACATTTGGCAATTAATCACAATTTCGAGAGCACATAATTTGTGTAGAGGAATAGGAAGCAAATTAATTAGCTGTCCCCTCTTTTTTTTTTCTCCCGTGAACCACAAAGGAACATGAAACCTGTCACCTACATGTTACATATGTGTGCTGGATTTAGACTTGGCCCCAATTTAATTATAGTGTTTGCCGTAGCTGAAGGAATATATAGGAGCTGGCACCTGCTAAGCATGTCAATTTGATTTGGACATGGAAAATAGCACCCACCGCTTATCAATCTGAATTAGAACATGAAGAAATTTTCATTTTGTTATATTAGATTGTTTTTTCCCCTCCTAAGTTCTATTTTTTTCTAGACTTTCTCCTGATAATTCATATGCACGTTGTATTAGAATTTTACTACAGATGTTATTAATTCGATGGAAAGTAATAGTTAATTAGTCTTATATGCTGTTGACACGCGTACAATGTCCTTGTATCTGATTAGCTAAAAGCAATAGCTAGCCATTGAGGTGTCCTGTTACAACTCGTTTTTCAATTTTGAGTTGGCCTTTTGTACCTGCGTGCCTAATAGTCCAAATAGAATCCTTTAAATTATTCCAATTACATAGCAGAGATTCCAATTGCATTAGGAAGATGACGTGTTTGATAAAAATTCAAATAGTATTCCAACAAAAAAAATCAAATAGCATAAGGAAGAGGGGCACCTACATTGCTCTAAGCTATAAAATAGATAGATGATATTTTTCGATTAATGTGGGGATTCCTAACTATTTTTTTCTTTTTCTTGATTAATGTGGTAATTTCTAGCTTTGTTACCTCCTAGCTAGGTTTAATGTGGGGGCTTCGGAAGGATCCTTCAATTAGTATAGATACTAGTCATCAACCCGTGCACCTACGCAGTTAGCAATTTGAAAAATACACTCTTCATTTTTATCCTAAATATAAAATTTCAAGCTATTGAATAATCCTTAATGCGCTGATTTTTTTTTTGTGTTTATTGATTTAGAACGTTTTTGTTTCAGTTTTAGTTTTTTTGCATGGCAAGGGACTGACAGTCATGGGGCATTGAAGTTTTTGCATGGCTGAGTAGCGCATGCTGCTGGACAACTGTTGGTTTCTTGTAACATACGCATTAGAGCTAGTTATTGGGGGGATGAAGTGTAGTTTCAGTTACTCTTTATTTGCTAGTATAAATAAGAGAAGAAAAAACAGAAAAACTGTAAAGTTTAGGCAGCACAAAACGTTTTGTGTGTTCATCTTCTCCTTGGAGTTTTCAACCGCTCATGATCGGGTGTGTCCAGGCGTTTTCACGTGCGTAGACACCGGCGAGGCTAACAATTGATATCAGAGCCCAGGCATCTAACATATCTTGGTCTTCATGGTTGCGGAAGTACACAGTCGATGTTTGAGGGGGTGAATGTTGGGAATAGTCTCACATCGGTTGTGGGAAAGAAAAAAGAACAACTTATAAATGTAAGGGAGACCTCACCCATTGGACTAGTATTTTGGGGGCGAAGGCCCGATACCACTTATAAGGTTGTTGCTATAGAGCTTGCATGCGGCAGTCCGTGGGCTTAGTTGTGTTTAGCCCATTTTGACATGTGGCCCAGGGAGTAAACCCAATTGGACCTAGGCATGCGGCTAGGGTTCTGCACCCCCACGAGCTTGATATCTTGGTTGCCTGTCACCACCACCGAAACGAGCTTCATGTGCGCAGGAGAGGATGGGCTCGTTGGACTCACCAAGGCTGATAAGCGTTGGGCGGTTGCCATCGTGGTCGACTAGGCCATCGACATCGAGGGCACCTTGAAGGAAATGGCTGTGATTAGTGTTACTAGCACAGACAGCGTCACCACCATGGCTCACCTCGTCAAAGCAATGTACCAGTCCATGGGTGTCAGGACTGGCATGGTAGGAGTTCTTGGGGCCTATGCTTTTGGCAGCAACAAGCTGGATGCGCAACCTGATGTGGCCGATGTGTACAAGAAGTCTGTGACGCGTAAGGAGTACAACTCAAGAGAGGTGCTCACAGTGCTCAATGAACCAGTGCAAGTGAAGCAACGCTGGGTGCGGCAACATCGGTTGCGACGCTAGCCGTGATGATGCCGACAAAATAATGCAAAGAGCAGGGGAATATCAAGCTTATGTTGGGAGTCGGGGAGATGAGTCCTGTTTGATACCTTGACACAGGCATATCAAATCACATGATCGGGTGCCGTGAGCTGTTCTCCGACCTGGACATGTCGGTTCGGGGGTCAATGAGATTTGGCGATGGATTTCACGTGGAAATCAGCGGGCGTGGCATGGTGTCGTTCAAGTGCCAAACTGGTGAGCACAAAGTCTTAACTGATGTTTATTACATACCTAAGTTAAGGAGTAATATAATCAGTTTATGGCACCTCAATGAGTATGGCTACAAAATGGTGTTGGAAGAAGGCATTCTGAGCATTTATGATTAGAAGAGAAAGTTGCTGGTCAGGGCAAATAAGTCGTGGAATTGACTGTACTTGCTTCGGTTGGGCCACATCAAGTTCCAGGTGCGCATAAGGATCGGCATCGTCGAGATCAAGAAAGCTCATCAAGGATTACGGGGTGTTTTTTTTTAATAATCCTTAATGCACTGATTTTTTGTGTTTGTTGATTTGTAACATTTTTGTTTCAGTTTTAGTATTTTGCATGGCAAGGGACTGACAGTCATGCAGCATTGAAGTTTTTACATGGCTGAGTAGCGCATGCCGCTGGACAACTGTTGGTTTCTTGTAACATACGCATTAGAGCTAGTTATTGGGGGGCATGAAGTATAGTTTCAGTTACTCTTTATTTGCTAGTATAAATAAGAGAAGAAAAAACAGGAAAAGCTGTGAAGTTTAGGCAGCACAAAACGTTTTGTGTGTTCATCTTCTCCTTGGAGTTTCCAGCCGCTCGTGATCGTGTGTGTCCAGGCGTTTCGCGTGCGTAGACACCGGCGAGGCTAACACAAGCTACATGAATCAGAACCGAAAGAGAAGTTTAAAGCTATATTCTTTGACATTTTCTCTCATAGAATTATTGTAGGAGCTTTTAATAGAGTCACCACTTAATATAGATTTAGACAAAAATAGATTGTTTTTGTCTCCGTGTGAGCAACTATATATATTAGCTAGAGAAGTTATGACACAGAAGAAAAAAGAGGGAAATATATTCATTAAAAAGGGAAAACATTTTCATGTATATCCATGTATGGAAGCAATTTGTCTCCATGTCTCCTATTCTGACACATGCATGCTAGAACATTTATTCTGCTTTGAATGTTTCTATGTTAAATGCTTTGTACAATTTGATCGTGGAACAATAGAACATATAACTGCATGAGACTTGTATATAGGTAGAACAGAGCCTTAGGCCACAAGATGCATGGATTAGATTTTTTTTCTTCAATTAATGTGAGAATTTCTAGCTATTTTTTTCACATAATAATATGAGAATTTCTAGTTTTTTCTGCCTAGGATTAAGGTGGGAGCTCCTAGAGGAGCCTCTAATTAGTATAGACATATTTTCCACCTAGGATTAACATGGAAACTCCTAGAGGAGCCTGCAATTAGTATAGAGGTATAGATTTAATTAGCATGATATACCTATTTTAAATAATATTTTTTGACTAAAAAATATACTTGGAAAAGGAGATAGAAACGTGTGTGTGAGAGAGAGATTGGTGCCAATGTATTATTTTCCTAGTGCGGTACACCATGGAGAGAGCCAAGTTAAGAAGTCGGAGTTGTAATTGGATCAGGCTTTGTGCATGCACGCACACCATGATTTTTTTTCAGTTTCTATGTCGAACACATTTTCTAATACATATAAATCTAACCCGTAGATGAACTCGATAAGGAAGATTGAACTACCCTAATTTTCTCCTTTTTACAATTAATGTGGGAATTTCTAATCTTTTTTCTCTTTTCCGATTTATGTGGTAATTTCTAGTTTTTATCTCCTAGGATTAATGTAGTGGCTTCTAGAAGAGTCTCCAATTAGTATAGATATAGATAAATAGATAGATACTCCTTATTGGGGTTATCCAAAAAGCCAATTATTTGTGAGTAGTTGCCAAATTTCTGTGTCTTGCGTTTTATGCAACGTGTTGCATAATAGGTTTTTGCTTTATTATATTCTGATGTTTTGCTCCTAATATTCTTATATTCTCTCTTTCTGGCAGGTGGCAGTGGCGGAGAAGATGAAGCTGGCCCGTGGCAGGTGGCAGTCACGCACAGGCAGCATGCAGCTTAGAAACTATCAAACTGGACAGATGGATGGTGGTGGCGTTGTTTTTCTATTGATGATGCTACTTCAATTTGTCTTAAGTGACATTTTACTGCAATATTTGGTGTTTCATCTAGTTTGTATTTTCTTCTGCAATAATGTTTTTCACATAACTCTGGGAGTGCGGATGCATGAAAATTTGGCCATCGAGGAGATTATGTATGATGGTTTCACCCATTTCTGAAGGTTCTTGGCCATTCCGGAATACCTGAATTAGTATGCCATCAAATTTTCTATGACATAAAACATAGCAACACTCCGTGTCACTCGGCTCGGGCAACCCGGGAGGCGACGCCGAGCTTCCCAAGAGCCACCGCCTCCAGCCCCATCGTCGGCCACCACGCTGCTCGCACCCGCGGCGGCCCCCTCCACCCTCCCAAGCCTCACCCCTTCCCTCCCCCTCTTCTCGCTCTCGCTGAGGTCGTGCGTCGGCGTCGCCTCGTCCGTCCGCTGTGGTAGCGGCGAGCCTCGGTGGAGCGACGAGACGCAGGCGCCGCTTCTTCCCGGCCGGAGCCCCGGTCGCGAAGTCCTCTTGGTGGCGGATCCATTTCGGATCTAGATCGGATCGCTTCCCCTCCGCCGTCGCTCGGGGCGGCGAGAATCAACGACGCCCACGAGGGGGCCGACGCTGAGGATTCCGCCGGGTGGGGAGCCACCATCTTCTCTCGTGCCGGGAGGAGTTCCGTCGCTCAAGGGAGCCGCCGCCTCACCCCTGGGGCCGTCGTCATCTCCACTCGGGTGACCATCTCATCGCGGATCCGCGCCTCTCCAGTGCTACAGCGTGGTGGTGGCCGGCGGTGCATTGTCGGCGCCCGGATCGGCCCTCTTCTAGCCAGTTCTGAGCCTTGGCGGCGTCCGGCCGTCGGTCTCTCCTTCGGGTGGCGGCTGCTGTCTTCGCGCGGCGTCGTTGGTGGCTACGACCGGATTCGACCGCCCGGCCGCGGTCTCTCCTGCAGGTGGCTGCGCTGTCGCTCGTGCGGCGCGCCGGCGTCTTGCGCCTCGCCGCGCAGATCGCCTCGGCTGCGGTGCGCTGTGGAGTCCGCGCCGGCCGGTGCTGTGCTGGTGCGGCTAGGCGTGGGTCGCCCGTACCGCTTTTTGTGCAGGTTTCTGGAGCGCGGAGACGCGAGTGAAAGCTCTGCCCGGCTTGCTGGTGCAAAGGTCGTTGACGCCCTCGGGCGCCATTCCCTCCCCGGAGGTGACACTTTCGCGTCTCCACCCTAGTTGCTTCTCCGGGTGAAAACCACATGCAGGTGTCCGGATGGCGGCGGCGACCTTCGTTGTCGTTACCTTCCTGAAGGCGTTGCTTCGAGAAGCCCCTGCTCTCTTCGTTTTAAACCGTCGGGTTCTTTTGTAGGTTTACCCCCAACGTCCTCGATTCACAACAGCTCTTCTTCTGGATTGGCGCTTCACGATAGCTTTCTGGTCCAATGAGCGCTCCTCCGAAGTGTCGCACTGCCGACTTGTGTGACAGAGAGGAGCGGCTTGGGAGCTGGGCTCCGCCGAAAGAGAGGTGCGGCGTGGGAGCAGGGCTCCGTCGACCGTTTTGTGTGTCTGAGAGGAGCAGCGTGGGAGCAGGGCTCCGCCGACCGAGTTGTTGGGTTGGTCGGTTAGCACGCGAGTTGAGTTGGGTTGGACTTGCCTGCTGTCTAGTTGTGTCTTTCGGTGTGAATGTCGTTCTGTTCGAGTCGAGGTCGTTTTGTCGTCCTGGGGTTGGCTGCTGGTTTTGCTCTCTGAAACCATGCCTTTGTGAAGGTTTTTGGGCCCAGTTTTCCTTATAAACGAGGTCAATTCTTTTCTTCTTTATATATATACTCGGCAGGAGTTCCATTAAAAAAAAATCTATGACATGTCCTTGCTCTTATTTTGATGGTTTGTGCCATCAAATCTATTTTGGGGCTTCTGAGCTGCGCTATCTGGTCCACATGTAAGAGAGAATCTTTCATTTGTAAATGCAAACTTGCCCTTTATCTTGACAACGCTAAACCTCAATCCCCACAGCATCACTAGCTAAGACCATCGTATGCACTGTTCTTATCTGACTTCCTTTTAGTTGTTACCTTATTTTATTTTGGTGGTTGGACCTCATTTTTTTTCTTTTTTATCTTGTGATGGTAGTGAACTAATTTTGTTTTCTATTAAAATTATCAAAACAATTGACCGTTATTTTTATTCTTATGTACTGGCAATTAGGGTTCTTTTTGGGAGAGAAATATTTTTCTTGAGCACCGCTATTTCCTGTTGAGAATAAGAGCATTTTTCGAATTACTTTAATCCAGAAATATAGTAGATAAAACATGATGAATATTCTAGCCACTTTCACAAAGCAAGTGAGCAAGAACACTATAGACATACTAATATCGGTAAGAACGAAAACTAGCATATCTATCACGATGTTCAAGGTAACAACTAGTAATATTACTAACCAAGCAATACATATGAAATAGACATACCCAGATCCAGTGGAAGGAGCAGCAGTAGTGGAAGAAGAAGGGCAGCAGGAGTCTTTGTGAGATCGTCGTTTGTCATGGCGTAGTGGTAAGTAGTCGTGCAGTGGACGTCGTGGTAGTAGTCGTACGGTTGTAGACGTAGCAGAGAGTCGAATGGAGAGGAAGCGGCGAGCGATCGCGTGAACGCTCCCAAAACCTTAATCGCCCTTGCTCGTGCAAGCCTTCAAGGACGAGGGTTCCGGCCGCTCTCCGATGCACGATCGTACACACCTGCCGCCGGGATGGAGATCGCGGAGACAAAGAACAAAGCGAAGAAGCGTGGTGTCTTTCGTGGAGAGAATTGGAGAACCTCACTCTGTTCCGGATAATGGCTATATATAACAACGGACGAAACAGATCACCATTACTTACTAATAACCGCAACCATTCTTGTCTAGTCAAGAGGCGAAGCGGTCGCCATTACTCACTAGTGCAATGCACATTCTCGCTTAGTCAAGAGGCGAAACGGTCGCCATTACTCACTAGTAACGACAACCGCATCGCGGCCATTATTTGAATCGGTGCCTTTTTCTTTTAATTGCAAAAATGAAGAGACCGAAGCGATGCAATTATTGCGGCCCGTTTATTGCGAGTCGGTGCGTTCGATTTTCGAATAGATAAAGAAAAACGCGCGACGCACCGACCACTTCGTGTATGCTACGACGCCGCACGCGCAGCACACGCACCGCACCGCACCGCATTTCGGCTCGGCGAGGCGGCGGCGCGCGCGCATGTATTGGCTCTCCAATTCCACAAGAGGACTCCCACGTTCCACCTTATAAATTGGTGTAACTCCCCTTTAACTCTCCATATGGGACTAAAAAGGTTTAGCACATGCACATGGGCCTTTGGGATTTTCCAGGAATTAATTAGAATTAAAGTTGGGCCTAGCCCATATTAAATCCAACAATCCCCCACCAGATCCCAAGGGCACATGTCAAATTCCTTGATCCACGTATTGTTTTAATATATCGGTGTTTCGATGGAGGCAGGTTAGGTTGAACATCCATCTAGAACAGAAGCTACACTTATCCACAACTGCACAATGGACTAAGCCTTGAATTGGCAGTTTTGTGTGAATAAGTTTCACTTAAGTCCTTAACTGATACTAGGCTGCCAGGCATCCCCGCAGGTTGGAGCATATAAGTCATACTGGCCTATTCATGAGCTTCCTAGAGATTACCCTATCTCATAGGCGTGACTAGCGATCGGGCTCATATAGGTGTGTTCTTTCAAGATCGCTCAGAGGACAGCATCTTTGCTTAAATAAGCCACAGAACACATTAAGATAAAATCAACCTACCATACAGATTTAGGAGAAATTGCATCTCCAATGGGTGGGTCTATAAAGGTACTCTCCTCCCGATTAACCAAAAGCTTGTTTCGCCAATCCTACTTCACGGGATCTCCGATCATATAGGATGGGTTACCACTATGGTATAACTCACGTGGGTCTCAAACCCATCTCCTTGATGCATTGTCTATCACATTCGTGATAAACCCTTTGTGAAGGGATCGCGATTCTTAGCTGTTTGGATATAATCCAAAGCTATTACTCGAGTTTCTCATTTTCTGACGAGACTTGATCTTCTCTTCACATGTCTTGATGATTTCATATTATCCTTAGAACTGTTCACCTTGGCGATCACGATCGATTGTCACATTCATCGAATAGCGATGCAGGTTTATCAACCACCGGCGAGATCCATCAAGAGCTCACGAAGCCATTCGGCTTCAACGATGGCGATATCTAATCTTGTGAGTTACGCTTCCATTGTTGACCTCGTTAAGATGGTGCGCTTGCAAGACTTCCATGAAACAGCGCCACCTCCAAGTGTGAAGATATATCCACTTGTGGCCTTAATCTCATCGACATCGGATATCCGGTTTGAATCACTATAACCCTCTAGTACCTAGGTACCGGTATAGTGAATGCCATAACTCATATTACCCTTTAGATAGCGCATTACCCTCTCAAGAGCATGCCAATGATCATCTCCGGATTAGAAACAAACGGCTTAGTTTGCTCACACAAGCGAGATGTCGAACTTTGGTACCGCTAGCTAAATACATAAGTGAACCAATTATCGAGAATATCTCAATTGGTCTCGGCTATTCTCCGATTCTTCCTAAGCAACACGCTAGGATCATATGGTGTTGGAGAAGGTTTGCAGTCGCTATAACCAAAACGACTCAGAACCTTTTCAACATAATGAGATTGCAACAATGTAATCCCACCATCATCACCTCTCAACAGCTTGATGTTCAAGATAACATCAGCTACTCCCAGATCTTTCATCTCAAAATTCTGAGACAAGAAATCCTTGACCTCCTTAATCACATTAAGGTTGGTCCCAAAGATCAGTATGTCATCAACATACGGATATAGAAACGACTCCTCGCCCCACCATGGCGATAATACACATCATGACTTCATTTACAATAAAGCTGCGGATGTTAAGGTCTGTCGAATTTTTCATGCCACTTTGCTTAGGTGCTTGTTTAAGACCATACAAAGATTTCAACAACTTGCACACCTTTCCTTCTTGACCATTTACTACAAATCCATCTGGCTGTTCCATGTAAATTTCCTCGTCCAACTCTCCATTTAGAAAAGCCGTCTTAACATCCATCTGATGAACGAGAAGACCGTGTGAGGCAGCCAGAGATAGTAGTACTCGAATAGTGGTCAACCTAGCCACAGGTGAATAAGTATCAAAGAAATCTTCGCCTTCCTTTTGGGTATAACCCTTGGCCACAAGCCGTGCCTTATACTTCTCGATAGTACCATCAGGCCTAAGCTTCTTTTTGAACACCCACTTACATCCTCTGGGTTTACAACCATAAGGGCGCTCGGTGATCTCCCAAGTTCCATTAGAGATAATGGAATCCATTTCACTCGGTCGCTTCCTTCCAGATTCATGCGGAGAAGCATATGCTTTAGAAATGGTACTTGGAGTATCATCCACAAGGTACACAATGAAATCAGAACCAAAAGACTTTGCAGTCCTTTGTCTTTTACTCTTCCTCAGAGTTTCATTATCTTCCTCCTCAGGAATTTGATCAGGGGTTTGCTCAAAATATTCCATTGGAATGACAGGTTCAGGAGTTGTATCAGGCTCCTGACTCGATAAACTAGGCATATCTTTCATCGGAAAAATATCCTCAAAGAATGTAGCATCTCTAGACTCCATAATTGTACCGACATGCACGTCAGGTACTCCAGATTTCACCACTAGAAATCTATATCCAACGCTATGGTGAGCATAGCCTAAAAAGACGCAATCCACAGTTTTTGGTCCAAGCTTACGCTTTTTGGAAATTGGCACGTTGACTTTCGCCAAACAACCCCAAGTGCGCAAGTATGAAAGTGATAGTCTTTTCTTCTCCCATTGTTCAAATGGAGTTATCTCTTTATTCTTTGTGGGAACCCTATTTAGGACATGACATGAAGTCAATATAGCCTCCCCCCACCATGCCTTGGAAAGACCCGATGTGTCTAACATGGTGTTAACCAAATCAGTTAGAGTACGGTTCTTTCTTTCGGCAACCCCATTTGGCCCAGGGTGAATAGGGGCGTCCTCTCATGGATTATACCATGTTCCTCACAGAATAAATTGAACTCATTAGAAAAGTACTACGCCACGATCGGACCTAACCCTTTTGATTTTCTTTTCAAGTTGGTTCTCGACACGCCTTATAGATTTTAAAGTAGTGAAAAGCTTCATCTTTAGTTTTAAAAGATACACATAGCGTAACCTAGTGGAATCATCAATCAAAGTCATGAAATATCTCTTACCACCTTTTGTCAACACACCATTCATCTCACACAGATCTGAATGTATGAGTTCTAATGGTGCCAAGTTTCTTACCTCATGACCTTGTGAGGCTTACGAGGTCGCTTTGATTGCACACAAACTTGACATTTAGAACCTTTGGCAATGGTGAATTTCGGGATTAACTCTAAAGCGGCTAACGCGTCATGCAACCAAAATTTATGTGACAAAGTCGTGAATGCCAAATAGTAGTCTCATTACCACGAAAATATGATTCACAACATTATTACACAAATCTGAAAGAGATAGGCGGAACATGCCTCCGCACACATAGCCTTTACCAACAAATTGTCCACATTTGGACATTACAAATTTATTGGACTCAAATACCAGTCTAAAGCCATCTCTACGCAGAAGAGATCCGCTCACGAGATTCTTATTGATAGATGGCACATGATGCACGTTCTTCAGTTGCACAATCTTTCCAAGTAAACTTGGATCGACCGTGCCAACACCATGAACAGTGGCATGTGACCCGTTCCCCATTAGAACGGCTGAATCCCGAGTGACCTGGTAAGAAGAAAACAATGAAATATCAGCACACACATGTATATTAGCACCAGTGTCTATCCACCAATCGGTAGATTGACATACGGAAAAAACAGTAGGTAAATTACCATACCCTGAAGTTCCCGTCTCAGTAGTACCAACAACAACATTGGCAGACTTGGAATTCTGCCCTTGCTGATTCTTCACACCCTTGCGTTGACTGCAATCCTTGGCCCAATGACCAGATTCGCCACACACAAAGCAAAGGTCATTCTTTGTGTTCTTCTTCTTCTTTTTAAAGCTTGTTGTTTGTGCAGTCTTGTTTTTGCCTTTGAACTTTTGAGCTTGGCCATTCTTTTTCTGCACCACATTGGCACTACAATGTCCCTCATTTCCTCTCGTGTGTGTATCTTTTGCCCTCGCCTTTTCTTCAACATCAAGAGACCCAATGAGATTTTCAACAGAAAACTCTTGTCTCTTGTGTTTGAAAAGTAGCAAAATTCCTCCAAGAAGGAGGAAGCTTGGCAATAATGCCTCCGCGACAAACTTGTCCAGGTAACACACACTTGAAATGCTCAAGTTCTTTGGCCATGGATTGTATCTCATGAGCCCGCTCAACTCTGAGCGACCATCAACCATTCTATAGTCATGGTATTGCTCCATGAGATCGATTCACTTGCACGCATCGAAACCCCAAACTTGGCCTCGAGTGCATCCACATATCTTTCCCATTTGTAATCACCATGTATGCATCAACTAACTTCTCACCAAGAACGCGATCACGGCACCTTTAAAAGGTTATCAGCAGACCTCGAGCGCTTGCTCTGTTCGGAGTAAGTGTTCCTTCGAACTGCCTTTGCCACATGAAAACGTTCATGGCGATTAGCCAAAGCACCATCTTGGTGCGCCACCTCTTATAATTCGCACTATCGAATTGAGAGGGCTTAAGCGCAGCAACAAAGCGATTGATGAAAAATGCCTATTATAATAAGGTTTTGGATTGTTGAGAATAAGAGCATTTTGAATTACTTTAATCCGAAATATAGTAGATAAAACATGATGAATATTCTAGCCACTTTCACAAAGCAAGTGAGCAAGAACACTATAGACATACTAATATCCGAGAAGAAACGAAAACTAGCATATCTATACGGTGTTCAAGGTAACAACTAGTAATATTACTAACCAAGCAATACATATGAAATAGACATACCCAGATCCAGTGGAAGGAGCAGCAGTAGTGGAAGAAGAAGCGGCGAGAGTCTTTGTGAGATCGCTCGTTTGTCATGGCGTAGTGGTAAGTAGTCGTGCGGTGGGCGTCGTGGTAGTAGTCGTGCGGTTGTAGGCGTAAGGAGAGTCGAATGGAGAGGAAGCGGCGGCGATCGCGCGAACGCTCTCAAAAACCTTATTCGCCCTTGCTCGTGCAAGAGTTCAGGGCGAGGGTTCGGAGGCCTGCTCTCCGGTGCGATCGTACACGCGCCTCGCCGGGATGGAGATCGCCGGAGACAGCAACAAAACTGAAGAACTGTGGTGTCTTTCGTGGAGAGAATTGGAGAACCTCACTCTGTTCCAGATAATGGCTATATATAACAACCAGACCAGAAACAGTCACCATTACTTACTAGTAACCGCAACCATTACTGTCTAGTCAAGAGGCCAGAAACGGTCGCCATTACTCACTAGTAACAGCAGCCGTTACTGCCTAGTCAAGAGGCCAGAAACGGTCGCCATTACTCACTAGTAACAGCAACCGTTACTGCCAGCCATTATTTGAATCAGTGCACTGTTCTTTTAATTGCAAAAATGAAGAGACCAGAAACAGTCGCAATTATTGCCAGCCGTTTATTGCGAGTCGGTGCGTTTCGATTTTCGAATAGATAAAGAAAAACGCGCACGCACCCGACCGCGCGGTATCGCGCGCGCACGCAGCGCACCACGCACTTGCAACGCGGCTCGGCGAGGCGAGGCGAAGCCGCGCATGTATTGGCTCTCTCCAATTCCACAAGAGGACTCCCACGTTCCACCTTATAAATTGGTGTAACTCCCTTTTAACTCTCTATATGGGACTAAAAAGGTTTAGCACATGCACATGGGCCTTTGAGATTTTTTAGGAATTAATTAGAATTAAAGTTGGGCCTAGCCCATATTAAATCCAACATTTCCATCACGCAAGTTTTCTCTATTGGCAGCAAAGACATATTGTTTGTAAAGCTCTAGTTGAAAAGTTTCCTTGGCAAGACTAATGATGCAGAAGCAAAAGCGGCTAGATTAGTCAAGAGGGCTAACATGGAAAAGTAGCATTGGGGGTGATATTTGTTAGTCCTTCAGGTAGAATGGTAGGAGGCGTTATTTATAGTAGCTGTCAAAGTGGGAAATATCCAAACGCCTAGACGAAGGATGCATGGCAGATGGAAAAATGTGTAAACCAACCCTAATTTTTTTTAGTGGAAACGGCAGGAGCTCTGCCAATGCATTAAAGAAGTAGTAGTTCAACAAGAAAACAACAATGCCGCCAAATAATGGCAGGCAAAAACAGAATAGAAAACAAGAACGACGTCCTACTAAGCGCTAGGAATCCGAACATGATCCCTGTGGTCTAGAAGGACGACAACAACAAACCCAGTAAAGGATCTAAATTATTTGCATTGGTTATGTCAATATGATTTGGTGTATTCTTAGATAAAATTATGATGCACTAATGGTTTGTGGCAAATAGATATGTATCCCCGAGTTTCTAATCCTGAGATGTTGTCCTTTCTCAATAATAGTTGGATTTGGGGATCTATGCACAATATATTGTATATATGCACCTTCTAACTTTAAATATTATCTCTAAGTTTAGCGGTGATTCATATTGTTGATGCAGTCCAGTTCATGTTAGCATTATGATAGATTCTGTAACAGTTTTTAAAATTTTCACATATTTTATTTATATATAGTATTTTGCTTTCACATATTAGTTTCAGGAAAACCTGATATACTGTAACCTCAGTATTTCCTGTTTTACATGCCCTACATGAAATTAGGTTACGAGGAATCATTTTGTATATCTGATGATCAAATAAACTACGGACATTGAACCACATATATATCAAATATTACAAGGGCTCGTCTCTAGTTTATAATATTGCAAGGGCCCATCTCATCTAGTTTTTGTGCATATTGATCCCCTATCATTTGACTTGGTACAAAAAATGGAACCAATCTTCACCTCTGACAAGATTTCTATTCACTGTTGTATTGTGTTGCTGCCTTTTTGTTTGGTTTTGGTGTTGGTTATGGATTTTTTTTCCCTGGTTGGTGGGTTGTTAATCATGCAATGATGGTATAGTACTTCACCATTTACGGCTGCTTAAGCTCTTATTTATTGGGAGTAGAGTACAGACATATTATTCATCATCAATTCTTTTGAATTGCTCAAATTTCATATTTTCCTATGTGTGTTTATGTTACATATTGGGGAGTGAGTCGAATATATGTGCATATTGTACTTTATGGCATTAAGCATCTTGGTTTAGCATTTCCCTCAACTTATGTATATTGTAGATTCTTCGGGATCATCTTATTGCTATGCCTTTGTTTCAGTTTGTTACTTTATTTTCTTCTGACGGTTTCCCCTAATTTTTTCTTGTTTCTTCCTAATTTTTTCATGTTTCTTGCGATAGTTGGTGCTGGCTGTGGGTCACTCTTTGTGTCACTCTGGGACTCTGGGTGATTTGCTGTGTACTTGCAGAGGTGTTGGAAGAGTATGCTGCATTGCATACATCGTTTGCCATTGCTCTGGCTATTGTATGAGATCTTGACTTACAATTTAACATGTTTTTCTGTTTCTGGAAATTCTTGCTTGCTGAATTAGATAATTTGTAGAGGCAAACACTGAGCATGATTCCAATGCTTTTTCAGCTATGTATTTGATATTTGTTTTAGTTTGGACGTTTCAAACCTAGTCCTTATTGCTTTGGGAGAGAATATATACTTTCTATCTTATGTTCTTTTATTTTTAATTTAAATTCTTGTTTTAAAAAAGCAGCATTGGTATGTCCATATTTGCAATGTAAGCTTGACAATTAGTTTTTTTTTAAGGAAAAGGCAGTTAACTGCTTTTTCGTTGATAAAGAAGAGGATTTACGGAGCTAGAGCTAAACCAAAGGAAAAGGAAAATAAAAGAAAGGAAAAGAAGAGAGCGACTAAACTAAAACAACAGCCACAGTAGCTTGGATTTACGCGTTGAAAGAACTAAGCAGCCAGGAGATGGACTTCCTCAATGCCAGCGCCAAACCAAGACAGAGCCTCCTGGCCGATCGCTTCTAGCACTTTTGCCGTGTCCTGGTCCTGCCGATTGAAGGGTTGCATTTTGGGTGTATGTGGTATAGTGTGCAGATTGGGTTGTGCGGCCAACCTCGATGCGCAAGATTGTCGGCGCACAAGCATTTTCCCTGAAATGCTAACCAGGTAAAAAGTTTGCATTTGAGGGGTGCTTTGGACGTCCAAATCAGTTCTCAGTTTTCAGAACTATGCCAATATAATATTTTGAACTTCGATTTTCAGTTTTGGTTTTATATGTAGCACTAGTCTGTTTTATTTTTTTCAGGTCTTGTTCTCAATTTGTAACATTCCAAATTCTCGAAATCAGAATAATTAAATTTAAAACCATCATTTTTTCATTTTTGAGCATTTTTAAAAAGCATTTATTTACAGCTTTTCCTAATTTTCAGACCTTCTCTGCCGTCACAAACTACACCATTTATTCCTGGTGAGCTCCCGATCCTAGTACACCTCCTAGATTAGCCTGGAATTGTAGTTTGGGCCATTAGCGCCGCCGCCACATTTTCTCTCCTTGGTCACTATTCCAGTGATCATTGGTTCCCGCGCCACTGCCAATAGCTTCACCTAGCTCCCCTCTAATCATCCAGTGCACACGCACACATCCAGCGTCGCCCTCACACCGGTGACGAGCTCGCCCGAGCTGATCGCGTCGTGGGCCGCATTGTGCTCAGCATAGTAATCTAGGGATTAGGATTATATTAGTGTTAATTAGGTCATTAGTAATTAGATTAACTTTATTAATATCCTTTGGCACTAATGTCTCACTAACACATGGGACCGGCAGATTGATTAGTCAAGATTTTATTTTTAAATGGTTTTAGAAATTGTGTCATGACGTGTGGACCTCCACACGCTTGTTAACCCGCCCATGGACTCGGTTCACATGAACCGGACCCACGTGTCGATCTAAGAGCACGGTAAAATCAGATTTTATTTTGGAAAGAAGAAATAGAAATTAAATTAATAATTCGAAACCCCAATTGCACAATATTTTCTCTCTTAATTTTATGGGATTTTCCCTTCGGACAAAACTTCTGATAGCTCGTTCTCCCTCATACGAACTCCAATTGAAGTGATTTTTATCTCTAAATTTTTTATAAAGTCATGAACTTTCATTATGCACAAAAATTAAGAATTTTGGTCTCTGTTTGAATTTATTTGGTATTTAATTGTATTTCGTGGCTTTTCTCAATTAGATACCGATGTGCATGAATCGTACGAGGTTGGTCCGGTGTAGGAGCAAGTGTTCAACAAGCAAGACAAACATCCTCTTTGATCATATTGAGTCTATATTTCAAATGATATGCATATTGATTTGTCAAACTATTATGCATGGTTATTTCGGATAAATGAATATGTTGATGGATTGTGTGTATTTATTGCCAATTGTTGCATTGCTCTTACCTTGAAATGTTGATATCCTTGTTGTTGTCAACCTAGGACTATTATCCACTATTCTTAGGATTATTGGTGGGATTCTAGAGTAGTTTATGTGTACCATGATTAGCCATGCTTAGGTCAATATGGGTAAAAATGATAGAAAATGGTAAAACTCAATTTTTATTGGTTGACCGTGCGGGCTTGGTAAATGAATTCCATGCTCAAAGGGGCTCTTATGTTGTAGCATAAATCTTACTATGAGTTCTCTTTATTATGGTAAAGGACCTCCATATCTTAACATGGTAGCTTATAGAGTTGTTTATTGTTAGGGCAAGACATTGTAAAAGCCTATAGTTACTTAATTGTATATTATCGTATGGCGAGTCATGGCAGACCATGGTGAGCTAACTATATCATGTAGGTAAAATGTACAACCTCTGCAGAGTATATAATCTATTCGAATAGCCGTGTCCCCAGTCATGGACATCACTTGGTGAAACCACACTTGGTTAGATTTTGTTGTTTTAAAATAGTTTTGGGTAAAGTATGGATAGGGTAGTCCATACTAGTTTAAATTTTAGATTTGGAAAAGGCATGAATGGTGTAGTCCAAGCTAGTTTAAATTATTTGGCAAAGGTTTTGTCATATATTTAAGAGAAAATTCACAATATGCCACTGAATAACTACATGATTAATAATATGTCACTCATTATGAGGCTGACATGTGGGTCTAGGACCCATATGTTAGTGATACACCAGTGGCATGCATATTGTAAAGATTCGAAGTTATTCAGTTGCATATAAAAACTTGCCCTAATATTTGATGTTGTGGCAGCGGTATGCCACTTGGTTTATTGTACTTATACTACTTATGGTTACCATATGACAATGTCATTTGTTTCCACAAATTACCCTTCTGAATTACTATGCCTATTGCAAAAAAAAAAAAACCCCAATATATGTAAAATAATCTGGTTAGGATAGCCATCCTTTGTCCCAGCTTGGATGTATTACAATTTTTGTACTCCCTATTGCTTTGTTGAACAAAAAATTCAGAGCAAAAGGAAGAAGATCCCTTGGTTGGCTACTTTTATGTCGCAGGATTTAGTGATGACGATGTCGAGTGCTAAAGCGTTAACCCAGTCGGTTGACTGTGGGTTATGGCATACCACGAGGGCCCGTCTATCTTAATTACCATTTATTTCCGCTGCAAATGCTTTCTTTAGTGAACTATTTGTCCGGTTAGCCCATTTGTGTAAAACTTGGTCGTAGGCCTATGTATAACCGCTTAATATTATGTGCTACTCTGTTTTAATTATTTATGCATGGATGTGATGCAACGATGTAATATGTGTGATGTAATATGTGTGTAATAGCTACTGATCATAGGACTAGCATGGTAAACACAAAGGATTCAGAATTAATTTTTTGAGTACTATCCGCATAGTTTTATTTAATTGGATGTAGAGCTGCAGAGGCATCCATTCAGGATATCAACCAATAGACGATATTGAAATTTACCTTTGCTAAACATACAATTTCTCAGTAGTGTTTGTTTGGATTGTTCTGTTGCCCCTAGAATGCCGATAGGTGAATGCATATAGTGATAATTTTGTACGTAGTTCTGTACTCATCATGCACATAGAGATGTACAAAAAAAACTCCACTACCAATAAACCAACTACCAGTCCGACAACATGTGGATTGCTTGATTGGAAGTTTTTTGGCTCATTTAGTCTCTTTTTGAAATAAAATTGGGAATGTATCTTCTCCTCCTCCCCCCATGTCTGACATGACAAAATTGGCACCATATTAGGCTATGTAGACAACACTTATCCCCTATTACGCTCCCAGTCCGTGGAAGCCATCTGCAGCGCTCCTAGTTCGCGACAGGTTGCCTACTATGCATTCCGGACTGCGGTAGCCTGTTCACATGGCCACGTACCGGGCTCCCCAAGCGCCGCAAGAACCTGCAAACTCAGTCCGCCGAATGTTGCAATACACACAAACTAATCACTACATGACAAACTCCCTAATCACTAAAGGACAAAACATGCAGAAAACACGGGGCGCGGAAGGAACCTGCTGCGGTCCAGGAGCACCGTAGGTGATCTAGCTAACCTACAACGGCACCATTTTTTGTAATTTCATGCAAGCAAAGCTACTTTTGCTATTACGAATAAAAAAGAGATTAAATCAGCCAAAAACTCGTTTGATAGGCACCACTGAGGCACTGATCATGCAATCCTTGATTATTGTGTGTCGGTAATGTTACGCTATAATTTTACCTCAGATTGTAATGTGATATTTAGGGGAATTAAGAAGAAAGTTCCCGTATTGGCGGGTGTTCTTGGATGCCAAGTATGCGGTTTTCCCTAATTGACTTACCTACTTACCTATAGGATTGCACTTTGTGTAGGAAAGTTATTTTAACAAATTGGATATTCTGCGGGTTAGCCTCCATCAGCATAGTTACGACGAAAACAGTTTACCCAGCAAATTTAACAGAAAAAAGGCTCCTTTTGGTGAATTTTCAAACTCCTTGACATTTTTGAAGAAATTGTCTATTTTAATCCTAAAGACGGTACAGTATTAGCTTTGACTGATTGTTGGAATCCTAGACCTTAGGGTCAGGTTTTGCCCATTTGTTTTTTTTTTTATTCTTGTCATTGACACATTGATTCTACCCCGAAGAGTATTTGCAGTATACTGTACAGATTGGATCTTTCTCTTGCCTCTTTCGGAAGAAGCTTTGGAGAACTATGATTTCAGTACAGATATGCATTACAATTGTCTTCTCATATCACGAAATCTGTAGTAATTTTTAAAATTCTCAAACTTATGCTATTCCAAAGGTCTACAATATAAGATCCTAGTTGGCGAGAGTGTGACACAAGTGGCTTCCACATGGCATTGGAAATATTCTAGTTTAATTTCGATGCTGCTCTAGAACATATTAAACACTGCAATAGACATGCTGGGAAAAATGTTCGGCAACTAGATGATAGTACATAACTATGTGCTTTGTCGACAACAGATTGTACAAACCAGTGAGCACTCGATCCTGACTTGACAGTACACTGTAGAAAAACATATTTGAACATTTTTAAAATTTAAATCAGAAATTCAAACATTAAAAGTAATTGTTAAATTCAAAATTTCTTGATTTGAATGTTTGAATTTGGACGGCGCATGCGTGACGGAATTTAGATTTCTTTTTTTTTTCTCTTGGAAGTGTCAAATAATGTATCTACCTAATAAATTAATTAAGGCTATTTTAGAGTGTCAAAAACATTCCTACAAGATTTATCGCCAGCCTCTGCAATTCTAGCGTGTGCTCAAGGGATGAGCTCACTTAATTTTTTTTCTTGATATATATAGAGAAAATTACACTGTAGGTCTCTAAACATGTGAGATTATACCACTTAACTCTCTGAACTTGTATTTTACTTTCTCAGCCCTCTAAACGTGTGAGGTTGTACCACTTAGTTCTCTGAACTTGTATTTTACTTTCTCGCCCCTCTAAACTTGTGAGGATGTGTAATATCTCGAAACACTTTAGAGAGAAAACGAAAAGGATTGGTGGAGTTTCCTGAGCATAACCCTCTCGAGGACCTGAGCATAATTAGACAAAAAGGGATACGTGAAAACAAGATGTTTTGGTAATTTTAGAGAGAGTTGTTTCCTGGAATAAGTAGTACGAGGAAATTAGATCTGCTGTGTTAAGAGTAGATGTGGGGGAGAGGAGGATAAAAAAAACTGAAACCCTAGCCGCGTGGTCTTTCTTTTCCTCTGTGCGCCGCCGCCCATCGTCTCATGCTTTCCCATGCGCAACGATTGCTTGCTCACCCACCGTGTGTAGCCGCCAGCCATGCGTCGCCGCTCCTGCGTGCATCGTCGCCCGCGCCATCTGGCCTGCTGCCGCGACTTGCTGCCTAGCGCCGCCCTGCTAGATGCGTGTGATGCATGCGTGCGTTTGCTGCTACTAGATGTTCACGCATGCATGCAAGCCATTGCTTTGTTGTGCTCTCACGTGAACACTTGCATAGGCTCTTGTTGGTTTCAACAATAGAGGGAGAGAGAAAGGGAGATTAAGGGATAGCTACTGCTGGGATTTTCTGCACAGGGAAGGAGAAGGGAAGAAGGGAAGAAAACAAGTGAGGAAATTATTGTGATTTTGGCGTTCTGTTCCAGGGTAACGATCTGCTATTTTCTCTCTTCTTGTGTTAATTTTAATTAGGGATTAAGGAATCGAGATTAGAGAGGTTAATAGCAATTTCTAGTTGAGGGAACGATTAACAAATCAGCTTATTTTGATGTATTGTTGTACTGTAATTTCGGGTACCGTATGGGCGTATTTTGAGGATATCATCTACTAGATAATTGTATAGAATTTTGGTATCTTTTCGTAGAATATTTAACAATATTGATTGGATGATTAGATTGTGAGTTACGAATTTTGTAAGCCTACTGTCTAGAGAGTTGTCGACTTTTGGTAGCATCTTAGTAATCTGTAGATTAAAAATAGTAAATAAGATAATTAGTGTTTTTGATATACATGAAAAGTATAGATAATTTCTTAAGCGTTCCAGAGAGCCCAAGAACATAATTTTTTGGGTGAGTAGAACAGAAGTTATGATAATTTTAGTGTTGGGATAGCGGGTAATGTGTCCGATAATTTAGTAGAAAGGTCGGTTTGGTGTAGGCGTGCGATTACAGTTAGAATAAAGTGTAGGAGTTGTAATGTATGATTTTTGAGATGCATGTTGGATTGTTTGTCCAGGGAGTGCGGTCTCGTGTGCATTGTCGCCGTTTCGCTCTCCAGTCACAAGGATAAGAGGCAAGTGCATGGTAGGCGGTGATTATTGGTTGATCATTTGTATGCTTTACCATTTATTACTATTAAATTATTGTGCTTTTATTTATTTAATTGCAAGTAATGTTAATGGTCAGTATTTATTCCTTATTGTTGGATATGATATTATTGGACAATGGTAATGTTGATGAAACTATGAATATTTGGGTATTCATAAGCATCATTGCATCTGAGAAGGTGATCATGTTGATCACAACTCCACGGGAGTGGAGGAGGTCCCCGATCCTTGAAGAGAGCGGGCTTGAGAGTGTGTCATCGACGGTGAACACTCATGCTATACCGGTATATCATAAAAGAAGTGCATGTGGACATGTAATGTTGAAATGCATGGAATGAAAGGTAGTTGATGATTGAGTATGTAAATAAAGAAAGAGAATTGAATGATTGAGTATGAGAATAAAGAAAAGAAAACAATTAATGTTAATAATGATATTGTGTATTGTTGATTAAGCATTGTACCTCGCTTACTATTGTGCTTCTTGAGTCGTGGACTCACTCTTGCTCTCTTGTTGTTTTTAGGTGATTGTTGACGACGCCTCTTGGGAAGGGTTAGCACTTGGAACACTGCTTACACTCAGTTATTTGATCATTTGTCATGGGAAATCCTTATACCATTGTGATCGAATATCTTTTTGGACATGATAGATATTGAATAACCCTAGATGATTTGATTAGGACTTGTTTGTACATTCCATAAAATTTGTGCTTTTGGTGTTGTTCCAATTTTGTATTATCATCTTGCTATGCTTCTAGGGCTTAATTATTTATGATTATCAAGTCTTTATTAATATTTTATTGTGACCCGTGGACAGGCTTGATATTGAGTTGCTTGCTGTATTATTATTGTAGGTTGATGTAAATTAAATTGTTAGGGTAGTTTAGTGGCATCCCAGGCTTAGTGTTGGGCTGAGGTGTTACAAGCATGTGAGTATATAAAGTACTAGTCTTGGAAAAATGTATATGCATAGCTTTAACAAATAAGGCTTATATGGTTCTTTTGCACAAAGCAATATTTTAGTTTCAACAGTTTTCATAAAGCACATTTGACAAAAGTAGTTTTAATAAATAAATTAATTGTATCACTAGTAGAGGTTCTAGATACCAACCACTAGTATCAAGACACTAGCCACCAATGTTTCAAGGATAGGGCTCTAGCTGCCAGAAAACTACCCAAGAGTCCCACTGCTCCCGGTTCCCAAAATTTACTCTTTTAAAATCAAAACCAAAATCTACCATGTGAAAACGTACCTTGCCTGCCCTTGACCATAGGCATGGCTATTTAAATAGTTTTACACTCTGCAGAGGTTGTACAGCTTGACCCACACGAGATAATCAGTTTATACTGTCCACTTCACACACTTTTGAAGGTGTGCGACTAAGCGATTATCATAGGGCTTTTACAATACTTTATCCTAGCATTAACCCGCCCAATGACCTTAACCCCAGGTCATGGATGTCATTTACCATCGACCTAGAGCTCACCATTGTGAGGGATAACCTGCCCGGACATGAATGTCAATTACCATCGCATACTGCACAAGCCAGCATGCACAAGGATGTCAATTACCATCATCTGCACTACCCAGGTAACTCCTACCATCTACAGCCTATGGGCGTAAATGTTAGAACATAGTAAATTATTCAGCTAGGTCCTTTCCATTTAGGACATGTGGTTGCACGGTATTACTCAGTTTGGATAGTCACAAGCGTCGGTCCTTAATATGCCTTGGCCAGAACTTTCCACAATAGAAGTTCGATGCTCTAGCTGCATTAGCCTGAACTTACCACCTGCCAAGTCTAAATAGATTTTCCTCATTTTATTTTATTTCAAAAACCAATGACAATACCTATTGCCATACATTTCTCAAACTAATTTGCATAAATGGTAATAATAATTCCCACCCATAGGATAAACATGACCGATAAAGCTTGTCTAAGCAGTTTTACCATTTTTTACTAATCTATCAATAATGTATTTTTATAATCCAACAATAAAGTATCTCCAAAATCCCATAATAATATATTCCTATAATCCAACAATGATATAATCCTATAATCCAAGAAAGATAATATATCTAATAGTGATATAATCCTATAATCCAAGAAAGATATATTCCTATAATCTAACAATGATATATTCCTATTACCCAACAATGATGTAATCCGATAACGACAATGATATATTGCATAATCCAACAATGATATATTTCTATAATCCAATCATGATATAATCCTATGATTCAGCAATGATGTAATCTGATAATGATGTACTCCAATAATCAACAACGATATATTTCTAATATTGCGATCATGACATAATCCTATGATTCAACAATGATGTAATCCGATAATGATGTATTCCAATAATCAACAATGATATATTTATAATACTGCAATCATGATAAATGGTTCCACCAAGTTAACTTTATATTCATTCTCAACAATCTATATATAATCTACCAAGATGTCCTTCTTCACTGTATTCATTTAATTCCGCAAAATTGTATTTCCATTATCTGACAATAATGTATTCATTACTTAGGATTTTATGTACTAGGGCGACAAAGGATCATCGATAGTCAACATCAAATGATGACAATATCAAGTTAGGATTAAATAACAACCTAGGATTTGAACTTATCATTATATGAATTAGCAATGCATAGTACTTTTAAAACTGAAAATATAATTTAAAAATCATAGGTACAAAATGTTCAAAGGAGACTCACCTTCGCCGAGGGTTGAGATCACACGTTCCGGTTGGTCCAAACTGGTATCGGTGACGTGAGACTCTACACGCATAAATCGAGGCAAATAAATAATAGAACATCAAATAAAATCCAAACATTATAAAATAAATACTAGAAAGAAGATATTAAATTTATATGAATTTAGGAACAAGAATAAATGAAATCAGAGTTATTATGAAGGAGAACGAACGTCTGGAAGATAACAATCACATGAAATGATAGAAAAAGAAAAGAGAGGGAATATTCTGGAATCTCACTGTTCTGGTATTTATCAAAACCATAGTATATGACAGCATGGCCTCACTTGCAAGAGAGCAAGAGAGAGATGGAAAGAGTGAATGAGCATGACATATGGCGTCCACTTGGAAGAGAGACAAGGTGTAATACCTCGAATTTATTCTAGCAAAGGAAGTATCCAACAAAGAATAATATATTAAAAAGGGAGTTTTCTGCTATTATTCGGAAACCTGGGCCTTGGGCCTTGGCTTAGGAGGCCTAAGGGGAGCCGGCCACTTAAAGGGCCAAGGGAGGAGGAGCCCTTTTCCTCCAAACCCTAGTTTTACTGTAGCACAACGTGCTACAATACCACAACCACCTGCTACAGTTCCGCAATGCTACACTGCTCCACCTCCCCGCATTGCTGTTGTAACACCCTAGCCGGCCATGAGCCTGGAATGCTACTGAACTAACATTAAATAACACTAACCAAGGCAATTGCTAATAAATTTCGGCGGAACCTCCCTTGTAAAAACAGTTACAAAGGGATTCCAATAGACATGTAAATCATAAATAACTAAATCATCAACTCTAATCCACAATAAATAATCAAATCATGCTAAGTGACTAACAAAACTAGAGAAGTATAAAGTTCCACTACTCATAATTATTACACTTAATCCATTGCATGAAACATAACATAATAACCTTTGAGCAATTCGCCCAACACTAAGAAACATGGTCGAAGTTTAATTCATCTTTATTTGGTTCATGATGTGTGTGTGTGTGACTATCACTCTATTTCCCCCATGCATGTCGTTCTTGGATCGGTACCTAAAACAACATTAAAAGCAGAGTGAGTCCACAAACTCAGCAAGTCTGAATAAAAGCTATAACATCAGCATCCATACATATAGGAGATCAACAATAATACATCTCACATGCAAATGCAATGCTCAAGGATCCTTTCTCTTTATCTTTCTTTGTGCATTACACCGTAATGCAAAGTATGCAACACGTCGCGCATACCCATGCTGTGCGCGCACGCACGAGGACCAATTGCCCAATACTCCGCAGTATTGGGGACCTCAAGCCCACACTCCACAAGTGTGGGGATCTCGGGCCCGTCACCTTCATGACGGGGATCTCAAAGGAAAACATACTTGGTCACCACGTGACCAAGCCTCAACATGATCTCAATATGCACATGCTCATCATTTAATCATCATCAAATTACCACAAGACGATAGCATCATACGACAATAGAGCATAAACATATTTGAAGCATCCACAAATCTTAAACCAACAACATGCCAACAATCTCATTATGCTATCACATATCGAAAAAAACACTCAAACATGACCAATCAATCACAACCACGAATCAAACAATGCACTTGCCTTAACCGCATGAGAATAGAGGACGTGAAGACGGTGCTGCCTCTGGAACCAAACCCCCACCTAATACATTAAGAACATAAACTAAGACCACAGTAACGAAAAACATGAATTATATAAGTGAACTCATCAAATAGTAGATTGCAACGCGATCCCAACCCCGCATTCCTAAGTGCTGAACTGCCCTCTGTGAACAGTCAAGTTCTAAAATTCATAACTTTCACTACATGGGTCCAAATAAGGTGTTCTTGGACTTCATTGAAAGGTTATCAAATTTTCCAACTAAACCTAGTTGGTGAGCTCCCCTGATTCGGCCATCTAAAATCACTTTTAAGCCGATTAACAAAACATCGATTTCACGTCAGACTTTTTGGACAGAGCACTAAAACTATCATAACTTTCAGCTAGTTTATCCAAATTTCGTGTTCTTGTACTTCCCTGAAAGCTACGATAATTATCTACAACTTTCATTATACTGATATCCTCTAATTCTCTCTTTAACTGATCATAAAGGTTAGATTACTAAAACATGTCCAAAAACTGACAGAGTTGCAGAACAGCCGCACCAATAAATTTATAACTTTCGCTACAGAGGTCGAAAAATTATGTTCTAGCACTTCATTGAAAGCTATTGACGTCCTCTACAACTTCTTAGGAGACGTCCGATACTGAATCCGCACTTAACTATATCAAAACGTCCCTCTAACACGATCTGCCCTTAGGCGAAAGAACTACCGACATTGATTAACTATCCAAAAACGCATCGGATCAAAGGGGTTGAGGTTACCCTTGAAGAATCGTAGGAGATGACGAACCACCCCTACGAAGGAGATCCCTCCCTCTTCCCCTTCCACTTCTTCTTCTTCTTCTTCTTTTTGGTGGCGGCACGAAGGAGATGGCGCAAGGAGGCGGCGGTGCTTGTTCATGGGGAGTATCAGTGCGGTGGCGGCTCTCAGCACGTCGTGCTACCGTACCACCCTAGGTTTCCCCCTCTTTTAATGGTGGCGGCCCTCCTAGGCCTCTGGGCCAAAGCACGAGGCCCAGGTTGTCGAATAATTGCACAAACCCCCTCTAATCCTCTGTTAATTCTATTTTTTCTAGTTGGTTCTTCTCTCTAATACTTTCTTTTCACTTAAATAGACTTGGTGTTACATTCTACCCCTTAAACAGAATTCGACCCGAATTCTTCTCACCGATCCACTTGAATGAGCAATCCAAACTGAACTTAACAAGTGTAACACATACACGCGTGAACGACTCGCATAAGGCTCGCGCATCGAGACCTCTAGCTTCCAAGTCATTTTCCTCTCGGACATATGGGACCACCGCACCTTGATGCAATTGGCGTGTACGCCTCATTACACTTACCGACCGGACCGAACCACTTAACGGATAGGACTTGAAGATGCGACATTACTCGTTGGTTATGATCTTATGAAACCTCACACTCCAAATACCTCAAGCCTCCTCTCGAACACCGGTCATACAAAACGTTATATTCCCGCTCGGACTCGAGATAGTTCTAGCAATTTGCCATCTTCCGTATCCCCACATCTTCCGAACAACCAAATATACTTTAGGCTATCTATCTCTTGGTCCAAACCACAAAAATTGCGTAAACATATGGAACTCTTGTTCCATCGCTCAATCGACCTCTTCATCATAACAATTAGATCCTCATTAAGCGGGATACGCAACAAAACTTATTTTAGTTAAGTTTTAATAATCCGATTCAACTGAAAATAGAGGTTTCATAATGTAATTCCAACTTTCCTCCAAAACACTCAAATCCAAAATCGAGATTCTTCACAAAACCTTCAATCCTTCCAACTCAAGGTTTGCAATTGAGCACCACATAAGCCAAAAGAGAATTTGCTCGAATGCCCAAATCAAACACTTTTTTTTCTGAACCGAAAGAACCACCTTGCCAACAAAGAGGCAACTCAAATTGTACATGTTCTTCGTCATAAACCCAACTCAACCAAGAACCACTAGAGCACTTCTCTACTCGAGAGAACATTCTTTTCTCGGATGTTCTTTTAAGAAACAAACCCTTTTCGAATCATGGGTGTCTAGAACTATCACACTAACTCCTTCCTCTTAGCCGACAATCCCAAAATGATCCTCAAACAAAAAAAACAACCATACTTATTTAGAGGGACTCTATTAATCCACAAAAGGATTCTCTAGTCCACTTCTATTCCAAAAGAATTTTCTTGATAAAAGATTGCGAACACCTCAATAAAGATTTTTTTCACCCACAACCCCATCATCTCACTCTGTTAAAGATAATCAACTTAATTCTTAGCACACACACACTCTTTTACTTTACCCAAATATTCTATCAAAGATCAACACACTATTCAAAATTCGCTCTTGTTCATCTACCTCTACATAATATTGGATCTCCAAGATCCTAGCATAAAATGCAAAGCCCAAAACCAACCTTCAAGTCTCCTACCATGAATCTACGGTGTAATCGATGAAAATCCTCAAATTCGTTTACTAAAATTTCACACCGCTCAACTATAACCTCGAGTCATTAATATCAAGATTCCTCACTAATCAAGTAACCGCTCCAAGCGATTTATTTCACCAATCTTAGACGTTCTCTAATCCACACCAATCCAATTCAGTCGCACAACCACAATATACCCGTTCGCAAAACCTTAACTAATTGACCAGGATTCAAACATACTCAATCACCAACGTTAATAAATGAATATATTCTTTGACCAAGATATCCTTAGAATTAATTTAACTCCCATAGGGTTACTCATTGAGGCCGAGTCATACTTGACATTAGCTCAACAGTTCCTGCTATCCCATTAATTAGCATGACACTTAGGTTCCTCCACACCGCTACTCTCATTAAACTTCACTACCACAACTCTTCTGCACAATCATACTAAGTATCCAATTGCGATACTCTAATAAGTTTATCAAGAGTCCATAATTTCGATAATCCCAATATTCTAACATGGACAAAGGTTACTGGATCATAATTCGCTATAAGTTCCACTAGTCGAAACACTAATCGATTGTATCCCAATGACAAACATTCCATAGAATTATCTCAATGAAGTTATAGGCCAAAACCAATACACCTTCTATTGTTCTTCACATAGACGGTTCCCACATCTCACCACTAACAAATACTTGTCCATCATATTACATTTTATAAGACTCTGCAGACAAGTTAGTTATTTCTTTTCTAAAAGGAAAAAACAAACAAATACTAGTCTCAACACACAAGAACATCGTTGCTCCTCGGAGTGAGCAAGAGACCAAGGAGACAGTCGAATAACATTGATCTCGCAATACAAAAGATGAGACCACGAGAAGGAGTTTCAAACATCAATAAATCACAATAAAACATTACCTTAGAAACTCAAGAAACACTTAGCGGCAACGATAGAAAAGTTGCAGGTTACAATTCTTAACTCTAAACCCAAATACTCATGATACTCATTTTTCAGTCAACAAATAGATCAATTTCTTTGATTACATCATTACTTGCCAACCTAAACAAGAAGTGCCTTTAAAACCAAATTACATTAACCACTTAAGAACTAAATAGAACCTTCCAATACGCCACATTGGTCAAACTAATATCATCTACGACATAAATCATGAACAACCAAAGGATCAAGAATGCCAAACTCCAAACATTTCATTTATCCGATACTACTAAAAGCAATCGACTTATTTTCCCTCTAGAAGAATCATCACCACTCCGACGTGTCACAATCTCTTGTGGGCAGTCTTACCAACACCAAGAATAATTCACTCTTAATAAGATTCGTTATCCTCAACTCTTCCCTTATTAAGCCACCAAAGGCTCACCAAAATGTTACGTACCCTTTATCATCTCATCCTCAAATGAGTGCATACCAAATTCTTACACCCTCACTACAACAACCACTTTATTTTAGAGGAACTAACTACACAATTTAAAAGGTTATTCCAAAGCCCTTCCATCAAAGACGTGCTATTATCCGATAGTTCTACCATCATGTAATTATTGTTCATCTATTAAATCCCATCAATTTTTCTCTCGATAAAGCTCAACACCAAACTTTAATAGACAATAATTGCACCTAACAATTACATACAATCACTAAGCATCCACCAAGGGTTACTCCAAGATTAATATCCACTAACACAATAATCTAACTCCTTTTGTACTTAACCATCCCAAGCGGTTAGGTTAATCCATTGCGATCCGTTAATCCAATTTACCAAAGAAGTTTACCAAATGTATTACTCTTAATGATCAACTCAATTCATCAATGTTCCACACTTCTTGTTAACTCTCACATTTACAATTAGGTATAGTTGTACTCTTAACCACGGCTCATCAAGAACTACTACAAGATACTTTCAAATTTATGAGCTTTCCTTTCAAGGATCTTAGTTATGATCGATCATGCACACACTCTGGACCTAACACGATAACATATATCATATCCATTAATTGCTTTAATTATAACCTCTCATTAACCAAGACAAAACATCGCTCTGAGCTTTAACATCTTCTTTCATAAAGAGAACCATTATTCACCAACACTCAAAATACCAAAGAGAGATACATTGAGTCAAAGTCTCCATGTACTAAGGACTTGCAAAAGGAAACTTTCATTATCCAAGTCATCAAGTGAAATAAATGGGTCATGCTTTCAAGTAAGAAAGACAGAACTCCAATACAAATGCCGTATTGACAACTAACCAAGTCCACCACCACAAGAATAACTCAACAATTGAAAAAACAATAATTGCTTCATGGGACAAGTTAAGCCAATAAAACATATCAATCTTTCTCAAAGAAACCCATCAACCTGTAATGAACTCTGACCCAAAGAAATTCATCGACCACAAGCTGGACAAGAGTGACCAAATTCAAATTCAAGGAAGAGAACAACTCTTCTAAAGATACTCACTATCAACACTGTACTAAGATATACGAGGTAACCACTTCCTATTCTCATACTGCGACGGTGGTGTAACCTAATAAAACCCAAGGCCACAACCACGACCTCAACCTCTCAACATGGGTTATCTCCACACATAATAATTATATAATCAATTAATGAGCAATCATACTCAATTCATACCAGCAATCATCAATACGATATAACGAAACAAAATGCAATGCTATGCCCATTCCCATTCTCTCGTGCACCAGTGTCAACTTTTAAGTTCATTAACCATTACAAAATTTTAGCAATTTAAGTTGCCTAAGTTGTAAATCCAATCACCACGGACCTACTACCGCTCTGATACCAATCAGAACACCCTAGCCGACCATGAGCACGGAATGCTCTGAACTAACATTAAATAACACTAACCAAGGCAATTGCTAATAAATTTGTGGAACCTCCCTTGTAAAAACAGTTACAAAGGGATTCCAATAGACATGTAAATCATAAATAACTAAATCATCAACTCTAATCCACAATAAATAATCAAATCATGCTAAGTGACTAACAAAACTAGAGAAGTATAAAGTTCCACTACTCATAATTATTACACTTAATCCATTGCATGAAACATAACATAATAACCTTTGAGCAATTAGCCCAACACTAAGAAACATGGTCTGAAGTTTAATTCATCTTTATTTGGTTCATGATGTGTGTGTGTGTGACTATCACTCTATTTCCCCCCATGCATGTCGTTCTTGGATCGGGTACCTAAAACAACATTAAAAGCAAGAGTGAGTCCACAAACTCAGCAAGTACAGAATAAAAGCTATAACATCAACATCCATACATATAGGAGATCAACAATAATACATCTCACATGCAAATGCAATGCTCAAGGATCCTTTCTCTTTATCTTTCTTTGTGCATTACACCGTAATGCAAAGTATGCAACCGACGCCGCATACCCATGCACGTGCGGCGCACGCACGAGGACCAATTGCCCAATACTCCGCAAGTATTGGGGACCTCAACCCACACTCCACAAGTGTGGGGATCTCGAGCCCGTCACCTTCATGACGGGATCTCAAGGAAAACATACTTGGTCACCACGTGACCAAGCCTCAACATGATCTCAATATGCACATGCTCATCATTTAATCATCATCAAATTACCACAAGGCGATAGCATCATACGACAATAGAGCATAAACATATTTGAAGCATCCACAAATCTTAAACCAACAACATGCCAACAATCTCATTATGCTATCACATATCGAAAAAAACACTCAAACATGACCAATCAATCACAACCACGAATCAAACAATGCACTTGCCTTAACCGCATGAGAATAGAGGACGTGAAGACGGTGCTGCCTCTGGAACCAAACCCCCACCTAATACATTAAGAACATAAACTAAGACCACAGTAACGAAAAACATGAATTATATAAGTGAACTCATCAAATAGTAGATTGCAACGCGATCCCAACCCCACATTCCTAAGTGCTGAACTGCCCTCTGTGAACAGTCAAGTTCTAAAATTCATAACTTTCACTACAGGGGTCCAAATAAGGTGTTCTTGGACTTCATTGAAAGGTTATTAAATTTTCCAACTAAACCTAGTTGGTGAGCTCCCCTGATTCGGCCATCTAAAATCACTTTTAAGCCGATTAACAAAACATCGATTTCACGTCAGACTTTCTGGACAGAGCACTAAAACTATCATAACTTTCAGCTAGTTTATCCAAATTTCGTGTTCTTGTACTTCCCTGAAAGCTACGATAATTATCTACAACTTTCATTATACTGATATCCTCTAATTCTCTCTTTAACTGATCGTAAAGGTTAGATTACTAAAACATGTCCAAAAACTGACAGAGTTGCAGAACAGCCGCACCAATAAATTTATAACTTTCGCTACAGAGGTCGAAAAATTATGTTCTAGCACTTCATTGAAAGCTGTTGACGTCCTCTACAACTTCTTAGGAGACGTCCGATACTGAATCCGCACTTAACTATATCAAAACGTCCCTCTAACACGATCTGCCCTTAGGCGAAAGAACTACCGACATTGATTAACTATCCAAAAACGCATCGGATCAAAGGGGAATTGAGGTTACCCTTGAAGAATCGTAGGGAGATGACGAACCACCCCTACGAAGGAGATCCCCTCCCTCTTCCCCTTCCTCTTCTTCTTCTTCTTCTTTTTTTTGGTCGGCGGCACGAGAGGAGGCAGCGCAAGGAGGCGGCGGCGGTGCTGTTCATGGGAGTCTTGAGCGTGGCGGCTCTGTGCACGCCATGCTACAGTACCACCCTAGGTTTCCCCCTCTTTTTAATGGTGGCGGCCCCTCTGGGCCTCTGAGGCCAAAGCACGAGGCCCAGGTTGTCGAATAATTGCACAAACCCCTCTAATCCTCTGTTAATTCTATTTTTTCTAGTTGGTTCTTCTCTCTAATACTTTCTTTTCACTTAAATAGACTTGGGTATTACATTTGTCTTCCAATGTCATTTGTTTCTTGCTTTGGTGGCCGACTATGGAGGAAGAAGGAGGCGAGGAGAGCGAGAAGAAAGGAGAGGAACTTCTAGTGGGGATTTAATGAGCACGTGTTTCTTCAAGGATAACAATCGATGTTCTTCACTGGTTGGATCATAGTAGATGTGAAATCGATTATGTTTAGTGGATCACGATCCTGCCATGAGTAAATCAGATTCTGTTCAGTTTATTGTGTGACTGTTTTCACATGTTTAGAATCCGAATTAGAGGATCTCATCTCCTAGAGTTATGTGGGTTTCGTTCTCAGCTTTTGGTAGACTCAAAGATCACTCAATTCTGAGTCATGGATTAAAAATTATGATAAATTCTTTCCTGCTATCCCAAAAGTCTAACGAGAATTAACAGTCACTTTGTTTATTAAAATATGATTATGTTAGCAGCTGATTCAGAAATGTTGCCCAAAACAAATTCTGTAGATAATTCCATTAGCTTTCAGGATTGATAAAGAACACCCTCCGTGGATTTGTAGAACAAAAGTTATGTACGTTTCAATTTGACTGTCCACATTGTATGTTGGGTTCTGTCAGTAGTTTTGACCCGTGTGCCACTTTTTGTTAGAGGCAAAATCTGAGTATCATGACAACTAAGATTTTTAAGGTTGTGTTTGTAGCTTTCCTGAATGATAAGAATCTTGGATTTTGGTTAACCCAATCAAAGGTTATGAGTATTTCTTTACTGATGTGTAATTCTATCAGACAGTTTATGGTGTAGACTTTCATCTAATAACTAGACATGAAAGTTGGCCGAATTAGAAAGGCTTGCCAACTAATTTATTGTAGAGGATTTCAGTATCTTTCCATAGAGTCTAAGATCACTCATTTTCGAGTTTCAGAGCAAAAGTTATGAAGGTTTTAATACCGCTGTCCAATATAGTCTCCTGCTAGACTGTCGTCTAAATTGAATAGAGCAATTGTATGAACCTTGGGTTTAGGAAAATGAGATTAAGCGTTGCAAGTTATTTCATGTTCATGTTGTTCTTATTCAAGTAATTCAATTGTGTAGGAGGATAGAGCTTGAGATTAGTAACTTCGTCCTTGCCTCCTAACGCATCGAAGTTCGAAAGGCAAGTACATTGTGTGATATATTGCTGTTGTTTGTTCATATTACTTGATGTTCATGCCACGACTGACTACTATAGTCTATGAGTAGTTTTCCATGATTTCTGTTTCGGTCCATGTATGACAATCCATACTTCTTGAGATTTCGTTTCACAAATTCATATGTTCATTCATTCATTGTTCATGATTCACCCACGAGAGTGGGATGTAAAGACCCATCAATTCCAGTATGGACATGTAAGACCACCATTCCAATGTAGGCAGATTGGATCCCCGTTATGAAATATTCTTCATACAGGCCTTGGATCCCCGCATTTTGATAATGCGGGCATGAGTGAATATTGACAGGTGTTCACTGGCTATACCGGTATAAGCAGAAGTGAAGTTCATGCATTTCATTCATTCATGTGATTTCTGCTATTCTACGTTCATAATCTATAATGTTATTATCATGTTCTTATTCATTGTTGTTGATATTATTTCTTTGTACCTGCTGAGTCGTGGACTCATTCTTGATGTATTTATTTGTTTTAGGTAAACATTTAAGATGGTATGCTTGAGAGGGAATAGTCACAGAACACTTCATTCACATTACTTTAATCACCTTTAATTAGATGAACTTGTCATTACCTTCTATTGGATAAATGTTATATTGTAATAATTGGAGTTTGATGGTTGATGTCCTCTTCCATTATGATATGTTGAGATAGTAATTCCCTAACATCTTCGTATAGTCTATTGATAGGTTTATCATGGATGATTCAATATGATTAAGTAATTAGAGTTTGATATGTTGTTGAATCCTGATTCAATTCTTATGATCATTCTATCATTTATTGATTCCTACATGATATTATTTGACAGATTGCTAAAATTATTTCGTATTATTGATGTATGCTAGACTTCTAGGTAATATCTTGGTTTCCGCATAGCTAGGGTGTTACACAAGGAAGGAAAGAAGAAGACACAGAGTAGAGAAGAAGACATAGAGCAGGGGAGGAGTGCACGGGCATGGGGCGGTCGGCGGCGAGGTGTGGCACGGTGGCCAACAGAAACCCTCAAAATGGAACCCTGCGGGGTTGGGGAAGCCATGGACGGTGGTGACATCGCTGGCGGCGGCCCGAGGAGGGGGCGGCTCTACAAGCAGTGGCGGCGCACTGAGCTTGCAGCGAAGGCGGCGGGGCAGCAGCGCGGGGAGGCAAAGGAGGTGAGCACAGGCTTCGCGTCGGCACGAGGATGCTGCTGGGCCACTTGGGGAGATGGGAGGATGACCTGAGTGGCAACACCACGGCGGCCGGCGGCGGTGTTGATGGAGCAACGGTGACGAGTATGCTTGGCGATGGATTTCTGAAATTGAGGTGGGGATGGGAAGATAATTACCGGGAACATGATGTGGCGTGGTTGGTTTGGTCGGAGGATCACGGAGAGTGATCAATTCAATTGTGTCGTCGCCGGACTTCGGGAAGGAAGTGGATGGTGTCGGGTGTTCCGAGCAAATGGTGAGGAGTTAGAGGGTGGAATTTGAGGCAAAATGAAGAGGAGAGACAGGAACACGTGGTGCTCTCTTTATACTGCGGAGGCGACGGTAGAGTTGACGGGGAACGCCCACAGATTAAATGGGCCATTTCAGGTTTGAAATGAAGAACGACGGGAAATGGTAAAATTAATTGTGGTTGAAGGAGGAAACGTGCAATTGATGGAGGCATAATGAGGGTGATGATGATGGGGTTGTAACGCTTCCGACGAAATTAATTTTGGTGACTCGAGTGCGAAGAATAGACAACGGGGGTGGCTGGCGGCCATGGAGGTAGAGCTTGGGTGGCTCCCAAGGGCAGCAAGGGGAGAGGTAGGGAGGGCAAGGGGAGGTGGCGCGGTGGCTAGGGCCGGAGGCGGCGTGGCAAGGGAGGCATGGCGACTAGTGGCTGCAACCGGCTGGTTGGCCATGGTGCTCACGGGATGGCAAAACAAAGAGAGAAACAACCAGAGGTAGAGAAGGAAGAGAGAGAGAAAAAGAAAGAAATGAAAAAAGAAAAGAAAATCCAAAAATAAAATAAATTCCAGAAAATTCCACAAAAATCCTAGGAACCTGAATAGTTTGAATAAAATAATTTTTAATTTAATTGAATTTTATTTTAATCATTTAAAATATTTTTCTTTTTCTAAAATTTCAAATTAAGCTTTAAATTAATTCAATAAAATGCAAATGATTCATTTTATTTTTAAAACTTCAAAAAGGCTCTGAAAATTAGAATGTTACACATGCCTAAAATAATAAACTAAGATCAATGCAAAACCAAACCAATCAAGTCTATTTAATGAATAATCAACTAAGCCTAAGCAAAAATATCCATTCCTTATTATAACTTATCACACTAATATGCTATCTCATGATCAATAGTTCTTGTAATTAAGTGAATTATGTGATTCTAAGTATGTGCTAGCCCTTCCCATGAGAAACGTCATCAACAGTCACCTAAAAACAACAATAGAGCAAGGATGAGCCCACGACTCAGCAAGCACAATAATAACAATGAGCAATGCATAATCAACGGTAAACAATATCATCATCAACATCAATCATTTCTCTTTTCTCTATTGTCATACTCAATCATTCAATTCTCTTTTCATACCTTGCATCCCTATGCTACATGACCACATGCACTTCTTTCGCATATACCGGTATACCTTGACTGAACACTCACGATAATGTTCACCCTCAAGCCCGTCCTCCTCAAGGATTGGGGACCTCCTCCACTCCCGTGGAGGTGTCTGATCACCATGATCATCTTCTCATATGCAATAATGCTTATGAATGCACAATTATTTATAGATTCAATATTACCATTATCCAACATTCTCATATCCATCAATACGAATAAAATCATGACCATTCACATTGCTTGCAATTCAATAAAGTAAATGCACAAACAATGTAATGGCAATGAGTGGTAAAGAATATAGTGATCAACCAATGAACATTGTCTACCATGCACTTGCCTTTTTGTCCCTGTGAAGTTGGATAGCGAAGCGGCGGCAAAGCACAAGTGACCACACTCTCAGGACAAACAATTCAAAACACATCTCAAAATCATAACATCACAGCACTGACACTTTATTCTAATCGTCAACGCACTTCTATGCCAAACCGACCTATTTAACCCAAAACTACCAACCACACTACCCCTAGTAGTAAAATGGCTCTAAGTTATTCATCCAAACTTCAAATTCTACCATCCAAGACTTTCTGGAATCCCCACAAAAAACTTATAATTTCCTAGTTATGATGAACCTCTCATTCTATCGTTTTCTACCTCGTTTCTTTACACGAAGACAGTTCTAGAATCATTAGAACAGTCTATTTCATAATTTATATCTTTAATTCCAAAACTTGAAAAATATATGAACTACACTAGTTCTAGAAACTACACAAAATTTTCAACATTATTCAAGTTGTCACCATAATTTAATTTTACCATCTACTAAATGAAACCGACCCTTCTTCATGATGTCTGCAAGCTACATCCAAAATTTGGACAGCAATCTTCTGAAGACCGTATATTTTTGCTCGCTACTCCGATTCTAGTGTTCCAGACTTTTCTGGAAAGCTAACGAGATTATCTAACCTTTCTATAATTAGAGTGACCTCTGAATCCGATTCTAAATATCCTAATCACCCCCACAATGTTATGCATCTAACCTTAACGAACTAGGGTAGATTGAAAACTAACTCTCCCTAATCAAAACAACCTACAAAATTAACAGCGACTAAACCATGGCAATACCTAGGGATTATAAGGGATTACCCTTGAACATCACAACGTCGATCACAAAACCCCACGAATTTCCTCTCTTTTCCTTCCTTCCCTTTTTGCTCCTTCCTCCTTCCCTTCTTTTTCTTCTCCTTCCTTGCTTTGCTTCCCTTGCTTTCTGGCCCTCTTGCTTTTCCTTTCCTCGGTAGCACACACGTATGCAACATAGGGCATCAGCCACATGCAAGTCTAGCGCTAGCAGCAGCATGCATCGACACATGCATGCATGAATGGTTAAAAGACCTGACATGCGGTAGGCAGCTCAATTGGATGACAGCGGTGCGCAGATGAGTAGGGGTAGCACAAGGAAGTGCACGAGAAAATAGGGCAAGGGTGGCTAGGGTTTTGGGGAGGTCGCCCCTCTCCCTAGCTCCTCTTAGCCCCTTCTTGTGCCAAGGAAAACCGGGGCCTTTGGCCCAAGTTCTATTTCCCCATCCAAAATTCTAAAATTACCTCTTTAGTTCTATTTAATTTCTATTTTTAGTTCATTTAATTCTCCAATGTTAGACTAGATATTACATTCTACCCCCCCTAAACAGAATTCGACATCAAATTCTACTCGCCAATCTATTCGCAAGAACACCGACTGAGATTAAACAACATATAACACGTATCCAATGTGAACAACTCTGAATATTGTTCGCGTGTGTGAGTCTTCAACTCCCACGTCACTTCCCTCTCGGATTGATGCGACTCCAACAAATTGGCATACTAGAACACCTTATGCATCAACACCCTCTTCGACTCGCTAGGTACATGTACTAGACGGGATTTGAAGGTGAGGTCTTGCTCGACGGTCCTACTGATATGCCAACCTCCAAATACCCGCAACTACCGGAAACGATCCAATATACCTTGGGCTATCCTTCCATTTGGTACCAAAGCATACAACCTGTACATAACACGCAGACTCTTGTTTCATATCTCAATCAATCACTTCACCTTAACAAGGAGCACCTCCTTTAACTAGGGATGCACAAAAAAAAAACTAGCCTTAAACTAACCCTCTTAGGAAAAGAACCCAACTAAGGGCAAGGGATTCACAATGAAACTAACTCATTATCAATTCCCCTCCAAAAGAGTCCAATCCAAAATCGAGGTATTCACCATAAAACCTTCCCTCTTTCATTGTAGGCAGTTTGTAAATAAACACCACATAAACTAAAAGCGAAATCACTCGAATATCCAAATTAACAATTTTCTTTCTTTTTCTTAACCGGAAAGAACCACGCATACCAACAAGAACCAACTCAATTTGCAATTGACACCCCGTCATAAACACAACTCAAATAACAATCAAAACAATATTTCACTACCCGAGAACACCCCCTTTTTCTTAATCTTTCTTTTAAGAATTTCACTTTCTCTTAAACCATGTGATTCCAAATCATCGCATAACACACTAACTCATTCCTTTTAAATTGGCAACCTCAAAGCTATGCTCAAACCAAACACAAAATCTACACCTATGTAGAAAGACTTCCAATCCACAATAACATACTCTAGCCAACTGCTCTATCAAAGGAAATTCTTTAACAAATAATTCCCAACGCACTTCAATATAGATTTCACCCACAATCACATCTCCTCAATCATTTATGGATAATCAACTTGAAATTCATAGCACACGCTCATTTACTACGGCCAAAGGATTCCATCAAAAACCATCACACTGTCCGGAATTCACTTTTATTCTACTACTTCTACAAATAATCATCGAGCAACCAAGGTTCTAGCATAAAATACAAGCCCAATTTCTACATCCAAGACTCCTACAATAAACTTTTGGTATAATGGAGAGAAATCCTCGGTTTCGATGACTAAAATTCTCATAATCCAAACAATATCCTCAATCATTAATATCAGCATTCCTTACTAATCAAGTAACTGCCCAAAATGATTAACTTCAACAATCTTGGACCCTCACTAAACCACATCATTTAATTTCACCTACATGACCCCAATATACACATTCACAATACCCTAACTAATTGACCAAGATTCAAACTTTTGATAATTCCAATATTCCACAACATGAACAAAGGTTCTTGGATTACAATTCACCATAGGTTCTACTAGTTGTAACAATATAATCAGTTTTGCTCCAATGACAACCATTCATTTTAAGTCAATTTCCCTCCAAAAATTGTATCATAAAGTCAATTGATCCTCCAATGCACCTCCAATAACTTAGTACCCAAAGCTTCACAAAATCACCTACTTGACCACTACTACCCAGTTGTCACTATACACTTCGAAAGGTTTTGTAAAACAAACCGATTATTCCTTTATCAAAAGAAGATGCAAATAAAAATAATTTTCAGCACACAGAAAAAATTTACTACTTGCAGTAAACACAAGACCAAGGAAAATAGTGAAATAGCAATGGTCTCAGAAAAACAAAAGGCGAGACAACGGTTGAGGACAAGCCCACAAGAAGAGAATATCAAACTTCTACCAATAAGAATAAACATTGCTATTGGAACTTGAGAAATTTCTATGCGACAAAAGCAGAAAGGTTAACCATACTTAATAAGTTGCAAGTTACAAAGCTTAACTCCAATCTCAAATACTTGTACTACACTATTTCCTTTAACAATAAAAATAATTTTTTGATTACAACATTACTTTGCCAACACAAACAAAAGGGCTTTTATGACCAAATCACATGAATCACTTAAGAACCAAGGAACTTTCCAACACGTCACTATACTCATTTAATTTCATTTGCTACAAAACTATGAACTCCAAAATATCACAAATGCAAAACTCAATACATTTTTATTTAAACGATATCACAAAATTAAGGCAATCAATTTTTCTTTCTAAAAGAATCAACACCGCCCTCATAACCCTTTACTTACAATCTTACTAACAACGAAATAATACACTCTTAGAAAGATTCAACATATCTTACTATCGCATCAATAGTTTTTTCCAAAAACACAATAAAATTCTTCATAACATTTTCTATTACCTCAATAAGATCGCAACAACTTGTTCTAGAAAACCTAGTGCACAAACCACAACATTGAAAAAACTCTTTTAACTAGGCCATACTTGCATAGGACAATTTCGCAAGACACACTAATATAGATCAGTTATTAAATTCATCTATTCAACTATTAGTGATGGTCAACTCCAAACTTTAGCATACACTAATTGCACTCTAGATATTATCATTAACAATTGACTATTATATTAATCATGTAGGCAATTATGGCCCTGCTTGTATTTGCAATCGCATAAATCTTTATAAACACAGATTCAACATTCCATCTTATGTTTAGAAATTAGGACAAAATATTATTAAAGATTTAATAATATAATCTCCTATAAAACAAGGTATTACAAAGCAATACATCAACATTCATCTAGTCCTTTATAGATGTTTCAACAATTTTAGCATATCAAGAATTATGTAAATCTAGCATTTATATATGATCATCAAATAGCCGGATAGTAGATAAATTTAATATTAATATCAACTAAGGCAATATCCTAACACCTCTTTAACCTAACCATCCTGAACGGTGAGGTTAAACCAAAGAGACCAATTAATCAAATTTATTTCACAAGTTTCGCCAATTAATAATCCTAATGATTAATCTAGTTCATCAATGGTCGACACTTCTCAACAACCCTATTGATTCCAATTACGAATAGATATACTCTTAATCACAATTCATCAGACAACTATGACAAGGCAACAATAGATTAATCAACTATACTACCAAGGACATCAGTTAAGATTAATTATACATCACGCTACTAACCCATACCTTATCAACTAAGTTTTATGAATATACCCCTCATCTAGGCATAACAAGACATTACAAAAAAAAGGTTTTAACAATTTCTTTCATAAAAAAGAGGCATTAAACTTCAATGTTCAAATTACTCCAAAATAAATGCATGGGGCAGTTAAAGTACTCGCAAAAGAAAACTTCCATTAACTAGAGTACCAAACGATTAATCGAATCATGTTTCCCAATAAGAAAGGCGAAACTCCCCAATAAAAGATCAACCTTGTAAATCAACCACGTTTACAAGCAGCAAAACAACTCGTCAGTCGAGAGAACAAATGATTGCTTTATGGAACGAATAAATACCAATGAAAACCCACCAACCGCATTGTCACCGCTATCCGAAGAAAGTTCATCAACCACAAGAAACTACAATTAGAAAACCAAATGCAAACTCAAGGAAGACAACAACTTCCCCAAATAACTCATCCCTAACCTCTGTAACTAAATTACCTGAGAGAAAACCCTTCATTATCCCCATACCACGAATGGTGGTACAACCTAGCCACGTCCATGGCCACAACCACGATACCTACCTCTCGTCATCGGCTATCAACCACAATCAATAAACACACAATAAGCTGAAAGATCTATAATCAAGCATGAATCATCAATACACAAAATGGAAATGTAAATGCGATACTCATCCCATTCCCATCCTACTATGCACTAGTGTGTCAAATTTTAAGTTAATTAACCATTAGCAATTTGTTGTTAATTTTACTAGTCCTAAAACAAGTTTTTAGCAATTTTAAGTTACCTAAGTTGTTAATCTATTCACCACGGATCTTAAGCCCGCTCTGATACTAACTAAACACCTGTTCCAACACGGGCCGAAATGTCACTAAACTAACCTAGCTATCAATTTTAAAAATAATTAATACTAAATTACAGCAAGTATATCAAAGATAAAACCCATCCACGGGTCACAATAACACAAAAATAACAATAAAGAAATCAAGGATAATTAATTCATAGGAAGCATGCCCAAAATAATAAACCAAGATCAACGAGAAACCAAAAGATCAAGTCTATTTAATGAATAACCAACTAAGACTAAGCAATAATATCCATTCCTTATTATAACTTAACACACTAATAAGTTGTCTCATGATCAATAGTTCTTGTAATTGAGTGAATGACGTGATTCCAAGTGTGTGCTAGCCCTTCCCATGAGCAACGTCGTCAACGGTCACCTAAAAACAACAATAGAGCAAGAGTGTGTCCACGACTCAACAAGCGCAATAATAAGCAATGAGCAATATTTAATCAATGGTAAACAATATCATCATCAATATCAATCATTTCTCTGTTCTTTATGCTCATAATCAATCATTCAATTCTCTTTTTATGCTGTGAATCCCTATGCTACATGTCCACATGCACTTCTTTTGCGTATACTGATATAGCATGAGTGAACACTCGCGACAGTGTTCACTCTCAAGCCCATCCTCCTCAAGGATCGGGGATGGCCTCCATTCCTATGGAATTGTGTGATCACCATGATCACCTTCTCATATGCAACGATACTTATGAATGCACAATTATTCATAGATTCATCAATATTAACATTATCCAACATTCTCATATCCATCAATACGAATAAAATCACGGCGATTCACACTCTTGTAATTAAATAAAGTAAAAGCACAAATAATGTAATGGTAATGAGTGGTAAAGAATACGATGATCAACTAATGAACATCATCTACCACGCACTTGCCTCTTTATCCCTATGAAATTGGATAGCGAAGCAGTGGCAAAGCACAAGAGACCACACTCTCTGGACAAATAATTCAAAACACATCTTAAAATCATGACATCACAGCACCAACACTTTATTCTAACTTCAACACACTTCTACACCAAACAGACCCATTTAACCCAAAACTACCGGACACACTACCCGCTGTCCTAGTAGTAAAATGGGTCTAGCATATTCATCTGAACTTCAAATTCTACCATCCAAGACTTTATGGAATCCCCACAAAAAAACTACAATTTCCTAGTTATGATGAACCTCTAATTATATCGTTTTCTACCCTATTTTGTTACCCGAATACCGTTCTAGAATCTGTCAGAACAGTATGTTTTATAATTTTATATCTTTAATTCTAAAACTTGAAAATATATGAACTACAACAGTTCTGAAAACTACACAAAAGTTTTTACATTATTCAAGTTGTCATCATAATTTAATTTTACCATCTACAAAATGAAACTGACCCTTCTTTAGGGCGTGCACGACTACATCCAAAATCTAGATAGCAACCTTCCCAAGACCGTATCTTTTCACTCGCTACTCGGTTCTAGTGTTCTAGAGCTTCGAGGAAAGATAACGAGATTATCTAACTTTTATCTAATTAGACGACCTTTGAATCCGATTCTAAATATCCCCAATCGCCCTGCAAAGTTACGCACCTAACCTTGACGAACTAGGGTAGATTAAAACTTACTTCCCCTAACAAAACGACCTACAAAATTAACTACGACTCAACTATGACAATACCTAGGGATTATCGGGGATTACCCTTGATGATCACGACGTGAATCACGAAACCACACAAATTTCCTCTCTTTTCCTTCCTGCCATTTTTCCTCCTGCCTCCTTCCCTTCTCTTTCTTCTCCTTCCTTGTAACATCCCAATTTTCTAAGCTTTAAAAATCTTTTAGATAGTTAGTAGGGAGAAAATTCACCATTTGGTTTTGTTTGAATTTAATTCAAAGCTTAATATGGACTTTCAATATCAAAATCATTTAATATGATTAAAGTCAACATGAACAAGTGTCGAAACTATTTTATTTGGATTCTATGTGTAACATCCCAAATTTTGGGCTTGTGTTTCAAATGTAAGAAAATGAGTAGAAATTAAAACTTTTTCTTACATCATGTATTTCCTTTGTGTACTGAACAAGTATTGTACAAAAGGTTATGGAAGTACAAAGTCACAAGTCCTTGATCCAAATCTTGTTCCTTCAAAAACATTCTGGTCAAATCTTTTGATCATCCTCTAGAAATATTTTTCCTAAGTCTCTGTGATGGTATGTGACCCCTCTGAAAAATTTCACAATTTTTAGAAATTGTTTGAATATTTTTAGAGCGATCAAACTGTTTGACCCTTGGTCAAACATTAAAACAGAGCCTTGCAGAATTTTTGGAGATTTATTCACAATATAAAAACCTCTGAAAATTTTACACAAGGTTGATATCTGAGTTAGCAAGCTCATGTAAAAATTTCATAATTTTTAGAGTTAATTTGCTACCTCAAATAAATCTTTCAAAGTCTCTGTTTTTAATTCAAAGTCAAACTGGGTTTTACTGTTACTCGGGTTCGAGTCAGACTCGGGCTCGAGCCAACCGACTTGGTCGATCAACTAAATGCACCGAGCCACTCTTTAAAGCGCGGTGGATCTCAACCGTTAGATCTAAATCGCACGGCCAGCGCGTGTATCATTCGGACCTTCCGTTGCAAATCGAATGTCAACCGTTAGATCTCCATCCAACCGTCAAGATGCGCGAAACATTCGGACCCTCGGTTGCATTTTTGAATCGAGCCGTTGGATTAAGATCCAGCGCCGCGTACTTCGTTGTAATTTGAGTTTGCAATGTGGAGCTATCGAGCCGTTCATTTCTAATCGTAGGGTTCGCAATATCTCCGTTGTGTTTTAAAGCGTGGCGTGGCGCTATCTCGACCGTTCGTGTCTCATCCAGCGTAGTGAGTCACCGAACCTTTTAGCGGTCGTCTTCAACCTTGAGCCGTGCGAGCACCGTAGGGGAGTAATGGCGGTGTCATTCTTGCTCCCTAAAGCCACCTAGCCGACGTTTAGGGGTATGGGAGGTACTCGGTGCAAGGCCATGCCCTAATGCACGTCTACACCTCTTTCCTTGTCGGTAGATGCGTGGTGCTTTGTGTTTTGCTTGAAAGAAGTGTGGTGCAAACCCTAACACTTTCTTGGCCTTATAAGCACACTCAATGCCTCTGGTATGTCTTTAGACCACCATCAAGCCCCATTCTCAATATTGGGTGAACACCTCAAAAATGGCAAACCGCCATTGTTGACTCGTGAAGCTCCATTGGTGTTCTTGGTGTTCCAGTGGTCCTCCTTCGCGTTTCCTTGCCCTAACCTTATCTATTTCCTTCCTTGAACATTTCCCCTCACTTGATTTTGGATTTGATTCTCGAGGAATTATCAATTTGGGGTTTGTTCAAATTCGGCCAATTGGTCATCTTCTTCCTCAGCTCAGGTGAGTGCTCCATTTTCCAATTCTTTGCTCATGTAGCTTCGTGAATCATTATGAAGCTATTCGATGCTTTGGTATCACTCATTTGGCTCGGTGTCGTTTTCAATCGTTCTTCTCCAAGTCCGTGAGCCTTCACCGTGATCAAGCATCTCGGCCATCTTTGAAGCTTCTCGTCCTTAAGGTAGCTTCTTATTAGTCCTTAGAAGCTTTGGCACGCACCCTAGGCTTGCGGTGGAGCTCATCGCGATTTTCGTGTTTAGCGATAGCTCCCATTTTCGTTTTTCGGCTGGCCGGCGTTCTAGTCCTCGCGGCGGCGAATGCTACCATTAGGTTAAATCTTGTTATTGCGAATCCATTTTGGGTCTTGTTAGGCGCGCGCGCGCAGGTGTCGCGGCGATTTGCCGTTGAACTCACTCGGGTTTCGCGCACGAGCTCCGTTTCGTCATTAGATTAGGACACATTAATTGCTAATCATTAGTTGTTAATTGTGTCTTAATCATTATTGTTGAGCCAGCGACTAGTGGGCCCAACATCCTTTAATCACTCTCGGTTCAATCCGCCTTTGTTCGACATCATTAAGATTAATCATTGGTTAATTGAAGGTGTCGGCATTTAATCGTTGTCAAATCCCCTGCGAATCGTGACTTGTGGGCAGGAGTTAAGATCAAATCTCGGGAGTCATTAGTGTTTAATTAATGGTAATCATTAGAAGCATTAATCCTGTCCTAACCGCCACTCTCAGTCGCTGACAAGTGGGCGATGCCTGCGTGCGCGTGGGTTAAAGCGTTGCGATCATGACCGAGGTCAGCGACATGCGGTCCCGCGTGTCAACATCTTCTTTTGAACTGCGTTCAATATCTACCGTTCGTTTTTAGATCTGCGGCCTTGATCGTGAGTGCGTTCGGACCCTCCGGTTGCCTTAATCATTCTCGACCGTCGATCTTGCGATCAACGGCTGAGATTGTGTTTGCAACCGCACCGTCCGAATGCATACACCCGTGCGCGCCATTGGATTGTGATCCAACGGTGGGCTCCGATTAGGTTTAGCGCGTCTTGTTTGTTTTTACGCGCATGGCGTGGGATTTTCGATCAAGGGTGGAGAATTGTCCACGTCGTTTTCTTTTATTAGGGTTGTTCTGTATTTTGGTAAGTATTTGTTTAACAACTGAAAATGATATAAAAATTTTAGAAACTCATAACTAATTCATTTTAACTGCTTTTTAGATAATTCCAACGGTAATAAATTATGTTGTCACTTTAGTTTATTATAAAAATGGATTTAAGCATGTTCGATGTGAAATTGTTTAGTTAAGAATAGCTTGTTTTCTGCTATTTTTATATATTCTAGAATTGTATTAAAACTTGGAAAATGCATATCTTTTTCTGTATATCTGATAATTGTATGATTTCAACTGTGATAAATTTGTTATTAACTAAACTTTAATCTAAAAATGGTGGTGGGCCTAAATCAGCACCAGAAAAATATGTTAGTAGATTTAACCTTATTAGTAGCACTTAAAAATTCATTTAATGATGTAATAGGCACCAGTAATTCACTGTAAATCCTAAAAAATAGAAATTTGATGTTAGGAAATCCCTCTGTTATCATACTATAATGTGAAATAGGTTTTGCTCATATTTATAATTCTGGAAAATGCATTATGCTAGTTTTACATCTTAGAAAAATCATAACTAAATCATTTTAACTCCAAATGACCTGAAATTTTATATGGGTTACCTCTATGCCAGTAGATAGCTACCATAAAAAAAATTTCAGCTTCAAAATCTTTCTAGAAAATGTTTTTGCTACAGTGCTAATTATGGCGAAAATGGGTTTTTAGGTAATATCTTTTGCACCACAAATCCAAATTAGGTTTTCGGTTTCTATGTCTTGGTATATTCATATTTCACCTTGTGTATAAGTTTAAATCGCATTTGGATAATTTTTGCTTGCTCTTTTGTTGAGTGATGCTAGTCTTATTGGGTGTTCTTGGTTCTTTTGCCTTTGCGCTTAGGATTCGACATTTGCGGTAATCCCGAGGCGACCCTCCACAACAGCTTGAGCAACGGCAAGAAGGCAAGCGGTTTGATCATGTTAATCCCAGTATTTTAAGTATTTATGTTGATTACAAATTCTATGTATGCATTGCTATTTTGTGTTAATAGTTGGCCTAGTAGATGCATTTCCTTAGCAAATGATTATTCTCTACTACCATGAGCCTAGGTTACTTGCTGTGATTTAGAGTTCATGGATGGGCTCTTGTCACTTAGTAGTTGCGAATTAATTGCTTAGCCATGCTTAGCCGGTAGAAATGGCGGTTATCGACTTGTCGATAACCTTGATCTATCAAACTTATTATGATTATGATTTCCACCATGTGCTATGTCTACTTATGAAAACTAAAGCTGAAAACAAGATGATTTAGACTTGGGCACAATGGTATGATGGTGTGATTTTGGGTGTGGCGGAATGGTGCCCGGGTCAACAAGGACCGAACATCTTGTTACACTAAACCAAGCATTTTGGCGTGCTAACCACATTAGAGGTATGGGACCTCTCTTGACTTAGTACTTTGGCGTGTATTGGCTCCAGTCGCGAGAGTCGCGGGAGGGATGGTGTTGGGAGCATTGTAGTGTCGAAAGACTTCACCGTGATGGGACTTGTTGTCTTTCGGCTTGCAATGTAAGCATATGGGTTTCTATCCATATGAGCGGCTCGTAGTTAATACACAAGATTGGAAATATCTCGTAGGACTTAGCGTGCTGCATACCTACCTTGGTAGTGTGCGGTGGCTTGAAGGCGATGCGAAGTGTGGGTACATTGGTACACCCTGCGGGGTTAAAACTATTCGAATAGCCTCGTCTAGGTTATGGACACGCTTGCAAGGTCTTTCAAGAGTTAGACTACAACCTTTTAAACTAAAACTTGATGGGTGAGTGCGAATCGGGGATTAGTGCTATGTTGTGGTGGCTATTGGGATAGTCACTTCGGTGGTTACTTGTATGTATCTTTACTTACTGTTACTTTGATAACAAAACAGATTTGCAAACTTGCTTTTAAATGTATTACACTATTGCAAATAAAGTTGGCTTCATGCAAAATGAGACATCTGACCTCCACCTAAATAAGCTTGCACGTAGTTTATGAATAGGTCGCTATTCCACACGTCGATCTTGCGGGTACAAAGACAATCTTTGTACTCGGATGCTATGCTTAATTGTTTTGTTGCGGAGGAAGAAGGTGAGCACGAGGGCCTCACTTTTGTGAGCTGTGTTGTGGTAGCTTATGGGCGACTAGCTTGGCGGCCGGTCGGTTGCCTTGTGGGTGTATGGCTAACGGTCGACTTTTGTTCTAGCCATCTTATGGCACCTTTACGCTCATTGTCATTCTTGTATATTGTTCTATTTGGCCGGTCGGCTCTCTTTTGTAATAACTTTACTTTATGCGTGTTGTGGTTGAACTTAGTGATGTATGTTGTATGGAAATGGTGTGTAATTTTGTGATGATGTGCATATGTTGCAATTCTGGGAAACATATGCCCATCGAGGCTTAGAATGTTTAATTAGTAATGCTAGAACCATTTGGAGGTTAAGCGTCACTAGTTAAATATTCCGGGTCCTCACAAAGTTGGTATCAGAGCCATACTGACCGTAGAAACCCCTAGCTTGGTCGCCTTTAGGATATTTGAAAACTTACTTTCAAATAGTTTATGAAGACTTAAGTAAGTCCTCTAATTTTACTCCTTACCTATCTTAGCTTGCTCATCTCACCTTATTCTTGGTTAGATTTGGAAAACTTTTTCCCCTCTCATCTTCTTTTCAAAGATAGTTGTTTAATCGTTTAGCTTGGTTTTGGGAGCACCATGAGAGCCTTAAATTGAGTCTTGGCTGTTTGGAGTAAGGAATAGGAGCCCCTGTAACTTCAAATTTCGGCCAAGGGATTGAAGGAGAAATTCTGGATAGCAAGTGCATATTCTGGACAGCTAGCTAGTGGTTAGTAATTAAGGTAGGAAATGAGAGGTAAATTCAACTAAAACTTGTGGGAATGAAAGGGTAAGAAGTGATATGAGATTAGCTAGTGCCTATACTCTAGTAGGTGGTTATACCCTGATTTTTGGGCTGTTTTGAGCTAGAAATTAGTACTGAAATTTTGGGCCTTCGCAAACGATTGCTCGTTCTTCCATACGGGTTAGTCGTTTCAGGAAGTCGATTTGGTGATTTTTTGTCTTGTACCCTTGGTGGTTATTCCTGAGCCCTTTTTATTGAGTTTGCATTTCCTTGCTTTCTGTTTATCTCGTGCTTGTAGCTAACTCATCTTAGTGAATCAGGATGGCTGGTGGGACACGTGGCGGCGGAATCGGCGGGTAGTCCCGATGAGGAGCTTCCCCTCCTCCGACCATGGCGGAAGTCCTCATGCAAATCGAGCATGTCGTTCGGAGGACCGTGGGGTGTTGGAGGTTATCGCGAAACAACTCCACTCCCTCCGGTGCCTCTGGATCTGGAGGTGGTCACCGGTCTCGTGGGGACTTGCGGAGTTCCTCGTGCTCGACCTCCTACCTTCTCCGGTCAGGACCCCTTGGGCGCAGAGACGGTGGCTGCGTGCGGTTGAGCGAAGCTCAGCGTTGCTCGATGCCGGGAGCGAGGCGGGCACTTTTCGCATCCCATCAGGTGGAGGTGCGGCACTCTCATGGTGGGTGAATTTCCTCGCCATGCGGCCGCGAGACACGTGGTCTCGTGGGAGGAGTTCGATCGGCTTCCGTCGGGCCCATGTCCCGCCGGCACGATGAAGGCAAGAAGAAGGAGTTCCTTGCGCTCAAGCGAGGCGCAAATCGTGATCGAGTACCTCCATGAGTTCAACCATTTGGCGAGGTGCGCTCTGCTGAGGTGGCCAGCGGTGAGGCCAAGCGGGAGAAGTTCATGGAGGTTTGTGCGAGGAGCTTGGACAAGCTCTCTGTGTGGACTTCCCGACTTCCGGACCTTGGTGGACAAGGCCATCGTCGCCGAGCATAAGGCGAGGCGGTGTGAGTCCCGCATAGCGCAAGTGGGAGGCCCGGCCGATGCCGCGAGGCGGCCTCGTTAGTCCCGAGTTGGGCTGCGCGGTGGCCGTTCTTTGGCTTCACCACGCCGAAGCCTTGGCCGGCGCCACGTCCTCCGCGGTCGTGACTCGATCGCGTCGCTGCGACCCAGCGCGGGGTGTTCCGTAACCCGCGGCCGGCGTCACACTTCTCTTTGCCACAACAAGGGCCACTACGCGAGTAGTTGTCCTAAGAAAGCTGGAGCGGCCTCGTCCTAATGGAGGGCGCGAGGCGGTGGTCACCCACGACCGAAGACCGGGCTTGGGGCGGCGAGTCAATCACATCTCGGTGAGGAGGCACGGAGGCGCCGGCGTGGTGTTGGATGCGCTCCTTGTTAATTTACATCCTGCCACAGTTTTATTTGACTCTGGGGCCTCGCATTCTTTTATTTCGAGGTCTTTTGCTGTTGTTTGTGGGCTTCACTGTGTTCCTCTGGGGATTCCACTGCTCATTCGCTCTCCGGGTTCGGAAATGAGAGCTGACCAAGTATCTTGGGATGTTCCTATCCACATCGAAGGAGTGAGATTCTTGGCGAATCTTATCTGCTTTCGACTCGACACGTCTGGGCGTGATTCTTGGCATGGATTGGTTGTCCCAACACTTGGGGCCGTCGATTGTGCCGGAAGATTGTCTACCTCACCACCCTTGGTGAGCAGGTTGGGTTTTCACCGCGATCACGAGAACCCACCTTTTTGCCCTTGAAGCAAAGCCGACGTTGGAGATTCACGATGTCCCCACGGTGTGTGACTTCGCGGATGTCTTTCCTGAAGATTTGCCCGGGATGCCTCCTGTTCGAGATCTGGAGTTTGTGATAGAGTTGCTGCCCGGTACCGCCCCTATTTCTAAGAGGCCGTATCGCATGCCTCCTAATGAGTTGGAGGAGCTGAAGAAGCAACTGGGTGAGATGCAAGAGAAGGGCTTTATCCATCCTAGCTCATCTCCTTGGGGTTGTCCAGTTATTTTTGTGAAAAGAAGGACAAGACCTTGCGCATGTGTGTTGATTACCGTCCGCTTAATGAAGTGACGGTGAAGAACAAGTATCCCTTGCCCGTATTGATGATCTTTTCGATCAGTTGGCCGAACACGTGTCTTCTCAAGATTGACTTGAGGCGGGCTATCATCAAGTCGGGATCGGGCGAGGATATTCCTAAGACGGCCTTTGCTACTCATTATGGCCTTTACGAGTACACCGTCATGTCTTTTGGTTTGACTAATGCTCTGCTTTATTCATGAATCTTATGAACTCGGTATTCATGGAGTATTTGGATAGGTTTGTGGTGGTATTCATCGATGATATCCTATCTACTCCAAGAGTGAAGAAGAGCATCTTGAGCATCTTAAGCTTGTGTTGGGCAAGGCTGCGTGAGCACCAGTGTATGCCAAATTCGACAAGTGCGAGTTCGTTGAAGGAAGTGGCATTCTTGGGCCATGTTCTTTCAGCGAGGAGGTGTGGTGTGGACCTGGTAAGGTCGGTGATGTGTTATCTTGGGGTCAGCCAAGTCGGTCACCGATGTGCGGAGTTTTCTTGGTTTGGTGGCTACTATCGCCGCTTTATCGAGAATTTCTCCAAGATTGCGAAGCCTATGACCAGTGCTGAAGAAAGACAAGAAATTTGAGTGGTCATTGCTTGTGATGTGAGTTTTCAGGAACTCAAGAAGCGGTTGACCTCAGCCAGTGCTTGTTCTCCCGATATTCACAAGAGTTTTGATATCTATTGTGATGCTTCTCGTCGGGGTCTTGGTTGTGTTCTTATGCGGGAGGGCAAGGTTGTGGCCTATGCATCGCGGCGATTGAGGCCTCATGAACTCAACTATCCTACTCATGACTTGGAGTTGGTCTTTGTGGTCCATGCACTTAAGATTTGGCGGCATTATCGATTGGTAACCGTTGTGAGGTGTATTCGACCACAAGAGCTTGAAGTACTTGTTCACCCGCCGATCTGAACCTCGGGCAAAGAAGATGGTTGGAATTGATCAAGGATTATGACATGGGTATTGGTACCATCGGGTAAGGCCAATGTCGTGGTGATGCACTCGATCGGAAGGTGTATTGCAACATGTTGATGCTCCAAGAGCGGACCTACCCTCATTCGAAATTCCAGCGCCTCAATTTGGGTTTGATCGAGCACGGTTCTCTTGCTACATTGGTTGTGCAACCAACCTTGGTGGACCAAATCAAGGCAGCACAGCAGACAGATGTTGGTGTGAGCCAAATCAAGCAGAACATCAAGGATGGGATAGCCAAGTGCTTTTCAGAGGATGAACATGGCGTTGTGTGGTTTGGACAGCGTCTTGTGGTCCCTAAGGTCATGGAATTGCGGAATTTGATTCTCCGCGAAGCCCATGATTCTCCTTTGTCTATTCACCCCGGGGCTACCAAGATGTATCAGGACCTTCGTCGAGAGTTGCAGTGGACCCAAATGAAGCGCGAGATTGCCAAGTTCGTTGCCGAGTGCGGCGTGTCTTTGTCGTGTGAAGGCGAGCATCGGCGTCAGCGAGGTCTTCTTGACCTTTGCGGTGCGAGTGGAAGTGGGATTCCGTTGGCATGGACTTCATCACGGATTGCCCGCTCATCAAGGGAATGATGCTATTTGGGTCGTGATCGACGGGTTGACTAAAGTGGCACATTTCCTTCCGTCAAGACTTCGGCCGTGTGGGCCTTTGGCGAACTTTATGTCTCGAGGATTGTGAGTCTTCACGGTGTGCCAAGGCGATTATTTCGATCGTGGTGCGCTTTTCACCTTGCGGTTTTGGCATAGTCGCAGAGGCTATGAGGACCGCCTTCACTTGATCGACCTTTCATCCTCAAACTGATGGCCAGACGGAGCGAGTCAACCAAGTGTTGGAAGATATGCTCCGTGCTTGTGTTCTTTCCTATGGGAAGAAGTGGGAGAAATGCCTACCTTTTGCTGAGTTCTCCTACAACAACAACTATCAGGCCAGTCTTGGCATGGCACCGTTTGAGGCCTTGTATGGGAGAAGATGCAGAACCCCATTGAACTGGTCGAGGCGGTGGCGGCGATTTCGGCCCGATTCGATCGATGAGGCCGAAAGCGAGTTCGATTGATCGCGAGCATCTGCGCGCGGCCCATCGGACAAAGAGCTTTGCGGATCGTCGTCGCCGTGAGTTGAGCTTTGAGCCCAATGACTTTGTGTATCTCAAAGTCTCACCCTTGAAGGGCCATCAGCGTTTTGGCATCAAGGGCAAGTTGGCTCCTCGATATGTTGGGCCTTATCGCATCATCGAGAGAGTTGGGGCAGTTGCATACAGATTGGAGCTACCAGCTGCACTTGAGGGTGTGCATGATGTGTTCCATGTTTCACACCTAAAGAAGTGCCTCCGTGTCCCGACTGAGGAAACTCCGTTGGAAACTCTCGATGTGCGGGAGGATTTGACCTACGCGAGCATCTGTTCGTATTCTTGAGAATCGAGCGGAGAACAAGGAACCGTGCCATCAAGTTCCTTAAGGTTCAGTGGTCAAACCATTCCGAAGATGAAGCAACTTGGGAGCGAGAAGATCGCCTTCGTGCAGATTTTCCTTCTTTCTTCTCCGAGTAAACGGAATCTCGGGTCGAGATTCTTGTAAGGGGGGGAGAGTTGTAACATCCCAAATTTTGGGCTTGTGTTTCAAATGTAAGAAAATGAGTAGAAATTAAAACTTTTTCTTACATCATGTATTTCCTTTGTGTACTGAACAAGTATTGTACAAAAGGTTATGGAAGTACAAAGTCACAAGTCCTTGATCCAAATCTTGTTCCTTCAAAAACATTCTGGTCAAATGTTGTGATCATCCTCTGGAAATATTTTTCCTAAGTCTCTGTGATGGTATGTGACCCATCTGAAAAATTTCACAATTTTAGAAATTGTTTGAATATTTTTAGAGGCGATCAAACTGTTTGACCCTTGGTCAAACATTAAAACAGAGCCTTGCAGAATTTTGGAGATTTATTCACAATATAAAACCTCTGAAAATTTTACACAAGGTTGATATCTGAGTTAGCAAGCTCTGTAAAAATTTCATAATTTTTAGAGTTAATTTGCTACCTCAAATAAATCTTTCAAAGTCTCTTTTTTAATTCAAAGTCAAACTGGGTTTCTTGTTACTCGGGTTCGAGTCGGACTCGGGCTTGAGCCAACCGACTTGGTCGATCAACTAAATGCACGAGCCACTCTTTAAAGCGCGGTGGATCTCAACGTTAGATCTAAATCGCACGCCCGCGCGCGTGTATCATTCGGACCTTCCGGTTGCAAGTGCGAATGTCAACCGTTAGATCTCCATCCAGCCGTCAAGATGCGCCAAACATTCGGACCCTCCGGTTGCATTTTTGAATCGAGCCGTTGGATTAAGATCCAGCGCTCGCGTCTACTCGTTGTAATTTGAGTTTGCAGCGTGGAGCTATCGAGCCGTTCATTTCTAATCGTAGGGTTCGCAATATCTCCGTTGTGTTTTAAAGCGTGGCGTGGCGCTATCTCGGCCGTTAGTGTCTCATCCAGCGGCCGTGAGTCACCGAACCTTTTCGCGGTCGTCTTCAACCTTGAGCCGTCACGAGCACCTGTAGGGAGTAATGGCGGTGTCATTCTTGCTCCTAAAGCCACCTAGCCGACGTTTAGGGGTATGGGAGGTACTCAGTGCAGGCCATGCCCTAATGCACGTCTACACCTCTTTTCCTTGTCGTGATGCGTGGTGCTTTGTGTTTTGCCCGAAAGAAGTGTGGTGCAAACCTAACACTTTCTTGGCCTTATAAGCACACTCAATGCCTCTGGTATGTCTTTAGACCACCATCAAGCCCCATTCTCAATATTGGGTGAACACCTCAAAAATGGCAAACCGCCATTGTTGACTCGTGAAGCTCCATTGGTGTTCTTGGTGTTCAGTGGTCCTCCTTCGCGTTTCCTTGCCTAACCTTATCTATTTCCTTCCTTGAACATTTCCCTCACTTGATTTTGGATTTGATTCTCGGGAATTATCCAATTTGGGGTTTGTTCAAATTCGTAAGTTGGTCATCTTCTTCCTCATTTCGGTGAGTGCTCCATTTTCCAATTCTTTGCTCATGTAGCTTCGTGAATCATTATGAAGCTATTACGATGCTTTGGTATCACTCATTTGGCTCGAGTGTCGTTTTCAATCGTTCTTCTCCAAGTCGTGAGCCTTCACCGTGATCAAGCATCTCCGGCCATCTTTGAAGCTTCTCGTCCTTAAGGTAGCTTCTTATTAGTCATTAGAAGCTTTGGCACGCACCTAGGCTTGCGGTGGAGCTCATCGCGATTTTCGTGTTTGCGATAGCTCCCATTTTCGTTTTCCAGGCTGGCGGCGTTCTAATCCTCGCGCGTGAAATGCTACCATTAGGTTCGTCTTGTTGCGAATCCATTTTGGGTCTTGTTCGGCGCGCGCCGGTGTCGCGGCGATTTGCCGTTGAACTCACTCGGGTTTGCGACGCGAGCTCCGTTTCGTCATTAGATTAGGACACATTAATTGCTAATCATTAGTTGTTAATTGTGTCTTAATCATTATTGTTGAGCCAGCGACTAGTGGGCCCAACATCCTTTAATCACTCTACGGTTCAATCCGCTTTGTTCGACATCATTAAGATTAATCATTGGTTAATTGAAGGTGTCGGCATTTAATCGTTGTCGAAATCCTGCGGGTCGTGACTTGTGGGCAGGAGTTAAGATCAAATCTCGGGAGTCATTAGTGTTTAATTAATGGTAATCATTAGAAGCATTAATCTGTCCTAACCGCCACTCTCGATCGACAAGTGGGCGGTGCACTTTGTGCGTGGGTTAAAGCGTTGCGATCATGACCGAGGTCAGCGACATGCGGTCCCACGTGTCAACATCTTCTTTGAAGCTGCGTTCAATATCTACCGTTCGTTTTTAGATCTGCGGCCTTGATCGTGAGTGCGTTCGGACCCTCCGGTTGCCTTAATCATTCTCGACCGTCGATCTTGCGATCAACGGCTGAGATTGTGTTTGCAACCGCACCGTCCGAATGCATACACCCGTGCGCGCCATTGGATTGTGATCCAACGGTGGGCTCCGATTAGGTTTGGCGCGCGTGCGCTGTTTTCGGCGCGCATGAGCCGTAGGATTTTCGATCAAGGGTGGAGAATTGTCCACGTCGTTTTCTTTTATTAGGGTTGTTCTGTATTTTGGTAAGTATTTGTTTAACAACTGAAAATGATATAAAAATTTTAGAAACTCATAACTAATTCATTTTAACTGCTTTTTAGATAATTCCAACGGTAATAAATTATGTTGTCACTTTAGTTTATTATAAAAATGGATTTAAGCATGTTCGATGTGAAAATTGTTTAGTTAAGAATAGCTTGTTTTCTGCTATTTTTATATATTCTAGAATTGTATTAAAACTTGGAAAATGCATATCTTTTACTCAGTATATCGATAATTGTATGATTTCAAGCGTGATAAATTTGTTATTAACTAAACTTTAATCTAAAAATGGTGGTGGGCCTAAATCAGCACTGAGAAAAATATGTTAGTAGATTTAACCTTATTAGTAGCACTTAAAAATTCATTTAATGATGTAATAGGCACCGATAATTCCTTTGTAAATCCTAAAAATAGAAATTTGATGTTAGAAATCCCTCTGTTATCATACTATAATGTGAAATAGGTTTTGCTCATATTTATAATTAGGAAAATGCATTATGCTAGTTTTACATCTTAGAAAAATCATAACTAAATCATTTTAACTCCAAATGACACGAAATTTTATATGGGTTACCTCTATGCGATGATAGCTACCATAAAAAAATTTCAGCTTCAAAATCTTTCTAGAAAATGTTTTTGCTACTGATTGCTAATTATGGTAGAAAATGGGTTTTTAGGTAATATCTTTTGCACCACATATCCAAATTAGGTTTTCAGTTTCTATGTCTTGGTATATTCATATTTCACCTTGTGTATAAGTTTCGTCGCATTTGGATAATTTTTGCTTGCTCTTTTGTTGAGTGATGCTAGTCTTATTGGGTGTTCTTGGTTCTTTTTGCCTTTGCGCTTAGGATTCGACATTTGCGGTAATCCCGAGAGCGACCCTCCACAACGGCTTGAGCAACAACAAGAAGGCAAGCGGTTTGATCATGTTAATCACGATATTTTAAGTATTTATGTTGATTACAAATTCTATGTATGCATTGCTATTTTGTGTTAATAGTTGGCCTAGTAGATGCATTTCCTTAGCAAATGATTATTCTCTACTACCATGAGCCTAGGTTACTTCTTTGTGATTTAGAGTTCATGGATGGGCTCTTGTCACTTAGTAGTTGCGAATTAATTGCTTAGCCATGCTTAGCTTCGGTAGAAATGGGCGGTTATCGACTTGTCGATAACCTTGATCACATCAAACTTATTATGATTATGATTTCCACCATGTGCTATGTCTACTTATGAAAACTAAAACTGAAAACAAGATGATTTAGACTTGGGCACAATGGTATGATGGTGTGATTTTGGGTGTGACTGGAATGGTGCCCGGGTCAACAAGGACCGAACATCTTGTTACACTAAACCAAGCATTTTGGCGTGCTAACCACATTAGAGGTATGGGACCTCTCTTGACTTAGTACTTTGGCGTGTATTGGCTCCAGTCGCAGGAGTCGCGGGAGGGATGGTGTTGGGAGCATTGTAGTGTCCGAAAGACTTCACCCGTGATGGGACTTGTTGTCTTTCGGCTTGCAATGTAAGCATATGAGTTTCTATCCATATGAGCGGCTCGTAGTTAATACACAAGATTGGAAATGTCTCGTAGGACTTAGCAGTGCGGCATACCTTGGTAGTGTGCATGGGGCTTGAAGGCGATCGAAGTGTGGGTACATTGGTACACCTGGGGTTAAAACTATTCGAATAGCCTCGTCCTAGGTTATGGACACGCTTGGCAAGGTCTTTCAAGAGTTAGACTACAACCTTTTAAACTAAAACTTGATGGGTGAGTGCGAATCGGGATTAGTGCTATGTTGTGGTGGCTATTGGGATAGTCACTTCCAGGTGGTTACTTGTATGTATCTTTACTTCTTTGTTACTTTGATAACAAAACAGATTTGCAAACTTGCTTTTAAATGTATTACACTATTGCAAATAAAGTTGGCTTCATGCAAAATGAGACATCTGACCTCCACCTAAATAAGCTTGCACGTAGTTTATGAATAGTGCGCTATTCCACACGTCGATCTTGCGGGTACAAAGACAATCTTTGTACTCGGATGCTATGCTTAATTGTTTTGTTGCGAGAGGAAGAAGGTGAGCTGAGGGCCTCACTTTTGTGGCTGTGTTGTGGTAGCTTGGGCGACTAGCTTAGCGGCGGTCGGTTGCTTAATGGGTGTATGGCTAACAGGTCGACTTTTGTTCTAGCCATCTTATGGCACCTTTAAACTTCATTGTCATTCTTGTATATTGTTCTATTTGGCGGTCGGCTCTCTTTTGTAATAACTTTACTTTATGCGTGTTGTGGTTGAACTTAGTGATGTATGTTGTATGGAAATGGTGTGTAATTTTGTGATGATGTGCATATGTTGCAATTCTGGGAAACATATGCCCATCGAGGCTTAGAATGTTTAATTAGTAATGCTAGAACCATTTGGAGGTTAAGCGTCACTAGTTAAATATTCCGGGTCCTCACACTATGTGCTCAGATATATTTTCTAGAATTTGTTTTGAGTTTATTTGCTATTTTCTATTGATTTTTTGAGTTTCTCCTATTTTCTAAATTTGAAAACCTACTTAAAATCTTAGAAATCCTTTTGGGCTGAAACCCAGCCCAAACCTCCTTTGGCCCAACCCTCAGCCCAAGCCTTAGGACCTCCCTCAGTCCTCCCGTACGACCTCCCTTAATAAATCCGCGACGTATAGGACCTCTCTGAAGAGATCTCCACCGTCCAGGACCTCCCTCAATAAATCCACTCCGTCCAAGACCACCCTCATGAGATCCAAGCCATCCAAGACCAACCCCATGCGATCGTGCGCCCGACCACCTCGGAGATCTTAGCCATCGACCACCATCAATAGATCTCGACCATCCACGACCACCCCCACGGGACCTACGCTGTTCAGGACCACCCACCGCTTCGTCGCCTTCGTGCCGCCTTCGTCTATGCGCGCGTGTCCACCTCGTCCGCCATTGCTGCCCTCGAGCTTCGTATGACAACAGAGCTTATCCAACTAACCCACCCCGACTTTTCACGTTGAATCTTATCTGTAATCTCTCCGCGTCCGTTCAGGTCAAAACCGAAATTCAAATTCGTTTGAATCTCCTTTTCCTCGTGCGTTCGTTTTGGACTCCGTTGAACCCCGCCGCCTACACGCCACCTCGTGCACACCCTCGGGCTATAAATAGTACCCGAAGGATCACCAGATTCCCCGCATCCCAGATCCCCAATCCTCACCTCCTCTCGAGCTCCAGCGCTGCCACTACTTCAAGTTTAGGTTTTTGTCACCGCTGGCCTTTTCTTCGAATTGCGACGCCGTCGTCGCCGCCGCATCATCATGGAGCACATCGCTGAGTCCGCCGTCGTAGCCTCTACCTCCAGAGCCCCTTCGCATTGCCAGAGCACCACCGGAGGTCTTGTGCGACAATAGCGGTGGGACTTTGCACCCCTAGGTTCGCAATAACCCCTCTATCCTTTGGTACCACCACACCGAGGCCGTCTTTGCCGTTCGGCGGTGTTGTGCGAATCAAGGCCTGCCGTTGTCAAGTCGATGTGTCGTGCCACATGGCCGTCCACGTCCACGTCCACCTCAGCCTCCACGAGTGCGTGGCAACCCGTGTGTTGCCGCATCAGCATCCACATGTGTGTGCGTGCCACCCAAGCCAGCCTCAGATCCAATCTCCTCGGTGAACCCAGTCCATGTGGACCGTGTCGATGACATGTGGGTCCCACATGTCAGTTATTTATTTTTATTTATCTTAATTCCTTTATTCCAAGCGCTGACGTCATCGTTGCGCATTAATATGATTTTTCAATTGGAAAATAATTCGAATAAATCCGATAAATCCTAATTTAGGGTTTTCTTTAGATTTCAAACTTCCAAAGCACCGATTGAGCCTATTCAAATTCCTAAATTCATATAAATTTGAGATCTATCTATTTAAGATTTTTATCTAATTTTTAGAGTTTGTTTTGCCTTTGTTATTTTTTTTTATTTGCGTCGTTTGCGAGTAGACGTCGATACTTCAGGAAGATTTAAAGAAGAAGGAGCACTCCAGGACTAGTACCTAGACCTTCTTCAAGGCAAGTTATACGCTTGATCATATTGAATCCCAGTTTTCTAAAAGTACTTTGCCTCAGATTATTGCATTTACTTTAAGTATGTATTTAAAAGCTTTTGGGTATAGTTATAATCCAATCTGTTATATCCATTTTATCTTTGTATGTCATAATCTTTTGTCACCCTAGATTAGTTTATTTAGTTGGTGTTATCGTAGCACCAACGTGGGTTGGTTAGATGCGATTATATTGCTTAGCCATGCCACGAGTCATCATCTCATGTGAGTTGCAATTATAAACTTGACTAAGTGATTATGGAACTATGTGATAAAACTATGTGTACTGTGTGCTATTACTTTGTGATAGCATGTGTTGCACTTAACCAACAGGGTGGAAAAGGATTTAGACTGAGGCAAGTGGTGGATACTGTATGATATGGTGGAAGCTATGTGCATGGGATTTAATCTGTATGACATAGTTAGATTTTGGATGTCTTAACTTGGTCAATTAAGGACTTAACTTTATGCGCCATTGAACTGAGCCTTATTGTACGACCACATGCCTGGTGGGATGGGCCTAATTTAGTAAGTTATGGAATCTTTGCATTGACAACTCAGGTTGTAGGTTAGGCTCTGTGTAAGGATGGAGGTGTGTCTGCATGTGGTAGGATGCACATCGCGGGATGATTCGTCGCATCCTGTCCAGCGATGTGTGTTATGCCAAGGCCTGTGTTAGGATTGGCATAGCGGTTAAGCACACTAGGAGTGACAATGTTGAGATGAAGTTTCTGAAATGTTTTGTTATGATTAGTGCTAGCTACACTAATTGTATCGTGTGGGTAAAGTGTACAAACTCTGCAGAGTGTAAACTAATATATTCGAATAGCATCAGTGGTCATGGACATGCTCGGGATTTCACACGAGGGGTAGTTTTCATAAAATGTTTGGGAAGGGATAGCTGTGTGATCTAAGTCATATGGCTGTGTGAAAGAATTTGATTAGGCTATGTGTCTTTGTGAAAACAAATGTTAAATTAATATTGTTTATTTGTTTTGAATTATGCTTTCAATCTATTATTGTATTCAATCGCAAATATAGTATTTACGCAAAGGAACCATAGAAGCCATTTCTTTGGAATAAGCCTGCATCTATAAATTGCATTCTGTGGTATGATTTGCGAGTACGGTTTTGTACTCACGCTTGTTGTAAAACTTGCGCCCAAACCTACAAAACTGAAGGAGTCTTCACCTGCCTTCGAGGAGGAGTTCAACAAAGGTTGCTGATCGTTAAGTGCGGATCGATTGGTTGCATGTGGTGATTGATGGGATTTCCGTCGGAGTTATTTTTGTCCCGCTGCAATTTATTCTCTATTAGCCCTGCGTGACTCAATAAGTTGTAAACTTGACCATAAGGTCAAAACCCTTATTTGTCATTCAAATTAATCGTTTACTCTATTAATGCTTGTGTGGATTGATATTCGCCTATATTGACACTGTGTGTACTAGTGTGATCCTGGACTAGTGTATTATACACAGAGGATCCCAAATTGCATTTTTGGGTCCCGACATTCCTTGCTTTGCTTCCTAGCATTCTTGCTTTTCCTTTCCTCGACAGCACATGCACAAGCATGCAACATAGGGTATCAGCCGCATGCAAGTCCAGTGTTGGCAGTAGCATGCATCGACACATGCATGCATGAATGGTTAGGCAGCACAACATGCATGGCTGGGCAGCGCAATTGGATGGCGGTGGCAGCGGCGGCGGCGAGGGCAGCGCAAGGAGGCACACGGGAAATAGGGCAGGGGCGCACTACTACAAAAAAGATCTTCACAGATGGTTCAAAAACGTCATCATAGACGGTTTCGTGAGCCGTTTGAGTTTATGGATCAATAATGACATGAGGTCATCACAGATGGTTTTTGAACCATCGTGATGCATACTATCCTGACGGTTATTAACTTCGAATGGTTTGTGAAGTTGACTATCACAAGCGGTTTTAGATGAAACCATCGTGATATCTAATGTATTCTGAGCGGTTTAAAGATAAAACTATCGTAATAGCTAATGTATCCTGAGCAGTTTGTAGATGAAACCGTCTGTGATGATCTCTTCTCTATAAAGTCTCCAAGCGTTGGTTGCTTGTGCCTTTAAAACGCTTCATATATATATATATATATATATATATATATATATATATATATATATATATAGTTTATAGTTCGTAGTCTCTTGTTAGCTAACTCGAGGCACGAATTGGCTAGCTAGCTCGCTCCTTGAGCGTCCATCCTAAACGTGCGGGTGAACCACGGCATACTTCATTGAACATGGTACACTAGAGTGTGTGATTTTCTTCATGTGAATCCTCCAAGTGCCATTCGAGGCACACGAGGCCGTCTTGCATGTTTTGGGCGCGAAGACAAGCACGAGGCCGATGATGAAGTAGGCCTCGGGTTGCGGCGCTGCCAGTGGTTGACAATGGCGAGATGGCGCTCATTGTCTAGCCACTTGATTGCCTCCTCTGCTCTAGCACCACGCGTCTCCCCAGTGCGCTCTTTGGGCGCTTGTACATGGTCTTACAACTAAAATTCAAGGCGCAGAATCTTAATACAAGAATTACTCCATAAGAAAAATTAAAAGACCAAATTAAGGTCATTGTTACTAATCAAATTTAGTTCAGAATGGATATTGAATACAAAATGAAATCAACTTGAGATTATTTTGCTTGTATTAATCGATACGACTTTTGTTTTTCTCCTTTTTTTATAGATTTTGAGAGGAATTACAATCAGGTTCTCTATCGGTCTCTGAAACCGAAATGAACACATGAAGCTTTTCAACAACTAGGATGATACACTACAGTCATCTTTAGAAACTAACTCTGAACAAAAACAGAATATATCTGACTCCTTCGGACCTACAAAAACAAAAGAAGAGAATACATACGTGGCTTGTAGGCTGCAGAGGTCAGCCATGGGATGAGGAGAGCTCACGGCCATGAGGTCGATGATGTGGATGATGACATCATGAGGAAGAGCGACGACGATCACCGACCTCCTTGCCTTGGTCCTCGCCATCATGCTCCGCGTGCTCACCTTGGTGTATGTATTCAATACCGTTCATGCTCACCATGGCGTCGCGATGACCATTCTTATAAAACGTCGAAGAGACGCATTGTAACATCGACGCGTGAGACAAAGAGACACATCGTAACGTCGGTGCACGCGACGAAGAGATGCATTGCGCAGGAGCTGAAATATTGAATTATCACAGACGGTTATGTTTAAAAACTGTCTGTGATGTCTGTAATCATATACAATTCTTGTTTAGAACCGTTTGGGTATTATCACGGACTATTCTTATTAAAAATCGTGCGTGATGAGCCCTCCGACTTCCATTGTAAAGATAGGAAAAGGGCGTCAACGCATTTATGAAAAATAATTTCCGAAAAGATGGTGATGCTTTGATTACTAACGATTCATTAAGAGTAGATTCAATAAATCCTATCCGTCGGACTTCCGTCTTTATTTGTTTAATCTTGCCACAAGTCGTTGGCTTATAAATAACCATCGAATGGCGAACTAAGAAAAACCACTCACAAACTTTTCATCTTTTCTAACTTCCATTTCTTCTTAAAGTTCTCATATCCATATACCCTTCTAGTAAGTTAAAATTCACGGAACAAATTAACTTTTCGACCATAGTGGAAAGAACAAAATCCATGGATGACTTCAATTAAGGTGGTCGGAAACTCAATTTGGTCTATGGATTTGAAATCTTCAAGAAATTGGTAGAAGATCATATCCCTACGATCGGTGAGCACTTCACGGTCTATAATATGTAACTTTCGATCAATCACGTCAAGTACTTTTGCTTTCTTACGTTGATCGGAAGTTACACATCAAACGATGAAATTTCACAAACGGAATAAGGTGCCTACCGGATTCCATATCTTATTCTTTGTTCTGTTGGAAATCAACTTCGACCTAAAATATCAATCCCGAGGAACTGGTCAGAATCGATTAACTAGTTGTTTCTCATTACAAACGGTTTTAATAAATAACTGTCTGTGAATTTAGTAATATCACAGACAGTTCTTAAACATGAACCATCTGTGATACTTCACATACAGTCTTCAACATGAACTGTCTGTGATATTACCTCTTCATATATGATTTTTAACGCAGCTAGTAACATAGACGGTAGGTAAACCAAAACCGTCTATAATTGTATTTAATACTGACGGTTTTGATCAACTGTCTGTGATGAGATGTCCAGTATTAACCTTTTTGTAGTTGTCACAGCCCCAACTAATTAAATTGGATTAATTTGTATTTCACTAACATGCATTATCAAAATCAAATCATTTCATAATATATTGTACTTGGAAAATCTAATTTGAGGTGAACATACACATCAAAACTCGGATTTCACTTCAAATCATTAATAAAAGGTTGTGATCATCATCTGAAACTAATTTATTTAAATACTACATTAATTATCATGAATTAATACATTTTTTCCAAAATTTTTGGGAACAGTTTGAACCTAATTAAAATTCAAACAACATTCATAGACATACCACATGTTGGAATTTAAATATCACCAACTATATTATGAACAGTGGGGTTTCATAATTTTTATGGGAACTATATTATCCAGGAACCCCACAAATTATTTCATGATTTTATGAAATTTATTTCTATTTATAAAGCACTGGTCAAAGTAGAAGGAATGATTTAAAGCTCGGTCAAACTCGGAACCTAAACCTAGCTCTTTGTTCCTCCGACCGAACCCTTTTTGCGACTTGGTTGAGCCGATCAACTAAACGCACCTCTCGAGCCGTCAGATGGGAACTCGTGGTGAGATTGCGTACCCCTTCGTCCCTACGCCACTTAACCTCTTTAAACCTCAACCTTCCGATCGAGATCTAACGGCCGCTGTTGGACCACGTCCTCCCTCCCACCGACAGAACAGAGCCGGCCGGTGGGGCGTGTTGTCGGACCCGTCGTCTACCTCTGGCTGGCGCTCAGGCATCTAATACCACGCGGCCGAGCGACTGCGACGCGCACCAGAGCGGCGCCAGGCACGCCGTCAATCCACCGCTGCCGTTGGCCAGTCCCAGAGCTCGCTCATCTAACGCCGCCTCCACTCCGTCACTTTCCCATGCTTAAGACACCTCCGAACCCTAAATGTTGCTCACTTCTCCTCTTTTCGGCTGAGGGGAAGGAAGCTCGTTCTCGTCTCTACTCGGTGAGCTTCTCTGCATGGTTCCTCCCTCTTCCACCTTCCATGTCGTTTCCATTTTTGCTCATCTCAGTTCCTATCTTTGCTTGTAGCTCCTGGACCGTGATCGTGCTCTCGGCGACTCTAGAGCGCGCACCCGCGGACATCTTCAAGCTTTCTTCGTGTCAGGAGGTATTATCCTCAATCCACGCGTCACCTTGCATGCCTTAGCTCACTAATCAAAACCCTAACTCTATTTGGACATTGCACGGCAGTGTGTGCGTGTATTGGAAGATTTGATCTTTTCGGCCATAGCACGAACCCTTCATCTCCTACCTTGTTCCGTAAGCTCCTCTTGATTCCTTGCTCTTAGAGTATCCTATGTGGATCTTGGAGCTATACCTAGCTCTCGATTACCTCCTTTTGGCTTGGCATCCTCTCCACGTGAAGCCCTTTTGCCGCCACCTTCTTCTCGTGCCGTCACTACTCGACCATCTCCAAGCTTCCCAAGCTTCTCACGGCTCGGTGACCTCCCAAACCTTTAGGTAGCTTAAGCAACCACCGGGTTGTCTTGAGAAGCTCGATCGAGCTACTTGCACTTTTGCCGTTTGAACCGCCGCTTAACTCCGGCTAGCCGCGTTCGGGCGGCTCGGTCGTCGGGACTACTCCGTTAGGAGCGCCTTGCTATTCTACATCGCCCATGCCCTTGGTTAGCGCGCGCGTAGCGAATCGCCGCAAATCGCCGGTGGACCGCGCGGACCGAAAGTCCGTTGTCGTGCGCCGACAACACGTAGCCAATGATTAAAAATAAATGATAATCATTAGCATTTAACCCTTGTCTTAGTGGCGCTAATGTCTCACTTACATGCGGGCCCACGCACGAAAAGCGAAAACGTTTTGGTTAAGACCACGATGGGCGACATGTGGACCTAAGACTCTAAACACGTGCGTAGAAACTAATTATGCTGAGTTAATCGGACCGTCGGATGCGAAAGGCGGCTGGATTTGTGAGACATTCGGACCGTCCTATTGCACTCGAATATGGGCCGTTGGATCTTGATCCAGCGGCTGCATATCGTCGCCGGGGCGCTGCGTGCGCGCGCCTCGCGATGGGCGGCGATCGGGCCCGGTGGTCGATGACAGCGGCTAGCACTACACTCGGTGAAAAAGTTGCAAATGTTTGTAAAATCGAAAACCCTTTTCTTACACCTTTGAAAAATATGTATAACTTCTAAAGTGCATAACTAAACCATTTCAACTCCAAATTGATGAAACAACTTCGAAATTTACATTCTTAATGTACTTCCTAATAAAATTAGTTTCAAACCTGTCTCATGTGAGCGCTTTAATTGGAACTTTGTTCATTAAAATCATTTTCTCTACAATGGGAAAATGGACTGAAATCTTTAAAAATACATATGCAAGTATTGGAAACTCCAAAAACAGTGGGACCACTTTTGATAATTTTCATCTTCAATGAACTTAATTCTAAAAATGGTCTCCACATTACCTCGGTCACAGAAACCATTTTTGGGAGAGTATACTCCTTAATTCCATTATTTTTATACTATAAAAGGCTGATAACTTTGAAAATCAATAACTAAATCATAAGAACTCCAAATGGGACAAACTCAACTATTCTGAACTTATATTAATGTTACCTATGTACCCATGCAATCCTTTGCCCCACCACTGCCCTACAATTTTTCACTTCATAATTAAATTACTCAAAGCGGGCATATGAAACCTGAAATTCAAAATGGCATAACTTCCAATTCATAACTCCAAATGGAATAATTCTTTTACCTAAATCCATCTAAAATCATGACCTAACTGCTGTAGAAAAATCATGCATTTTTAGCATTTTGATTTTGAGCTGTTTTCTTGGTATTTATTCGATGTTATAATTATCTAGATCTGAGCTTATTGATATCGACTCCTCATGGCGAGAGCGAACAACTTAGCTACCTGCAAGGCAAGCATCCTTTGAACTTTCTTTTTGCATCATATTTGATCCCAATTTTGTAGGGATAGATGCAATGATAATTCTTGCATGCTATTTTGATAATGTTCGCTATTTTTGTGATGAATAGTTAGACACATCCTATTATGTTGTCATTGTGGCTATCCATGAATTATTCCATTGCTGAAATGATATGATAGGAGGTGTGAAGTTATATTATTTCGAGTTTGCTTAGTCAGGCAAGTCTAGGACCGGTAGTTGATTGTCGGGAATAACCCGACAATTATGGGATAAACACAACTCTCATTATATATTTTTGTTTCAGATCTTCATACCTGTTTTACAAGTTAAATTTTGTCATTTTAAATGAGCTTTTAGTGCGGACAAGTGTTGGTTAGTGATGGTGCTTTGTGCACGAGATTTGGGTATGTGGTTGGACTTGTCGGACAATTAAGGACCGAACTATGGTAACGTCGTTGATTCAAGTATTTTACGTGCTACCATCACGCAGTATATGGGTGCTGTATGGTTAAGTAGGGGAAGGTTCTATTGTGTTAAGTCCCATGGTGGTGTAGGGGCATTTGTGTTTGATCATTTGTCCTTAGGAGCCGATGTAATGTTCTATAGTGTGCATGGTAGCACCAATTACCCTTATGTTGCGTCGGTATTTCCAATATAACTTGAGCCCCTTAGCAAGTGCTATCGCTGCTTGTACTAAGACCGGAAACATCTCACATGGGGACTTAGCTCAATAGGGTTTTCTTCTTGAAAATGACCAGATCTCGATTCTCCCGACGACATACCAAAGGAAGTGTGCCATTATCCGGAGGCTTACGGGCTAATCAGTCGTGTGGGTAAGTAGTACACCCGCAGGTATAATCTATTCGAATAGCGTGTCCACGGTTATGGACAACCGCTTGAGTTCGGGAGTTACTATTGTTAGACTTGGAATTAAAATTGTGGTTATAACTTGGTAATTAGCATAAATGGGATGTTTGTGCTTATTGTTGTATCAAAGTGGGCAGCCACTTTGTTATTTGTATGTTTAATTTGTTACTTAGTTCATTACTTATTCACATGTTTTACTTCTACTTCAAATCTGATTTTGAAATGGCACTTGAAAAACTAGTATGTGTAGGTTGTACATTGTTGCGTCTCTTTACAAAACTAAGCCAATATGAGCCTTCCTTTGAGCGACCTTATGCATAACTATTTTTATTTGTGTAAGACTTGCAGTACTCTTTGGTACTCGACCGGATGTTTCTTGCTTTTATAGGTGAGGACGATATTGAGGTTGATGAGCTCGCCGGTGTCGACTTAGGTGACACCGACGAGTAGTAACTCCCAGTCGGTTGCCGATGGGTTGTTGGCATACCACTGTTGGTCCTTTTGGGTTATTTACTTGCTTCCGCTATAAACTTGTTTAATTTGGTCGGTCGGCCCTTATGTAATTGTACTCTTCGAACTGTGTTGTAACTTTTGTACTATTTATGTATGATGGTTGTATGGATGTGACTAACGTTGTAATGAGGGTATGATTATATTGGTCACTGATCTTGGGAGCCAATATAGGTCATACTCGCTGTTCTTGGATTCCTATTTAACTCGCTAAGTGTAGTGCTTGATTTGTTGGAGAACCGGCAATCATGTAGTGCTAGCGAGGAGCGTAGCGCGCATGATCGTCGGGGCTCTAGAATGGAGTTGAGCCTCCGCTAGACCGAGTTAAGTTGGAATCCATTTCTCGAGATTCGGGTTATGTCCTAAGACCTTGCTTAGTCTCGGTCTTAAGGAGATAACCCGAGGACCCACAGTTGGTATCGAGCCATCTTGTTGTAGGTTAGTGATAGCATGGGCGTTAAGTTTAGCAAACCCTTGGTCAATTTATTTTCGAAATTATAAAAATTACTTTGAAAAGTTAAGTTAGGAGTATCTTTTATTCCTTATCCATCCTAGTATCATTCCTTGCCTTATTCAGGTTTTGGTTTGGAAAAACTAACACCTTGCCTTTTCCATCCTTTAGATGAACCCCAATACCTTGTTCGCGAGACCAGGTGAGGATGTGGGAGGATACCGAGATTCTTGAGGATATGATGTGGAGGCGATTTCACCTACCGTGGCGTACTCCCTTCTTTGTCGAGATCGAGGGCGGGAATGGAGGAATACTTGGGTGTGGCGAGATATTATTGCTAGGCATGTTACGGGAAGTATCGTATCGTTTTGAGCTTATGGCGCCGGAGGCCATGGCGCTGCAAGAAGTGGCTAGGGTGGCCATGAGTCGCCTCCACTATGACTGTGAGTGTCTCGGCCGCCCTATGACCATTTCCCCATGCAAGCACGTGAAGGGAAGTGAGCGGGTTGCTAGGATTGATTCGGCGAAGACCCTCGGGTTCGACAATTGGCAAGACCGGTGCACATCATGGACCGGATGCATCGCTGCACCATGCATGAGTTGTGGGAGGCAGCGGCGTCTCATTGAGGCTCAGAGCACTTAAGGCTCATGCATGATATGAGGCTCATTCATCCCGATGTGCTATATGGCACTAATATGATCTCCTTATCTTTCTCGCACTGCAGATTGTCGTCTTCTGTGGTAGGAGGTCATATGAATGCCATAGGATCACCTTTGCGTCTTCCTAACCTAGGGGACCCGACGATCTTGGATCCCAGGGCACATCTTTTGGATGAGTTTCAGGTGAACTTTGGCCGGAATAATATCTAGGATGTTGAGGTAGTGAGCTCATTGTCGAGGCATGTTTTCGTGGCGTGTATCCTTTAATTGTTGTAACAGGCTAGTAGTCGTTGGATCTTCTTGTATTATTTTGGACTTTGACTTTGGGCGATTGCCAATTGCCTACGGCCAACTTTGGATGTAATTGTTCCAAAGGACTAGCATTTCTTTGTTGTGGATTTTATACTAGCCTTAATGTTTTGTACCTTATTTGGTGTTAAATTTCTGTGTGTTTTTTTAAATATCATTCTTATTGCTTGCTCATATAAGTTGTGACCTTCATGTTTATCTTCTAATCCTCCTTGTCACTCCAGGGATGTCGGTCCTAATACTCGGGCTAGAGCCCAGTGCGATGGGGATCGCCACCCAGGCACTCGTTACTGCTGTGTGGCGAGAACTTTACGCCGCGAGGAGAGGGTGAGCCCTCTCACGGCGCCGACCATGGGCGATTCTTACGAGGAGGTACTTCCTCCGCCACCCACTATGGCGGAAGTCTTGGCACGGTCGAGAAAGCAGGATGGATCGGACCGGGATCACGGAGGCGATAGCTTCGCAACACCTCTCCTGCTCTGCGGCGGGAGGAGAGGCAGCGAGCGGCGGGGAGGTCTCGCGATTTCAGCGAACCAATCCTCCCACCTTTTGAGCACCGAGAGCCGATGGAGGCGGCGAGTGGTGAGAGACATTGAGAAGAAGCGGCTGTTGCTCGGTGCACTGAGCGTTGAGAGGGTGCTTTGCGCGACTATCGGCAGGCGCGCTAGTGCGTGGTGGGACAACTATACGCCATGCGGCGGGATGGGAAGTTCCATCATGGGGCGAGTTCATGCGGCCTTGGGGAGGCTCACATTCTGAGGGGTTATGTTGATTAAGCAACAGCGGTTCCTTGCCTGAAGCAAGGAAAGAAGACCGTCTCTGAGTACCTCCGAGTTCAACTCCTGGCCGCTATGCCCGGATGATGTATCCTCGGCGCCACGTCGCGGCGCCGTTTCATGGGCGGCTTAGCGAGAGAGATGCGATTGGCTTTTTGCACATGATTTCCGCAATTTCCAGCATCTAGTGAACAAGGCCATAGTTGTGGAGCATAAGAGTGTGGCGGTGGAGAGTCGGGGAAGAGGAGGAGGGCAGCCAGTTTTCTGCTAGTAGCGATTTCCCTCAGCGGCGCCAGGGCCACCCGGGCACCTCGCTCTCAAGCCCCAGCACCACCGAGGCCTCTGTGGTACCTCCACGACCCTCTCCACCGTGGCGCAGCGAACAACGGGGTAGAACTCCCGAGCAGTGGGGCATCACGAGCCCAATGTCACTTGTTTCCATTGTGGTCGCCAGGGCCACTATGCACACCTGCCTCGCCAAGCGGAGGAATGCCCGAACTTATCGAGCTCCTACTCCACCAGTGTGGCGAGACCTTCACCACCTCCGAGGCAGCATCTACCCTCCTCGATTCCAGCACGTGGCGAGTGAACCACGTCACCGCCGAGGAGGCTAGCGGCCTTTCGAGGCGTCGTTTGGGTACACTTCGTTAATTCTTGTCTGCATCAGCTTTATTCGATTCAGAGCATCTCATTCTTTCATCAAAGAACAATATGCTGCACTTAATCATTTTGAAATAGTCAAACTTCAGCCACCTTATCAAATTCAATCACGGGATCGGTTTTCCAAACCGATCAAATGCTGCCAGGCGTAAAAGTGGAAATTCAAAATATCAACTTCTTGGCAAATTTAATTGTGATAAATTCAGTAGGTATTGATGTGATATTAGGGATGGATTGGCTGTCCAAAAATCAGGAAAGATCGATTGTGCTCAACGTTCCATTTGAGTCTGGCGAAGATGGCGGTCAGGTCATTTTGCACCTTCATTGGCGATTCTCATCTCTATGCTTTGGAAGCCAGTACCTCTCTTGAAATTGGGAAAGTTCCTGTGGTATGTGAATATCCAGATGTATTCCCTGAAGAACTACCAGGCATGCCTCGAGACCATGAAGTGGAATTCGTCATAGAGCTTGCACCCTGATCTGCGCGATCTCAAAGCGCCGTATCGGATGCCTCCTAATGAGTTGGTAGAATTGAAAGCACAACTCCAAGAGCTTCAAGATAAGGGTTTCATCCGGCCAAGCTCCTCACCTTGGGGATGCCGGCCATCTTTGTTAAGAAGAAAGACAAGAGCTTGCGGATGTGTGTTGACTACCGTCAGTTGAATGAAGTCATTTATTAAGAACAAGTATCCGCTTAGCGGATTGATGACTGTTCGACCAACTTAGTGGAGCCAAGTGTTCTCAAGATTGACTTGAGGTTGGGTTACCATCAAATCAAGGTTAGGACAGAGGACATTAGAAGACGACTTTCTCTACTCGCTATGGTCTATCTGAGTACCTTTGTTATGTCTTTTGGATTGACTAATGCACCGCTTATTTCATGAACCTCATGAACTCGGTTTTTATGGAGTATTTGGACCAGTTCGTCGTTGTATTTATTGATGACATCCTTATTTACTCTAAGTCAAATGAAGAACATGAAAACATTTGAGACTTGTGTTGGAAAAGCTTCGTCAACATCAACTCTATGCCAAATTCAGCAAATGTGAATTTTGGCTACGTGAGGTGAGTTTCTTGGGTCATGTACTCTCCAAGGGTGGTGTCGCTGTTGATCCAAGTAAGGTACAGGATGTGCTGAACTGGAAACAACCTAAGAGCGTCACCGACATTCGTAGTTTTCTTGGGCTTGCGGGCTACTACCGCAGGTTCATCAAGAACTTCTCCAAGATTTCTAGGCCTATGACTCAACTTCTGAAGAAGGAAAAGAAGTTCGAATGGTCAGCTGATTGTGAACAAAGCTTTCAGATTCTCAAAGAATGCTTGACCATAGCTCCAGTGCTCACCCTTCCAGATGTTCACAAGAGCTTTGATATTTACTGTGATGCATCTCGCCATGGGCTCGGTTGTGTGCTTATGCAAGAGGGCCGAGTAGTGGCTTATCGTCAAGGCGATTGAGACCTCATGAGGCTAACTATCCCACTCATGACTTAGAGCTTGCGTAGTTGTTCATGCTCTAAAGATTTGGCGACATTACCTCATCGGTGTCGTTGCGAGATCTACACCGACCACAAGAGTCTCAAATATATTTTCACCCAAGCTGATCTAAACTTGAGGCAAAGAAGATGGCTTGAGTTAATCAAAGATTATGACATAGGACTTCATTATCATCCAGGAAAAGCCAATGTGGTGGCCGATGCATTGAGCAGAAAATCTCAATGCAACTGTTTATCTGTAATCCCTTATTCGGCAGGCTTGTGTGCCGCCATGCAACAATTGCAACTGGAAATAATTGAAGAAGGTTCGCTCGCTGCCCTAAGTCTGAGTTGTACACTTGAGGACCAGATTAGAAAAGCCCAGCAAACTGACGCAGAAGTGGCTCAAATCCGAGAGGCAATGAAGAAAAACAAAGCCAAAGGTTTTAGTGAAGATGCACAAGGCACCACGTGGTTGACAACCGGTTGGTGGTGCCTTTTGATCATACTTTGAGAGGAAAAATTCTCAAAGAGGCTCATGACTCCAAATTCTCTATTCACCCAGGTAGTACCAAGATGTACCAAGACTTGAAGAAGAGGCTCTGGTGGAGCCAAATGAAGCGACAGATCGCTCAATATGTAGCCAGAGTGTGATGTATGCCAAAGAGTCAAAGTGAGCATTTGAAGCCACCGGTACTCTAGATCCCCTGCCCATTCCCAAGTGGAAATGGGAAGAAGTTGGCATGGATTTTATCACCAGCCTTCCAAGGACTCAAGCTGGATCCGATTCCATATGGGTGATTGTCGACCGTCCGACGAAAGTTGCTCACTTTATTCCTGTCAAGACCACTTACACTGGTGCCAAGCTAGCAGAGTTGTACATCTCCAGAATTGTTTGTCTCCATGGTGTACCCAAGGTGATTGTTTCAGATAGAGGTCCTCAGTTCACCTCTCATTTCGGAAGTGCTTGCATCAAGCAATGGGGACCAACCTATCTTTCATTTCGACTTATCACCACAAACCGATGGACAAACTGAGAGGGTAAACCAAGTTTTAGAAGACCTTCTCCGATCTTGTGTGCTGTCCTATAGCAAAAACTGGGAGAAGTTTTGCCATTTGCGGAGTTCTCCTACAACAACAGCTTCCAATCCAGTATTTGTAACAGCCCTAACTTAGGGTTTGTATTTCCAATGTAAAATTTTGAGGAGAAATAAAAACTTTTGTTGTCTCATCAAATCATTTGGTAGTTTTCCAAATTTTCCCTAGCAATTTCCATTTTCTAGAATTAAATTCTTGTGAATAGAAATTGTTGTCAGCAAATTCTTAGCTTTCAAACTTGTGATCATCTTCTGAAATTATTTTTCCTATCATCTTGATCATCCTATCTACCTCCCTGAATTATTTCACAATTTTTAGATTTTGTTTGCTATTTCAAATGCCCAAGTCAAACCAGTTTAGAAATCTGGTCAAACCTCTGGACAGCAGCTTGTGAATTTTATTGGGAGAAATCTAGTGCATGAAATGTGGGGTCCCCGGTAATTATCTCCATAAGACCGAGATTAGACAGGGTCTTAGGGACATAATCACAGGTCTCCGGTAAATGAAATCCAATTTAATTCTATCCAAGTGAGAGGCTTATCCGAATACTAGAGCCTCAACGATCATGCGCGCTGCTCCTTTGCGAACACTACATGATTGTCGATTCTCTTTTGATTCAAAGCACTACACTTAGTGAATTAAATGGGAATCCATTAACAACGAGTATGACTTATATTGGCTCCCAAGATCAACGACCAATATATTCATACTCTCATCCAACGTTGATTACATCCATACAACGCATACAACAAGAGATAAAAGACATCTTGCAAAATAGTTAAGGTCTACAACTTATTACATACGGCGACCGGCCAAATTCAAAATATAGTGTCAAGTAGCAGCGAGTAAATAGATAAAGCAAAAGACCAGCAGTGGTATGCCCATCACCCATCGGCAACATTGGGGTTAAATGGTAGCACACTACTCATTAGTGTCACCCAAGTCAACACTAACGAGATCGTCATACTCATATTCTTCCTCACTGAAAAGGCCAGCAAACATCCGGTGAGTACAAGTGTACTCATAGTCTTACACAAATAAAAATAGTTATGCATAAGGGTCATTCAAAGGATGGCTCATATTGGTTTAGTTTTGCGAAAGAGACGCAACAATTAACATCCTACACATACTAGTTTTCATGTGCCCATTTAAAAATCAGATTTGAAGTAGAAGTAAAGCATATAGTAAAACATTTCAGTAATAAACAGTTGAATCATATAAAGACCAAAGTGGCAGCCCACTTTGATGAACTAAACACATGAACATCCCGTTCATGGCGAATACCAAGTTCAACCACAATTTTAATTAACGATCTAACAATAAGCGACCACAAATTTCAAGCGGTCGTCCATAGCAGTGGACACGGCTATTCGAATAGATTAATACCTGCGGGGTGTACTACTTACCCACCACGACTTGATTAGCCCGTAAGCCTCCGGTGGCCTCGAAATAGCACACTTCCTATGGTATGCCGTGGGTAAATCAAGATACAGATCATTTTCAGAAGAAAGCCCTATTGAGCTAAGTCCCCCTTGTGAGATGGTTCCTTGCCTAGTACAAGCGTCGATAGCACTTGCTAGGGGCTCACAAGTTATATTGGAAATCTGATGCAATCAAAACAAAGAATTGGTGCTCCTTGCACACTATAAAGGATTACATCGGCTCCTCAAAGAACATAGGATTTCACGGTCGCCATGCCCCTTACACCACCAAGGACTTAACACAATAAAACCCTCCCCTACTTAACCATCGGCACCCATATACCGCGTGTGGCAGACGAGTGTTGCTTGAACAGAGGTACCCAAAGTTCGGTCCTCAATTGTCGGACAAGTCCTTCCACTTACCCATTCTCGTGCACAAGGCACCATCACTAACCAACACTTGTCCGGACCAAATCTCATTTAAAATGACAAAGTTTAACTCATAAAACAGCTACAAAGATCTGAAGTAAAAACATAAAGTAAGAGTTGTGTGTATCCCAAAACGCGAGTTATTCCGACGATCGAACTACCGTATCTAGACTTGCATGGCTAAGCAATTCTATAACCCATAATTCACACATCCTATCTTAAGCATATAGGAGTTGGCATAATTCAAGATTAACCTCAAGCATAGGACATAACTAAACTACACATCACAAAAATATTGACATAATCAAAATAGCATGCAAGCAATTATCATTGCACTATCTTAACCAAAACTGGGATCAAATATGATGCAAAAGAAAGTTCAAATGATGCTTGCCTTGCTGGTAGTTCACTTGCTCACTCTGGGTTACGTACTCTCTTACTTCCGGCAACTCAGAATCTAAAGAAAGACGATATCGAATAAACATCGAGAAAAGTAAAAAAAAAATCAAATTGCTCAAAAATGCATGAATTTTCTACAGTAGCTAGATGATGATTTTATATGAATTTAGGTGAAAGAATTATTCCATTTGGACTTAGTATGCGAGAGTTATGAAGGTTTGAAAATTTAGTTTTCGAGAAATTCCAATTTAATTCAATTCGGTTGCTGTTCACTTAATTTAATTATTTAGCCAAAATTTGCAGAGCAGTGGTGAGGATGAGGATTATATGGATGGATAGAGAATAATAATATAAGACCAAAATAACTTAGTTCATATCATTTGGAGTTTTATGAAACACTTATGCATTTTCAAAGTTAGAAGCATTTCTAGTGTAAAAATAATAATACGTTCTGAACTTCCTATTGCACTTAATACCTTTTGCACTCAACTTAACCTAGCCTCTGCCATGATAAATGCGGTCTATGTATTTTCTTTTCTTTTCTATTTATTTCCTAAGGAAAACATCTACCGACAAATCTAACCTTCTCATACTCATATACTTAACCGATTCTCCGGTGTTGAATCCAATCACATGTATAACACTCTCCAATCATATTCTCATATCTTGATCTAAATCCGTACTAACCTCAACTAAGACATTATCAAGGTAGTTAATCCATCGAGTGATGCCGAACTCATGATCTTCCAAATAAACAACTCATCCGATAATTACACGAAAATCCACCGACTCATGGGCATATGACCATAATTGAATCCATCGATCGTTCTCTGATATACTATTCAAGCTAATGCTAACTATCTAGCTCAACTAGTCTCGCCTCAGCAAATCACTCTCGCATATGCCAAAATTTCCACCGATTGATGTTTATTTGACCAACCGACACCTAATGAGCTTAACCATTTTAGTAACACATCCAACATCTAACGTCCCATTAATTGATCTACTCATACCCATACCACTGAACTTAGTTGTGTACTACATCTACCAATCCAATCACATATGCGTCTCTACAATCGACTAATAATCATTTAGCTACTAATCCAAAAGAGAGTAAAATTGCATCGACTCGGCACATGGGACTTACCTACTAATTTCATGGCAATCCAAATATTTATCCGCAATCAAATAATCCATTGCTACCTTCTCCCAACTCTAGCACACATGACTCATATAACTATTAACTAAGACATCCGATCAATTTGCTCATGATTAAATAAACCATCCAATTCAACCTCCATATCATAATAAATATTATCACAAGAGCTATCCATCAAGTAATAAATCATAAAAATCCTTATGTGTGCTACCTCCTAAGACTACTACTCCAATATGAGGGTAAACCTCCAATTACTTTATATCCCAAGATCACCACTATTTTGCATGCTACTCAAAAGTAATATCATCCGATCAATTAATCAACTCATATATTAAACCCATCATCTACTGATCAATAAGACACACAATTCACCACAAATCTAACTATTCGCATTCGCCAATATTTCAACACAATAATCATGCCTACGCACAAATACGACCTAACGTAGAATTGCACCGGCCTTAAGTTACCAAATCATTTTACAAATAAATATGCATAAATAGATGCTATGCTCATGACTATTATGCAACATGCACAACTAAGATTGTAATGCGATAGCACAATTTAACGCAGTATTATACCACGGCACTAGGCGTGCCTAATATCATCGGGCGTCGTCTTCTCGGCTCCGTCCATGTCCACCGTAGTCGTCGCCGATCTCATCCGCATCCGCCCGCATCGACACCGCCGCTCTGACCACACCCACGAGTCCCTTGCCGACGCGCTCAAGCGCGACACGCTATCGCCTCGCCTCCCTCGGTGCGTGGCATGCATGGCGCCGCATGCATGCACCGTGCAATGCTCGCCTTCCATGTCGCCACGCTGCCATGCTTGGCCGCCGCGATGCATCCACCCACCGAGTGCATGCGCGCGCTGCGCCGCCATCGATCCGCCGCCGCCGCCGCCGCTCGCTTCTCCCGGTCCGTGTGTCTCGGTGCCTCGCTTCACGCTGGTCGCCGCCGCCACCGGGCTGCTGCAGCGCCCAACCCTCGCTCGCCTCGAAGTGCCGCCGGCCGGGCCGCACGGCCGCAGCGGCGCCCTCGACGCTCGGCTCGACCCATCGCTGCCGCGGCGAGCAAGCGTGCCCATCGCATGTTGGCTTCTCTCATGCCGTCAACCGCCCGCCAAGCCGCCGCTGCTCGCACATGCCGCGCAACGCCACGCCTCGTGCGCGCCATGCCGAGCTCCGCCGTGCCGCCCTCGATCGTCGCACCATGCAACAAGTCGGTGCCGAGCCTTGGCCTTGGCCGGCGCCGCGCGCCACCACACGCATGGTATGCCTTTGCTAGCTTCTTCTCCTCTTTGCAAAACACTCAAACAAACTCGCATGCGAAAACTAATTGTATGGATGGGAAGCTTATGAGATGAGAAACACCATGGCATAACATGCATGAGCAGATTTTGTGTTCTTGAGAGTGATTGGAAGGAGAGAAGGTAAGAGCTTTGCTTGTGGTCATGGAGAGAAGAATGGGTGTGCACTATGCGATTCTTTGGGGAGAAGGCTGGTCGTGAGAGGAAAATGGCAGTGGGAGATAGCTCTCTTGGGTAACTAAATGACAGATTAGGGGGGATGAATAAACAAAGAAAAATGGTAGTGTGTGTAAGTGGAGTGAATCATTGGGAGCAGAAATGGATGGGCAGTGGTGCTCTTTTTGGTTTCCTGCTTGGATTGTGAGGACAGGAGAGAAGATGGTTTGCTTGAGCTCATGAAGAGAAAAAGAATGGCTGTGCTTTGTTGGGTAAAGAAAAAGTCGATGGGAGAAAGAGCAATGGGCAGGGGATGGTGCTCTATTGGAAAAATGGGTTGGTAGTGTAAACCATTGAGTAGAGTTTGTGACTGAAAAAGGAAATGGCTGCATGAGAGAGAGAGAGAGGGGTGTTCGGCTGGGAGAAAGCAATTGACAGTGTAGTTGCTCTCTCTCTTGGGGAAAGAAATGGCAGTGAGGAACAACAATAAACAAAGAAAGGTGGCAGAGGTTTTTTCGGTTTTGGGGAGAAGAAAAGGCTGTGCATAGCTTTGATTGTTGGGAGAGAGTGGCAATGTGAGTGCTGTCTCGAGAAAGGAAAAAGGCAGTGGGTGGGATGTGCTCAGGAAAAAGAAAATGATGTTGGAGGGAAGGATGGACCGGCTGTGCAATGGCAGTGAGCATGTGGTCGGTTTCTTTGAGTTAAAGAAATAGGGATGGCAGATTAGCGGTGAGGATACATGATGAAATGGTTGTGTCTTGAGAAAAGAAATGGCAGAGTGGGTTGGTTCGGTTGGGGCAAGGGTGAACAGGAAATAAAATTTGACAGTGAAATAAATAGCAGCAATTCTTCCTCCTTCTTGCATGCCACGCAAAAGAGCTCGCACTCAAAAACCGATTGGAGAAACAGAACGCCCTCGAGAAGACGATTGCAACGCTATAACATGCGTCGCATGATTTTTGGTTTTCGGTTGTGTTTGCGAGGAGGGAAGTTAGGGAAAAGAAATGGATACATGCACGTCTCGCTGCGGTCGGTCGGACTGAAAAAGAGCGGCGGTCTAATGTATGCACCACAGTATGATTTTTGAAATGCATGTGAAAGCAAGAGACCAAAATAATTTTCTTTCATTTGTAGTCTCTCGACCAATTCAATTTAATATTGTTTGCTATTATTATTATTATCTTTATACAACTTTTAGACAACTCGATTCGATTTTTGAAGCAACATTTGAATTAACAAGGGAAATTTTTTTTTTTATAACATTGCCAAATATTTATTAGATCGCCTACTTAAATATTAACATCCTGATTCTGAAAATCGGGATGTTACAAACCTCCCCTTATAAAAATCTCGTCCCTAGATTTGGGCAGAAAAGGATAGGGGCAGAAAAACTTAGTCGCTTTGTTACGATTCGATCTTCAACCAATACCACTTTTATCTCGGCATTTTTGGTTCGGTAACATCTAATTAAAATCCATCAATCATATTTAGTCTAAGGCAAACACACTCCAATCTATTGTTCCACAATTTATATGTTAACAACCGAAATCACTTGCTTTGATATAATCTTCCAAACCACTACAACTCATAGGTTTGATTTGATTTCTAATAAGGGTATTGACTTCCCTAAAAAAATTTAACAATTAATAACTGGGCATAAATAACTATTAATCCACTCTCACAGTAGAAATCATAGCTCAACTCCAATCTCGATCACATTCTCTATAACACTACTAACTCTAAGTGAAGCCACCATATTGCTCACAAATTCCATTATACTTGCTTTATAAATCTTTATCATAAGGTATCTCCAATATAACTCTTAATTCATGAATACCAAGAACCATATTTCAATGCCTATAGTCCACCGTTCGACATATACTATCAACCATTCATCAGTTAATTATTGTTTCCAGCAAGTTTTCTCCCAATAATTTCAATTCTTAAAAGAGGGTAAGTCTATGCAAGATCAACTCGCTTCTTCAAGCAATGTCTCTATGTTTCTGCTTCTCAATCCTTTTATTAGCATAATCGATCCACTTGCAATAACCAATCCACCAAATACACTAATTAATCTCTTAAGGTCTAATCCACTCATCCCCACTCTAGGATCAAATGGCCTCCAAAATCAACACAATTATCCAAGGTTAAAGATATACCTTCTTTATCCAGAGTCAACTCCGACCTAGGTATATCAAATCATCAAAAAGATCATCCATCCAAGATGAGTTTGTAATCCATCCATAATCCAAAAACTTTGAATCACTAACTTTGTCCAAATCAAGCTATCCACAATAATTATCTTAGTTCAATTCAACAATATTAACTCGATGTCTTCCATAGTCTACTTATCATCAAGCATTTTCTAAATCCAACAGCCACATTTAATCATCCGTAATTAATCTAATTATGCCATCCTTAGGACAACTATTCCCAAAGATATAAATATCCCATTCAATCCTCATAGTCATCCACTATATGACTATTCAATCAACCAATCATTCCTTAACTCTAAAAGTATTACGATCCAATTATATACTCAATTACAACTTCACAAATCTCAAATGATCATCATAAGCATCCATCAAAACTTATAATATCATCACGCTTTCAAATTCTAACTTTATCACACTAAACCAAAATATGACTAACAATCTTATTGCCATATTGACTAAGATATATATATAAAATCTAAATCCACAAGTGCACTACCTAAATTAGTTACTCAATTCTATTCATGTATTCTATGAGTCGCACCTGCATATTCTTCCAATATAAATCCAACATCACCCGCAAGTAAGCTTATACCTCAATACAATAGTTTCATTTATACTCATATCGTAACCTCCGATGGTAACGCCTACAATAATCCACAATTGATCCTACAAAGGTTAATATCTCACGATTCGAAAATCTAATTAACTCTTCTAAGATCATATTCAGAGATTATGAGTAATAATTCAATTTCTCAATTATCAACTATCACTTTGACAATGGAAAACCACCGACATCAACCAAACATAAAAGATCTAATTAAAAATAAAATATCAGTTATTCAATCATATCCTTCTCTTTACCGATTCCACTACCAATCTCTTAATCAACATGCGACTTCCATTAAAGAGACGAGGGGGAAAAGCATAAGGTAGGGGAAACAACAGGGGTAAGGTCCTTAATTTAATTTAGGGATTTTATGCTTTAAAAACACAAGAACCAACTCAAAATAATTGAAAAAGAATGCAGTAGGGACATCACACAATTTATTTTTAACGTAAGGCTAGGTTTTAGTATGTTTGCGGAATACAACGCCCGAAAGCAAACCGGCAAACACACCAAACAAAAATAGCAACTTACAACCAACACATTATATCATCAACATGCATGATCAAAGTGTAAGAACCCAGATGCCTAACACATAATTTGAGGTATGTTCTACCCCCCTTAAAATTTTGGTGCCTAAAAGATGCGGCGAGGAAAGGAATGAGCACAAGGTGAGTAAACGAGCCACGGGTATGCAATTTAATCCTAGCATGTATGCACACATGTAACATTCGAAATCAAGATCCAAACGAGTGTGCTAAGGCTCAAAGGTCAACACAAGATTCAAGAAAAACAAATATAGTTTTCCGACATAATTGCGAGTCATGTTGCCCGTAGGCGAAGCGCAACTACTCGGAACAAAAGAAAACAAAAGAGCACACTACAAGGTCCAGCGTCTACAAGCTAATGAATATAATTAGGTGTATATAATCTAAGAATAAACCCTAATTTTATTCCTAAAATCGTAGCAAGGCATCGTCTTCTCGTCCTTTCGCCGATGCTTTGGACACGAGAGAAACCTACGAACATACGAGCTTGACGTCTTGGTCCAAGATTGAGTACTTGCCTTCCCACTTCGGGAAGACGGTACTTTGGTGGTGCAGATGCATATGGAGAGACCTCGTTCTCCCCATAAAGCACATCTCGGTCCACAAGTCTCATGTTGCGTATGGGTTGTAGACGCTCTTGAGCCACGGTGAGATGAAGCAGCGTCTCCCATAACTCATGCATAGAGCAATTATAGATTTGATCCTTGATGTGTATCAATCTTGCCAGTTGTCGTACTTGAGTGTCTTTCCCAGACTGGACCCTGGCAATAGTGTTCACTTCCACGCCACGTGCTTGCATAGGAAGGTGGTAGTATGGAGGCTGAGCTAACTCCGTCAAGTCATGACGAAGATGGCTCAGTGCCACACGAGCCACTTCCTGCAATGTCGTGGCCTCAGAGGTGCCACGCGCCTGGAATCCGTATGTGATACTCCTTGTCACGTGTCTGGCAATGATATTGATCACTGCCAAATACTCCTCCATCCCTGGTCCTTGATCCCGATGGTAGATGGAGTATTGGTGTTGATAAGTGAAGTTTGCTCTTCACATTATATATCCAGAAGCGCCGGATATCTGCCCACATCATCAGTTTGGGTCTCCCGAACAAGGTATTGACAACTTAACCAAGGACAGAATGGCATGATGAGTTAGTTTCGTAAATTGAAACAGAATAAGGTGAGAAAAGATACTAAGGATGGATAAGGAATAAAAGAGATTCCTAACTTAGTTTTTCTCAAATTAGTTTGATACTTTGAAAATAATTTTAGACCAAAGGACTAGCTAAACTTAACGCCCATGCTATCTCTAACCTACAGTCAGTATGGCTCTGATACCAACGCTGTGGGGTCCCCGGTAATTATCTCCATAAGACCGAGATTAGACAGGGTCTTAGGGACATAATCACAGGTCTCCGGTAAATGAAATCCAATTTAATTCTATCCAAGTGAGAGGCTTATCCGAATACTAGAGCCTCAACGATCATGCGCGCTGCTCCTTTGCGAACACTACATGATTGTCGATTCTCTTTTGATTCAAAGCACTACACTTAGTGAATTAAATGGGAATCCATTAACAACGAGTATGACTTATATTGGCTCCCAAGATCAACGACCAATATATTCATACTCTCATCCAACGTTGATTACATCCATACAACGCATACAACAAGAGATAAAAAGACATACTGCAAAATAGTTAAGGTCTACAACTTATTACATACGGCCGACCGGCCAAATTCAAAATATAGTGTCAAGTAGCAGCGGAAGTAAATAGATAAAGCAAAAGACCAGCAGTGGTATGCCCATCACCCATCGGCAACCGACTGGGGGTTAAATGGTAGCACACTACTCATTAGTGTCACCCAAGTCAACACTAACGAGATCGTCATACTCATATTCTTCCTCACCTGAAAAGGCCAGCAAACATCTGGCTGAGTACAAGTGTACTCGCAAGTCTTACACAAATAAAAATAGTTATGCATAAGGGTCATTCAAAGGATGGCTCATATTGGTTTAGTTTTGCGAAAGAGACGCAACAATTAACATCCTACACATACTAGTTTTTCATGTGCCCATTTAAAAAAAATCAGATTTGAAGTAGAAGTAAAGCATATAGTAAAACATTTCAGTAATAAACAGTTGAATCATATAAAGACCAAAGTGGCAGCCCACTTTGATGAACTAAACACATGAACATCCCGCTCATGACGAATACCAAGTTCAACCACAATTTTAATTAATAGTCTAACAATAAGCGTACCACAAATTTCAAGCGGTCGTCCATAACCGTGGACACGGCTATTCGAATAGATTAATACCTGCAGGGGTGTACTACTTTACCCACACGACTTGATTAGCCCGTAAGCCTCCAAAGGCCTCAAATAGCACACTTCCTATGGTATGCCGCCGGGTAAATCAAGATACGATCATTTTCAACAAGAAAGCCCTATTGAGCTAAGTCCCCTTGTGAGATGGTTCCTTGCCTAGTACAAGCGTCGATAGCACTTGCTAGGGGCTCACAAGTTATATTGGAAATACCGATGCAATCAAAACAAAAGAATTGGTGCTCCTTGCACACTATAAAGGATTACATCGGCTCCTCAAAGAACATAGGATTTCACGGTCGCCATGCCCTTACACCACCAAGAACTTAACACAATAAAACCCTCCCCTACTTAACCATACGGCACCCATATACGCGTGTGGCAAAGACGAGTGTTGCTTGAACAAAGAGGTACCCAAAGTTCGGTCCTCAATTGTCCGGACAAGTCCTTCCACTTACCCAATTCTCGTGCACAAGGCACCATCACTAACCAACACTTGTCCGACCAAATCTCATTTAAAAATGACAAAGTTTAACGCATAAAACAGCTACAAAGATCTGAAGTAAAAGCATAAAGTAAGAGTTGTGTGTATCCCAAAACCGCTGGGTTATTCCCGACGATCGAACTACCGTATCTAGACTTGCATGGCTAAGCAATTCTATAACCCATAATTCACACATCCTATTTTAAGCATATAGGAGTTGGCATAATTCAAGATTAACCTCAAGCATAGGACATAACTAAACTACACATCACAAAAATATTGACATAATCAAAATAGCATGCAAGCAATTATCATTGCACTATCTTAACCAAACGGGATCAAATATGATGCAAAAGAAAGTTCAAATGATGCTTGCCTTGCTGGTAGTTCACTTGCTCACTCTGGGTTACGTACTCTCTTACTTCCGCAACTCGAATCTAAAGAAAGACGATATCGAATAAACATCGAGAAAAGTAAAAAAATCAAATTGCTCAAAAATGCATGAATTTTCTACAGTAGCTAGATGATGATTTTATATGAATTTAGGTGAAAGAATTATTCCATTTGGACTTAGTATGCGAGAGTTATGAAGGTTTGAAAATTTAGTTTTAGAAATTCCAATTTAATTCAATTCGGTTCTTTGTTCACTTAATTTAATTATTTAGCCAAAATTTGCAGAGCAGTGGTGAGGATGAGGATTATATGGATGGATAGAGAATAATAATATAAGACCAAAATAACTTAGTTCATATCATTTGGAGTTTTTATGAAACACTTATGCATTTTCAAAGTTAGAAGCATTTCTAGTGTAAAAATAATAATACGTTACTGAACTTCCTATTGCACTTAATACCTTTTGCACTCAACTTAACCTAGCCTCTGCCATGATAAATGCGGTCTATGTATTTTCTTTTCTTTTCTATTTATTTCCTAAGGAAAACATCTACCGACAAATCTAACCTTCTCATACTCATATACTTAACCGATTCTCCTGTTGAATCCAATCACATGTATAACACTCTCCAATCATATTCTCATATCTTGATCTAAATCCGCACTAACCTCAACTAAGACATTATCAAGGTAGTTAATCCATCGAGTGATGCCCGAACTCATGATCTTCCAAATAAACAACTCATCCGATAATTACACGAAATCCACCGACTCATGGGCATATGACCATAATTGAATCCATCGATCGTTCTCTGATATACTATTCAAGCTAATGCTAACTATCTAGCTCAACTAGTCTCGCCTCGAAGAAATCACTCGCATATGCCAAAATTTCCACCGATTGATGTTTATTTGACCAACCGACACCTAATGAGCTTAACCATTTTAGTAACACATCCAACATCTAACGTCCCATTAATTGATCTACTCATACCCATACCATCGAACTTAGTTGTGTACTACATCTACCAATCCAATCACATATGCGTCTCTACAATCGACTAATAATCATTTAGCTACTAATCCAAAAGAGAGTAAAATTGCATCGACTCGGCACATGGGACTTACCTACTAATTTCATGGCAATCCAAATATTTATCCGCAATCAAATAATCCATTGCTACCTTCTCCCAACTCTAGCACACATGACTCATATAACTATTAACTAAGACATCCGATCAATTTGCTCATGATTAAATAAACCATCCAATTCAACCTCCATATCATAATAAATATTATCACAAGAGCTATCCATCAAGTAATAAATCATAAAAATCCTTATGTGTGCTACCTCCTAAGACTACTACTCCAATATGAGGGTAAACCTCCAATTACTTTATATCCCAAGATCACCACTATTTTGCATGCTACTCAAAAGTAATATCATCCGATCAATTAATCAACTCATATATTAAACCCATCATCTACTGATCAATAAGACACACAATTCACCACAAATCTAACTATTCGCATTCGCCAATATTTCAACACAATAATCATGCCTACGCACAAATACGACCTAACCAGAGAATTGCACCGGCCTTAAGTTACCAAATCATTTTTACAAATAAATATGCATAAATAGATGCTATGCTCATGACTATTATGCAACATGCACAACTAAGATTGTAATGCGATAGCACAATTTAACGCTGGTATTATACCACGGCACTAGGCGTGCCTAATATCATCGGACGCCGCCTTCTCGGCCCCGCCCATGTCCACCGTAGTCGCCGCCGATCTCATCCGCATCCCGCCCCGCATCGACACCGTCGCTCTTGACCACACCCACAGAGTCCCCTTGCCGACGCCGCGCTCAAGCGCGACACGCTATCGCCTCGCCTCCCTCGGTCGTGGCATGCATGGCCGCCGCATGCATGCACCGTGCAATGCTCCGCCTTCCATGTCGCCACGCTCGGCCATGCTTGGCCGCCGCATGCATCCACCCACCGAGTGCATGCGCGCATGCGCCGCCATCGATGCTGCCGCCGCCGCCGCCGCTTTCCCGTCCACCGTGTGTCCTCGGTGCCCTCGTCTTCACGCTGGCCGCTGCCGCCATCGGGCTGCCGCAGCGCCCAACCTCGGCTCGCCTCGAAGTGCCGCCGGCCGGGCCGCACCGCTGCAGCAGGCCGCCGACGCCGCGCTCGACCCATCGCTGCCGCAGCGAGCAAGCGTGCCCATCGCATGTTGGCTTCTCTCATGCCGCCAACCGCCAGCGTCTGCCGCCGCTGCCGCACATGCCGCGCAACGCCACGTCCTCGGCCGCGCCATGCTGAAGCCGCCGCCTTTGCCGCCGCTCGATCGTCGCACCATGCAACAAGTCGGGCCGAGCGAGCCTTGGCCGAGCCGCCGCCGCCACCACACGCATGGTATGCATCGCTAGCTTCTTCTCCCCTCTTGCAAAACACTCAAACAAACTCGCATGCGAAAACTAATTGTATGGATGGGAAGCTTATGAGATGAGAAACACCATGGCATAACATGCATGAGCAGATTTTGTGTTCTTGAGAGTGATTGGAAGGAGAGAAGGTAAGAGCTTTGCTTGTGGTCATGGAGAGAAGAATGGGCTGTGCACTATGCAGTTCAGTTTGGGGAGAGAAGCTGGTCGTGAGAGGAAAATGGCAGTGGGAGATAGCTCTCTTGGGTAACTAAATGACAGATTGGCAGGGGGATGAATAAACAAAGAAAAATGGTAGTGTGTGTAAGTGGAGTGAATCGGCTGGGAGCAGAAATGGATGGGCAGTGGTGCTCTTTTTGGTTTCCTGCTTGGATTGTGAGGACAGGAGAGAAGATGGTTTGCTTGAGCTCATGAAGAGAAAAAGAATGGCTGTGCTTTGTTGGGTAAAGAAAAAGTCGATGGGAGAAAGAGCAATGGGCAGGGGATGGTGCTCTATTGGAAAAATGGGTTGGTAGTGTAAACCATTGAGTAGAGTTTGTGACTGAAAAAGGAAATGGCTGCATGAGAGAGAGAGAGAGGGGTGTTCGGCTGGGAGAAAGCAATTGACAGTGTAGTTGCTCTCTCTCTTGGGGAAAGAAATGGCGGTGAGGAACAACAATAAACAAAGAAAGGTGGCGAGGTTTTTCGGTTTTGGGAGAAGAAAAGGTGTGCATAGCTTTGATTGTTGGGAGAGAGTGGCAATGTGAGTGCTGTCTCGAGAAAGGAAAAAGGCAAGTGGGTGGGATGTGCTCAGAAAAGAAATGATGTTGGAGGGAAGGATGGACCGGTGTGCAATGGCAAGTGAGCATGTGGTCGGTTTCACGGGTTAAAGAAATAGGGATGGCAGATTAGCGGTGAGGATACATGATGAAATGGTTGTGTACCGAGAAAAGAAATGGCGAGGTGGGTTGGTTCGGTTGGGGCAAGGGTGAACAGAAATAAAATTTGACAAAGAAATAAATAGCAGCAATTCTTCCTCCTTCTTGCATGCCACGCAAAAGAGCTCGCACTCAAAACCGATTGGAGAAACAACGCCTCGAGAAGACGATTGCAACGCTATAACATGCGTCGCATGATTTTTGGTTTTCGGTTGTGTTTATGAGGAGGAAGTTAGGAAAAGAAATGGATACACAGACGCCTCGCCATGCGCTGGTCGGATCAAAAAGAGCGGCGGTCTAATGTATGCACCACAGTATGATTTTTGAAATGCATGTGAAAGCAAGAGACCAAAATAATTTTCTTTCATTTGTAGTCTCTCGACCAATTCAATTTAATATTGTTTGCTATTATTATTATTATCTTTATACAACTTTTAGACAACTCGATTCGATTTTTGAAGCAACATTTGAATTAACAAGGGAAAATTTTTTTATAACATTGCCAAATATTTATTAGATCGCCTACTTAAATATTAACATCCTGATTCTGAAAATCGGGATGTTACATGAAAACTCCTGGAAAAATTTCACAAGGTTTTCCTCTGTCCCTAGTAGCTACCCTAAAAATTTCGAAATTTTTGGAGCTCAGGAGCTACCTCTAAAAATTCTCCAAACTCTCTCAGCCTTTTAAAACTCCAAATCAGTATTCCCTGTTCCTCGGGCTCGAACCCGAGCCCGACTCGAGTCCGACCGCGCCACTTGACTCGGTCGCGTCAACTAGTTGCACCGTCGCGAGCCCGATGGTCGCTACCGTCCGATGGAGATCGAACGGTCCATGTTGCTTGTCTCGCCGACCGTCCGATGCATACACCAATCTCGGCCGTCCGCTTGGATCCAACGCTCGGCGCGACATCGATCGAGTCAAACCACCGGTTCGCACCGCCGTCCGTCGCCGATGTGGACCCTACCGCCGTCCGCCTCGTCTTCTCCGCACTCACCGAGCTCGGGGCGCGCATGCATGCTCGCCACGCACTGCCGCTGCCACCTTTTTGTCCTCGTGTCGGTCCCGTGAAGCATCGCCGGTCTCATCTACCCACCGAGCCCATCCACTATCCTTCGCGCCCATTCTCGTGCCTTCTCCGCCCAAATTTTCTTCGTTCGAGAAGAACTCGAGCGTAGCGCCGCCGCTTCGAGCCGCCTTGAGCCAGCGACCGCACCGTCGTGTTCCTCTTGCCTCGCCGCCTCCATTTTGCCCATTCCGGTCCTTGGCGCCGATGGATCACCGGGGCGGTATCGTCGCTCTCGCCTCCGGCGATCTCGGTCCCCGTGAGCTCGCTTTGCGACTTGGTGAGTTTCTAGCTCCGCCACCTAGTCCCTTAGGATCGCATTGATGCACCGAGTCTAACGGTGACTTCATTTTCATCTTTGGTGCATCGCTTGCGGCGTGCGACCAATTCTTCTCCAAGCTTGGTTTTTCCGCCGTGGAAATTGCGCCACCTCGCCTTCTTCATCGGCGTTATCGTGTGCTTCTTGCTCTCGGTGTTGAGGCGGCTTAAGCACACCTTCCGAGTCTTCTAGAAGTCCGTGACGCCTTCTCCGTGCAAACCGTGTCTTCTTCTCCGCCTCGCTTCGCCGCCACTACCGCCAAGATCCCGTGGTCCGCGTCACCGCCATCGTGTTCGCAAGATCTTCGCGAACTCAAGGTATCACCCGCCGCCCGTAAACCTTCTCGTTAGCTAAATCGCTTCGCGCGCGCCACCGCTCCGTCGCGTCGCGGTGAGCGCCGCGGTTTAGTTATCGCTAAACTTGGTTCTCGTTGGTCACCGACTTGTGGGACCTCTCTGCAAATCGCGCTTAGAAATCCTTTAATCCACCCGTTATGTTTTCTTAGTCACCGCGGTGGGTCCATGTTGTCGCTAGGGTTGTGTAGTTCGTTATGCGTTTTCTCCGCTTGGAAGCGTATTTCTGTGAGAGTATGTTAGGTTGCACTTTGTGTCAAGACGATTCTTAGAATACGCCGACGCCACCTTCGCGCAACTGTTCGTCAACACTTTTCATTGGGCCATTGCTGGCAGGGGCTAGCTGGCTGTGGTGCGAAATGGAATTAGTGTATTATAAATTTCGAAATGATTTAGTATTTCGTTTATGTTTTCTGTTGAGTCATTAATTCAATTAAACTTGTAAAATACATAACTAATTCAATTTTCTCCAAATTGCATGAAACCAGTGTTGTTAATTTTCATTTTAAATGTACTATTTACTAAAATGAGTTTCACCCTTGTATCTGTAGCAAAAATCTGTTAATTAATTTAATGTTGTAGATTGTAATCTCCAAATTAGAAAATGCATATCTCTTTCGATAATTGTCCAAATTCAATGAACCCAATTCTGTAAAATTTCATTTTCAGTATACTAATTATTAGGATAGGTTTTATACACTGATTCTGTTCATGAAAAATTGTTAAGTAATTAACTAGTGTTTTGATGTGTTTTTAGCTTAGAAAATTCATAGAAAGTTCTTAATAGCTTAAAATGACTTGTTCTCTGTTTCTAAAATTTTGTTATGTCATGCTTAGGTTGTTGTGTGAGTTTGGTATGTTTTGATGTTGTTGTATGGTTGAGTTTTGTCGGTGTTTTTCGTTCTTATTCGCTGTTATTTATTCTATCGTTAGGATTCGATATTTGCGGCAACCCTGAGAACGACCCTCCGCAACAAATTGAGCAACAGCAGCCAGGCAAGCAGTTTGATCATGTTAATCCCAGTATTTTAAAGTCTAATATTTAGTTTCAGCTGTATGTATGCATTGCTTAATTTGTGTTAAATTGATTAATTAAAATCCGTAGCTGCATATCCTGTAGACAAAATATTGATCTCTACTACCTGAGCCTAGGTTATTTGCTGTGATTAGAGGTCATTGGATGATCTCTTGTCACTTAGTAGATCCGGTCAAATTGCTTAGACATGCTTAGTATCGGTAGAAATGGGCGGTTATCGACTTAGTCGTAACCTTGATCACACAAAATTTTCTATAACTTTATATTTCAGCATTATCGCTATGTCTAATTGCAAAACTAAAATGAAAACAAAATGATTTAGACGCGGCACAATGGTAAGATTGGTCCGATCTTTGGGTGTGATCGAAAGGTGCCCGGTCAATTAAGGACCGAACATCTTGTGAGTGAACTTTTATCCAGCATTTCGCGCTAACCACACTAGAGTATATGAGACCTCTCTTGACCTAGTACTTTGGCGTGTATTGGCTCCGGTCGCAGGAGGTCGCAGGAGGGATGGTGTTGGGAGCATGGTAGTTGTCGGAAAAGCTTTATCCTGAGTGGGTAGTTGTCTTTTCTGGCTTTACCATGTAAGCGTATGGATTTCTATCCATACGAGCTACTCGTAGTTAATACACAATATTGGAAAAGTCTCGTAGGACTTAGCCTGCAAAGATACCTTCTAAGTGTGCTTTGGCTTAAAGGCGGTTTGAAGTGTGGGTATAGTGGTACACCCCTGCAGGGTTAAAAACTATTCGAATAGCCTCGTCCTAGGTGATGGACACGCTTGGGTAAGCTTTTCAAGAGTTAGACTACAACCTTTTAAAATTAAAACTTGTAGGTGGTACGAACTGGGATTCAGTGCTATATTGTGGTGACTATTGGGATAGTCACTTCTAGGTGGTTACTTGTATCTATCTTTATTTCGTAGTTATTTCAACAAGAAAATGAATTGCAAACTTGCTTTCAAACAGATATGTTATTGCAAATGAAAATTGGCTTTATGCAAATGAAACATATGGCCTCCACTAAACAAGCTCGCATGTAGCATATTGACAGTCCGCTAGTTCACACGTCAGTCTTGCGGTACAAAGACAATCTTTGTACTCAGTGTTTTTGCTTAATGTTTTTGTTGCAGAGGAAGAAGGTGAGCCCAAGGGCCTCACTTCGTGAGTCGTGTTGCCGCTTTCGTGGACGACTAGACTTGGCGGTCCGGTCGATGCCTTGTGGGTTGGAGGCACACCGATTGGCTTTGTTTATAGCCATCTTATGGCACTTTGCTTCCACTGTCGTTCTTGTCTATTTGTGTATTGTGGTCCATCGCCTTTGTCCTGTAATAACTCGCTATTTGTTTATCTTCCGTTTGGTAGTGTGGTGTTTGGACTCTATGTTTGGAATGGAGTTGATGTCTAATTTTGTAACGGGTGTATATCGCTCGAAGTATACATATCTCGAGGATCAATTTATTTGAGTTGTGATGCTAGGACTAGGTGGTTGGTTAAGCATTACAAGCCAAATAAATTGGGGTCCTCACAGAGTTGGTATCAGAGCCATTCTGACCGTAGTAACCCAAGCTTAGTCGTCTTTAGGATATTTTGAAAATCTTAATTTCAAAGTATAAAAGGGTTTATGAAAACCTAGGCGATTCTCGATTTTACTCCTTACCTATCTTAGCCTTCTACTCTCATCTTACTCTAATTTGAGTTTTGAAAACTTGGTTTCTCTCTTCCCTTTCAAAAGATAGTTACTTATCTAGTGGGATTAGTTTTGGGAGAACTATGGAAGATTGTGGGAATAATAGGGTAAGGTGTTAAGTGAGTAGTTATGCGTCTGATTTTTGCTGGTTGATCTTTATTCTGCTTTGTGTTTGTTGTTGGACTGCTTTCATGAATCTTGGACTTTCTTGATCTTAAAGTTGTTGCTAACTTGTCTTAGTAAAACAGGATGACCGGGAGAACGCGCGGCAGTCAGCAGGCTGGTCATGATGAGGAGCTTCCCCCTCCTCCGACCATGACTGAGGTTCTCGCTCAGATCGAGCGAAACCGCATGGACCGACGCGCATCTTGGAGGTTATTGCTAGGAATACCTCCACTCGCCGGTGGTGGCGCCACCGACTCGCGGGGACTTGCGAGTTCCTCCGCACACGCCGCCGACTTTCTCCGCTCCGAGGACCCTCTCGATGCGGACGATTGGCGCGCATGGTTGAGCGAAAACTCAACATAGCTCGCGCGCAGACAAGGCACTCTTCGCCCCCACCACCTTGAGGGCGCAGACTCTCATGGTGGGAGAACTATCTCGCCATGCACCCGCAGCCATGTGGTCGCGTGGGAGGAGTTCAGTCGCTTTCGCGCCCACATCCCCGATGGCCTGATGAAGCTAAAAGAAAGAATTCTCGCGCCAAGCAAGGGCGCAAGTCCGTGACTGAGTACTTGTATGCAGTTTAATCACCGCTCGTTACGCCTCGGGGAGGTGGCCTCGCATGAGGCTAGCAGAGAAGTTTATGGATGGCTTGTCCGAGCACCGCAGACAGTCGTCTATCGTGGACTTCCCGACTTTCGTGCCTTGGTAGATAAGGCCATTGTTGCAGCATAAGGCGGGCGCCATGGCGAGTCCCGCAAGCGCAAATGGGAGGCTCACCGGTCTACTCACACCGCCTCACTGTCCCTGGCCGGGCACTGATGGCCCGTTCTTTTGCTCCACCGCATCGAGGCCATCTCGCACCAGCCCTCCGCCCACCGCAGCCGTGTTTCGGGCCACGTGCGCCGCGATCCAAGAGCAGAGCGCTCCGCAATCCGGCGACCGAGGTTACTTGTTTTCGCCGCAACAAGGGCCACTACGCCAACGCTTGCCTCGAGTGTTGCATCGCCGCCGTCCTAATGGAGGACGCGCGCGGGAGTGGTCACCCACCGACCGTAAGATTATTCAAGACCCGAGGTGCGAGCAGCGTCGAGTCAACCACCTTTCACCGAGGAGGCTCGGGAGGCGCCGGATGTCGTGATTGGTACACTTCTTGTTAATTCTCGTCCCGCTAGTATTATTTGATTCTGGAGCATCGCATTCTTTTATTTCAAGATCATTTGCTGCTGCTAGTGGTCTTCACTGTGTTCCTTTGGGAGTTCCTTTGATCATCCGCTCTCCGGGGTCGGAAATGAGGGCTGATCTACAGTGTCGGGATGTTCCTATCATAGTCAAGGGAGTGGGGTTTTTGGCGAACCTTATTCTGCTCAGTTCAGCGAGTCTGGATGTGATTCTTGGCATGGATTGGTTGTCCCAACACTTGGGGCAAATCGATTGTGCCAGGAAGATTGTCTATCTCACCAGCCCTTCAGGCGAGCAGGTTGGATTTTCGCCGCAGCTTCAGGGGCCGCATCTATGTGCATTAGAAGCGAAGCCAGCCTTGCAAATTCAAGATGTTCCCATAGTATCTGACTTTGTGGATGTCTTTCCAAAAGACTTGCCCGGGATGCCTCCGGTTCGAGGCCTTGAGTTTGTCATTGAGTTGCTGCCCGGTACCGCCCCGATTTCGAAGGCGCCGTATCGGATGCCTCCCAATGAGCTAGAAGAATTGAAGAAGCAGCTTGGTGAGCTCCAAGAAAAGGGTTTCATCCGTCCCAGTTCATCTCCTTGGGGTTGTCCGGTGATCTTTGTAAAGAAGAAGGACAAGACTTTACGCATGTGTGTTGATTACCGTCCTCTCAATGAGGTGACGGTGAAGAACAAATATCCTCGCCCGCATTGATGATCTGCTCGATCGCTGGATCGAGCCTGTGTGTTCTCAAAGATTGATTTGAGAATGGGGTATCATCAGTCGATCGATCTCGAGGATGTTCAAGACGGCTTTCACTACTCGTTATGGTCCAGATTTAGTATACCGTCATGTCTTCGGTCTAACCAATGCTCCAAACTTTGTTCATGAACCTTATGAATTCAAGATTCATGGAGTATTTGGATAAATTTGTGGTGGTCTTTATTGATGATATTCTTATCTATTCCAAGACTAAGCAGAGCATGCCGAGCATCCAAGATTGTTTTGAGCAAATTGCGGAGCATCACTATATGCAAAGTTCAAAGAAATGTGAGTTCGGTTGAAGGAAGTGGCATTCTTGGGCCATGTTCTTTCAATGGAGGCATAGTCGTGGATCCCAAAGAAAGTCGGTGATGTTCTATCCTGGGCAGCCCAAGTCACATCGATGTGCGGAGTTTTCTCGGCTTAGCTGGCTACTACCGCTTTATCGAGAACTTCTCCAAAATCGCTAAGCCGATGACCGAATTGCTCAAGAAGGACAAGAAGTTTGTGTGGTCCTCTGCTTGTGATGAGAGCTTTCAGAGCTCAAACAACATTGACTTTAGCCCGATCCTACTCTTCCCGATATCCACAAGAGCTTCGATATTTATTGCGATGCCTCTCGTCAGGACTTGATGTGTTCTTATGCAGAAGGCAAGGCGCTGCCTATGCATCCAGCGCTTGAGACCTCATGAGCTCAAATATCCCACCCATGATCTAGAGCTTGCTGCCGTGGTTCATGCACTCAAGATTTGGCGGCATTATTTGATCGGAAACCGCTGTGAGGTGTATTCCGACCACAAGAGTTTGAAATACTTGTTCACTCAACAGATCTGAACCTCAGCAGAGGAGATGGCTAGAATTGATCAAAGATTATGACATGGGTATTCGATCATCTCGGCAAGGCCAATGTGGTTACCGATGCACTTAGCCAAAGGTGTACCGCAATACTGATGATACAAGAGCAAGAACTCGCACTTCTTGCGAAATTTCATTGCCTCAACTTGGGTTTGGTTGAGCATGGTTCCTTTGTCGCCTTGGTTGTGCAACCGACCTTGGTGGAACAAATCAAGGCAGCAAAGAATCGATGATGGTGTGGGTAAAATCAGCGAACATCGAGAATGGATCACCAAGTGTTTCATGTAAGATGAGCACGGTGTTGTATGGTTTGGGCAGCGCCTTGTGGTCCCAAAGGTCCCGAGTTGCGGATTTGATTCTTCAGAGGCCCATGATTCGCCTTTGTCCATCCATCCCGGGCCACTAAATGTACCAAGACTCGTCGAGATTCTCGTGGACTCGCATGAAGCGAGATTGCCGTGTTTGTTGCCGATGCGATGTGTGTTGTCGTGTCAAGGCAGAGCATCGGCGTCAGCAGTCTTCTTCACCTTTACCTATACCGAGTGGAAATGGGATTCGTGGGCATGGATTTCATCACCGTCCGCCTGCATTTCTTCGGGGAAGGGTGCTATCCGGTTGTTATCGATCGATTGACGGGTAGCTCACTTCCGCCGCACTCACCACTCTCGTGTCGGTCGATTGGCGATCTCTATATCTCCGCATCGTGAGCTTGCATGGTGTGCCACGAACGATTGTGTCGATCGTGGTTCTCTTTTCACTTCCGACTTTGGCATAGTCCGCAGGAGGCCATGGGGACCCGTCTTTCTTCAAATCGCCTATCATCCTCGTGATCGATGGTCGACGGAGCGAGTCAATCGTGTGCTTGAAGATATGCTCCGTGCTTGTGTTCTTTCCTATGGGAAGAATTGGGAGAAGTGCCTACCACTTGCCGAGTTCTCCTACAATAACAGCTTCCAGGCTAGTCTCGGTATGGCACCTTTTGAGGCTTTGTATGGACGGCGCTGCAGAACACCACTGAACTGGTCAGAAACTGGGGAAAGACAGTTCTTTGGTCCAGATTCCATCAATGAGGCTGAAAGTCAAGTGCAGTTGATTCGTGAGCACTTGCGCGTAGCTCACCCGTGCGTAAGAGCTATGCGGTCGGCGTCCGCCGCGAGTTGAGCTTCCAGCCCAATGACTTTGTGTATCTCAAAGTCTCACCTTTGAAGGGACATCGTCGTTTTGGTGTCAAGGGCAAGTTGGCTCCTCGGTATGTTGGACCGTATCGCGTCATCAAGAAAGTGGGAGCCGTTGCATACCAGTTGGAGTTGCCAGCTACACTTGAAGGGGTGCATGATGTTTTCCATGTGTGTAACACCCTAGCCCGCCATGAGCCTGGAATGCTACTGAACTAACATTAAATAACACTAACCAAGGCAATTGCTAATAAATTTCGGCGGAACCTCCCTTGTAAAAACAGTTACAAAGGGGATTCATACCTGGAATGTTCACAGAGGGCAGTTCAGCACTTAGGAATGCGGGGTTGGGATCGCGTTGCAATCTACTATTTGATGAGTTCGCTTATATAATTCATGTTTTTCGTTACTGTGGTCTTAGTTTATGTTCTTAATGTATTAGGTGGGGGTTTGGTTCCAGAGGTAGCATCGTCTTCACGTGCTCCATTCTCATGCGGTTAAGGCAAGTGCATTGTTTGATTCGTGGTTGTGATTGATTGGTCATGTTTGAGTGCTTTTTCGATATGTGATAGCATAATGAGATTGTTGGCATGTTGTTGGTTTAAGATTTGTGGATGCTTCAAATATGTTTATGCTCTATTGTCGTATGATGCTATCGTCTTGTGGTAATTTGATGATGATTAAATGATGAGCATGTGCATATTGAGATCATGTTGAGGCTTGGTCACGTGGTGACCAAGTATGTTTTCCTTGAGATCCCGTCATGAAGGTGACGGGCTGAGATCCCCACACTCGTGGAGTGTGGGCTTGAGGTCCCCAATACTTGCGGAGTATTGGGCATTGGTCCTCAGCGTCTGCGCACACGTGCATGGGTATGGCGGCGATTGCATACTTTGCATTACCGTGTAATGCACAAAGAAAGATAAAGAGAAAGGATCCTTGAGCATTGCATTTGCATATGAGATGTATTATTGTTGATCTCCTATATGTATGGATGCTGATGTTATAGCTTTATTCTCAGACTTGCTGAGTCTGTGGACTCACTCTGCTTTTAATATTGTTTTAGGTACCCGATCCAAGAACGACATGCATGGGGAAATAGAGTGATAGTCACACACACACACATCATGAACCAAATAAAGATGAATTAAACTTCAGGCCATGTTTCTTAGTGTTGGGCTAATTGCTCAAAGGTTATTATGTTATGTTTCATGCAATGGATTAAGTGTAATAATTATGAGTAGTGGAACTTTATACTTCTCTAGTTTTGTTAGTCACTTAGCATGATTTGATTATTTATTGTGGATTAGAGTTGATGATTTAGTTATTTATGATTTACATGTCTATTGGAATCCCCTTTGTAATCTTTTTACAAGGAGGTTCCATAAATTTATTAGCAATTGCCTTGGTTAGTGTTATTATGTTAGTTCAGTAGCATTCCGTGCTCATGGCGGGCTAGGTGTTACAGCTTGGTATCGTGAGCGCGAGGTCCGTGGTGATTGGATTTACAACTTAGGCAACTTAAATTGGTAAAATTTTGTAATGGTTAATGAACTTAAAAGTTGACACACCGGTGCAGAGAATGGGAATGGGCATAACATTGCATTTTCGCTTCCGTTATATCGTATTGATGATTGCTGGTATGAATTGAGTATGATTGCTCATTAATTGATTATATAATTATTATGTGTGGAGATAACCCATGTTGAGAGGTTGAGGTCGTGGTTGTGGCCCCAGGTTTTATTAGGTTACACCACCGTCATGGTATGAAAATAGGGAAGTGGTTACCTCGTATATCTTAGTACAGTGTTGATAGTGAGTATCTTTAGAAGAGTTGTTCTCTCCTTGAATTTGAATTTGGTCACTCTTGTCCAGCTTGTGGTCGATGAATTTCTTTGGGTCAGAGTTCATTACAGCTTGATAGGTTTCTTTGAGAAAGATTAATATGTTTTATTGGCTTAACTTGTCCCATGAAGCAATTATTGTTTTTTCAATTGTTGAGTTATTCTTGTGGTGGTGGACTTGGTTAGTTGTCAATACGGCATTTGTATTGGAGTTCCGTCTTTCTTCTTGGAAAGCATGACCCATTTATTTCACTTGATGAATTGATAATGAAAGTTTCCTTTTGCAAGTCCTTAGTACATGGAGACTTTGACTCAATGTCTCTCTCTTTGGTATTTTGAGTGTTGGCGAATAATGGTTCTCTTTATGAAAGAAGATGTTAAAGCTCAGAGCGATGTTTTGTCTTGGTTAATGAGAGGTTATAATTAAAGCAATTAATGGATATGATATGTGTTATCGTTAGGTCTGCAGAGTGTGTGCATGATCGATCATAACTAAGATCCTTGAAAGGAAAGCTCATAAATTTGAAAGTGTCTTGTAGTAGTTCTTGATGAGCCGTGGTTAAGAGTACAACTATACCTAATTGTAAACAGTAAGTTAACAAGAAGTGTGGAACATTGATGAATTGAGTTGATCATTAAGAGTAATACATTTGGTAAACTTCTTTGGTAAATTGGATTAACGGATCGCAATGGATTAACCTAACCGTTTGGGATGGTTAAGTACAAAAGGAGTTAGATTATTGTGTTAGCGGATATTAATCTTGGAGTAACCCTTGGTGGATGCTTAGTGATTGTATGTAATTGTTAGGTGCGATTATTGTCTATTAAAGTTTGGTGTTGAGCTTTACTGAGAGAAAAATTGATGGGATTTAATAGATGAACAATAATTACATGATGGTAGAACTATCGGATAATAGTATGTCTTTGATGGAAGGGCTTTGGAATAACCTTTTAAATTGTGTAGTTAGTTCCCTCTAAAATAAAGTGGTTGTTGTAGTGAGGGTGTAAGAATTTGGTATGCACTCATTTGAGGATGAGATGATAAAGGGGTACGTAACATTTTGGTGAGCCTTTGGTGGCTTAATAAGGGAAGAGTTGAGGATAACGAATCTTATTAAGAGTGAATTATTCTTGGTGTTGGTAAGATTGTCCACAAGAGATTGTGACGCGTCGGAGTGGTGATGATTCTTCTAGAGGGAAAATAAGTCGATTGCTTTTCGTAGTATCAGATAAATGAAATATTTGGAGTTTGGCATTCTTGATCCTTTGGTTGTTCATGATTTATGTCGTAGATGATATTAGTTTGACCAATGTGGCGTATTGGAAGGTTCTATTTAGTTCTTAAGTGATTAATGTAATTTGGGTTTAAAGGCACTTCTTGTTTGGGTTGGCAAGTAATGATGTAATCAAAGAAATTGATCTATTTGTTGACGAAAAATGAGTATCATGAGTATTTGGGTTTAGAGTTAAGAATTGTAACCTGCAACTTTTCTATCGTTGCCGCTTAAGTGTTTCTTGAGTTTCTAAGGTAATGTTTTACTGTGATTTATTGATGTTTGAAACTCCGTTCTCGTGGTCGCATCTTTTGTATTGCGAGATCAATGTTATTCGACTGTGTCCCTTGGTCTCTTGCTCACTCTGAGGAGCAACGAGGTTCTTGTGTGTTGAGACTAGTATTTGTTTGTTTCTTCCTTTTTAGAAAAGAAATAACTAACTTGTGTTGCCAGAGTCTTATAAAATGTAATATGGTGGACAAGTATTTGTTAGTGGTGAGATGTTGGGAACCAGTCTATGTGAAGAACAATAGAAGGTGTATTGGTTTTGGCCTATAACTTCATTGAGATAATTCTATGGAATGTTTGTCATTGGGATACAACTGATTAGTGTTTCGACTAGTGGAACATATAGCGAATTATGATCCAAAGAACCTTTGTCCATGTTAGAATATTGGGATTATCGAAATTATGGACTCTTGATAAACTTATTAGAGTATCGCAATTGGATACTTAGTATGATTGTGCAGAAGAGTTGTGGTGGTGAAGTTTAATGAGAGTAGCGGTGTAGAGGAACCTAAGTGTCATGCTAATTAATGGGATAGCAGGAACTGTTGAGCTAATGTCAAGTATGACCCGGCCTCAATGAGTAACCCTATGGGAGTTAAATTAATTCTAAGGATATCTTGGTCAAAGAATATATTCATTTATTAACGTTGGTGATTGAGTATGTTTGAATCCTGGTCAATTAGTTAAGGTTTTGCGAACGGGTATATTGTGGTTGTGCGACTGAATTGGATTGGTGTGGATTAGAGAACGTCTAAGATTGGTGAAATAAATCGCCTTGGGCGGTTACTTGATTAGTGAGGAATCTTGATATTAATGATCGAGGTTATAGTTGAGCGGTGTGAAATTTTAGTAAACGAATTTGAGGATTTTCTGTCGATTACACCAGAGATTCATGGTAGGAGACTTGAAGGTTGGTTTTGGGCTTTGCATTTTATGCTAGGATCTTGGAGACCCAATATTATGTGTAGAGGTAGATGAACAAGAACGAATTTTGAATAGTGTGTTGATCTTTGATAGAATATTTGGGTAAAGTAAAAGAGTGTGTGTGTGCTAAGAATTCAAGTTGATTATCTTTAACAGAGTGAGATGATGGGGTTGTGGGTGAAAATATTTATTGAGGTGTTCGCAATCTTTTATCAAGAAAATTCCTTTGGAATAGAAGTGGACTAGAGAATCCTTTTGTGGATTAATAGAGTCCTCTAAATAAGTATGGTTGTTTTTTTGGTTTGAGGATCATTTTGGGATTGTCGCTAAGAGGAAGGAGTTAGTGTGATAGTTCTAGACACCCATGATTCGAAAAGGGTTTGTTTCTTAAAAGAACATCCGAGAAAAGAATGTTCTCTCGAGTAGAGAAGTGCTCTAGTGGTTCTTGGTTGAGTTGGGTTTTATGACGAAGAATATGTACAATTTGAGTTGCCTCTTTGTTGGCAAGGTGATTCTTTCTGTTCAGAAAAATATAAAGTGTTTGATTTGGGCATTCGAGCAAATTCTCTTTTGGCTTATGTGGTGCTCAATTGCAAACCGCTGAGTTGGAAGGATTGAAGGTTTTGTGAAGAATCTCGATTTTGGATTTGAGTGTTTTGGAGGAAAGTTGGAATTACATTATGAAACATCTATTTTCAGTTGAATCTAATTATTAAAACTTGACTAAAATAAGTTTTGTTGCGTATCCTCGCTTAATGAGGATCTAATTGTTATGATGAAGAGGTCGACTGAGCGATGGAACAAGAGTTCCATATGTTTACGTGCAATTTTTGTGGTTTGGACCCGAAGAGATAGATAGCCTAAAGTATATTTGGTTGTTCTGGAAGATGGCAAATTGCTAGAACTATCTCGAGTCCTGGAGCGGGGAATATAACGTTTGTATGACCGGTGTTCAGAGGAGGCTTGAGGTATTTGGAGTGTGAGGTTTCATAAGATCTGTTAACCAATGAGTAATGTCGCATCTTCAAGTCCTATCCGTTAAGTGGTTCCGTCGGTCGGTAAGTGTAATGAGGCGTATACGTCAATTGCATCAAGGTGCGGTGGTCCCATATGTCCGAGAGGAAAATGACTTGGAAGCTAGAGGTCTCGATGCGCGAGCCTTATGCGAGTCGTTCACGCTGTGTATGTGTTAACACTTGTTAAGTTCGGTTTGGTGCTCATTCAAGTGGATCGGTGAGAAGAATTCGGGTCGAATTCATTTAAGGGGTAGAATGTAATACCAAGTCTATTTAAGTGAAAAGAAAGTATTAGAGAGAAGAACCAACTAGAAAAAATAGAATTAACAGAGGATTAGAGGGGTTTGTGCAATTATTCGACAACTGGGCCTCAGGCTTTGGCCCAAGAGACCCAGGAGGGGCCGGCCACCATTAAAAAGAGGGGGGAAACCCTAGGGTGGTACTGTAGCATGGCGTGCTACAGTAGCCACCACTGCTACAGTACTCCCCATGAACAGTACCGCCCCCGCCTCCTTGCGCCGTCTCCTTCTGGTGCTGCCGACCAAAAAGAAGAAGAAGAAGAAGAAGAAGAAGAAGAAGAGGAAGTGGAAGAGGGAGAGGATCTCCTTCGTAGGGGTGGTTCGTCATCTCCCTACGATTCTTCAAGGGTAACCTCAATTCCCCTTTGATCCGATGCGTTTTTGGATAGTTAATCAATGTCGGTAGTTCTGTCGCCTAAGGGCAGATCGTGTTAGAGGGACATTTTGATATAGTTAAGTGCGGATTCAGTCTCGGACGTCTTCTAATAAGTTGTAGAGGACGTCAATAGCTTTCAATGAAGTGCTAGAACATAATTTTTCGACCTCTGTAGCGAAAGTTATGAATTTATTGGTGCGGCTGTTCTACAACTCTGTCAGTTTTTGGACACGTTTTAGTAATCTAACCTTTAAGATCATTTAAAGAGAGAATTAGAGGATATCAGTATAATGAAAGTTGTAGATAATTATCGTAGCTTTCAGGGAAGCACAAGAACACGAAATTTGGGTAAACGAGCTGAAAGTTATGATAGTTTTAGTGCTCTGTCCAGAAAGTCTGACGTGAAATCGATGTTTTGTTAATCGGCTTAAAAGTGATTTTAGATGGCCGAATCAGGGGAGCTCACCAACTAGGTTTAGTTGGAAAATTTGATAACCTTTCAATGAAGTCCAAGAACACCTTATTTGGACCCCTGTAGTGAAAGTTATGAATTTTAGAACTTGACTGTTCACAGAGGGCAGTTCAGCACTTAGGAATGCGGGGTTGGGATCGCGTTGCAATCTACTATTTGATGAGTTCGCTTATATAATTCATGTTTTTCGTTACTGTGGTCTTAGTTTATGTTCTTAATGTATTAGGTGGGGGTTTGGTTCCAGAGGCAGCATCGTCTTCACGTGCTCCATTCTCATGCGGTTAAGGCAAGTGCATTGTTTGATTCGTGGTTGTGATTGATTGGTCATGTTTGAGTGCTTTTTCGATATGTGATAGCATAATGAGATTGTTGGCATGTTGTTGGTTTAAGATTTGTGGATGCTTCAAATATGTTTATGCTCTATTGTCGTATGATGCTATCGTCTTGTGGTAATTTGATGATGATTAAATGATGAGCATGTGCATATTGAGATCATGTTAAGGCTTGGTCACGTGGTGACCAAGTATGTTTTCCTTTGAGATCCCCGTCATGAAGGTGACGGGCCCGAGATCCCCACACTCGTGGAGTGTGGGCTTGAGGTCCCCAATACTTGCGGAGTATTGGGCAATTGGTCCCTGTGCGTGCGCCAACAGTGCATGAGTATGCGGCGGTTGCATACTTTGCATTACGGTGTAATGCACAAAGAAAGATAAAGAGAAAGGATCCTTGAGCATTGCATTTGCATATGAGATGTATTATTGTTGATCTCCTATATGTATGGATGCTGATGTTATAGCTTTATTCTCAGACTTGCTGAGTCTGTGGACTCACTCTTGCTTTTAATGTTGTTTTAGGTACCCGATCCAAGAACGACATGCATGGGGGGAAATAGAGTGATAGTCACACACACACATCATGAACCAAATAAAGATGAATTAAACTTCAGACCATGTTTCTTAGTGTTGGGCGAATTGCTCAAAGGTTATTATGTTATGTTTCATGCAATGGATTAAGTGTAATAATTATGAGTAGTGGAACTTTATACTTCTCTAGTTTTGTTAGTCACTTAGCATGATTTGATTATTTATTGTGGATTAGAGTTGATGATTTTCTTATTTATGATTTACATGTCTATTGGAATCCCCTTTGTAACTGTTTTTACAAGGGAGGTTCCGCCGAAATTTATTAGCAATTGCCTTGGTTAGTGTTATTTAATGTTAGTTCAGTAGCATTCCAGGCTCATGGCGGGCTAGGGTGTTACAATGTGTCACAATTGAAGAAGTGCCTCCGTGTTCCGGTTGAGGAAACGCCATTGGAAAATATCGATGTGCAAGAAGATCTGTCTTATCGTGAGCGTCCCGTTCGTATCCTCGAAGAAGCTGAACGCAGAACAAGGAACCGGGTGATCAAGTTCCTTAAAGTTCAGTGGTCAAACCACTCCGAGGATGAAGCCACTTGGGAGCGGGAAGATCGTCTCCGAGCAGATTACCCATCCTTCTTCTCCTGTGATCGAATCTCAGGTGAGATTCTGTAAGGGGGAGATTTGTAACAGCCCTAACTTAGGGTTTGTATTTCCAATGTAAAATTTTGAGGAGAAATAAAAACTTTTGTTGTCTCATCAAATCATTTGGTAGTTTTCCAAATTTTCCCTAACAATTTCCATTTTCTAGAATTAAATTCTTGTGAATAGAAATTGTTGTTAGCAAATTCTTAGCTTTCAAACTTGTGATCATCTTCTGAAATTATTTTTCCTATCATCTTGATCATCCTATCTACCTCCCTGAATTATTTCACAATTTTTAGATTTTGTTTGCTATTTCAAATGCCCAAGTCAAACCAGTTTAGAAATCTGGTCAAACCTCTGGACAGCAGCTTGTGAATTCTATTGGGAGAAATCTAGTGCATGAAAACTCCTGGAAAAATTTCACAAGGTTGTCCTCTGTCCCTAGTAGCTACCCTAAAAATTTCGAAATTTTTGGAGCTCAGGAGCTACCTCTAAAAATTCTCCAAACTCTCTCAGCCTTTTAAAACTCCAAATCAGTATTCACTCTTCCTCGGGCTCGAACCCGAGCCCGACTCGAGTCCGACCGCGCCACTTGACTTGGTCGCGTCAACTAGTTGCACCGTGCGAGCCCGATGGCTGTCAGCCGTCCGATGGAGATCGAACGGTCCACGTTGCTTGTCTCGTCGACCTGTCCGAATGCATACACCAATCTCAGCCGTCCGTTTCAGATCCAACGTTCGGTGCGATACTGATCGAGTCAAACCACCGGTTCGCACCGCTTCGTCCGTCGCTGACAGGTGGACCCTACCTGTCAGGTCCGCCCTCGTCTTCTCCGCACCTCACCGGAGCTCAGGGCCGCGCATGCATGCTCGCCACGCACTGCCGCCGCCACCTTTTTGTCCTCGTGTCAGTCCGTGAAGCATCGCCGGGGTCTCATCTACCCACTGAGCCCATCCACTATCCTTCGCGTCCATTCTCGTGCCTTCTCCGCCCAAATTTTCTTCTCGTTCGGAGAAGAACTCGAGCGTAGCGCCGCTGCTTCGAGCCGCCTTGAGCCAGCCGATCGCACTGTGTCGTGTTCCTCTTGCCTCGCCGCCTCCATTTTGCCCATTCCGGGTCCTTGGCGTCCAGTGGATCACCAGGGGCGGTATCGTCGTCTCCGCCTCCGGCGATCTCGGTCCCGTGAGCTCGTTTGCGACTTGGTGAGTTTCTAGCTCCGCCACCTAGTCCCTTAGGATCGCATTGATGCACTGAGTCTAACGGTGACTTCATTTTCATCTTTGGTGCATCGTTGCGGGCGTCGACCAATTCTTCTCAAGCTTGGTTTCCGCGCGTGGAAATTCCGCCACCTCGGGCCTTCTTCGTCAGCGTATCGTGTGCTTCTTGCTCCGGTGTTGAGGCGGCTTAAGCACACCTTCCGGAGTCTTCTAGAAGTCCGACGCCTTCTCCGTGCAAACCGTGTCTTCTTCTCCGCCTCCGTCGCGCCACCGCCGCGGCATCCCCGTGGGTCCGCGTCACCGCCATCGTGTTCGCAAGATCTTCGCGAACCTGAAGGTATCACCCGCCGCCGAAACCTTCCGTTAACTAAATCGCTTCGCAGCCGCCGCTGCTCTGTCGTGGCGTGCGGTGAGCGCCGGCGAAGTTTAGTTATCGCTAAACTTGGTTCTGTTAGGTCACTGACTTGTGGGACCTCTCTGTTAAATCGCGTTTAGAAATCCTTTAATCCAGCCCGTTATGTTTTCTCTTAGTCACTGTCAGGTGGGTCCATGTTGTCAGTTAGGGTTGTGTAGTTCTGGTTATGCGTTTTCTCCGTTTGGAAGCGTATTTCTCTGTGAGAGTATGTTAGGGTTGCACTTTGGTAAGCCGAAGACGTATTCTTAGAATACGCCTTCGACGTCACCTTCGGGCAACCTGCTCGTCAAGACCTTTATTGGGCCCATTGTCGAGGGGGCTAGTGGCTGTGGGTGCGAAATGGAATTAGTGTATTATAAATTTCGGAAATGATTTAGTATTTCTGGTTTATGTTTTCTGTTGAGTCATTAATTCAATTAAACTTGTAAAATGCATAACTAATTCAATTTTCTCCAAATTGCATGAAACCAGTCTGTTAATTTTCATTTTAAATGTACTATTTACTAAAATGAGTTTCACCCTTGTATCTGTAGCAAAAATCTGTTAATTAATTTAATGTTGTAGATTGTAATCTCCAAATTAGAAAATGCATATCTCTTTCGATAATTGTCCAAATTCAATGAACCCAATTCTGTAAAATTTCATTTTCAGTATACTAATTATTAGGATATGTTTTATACACTGTTTCTGTTCATGAAAAATTGTTAAGTAATTAACTAGTGTTTTGATGTGTTTTTAGCTTAGAAAATTCATAGAAAGTTCTTAATAGCTTAAAATGACTTGTTCTCTGTTTCTAAAATTTTGTTATGTCATGCTTAGGTTGCTGTGTGAGTTTGGTATGTTTTGATGTTGTTGTATGGTTGAGTTTTGTCGGTGTTTTTCGTTCTTATTCGCTGTTATTTATTCTATCGTTAGGATTCGATATTTGCGGCAACCCTGAGAACGACCATCCGCAACAAATTGAGCAACAGCAGTCAGGCAAGCAGTTTGATCATGTTAATCCCAGTATTTTAAAGTCTAATATTTAGTTTCAGCTGTATGTATGCATTGCTTAATTTGTGTTAAATTGATTAGTTAAATCCGTAGCTGCATATCCTGTAGACAAAATATTGATCTCTACTACCTGAGCCTAGGTTATTTGCTGTGATTAGAGGTCGCTGGATGATCTCTTGTCACTTAGTAGATCCGGGTCAAATCGCTTAGACATGCTTAGTATCGGTAGAAATGGGCGGTTATCGACTTAGTCGGTAACCTTGATCACACAAAATTTTCTATAACTTTATATTTCAGCATTACTGCTATGTCTAATTGCAAAACTAAAAATGAAAACAAAAATGATTTAGACGCGGGCACAATGGTAAGATTGGTGTGATCTTTTGGGTGTGATGGAAAGGTGCCCGGTCAATTAAGGACCGAACATCTTGTGAGTGAACTTTTATCCAGCATTTCGCGTGCTAACCACACTAGAGTATATGAGACCTCTCTTGACCTAGTACTTTGGCGTGTATTGGCTCGGTCGCAGGAGGTCGCAGGAGGGATGGTGTTGGGAGCATGGTAGTTGTCGGAAAAGCTTTATCCTCGAGTGGGTAGTTGTCTTTCGGCTTTACCATGTAAGCGTATGGATTTCTATCCATACGAGCGGCTCAGTAGTTAATACACAATATTGGAAAAGTCTCGAGGACTTAGCCGTACAAAGATACCTTCGGAAGTGTGCTTTGGCTTAAAGGCGGTCAAGTGTGGATACATGGTACACCCCTGCAGGGTTAAAAACTATTCGAATAGCCTCGTCCTAGGTGATGGACACGCTTGGGTAAGCTTTTCAAGAGTTAGACTACAACCTTTTAAAATTAAAACTTGCAGGGTGGTACGAATCTGGGGATTCGTGCTATATTGTGGTGACTATTGGGATAGTCACTTCTAGGTGGTTACTTGTATCTATCTTTATTTCGCAGTTATTTCAACAGTAAAAATGAATTGCAAACTTGCTTTCGAACTGTATTATGTTATTGCAAATGAAAATTGGCTTTATGCAAATGAAACATATGGCCTCCACTAAACAAGCCTGCATGTAGCATATTGACAGGTCTGCTAGTTCACACGTCAGTCTTGCGGGTACAAAGACAATCTTTGTACTCAGGTGCTTTGCTTAATGTTTTTGTTGCAGAGGAAGAAGGTGAGCCCCAAGGGCCTCACTTCTGTGAGCTGTGTTGCCGTTTCGTGGACGACTAGACTTGGCGGTCCGGTCAGATGCCTTGTGGGTTGGAGGCACACTGATTGGCTTTGTTTATAGCCATCTTATGGCACTTTTGCTTCCGATGTCGTTCTTGTCTATTTGTGTATTGTGGCCTGTCGGCCTTTGTCTGTAATAACTCTGCTATTTGTTTATCTTCCGTTTGGTAGTGTGGTGTTTGGACTCTATGTTTGGAATGGAGTTGATGTCTAATTTTGTAACGGGTGTGTATCGCTCGAAGTATACATATCTCGAGGATCAATTTATTTGAGTTGTGATGCTAGGACCAGGTGGTTGGTTAAGCATTACAAGCCAAATAAATTGGGGTCCTCACAGTATTCAGATGTCACCATTCGAAGCATTGTATGGGAGGGCTTGTAGGACACCCTTGAACTGGTCCGAAGCCGGGGAGAGGCCATTCTATGGCCCAACCTTGGTGGAAGATGCTGAAGAACAAGTTCGTGTCATTCGCGAACGACTTAGGACGGCTCAATCACGTCAGAAGTCGTATGCCGACCGTCGTCGTCGCGAATTGAGTTTCAAGGTGGACGATCATGTCTATCTTAAAGTCTCTCCTATGAAAGGAGTTCATCGCTTCCAAATCAAAGGAAAATTAGCACCTCGCTATATTGGACCTTTCCGTATTCTAGCTAAGTTGGGATCGGTGGCCTACCAGTTGGAGTTGTCACCATCACTTTCAGACGTGCATAACGTTTTCCATGTCTCCCAACTCAAGAAATGTCTTCGAGTCCCAACGGAAGCAACTGAGTTGGACGAACTCGACTTGCAGCCCGATCTATCTTATCGAGAGAGCCCGATTCGCATCCTTGAGGAAACCGAGCGCAAGACGAGGAATCGTAACATCAAGTTCGTCAAGGTCCAATGGAGCAACCACACGGAAGATGAAGCAACTTGGGAACGTGAAGATCGGATGCGGTCGGCATATCCAGATCTCTTCTCTACATGAAGTGCCTTCGTATCAAGAAAGGAAAGGTAAAACATATTAATGTAAATTATAACCTGTCAACACTATCTTTGAAGGAAATCAAGACAACGTAAATTATAATTTCTAATGAAAACTTCCTAACTCTTCTCCACCCAGATCTCGGGTCGAGATCTTTTGTAAGGGGGGGAGGTTTGTCACAGCCCCAACTAATTAAATTGGATTAATTTGTATTTCACTAACATGCATTATCAAAATCAAATCATTTCATAATATATTGTACTTGAAAAATCTAATTTGAGGTGAACATACACATCAAAACTCGGATTTCACTTCAAATCATTAATAAAAGGTTGTGATCATCATCTAAAACTAATTTATTTAAATACTACATTAATTATCATGAATTAATACATTTTTTCCAAAATTTTTGGGAACAGTTTGAACCTAATTAAAATTCAAACAACATTCATAGACATACCACATGTTGGAATTTAAATATCACCAACTATATTATGAACAGTGGGGTTTCATAATTTTTATGGGAACTATATTATCCCAGGAACCCCCACAAATTATTTCATGATTTTATGAAATTTATTTCTATTTATAAAGCACTGGTCAAAGTAGAAGGAATGATTTAAAGCTCAGTCAAACTCTGGAACCTAAACCCTAGCTACTGTTCCTCCGACCGAACCCTTTTTGCGACTCGGTTGAGCCCGATCAACTAAACGCACCTCTCGAGAGCCGTCCGATGGGAACTCACCGCTGAGATTGCGTACCCTTCGCCCCTCGCCACTTAACCTCTTTAAACCTCAACCTTCCGATCGAGATCTAACGGCCGCCGTTGGACCACGCCCTCCTCCCACACGCGAACAGAGCCGTTGACCGGTGGGGCGTGTTGTCGCACTCGCCGTCTCACCGGTGGCGCCGGCATCTAATGCCACGCGGCCGAGCGACTGCGACGCGCACCAGAGCGGCGCCAGGCACGCCGTCAATCCACCGCTGCCGTTGGCCAGTCCCAGAGCTCGCTCATCTAACGCCGCCTCCACTCCGTCACTTTCCCGTGCTTAAGACACCTCCGAACCCTAAATGCTGCTCACTTCTCCTCTTTCACCGAGGAAGGAAGCTCGTTCTCGGTCTCTACTCCGGTGAGCTTCCTCTGCATGGTTCCTCCCTCTTCCACCTTCCATGTCGTTTCCATTTTTGCTCATCTCAGTTCCTATCTTTGCTTGTAGCTCCTGGACCGTGATCGTGCTCTCGGCGACTCTAGAGCGCGCACCCGCGGACATCTTCAAGCTTTCTTCGTGTCCGGGAGGTATTATCCTCAATCCACCGCGTCACCTTGCATGCCTTAGCTCACTAATCAAAACCCCTAACTCTATTTGGACATTGCACGACAGGTGTGCGTGTATTGGAAGATTTGATCTTTTCGGCCATAGCACGAACCCTTCATCTCCTACCTTGTTCCGGTAAGCTCCTCTTCGATTCCTTGCTCTTAGAGTATCCTATGTGGATCTTGGAGCTATACCTAGCTCTCAGTTACCTCCTTTTGGCTTCAGGCATCCTCTCCACGTGAAGCCCTTTTTGCCGCCACCTTCTTCTCCGGCGCCGTCACTACTCCAGCCATCTCCAAGCTTCCCAAGCTTCTCACAGCTCCAGGTGACCTCCCCAAACCTTTAGGTAGCTTAAGCAACCACCAGGTTGTACTGAGAAGCTCGATCGAGCTACTTGTACTTTTGCCGTTTGAACCGCCGCCGCTTAACTCCGGCTAGCCGCCGTTCTGGGCCGGCTCAGTCGTCGGGACTACTCCCGTTAGGAGCGCCTTGCTATTCTACATCTGCCCATGCCCTTGGTTAGCGCCGCCGTAGCTAGAATCGCCGGCAAATCGCCGGTGGACCGCGCGGGACCGAAAGTCCCGTTGTCGTACGCCGACAACACTTTAGCCAATGATTAAAAATAAATGATAATCATTAGCATTTAACCCCTGTCTTAGCGACGCTAATGTCTCACTTACATGCGGGCCCCACGCACAGAAAACAGAAACGTTTTGGTTAAAACCACAGTGGCTGACATGTGGACCCTAAGACTCTAAACACGTGCGTAGAAACTAATTGTACTGGAGTTAATCTGGACCGTCGGATGCGAAAGGAATGGCCTGGATTTGTGAGATATTCGGACCGTCCTATTGCACCTCGAATATGGACCGTTGGATCTTGATCCAACGGCTCGCAATCATCGCCCAGGACGCACACGTGCGCGCGCCTCGCAGTGGGCCGCTGACGATCGGGCCCGCTGGTCGCTGACCGCGCTAGCACCGCACTCGGTGAGAAAAGTTGCAAATGTTTGTAAAATCAAAACCCTTTTCTTACACACCAAAAATATGTATAACTTCTAAAATGCATAACTAAACCATTTCAACTCCAAATTGACTGAAACAACTTCTGGAAATTTACATTCTTAATGTACTTCCTAATAAAATTAGTTTCAAACCTGTCTCTGTAGCAGAGCGCTTTAATTGGAACTTTGTTCATTAAAATCATTATCTCTACAATGGGAAAATGGACTGAAATCTTTAAAGATACATATGTAAGTATTGGAAACTCCAAAAACAGTGGGACCACTTTTGATAATTTTCATCTTCAGTGAAATTAATTCTAAAAATGGTCTCCACATTACCTCGGTCACAGAAACCATTTTTGGGAGAGTATACTCCTTAATTGCATTATTTTTATACTATAAAAGGCTGATAACTTTGAAAATCAATAACTAAATCATAAGAACTCCAAATGGGACAAACTCAACTATTCTGAATTTATATTAATGTTACCTATGTACCCATGCAATCCTTTGCCCCACCACTGCCCTACAATTTTTCACTTCATAATTAAATTACTCAAAACGGGCATAACGAAACCTGAAATTCAAAATGGCATAACTTCCAATTCATAACTCCAAATGGAATAATTCTTTTACCTAAATCCATCTAAAATCATGACCTAACTGCTGTAGAAAAATCATGCATTTTTGAGCATTTTGGTTTTTGAGCTGTTTTCTCGGTATTTATTTGATGTTATAATTATCTAGATACCGAGCTTATTGATATCGACTCCTACGCAACTGAGAGCGAACAACATAGCTACCTGCAAGGCAAGCATCCTTTGAACTTTCTTTTTTGCATCATATTTGATCCCAATTTTGTAGGATAGATGCAATGATAATTGCTTGCATGCTATTTTGATAATGTCGCTATTTTTGTGATGAATAGTTAGACACATCCTATTATGTTGTCATTGCGGCTATCCATGAATTATTCCATTGCTGAAATGATATGATAGGAGGTGTGAAGTTATATTGTTTCGAGTTTGCTTAGTCAGGCAAGTCTAGAACCGGTAGTTGATTGTCGGGAATAACCCGACAATTATGGGATAAACACAACTCTCATTATATATTTTTGTTTCAGATCTTCATACCTGTTTTACAAGTTAAATTTTGTCATTTTAAATGAGCTTTTGGTCTGGACAAGTGTTGGTTAGTGATGGTGCTTTGTGCACAAGATTTGGGTATGTGGTTGGACTTGTCTGGACAATTAAGGACCGAACTATGGTAACGTCGTTGATTCAAGTATTTTCGTGCTACCATACGCAGTATATGGGTGCTGTATGGTTAAGTAGGGGGAAGGTTCTATTGTGTTAAGTCCCATGGTGGTGTAGGGGCATTTGCGTTTGATCATTTGTCCTTAGGAGCCGATGTAATATTCTATAGTGTGCATGGTAGCACCAATTACCCTTATGTTGCGTCGGTATTTCCAATATAACTTGTGAGCCCCTTAGCAAGTGCTATACGCTGCTTGTACTAAGACTGGAAACATCTCACATGGGGGACTTAGCTCAATAGGGTTTTCTTGCTGAAAATGACCGTATCTCGATTCTCCCGCCAAAGATACCAAAGGAAGTGTGCCATTATCCGAGGCTTACGGGCTAATCGAGTCGTGTGGGTAAAGTAGTACACCCCTGCAGGTATAATCTATTCGAATAGCCGTGTCCACGGTTATGGACAACCGCTTGAGTTCGGGAGTTCCTATTGTTAGACTTGGAATTAAAATTGTGGTTATAACTTGGTAATTAGCATAAATGGGATGTTTATGCTTATTGTTGTATCAAAGTGGGCAGCCACTTTGTTATTTGTATGTTTAATTTGTTACTTAGTTCATTACTTATTTACATGTTTTACTTCTACTTCAAATCTGATTTTGAAATGACACTTGAAAAACTAGTATGTGTAGGTTGTACATTGTTGCGTCTCTTTCGCAAAACTAAGCCAATATGAGCCTTCCTTTGAACGACCTTATGCATAACTATTTTTATTTGTGTAAGACTTATGAGTACTCTTTGGTACTCACCGGATGTTTGCCGGCTTTACAGTGAGGACGATATTGAGGTTGATGAGCTCGCCGGTGTCGACTTAGGTGACACCGACGAGTAGTATGCTATCTTCTAACTCCCAGTCGGTTGCCGATGGGTTGTGGGCATACCACTGTTGGTCCTTTTGGGTTATTTACTTGCTTCCGCTATAAACTTGTTAAATTTGGCCGGTCGACCCTTATGTAATTGTACTCTTCGAACTGTGTTGTAACTTTTGTACTATTTATGTATGATGGTTGTATGGATGTGACTAATGTTGTAATGAGGGTATGATTATATTGGTCACTGATCTTGGGAGCCAATATTGGTCATACTCGCTGTTCTTGGATTCCTATTTAACTCGCTAAGTGTAGTGCTTGACTTGTTGGAGAACCGGCAATCATGTAGTGCTAGCAGGGGAGCAGCGCGCATGATCGTCGGGGCTCTAGAATGGAGTTGAGCCTCCGCTTAGACCGAGTTAAGTTGGAATCCATTTACCGGAGATTCCGGGTTATGTCCCTAAGACCTTGCTTAGTCTCGGTCTTAAGGAGATAACCCCGGGGACCCCACAGTAGTAGTAGCGGCTAGGGCTTTGGAGAGGCCACCCCTCTCCCTGGCTCCTCTTATGGGCTGGCCGGCCCCTTCTTGAGCCAAGGAAAGCCGGGGCCTTCGGCCCAAGTTCTATTTCCTCCTCGAAAATTCTAGAATTGCCTCTTTAATTCTATTTAATTTCTCTTTTTAGTTTATTTGATTCTCCAAGGTTAAACGAGATATTACATAGGTTTCATGTTCCTCAACACCCAACAAATTAAAGGGGCAAAGAAAAAGGGTGGTTAGTCGAGAATCTCACAGTTCGTGCTTTGAAGATCTCACCGCTTGATTGAATTCACCTTTGACTGCCAACTTTAACCAAACTTTAACATGCGACTGATTTTTTCTTGGAAATCAGTCACTTTTTGAACCATCAGATGGAGATCTAATGCTTCAGATATCACCCCCACCCCTATATCCCTAACCCAATCTCACTTCCCACACTCTCTCCCTCTCTCTCACCAATCACAGAGTGCTAAAATCGCAAGATGTATAGCAGTTCTCATAATACAAATACTGCATATCACGATAAATCAGTGCATCTTAAAAACAATCCATCATTATATCCATAGTTTTATTTATTTTTTAGGGTTCCACAATGATAAATTTTCACCCCCCAATTGCATATGCAATAGATGTTTCCAGAAAGTTAATTGGAGAGGTAATATATGCTTACCCCACCAAATATTGACTCACACAGGTGGAGAATCCACAAGCTAAAGAGAGCCACTGCCCACTGACAGATGGAAATCAAGAGAAAAAAGAGGAACTTAACGCCTTGAGTCATACAGCTCTATCGATTTATATCTCTGCCTATAAATAATACATCACCAGCTCTTCAGTCAAGATCCAAAACAAAAACCAGCAGTAAACCATTAGATCACTTCTAGGGTTTCCGTTCCATCTTTCAGCTAGCTGTTGCAAGGCCAAACTTATCTCACGCCATGAAGCTTCTTCCTCTGTTTTTCCTTGCCATGGTCATGTCTAACGTTTACGCAGTGGCTTCTCGCATGGCGCCGAGGGACGAACTAGTGCATGGAGTAGTGAAGACGGGGACGGCGGATGGGACGTCGATCGACAACCATCATGCGATACCGAGGCCGGACTACAACAGCTGGAGCAGCCCGGGAAACATGCCCGGAAATGGCCACGACATTGGAGGCGAAGAAGCTAAGCCATGAGCAGCCTGATACATGCCTTGTACGTAGCAAGCTTGCATGCTAGGGTACGTATACATGTACTAAGTATGCTTGGGCCGTAGTCTTTGCAAGTTGTGCACTTGTGCTATTTATGTAAAGTTAGAACCGCATCATGTATTGCAATGTTCGTTTATTATAGAATAAAACAATGCTACATATTCGGATATAGAAGTCCAGAAATGTTTGATTTTTCCGCACGTACACACTGTATTTGATTGGTGCTCATGCCATACGCTTATGTACAATCGGCTCATAATGTAGATTAAATCAGGTATACATCTTTGAATATCTACCTAACGGCCGGCATCCCGGAATGGAAATATATAAAAATTAAGTTTAGCCGTACGTATTCAGTGGAACTATAAGCATGTTATCAATGAGCATCAGATCTCCTGTTTTATATAAAAAGATTCCATTTACGCGATGATTGATGGACTATGATATTGCTACTTTTCATGCTGTAGATAACCACCTATTTCCACTGTGAGTCTATAATTAGATTCAAAATAAATAGTATAATTTATAGTTCTATACCCATTTTTTTTTGTATCAACAACTCATATAGAGGAGTGAGCGTAGCTCACTTGGCAGATGGGGAGCTGGGCTCCCGTCTACCTGCGTTCGAGCGTAGCTCGTGTAGATGCCTCACCGGGCTTTCTTTTTTACTGTAGCTGGAAGGGAAAAGTCCTGGATTCAAAAAAAAAAAAACAACTCATACAGCGGTTGACGACGATACATGTAACATCACATGCGTAGCTAAATCTAATCAGAAACTAATTACAGAAATCATTAAATCTACTTTTTTAGGAACTAAAAAAACCACATCATTTACAGTGAAATATAACTACATTCACCAATGGTGTAGCTAATTCTAACCGGACATTTGTTGTTACTACTGCAGAAAGAGTGGGTAAAAAAACAGAAATTCTATAGCTAGCTAGATACAGATTTATGTCAACCGATTATACATGTACATGATGCGTCGTTCTATAGAGGGGGTTCATATGTTTGGCTCATGCTAAGACAAGGTGTAAATTAAATATCTAGGGCAGCATGTATATTGTAGAGTACTATGAGGTGGTCAGCAACTGTTCGATAATCTATAGTTAAGCAACATCGCATATGTTGATACAAAGATACAGAAATTAAGATACTTTTTGGAAAATATATTTTGGTCAAGATTTCACGTCAATACTCTCATGAAAAATATTTCTCACACCATTACCAAATAGGGGTCACTATAACAGTCAAACTAATTTGTAAATTTGCACCACTTGTATAGATAAATAGTCACTTGCATTTTTTCGAGGGAGAGCACATAGAGGGCGAACACAACGCAAACCCCACTAACATCACAAGTGCGTGAGCATCCAAACACAGACTAGAAATTTTGCGATTAAATAAGGCACTAAACACACACGCATGTGTACTATAATTAGCTAAGGCACACCATGTCTATCATAGGGTCGAACCTGAGCAGGTGAAAACGAACACCCACCAAGCCACTCGTCCATCCTTCAATAGTTACTTATATTGACTACATGAAAAGAACCATTGCTTTGATGGACAGGGAGTACCTAATTACGAACTATCTCCTGCGTACGTACCTCTGTATAAATTAATTAACCAGTGTTCTTGCATATAAATGAATGATACGGCTTACAATGTAACTAAGGACCCGGTTGGATACTGCCATGAGAAATGTTCCTTCGATCGAATATTTACAAAAGCGTCACTAATTTTCTCATTACCTGTATCCAGTAATGGAATACCTTGACAAAAAGAACAAAGCATTTTCAGTGACAACGCCCCTCACCTAACTGAAAGGACCTCAGTAGCCACTAGTGGCCATATATTCAGCTAAATATTATTTTAGAAACCTCTTGATTGCATAAAAACTTCACCTAATTTGTTATATCGGGAAATATTAGCCAATAATATGCCAATCTAGCGACACATGTATCTTCCATCTCAAATATTATCCGATAATTCTGTGACTGCATGGAAATTCTACTGTTAAGTGTTAATAACCAATTTACTGGATGCAATTAATATTTCTGCTTTTACCTATATGCTTTGATCGATTGACCATGACACTTGTAGTGGCCGATCGAAACGGTGGGGTTAAAGTTTAGGCAGCGTTATTCCCACCAGTAAATAAAATATCAAGACGTTGCATTGCAGAGCATAAACCACCATCTTAGTGGGAAATACTATCGGTAGTGTGGGATGATTTCTGCATAATTTATTATTTCTTCAACAATGTTTGGGCCACGTAATCAGCATAATCTTTAAAATTACGATATTTGCGACTAATTTCCGTTACTGGCCACAGTAAAAGGCAGGTTCGAATTTGGCTTTCATTTTGCACTACAGGATTCTACTGGTCCCAAGGAACGAAACGAGAACCTTTACAACCCAAGTGAAGGTTTTTATACTAGTGTACCATTCATCAATCTTTTATTTGTTAGCTTTTCGCACTATATAAAGCGTGCCTTCCCAAACCATAGCCTTCAAGACACAGTAGAACCCAAACGTCGGATATTACTGTGGAGATTTTGCAGGTTCGACTCTCTTTCTTATTCTTATGCTTATGATCACCTTTCATTCTTCTATATTGTCCATATCGGGCTTGAAACATCTGAATTTAGTTACTGATCTCCCCAGTTCGATCACCATGAAAGAGCCATTGAAAGCATGGATTAAGGTCACAGCTATCATGCTCGTCTTTGCCATGGTCACACAAGGAATGGCGATTCGCGGCATGGGGACGGTGAAAAATGACAACGCCGGTGAGACCATCCGCAGCGCGAAACCCACCCTTGGCGTTGGCGGTGGCACCACTGTGGACAATCACCATGCAATCCCACGAGATCAGTACAACAATCATGGAGGAGACGACGCAGGCAGTGGTGGTGATACAAACAACTAGTGCCTGTTTGGGATCCATCACGATCTCAATTTCTGTGGGGCTGTTTGGGTGCGAAAGATATATTTGCGTTAATTTCAGGTACTAATTCTGATGTTATATTATGTAAGATATCGACGGCCCTAATTAATCAAATAAGCTGTTGCAAGGGAATATAATGTACTGTTTATAGACGTACTTCAATCAATGTTGTGAATGTAATCTCCGGGTGTGTACGTAAACTAGTACTACTCCTGTAATGTTAAAACTCCGCCTTCAATAAAATTTTCAGCTACAATCTGTTGTTCACGAAACAAATGAACTGCATGCTTAAGTGTTGAACCCTTGTAATATGCTTCAATTACTGAGTTGTAGAATTGTTTACATTGTGCATATTACCCTCGATACTATGGATTTGCCCAATACTAAGAGGGTGATCACGCGTCTACCACATATATGTGAGAGGTTCCAGACAGATCTAGATGGTGGCAAGCCGATTGGGTGGGAGTTAAGGTGGTGGTGGTGGTGGAGAGATGAAACTATTATTAGGGAGAATAGAAAACCCTAGTGTCAGATGGTTTTTAAATGATTCTGGAAAATAAAACAAACACAAGCTTTCCAAAAAGTTCAGAAATATAGAGCTTTGGCTGTTAGATTTTTGCGATGGACAAAAACCAGCCATATTTTAAACAGGTTACTGACTGCATAACCATCTTGAAGGATAGATGTCCATCCACTTGGGTAGAGCTACCTCAATTTTATGTTTTAAGTGTCAAGCAACTCGGTGAATCATGCCCGCAAAAGGTTGGAGCCTATCTATCTATCTATACTAATCGGAGGCTCCTTCGGGAGACCCCACGTTAATCTTTGGTGGTAAAAAAGTAGAAATTTCCACATTAATCAGAAAAATAAAAGTTGTAAAAATTCTCACATCAATCGGAGAAAATGTCGGACCCTAGACTTTGAATACCCGAAGCCCTTATCTGTGTACCGTACTAGTCCCATTATCAGTGGCTAGCACACACATTCACAACACTGGCATTCACATATCCATACATCCATACATGCTAAATAAAACAAGTTATGGCACAAAACTTAAGCGGATACAATATTTATGACACATGGGCCAACCGGCGAAATAAAAACTTAAGTATCAAGAGTAGCAAAGTAACAACGGAAGCAAAATATAGTAGAAGATCCTAAATTTTTAGCGGCATGCCCATCTAATCCTAAAGACAACCGACAAGAGACTAGCCCTAGAAAGACCCGTCACCGAACCCACCGGTTCTGGGTGCGAATAAGACGTCATCTAGCGTAGGCTCGTTCTCATTCTCTGAGCAATAATTCAAGCAAGATTGAGTACATTGTGTACTCAGTAAGACTAGTAGTGTATCGTAAAATTTATATAAATGCAAGGCTATCAAAGGGTGAGGCTCTAAGCTACAAGTGATTTTCAGCATCAAGCAAGTTTTATTTGCAATACGCATATGTAGTAATTTGCAACGATGTTTTTAAGGAGAAGTTAAATAGATATGAGGACAATGATTAAGTAATTGGATAATCAACAACTCGCAAACCTCGGCTGCGAGCAACATCTTTGTTTTCAGCCATAAGCATCACACTAAACTCAAATGACAACCATAACATCATTTCATCATTTTCCAACAAAATTGTTTTAATGAAATCCAAGACTAATCCGATGGGCCGCATCAAGCATGCTCATGACCGCGAGCACGGCTATTTAAATAGATTTACACTCTGTAGAGGTGTAATGCTTTACCCACAGCACATGAATTCTCTAGTTTGTTTGCCATCTATCGATACCACTGCTCACTATCTTTGGTAAGTAGTCTAGAGCATGCGTCAAAGCCTTTACATCCTCTAGTCATATTCTTGTACTAGCCCAGTGAATGAATGCCCGCACTTCGCCCGGGATCCTTCCTGTCAAATGAGGCATCTACTGTTGTGTCGACAAGCTTTCTGCACAACACCGTGGTGAAGGGAGCCCCTTCGAGCAATCACACATGCTCGCACTACTACGGCTTACCAACATGCAAGACTAGTTTTCTATGACTTAATAAGCTAAGGCCCACTACTACAAAAGAGGTCATAGTGGATGCCTCATCACAGACTGCTCCTTTGGAACCGTCCGTGTTATACTTATGACAGACGGTTCCTTTGGAACCGCCTGTGATACGTCACTATCACACACGGTTCTTTATACAAACCGTCTGTGATAATCGCACTCATCACAAATGGTTCTTAATACGAACCGTTTGTGATAATCCAACAGACCCCCTGCCCCCTAGCGCCTCCACCCCCTGACCCAATTTCGGTTTGAGCCACCACCCCCATTGCGCCACCTTAGAGAGGTGAAGGAAAGGAGGAAGCTAAAAAGAGGAGGAAGGGAGGAGAAGGAGAAGGTGATCATCAGGAATCATCAAGGTAACAATCTGTACTAACTCTTTATATTTGCTCTAGGTTAATCTTTAATAGGAGGAGTAACGTATTTGCAGTTTATTAATCTAATTTAATACTACTAATTTGTTATGTGCGTAGTGTAGATGGACCGAAACTAGATGTACGGTGCGAACCGTGTAAGTCAAGAGTACATTAATGGCATGTTTGCTTTTAAAAGAGCTGTCGAGCAGGATATGTTGAAGAAGGGGATAGAATTTATGTACTGTCCATGCATTGATTGCGGTAATCTGAAGATGTTTAACAACTCGGCGCAGATTGAAGGGCACTTGATTTGAAGGTGTTTCAAAAAAGGGTATACATGTTGGACCAGTCACAGTGTAGAGCAGATTATACAGGAAGTTAATAATGACGACATCACCGAGGAAGTCAACAATGTGGTGAAGGGAGGGTGTTACAATGCCGGATGTGGACTGTGCTTTTGATGAGGATAGGTCGCACGATGACAATCTGGATCAGATGCTACGCGATGTAGAAGGGAACTACAGTGATAGAGAGTTTTGTAAATTCGAACACTTAATAGAGGACTCGGGGAAACCTTTGTTCCCTAGCTGTAAGCCGGAATACACAAGGTTGTCAACCGTACTTGAACTGCTGAAATTGAAGGCAAGCAATGGTTGGTCCGACAAGAGTTTCATGGCGTTGTTAGGTCTCCTAGCGGACATCCTTCCAGAGGGAAACGTGTTGCCCAACACCACCTACCAACCCAAGAAGGTTCTTTGTCCATTGGGAATGGAAGTAGAAAGAATACATGCATGTCCGAATGATTGTATTCTGTACCATAAAGAGTATGCAGACATGGATGCATGTCCTGTGTGCAAAGTATCCCGATACAAACGTAAGTATACTGCTAAGGTGAAGTAAGGACCTCCTGCTAAGATGTTGTGGTATCTGCCTGTGATCCCACGTTTGAATCGTTTATTTGCGAACCGAATGGAGGCAAGATTGCTACGTTGGCACTCGAAGGAGTGTAAGAAAGATGGAAAGCTAAGACACCCTACTGATTCTGTAACACCCTAGCCTAACAAGAGCCTGGAATGCTACTAAACTAACATTGTAACCATTTAAAACTAAGATGTCCTACTAACTTCGGCAGAACCTCCTTTGTATAGTCAACTATACAGGAGATTCCAACAGTTAATTATAACGCAATTAAATAATCCAACATCCAGTATAATCAAGAGACATCCAAAAATTATGCTAATTATCACTATATCATCCATAACACGCTAAACAATGGAGATATAATCCAGAGAGCATCCAAAATCCTTTAGACACCTTTATTACAATTTATTCTAAGCAAAGGTAGTAATCATAAACAATTCTTTAAGCAGATTACTCATATTCTAAATCAATAATCCAAACAATTCAAAGTGATTGGTTTGTGCCATTGTGCAACCACTCTATGTTTTATTCCCTCCCATGCATGTCATTCCTATAAGAGGTACCTAAAAACACAATAACAGCAAGAGTGAGTCTAAAGACTCAGCAAGTACAACAATTGGTAATAATAACATAAACAATCGCAATAATCAACGATCCATCCACAAAACTCTATAATAAACATGTTATATGCTCATGCTATGCAAGATGCTCAAATGCACTTTCTCTTTCTCTATTGCATTTTACCGGTAATGTAGAGCATGCATCCGTCGATACATACCCATGCCTGTGCCATCTAGCATAGGGACCATTGCCCATACTCCACAAGTATAGGGATCTAAGCCCACGCTCCAACGAGCGTGGGGACCATAAGCCCGTCACATTCATGACGGGGATCTCAACAAATGCTTGGTCACCACGTGACCAAGTCTTCAATATGTCAAAGATGATGCATATGAACAAAACCTTAAATCATCATAATCCTGCATTCGCAGCAACATCACATATGAATAAACTTATTCATACTTCTAGCATTCATGATCATAGACATTCATAACATTCTAGCATCCATTAATAACACATATACTCACAATACTCGCAAACAAGATCATTCACTCATAATAAATCTATCAAACAAGTACTTGCCTCAACTGTGCGAGAACGGAGGACGTGAAGAGGGTGCTGCCCCCGGGACCAATCCCCCACCTGAATTTAATTAAAGCACGCTAAGAAAATAATACTGGATAAAACAAAACTAGAAACAATTACGAAAACGCTACGTTCAATAGCGCAAACCCAACTCCCGAACCTTAAACTCCTGTGTGTCCCCTGAGTAGATAGTCACATTATAAAATCCATAACTTTTTGATCCAAGATCCAAATGATGTGTTCTTAGACTTTCTGGAAATCTTATCAAATTCCCCACCTAAACCTATTTGGTGAGCCTTCCTGTTTCGGCCATCTAATACCCTTACCAAACAGATTAACAGAGCAACTATTTCACGTCAAGGTTTCTGGACAGTGACCTTAAAACCATCATAACTTTCAGTACAATTATCCAAATTTTGTGTTCTTTAACTTTCTCTAAAGCTAAGCCAATTATATACATCTTTCGTTATAGTGAGACCTCCCAGAAATTCCTTTAGCTACCCGCATATGTCTAATTACTAAAAACTATCAGAATTGAAGCAGATTCACGGAACTTTTGAACCACTCGTCCAAACGATGTGATCTTGTACTCTACAGAAATTTATCGATGTCGCCTACAATTCTTTAGGAGATAGCCAGACCTGATTTTGCCATTAACAGCCCTAAATCAGAAGAACACTAAACACTGCCAGATTACTGATCTAATACCGACATTGCTACGATACACCAAACAACGACTTAATGAACGATGACCAGGCATTACCCTTGGAGAACCGCCGAAGAACTCGAATAACACCGTGTGATCCCTCTCCCTTCTCCCCCTTCCTTCTTCTTCCTTTTTCTTGGCCAGCAACCATAATGAAGAGGCACCAGAGGAGAGGGACACCACCATGGAGGAGAGGGGCATGCTACAGTAGCCGTGCTACAGTGGCGACGATGGTACTGTAGCGCCCTAGGGTTCCCCCTCCTTCTTTAGTTGGTTTCTGGTTTCCTCATGGGCCATGGGCCACTATGCCTATTTTTCCCCCGCTTGACTATGAGCTGTGTGGTCCATTCCTATCTCAATTTCTAATTTTTCTCTTTTAATTCTCTTAATTCCCTCTCTAATTTTTATTGCATCCACTAATGAAAAACGAGATATTACAGATTCTACCCAGTGGAGAAACTTCGATCGGAGCTTCAAAGAGTTCGGTGCAGAACCGAGAAACATAAGGTTAGGGTTGAGTACAGATGGAATGAATCCTTTCGGTAACATGAGCAGTCGACATAGCACCTAGCCCGTAAATCTATGTATGTACAACCTTCCTGCTTGGCTGTGTATGAAGTGAAAGTACATTTTAATGTCACTACTTATCCAAGGGCTGAAGCAACCTGGGAATGATAATGATGTGTATCTAGCACTATTACTGGAAGATCTTGTGACACTGTGGAACGAAGGGGTAAAAGTATGGGATGTGTACAAACGAGAGAACTTCTCTTTACGTGTCATGTTGTTCTACACCATCAATGATTTTCCTACCCTTGGTAACCTGTCGGGGTTCAGTACAAAAGGAGCCAAAGCCTGTCTGCACTGCTTAGATGGTACGGAGAGTGTATGGCTAAACAACTCGCGCAAAACTGTGTATATGCGTCACCGTAGGTTCCTTCCCAGGATTCACCCATACCGCAAGATGAAGAAATAATTCGACGGAAATAAGGAGGGCGGTTCAGCTCCAAGGGCTTTTAGAGGGAAAGAGGTCTATGATATGGTTAAGGATATCGATGTTGTGCTTGGGAAGGGGCGTAAATTAATGACCCCTGAGAAGAACATCTGGAAGAAGCGGTCAATTTTTTGGGACTTGCCTTATTGGGAGCACTTAGAAGTTTGTCATTGCATTGATGTCATGCATGTGGAAAAGAATGTATATGATAGCTTGATTGGTCTCTTACTGAACAATAGTGGCAAAACAAAGGATGATGTTAACGCACGGCGTGACTTGGTTGATATGAACATAAGGACCGAGTTAGCACCGAAAGAGACCGATAAAGGATGAACGTACCTTCCCCCAGCTTGCTACACTCTATCCAAAGCCGAGAGAAATGAACTGTGCTAGAGCTTACACGGTGTGAAAGTTCCGTCCGGTTACTCCGTCAGCATTAAGAAACTTGTTTCTATGGAAGATTTAAAATTAATTGGTATGAAGTCTCATGATTGTCATGTGCTGATGACACAAATGCTTCCTGTTGGAATTAGGAGTATCTTGCTGAACAAGGTCCGAGTGGCAATCTTGAGACTGTGTTATTTCTTTAACTCAATTGCTCAGAAGGTTATTGATCCCGAAGGACTAGATGCTTTACAGGCCGAGGTGGTGATGACTCTATGTCATCTTGAGATGTATTTCCCTCTGTCATTTTTTGATATCATGGTCCATCTCATTGTTCACCTTGTGAAAGAGATAAAGATATGCGGCCCTGTGTTCCTACGTCATATGTACCCGTTCGAGAGGTACATGGGAATTCTCAAGTCCTATGTAGCATCATCGAACGTCATATGTAGTAGTGGCCGTCCCATACCGGCACATATAGTTGTATGCTTAGGCTTTAGATTGGGAGCATCGGTGTCACATCCCCAAATTAATAAAAAGGTTTATTATGCATCTCATTAGCATGCATCATGTTTTGAAACTTTTTAATTACATATTGTACTTGGAAAATCTCAAAATACACATGCAACCTACACTTCGATTTGGACTCCAAACTAAAAACTGAAATAAATGCTAATGAAGATCCTTTGGAAATAAGTTATTCAAATACTACATTAATTATCATAAATTAATATAATTTTTAACAAATTTTTGGGACTGGTTTGGACCTTAAGAAAATTCAAACACCATTAAAAGACCTAGCTTAAGTTTGAATTTATATATTGCAAGATATAAATGAACAGTAGGGTTCAATAATTTTTATGGACACTAGGCTATCCCAGGAACCCCTAGAAATTATTTCATGATTTTAGGAATTTTATTTCTATTTTTAAGCCCCTGGTCAAAGTAGGGAAAACAATTAAAATTCCACTCAAAACCTAAACCCTAACCGGCTGCTACTGTTCCTTGGGCTCGAGCCCGACCCAGGCGAACTTACTCAGCCCGACCACCTAAATGCACCACACGTGAGCCACCCGATGGGAGATCGACGGCCCTGATCGTGTACCCCTTCTGACCAGTCTGATCACCCTCTGAATCCAAGCCGTCCATCCAAGATCCAATGGTGCACATCAAACCGATCACTTCGCGTTCTTGCGCGCCGCTTTGTCTCGCTGACACGGTGGGCCCGAGCTGTCAGCTTCGTCCCTGACCTCGCGCAGGAGCTCCACGCCACGCAGCCGTGACACTCCGACGCGCTCAGAACGGAAACTCAACGCCGTCAATCCACCGCTGCCGCTGGCCACTCCGGGAGCTTCTTCACCTCACGCCGCCTCCATCTCCGTCATCGCCCGGCCATATTACCCCTCGCAGCCCTCCGTTCTCCCTCACTTATCCTCTGTTGACCGAGGAGAGGGAGGCTGGTTTGAGCCCTCTACTCGGGTAAGCTCCCTCCGCGTGATTCCTCCCTGCTCTAGGTTCATTCCCGTGTCCATTTTTGTTTATGCGAGCTCCTATATTTGCTTGTAGCTCGCTGTTCATTGTCGTGCTCCCGGCAACTTCCAGAGCGTGCTCTCGCAGACACCGTCGTGCCTTCTTCATGTTCGGGAGGTATTATCCTCAATCTACCGTGTCACTTTACGTGCCTTAGGCCACTAATTAAAACCCCCCTCTTTATTTGTCGGCTTATGCACAGGAGCTCTGTAATTTCTGGTTTTCCAATTCACGGCCGTGAGAGTTCGTCTTCTTCCCCGACGCCGGCACGGTGAGTTTTTCGTTGAGTCAACCCTCTGGGACCATCTCAGGGATGTCCTGGTCCTGCTCCCACCTCACCTTGTTCTCCTTTATCCCCAGAACGTTCTCGCCGCGTGGACCTCCTCCTCGCCGCCGCTGATTTCTGCCGCCCTGAGCCAAGACGAAGGCCCTTGGTCCCCGTGCCTCTCCCTCAGCATCATTTGAACCCCAGGAGTCTGGAGCTAGCACCCATTTGCCCCGGAGTGGTTTCTACTTCGAGATCTCTCGGCACCGTACGCCTCTTCTCCGCTCAACTCCGCCGCCGACGCGCCACCGTGCCTCTTCTCCGGCAATATCACCTCCGGAAGGTAGCCTTTGCTATTTCCTTTCCGTTTAGACTAAGTCTGTGCACTCTCCGGCTTTCCCTCGCCACCGGCGAGCACGGCAACGCCACGGCCGCGCCGTCCCTGTTGTCAGATAATTACAGCCGAAAACAGTGATTTTTGTTGATTTAATTAGCGTTAATGGTTGTGGTTAAATTAGTCCTGAGTCTATGACTTGTGGGCCCTAGTGTAGTTAAGTGGATGCGTAGTATGTTAAGTACGCTTCCGCAAAAGGGAAAGCGTATCCCTAGCATGCTTAGAATGATTTTACGTTTTAGAGTTCTTGAAGCGTATTCTTGGAAATACGTCTTCAACCCTTCGCAGCCGAGGCTAAGTCCATGTTGACTGGGTCAAAGCTTTGCCCCCGGTCCCGCACGTCAGCGGCTGTGGCTAGGATAGTACTCGGTAGAAAAAGTAATCAGTACTTTATGAAATTCGAAATATGTTAATTTACACACTAAGAAATATGTATAACTTCTAAAATGCATAACTAAATCATTTTAACTCCAAAATAGGTAAAACCACTTCTGGTAATTTTCATAGTTAGTGAACTTTATATTAAAATTGGTTTCAACCTTGTCCCTGTAACAGAAAGCATTATGTTGGAAAATGAGCTATAAACACTATTTTTGTTACAAAAGAAAAAGGCTGATAACTTTGAAAAGTCATAAGTAATTCCTGGAAACTCCAAAAATAGTTAAATCAGTTTTGATAATTTCTATTTCAAAAGAACTTAATTATAAAAATGGTTTCAAACTTACCTCTATCACAGAAACTATAGTTTGAGGAAAATGATCCTAAAAGGTATTATTTTTACACTATTAATGCTGATAACTTTGAAAACCAATAACTAAATCAAGGAAACTCCAATTGAAGCAAACTCAATTGTTTTGAACTTGTAATAATATTGCTCATTTATCCATGTAATCCTTATACTCACCACTGCTCTACAAAATTTCACCTCATAATTAAATTACATAAATGAAGGTATATTTAAATCTAAAATTCAAACCACCATAACTTTCATATACTTAATCAAAATGAAATAATTCTTTCACCAAAAATCATTTAAAATCATGACTTAGCTACTGTAAAAAAATCATGCATTTTTTAGCATCTTGATTTTTGGAGTATTTCTCGATGTTTATTCGGTATTGTATTTATATAGATTCCGAGCCTATTGACGTTGGCTCTTACGCTACTGAGAGTGAACAACTACTTTTTCAGCAAGGCAAGCATCCTTTGAACTTTCTTTTTGCATCATATTTGATCCCAATTTTGTTAGGGTAGATGCAATAATAATTGCTTGCATGATAGTTCTATAATGTCGCTATTTTTGTGATGAGTAGTTAGACACATCCTATTATCCTGTCATTGTGGCTATCCATGAATTACCCCAGTACTGAAATAATTATGATAGGATGTGTGAAATACTGTTGTTCGAGTCGCTTAGCCATGCAAGTCTAGAACCGTAGTTCGATTGTCGGAATAGCCCGACAATTATGGGATAAACACAACTCTCATTATATACTTTTGTTTCAGATCTTCGAATCTGTTTTCTAAGTTAAATTTTGTCTTTCTAAATGAACTTTTGGTCCGACAAGTGATGGCTAGTGATGGTGCCTTCGTACACGAGAATTGGGTATGTGGTTTGGCTTGTCCGACAATTAAGGACCGAACTTTGGGTACCGCTATTCAAGCGCTTTCGTGCTATCACACGCGGTTGGGAGCCGTATGGTTAAGTAGGGGAAGGTTTTGTTGTGTTGAGTCCCACGGTGGTGAAATTGTAAGGGCATGGGACCGTGAAATCCTGTGTTCCTTTTGGGCCGATAGGATGGGGCGTTAACGCCTTGTGTTTCCTAGGATATAGGATGGAGGCGTTAACGCCTTGTGTTTCCTAGAGCCATGGGTTGAGGGACTTAGCTCAATGGGATCTTTTGCCAAAATGACCATATCTTGATTTACCCTACGCATACCATAGGAAGTATGCTATATTCGGAGGCATCCGGAGGCTTACGGGCTAATCAAGTCGTGTGGGTAAAGTAGTACACCCCGCAGGTATAATCTATTCAAATAGCCGTGTCCACTGCTATGGACGACAACGCTTGAAATTTGTGGTCGCTATTGTTAGACTTTGAATTGAAACCGTGGTTATAACTTGGAATCATCATGAATGGGATGTTCATGCTTGTTGTTGTATCAGAGTGGACCGCCACTTTGTTTTTAGTATGATTCTTTTGTTATTGAATGTATCACTTATTCACATGCTTTACTTCTACTTCAAATCTGATTTTGAAATGGCACTTGAAAAACTAGTATGTGTAGGTTGTTCAGTATTGCGTCTCTTTCGCAAAACTAAGCCAATATGAGCCCTTCCTTTGAATGACCTTATGCATAACTATTTTTATTTGTGTAAGACTTGCGAGTACTCTTTGTACTCAGCCAGGTGTTTGCTGGCTTTTACAGGTGAGGACGATAATGAGACCGACGAGCTCGTCGGTGTCGATTTAGGCGACACCGATGAGTAGTGTGCTATCTTTAGCTCCCAGTTGGTTGCCGATGGGTTATGGGGCATACCATTGCTGGTCTTTTGGTCTATTTATGTGTTTCCGCTGCTACTTAATACTCTCTTTTAAATTTAGCCGGTCGGCCACTTGTACTAGATGTAAACTTGGAACTATGTTGTATGTCTTTTGAACCATTTATGTATGAATGTTGTATGGATGTGAGCAACGTTGTATGAGAGTATGACTATATTGGTCGCTGACCTTGGGGGCCAATATAAGTTGTACTCGCTGTTCATGGCTTCCTATTTAACTCACTAAGTGTAGCGTTTGACTTGTTGGAGAACCGACAATCATGTAGTGCTCGCAGAGGAGCGGCACGCATGATCGTCAGGGCTCTAGTTTGAGTTAAGCCTCTCATTTAGATAGAGTTAAGTTGGAATACATTCACGGGAGACCTAGAGTTATGTCCCTAAGGCTTTGATTAGTCTCGATCTTATGAAGATAACTCCGGGGTCCCCACAATCGGCGTTCGGTTCTTAATTGACCTGGGTGAGGATCTCCCCCTATCTACTTGTGAGACTCCTCTCTCACACTTTTCAGAATATAATATAACTCGTCCGTGTGACAAACTAAGTTTTTCTTTTTTATACAAAATAAAAGAGGTACACCAATCTGGACTTTCTTTTCAAAATCCCCAAAATTCATAATTATCATGTCATCCTTTTCACAATTTTCATTAAAAACTATAGCCCAACTAAGCAATTGTGCGATATTCACATTTGAAAAATCCAAGTTGACATTATTCATTGTCTAACCATAATCCTAGTGGCTACAGCAGTAAGGATATCAACACATCAAGGAGGATCATGCATCGAATAGTACTTACAACTACCGTTATCCAAAAAATAGCAATTTTATATCAAACATACACGCAAGCATAACAGTTTTTTGCAAAAGAAATAAAATAATTAAAATAGTAGGATAAACATGGTCATAGGAGGTTCTTGCCTTACTCTGGTTGATCTGAATATGATAGTGAAGGATCATCGTGAAATTGCTCAATAATCAACGTTTATTCAAAAAGATCTAAAAGCAAATTCAATATAGCAAAATAATTTCAAAAGCAATAAAATCCAAATATTTTTTGCATATTCAGGTATATCATGATTTTAGATTAATTTAGAGAAAAAAAATCATCTCATTTGGAGTTTATATGCAAAATTCATGAAGGTTTCAATTTTCTTCGGTTTGAAAATTCCAGAAAATAGAAAAGGTGACGTCGAAAGTGTATTTTTCCAAAGTTTACGCTTTCAAGCAGAGAAAGCATATTCTTCCCTATGTTATACCGAGGATTATGTTATCCAACAGAGAAAGCGTATTTTCCTCAGAACTAAAGGCGGCTTTCTCATTTTTCTGGATTTTTATTAAGTTACATGTGGGGCCTACTTGTGAGTGACTCATTCCTTCGTTTTACTAATTTTTATTTATAAATCAGGGGTGGTCCCACATGTCATAGACTCATTTATTAACTGTTTGAAATTAGATTTTCTTTAATCTTTTCAACTGGTCCCACATGTCATACTCTTGTTGCACTTAGTCTCTATTACTAGGCTTTAATCATCCTTTTAATCACATGGTCCACTAGCAGAGAGAGAGAGAAAGGGAGAAGCTAGGCGCGCATGGCCGAGCGACTTGGCGACCTTGCTGACGGCGAGGTAGGCACGGGGAGGCTTGGGTTAAGGGCAAAATGGGTTCCTTTCTCGACAACGATGCCACCGGGTGGTGGTGGGGGTCGGAGAGATGGCCGAAGGTGCTGCTACGCCAGAGTAGAGCGGCAGAGCTCCTCAGGTCCAAGGTCATTTTTGCTATTGAAGCTAATCGGCGGCGAAAGGTGGTGCACACTGGCTCTAGGGGCTTGCTACGATGCTATTGGTAGCGGCTCGGGCACCAATGGTCACTAGAGCGACGGCGACCAAGATTCCCGTGGCAGTGCCATGATCAGCTACGATGAAATCTAATCCTTCGATCTAATGTGCCCAAAAGCTTTAGGGTACTATTAGAAGCTCACCAAGGTCCTCGACAGTGCAGGGGAATGCTCGAAGTGGCATGGCGACGTTGAGCAGCGGCAGTGCAAAGGAAGGATGTGGTGACAGCTCGTTGTAGGGATGGAGAAGCTACAAGGAGGTGTGCATTAGCTCGTATGCACACAGAGGATGGTAGGGGTAGAAGGAATTGACCAAAGACTCACCGAGGTGGGGGGCTAACTGGAAAATAGTTGTGGCGTCCGGAAATGAAGAAGAAGAAGAGCGATTTAGTGGATTCTTTGCGTTTGAATCCTCTTCAACTGAGGGGAATGCACTAGTGAGGTATAGAACACGAAATGACATGGTCAAGTGAGGTTCAAGCTCACCAGAACGTTGGGAACAAAGACGTCCAGAGAGGGGTTTGCGTCGAAGGTGAAGAAAATGACCGCTTGTCTGAGCTACGGGGTTCCCGAAGCTACGTCAAGCATAGAAGAAGAATCAGTGAGGCAAGAGGCGCATGATGACGCAAGTGGTGCAGGTAAGGAAGCTCACCCGAGCTAGAAGCATTACGGGGCGTGCTCACTGGCGCCAAGAACGATGCTCTCGTTCCTAGTGAACCAAGGAGCGGGAAGCTCTAATTCCTGGTGGGGAGCGAGATTGGCGAGCTGGGATCACCGCCACATGGTCAAAGGTTTATATATGGATGAGTAGAGTGTGAGAATTTCGATGAGAAGACATGGCCGTGGTGAGTATCTCGTATTCCTTCCTTCGGTGTCTCCACCAGACCAGGCGTTAGGCGTCATTAAGGGAACGGTTAGCATGGGTAGAGCTAGGTAGAGGTGATGGCGGTAGGTGAAGTGTGAAACTATGGTCGACGAAGGAATCCATGGGCGAGCGGGCGATGCGAACGAGGGAGCACACTGGCGAGCGAGGGCGAAGCCATGGTAGAAGAAGGGTGATGAGAAGTGAGGCCCACCCGTCAGTGAGCGCGGGAGCGAGTGGAGTTTTCGCGGGTTGGGGTGGCGCGTGGAAATGGGTCGGCTCAGATGCGACCCAAAAGTGAATTTCTGACTCGATGTTTGCTGATTTTTTGTACTGAGCAAAGAGAGTCCACAATTTATGAACATTTTTGTGTGGGCTACGAACCCTGTATAGTTGCTCTTGTAATTTCTGTGGTTTTCTCGACAATTCTTGCAAGTTGCTGTTTGTATGAAATTTCATTATTTGTTATATACCGAAAGTTTAACAAGCATGCATAAATGATTTTCCATGTGGAATAATACTAAAAAAATACTTTCTCATTTATTTTTTACTATGTCTCCCCAAAATGGAAATTTTGGGATGTTAGAGACCTACCCCCTTACAAAGAATCTTGTCCCCGAGATTTAGTGGACTCGATAAGGCGGTCTAAGGCTGTCGGACCCCAATTTTGGAACTTGGGATCCACTGTGTATATGGTGTCATTCCCTGGATCAATAGCTGATACACACAGTCACATCGTTTGTTTATGCACATAACTACAGAAGCTCTAAGCAGACATACAACTTAGGTTCATAGTTGCGACCACGTGTGGTAAAAAATGGCAATCTAGGGAGGTCTTGAAGAGGTCCTGGGATGGTTCTACAGTGATCCCAATGAGGTCCTGTGTAATCGAAGGAGGTCCTGAGGAGGTCCCGAGGGAGGTCCTGAGGGAGGTCCCAAGAGGAGGTCCTAAGGGAGGTCCTGAAGAGTCAGGGGAGGTCCTGAGGAGGTCACGAGGGGAGGTCCTGAGGGAGGTCCCGAGAGGAGGTCCTGAACGGTTCAGATGATATCAAGGGAGGTCCTGATCGGTTCAGATGAAACCAAGGGAGGCCCTGAACGGTACAGATGATACAAGGGAGGTCCTGAACGGTTCAGATGGAACCAAGGAAGGTCCTGAATGGTTCAGATGAAGTCAAGGGAGGTCCTGAACGCTACAGATGATATCAAGGAGGTCCTGAACGATTTAGATGTAACCAAGGGAGGTCCTGAATGGTTTAGATGTAACCAAGGGAGGTCCTAAACAGTACAGATGATATCAGGGAGGCCCTGAACGGTTCAGATGTAACCAAGGGAGGTCCTGAATGGTTCATATGTAACTAAGGGAGGTCCTGGTGAGGTTCAAGAGGAGGTCATGGAGAGGTCCAAGGGGAGGTCCTAGAGGAGGTCCTGGAAATGTTTCCGCGGAGGTCCGCGAGGATATCCTTGAGACGCTTCCGAGGAAGTCCAAGAGGAGGTCTTGGAGTGATCCAAGAGGAAGGAGGTCCTAAAGGAGGTCCTGGAGACGTTTCCGAGGAGGTCCATGAGGAGGTCTTGGAGACGCTTCCGAGGAAGTCCAAGAGGAGGTCTTACAGAGGTCCAAGGGGAGGTACTAGAGGAGGTCCTGGAAATGTTTCCGCAGAGGTCCGTGAGGAGGTCCTGGAATGCTTCCAAGGAGGTCCAAGAGGAGGTCTTAGGGAGGTCCTAGGAGGTCCTGGTGGTCATTTGGTAGAGGTCCCCAACTAGCTAAGGGTTGTCTGAAGTCACCCAGCAGTGGTTCTAGAACATCTAAGGGTGGTCATCAGACATCTGTTTAGCGGTTGTAAACAAACTGATCGTGAACCTTATCCATTGTGAAAAGTACTTGTCATGAACAGTGCAAGCGTAATATTAGAGGGCAAGTGCGAGAGCAAAACAAATCGTGGTGGATCCATTCACTCTGCCCACAGGCAAGTGACTAGGGGTCCTGGCCTAAGCTTCATTATCTCCACCATCATCCGGTTTAGCCTTTGTGAAGTACTGGTAGGGGTCTTGATCATTTGGGTCTGAAAAGAGTATAATGGCAGAGCTTGAGTACACAACCGTACTCGTGAGCCAACACACAATGCAATTGTATAGATGCAAGCCTATTCAAGGGAAGCTTGGGGTTCTTTTATTTGCATAAAGCCAAGTGTGAATTAGACATAATAGAAATTCCTGAGACTTAGCACTTTTAAAAAATGAGGTTTTATAAATGAGTTTTCATTTGTAAAATACTAGTGGAGGTCCCACCTGCAATTACCATTGAGTGGCTCCATCCATCCACTCAATGCCCAGGTTATCCCGTAATTACCACTGGTCCCCAAACAGTTTTTTCTCAAATGCTGGGTCCCACCCCATCCTTCCTTTCCTTCACAAATGGTTTTATGAAACAAAACTATATCCAAAGAAGTTCTCAAGACCGCCTTGACCGTGAGCACGACTATCTAGATAGTTTTCTTACTCTGCAGAGTTCGCACACTTTATCCACAAGAGATAATCGCCTTGATATATACACACACTTCCTTATACATGTGAATCAAGAGAAGATTACAACAAGGCCTTTACAATGCTCAACCTCGATGCAACTCCACCCGCTAAGGTTTCCACCGCCTGGTGCCAAGCACTTCCAGGAGGCCCCCTCTTGCGCCGTGTGGTTTCGCTGTGGCTTCTATGCCCCTTTACCCATGCCACATTCCCCCAATGACATAGCCACGGCAAGGCGAGCAAATTAGTTGGCCAGGTCGTACCCATTATATACTTGTGATTGCACTATTTTTGCATGAGAGGTCATCACCAGATTCGGTCCTTGGCTGACTTGGGCAGTACATCCACATACCAACCATCACTGTGCCCTCGACACCACCACTCTTTCCAAACCGCCAAGTCGTAAATGCTTTTGGTTTTATTTGTTTTGGAAATAACTTTTGCTCAACATACCGCTTAGGCTCCCAACTTCATCAAGCGCCAAACCTTTTCTAAAGTTTTTAATGATTGTGGTCAGCAATTTTAATGCTCGTATGACATTGTATCTAAGCAAGGCTAAGCATGACACTTAGATACAGACTTATCAGCTAGTATATATTCCATTAAGCCTAGGGTGACAAGGGATAATGTCCAAGTTCAAGGATTGGAAGGTTATACACAATTACTGTTAAGGCATTAACTATGAGCTAGGACAATTTAGTTGGATAAAACATAGCAATGCAAGTTCATAATTTAAAGCAATATACTTTGCTAAAGGTAGGTGCGATATGATTAAAGTGTTGACTCGCCTTGTTCAGGGTACTGCTGATCGTGCTTCTGATCCACGAACAATTCTTCAGTCGCCTCGGCTTCTATAGTCACAAAAACAACCAGAAGGAACAATAAACATATATATATATATATATATATATATATATATATATATATATATATATATTCAAACTCCAATCGTTTTCAAATATGCAATGAACTCCAAAAAAAATGCAAGTCGTAGATTAGAGATATTAGACGGGCATAGTCGAAGACCTTGTGGTAGTAGGGTTTGTGGTGGCGTAGGAGTTACTGTGGTTGTACAAGGATACGATGAGGAGGTCGTGGAGATACTATGATTAGGGGAGGTCATGGATGTACCGTAACTAGGGAGGTCGTGGCAGTACTGTGACCAGGGGAGGTCTTGCGAGGGTTAGGACCTAGGGAGGTCTTGTGAGTGTTAAGGCCAGAGGAGGTCTTGTGAGTGTTAGGACCTGGGGATGTCTTGTGAAGGTTAAGACCTGGGAGGTCGTGAGAGGGTTAAGACTTGGGGAGGTCTTGTGAGTGTTAGGACCTGGGGAGGTCTTGTGAAGGTTAAGACCTGGGGAGGTCTTGTGAGCGTTAAGGCTAGGGGAGGTCATGTGAGTGTTAGGACCTGGGGAGGTCTTGTGAAGGTTAAGACTAGGGGAGGTCGTGAGTGGGTTAAGACCTGGGGAGGTCTTGTGAAGGTTAAGACCAGGAGAGGTCTTGTGAAGGTTAAGACCTAGGGAGGTCGTGAGAGAGTTAAGACCTAGGGAGGTTTTGTGAGGGTTAAGTCCTCGGGAGGTCTTGTGAGGGTTAATTAAGACCTGGGGTGGTCGTGACCGAGGTGTGGTCTTTGTAAAATAGGGGGTCTTGACCTAGAAGGTGGTCTTTGCAAAACGGGAGGTCATGACCAATAAGGTGGTCTTTGCAGAATGGAAGGTCATGACCCAGAGGATGGTCTTTGTAAAATGGAAGGTCATAACCCAGAGGGTGGTATTTGCAAAATGGAAGGTCATGGAAGTGCTAATCCCGGTGTAGTCAATTGAGAGAAATATTCTACTATACAACAGCGGCCAAAAGAAACAAAGGTTTGACTTCATTGACACATACGAATGAACTGGTGGATGGGCCAGAGGGAGAACCAGAGGAACATTTAGAGAAAGAACAAGGTAGCTTGGGCTAGGAGGAGCATCTAGCCACTAGGGACTTACCAGTACTAGGCTGGGAAATGAACTAGCCGGAGCGGGGCTGGCGACGTGGACAACGACTATGTAAGAAGCTCCACGCTGCAACAGTGGCTTGAGGGAGGAGGTAGACTTCAACCTCCAAGGTTGCTCCGTGGAAGCAGGTGGATGGTCCTTCAAGGCTGTCTTGGGGTCTTCTGGTCAGCTCCTGTAAATCAAAGAGTGGATTCAATGGAGGAGCATATTGTGGGTTATGGGTGAGAGCAGATACCCACAATGCGAAAGGTACCTTACCGAGGGGTGACAATGGCGAAGGTGGCGATGTGGTGAGGCTCGGCCTAGGCAAGCGCTTGTGCCCAACCGGAGCTCGAGCTCACTTGAAGGAGGATGAAAGTGAGGCTAACACTGGGATGGCAAAGGAAGGCATTTAGGGGCTAGGAGCAAATATGTGCATGCACCTTGGTACAATCAACGAGGAGGGGTGGTTGGTGTAGTTGACGGTATGGGCAGCACAGGGTAGTGGAATGATATGCTATTAATGCCTTGTCTGACCACAACATACCGGAGCCCTCACTTGGTGCATGCAGCGCACGGTTAGGAGGGTCACAGCTGCCCTGGCCCAGTTAGGGAGGTCCAGTTGCAATGGAGTGGACCTAGTGCTGGCCGGAGGAATAGGAAAGGAAAGCACGGGAACGGGTGAGCCAAACCAGGCATTAGGCTGATCAGCCATTAGCCCAATGAGGAACGGGGAGAAGGAAGGAAAACTAGAAAGACTTGGGTAGAGACAAAATAATAGGGTGGTAGATAAAATCATGAATGCAAAAGAGATGCAAAATGTCCTCAAGCAAATCTCAAAGATGCACGCAAACAGAACGACAATAGACATTGTACAAAAAGTTTTAAAAATCCCTCATTTTTACAATTATGAGTTTTTTTGGGCTGTTACAAAGGCGGTCTTCTCGTTCCCATGTAGCCGCGTTTTCAGTGTGGTTGCTCCATTGGACTCTCAGCAATTTGATAGCATGGCTACACATATGTTGCATGGCTTCATCTAAAAGTCAGATTGGGTGTTCCCGATAAGAAAGATTTTGTTGGAGGACGATGTTCTCCAACTGAGTGAGTTGATTAGGAGTTCAAAGACATTTCTTGAGTTGTGATATGTGGAATACATCATGTACATCGGAGAATTGGGGTGGCAACTCTAGTTGGTATGCTACTTCACCTTTCCTTTCAACAATTCGGTACGGTCTGATGTACCGAGGTGCCAGTTTTCCATAGACTTGGAAACAACGGATGCCTCACTATGGTGAGACCTTGAGATAAACATAATCATTCACCTTTGTCACGGCTATGCTTCTCTCAAGTGCCTTTTTATCATGTTGACGTGCTCTTGTGCTTCTTGGATGATGATCGGTCGAAAGAACTGTCTCTCGCCGACCTCAGACCAAAATAGGGGTGTACTACACTTTATCCCATATAGTGCTTTGAATGGGGACATTTGAAGACTTGATTGGAAGCTGTTGTTGTAGAAAAACTTGGCAAGCTCCAAGCATTTTTCACAATTCGTGCTGTAGGACAGCACGCAAGCTTGTAACATGTCTTCCAATACTTGATTCGTTCACTCTATTTGACCTCCCGTTTGTGGGTGGAATGTTGTGCTAAAGAATAACTCGGTTCCCAATAGTTCGTGTAGGCTATCACAAAATCACGAGGTGAACTGGGGATCTCGATCGGACGTTATCATCCTTGGCACACCGTGTAGACATACGGTGTGATTTATAAAAGTTATGTGAGCTTGGCACCCCTGATACCTGGTATCAACCAGGATGAAGTGTGCCACTTTTGTCAAGCGGTCGACGATAACCCAAATCAAGTCATGTCCGTTTCAGGTTCTCGGTAGGCCAGTAATGACATCCGTACCGACATCGCCCCATTTCCACTCGGAAACCTTGAGAGGTTGAAGTAGCCCTACTAGCCGTTGGCGTTTTGCCTTAACACACTGACACACATCGCACATAGCAATATGTGCGGTGATGTCTCTCTTCATATCAGGGCACCAGAATTATGACCGTAGGTCCTGATACATCTTTGTACTCTTGGGGTGGATGGAAAGTGGGAATTCATGAGCTTCCCTGAGGATTAGCTCCTTGATATCATGATTGTCCGGGACATAGAGTTGTTTTCTATGCATAACTAATTCACTTAGGTTCTCGTGAACTCGACTTCCTGTCTCCCTGTAATTCGTGTTGGATTTCGCGATCGCTGGATCCTTGAGTTGAGCAGCTTGGATTTGAGATTCAAGTGTAGGTCACAGCACCAGGGCAGCGACATAACCTTCCTTTACCAGTTCTAAATTGAGCTTTCAAAACTCTTCGTGCAACGCCGGTTGATTTGCTTCAATTGACGCGTATATGCAGTGAAGCTTCCAACTAAGGGCATCGGCTACCACGTTGTCCTTACCCAGTTGGTAATGAATGCCAAGGTCATAATCCTTAATCAACCCAAGCCATCTCCATTGCCTTAGTTTCAAATCTGGCTGTGTGAAGAAATATATCAGGCTTTTGTGATCGGTGTAGATTTCACACCGATTGCCGATGAGGTAATGCCTTCATATCTTAAGAGCATGAACCATTGCTGCTAATTCCAAATCATGAGTTGGATAATTAGTCTCATGTGGTTGTAATTGTCATGAGGCATAGGCCACCACTTTGCCCTCTTTCATCAGTACACATGTGAGACCGTGGCAGGATGCATCACAATACACAGTAAAGTCTTTGTGTATGTCAGGCAGGGTAAGCACTAGGGCTGTTGTGAGCCTTTTCTTTAATTCTTGAAAGCTCTCATCACATGAGCCTTTTCTTTTCTCTAGCTAGCTTGAATCTCGGGGGTCGAGATTCCTTTAAGGGGGGAGGTTTGTAACTTCCCAATTTTCTCAAGTTTAAAAACCTTTTGAATAGTCTAGCCCTTTGGAAAATTCACCAAGATTTTATTCGAATTTTAATAAAGCTTAACATGGACTTTCAATAGCAAAACAATTTAATATGATTAATATCAACATCAATTATTGTCAAAACTATTTTATTTGGATTCTATGTGCTTGGATATATTTTTTAGAATTTTTCCGAGTTCATTTGCTATTTGGATTTACTATATTTTCTAAATTGGAAAATCTATTTAAAATCTAAAAAATCCCAATGTGTTGAATTCCCTTGCTTCGGCCCGAACCAGCCCGTAGCCCATCTTCCTCTCTCCTCTGTGCGCACGCCGCGTTGAGCCCACCAGTTAGTCTCACCCGCGCCTTTTGCTACTTGTTTTTGCCCGAGCCACCGACGCTGACGACTGGGTTCCATAGGATCACTATTCGTCGTCTCTGAATCTGTTACGATTCGAGTCGCACCGCTGCGTGGGCCTTCCTCATTGTAGCCGCCTCGGACTCTCCTAGTTGGCCGCGTATAAAAGGAACGGGAGCCCTTGATCTCCGCACCAAACCCTAGCTACCTAAGCTCCAGCGCCAAGCCCTAGCTGCCGGGAGAGCTCAAAGAAGTGAAGCCGCTGCCTTCAACTCCGATGAGCAATTCTGTCGCAACCAGAGCCGCTCGAGCTTCGTTGTCCCCACCCTCGGCCTCGCAAGGAGCTGCGCTTTACCCTGGTCACCTTGGTTCCACCAGAGCATCACCGAAGAGTAGATCCTGACGATCCTGAGACCTCTTCGCTGCCTCGTCCTTGCCGCCAGCTACCATAGCTGTTCCTGAGCACTAGTGAGTGCACCCCTGAGTTCCTCTTCACGTCCTCTACACGTCGCGCACCTTCGCTGCCGGTGAGATACGGCCGTTCGATGGATGCCATCAGAACCCGAGCACCGCTGACCTCACCATTGTCCACGTCACCGCCATCTTAGCCTCCGTGTGCACGTGTCGCTTACATGGCATCCCCGTTAGTGCCATGTATGCATATGGGTGTTAGCCAATTCAAGACCCTAAACCAACCCTCGGTAGATCCAATCCATCGTGAGCTAATTCAATGAAAGTTGGTCCCATTTGTCAGTCAACTGTTCTGTAGATCATGAACCCATATACCTTTGAACCGAATTAGTGGACCCGGTCCATGGACTGTGGGCCCACATGTCAGCCCCATTTCCTTTTTCCTAGTATTTATTTTTAATTCCAGTTTCCAGGGCTGACGTCATTAATTGGAATTTCTAGTAGAAAAGACATTTGGGAAAAATCCAGAAATTCCATTTTTGTTATTTCTTTAGGTTTAGAACTTCTAGAAGCTAGTTCTTCGTCATCTGAACTCCGATTGAGCTCATTAAAATTTCTAAATTCATCTAAATTCAAGCTCTATGTTCCTAAGATTTTTCTTTATTTTTTGGAGTTTGTTTTCTCTCTGTTTTATATTTATTTTTTTATTTGCTTCGCTTGCGAGTTGATGTTGATACTTTGGCGGATTTTGAGGAAGGAGGAGTTCACCAAGACCAAGACTAGTACCAAGACTTGTTTCAAGGAAAGTTGTACCTTTGACCATATTGAGCCCAATTTTCCAAATTACTTTGATTCAATTATGGCATTTACTTTAAGTATTTATTTAAATGCTTTGTGATTAGTTATTCATCCAAATTATTTATATCCACCTTGTCTATTTTAATGTTAAAATCTTTTGTTACCCTAGATTAGTTGATTAATAGTTGGTATTATCGTACCACCAATGTGGGTTGGTTAGATACGATTAGTCCTCTTAGCTATGCAACGAGTCATTCATTGTCATATGAGTTACAAATATGAATTTGACTAAGTGATTATGGAACTTTATGAAAAAATTGTGTGCTATGTGTCATTACTTGTTGATGGCATGTGTTGCACTTAATCAACAGGGTAGGAAAAGATTTAGACCGAGGCAAGTGGTGGAAACTGTGTGATATGGTGGAGCTTTGTGAATGGGAATGTTTAATCTTTGTGGCATAGTTAGAAATTGAAAGTCTTGCCTTGGTCAATGAAGGACTTAACTTTGTGCGCCATTAAACTGAGCCATAACTATATGACCATGTGCCTTGTATGGGACGGGCCTAACTTAGTAAGTTATGGATTCTCCACATTGCCTACTCAGGTTGTAGGTTAAGATCAGCTCAGTAATGCGCGGAGGTGTGGACTACTATGTAGAACACATTTATGAGAGGTTCGCCGTCTTCTGATCCAACGGTGTGTGTCATACCAAAGTGCTATTTCAGGGTTGGTATGACAGTAAAACACATTGAGAGTGTCAATTGTTGAGATGAAGTTTTTGAAAAGTTTTGTTATGATTAGTGCTAGCTACACTAGTTATATCGTGTGGGTAAAGTGTACAACCTCTGCAGAGTGTTAAACAATCTATTCGAATAGTCGCGTCCATGGTCATAGACATGCTCGGGGATTTCACACCAGGGGTGGTTTTCATAAAATAATTGGGAAGGGACGACTGTGTGACTTAATTCATATGGCTGTGTGAAAGAATTTGATTAGGCTTTGTGTCCTTTGTGAAAACAATTGATAAATTAATATTGTTTATTTGTTTTGAATTATGTTTTCAATCTATTATTTGTATTCAATTGAAAATGTTGCTTTCATGCAAAATAACCATAGAAGCCATTTTATTTGTAATAAGCCATCACCTCTATTTGCATTCTGTGGTACAACTTATTGAATACTTGGAGTACTCATTCTTGCTGCAATCATTTAGCTGAAGTGGAGGAATCATCGCCAGTTTTTGAGGAGGAGTTCTACAAAGGTGCTGATCGCTAGGTCTTGATCCCAGTCGGTTGCTTGTGGTGAATTGATGGGTTTCTGCTAAAGTTGATTTGTTTTGCTGCTGCTTATTTAATTCTATTAGTCCTGCACGGCTTAATAAATGCAAACTCGACCATAAGGTCACAATAGTTATTTGCTATTCACATTAGTTGTTTTTTGTATTAATCGTCTATGTTGACACTGTGTGCACTAGTGTGATCCTGTACTAGTGCATTATACACAGAGGGTCCAGATTTCACACGAGGGGTGGTTTTCATAAAATAATTGGGAAGGGACGGCTGTGTGACTTAATTCATATGGCTGTGTGAAAGAATTTGATTAGGCTTTGTGTCCTTTGTGAAAACAATTGATAAATTAATATTGTTTATTTGTTTTGAATTATGTTTTCAATCTATTATTTGTATTCAATTGAAAATGTTGCTTTCATGCAAAATAACCATAGAAGCCATTTTATTTGTAATAAGCCATCACCTCTATTTGCATTCTGTGGTACAACTTGTTGAATACTCGGAGTACTCATTCTTGCTGCAATCATTCAGCTGAAGTGGAGGAATCATTGCCCGTTTTTTAGGAGGAGTTCTACGAAGGTGCTGATCGCTAGGTCTTGATCCCAGTCGGTTGCCTGTGGTGAATTGATGGGTTTCCACTGAAGTTGATTTGTTCTGCTGCTGCTTATTTAATTCTATTAGTCCTGCACAGCTTAATAAATGCAAACTCGACCATAAGGTCACAATATTTATTTGCTATTCACATTAGTTGTTTTTTGTATTAATCGTCTATGTTGACACTGTGTGCACTAGTGTGATCCTGTACTAGTGCATTATACACAGAGGGTCCAGAATTGCATTTTTGGGTCTCGACAGGACGCAATCGACGGAAGTGGAAATGGCGCACAACGCGTGGCACGGGCGCAGCGCACGGTAACAGCAAGGGCACGGTGTGGCCTGGGCGACATGGGCACCAGCTTGGGTGCATGCTGGGGCTAGCACGGCAGGGAGCCGAGGGGTGGGGCAAAGTGCAGCGGCAGTGCGATCGGAGCCGGCTCAGGAATGAGTAGGAGAGGAGGTCAGGCAGGATAAAAGACAAGAGAAAGAAAGATAGGAAAGAAAAAGGGGAAATGAAGCGGACCAGAGAAAGAGAATTAGGCTCGGTCTAAAGATACTTCACAAAAAAATTCGAATTACAAACTTTGGATTTGGAAACGAGATTTGAATTGAGAATTGGAATTTGGATTTGAATTTTGGACTTGGATTTAAATAATTGTAGAAAATCCAAAATAAATCCAACACATTTAAAATAATTAATTTAATTTAAATTTTACAAGAAAGAAAAGAAATTTTGGGAAAATAGAAAAGAAATTGAATAAATTGAACTCCAAGAACTAACAAAGAACTTGGGAAAAACCAAGAAAATCCAGAAAATCAAATAAACCAGTTTTGAATTTAATTGAAGTTTGATTTATTGATATTAAATTGTTTTAATTTTTGAAATTTCAAATTTAGCTTTAGTTATTTCAAGAAAAATCAACTGGTTCCTTTTATTTAGAAATTTTCAAAATGACGCAAAAATTTAGATGTTACAACGATGACATGGAATTCGTTACCGGCATGCCGAAAACCCAAAACAGGTATGAGTCGATATGGGTTATCGTCGACCACTTGACCAAAGTGGCTCACTTTATTCCGGTGAGCACCACATATTTTTAGGCTAAACTCGCTGAGCTCTACATGAACCACATCGTCTGCTTGCATGGTTTGCCCAAGACAATAACTTCCAATCGAGGTCACCAATTCACCTCACGGTATTGGGAAAGCTTGGATATGCTTTTGGGAACCGAGCTATTCTTTAGCATGGCTTTCCGCCCACAAACAGGAGTCCAAATGGAGAGGACAAATCATATTTTGGAAGATATGTTGAGAACTTGTGTGCTATCCTATAGCACAAACTAGGAGAAATACTTAGTGTTCGCCGACTTTTCTTACAACAATAGCTTCCAATCAAGCCTCCAAATGTCTCCGTTTGAAGCGCTTTATGGGAGGAAGTGTAGAACACCTATTTTCTTATCCGAGGTCGGTGATAACTAATTCTTTGGACCGGCTATCATCCGAGAAGCTCAAGAACAAGTTGATGCGATAAGGAGCTGGTTGAAGGAAGCGCAATCACGCCGAAAGAGCTATGTTGACCATCATCATCACAAGTTGAGCTTTGAGGTGAATGATTATGTTTACCTTAAGGTCTCACCGATACGAGGCATCTGTCGTTTCCAAGTCCATGGGAAGTTAACACCTTCGTACATCAGGCTGTACCGAATCATCGAAAGGAAAGGTGAAGTGGTGTGCCAATTGGAGCTGCCACCTCAACTTTCAGATGTGCATGATGTCTTCTATGTATATCAGCTCAAAAAGTGTCTTTGAGCTCTGAGTGAGCTCACTCAATTGCAGAACATCGATTTGCAACACGATCTTTCTTATCGAGAGCACCCGATTCGAATTTTGGAGGAAGCTAAGCAACACACTTGCAGTTGTGCCATCGAGATGCTAAAAGTCCATTGGAGTAACCACACTGAGGAAGGAGCCACGTGGTAACGAGAAGATCGTCTTAGGACTGAGTTTCCATATTTCTTTACCGAGCCCACCGAATCTCAAGGTCGAGATTCTTTGTAGGTCTATAACATCCCAAAAATTCAATCTCAAGTTTGTTTTACTAATAAAAATTGTTGAATTATTTTGAGCATGTTTTTGAAATTTTCTCAAATCAATTATTGCATTTTCGTACAAATAGTGACCTTAAAAGAATGTTAGAAAATATTCAAAACAAATAAAATTCTAGAAACATTACACAAACTACTACACTACTACACTATGAGCCTCCAAATTTTTTTTCATGATTTGTGGATCTCATTTTCTATATTTAAAAATTCATCAAAATTTCAGCCAATTCAAAATTGACAAACTCATTTCATCTCCCGCCTTCCCTTTTTGGGCCGAAACTGCCGTGGCCCAACTCCTTCACCCTACCTTAGCCCAGCTCAGCCCGCATTGCTCCCCCGTCTCCCCTCTCGCTAACGCACTAGGCCCGCGCACCATAGGTCTTCTTCCACTTCACCTCGCCCCTACTCGCTAGTACTCCCACACCATCTCCGCTAGCCCAACCTCGGAATGCGACCACCGCTCACCATTTTCCGTCATCTGACACGCCACCAAGCCCCATCCCATCGTTACAGCGTCCAACTTCCCCTCTATCACTGCCTTTTCTCGATCGAGCGGAGAACGAGAGCACACCCTCGAGTTCTCACCTTGCACGCTGTTTTCTCGCCGCTTGTCTCGCGCATTTGTCTTCAGTACTTATACCACTGACCGTGTCGTCTTCTTCCTCAGCTCATCCTTGTTCCATTTTCATGCAAACCAGAGCTTCTTACCCCTTGGTTCCCTGGAATGTGAGCGTTGTTCTCAACCCCAGTGAGCACGCGCCACGCCACTGCCGTCTGTGGTGAGCTCCGGTCCTTGGATCCTTGTGATCTTCCCCATTTCAGGCGTTTGTTGCCATTTTTGTTGTTTCTCGTAGACCGGTAAGTCCGTCGATCGACATCGTCTTCATCATCCTTAACATACCAGTGACCTAATGCATGGCTCCTTGTAGCCTCCCTTTCGTCGAGAAGTTCAGTCACCGTGTAGACCAACGCCATCACCTCTGTTCCCCATCATTCGGTCACCCCAAGCCATCTCCGATCTCATCAACCCCACCCTAGTGATCGTGGTAAGCTGCTGATGCATAAGCACACTTCAATTTAGCTCAAGCCAGGCGTTTACGCCATTGCCCCAGATGTTGTCCATGGAGCCGCTGTGGAACATCACCGCTGGCTCTCCTCTGACGACCCTAGGTCCACGAGCCATTCCCCTTAGATACGTAGAGACCTCCTGGTGCTATCCCAACCCATAGTCACGTTGTTTTGAACTTCCACGGCAGAACCAACTTGAACCCGAGGCACTCCGCCGCATCTCGCTAACATCACGCCGCCTCCGTCCACTTCCTCGGCCATCAACACCACCCATAGTATCGCCGTGACCTCCACATCCCATTACCGAGCTCTGATGTGGAGTTGTAGTTAGATTAGTCCCATATTGCTTGTCTAATTTGGGTTGTAGTAGCATATAATGCTTGTTGGACCCAAACTTAGCACTGGGTTAACCCATTTACACGAAATGAAGCCGAAGGTGTAAGTAGGGTAATACGCATGTGTGGGCCCAGTACCATGTGGTGCGTCGGGCTTTGACCTGATTTTGAGGCAGGGCGTTACACTAACACCACGGTGGCCTGGGCATTGAGCGCAATTTGGGCCTGGGTGTTACAGGTTTGCCCGTCCGAATTAGTTTTCGTATCTTGTGGAAGCCATTGCTCCATTTGGAGCACTAAATTTTTTTTTCTGATTCCTGTAAGAATTGAACTATTTTTTGTGAAATTCCCACAAGATTTTGTGAATTTTCTATGTTCCAAATGTTGCCAATGTTTTTTTCTCTTACTACTTTATAATTCTTTTAGTCTAAGCAAGCTCTAACACAAACTTAAACCTATATTTAACATTCTATAAACTAGCCCTTGGGAGTGCACCGGTTGGCGACTAGCTGTGCTAAAGCATTAGCAGCCAACCAATTGTGTAGACCATTGAAAATACACTACATATATAGCCAGGCATGTAGGTGAAAGGAAATTTCTATTTATACAGTGTCCAATAAATTCGTAATAGTGGATGCTTCATATAGCTTTGTTCAACTGCGCTGTTTGAGATGTTTTCAGATGACTCTACAATGACAATATTGTAGTTTTTTGGTAGATGTTTTTTATTATTAAAGTTTTTTTACTCAACGAATGAGAATATTGTAATATTTTTGCTAGATGTTTTGGACTCAACAAATGTTTTGATTATCGTAGTCAAATGCTCTACATATGCCCACAACCCACGATAATCTTTTGTGACCAATCCAATACAATTATCATGTCGTGATATTAATTACCTATATGGATCTCAAATTGCACTAACAAAATTGTAATAAATTTTTTGTTAACATATTATACAAAAAGTGGACGTAATGGAAAGGTTAAATGTATGAACTACAAATTACGATATCTATATTCTATAGTCAAGTCAGAAATTATAACCTGCTAATTGTAAAATAAGCAAAGAACAAATTTCCATAAAAAAGCAGACCAAGTATTTGTGCATCAGAAAATATCTGGAATTTTAAAAAATAATTATAAAACAAGAAATAAAATAATATCGACTTTTCATTCATAGTTATCCCTTTTATATTTTTTTTAGCACTTTGCACTTTTACTCGGTATTTAAGATCGTGTGGTTGGCTGGAAAATCTTGTGGGAATCAATATGCCTTGTTGAAAAGTTTGTCCTATTAATGATAGCGAACCTGATTTTTACAGCGGAACATGACAGCCAAATAACCAGCCTACTTTTTACCGCCCCCAGTAATTCATATAATTTTAATTCATGAAGATTTATTAGGTAGTTACAAAGGCCAATCAACATAGCCAACTTGTTGCAGCAATGATTAATTATGCAAAAATCATCGAGCACCTGAAATAGTTTCTTTCCACTAAGCTAGTGGTGTGCACTTTACGTGGCAACGAGGTAATATTTTATTAATTAGTGAGGAATAATTAATCAAGATCAGGCTTTAACCGGCCCATTTAAGCAGGCCACTAAAAATGTCATCATGGTCGATCTAGCTAGGCATATAGGTGAAATCCAATTTTATCTTTAGCTTAGTGCTTAACATAGTAAGATTACTAATCTAAATAATTAGGTAAAGAACAATAAGACGCCGACTGAAATAGATGAAAGGGAAGGGCAACCAAAGTACTAAGCAAGAAATTAACGATAAGTACCTCCTGGTCATTAATCGAGCATGCTGTCCAGTCAGTTAGGTGCGAAAAAGCAGTAATCCTTTTTTCCATCAAGTTTTCCATTGAAAAGTAAATGGAACGAATCGTCCCATAATAAGGTTAGGATAAAACAAGCTTATAGAAGCAGCCGATTTCAGCCGATTTAAGTGAGAGAGGAATATATACTCCCTTGGTTTCACTATGTATAGGCTATTTTCTTGGAAAGTGTTGTTTCACGATATGTCATCAATAGAGGAAATCAAGACTTTGTGGTTGAAGTTTGTCATTTAATTGGTATATGTATGGTCCAACATGATTAACTTTTTCGTAGATTTGGTGTGTGTTCAGTCTTTAAGCTTAGTCGTTTGGACTATATTGTGAAAAAGGAGAGTATTATCATTTCCTGGAAATAGACATATAGTTTGTAGATAAAAGTATGGGAAATTTCAAGGAAAATGTTTATTGATTAAAGATAGGAGGGAGAGAGATCGATACTTTCCAAGAAAACTTGAGAAGAAGTAGTTCATGCGTGTTTATCTTCCGGTACACTGTGTACGGAAGTTACTTTCCCAACGAAAAACTATTTGGTGTAAACAAAATGTATATATAGGAATTTTTTTCATTGAGATGCATTTCTCCGCGCGTTTTTCTCAAAAACTCTTTCATTTGTTACACCCTATTTGGTTACCACTGCATAATTTTGTAGTAAACATATTTTTTTTCATAATGTTCCACAATTTAATAATAATAGTAACTGACAAATTATTTTATTCTTTCATTTAAATTATTTTCTTACTAAAATTCTAAAACCAAGTATTCAAGCCTATATACTATATATTTGCATATGTGTGGCTTTTTTGGATGCATTAGTGCAAAATAACATCACAAATAAATGAGACAGATTTGAATGCAGGCCGGGCTCTAGCTTTTTGCACTCTCTGCTACGTTCATTCTTAAATGGACGTTGTTTTCGTACTTAGAATGCGGAACTTTTCAAATATTTACCACAAACATACAAAATATTATTTAGATTTCTCATAGGGAAATTATGTTACTAGATATATCTTCAAAAATACTTCCATAATGGGACTTAGGGTTTTTTTAGGGGTCTCCCAGTTGCTTTGACGGTCTGCCTTCATGGTCAGAAAAATTACCTCCCGTGGCGCGCTGTAGGAATTCAGCGGGCGGGCTGGAGTGGAAATTTAGCAATTTCCTGACGGTGCATATAGACCGTAAAAAAAAATACATTATCCTGATGGGTAAATCTTATACCGTCACAAAAATAGTTCATATCCTTGGCGGTTTTATGAGCGGTTTTATGAGCCCGACAGGAAAATGTATTTTTGGGACGGTTAGACGTGGGCCCGTCACAAAAAATAGATATCCCTGACGTTCTTTGCGGACCTGTCAAAAAAAAGAGCCCGTGAGGGATTCCTATTTTCTGTAGTGATATATATATATATATATATATATATATATATATATATATATATATATATATATATATATATACTTGTGAAAGGAAATGGCAATACTATATGTCATCGAAAATACTTGCATATCGATAACCTATAGTATATGTGTACCTCATATGTATGCTGTTTTTACTTAGACCCTAACTCTTCATACGATTAGTCTTACTTTAGTAAGTATACATACAACATTCCATTCATCAGGACAAACCAACAAATGTAGAGCCGTTCTTTATGAGGTTACTAAATATGGTTTGATTAATTAACTAAGCCCGTCTTTATCAGGTATAATATTAATCCCATCTTTATATGGAAACTAACGTTTGCAACAGTACGTTCACTAGATTGGGGTTATATGTTTATCTTATCATGCAAGTGGTGATTTTATATATCGCAGGTACTATCACCTTTCTTGAATCCATGCATCTTTTCCGACAACATCATAAATAAATCAACGGCCAAATGAAGCCACAAATCTAATTGGTTCATTTTGGTATGGACAAATCGTGAGAATTCATACTAGTAAAAAGTGCAAGATCTACTTTTCACTAGTAATCCAATAAAGTATCGTGATTAACAGAACCAAATAACTTCATACTTGACTTGGTGTTGACTTCGGTGGATTTCGGCTAGATCTCGAATAAAATTCACTTTTAAACTTTTCCACTGTCCTTTTACAAGTATACATTGATTTAGTATAATTTTTAGTAGACAATCAATGAACGACGAGATTTAACAATCTACTCTTTCAACCTAATTTTTGTTCTTTTTGACATTATGCTGTCTTGCTGAAGATTTTCAGTTTTGTATTTCGTTAATATATGTCCAGTGTACTATTTGGAGCTTTTAGATCGATCTTATTTGAATTAATTTTTCATCGTTCCTATGATTATATTCTAAATTTAATTAATTTAAATGCTCGCACTTTTTCAACTATCCATGTTTTTATATCTTCACTTGCAAGTTCACTGCCTTTTATTCCCGTGGTTATTTAAAATTTCAAACTTTATTGGGAAAGACTTTTAGTAGGTGGGATAGAAAAAATCACATATCTCTTCGTTCATCTTGGACATTTACAAAAACGCATACTTACACACACAATCACGCACACACACCACATGCACAAACACGCGAATTCGTCCCATAGCATATGTCTAGACAAATGGAGACCAGTAATAAATCCACGATATTGTGGACTTGTATTGGGGTAGGACTTATAGCCATCACAAGTTTCGCGGCAACAGCAGCAGCGCACAGCTCAAGCTCGTCAGTAGGGCAAGTAGAACTGCAAGCCTGAGTTGATGTTGGTTATGATTAATAGTTTCCTTTTACAATTAGTTCCGAATTTAGCTAAAGATTGTTTGGGGATGTCTCTTTAAATAAGAGAGGCAACCAAACTTCAGAATCAATCAATAAAGAAGAATCTTAAGACACTACCAAAATCAGGATTTTTCCCGAGTGTCAAAAACACTCGGGACACTGGCATAAACACTCGGGAAATATATTCCCCGAGTGTCACACTCGGGAAACAACACTCGGGATAGATTAGTCGGGGCAAAAACAGTTTCCCGAGTGTAACACTCGGGAAATATTACTTCCCCGAGTGTTTACTTATACACTCGGGAAGCTAATACACTCGGGAGAAAACCCTGCAGAACAGCTTCGGACCCGTAACGGGAATCTTTACCAAGTGTCGACACTCGGTAAAAAGGTTCAAAAAACACTCGGGAACGTTTTAGACTTTCGTAAGACTAAACCGAGGAAATTGACACGTGGTTGTTTTTCCCGATGTGTCGACACTCGGAAATATTTGTCGATTTCCGAGTGTCGACACTCGAAATATTTGTCAATTTACCGAGTGTCGACACTCGGAAAATGCACTCGGGAAAGCGACAAAATAGCAGAACCCATTTTTCACAGATTCAATAAAAATCCATTCCACAACAATTCAATAGCAATCAAATTAATATCCATTCCACAGCAATTCAATAGCAATCAAATATCCATTCCACAGCAATTCAATAGCAATCAAATAATCCATCCATCCATCTATTCCACAACAATCAAATAATCCATCCATCCATCTATTCCACAAACAAAAGACATGATTCAAGTTCCCAAGCGCACAACATTCAAGTTCAAGTTCGAAAATGTAAGCACATGCAAGAGAAATTTAAGTATAATGATGGCATGATACATATAACAGTTCGAAATAGTAAATTCATAGTCTTGCATGCACAGAATTTGCTGCTTCAATCTTCTGTGCACAAAAGCATCATTTTGCGAGTTCTGCAAATAGAGCAAAACTTAATATTAGTGCCATCTTACAACAAAAGTTAGGAATTGATATTACATGAGAGGATAATTAACCAAACTATTGACAAAGCAAAAAAATTCCCGAAATAATGATGAGCAACCTAATAACATGGCAAATCAGTTAAGGGCATACCTGGGGTGTGGGCCAGCTAGCTTGTTGCCTCATTGATCATTTACTTATGCCATCTACAGCACATGCAAGAGAAATTTGAGTATAATGATGTACTACTGTAAGAAGGAATGAGCTGAAACTATATTAGCACCTAACAATATAGAACATGAAAAGCACAAGTGCTAAAAATGTTAAACTCCAACTCTCAATATGTCATTGTGAACTACTGATCAACATTTATGTCTCAAGCACTTATCATCAAATTCATAGAAAGTATTGTACATACAAATTATCCTTTTAGTACATCATGAAAATAGCAAGCACTGGTGGTGGCCTCTCGCGATGGACGCATTCACATGATCTTCAACATTAGCGGCAGCGGAGTTCAACATTAGCGGAGAAGCAAGCGATCCCGCGTTCCTACATTTTCATAAGAAATCGCACTATAAGGAATTTGCAGTAGCGACCAATAATTACATTGCATGTCATTTCAATGTGTTCTGAATCAAGCACTCATAAGAGACTAACAACATGATAATCAGTATGCATTTACTAACCGGAGGAGATAAGTTAGGCAGTGGTTGCCCCGGCAGAGGGCCATGAAGTGGAGTCCCGGTCCCGAGTGCCATATGCTTTTTTGTTTGCACATTGCCATACATTGGCCAAGTACGAATATATATATATATATTGCATATTACTTTGTTATTTGCTCCAACTAACCTGCAGGAGTATTTGCTCCAACCGCTGCCTAGCCTCAATTTCCTGTCGCAGCTGCGCCTGAAGCTCAGAAAATTGAGACTGGGAAACATGTGATGGTTTCTGTCGACTTTGAAGGTGTACTTCATCCGTTGATGAAGCACTCATGGATCGGACCTCCGAGAGGGTTGTCTGTGTGCTAATGTACCCGGCACCCATGAAGAAACGACCACAAACTTGAAATGTGAGTCCAATTGTGCTCCTCACCATATTTCTCGAACCCATCACCATCTTCAAGAGGCTTCAAAGCATCTAGCCGTGCACGAACCTCCTCACCTGCCAGACGACGTGGTGGTCCAGTGCGGACAGCAATATTGGCCCTAAATCCGGTTGTGTCACTTCAATTCGTGGTCAATTGGAAGGAATTGACGATGACAATCGAAGAAGGAGTGCTTGCGACCATGCTTTAGCCAACGACCACGCAACGTCTCCCTGATTGGGCATGGCATCTTCCCATATACGGACCACCCACGAATATCCCGTCACGCGGAAGTCATGCATGGATGTGTGATACGCGACCGCATGGTGAATTTCTGTTTCAATGCCCGATCATATGTCACTATGCCTTGTTCCCAAGCATGTAACAATTCATCCACCACCGCTCCATGAATACACTCATATTCTTCCCCGGTACTCGGGACCGAGGATTATCAAGAAAGGAATATGTCCGCTTCGCATGCAAACGCCGGGTGGGAGGTTAAGGGAATGACAAACACAAAGCAATTTGTATGGCGCATTTCATACCAAATGGGTTAAACCCATCGATTGCAATCGCATTCGAACATTCCGAGGCTCCGCAGCAAACTGTGCATAGTCTCGGTCAAATTTCTTCCATGCTTCACCATCAGATGGGTGGACCATCTTGTCATTATGGTACCGACAACCATACTTGTGCCATACCATTTGTTTGGCAGAAACCTTAGACATGTATAACCGTTGGATTCGTGGCACAAATGGTAGATAGCGAAGTATTTTTTCTGCCAATAGGAAGCTGCCTCTTCTGACCATCACCGGAGTCAACCTCAATAAACCTAGACTCACCACACTTATCACAGTGATCTTTGTCCACATTCTCATTCCTAAATAGCATGCAATGATTTGGACAAACATCTATCTTCTCATATGGCATATTTAGTGCGCTTATCAATTTCTTGGCCTCATACAAGTTAGCGGGCAGTTTGTGACCATCTGGGAGAAGGGTGCTAAACACGCTTAAGAATGCATCAAAGCAAGCAATGCTTGTCTTTGAATCGAGACTTGACAGCAAGTAGTCGTGTGATGGCATCTAGTTGGGACACCTGTGTGTGCCCATGAAGTGGTTGACTCGCTGCGGACAACATATCAAAGAAAGCCCTTGTTGCAGGCTCCGGTTCTTCCTCAGCAGGTGGCCCATATGCATGACGCACATCATCTAGCATGTCTTCTATCCTACTCTCATTGTGGTCGCCATCGTCCATTTCTTCCCTTAGCACATCTGATCTGCTATGTTGTGACTCGCCGTGATACACCCACACGGTATAGCCTGCCCTAAATCCGTACTTGCACAGGTGTGCGATTATTGTTGCCCTCATTTGTGGCCGTGTGTTCGAACAACAAGAACAAGGGCACAACACACCCCGTCCATTACGCCTAGCAAATGCTCGATCCACAAAATCTGTCGACTTTTCCATCCATTTTTGGGTACAGTCACCCATCGCTCTACGTCCAGTGTACATCCAACTACGATCCTCGGCCATCCTAGTGTGCAAAACATAAAGCATATTTTAATCCGACTTTTATTTATGTCAAAATTTACAACTCCAGAGCTAGCTAGAAGCTACCATAGGATGCATGCCCTATATATGTACACTAAAACAGATTGACATGAAGACAATATACATGATCAACGGAGCATAAAAACACTTTATTTCAATATATATGAATACCATTATTTATTAACACATTAATGTAGCATTGCATGACAACAAGTAATTTAAATTTAAGAAAATTTCGAACGACTTAAAAGTAGCAAGACTGAACGAAAACACTATGGCCAGATCACGGTTCGAGTTTCTTTACGTTCAAACAAAACTCTTGAAGAAGTTAGGATGTGTCCCTTTCTATCCCGATAAACAAGGCTAACAAGGAAAAAATGAAACTAAAATGACGAGTAAGTCAACTGTGCCCGGTCACACCCATCCATCTTGAGGTTTGTCCATTGTACTGTGGTTGTGGGATCTAAAAGAGTTTCTAGATCCTCGTATGCCATGAACTACACATCTAAACTATGGTTATCACTCAAGTTCACATGTGCCGTAGAGGGATTCGAGTCCACTACCTTACTCGTTCGACCAATATATCACGTATAAAGTCTTTTTGGGTCCTATACATCATGGTTGGTTATTGGTAACAAAAGATTTGTTTGCCGCATGCCACTCTAGTTGTCAATCATGTGCCACTCTAGTTCAGATTTCAATCATGTGCCACTCTAGTTCCTGGTTTCAGCTTTTAATCAATTTAGTTCCTTTCCAATCCTGGTGTTGAATACTTTCAAATTTGTTCATTATTCTTTTCGGCATAACAACAGATACCTAGAATAGCAGCAGCATCATACACATCACAATAGCAGCAGCATCATACACATCACAATAGCAGTAGCATCATAGCTCTCGTGAGCATCTACATTCATCACAGAGCATTGAGGCGCGGAGAGAGAGAGAGGGGATTAAGGGGTAGTATACCTCACCGGCGGTGGCAGAGGTGGGGGGAGAGGCGAGGGGAGGCGTCGGGTGCGACGGCGAGATGGTCGCACAAAGGTGGAGGAGGGAGCCGGGGGAGGCGGAGTCGAGGCGGCGGGTGCGGCAGCGGTCGAGGAGGGAGTCGGGTGGCGACGACGGAGGAGGGAGCCAGCCGCGGCGAGGGGGAGTCGGGCGCGAGGCGGAGGAGGGAGCCGGCGGAGGAGGGAGCCGGGGGAGGCGAGTCGAGGCGGCGGTGTGCGGCGCGCGCGGAGGCGGTGGAGGACGGGGAAGAGCGGCGCGGTCGTGGGGAGGAGGCGCGCGCGGTCGTGGAGGAGGGGCAGCGGGTCCGGATCCGAGAGGAGGAGGGGCGGGGTCGGGATCTGAGAGGGTGGAGGGGGCGGCGGAGGCGGCGGAGGAAGAGGACGAGGGGGAGGCGGCGCCGGTCGCGGAGGTGGGGGAGGAGACGAGGGGGAGGCGTCGGGTGCGGCGGCGGCAGACGAGGAGGCGGCGGCGACATGCGATCTTTGGAGGAGGGGAGGAGACGAGGGGCGGCGCGCGGCGGAGGTGGGGGAGGAGACGAGGGGGAGGCAGAGGGTGCGGCGGTGGCGGACGAGGTGGAGGCAGCGGAGGACGGGGAGGGAGCAGCGCCGGTCGTGGGAGGGAGCCAGGGGAGGCGGAGTCGGGGGCAGCGGCGTCGGCGGAGGAGGGAGCAGCGGTGGCGGTGGAGGACGGGGAGGAGCGGCGCCGGACGTGTGGAAGATCGAGCGCGCGCGCGGGTGGGAGCAGCAGCGCGGGGGTGTGGGGGATTTGGGGAATGGGATAGAAACGGCCGCGCGCAATGAGAAAATAATGGCGCTTTGTGCTTTTAGCTCCCGAGTGTCTCAGAACTAATGACACTCGGGAGAGTATTTTTCCCCGTTGCTCCCGTCAAAGTTTCCCGAGTGTCAGCTCGGACACTCGGGGACTTTTAATTTCCCGAGTGTTTTACTCTCTCACCGAGTGTTTCATGAGGCACTCGGGAAGTTCCCGAGTGTATTATTCAAAACACTCGGGAAACTTCTGGTAGTGAGAAATACGCGCAGCTCAGAACCTCAGTCACGGCGACCGATCAGCCTCACCGTGATCAGGAGGGTGACTGCCCGCCTCCACCTGTACCTCGCTATCTCCTTCGTTCCAATCCACAAGCTCACAAATCCCTTCTTCCTCCCCCTCACGTATCATCGGAAGTCTAGCCACAACAACGACCTCTCAAAATCCCTACTAAAGCGCACTTGTTTGTGCGTAATAGGTGCGCACCAGGATTTAAACCCTTGGGAATGGAGTCGTACATCACCACTCCACAAAAAAAGTGTTTCCGGTGACAAATATTTTATATGATTTGGTTAACACCTTGCTCATAATTGATTTTGCCTATAAGGCCTCATGCATGAAACAACCAGCACCAGTTGAGTGAAACAACCTGCGCGTCGACCCTTTGCACGGCACACTGCAAGAGAGGGGAGCATGGGGGAAGCGAGGAGCGATGTAGCGCACGAGGCTCAGTGCGGTGAGGCGCTCGAGGTGACGCGCTAGATTAATTCTGAGGTCGTGTAGTCAATGGCGATGGTTGTTGGAGTTAATCTTGTCGCGTGTTACGCGTTGCTACCGTTGTGTTGGCGTGCATGCACGCATGACCGAGTATTGGGCCCTTACTTGGTAATTTTGTTAGATATTTGGTAAGTTAGGATCATGGAGTGATTCCAAGAGTTAGTTTTGGCAAGTAATTATTTCCTTAGTTAATATGACTAATTTCCTTGCTCAGCTGATAAGCTTCCTTGTACAGTTGTACTAGACTATTTATATGAGAGAATAGAGAAGAAGCCAGAAAATGACGTGAGAGTTTTGCACGTCCCAAATACCTGTGTGCATCTGTGTTCTTCTTCTTCCTTAGATATGTTTGAGTTCTCTCCGGGTGCTTGGTTCCAACAAGTGGTATCAGAGTGGGGTTGTGTTGCGTGTAGCGGTGGTTTGGCGAAGCCGCGTTCCAACAGCAAGCTCGGTGGCACAGCGGCGCATCAGGCGCAAGCGGAGCATGCGGCTTCGCGATGAGGAGAGCCGACATGTTGGGCGGTGGTGTACAGGGCGCTGGTGACGAGGCCAGCTGCAGCACCGTGCACCTAGAACGTGATGGTGGAGGTCCGCGCGACCATGGTGAGGCCAACGTAGTGCGCCGAAATCACACGTGAAGTGCGCACCAGCGGCGGCGCCATGATCGCCGCGGAGTAGGCCGAAGACGGTAGACTCCATGTGAGGTGGAGGCCGAGGGTGGCAGCAGACTCTAGGCGAGATGGAGACCATTGGCGGTGGGCGAGGCCATCGTTGAGAAAGTCTCGGTGTGATGCCGGCGATGATGGCGACGGCAGTGCAAAACCATTGTGAGGATTTGGCATGAAGCCGAAGGCGGTAGTGTGAAGCCATCGTCGCTAGAGGAGTCGGTGTGAGGCCTACAAGCACGCCTCGATGTGATCCCAAGTGGTAGCGATGTGATGCTGCTACGAGGAGAAATTGGTGCGAGACTGATAACGACGTGATGAGTCACGCAAGGCACCCACGGAGGAGGCATCGATTGGCGGTGAGAGGCCACAGATAATGTTGTCTCACTCGCGTTGGAGGCCATGAGTAGTGGTGTGAGGCCGCTACAAGGTAGATATCGGCGTTGGGAAGGCGTTGTCCACAAGATGAAGATACTTCTGTGTGTGGCAAGGTGAAGCCGTTGCGTGTGGCATGAAGAGGAGGAGGCCGCTGCATGTGGCAAGAGGTTGCGGGTGGTCCGCACCTGTGAGTTGACATGCAAGATTAAGGGGGACAATGTTGGAGTTAATCTTGTCGCGTGTTACATGTTGCTACCACTGTGATGGCGTGCATGCACGCAAGAACGAGTCTTGGGCCTCTACTTGGTAATTTTGTTAGATATTTGGTAAGTTAGGATCATGGAGTGATTCCAAGAGTTAGTTTTGCCAAGTAATTCTTTCCTTAGGTAATATGAATAATTTCCTTGCTCGGCTGATAAGCTTCCTTGTACAGTTGTACTAGACTATTTATATGAGAGAACAGAGAAGAAGCCAAAAAATGATGTGAGAGTTTTGCACGTCCCAAATACCTGTGTGCATCTGTGTTCTTCTTCTTCCTTAGATATGTGTGAGTTCTCTTCAGGTGCTTGGTTCCAACAACGGTGCCGACCTAGTGCGGTGGCACGGCGTGGGGTACGTGAGCTGGACACGGCTTGAGAATGCTCTGGTGCGTGACGTGGAGAGGCATGTCATGGAGAGGAGGGGAAGCGTTGGCAGATAGGCTATGGGCCATGTGGCAGTGGAAGCTCAATTTTGTGTTCATTTGAAACTTTATTAAATTTTGTGGATTTTCAAAAACTTTTGATCCATTTCAAAAGTCAAATCAAAATCCTTGCCTTAAATGGAAATTAATAAAAATCTACAAGAAAAGTTAAGTGCTAAAATCCCTCTAAATTTCAATTTCCAATTCAAATTCATCTTTGAAATATTTCAAAAACTATTAACTCTTTTCTTTCCCACTCTCTCCCCTCGGGCCGCAACTCACCCCGTGGACTAGCCTCGTTCCCTTCCCCTCGGCCCGCTCATGTCGGCCGGCCAAGCGTGCTCGCCTCCCTCTTCTCTTCCTTCCTCCCCCCCCACATGGCCCAATGGCCCAGCCACTCCCTCGCCCCATCACCCACCTACACATACTCGCTCACCAGCCGGCTCTCTCGTTCACTCTCCCACTAACAGTGGCCCCCGGACCCCACGCGTTAGCCGGCACTACTCTTCTTCCTCGCTGACAGTGGCCCTCGGACCCACACATTAGCTAACACTGTGCTACATCAAAGCCAGCACTCAAGTGCTCATGGCACAGTAGACCTCGAGCGCAATACCGTGCCACAACCATGTCCCGTCTCCAGCGAGATCACCGGCCTTAATGCACACTAACTCACGAGAAAAACGTTGTTAGGCCGTGACATTGCCGCCACCTTCTACCCCGTCCGCCGCTATAAAATCTCTCCTGGGTGCGTCACCATGTACGCCTAGACCTCCTCTACCTTTTGCCCCCTTCTCTCTCTCTCTCTCTCTCTCTCTCTCTCTCTCTCTGGGGGAATGCGGGACGAGGCGAGTGCGGATCCACCGCTGCCCTAGCTGTCGCCACCTATTCCTCGCCACCCTGGTGAGCTTCAACCTTAAAGGTCATGACCCTTGGCATCGCCTCATTCTCCTTTTTCCAATGCACCTCTTCTTTTTCTAGTAGGAGGACTAGAGCGCCGGTGCCCCTTTCATCCTCACCATCGGAACAGTGCCGTCACCGAGCCCCTTCTTCCCCGTTTCATCTCGGATAAGCTCCTTCCTCCCTTCATTGTTTCTTGTTATGTTCTTAGCATCCGCAAGCCCTTTAGGCTAGATAGTGAACCCTCTGTAGCACCACTACTGCGAGCACCTTCGTCCTCACTGTAACATCCCAAAGTGTTGTTACCAAAATAAAATAAAATAAAATAAATAAAGTTATTGGATTTTCTGAAATTTGATAAGAGTTTATTTGCTTTATTTGAATTTCTGAAGTTGTAAAAGTCAAAATTTAAAATTTACTTGAAGTTCTTGTAGTTTCAGTTGGTTTGATCTGAAAAATAAAATCTTAATTAATTTATAGAATTTTCTGAGTTTTAAAAGCTTTTTCCTAAGTATTTTAAAGCCAAAATAATTTATTTTGCAAAATTAATAGCCAATTATAAGTTGGAACTACTTTATTTAAGTCCAAAATAAATAAGGGAATTTCTGTGAATTTTCTCATAATTTTTGGATTTATTTTACTATTTTCTAAAAGCTATTTTGATTTAACTCTATTTCTGAAATTGGGAAATCACTCAAAAATCCGGAAAAAGCCATCGGGCCGAATTTCTTCGGCCCATTTCTGTTTTTCGCGCCTCCGGCCCAACCTCCTAGCCAGCCCGCGCCGCCCTCACCTCCCCCCGGTCGTTGGATCCAAATCCAACGCTCCAGCCGCTCCCCTCTCCCTCCATCTCTCCCCACCGTTCGATTCTAATCGAACGGCCAGTGAACCCCTGGCCACGTCACCCCTCTCCCTCCCCTCTTCCTTCCCCACTCGGCCGCATCAGTCCCGCCGCCATTAGCGTGCCACCAGAGCTCCGCAATCGCCGCCGATTCTTTCCCTTTCTTCGCGCACGACCGCGCATTGAATCCCCCTCATCTCGCCGCCCCTCCTCCCGGCCATTTCCCCCTCCTTCGCGGCCGTAATACTCGTAACCGCGACGTCACCGCCGTGACATCCGTGCGCCCGATCTCGTCCTCCGGCCGTGCCCCCTCCCTATAAAGGCACGCCCCGGAGCCCCTTACTCCCTCAGCTCGCCGCCACCACCCACTCTCTCCCTCTCCGCCCCTAGCCGCCGGAAATTGCCGTCGAAGCTCGCTGGCCGAACTTCACTCCGCCACCTCTAGCGCCGCCTCCGTCGCCGCCGCGTCATCACCATCACCACCGTTAGCATCCCCGCCTCCGCGCGAACCCGGTGCTCGCCTCCACTTCGCCCGAGCTCCACTGGAGCCCGTCGCCGCCGTTGAACCCGATCACGCCGCCGCCTAACACCTCGCCGCCGACGAATTCTTCTTGCCCTTGCGTCGCCTGGGTAAGCACCGCATTCCTCGTCGCCTCCTCTTCCTTCCTGGCACCTCGCCGCCGGCAGCCGTGCCGCCGTTCGCCGGATCTTCAATTTTCGTCCGCCACCACCCACCGACGTGACATGGCACTGCCACGCACGTGCCACGTAGGCGCCACCTCGGCACCTCGCGCCCACGTGGCCACACACGTGGCGCCACGCCACCTCGCACCGCCAGCACACCCGCACCCTACACTGTGCGGTGGACCGAGTCCACCGTGGACGTTGACCCACCCATGGACCTAGTCCATTGACTTGGGGGCCCACATGTCAGAGGAAGAAAATAATTTCCTTTAGGAAAATAATTCGGCCGGGAAAAGAAATTCCCTCGCTGACGTCAGCCTTGCGCAATAAACCGAATTTCCTTTAGAAAAATAATTCAAGAAATTCATAAAAATTTGAAAATTAGGGTTTTTGCTATTTAGAACTTCCCGGGGTTCGTTCTCCCTCATACGAACTCCGATTTTGTCGATTCAAATTCCTAAATTCCTATAAAATCAAGATCTAGCCAACCAAACCAAAATTATTTAATTTTGAGCTCATTTGGCCAGTATTTCTTGTAAACCCTTAATCTATCATTCCATGTATTTCCAATCTTCGAAAATTTATATCTTTTGAATCCCAGCTCCGTTTTAGTCCATTCAAATTTGTAAATTCATATAAAATTATAATCTAGCTAACTAAACCAAAATATTTCTATTTGGAGTTAATTTGATCTGTCTTTTTGAATTTATTTGAATTTGGTTTGAATTTGGCGTATTTTGTGATTAGATTTCGACGACTTCGGAGAATCAGATTTCGACGCCAATTGAAGAGCCACATAAGAGGGTTGATTTTGACTGTATGATCATCGTGATTGTACACTTGGACTACCTGAAGATAGTACTTGTGAGTACTAGGTGACCTGTTAAGAAAAACAACGTCACCTCAACACCAGACGTTCTGTTAAGGTGATCTGTTAAGAAAAACAACGTCACCTCATCAAGCAAGGCAAGTTATACCCTTAATCATATCGATCCCATTATTTCAAAATATTTATATTCTGTTTTAAATTATTAGTGCATGCTTATTTATATTAGTAATTTAAATTCCTATTTTAAATGTATAGTTATGCCTAAAACCCTTTGTATGGCCAACTTGGATAATTGAAGCAAACATATTGTCACCATAGATAAACCTAGTTGATACGTAAGTATGAACTAGAGCATTTTGAGAAAAATCATGCTTAGCCATGCTTATAGACCAAACATGTTTATTTTGGGGATTTCAGCCAGAAATCAATTGTTGTTTAGATGGTATCCATGGCATCGGTATGCTATGGAAGTTTATGACTTTGAAATAGATGAAATAAATGAAAATGGTTTGGACTTGGGCATAATGGATGTTCGGTGGGTGCAAGTTTATGCACGGGCTCAATCGGGTATGGTTGAGGCCCATGGGTTTTGTTGGAAAGTTGCCCAAGTCAGTTAAGGACCGGTCTTCGAGCGCATGATGCTACGCCATACCGTACCACCACATGTCCCAAGTATGGGTCGGGACTTGGCTAAATAATTTGTGATGTCTTAGTGTCATTGGTGCTATGTTGTTGGTATGGGTGTTGGTCAGACAGTAGACCCATCTGGCGCAGGAGGGGGCTTCCGGAGGATGGCCAGTCCAATGGTAGCGAAACCTTAGCGGGCATAAATACATTAAGACAGAACATTTTAAAGGCCTCGACACGTGCTCTAGACCGCTTACAAAGGTAGTGGCGGTGGCATAGATATATCTTGGACAAACTAGAGAAGTCTTGTCATGTGGGTAAAGCCGTACAACCTCTGCAGTGTAAAACTATTCGAATAGCCGTGTCATGGTTATGGACATGCTAGCAGAACTACTCAAAGTTAGACTTTGATTTTTGTTTGAAAAAGACTTCTTCAAAACTGGTTTATCCAGATGGGAATTGGGCAGGGAGCCATGTGATAGGAGGGTATCCTTCACCAATCATGTGTGAATGTTATCTGACTATAAAATTGAGAATTTTAGTTATAAAATAACTGCTTTGGAACTTAGTACAAGTATTTAAAGAAAATATTGCTTTATGCAAATGACCTTATAAGCCATCCTTTGTTACATCCATATATGCATGTCATTCTGTTACTTGACGGGTGTAACTTGCGAGCACGAAAGTTGTGCTCATTCTTGCTTTATGCAAACAAAATTTCAGAGGAGAAGGACTTTGCTACCGATGTGGACCTCGGCGACTAGGCGCTTCGATCGATTGCACATGGCGGTTAACTGGACCCTACTACATCTTCGTCTTCCGCTGTGTTTATTTTATTGTGGGCCTGTAAGCCTCCTTTGTAATCAAGTCTGTTGTTTATTAATAAAATCGTGATATGATTTTGTTACCATATTTGTTTACTGTGTGAACTAGCTACTGATCATGGGACTAGTTCAGAAATGCACAGAGGATCTGGGATATTAATCCCGGGTTCTGACACTCGCTGTCTACCGTTGTAGTCCTAGATATTCCGGTGCCCCTTTTAGGATGCCGCTGCCGTTGTTAGCATTGCCGTAGCACATAGATGCTCACCTGTGCTTCATTCTCTAGCTTTTGGCACCGTACCGTAGCTTCCACCGCAATACAGTAGTGCCGTCACCCACATCTCCATCATGCAACCGCCGCGAGTCACCTCACAACGTGCCACCGCCATCGATAGCTTTATCATGGCCCCCACATCCCATTTTCCCCCTCCTGGGTGTCAGCCAAGCCCCACCTAGCCGGTGATGATCTCCACCCGAGCCGACCATGGGCTTCCATTGTCTGTGCCTCTCCATGTGAACCATCATTAGCGTTAAGATGAAAGATTAAGGTTAACTAGTTAGTTAGAGGAGTGCACGATAGTTAGTTAGAGGAGTGCACGATAGTGGGCCCTACGCCATTAGTGAGTTAGTTAAACATAGGGTTAAGAAGTTGGTTCCTGGACCGAGTCCGTAGACCCTTAGCCAATGACTAGTGGGCCCCAGCCCTCATGCGCCATTGAGTGTATCAGGTCCAGTGGACTGAGGCCCCACCTGTCAATGTCTCGGGAAAATAAAAAACCCCAATGGACCCCACTTGCCAGTCACAGTGGATTTCTCCAAAAAACAAATTAAAAAGGAAAGAAAATCCAAGTGGGACACACCTATGAGTATTTTTCGATTTTTTGGAATTTTCTCTTTGGCCAAAATTTGGATAGCTTGTTCTCTCTCATTTTAAATCCAAATGATTTGTTTTTTGTTTCTAAATTCAAGATCCTTCCAACAGAACCAAAATCATAATTTTTGGGATTCACTTGAATTTAAATGTTTTTCAAGCATTTATTTGAAATTATCATTTTCGCATTAAATAGATTCAAACATCGCTGAAGACCTTGTCACTTCTTCAAGTCAAGACCAAGAGCAACCCACATTTGAGCATGGCAAGTCCTTACGATTGATCATATTGAACCTACTTTTCATATGCAGAGTATTTCTATTCAAATTATTAGTTGCATGGTTATTATTATTTATGAAATGATATGTTAAATGTCGATGCCTAGCTATACCAAAGTTTGAATATCATTATGAATCCCCTCCTTGAATGTTGATACCCCTCCCGTTGATTTAAGGAACAAGACTATTGGTTGTGCTTAGACACTGCTTAGTAATTAAACATCATTACGACACAAACATTACCATAACGAGAACTTGCATACTTCGAATCATAGTGTGGTAACATGGGTTACCACTGGAAATAGGAAAATTTATTTATAAATGGTTGAGACTTGGGCGAGTGGTTGATTGAGATCGATGCTATGTGCACGCATTGGATCGGTGGATTGTCTCGCCTGAGTTGATCAAGGATTAAATCATGTGTCACAGTCTAAACAACTAAGTCGTGCAACCACAAGTCTAGTATAAGATAGACCTAGTTGAATAATTTACTGGGTCATCATGCTATTTCCAAGTTATGGGCAATCTGGGTTGGGCCATTGGACATGGGCTGTAGGAGGGCCTATCTATGTGTACACACCCATGAGTATTGTGATGGTACTAAGTTGGGATACGTCTACTCTCCCAACGGTGGTTTTTCTTCGGAGTTAATATCATTCAAAAGCCCAAAAGATTGATCCATTAGATCGTGTAGTATTATGGCGAGTTATTGTGAAGGTCCAAGGAAGCGTGTCATGGCTAACATTATGAGTTGATCATATCTTGTGGGTAAAGTTGTACAACCTCTGTTAAGTGTGTTTAAAAATCTATTCGAATATCCGTACCCCCGGTTATGGGCATTGTGAAGAAAGTCACACTGGTTAGTTTTATTAACTTAAAATTGTGAACTAAAACATGTTGGGTAAACAAGGTGGTGGTGACGTGCAACATGTTGGATTAAGCATGGTGGCCGAAAATTGAAACATACTGGCTTAAGCATGGTTGTTGTGAATGGGACATGCTGGTTTAAGCATGGTCCCCAGTAATTCGAGATATGTTAGGTGGATTTGTGACATGCTGGTTTAAGCATGGTCCCCAGTAATTCGAGAATTGTTAGGTGGATTTGCGACATGCTGGTTTAAGCATGGTCGCTGAGGACGTGGTCATGCTGGTTAAGCATGATCGTGATAATAGTTGCTTATCCAAAATAAACTTTGTTTTGAGGTGAAACATGGTAAGTCATAGGTTTGGAAAAATAACTATAATATTTGAGCAAACTAGTTTTGTGCTAAAATAAACATACAACCCCTCCCTTGGAAGCCTTGCATCTATATAATTGCATTTCTGGTAAGGGCTTGTTGAATACTTTTGTACTCGTGGTTGCTAAAACATGTGGATTTAGACTATGGAGCTGAAGACCTGGTGTATGGATCCTTCTATGCATCCGACTATAGAAACGATGAAGACGACCTATGGAAATGCATGGAGGAAACACTCCTATTCACCATATTCTATAATAATATTTAAGTACTATTTATGTATGTGCTTATATGGATGTGATGTTCATCGATAACTATACTGTGTGAGCTAGCTACTTGTCGGTGTTTTAGAACCGATCTTACGTAAAGATTGTTTGATTCGGGGGGTCTCCACAATTGATCACACAGACGAAGAAGATACGGGGATTTTTATACAGGTTCGGGCCTTCTCCGGTGAGAATAACAACCCTACTCCTGTGTATCTTGTATTTGCTCTTTGGATTACAATCGAATAAGTATTTTCCTAACTGTTCTCCAAAGAAGGCTATGTTTCTTCTTTCCCAAAAGCCTCTCCCTCTATCTCTAACAGATACCTATTTATACTAAGCAATAGTGGACGTTGTCCTTCCAGGCTAATTAGTCGCTCATTATTATGTAATAATGAGAGTAATTACGGAGTAGTAACCTCCCATCTTTGTCAATCGATTACGATCGAGATAGTGGGAATTATCTACGATTATGTCGAGATAATCTGCGTATTTTGTTGCTTAGATTCTCATTTGCTTAATGGGCCGTCAAGCGGGTGGGTCCATGAAGTCGTGAGGAACCTCATGCAGCCCCGATCGTGAAAAACTTACGACCGGACATACTCGTAACGATCATACCATAGTCGTAGAAGAGCTTACGACTAGGTAGTAGTCGTAACGATTATACCATGGTCGTAGAAGAGCTTGACCGGGGGTAGTCGTGAGGATTATCTGTGGTCGTAGAAGAGCTTACGACGGGGGTAGTCGTAGGGTAGCCTCGACTTCGACTAGTTCTTCCCTTTTGATATTTAAGGGGTATGTCTTATGACGTCATATTTCTTAATTATGGAGTAAATAAATGTGGATTATTTAGATCCTCGTCATCTAGCCCCCCAGCTTCAAGTGAAAATAACTTACTTGAGTGAAGGGTCGTAGACGATCCTTTGACCACTAAGGGGTCGTTAGGAAAACGTTGAAGGAAAAACTCTTCAACCCTTGTTTCTCTCGACCAGGAATATGCTTGATCGAGGTAATTAGTTTAAGGTTGTCACGACTACGAGATGTCTTACGACTTCGAAGCCGTCGTAGCCTTAAAACCGGAAATAAGGTTTTCCCAGTTGGTCTTTCACTTGACCCGGGGGTCAAGATGGTAATTTCACTTGAGGTGTGAAAAGGTGTCTTGGGACTTTCCATAGGCGGGTAAAAAGCCCGTCCGTTGAAACGATTCGGCGGTGGCGTATTGGGATTTGCGACGTTTCATCTCAACTGTGCGGTTATAAAGCGGGCGCGAGGAAGAACTTAGGGTTCTTACCTTTTACCCAACGATCTATTGCTTTCTTGTTTCTTCTGCACGGTGACTCAGTACATTTTCTTGAAGCTTTCCCAACCTTAAATCTTCTCGTTCTTGAGAAAAAATGGCGAGATTGTCTCTGAATGGGCCGAGTCGGAGATGGGCGATGCAAAAATGATCGCTTTGATGCCGCCAGAAGATCCCCGAGGGTCTTCGTGACTTGGATTGCGCGAATGGGCGCATTGGCCTTCGGGAGAGGTAGGCCAAATTCCGTCTTCCGGCTTCTTCGTGAGTATGGCCTTGATTGCTGCTCACCTTTCTCACGCTCGTGCTCGAGCACTTCAGTGGAATTAGTGAACCTTGGTCCTAATTCCATCACGATGTGAAGTGTATTCGTGGGCTCACCGGTTGGCACGTGGTGAAGGACTTCATCACGCGCCGGATTAGTCCTTTGAAGACAAGGGTCCCTCCCATGTGGAGGTACTCAGGAAAGGACGACCCAACCAGGGACTACAAGGACGGTAAGTAGAAAGAGTTACTCTTTTGGTTTTATCCTTGGTTAACCCTGATTTAGTCTGTTCAATCGTATTGTCCATATTCCCAGATCTTTCGCAGGCGGAGGTTGACGCACGTGTCCGGCTCATCTGCGAGAAGCATCCGGCGAATATGGCGGCCCCTCAAATCCTCGCGGTTTTGACCACGAGAGGAGAAAGAAAGGCGCCTAAAGGTAATCAAACGACTCGCCTTTAGGTGTTTTATTGTCGTAGAATAGTATACGACTAGCTGATTTGTCGTGAGAAAAACTTACGATCGGGTGCTTGATCGTAGAAAAACTTACGACCGGATGTAATCGTAGAATAACTACGATTAGACAATGTCGTAGAAAAACTTACGACTTAACGTAATCGTAGAATGACTTACGATTAGATAGCGTCGTAGAAATACTTATAATTTTTGAGCTGGTCATACGGACCACTTTTCTCCTTCTTCAACAAAAGTTGGCATGGAGAACCAGGGGCAGCGAGGAAGTCGGCTGGTGGTTGTAGGGCGACTCTGCAGACGGTCGGAAGTCCCCTCCATCTAAGAAGCGACCGGTAAAAGTCGGCGACAAGGGGGTTCGAGTTACGCTCCTCCTGCTCCTTTTGCTAAGTTTGCCGAGATCTAGCGCGGCAAGAAAGAGAGCGTAAGAAGAGGCTCTTGCCATTAAGCGCAAGGTCCCAAAGTTAAGGTACCTTTCTACTACGATGACAAGTCCTTCGCATATCGCTTCTCGCGCTTTGTAAGACACTAGAAAAGGAGAAGCGGAAGGAGTTCATGTCTTTAATGAAGAAGCTAGCGCTCCAAAGGAATCGAGGCCGAGGCGGCATTCTCGTGGTGGTCGAGGCCGATCTCGTCCACCGGAAGTCGGAGGAGATGACTCTGTTGCCCGAGTGCATCTCAACCAATGGTGGTTGAGAAGAAGTCGAAGAAATCTTCCGTTGGGAAGGTTGCTCCCAAATTTCGGGTTAGGTCCAGTACAGAGGTATGTAAAATAAAACACATAAGTGTAATGACTACTTACTTGCTTTATTTGTTGACTTATTGTTGCGCTTTGCGATTCTCACTGGCGTCTTGATTTCCGTGGAACTCTCATAGAGGATCCGTTATCACCCCTTCAACCGGAAGAAGTGCGACAACGACGATGGCGAAGATCTAGCTCATCCTGCTGCGAAGAGGCCGCGATTCTTGTGAAATCGCTCGAAGGCCAATGATGTTGAAGTCGCTCACGACATCCGAGTCGTCGTAGAGGCGTGATGGAGGCCACACAAGCCTCGAGGAGGCACGAGAGACGACGGCGGCGAGCGCCGACCGCCGTGCCGGCAGGAGGTCGTTGAGGATGTTCCCTCGGCCCTCTGGGTGGAGTTCACGTCCGCAGTCGGAGGAAGAGGAGTATTTCAACTTTTGCTCGACTTCTTTGGCCCCGACTCCATCGTAGGATCTTAGCCTACCGCTCCCGCGATCGAGTTCCCACCCGGTAGCATTGTCAATTGCGGAGGCGTATTTGACAATGAGCGACTTGAAGGGTATGGTGGAAGCGAGTCGAGGAGATGGATGGTGAAGGATCCATCACGAATAGTCTCCATGTTTGCTTGGTCAAACATGAGCGTAAGTATTTATCGATACTCACTTAGGGTTTTATCTCTTTATCTTATCGTTTCTCTCTTTTGAGAGCCGTTGAGCAAGTCGCTACGATTTGCGAGTACAATCGGCAACTTGTCAAGCCGACAAGAAAGGCAACACTCTGCGAACAAGCGAGAGGTGGTGAGTGACACTCGTAACGGTTGTCGTAGAAAAGCTTACGACTTATACAAGTCGTAGAAAAACTTACGACTAGGGGTGGTCGAGAATAACTTACGACTACCCATTGGTCATAGAAATGCTTATGACCACTTGTTTTCATGTCTGCTCTTTTATCTTTACGAGTTTAAGAGCGACGAAAAGACCTTGGCGATTCGCCGACTTTGAAAAAGCGAGTCAAAGAAGCTAAGGGACAAAGTCATCGACCTCTGAAGAAGCTTCAGGAGGCTAACTCAACGGCTAAACGATTGCGGGAAAAAATAAATAGTATGCGTATTACTACGATCGCTTCGATCTTGGTTTACGCATCCCTTTGCTTTTTGACCTCTTATTCTTTTGTAGAAAAGAAGTGAAAATAAGACCCTTCATCCAATATGGGGCTCTCGGATGAAGTTAATGAGAAGACCTCCGTTTTCCATGAAATCTCCCGGATCGCGAAGGAGAAAGACCAAGAGATTGAGAACTTGGGTTCTCAATTAGCTAGTAAGTAGAACTTTTACCGCTATTTATTCATTCTATCTTCTCATAGAATCGTTTTCTTATTCAATCCTCGCTCTTATCGGACGATTGGTGAAATAAAGCGACTCCATGAGGCTTCGACTTATTCCCGGAGGAGACAAAATCAATGAAGATCAATCTTCAAGATAATATCTCACTACGAACAATGTACTCGATGGGCTTGTGCGGGAGGGTTGTTCCTCGTGACGACACGATGGCCACTCATCTGAGTGCCATTGGGGAACAAGTCGGTACTCGAGCGAGATGATATCTACTCTGAAGGCCAATCGAGCGATTCAATAAGGGAAGCGGTCAAAGAGCGTGAGTTTTATTTTAGCAAAACTCATGGCGCGATCCTAACCTTAATCTTCATTCGTTGAAGCCGACTTATTGCACCGAATCTGAAGCGAGAAGGTGATCGAAGAGATGTAGTCGGTTGGTGAGAAGGTCGCGGAGGAGATGCGATAGAATCTCCTAGGCAGAGTAGTCGTGTAATATATTCTTGTGTAAACAAGTCTTTTTGGTGGTGGCGCTAAATATATGATCCTTTTTTCGCAAATTATCTTGTAGAGTAAATAGTACCTCGTAAGATAAAAGAAGAAATAGTTAGACCAGATATGAGCGATTCCTCCTTCCTTCCAGATCTTTCTGCGAATCATCTCATAGAGTAGTTAGTAACTCGTAGGATGATATCTTTAGAAAAATTAGACTAAGAAATGAAGTCATGTTTATAACTTTATCCTAGCCTGGCTACTTACTTAGTTTATTTTAATAAACTAGGTAAGTAGTAAAGAAAGGGTTACGAAAAATAGAGAGGTTTGTTAGTCTTAGAGTTGTCAAATATCGACTTGTTTGCACTAGTCGAAAGAGTAGAAACAGATCGACGCTAGGAAGTTTCCTCTAGTGGGCGGGACCACGTGCGAGAGAAAAAGGCTTCGACTAGGTGATGTTACCATCTCAGGCCATTAATTAACTCGATAATGACGACTAGAGCGAAACAAGCTTCTCGAGTACCTTAAGGATTCATTCGCTACATTCATCTTTTCGGACTTAGTTGTTCCGCAAAGAAAAGTAGGAAACGAACGACATTGGGAAGTTCCGTCTAGTGGGCGAGAACCACGTGCGATAGGAGAGGCTTCAACTAAGTGTGTTTCTTCCTTCGACCAGTAAAACTAATCAAGTTATTTGAAAAGGTAGCGAATGCATCTCAAAGAAAAGGTTACTCTTCTCGGTTTATTTTTCAAATAAGCTAAAGGTGATATGAATTAAACAACAACTTTCGACCATTTTTCCGAGCTCAATAAGCTTTGTACTGATTGTTTAAGAACGGCGATATTAGGAAGCTCCTTCCAAAGCGAGAACCACATGCAGAGAGGAGAGACTTGACTAAATGTATCGTCCTTTGATAACCATTATGCAGGAAGGATGAGAAGAAAAAATGGTCGAAAGAATAAAAGTGAGATTCAAAATAGACAAAAAGATAGGAAGAACTCGTTGCTTTATTCTTTGTGAAGTTTGTTACACATAAAATTTATGAATCGGTCAATGTTCCAAGAATTTGAGAGAACACGCTGTCTTCCATTGCAAGTCGTCCGATCCCGGGCGCTACGCCGACCACGGTGTAAGGACCTTCCCACTTGGGGAAAGTTTGTTCCGATTAGGCGGGATTGGATAAGTCTCAATACCAAATCACTGCGCAATGAGGCTGCGAGGTTGAACCTTACGATCATAGTATCTGCGCAGAGCTTGTTGGTAGACTACGGAACGGAATAAAGCTTTGTTCCTCTGTTCTTGAGCGGAGTTGATGTCGCCTGCTCAAGATGTTCTTGAGACGCAGTCGTGAAACTTGTCGACTCTTTTTCGACCTGATCTTAATTTACGGAGGAAGCATGGCTTGGCACCAAAAACTAGAAAGAAAGGTGTTTCTCCGTAGCTCGGCTAGTTTGTCGTTTAATTGCCCATATCTGAAGGTAATTCCTGCACCCAAGCCCCGAGCGCTTTACCGGTGATCGAAGACTCGGATCTTGATTCCCTTCATTATCCGGTCGTTCGCTCTCTCGATCGCTCCGTTGCTTTGGGGTGTCGACGGCGAAGCGTAACACAAACGAGTTCCCAACTCGTCGCAAAATTCTGAAATTTTGCGCTTGTAAATGTTTACCGTTATCTCGTGATAATTCGACTTGGTACTCGAATCGGTGATCACGCATCTCATCATGAATCGTTTTGCTTCTTCCGTTGTTATCCCGATCCACGGTTCGCTTCTATCCATTTTGTGAGCGTATCAATAGCCACAAACAGAACTCAAACCTCCGGAGCTCGGGTAACGGTCCTAGGATATCGAGACCCCAAGTTGCAAAAGGCCATGACAGAGGAATTGTTTATGCTTTGAGCTGGTTGGTGTATTTGCCGCTATGAAACCGACAATCGCACACATCTTTTAACCATCTCATTGGCATCGTAGAGGCTGTGGCCAATAAAAACCTTGTCAAAAGCTTTACCAACCAGTGTTATGTAGGAAGCATGAGTTCCACAGATCCCTCCGTGTATGTCGTGAAGGAGTTTTAATCCTTCGCTTTGCGGAATACATCGCATGAGCACCCCTTGGGTTCCTCTTTTATAAAGAACACCTTCGACCAAAGTATACATTTTGGCTTTTCGGGATAATCGATCTGATTCTAGATCGTCATCGGGTAAGGAACCCTCTTGAAGATACTCATAAATGGGCGCCATCCATGTATCTTCGTACTCTAGAGAGGCTGTTTCTATAGAAGGTGTCTCGGTTAAATCGACTATGGACGGTTTCTGAAGTTGTTCCAGGAACACCCCTTTCGGTACTACGGATCGGGAGGAAGCTAGACGAGCAGTTGGTGCGAAATTATCCTTTCGAGGATAAATTGTACCTCAAAGCCTAAAAGTGCTTTTCTAACTTTCGTACTTCGATAGGTACGGAACATGGTCGAATTGGAGCACCGTACTCCTTCCGACTTGATTCACGACTAGCCGAGTCTCCTCTTACGAGCAATCGTCAAATCGAGTGCTTTACAACTCGTATGCCGCCTAGCAAACCTTCGCACTCGCCACGTTATTAGTGGCCTGAAAGTTTAATTGTATGGCATACTTTAAGGTTTCTCCGGTAGGAGATTCGAGGACCACCCCAGCCCCCGAGCCACTTATCGTAAGTGACCCGTCAAAGTACATCATCCACTGATCGTGGGAATCGTCGGGATCTGAGCGAGTTGAGATTTGTCCATTCGGCGACAAAGTCTGCCAAGATCTGGGATTTAACGGCCGTTCGGGACACGAAATGGATGTCGAACGCCCCAAGTTCGACTGACCATTTTGCCATGCGTCCCGCTGTTTTCCTATTCTGGAGGATCGCTCCCAAGGGAAACTCAGACGGCACAGCTAGTTTGTACGTCTGAAAATAATGCCGCAGTTTCATCGAAGACATGAGGAGGGCATAAAGAAGTTTTTGAACCTGAGGGTAATGCTCCTTAGGTCCGTGCAAAACCTCACTCACGTAGTATACTGGTCGTTGTATGTTCTCACGTTCTACGACCCGACCTTCGCGCTCTTGCTCGTGGCGTGGCGGCTAGGTAAATTAAGAGCGCCTCCTAGCTTCGGGAAACTAGAACAGGAGCACTCGCAAGATACCTCTTGACTTCCTCGAAGGCTAAGTTAGCCTCTTACGACCATTCAAACCTTCATGTTTCCTTAGAAGTTTGAAGAAAGGCATCCTTTTCTCCCGATCGTGCTATGAAACGACTTAACGCCGCCATGCACCACGTGAGTTTTTGGACTTCTTTTTCGTGGTCGGGGGCGATCGAGTGATGGCTTTGATCTTTTGGATTTGCTTCGATTCCCGTTCGAAACCGAGAATCCAAGCAATTTTCTGAAGAGACCCGAACACACACTTCTCGGATTTAGTTTCAATTGGTGTTTTAGAGGTTGTCGAAAGTCTCCCGCAAGTCGTGATATGTTAGTCGTTTGGTGCTTTTTACGACTAGGTCATCAACATAGGCTTCAAATTTCGCCTAGTTGAGGAGCGAAAGTCGTTTGCATCAAGCGTTGAAAAGAAGCTCCAGCATTTTTAGGCGAATGACATTTTGACATAGCAAAATACTCCAAACGGTGTAATAAATGCGGTCTTTTCTTCATCTTCTCGATGCATACTGATCTGATGATAACCAAAGTATGCATCTAGAAAACTCAACATTTCACATCCTCGATGAGAGTCAACGGTGATCGATGCGAGGTAAAGGGAAATCATCTTTTGGACAAGCTTTATTAAGATCAATAAAGTCTACGCACATACGCCATTTGTTAGACTTTCTAACCATTATAGGGTTGGCCAACCACTCTGGGTGGTTGACTTCTTTTATAAAGCCTGCTTTAAGCAACTTGTCCAATCCTGACCTAATAGCATCTCGTCGATCGGGGCAAATCTCCGTAACTTTTGTTTCTGGGTAGTTTATCGGCCGTAAGGCTGGCACATGCTCGATCACATTCCTTGGGACTCGGGCATGTCGGATGCTTGCCACACAAAGACATCGGCGTTTGCACGGAGGAAGGTGATGAGGCGTCTTCCTATTTAGGGTCGGAAGAATCCCCAATGCAAATAGTCTTGAGGGCTCCTCTGCGTCGGAGGAACCTCTTTGACCTGTCGTTCGCAGGTGCAGCTTTAGGCTTCAACTTGCTGTCGGGTGACTTTCGTCTCGAGTTGGTAGTTGTCCAACCATCTCAAGGGAACGACGGTCGCAGGAATGCACCATCTTCTTGTCACAATATATTGTGATCACTCCTTTGGGACCTGGCATCTTAAGATATTGGTACCCATAGTGAGTAGCTATCAAAAATTTTGCCAGAGTAGGTCGTCTGAGTATGGTGTTATATGCCGTATCGAAATCGACTACATCAAAGGAGACTTTCTCTGTCCTGAAATTGCTTGGTGATCCAAACGTTAAAGGAAGAGAAACTTGGCCAATGGGTTTGGCCGAAGACCCCGGTACGATTCCATGAAATGAATATCGTCTGCGGTCTTACCTTTGTCCTGGTACTTGCATCTCGTCCCAGTACTCGTAAGCGATATATTTAATGAGCTTCCACCATCAACTAAAACTCGATTGACTCGACAATTGTTGATGGTGGGTTCGACTACTATCGGAAATCGACTGGTCTAGTCGAAGGTATCGGACAATCACCTTTCTCAAAGCAAGGGTGATTTCGACCACTTGATAATTTATTGACAAGAGGAGAGTCGATTGTGTTTACCTCACGTCGATCGCTTTGGTGTCTTACGTGATTCGTATGTCAAGACCCCATAGATGTGATCAATGGTGTGTGCGGGTCCCGAACGGCATCTCCTCATCGTCGACTCCTTTTGTCCACCGGTTTGGCCCAATTGTTCAAGAATAGGAAGTGGCCCTTTGCCGTATAATAGTCCTCGAGTTTCCGTAAGAAAACTCGGCGATTCTGAGGTCATGCCCTTCTTTTTATGAAAAGGACACCACAGGTTTGTCGTTTCTCCGATCTTAGTGTTTACCTTTACTTGATCGAGATTTTGCTTGGGGTTGTGTGGCTCCTTATCGCTACGGCTAGGACCTCCTTAGAACCGGCATGTGGAGATTTTTGACTTTTCACTTTGTTCTTAGATTTCCTAGCCTTTTATCCTTTTTCTTACCACTTTACTTTGCTTCCCGAGGGATGCCATCTTTGAGATCGATAGTATTGTTCCATTCGACCGTCAAAGAAGAATGCATATCTATCGACCATCTCAAAGAGCTCAATGACGTGGCGGATGTATGTATGCGATGTCCTCTGTTATTCTTCGCTCGCACTCCTGTTTGAAAGCCACGATCACGGATGAGTCGAAACTTCCGAATAGAGTTTGAACTGATCAAGCGCTGATGAATTGTCGTAGCGTTTCATGGTTGTTCGTCTTATCGGTGCAGTCATCCTCCTTTCTGAGGCGATTATGCGTTCCTCGAAATTAGCTAGCGATGATCACAGAGGTGTTGCCACGAGTAGATCGACTCAAAGGGTTGGTTTAGAAGCCATGATCGCGCCGATCCTTCGAGCACAGTCGGAAGGTAATTCGCCATGACATGCTCTCCTCCTCCCGCAGCTCGGATAGCTGTAGTGTAGATTTGGAGGAACTCGATGGGGTTTTGAGTTCCATCGAATTTCTCCATATTCGTCGGTCGAAATCGAGGCGACCAACGAACCGCTCGAAGGTCAGGCGAGAACGCCCGACATCCCGAGATAACCTCTTGTCTTCTTTTTTTGCAGAAACGAAGGGTTAATGTCGTCGCGTCGAACTCGTCGATACCCGACCATGGGGACTAGGCCTATAATAGGCCTCGACCTTACGGGAAATACTCCTCGTACCCGCTTGCGCCGTGCGTCTAGTCATTGAAGTGGTGAAAGATCACCCTCCCGTTGGCTTGTGGCATTTTTCTCATGTCGAGAAGCGACATGAGGAGAGTCGTGCCGCCTTCCATGCGGCGAGTTTCTGAACGGTGGCGTAAGAAGTAGCCGCACTATTACGACTTCGTGGTTGTGGTCGACCTCGTCGCCGAGTTTGGCCATCATGTCACGAAGTCTTTGCGCTATCTCCTCGGCAAAAGATCATAACCGGTGCTCGGCGAGTTCTTGGGTCAGTTCTCCGACAAATCATTGATGTCTTTGGAGTTCTTGAGCTTCCTTCGATTTGAAATAAGCGCGCTCGGGGAGGTTCTTGAGCCACTATTTTCTTCCGTCGAATTACCTCGAAATGGTCTATTTGGACCCTTGAACTTGTTTTAATGGAGTGCGAGAGCGTTGAGGATGTCCCGCACGTTCATCAAAGTGTTCGTTTGTTCGCGGTGTGGTGTCCTTGCCATTCGACGAGGTGGTGTAGAGTATGCTCGGCGGGAAGCATGTCAATCCTTCTTACGGGAGAGCGATCACGATCGAGAGGAAGGGCGAAGACCTCCGTGGATGACTTCCACTTGCACTCGAGATATCCTCACCGGAGGAGTGGTCGAGCGACACCATCTGGCGACTTGGAGTAAACCCCTCCGGTAGGGGAACATCGGTTATAACCGTCTCGATGCGGTGGTTCTGCGTCGGGGCGGTTGAATTTGGATGAACAAGATGTTCGATCCTCTTCCACTGCGAAATGCTCGGAGAGAGGACCATCGGATGTCGATGGAGCTCGGGATAATGGCTTCAGAACTTGTCTTGCCAACTCGAATCGTCTTGGGGACTCGAACACTTAGAGGAAAAGCTCTCGTCGTGTTGCGAGTTTGCCACGAGACAGTGGTCTTCGTCGAGTTGACCCTTGCCTCCCGAGAAATTGATCCTCGGTGGCGTCTTGTCGTGGGGATAAGGATCCTCCTCATCTCTGGTAATAATGCGGTCTCAGAGATCGATAGAAGATCTCGGAGGCGCAATACCGCGAGAAGATTCGATACTCGGTTCGTATTCGAGACCGGTATCCATGTCGATGTCTGCGTGTCGGCCAAGTCGAACCAATTCTCCTCATTCCATTCTCACGGCATGGTAGCATAAAGAGAAAAGGAAGAAGCGTTGACAAGGAATTACGGAGGATCCCCACGGTCGGTGCCAGCTGTTGGTGTTTTAGAACCGATCTTACGTAAAGATTGTTTGATTCGGGGTCTCCACAATTGATCACCAGAGCGAAGAAGACACGGGGATTTTTATACGAGTTGGGCCTTCTCCGGTGAGAATAACAACCCTACTCCTGTGTATCTTGTATTTGCTCTTTGGATTACAATCGAATAAGTATTTTCCTAACTGTTCTCCAAAGAAGGCTATGTTTCTTCTTTCCCAAAGCCTCTCCCTCTATCTCTATGAGATACCTATTTATACTAAGCAATAGTGGGCGTTGTCCTTCGGGCTAATTAGTCGCTCATTATTATGTAATAATGAGAGTAATTCTGGAGTAGTAACCTCCCATCTTTGTCAACGATTACCGATCGGAGATAGTGGGAATTATCTACGATTATGTCGAGAGATAATCTGCGTATTTTATTGCTTAGATTCTCCTTTGTTTAATGGGCGTCAAGCGGGTGGGTCGATGAAGTCGTGAGGAACACATGAGCAGTGCCCCGATCGTGAGAAAAACTTACGACCGGACATACTCGTAACGATCATACCATAGTCGTAGAAGAGCTTACGACTAGGTAGTAGTCGTAACGATTATACCATGGTCGTAGAAGAGCTTACGATCAGGGGGTAATTGTAGGGATTATACCGTGGTCGTAGAAGAGCTTACGACCAGGGGGTAGTTGTAGGGTAGCCTACGACTTCCTGACTAGTTCTTCCCTTTTGATATTTAAGGGGTATGTCTTATGACGTCATATTTCTTGATTATGGAGTAAATAAATGTGGATTATTTAGATCCTCGTCACTACTGATCATGGGACTAGCTCAAAATACACTGAGGGTCTGTATGCAAATCCGGGTTCCCACAAACAGAGATTGAGAGAGCAGAGAGAGATGGTGTTTTGGTGGAGCCTTCAAAGAGGGATGGTGCATTTTCGGAATTCTAGGGATTAAAGGATTTGGAAAGTTCAAAAAAAATGCTATAAATATAGAAATACAAATAAATTAAGGAACACAAAAGTTTTTACTCCAAAATATTTTGAATTCAAAATAATTGGCTTTCTCTTTTGAACATTGTCAAATTCATGTCTTTAGTTGCTTTTACATTCCAAACAATTGGACAGGTCTCAATATGTTTCTAAATATTTTGGAAATCACTTAAAATTTATAAAAGTATGGTATTTTTATAAGTTTTGAATCTCTACAAAATTTTGGGAATGTTGCAGTACTACGTGAATGGTATATATAGAAGAAACTTAATGGAAGGTAGCGGCGATTAAGCCACATAGACACAGAGCTTGGAAGGGATTTGCAAAGAAGTTGAGCATTGTGGTCGAGATGTCATGTCAAAATACAATTGAGAATTTTTATGGAAACCCCCTGTAATACTCCGTTTAATTAAGAAGGAAATAGAAAATAAAGAATTTGTATTAGGAAAGAAAATAGGAAAAGAGAGGAAAGGGGGAGGTGTTTCGGCCCCCAATCGAGTCCGAGTTGGACTCAGCAAGGGGGACCGGTTGCCAATAAGAAGGTGAGCGGGGTGGAGGGCTGCCCCAAGCCCTATCCGCTCCCAGCACTTTGTGCTTTGCCCCGCTCTACTGCTCTCTCCTCCACTCTGCCTCCTTTGCTCCCTACCGCTGCCTCCTACTACCGCCGCCCTGCTTGTGTTGTGACTGTGCACTGCAGACGAGGATAGGAAGGATGAAGGAAGAGGATCATCAAGGAATCAGCAAGGAGAAGGATGCAAGGAAGAGGAAGGAGGATAAGAAGAAGGAAGAAAAGAGCATAAAACTAGGGTTTCTTGATGTGTCTCCGATCTTCATTCAATTTCATGCGGTAACGATCTGGACAACTTTGTTTTGGTGTTAGATTGATGTTTAATTGGAGATTAGAGTAGATTGATCATGGGATTTGATACTTTGGTGATGCCCTATTTTGGTTTGTTGTACTAGAGAACCTTGAGAGGGAGTTTTGGGCCGTACCTCCGTCCAATTTCATAACTTTGCCATGTTTACTTATGTAACTCTGTATGGTTTCCAAAAGTGGTATGTTTTGTTATTTTTCATGTGGTAGAAAAATAGTGTAATACCTCGAATTTATTCTAGCAAAGGAAGTATCCAACAGAGAATAATAAATTAAAAAGGGAGTTTTCTGCTATTATTCGGGAACCTGGGCCTCGGGACTTGGCCCAGGAGGCCCAAGGGGAGCCAGCCACTTAGTGGGCCAAGGGGAGCTGGCCATTTAAAGGGCCAAGGGGGGAGGCGCCCCTTTCCTCCAAACCCTAGTTACTGTAGCATGACATGCTACAGTACCTCTACCGTCTGCTACAGTGCCCTTCCTCCCTGCTGCTGTCCATGGCGCCCTACCCCCTCCCTGCTGCTATGAAGGAAGGAGGAGAAGAAGAGAGGATGTCCTCGTGGGGTTTGTTCAGTGAGTCCTTGTGGGTTTTCAAGGGTAACGATTGAGTTCCTCGTTGGTTTGGTTGACTTAAATTCGTAATTTGCCATGATTAGGGGATCGACATCCTACTGCGTTTAATTCTAGAATTCTGTCCATTAATTTTGCGCCTGTTTTTGTGTAGTTAGAGTCCAACTTGGAGGATTTCATCTCCTAGAGAATTGTAGGCCTCGTTCTCAGCTTTCAATAGGTTTAAAGATCACCCAAATCGGAGTTGTAGTTTAAAAGTTACGTTGATTTTACTGCTACTGTCTAGAAAGTCTGATAAACTTCGGCAGTCATCTTGTTCATTAATTAAGATTTTGTTAAAAGACGATTCAGGGATATTGACCAAAACGATTTTGATAGATTTAGAGAAAATTAAAGAAGAGGTCGTGGCTAAGGAAGCCATAATAATAAAACTTAAGGAAGAAAATCAAAGTAAAGACCGGTTGATCGAGCATGCGATGACCAAGCAAAAGGAGGTTTTTGACTCTTGTGAGAAGAAAATCAAAGGTAATTGGTCGTAGACTTAAGTAGTATTCCATGACTCCAATTTTAAAGTGTGTGTTGACCATTTTTTTATCCACTCGTGCAGAAAAAACTAAAGCACTTGAACGAGCGGAAAAACCCTCGAGTTTGAGTGTGGCCAAGGGGCTGAACTCGATCGAAGTCTTAAAGACAAAGTCAAGGCTCTGAACAAGATGCTCTTCGACTTAGGGTCGGGAACGCAACTACCCATTCTAAGATACCCTGCAGAGAGAATCAATTTTCTTGGCAATCAACTCGAAGATCTCAAGAAAGTGATAACACTCTTTCGAGAGAACCATGCCAAGACGATGAAGGAAGTCATCGCGAATGGAGTTAGTGTTGCCTTGGCAAAACTAAAGTCCTCTGACCCCTTTGTTCATCTTGGAGCTATTGAAGAAGACTTCGATTGCTCCGAAGATGAAGCAACAAAACTTCTTGAGGAAATAAGGCCTCTCGGAGAGAAAGTTGCTGAGGAAATGGAAGTCGGATCTCCATCACGCAGCGACCAGTCTGGTGATTCTAACAAGTAGATGAATGTGATGTTACACTATGTAAATAAAACTTACCTTTTATCATCAATGAAGTTCTTGTTTTGTCTTATTAATGTTATTAAATACTCATTTATCCTTTAGCCCCCCGACTGCTTATTTTAGTAGATGAACTTTACTAAAGAAGCAGTAGACCAAGAAACTGAGGAATAATGACGACCATGGTAGAAGTGCTGATAATGTTGTAAAAAATGATCTAATGAAAACTAGGAAATCATGTGGTCGGAACCGGTGTATGATTTTGACTAGTCTAGATCTTATTCATTATTGAATCACTGTGAGATACCACATATAGTCTGAAGACATAACAAGACTTGCTTTGATGAGAAGACAGTATGCAAAAAATGTATGCAAAAAGGAAAATGATAAGTATATTTGTTTATATAAATTATTCGAAACTAGTCGTAATGAATCCCAAGAATTGAAGATTGTAAAATATTTCGCGAAACGTGCTCATTCTCAAGTCTGACTAGCAGCGAGGATCGTAGGAAAAGGACCGTCGCTAGGAAGCACCTTCCAGTGGGCAAGACCACGTGCAGAGAGGAGAGACTTCGACTAGGAGGCTTTTTGTGTTCCGACCAGTAGCCAAACTTGAGTAGAACAGAATGTTGAAATAAAGTACTAATCTTCAAAATCTTAGAATAAGAAAACCATATATATTGTCTGAATTGTACTCCTTATAATCATATGTTTCTTTAAGAAAAGAGTATGTGACCGTGCATGGCTATCATTGAAACAATGATCAAGACAAAGACCGGTGTGGCATTTGACTAGGAAGTTAGCACCCATGAGTAATGGAGATCCCTCCTAATTATTTGTAAAGGAATATCGGAGAGAATGAGTGTCTTCTTCGACCAATTTTCCACAATAATGGTATATGATCATGAGCAACGAATAATAATTATAAACAACCATACTTATCGTTGTAAAGGAAATACATCTTTATTGAAATATGAAATAAATACAGGAAATTATACAAAGAACTTACGCAATAGATCAATATTCCAAGAATTAGACAAGATTTGCCCATCCGACATAGCTAATCGTACCGATCCTGGTCGGGTGACTTCGACCACAGTGTAGGGACCTTCCCACTTGGGTGAAAGTTTGTTGCGACTCGCTTGGTTCTGAATTTTTCTAAGAACCAGATCATCTAAAACTAGGCTACGAGGTTGCACTTTACGACTGTGGTACCGACGCATGGCTTGTTGGTAGATTGCGGATCGTATTAAAGCTTAATTTTGTCGTTCTTCAAGGAAATTGATGTCATCAAGTCGTCGTTCACACTGATCATTTTCAGAAAAACAATCAGTCCGAGCAGAACCAAGTTTTAGTTCTGGAGGAAGCATGGCTTCAGCCCCGTAAACCAAAAAGAATGGTGTTTCACCGGTTGCACGACTAGTTGTAGTACGAACGGCCCATAACACAGAAGGAAGTTCTTGAACCCAAGCCCCTGACCGTGTAATTAACTGGTCGAAAACTCATCGTTTGATTCCTTGCATTATGATACCATTGGCGTGCTCAACTGCTCCATTGCTCTGCGGATGAGCAACAGAAGCGTAATGTATCTTGATACCTAGGTCTTCATAGAATTCCTGGAAATTACTGCTTGAGAACTGGGTACCGTTATCCGTGATTATACGATGGGTACACCAAATCGTCGATCCGTTTTTGTGAAAACCTCTTGGCAACCTCGGTTGTAATTTTCTGGCGGCGCTCGGCTTTGATCCATTTAGTGAACGTGTCAATCATGACGAAAGGAACTCAAAGCCCGTGGTGCTCTTGGGAAAGGTCCTGAATGTCTAGTCCCAGTTGCAAAAGGCCAAGAAAGAGGAATTGTTTGTAAAGCTTGGGACGGTGATGTACTTGTCGACTATGAAATCGACATTGTGCGCGCCGTCACGAGCTCTTTTGCATCATGAAGGGCAGTTGGCCAGTAGTATCCTTGCCGAAAGGCTTTACCAACCAACGTTTTGTAGGAATGATGGGCTCCACAGACTCCTCCATGAATTTCGGTTAGCAATTTAATGCCAGCCGATTGAGATATGCATCTCATCAACACTCCGTGAGATCCTCGCTTGTACAAGGTACGTTCAATTAGAGTGTATGATTTGGCTTTTCGTGCTATACGATCGACCTCTACATCATCTTCTAGAATTAGGTCATGCTGAAGATAATTATAGATCGATGTCATCCAATTTCTACCGTGATCGTGATGGCGCCAACCATCATCGACCTGTAGAGCATCCATGTTCACAGAATCGAGATGTGCAACCTCCTTATGAACATCTATGTCCTCGGAAGGCTCGACTACCGAGGGTGAATCGAGTTTCTCGAGAAAAACTCCGGGCGGGACAGAAGTACTTGTGGAAGCCATCCGTGCCAACTGGTCTGCCATAAAGTTTTTCTTTCTTGGAATGTGTTGGATCTGAAAACCGAAGAAATGCTTTTCAAGTTTCCGTACTTCCGCCAGATATGATGACATCTTGGTACTAGAGCGCTGATACTCTTTCCCCACTTGATTCGCTACTAGTTGAGAATCGCCTTTCACTAGCAATCTGCGAATCCTGAGCGAACAAGCTGCTCGAAGTCCTGCCAGCAAACCTTCGTATTCTGCCACATTGTTGGTAGCAGGAAAGTTTAACTGAATGGCAACTTTATTTGTTCGCCAGTAGGGGAAATCAAGACGACTCCAGCCCCCGAGCCATGGAGCATCAAGGAACCGTCAAAATACATTGTCCACTCATCATGGTGTTCGTACTCGGGCCCTTGAGTGGGTTCAAGGTTTGTCCATTCAGCAATGAATTCTGCTATTGCTTGGAACTTGATTGCTGCTCGTGGGATGAAATGGAGGTCGAACGCCCCAAGCTCAACCGCCAATTTTGCTATTCGTCCTCACGACTCCCTATTTCCTAGGACTTGACCTAGGGGATATCCAGTTGGTACGACTACTTTGCGGGCCTGAAAATAATGCCTTAGTTTCCTTGAAGCCATAAGGAGACCATAGAGAACTTTTGTATATGCGGATATCTTTCTTTTGGTCCATATAAGACTTCGCTTACATAATATATCGGCCGTTGGACATTGTCACGTTCTACGACCAGCACACCGCTGACCGTTTGTGGTGTTGCAGCCACGTAAATCAGCAATGTCTCTCCCAATCTTGAAGAAACTAAGATTGGGGGACTCGTATGGTACCGTTTAAGTTCTTCGAAGCCGTTGCTTGCCTCATTAGTCCATTCGAAACTTCCGTGTTTTCGAAGAAGCTTAAAGAAAGGTAGTCCTTTTTCACCTAACCGTGCTATTAAACGACTTAGTGTTGCCATACAGCCGGTTAGCTTCTGAACTTCCTTCTTTGTCGTCGGAGCGCGCATCTGATCGATGGCGGCGATTTTCACCGGGTTTGCTTCAATGCCCCTAGTCGAAACTAGGAATCCAAGAAGCTTTCTAGATGAAACTCCGAATACACATTTCTCTGGATTTAACTTAAGGTTATGGCGTCTTAAGTTATTGAAAGTCTCTTGTAAATCTGGAATGTGATCACCGGCGTTGACGCTTTTTACGACTAGGCCATCGATGTATTTCGACCTATCTGCAGACTAAAGGTTTTTGCATCAACCTTTGGAATGTTGCACCAGCATTTTTGAGACCAAATGGCATCTTTACATAACAGTAAGTATCATATGAAGTGATGAAGGAAGTTTTCTCTTCATCTTCTTTACTCATATTAATCTGGTGGTACCCTGAATAAGCATCTAAAAAACTTAACAACTCACATCCGGAAGTAGAGTCTACATGTTGATCAATGCGAGGAAGGGGAAAGTCATCCTTCGGACAAGCTTTATTAAGGTCCAGAAGTCGATACACATTCGCCATTTTCCATTGGCTTTTCTAACCATTACAGATTGGCGAGCCACTGCGGGTGAGTCGACCTCACGAATGAACCCGGCTTTGAGAAGCTTGTCAATCTCATTCGATTGCTTCCTTCCGATCAGATGCGAAACGCCTTAGCTTCTGCTTAACCGGTTTTTTGTTAGGCTGTAGAGCTAGCCTATGCTCGATCACCTCCCTAGGGACTCCAGACATATCAGACGCCTGCTAAGCGAATACGTCCTAGTTTGCTCAGAGGAAGGAGACGAGCAACTCTTTCTATTTAGGGTTGAGTCCTCCTCCGACCAGTATCTTGGCACCCTATGGAGAAGTGCTTTCGTCGAGTTGTACCTCTTTTATTTGGTCGGAAGGCTTTGGTGTCATCTTTGGTCTCGAGTGTTTGACTTGCACGTTAGTAGTGTTAGTTCCCCTGGTCGGAAGTTCATCGACCAGTTCTAAACATTTCCGATCACATGCGTAGGCTATTTTCTGATCACCTCGAACTGTGATGACACCATTTGGTCCCGGCATTTTCAAACTCTGATAACCGTAATGCGTGGCTATGAGGAATTTTACTAAGGTTGGACGACCAAGGATTGCATTATATGCGGTTTCAAAATTTACCACATCAAATGAAAAAAATTTCTGTCCGGAAGTTGTCGGGTCTTCCGAACATGACCAGTAGAGACAAGTGCCCTATTGGTTTGGCGGTAGATCCAGGAACTATGCCATGGAAGGCATATTTCACAGGTTTTACCTTGGATTTGGGAATCTGCATGTCCTCCGATGCGCTTGCAAATAAAATATTTAAAGAACTACCCCCATCTATCAAGACCCGATTAACCTTGCAGTTGTTAATAGTAGGCTCAACGACAATGGGGAACCTACCTGGTCGATTTGAAAGAATAGGGCAATCTTGTTTGCTGAAGGAGATTATTGTCTCCGACCACCTTGAAGGTTTAGAGGCGATCGAAGGTTCGGTAAGGTTGACTTCTTGCTCCATGGCCTTCAGATGACGTCTAGACTCGTACGAAGAAGACCCACCGAAGATCACGTCAACAGTGTGCTGAGGTTCTTGGTACTCCATTTCTTCGTCACCGTCTTTGTCCTTTTTGGAGCTTGTCTCCCCGAGCTCTTGTATTGACGGGAGTGGACCTTTACCTGCATAATAATCTTCCAGATTCTTTTGCCAAACACGACAATTGCGCAGGTCATGTCCTGCTTGCTGGTGAAGAGGACACCACTTCTTATTTTTCTTGTATTCATTGGTCGGGGCTTTAGCCTTGTCATGACCAGAATAACCCTTTCTCCCCTTGGTAAATTTTTCAGGAACAGCAAGAACCTTCTTATCATTGGTTTTGCCGTGTTTCTTTTTCTTTAGAGCCTTCTTTTGCTTCTTTTCTGTTTTATCTAAGCCAAATTGTGGGATCTTATCTTTTCGATCGATGGCTTCGTTCCACTCAACTACTTATTGGTCGTTGCATACTTGTCATCCATGTCGAACAGCTCGATGGTTGTTCGTGGGGGATGTATAGCTAGATCCTCCGTAAACCTTCGGTTTCTCAATCCCGCTTTAAAGGCTTGGATAACAGAAGATTCTGCGACCTCTGGTATTGAGTTACGAACCTGGCTAAATCTTTTGATGTCTTTGCGAGAGTCTCGTTAGACTTTGCCGATCTCGTGGAGATCATCCTCCTTTCTAGGGCGATCATATGTTACCTGAAAATTTGCAATCAGAAGGTCGCAAAGTTGCTCCCAAGTATACACGGACCCGACCGGTAGGTTAAGCAACCATGATCGGGCTGATCCTTCTAGTACCATGGGAAGATAGTTAGCCATTACATTTTCATCACCACCACCAGCTCTGATAGCGGTAGTGTATATCTGGAGAAATTCAAAAGGATTTTGGGTCCCATTGAATTTATCCAAATTGGCCGGTCGGAACCTATTTGGCAAACGCACAGCCTGGAGCCCTACGGAGAAGGCTCGACAACCTGTGATAGTTTCGTGGAGCCTTCTTTGGGGAGGTGCCAGATTGTAATCGGTCGGAGACCGGTTTCTCAGATTAGATTGCCGGTGCTCTGGTGTTCTAATTCGGTCGTGGATGTTGGTAGGACGCCTCCGACCGCTTGCTTGATTAGATGATGTTGAAGATCACCAGGTCCAAGCGATTGCTCCTCTCGACGAAGTGAGGGTGTGGATTCCTGGAACAATCTTCTCCCCTCATGACTATTGGTCGAAATCGTCGAGGTGGTCTTGGTATCAGCTGGTCTTCAACATGACCATACTGGCCCCTACTTCGGGAAGAATGCTGGGATGAAGTCATGGTCTAACTTTGGGAGTGCCTTCGTTCCCGATATGCTTCTGTGCGCTGCATAGTCTGTTGGATAATCTCTGATACTTGACCTACAAGTTGGACAAAACCTGGAGTCTCTGACAAAGTAGGGTCAGAAGTATTTAACATATCTCTAACTCGCTGCAGGTTTTGTATTGTTACCGAAGGTCTCAAAGGGTTTCTGCCAGAAGAGGGTGTCTGATGGCCTGAATGGCTAAATCCCCCGATCTCCTGGTCAGTCTTGCCTAGTCCCCTACATTGGCTGGGGCAGATTCAGGCGAATTAACTGATGGACGTCCACCAGTTCTGTTACCTCTGGCATTTGGTGCTTGACCGCTCATACCATCTCCATTATGATGTGGTGGTGAGGCAACGTATGGAGGACCGTACACGACATTTTGATCTGTATCTCCGATTGCATTGACCTCGTGCTTCCAGCAGTGATCCTCCAACGAGCTTCTGTCATAATCGATGGTGAGCCTTTTAGAGCTTCTGCGAGAAGCTTCCAAGATGGAGAATGGTCGGTGATCAGCACTTCCTGAGGTCTTCGTAAGGGTTTCAGCCTGATCTGGCGGGTTGTCGATCGTATGCTGAGCCTTATCATCCCCACTTGGTTTATGACAAATGAGGGTTTCATCGACACCGTCACCAGGTGCCGGTTGGCTCCTGGAATTGCTAGAAGCCGTCGATGAGTACCTATCAACCATGATCGCATCAAGGGTATATTGATCCTGAAGTTGCGGTGTTGAATTTTTGTCACCTTTTTTGCCGGTCGAAAAGTCCGGGCTTGCGAGGCTTTGGGTGTTACGAGCCGCCTGAAACACTTCCTCAAACCGCCATCGATCGTAGCGTTGTATCCTCATCCATCCGGCCGACCTCGCCGATATCTGCGATGGGCGAACCGGCGGAGGAGGAGGATGATGAAGAGACTCCGTTTTCCTCCATGGCGCGGATGCATGCGTCCATGTCGAGGTTGGAGTAGTCCACCAGGTCGAACCAGTTTTCCTCGTCCCAACTTCCTGCCATAACCGCAAGAGTGATTACAAACGGGGAGTGGGCAAAGATTTGATGAGCAAAGAAATTCTTCCAAGATTCTACGCCGCGCTCCCCACGGTCGGCGCCAGCTGTCGACGATCAAGATGTCGATCTTACGAAAAAAAAGGAGAAAATGACATGGGAAATCTGGGGAGATAATGGGACTGCTCTTTTATTAGTATGAACTGGGATGTACGGGGAATGCCTCCTGACTAGATGGTGAACTACTCCTGTTTACACTGAGAGCACTACTTGTTATCTTACAATACCAGACTTAAAACACAAATCTTTGGTCTATGCTCCAGTCTGATGCCCGTGTCCCTTTGCTCCATCCATGCTCCATCTTTAAATAGCCCTTGAAGAGGTGGCAGTTACTTCTAGAGAAGACGTCTGATGTGAAGCGTCGCGACTGGTCAGAGTTAAGTGACGGTTGATGGAAAGTCAACCGTTCGGTGGTTGTATGCTTATGAGATACTTAACCGCATGGTAGTTGTTCATTAGTGTTTCAGGATAAGAAACGTCGTGTGGTATAGAATATGCACGTGTTCCATTCATCACACGGTAGAGAATATACTTGGAATCAGTTCCAAATATTAGTTCATACCTTTTACGAGCAGTTCTCCTGGTCGGGAGTTTGGCACAGGCTTTCGTCCGACCGGGGTACCCATTGTGTAACCTCTGGAATCTCTACGACCAGTGAGGTCGTGCACCTCAAGTGTTACGACCATGAAGATGTATGGTCTATTATGTATTAAAAATAATACATAGAGGTTTTAATCCTCGTCAACAGGCTTGAGTGAACACCGACGGGTGTTCACTCGCTATACTGGTATAAGCAGAAGTGTAGTTCATGCATTTCATTCATTCATGTGATTTATGCTATTCTACATTCATATTCTATAATGTGATTGTCATGTTCTTATTCATTGTTGTTCATATTATTCCTTTGTACTTGCTGAGTCGTGGACTCATTCTTGCTGTGTTTATTTGTTTTAGGTAAACATTGAGGACGGCATGCTTGGGACGGAATAGTCACGGAACACTTCATTCACATTACTTTAATCACCCTTAATTAGATGAACTTGTCATTACCTTCTATTGGATAAATGTTGGATTGTAATAATTGGAGTTTGATGGTTGATGTCCTCTTCCATTATGATATGTTGAGATAGTAATTGCCTAAGATCTTCGTATAGTCTATTGATAGGTTTATCATAGATGATTCAATATGATTAGGTAATTAGAGTTTGATATGTTGTTGAATTTTGATTCAATTCTTATAATCATTCCATTAGTTGTTGACCTTTACCTGTTATTAGCTGAAAGATTGTTGAAATTATTTCATAGTATTGCTTTGTGTTAGACTTCAGGTAATATCTTGGCTTCCGCATAGCCAGGGTGGTACAAATAGTTATAAAATTGTGAAGTCTGCTGCTCTGTGAAGTTCTAGATTAACCTTTGGGGTTGAAAACAGGGAACTAGATGACATAATCAGAGAATTTGCATAACTAGAAAAGTGTGTAAAATTTTGTGTAGATTCCAGAAAATATAGAGTTTGCTATATTTGGTTGCCAAGAGTAAAAGTTATAGACGTTTGATCACCAGGACAACGGGTAGGTTATCTGGTGAAGGTAGGTTAATTGAGTCGTGATTGCGCGTAGGAGTGATATTGAGATGTTTGATGTTCATGTACTGTGGTGGCGTGTTTTTGAGATGGATTATTTATTTATTTTTCCATTGTGTGTTGCTTCAAGTTCGGTGCCGCCTTTGCATCATTCAGATTTTCGTGGCTAAAAGGCAAGTGCATTGTAAAGCAATAGACATCGGGTTATTTGCCGATGTCTTTACAATTAATATTCCATGATGTTTATTTATACTTTATTTATGATTATTTAAATTCCATGATAACAATGATGATATGACATGATGTCGATATAACCATGGGGATGATATGGAAATGATGATAATGGATCACGTTATTGGATAACGAACAATGTTGCATCATTTCCATACAGATGGGCTAGGTCGGTGAGGATGTCATGTATATGGCTAATCTAGAGTGCTCTTGATAAGATCCTATAGAGGTAGGGACTCCACGGAATGGAGAATAGAGTGGTTCATCGACAAGTGATCACTCCGCTATACTGGTATCAGCTCATAAAGTTTGCATATGAGCATAGAGCATTGCATACATGAAAAGTTAATGATTGTAACTGATTGCTTGAAAAATGAGAATGACATTTGAATATGTTCATGATAATGATTTAATTGAATGTTAGGTTGTTTGTTTATTATTCTATTATGTATTTGCTGAGTCTTGGTGTAATATCCCATTTAAACATAAAACAAATAAGTGACTAGTACTGAAATTCAATAGAATTAGAGAAGGAATTGGAGGGATGTTTTTGCTTTTATTGGAGAACCTGGACCGTGGGCTTTCAACCCACAATGTTTGGCCCAAGTGGGAAGCTAGTATAAGAAGGGGGTCAACCAAACCCTAGCCACTCTGCAATTGTAGCAACTCCCTTGCTGCCTCCTTGCTCGGCCAACAGAAGAGAGGAAGAAGGAAGAGGGGAGAGAAGAGAAGGGGAAAGATGGAAAATTTGTGCTTTAGCTTCGTGTCTCCGAGGGTAACAATCTGAACCCATTAGATTTATCCTAGATTAATCTCTAATCCATCTTTAGAACGTTTGGTCAAGGGGAAGATGGATTTCTGTTCTGTCCAGATTCGTCAGGTTTAGGGTAGAACATTCCGGTGTAATTAGAGAAAAGTTAGGTTATCACGTTAGCTTTTCAGGAAGGTATGGATCATTAAAAATGGAGTAGTGAGCGAAAATTTACAGCCTCCAGAAGGCTGCTGTCTATATTCGAGACGTAGATGGCAGACTTCGTGTAGTTAGGTCGATTTCGTGTATAAATTTGTAAAATTAAATATTTGTGTTAACTTGAATATTGTAGAAAATCTTGTGTAGTTTCGAACATATATTATTCAT